>CM024181.1:0-1470138 GCA_013433145.1 Ascaris suum
AGGGTGGGAGATGGACAGAGAAGATGAAATGAATCTCTCCTCAGCGAAGAAGAAAGCAGAAGAATTCGGAGAACCTCATCCTGTGTGGATGGGGAATTCGAGGATTTCACTAGTTTTTGCGCTTTGTTACAAATAGAGCGCCTCAAAGATCGATGACATTGACCACAAAATTTTAGCGATCTCAAGTTTGTACAGTTGTGCGTTGTTAAATTGTTTCAGGTGTCGTCTGCTGACTTTGTAGTGTGATGTTTTCACAAATGCATTCGGCTTATAGAGTTTTTTTTTTTTTGCGTTGAGAGGTGCCAGGTTATTGAGTAATTGTTGAATAAAGTGAATCCTTCTTGAGGAGTTTTTTTTTAATTGGGTTGCTTATTATTGCCTTAGATGGGACAGCTTGTCATTACCGGTTCATAAATCCCACCTTTCTCATTGGTCTTTTCCAAGTTTTTCCTTATTTCTGTTCGTTGAATTTCGAATCTGCTGTCTGTTGTCTCCACTCCATGCCTTCTATTGAAAAACTTAATTTTTGTTTAAGTGAATCTAATCAAACCGTAAAATTACGACTTTTCTGTTTTTTCAGACGCGAACAGGTTTACGTTAGTTTAAAATCGTTCAACCAGATTTAAATTGGAACCCTGTCATTTGATTGTATTTTTTTTTCTATGTGACATTTCTTTCACCAGACATAGCAGTTTTATAGAAGCATCCTCAGACACTGGGAAGTCCAACTCAGGGCCATGAGCTTGACTGTCATTCATCGGATGAGCGTGTTTATTTGCGTATCTAGATGCATGTGTTACCTGTGCTCAAAATTGACTGCAATAGCTGCATTAAACATCGCTTTCAACGTACTGGCTGCAACCTAGTAATGATTCTGCTAGAACGGCTATATCTGCGTTCCACTCAGAGTTCTTTGAGAGAAATGCCGATGCGACCACTATTATCCCTAATAAGCTGAGGTGAATAATTTCTTGAAAGATAAAAGTTTCGCAGTAAAATAAAAGCTGCCTATAGCAAGAAACTTGCCTTCTTGTAGCGCAGTAGCACTACAAGAATGATTAGAGGTTCCCTCGATACCTCTTCTAGGCGTTCTGCAGCAAGGTCTTCGTTTGGCGACTACTGGCTTATGTAATGCAGAGTTTATTTAAGCAAAGCGAAATATTTGTCTGTATCGTTCGAGACCAGCAAAGGACGTGTCGTATTCCCGGAAGCTCGTATTGCATCTATCGATGGTCCTTCACGCATTTCCTTCAAGTTTCTTAGGCTTGCACCCCTTCATGCATTTTGCTTGTTGTGACATTCAACTCGACCTATAGAGGGGTTTTCGTTTCTATCGAATTATTCGCCGGTAGAATAAGGTAAGTAATTTTTTTTCCTTTTTCCATGGTATAAACTGGATAAGCGCCGATTGTATGCTCATCAGGGTTGATAACAAAAACTAAACCTAGGCAATATACTTCATTTTAATCCAACTCCTACTTATCGCTTCATTTTGTTTTGCAACCGAATACCATTATCACCCATGAGATGAACTGCGAATTGAGGACTGTTAGGTGCATTGACATATCCGCCTTTGACAACTAGTGGCCACAAATTTGAGACTCAGATTTGGGTCTAGATCAGACTTAGGTCGTGATTTATTGTCATTACTCAGATTTAGGTATGAAGTAAGATTTTAGCACATTTATACATTTCCACAAGTTTGCACTTCCGAACCACATTATGGCGAAGCCACGTAGGTGTACACTCGTGTACTTGTCCGCCCGTCTGTCTGCTTATCCGTTTATCGTAGATTTTAAACTTTGAAACTGCTGATGCTAGAATTGCGTTTAGTGGATGTAATCGTCGTAGAAGGATCTCTTGCGCTCTCCTTCAAGTTCACGCACGGTCATTCAAAAACAAAATTTTATCGAAGATTATCCACGGCGGATGTAATAAATCGATAAGAATTATTAAAATCATTTTGAATCTTTAGCGAATTGCAATTGCAGATATAGTTTCGGGTTCGGCTCTCGATTCGAATCCGTCATGTCGCCTGTATTACCTGCGAAGCAAACTCTCAGTGATATGCGATGGCATTCACTACTTATTTACCAGGTTTATTCGATCATTTTAAATTCGCGCTGTAAATTTTTTTTTCGTTTTGGGGTAGGAATAATGACATGTTGGTGAGGTAGAACTTAATAATCAAATTATAATTTAGAGTCGTTTCCTCGTCATTAATTAATTCATTAGTTGCAACAACTAGACCTTCAGTAAAAAAGAGTGAGATAATCTGTGATTGATCTCTCTTTACTTTGATAACTTTATAATTAAAAGGAATTTCTCACTTTTTTGAATAACCGCTCAGCCACGAGGCTTCTTCATACGGCAAAGTTACTTGTTGTTGATTGTTTATACTGGCTCAAAACAAGTTTCTTCATTGCATTTTCAAGCAAAAAACTTCATACACTTAATAAAACTGAAGCAATTATTCTTCACAATAATGGCATGCTACCAGTAAAAGTGACGGAGCTGTTCCTAGAAAATTGGATTAGTATTGAACCAGTGATAAGATATCATAAAATCTTTTATATAGCGATCGTGAAATTGATATTTTGTTAACATCCTTGCGGAAAATTTTAAAACACTACGCTTAATTTATCAGATTTTTTTTTTTGAGGTCGCAGCGTTTTGTCGTCCATTATTGACCTTGTTTGGTCATTTTATCTAGTCCCAGTTGCCTTTAAACGATTGCTAAATGAATTGATGAGCATGCCTCCTTCTTTAATTAATCGGGTTTTGCAGAACACAGTAAATGGCGAACATCATATATTGATCGATAATACGAGCTCTGTGATGGACAATGTTGGGGGACACGTGGCTAGACTAGAACGACAGTTGTTCCTCGGCGGTCTCCTCCCGGCATGCCGTTATCACCGAGGTAATCAGGCTATCCATAAAATTATATCATGCGGTCCAACACTTTTTATATGCGTTATTGGCATGCTTGTGTAATAAGTGGAATGTATGCGTAAAGTCTTTCGTATGGGCTTTCCCGCTATCTGGAAAAGAGGCTGTACGATGAATGGGAAAAATGTGGCGTATGTGAAATTTTCATAAATTGCTCCCATGTTTAAAATTTGCATCTTGAAGTTTAAATTGCTCCGTAAATTGCAGTTTGAAGTAAATTGAAGTAAAGTATCTTGAAGTAAATTGCAGTTTGAAGTAAATCACTTGAAGTAAATTGCTCCCATAAATTGCAGTCTAAAATATTTGCATTTTGAAGCATCACAGAGTGGAATTCTCTGAGGCACTCATTCTCTTTATGCGTTTCACAAATTTTGCCCGAATGTAAGCAATTTTTGTCGTTTAGTATTTGCTTGATATAGAAAGCGCGTGTTTCGCTCAGAGAGTGATATAAAATGAAGATTATTTAAAGAAAAATAAAGTTCCAAAGTTTGAAGTGGAGTTTGCATATTTTCGACAAAAATCGGTCAATAGCAGTGCAGCTATGAGTGTGGCGATCATTATTAGTTTAAAGGCAGTGAAAAGCTCGGTGGCCTTCTTTTCTATGCGTTAGTTTCATATTTCGATTTCAAGGCCATAATTTCTCTTTGATAATTTCTTATTCGGTGGCTGTTGTTTCAGTTATGCAGACTGACCGAATATAAGATGAAATCTTTTATTTGCGATACGAATACAAAAACTTTGAGGAAGGGTGGAACGAGGACGAGGAAATTCGCTGGTAAGGGTTAATCGAAATTTCGAGACACTTGTAAAACGATGTTTTTCGATAGTTTTACTTGTGATCGATGTGTTCTATGAAATTTTTAGAAATAGCAACATATATAACCTATGTTTTTGTAATTTCAGTGTAGTTTCGTGGCACGTTTTCTATTCCTAGTGATGTGAAATACTTTGCAAATTCAACGTAGTTTCTAGAGTAAAAGAGGTAATGGACTGTTCGATTCTCTACGCTGATGACGTCTTCCGCCAAAGCACAGAAGATCACTTCGTCATAAGTAGGCAGTTTGCTAATATAGCAGAATAAATTTTCCATTTCTTCGAGAAAGTTATCAAAATCATACGCATGTAATTAGTAAATGTGATTGGAGAATTTTCCACTACTTGTAGTTAAATATCGCCGATAATGAATTGATCGTGTATGGATGTCAAGCGAAATAGCGAAATAACACGACAAGATCGTGTGGAATATCGATGTGCTATTGTCAATGAGAATGGCAACCGTAGTGTGAGCACGTTTTTGGAAACTAGAGGCGGGTGACTACCTGCTACATTTACTTTTTAATGATAAAATATTTCTGTGATATTTTAGTAAGACCGACGTTCATAGTAGAAATTCTAAAATCTTTCATTGTCAACAATGGAAATTTGTCAATGAATGGAAACAGTGATTGCATCTAGTTCCGTTTTTTTTTAGGTTCGGACTTGAAAGTACGTCGTGTTGAAAGAACTTTGTATTTTGTCTGTAGGGAATCGCAGTGCAGTTCCATTTAATGTTATTTTCGTCTTCGATATGTTTGTAAATTTTTTGACGTTTGTATCTGACATCACTGGCTCATAATTTTTCGGTTTTTGTTAAATTTTAGCTCTATAACATCTATTTCTTTATTATACTATTTTTCATGTTTCTGCTCATTATTGCTGTTTTCTTATGTGATAGATTTGTTTAATATAAGCCATATTTCTGCTTCATTGGTATGCAATAGATCAGAAAACGCTTCAACAGAAAAATATTTGCGATTGCGAACTTCAAATGACAATCTTTTGATGCACAGTAGAGAGGTGCTGAGTGTAGCTCCTATTCTATACGAAATTCTTTCCTGCTCAAAGTGTTAGCATTTAAAAGAGGAGTTATTGCAACTATATCGTTATGCCAAGAAGCATTTTCTTAGGGCGCTGTTTCCGTTCGTTTGAAAATTGAAATGATCTTGCAGAGCCGACGCCGCAAATAACATCAATCAGGAATGAATCGGTGGCAGTGGGGATGGCAACATTTCTTCATTGCACAACACAACTGAAGATTCCTACCATTCAACGGACACGTGATGGCAACGTTATCATCAACTCCCATTGAGCGGTTCGTGCATAAATTTGCAATGCTTTAGTATTCGTTTGTGATGAAAAAACGCTACAGAAGGGAAGGTATAAATTTTAGCAAGTGCAAATAGCGGTATAGAGAAGTCTTATTGCAAGTGAAGTTTCGAATCATTGCAGAAAAATTACTTAGCTCTTATCAACACATAATCAGTTGTCGTTTTGAGCGCAAAAGTAAATGCTAGTCTGGGGATTTGCTTGTGAGGCGGCAACTGATTGCGAATTGCTTTAGAAAATTCACCTCCATGTTTAACAAGAGTTGATCTCGTTGGCCGCTCACTTCGTCGCAACAACCAAGTGCACATATTTCTGATCGTGTGCCCTTTCAAAGCGTCCTTCCTGCAACCTTTCCACTCAGTAGCTAGTGGAAAGTTTGCTGGAAATGATCGAATTTATTGCAGGAAATGGATTTGCATTGTTGAAATTTAATGCATTGCCATAACGCCCTCAGTTCCATTCGTATATCTAGCTTTTCTGGTGTCACTTGCTAATTTTTACAGTTCGAAGCTATGTGACAAAGGGAGTGATAGCTATCGCGTTAAGAATGATGCTGGTGAGAGTCGCGTCGATTATAAACTACTGCTTTTGCCACCTGCAGAAATAAGAATGCTCGACAAAGACAACAACGGGTGTGTGAAATTAATTCATTTTTCTGCTGGAAGAATTCCGGAAATAACAAGCAGTCACCCACTTGAAGTGATTCGTTTCATAAAATAAAGCTTTCGTACCACGGAAAGCATAGAATAAAATTATAGGTCTTCTTAAGAAATTATGTACAGGTTTTGGTGCAAAAAATTTCAGGTAGGTTATATGCGAAAAAATCTGATCAATTAAGTGAGTATGCAAACTTTAAGCAAGCAAATGTCTTTTGAATTTATTCATTGCTTAGAACAGCTTCCGAGAGCACTCATCTATTCGAATTTCATACGAAGAGAAATGCACAGCTAATCTATGGTAAAAGTGACGCGAACTTCTCCTAAACATTCCGTTCCATATGAAAGCTTTTTTTTAAAACTTTTATACTGCATTTTAGGTTTAAATCGTGATCCCATAATGACGGCTGCTTCCTGCGGAAGACGATATAAAAGGGAATAAAATGACCGCTAATTAGGGAGAGCTAACGAGCACCGATAGTAATTCTTTAAAAAGTGTAGCACTAAATTTAAAAAATTCAATTAAATGAAGCATAAAAGTCGTATAAATTAGTCAGTAAATTAGTACCTTATAAAAATTTCAACTAATCAGCTAAAATTTGATGGATAAGTCACTTCATGAATCGAATAATTTTCAGTGAATGCGGAAGTGCGTCGCCAAGAAGAGGAATTGACGGATACAAAAGCAACCGTCGCATCTCTTGAAGGAGACCTCACGGGTGCAAATCACCGCTTGAAAACAATCGAAGAGCAATATGCAACCTTGAAGCTCGATAACAGCAATTCTTGCCTAATCTGATGCCTTCAAAAGACAGTTTGATGTGCTCAACGTAAGTCTCCGTAGTTAATTTGCAATGAATATTATACGTCACGTGAATTATATCACATATGAGGTTATGCATTCCTGAAAAACATAGATAGCGCGTAAGTGTGCTTACTTTTTCAACAAGGGGATATAATTCTGAACAATTAGATAAATTCCATCATTCCCTTTTCGGCAAGGCGGGAGTCGGTGGAAGTATAGATGACAAAACAAAAGAGATGAGTCGAAATTCCATTTGGTTATAAACCAGAGATCGAAGCAATTTTTACCCATCTCATTAGCTTTCTGAAGACATGATGGAAACCACACTCATACGCCAAAGGAACAACTCAAATCCTATTAGAATCCCATTAAAACAAAAAATTGGTAACTGCGATTGGATGAGCTTCGATATCAGTACCTCGCCGACAGACGGTCCTTGAACTCTCGATCTTCGATTCTACTGCTGCGCTCAGAGCTCTGAGCCCAGGCAATAAAACTGCGCTGTTAAATTTAATCTTTATTGTTATCAAAGAAAGGTGAGCGGCCACAACTACAAATCCGACTCACGTTGCCTTGCCCACTGATTTGAATGGTGCGACGGAGTTTATTCTTAATCTCTAAACTTTCCAACTTTTGACTACATACTTAGTTTATCAAATTAGGTGCTCAGGTAGGATTAGGTTCGAGCTTCCAACAGTCGAAGTAGGGCCAAAAGAAATCTTGATTGCCCTCAGGTCTTTGAATCAGTGTGCTACCTCGAGCGCTTCCTAACCTCGATAACAGCGTGGATTCTTCGGAAGATTCATCGAGCCTATGAGTCCGCCGAAACTCAAGACTCATCGACATTAAGCCCGCTCATGGTTCTCCCCACGTGACCCTACCCATGACGAAATCTTGTCATATGAATGTTAAGAAATTTTTTCTTATAAGCATGAATGAATTTTCATTGCGCTGCGTAAAGCTGCGAGGGCAATACATTTGCAACATTCCGCCCACAGATCATCGAATTTACGTTTTGATTTATCTGATGTTCTTCAATCATATACTCACTCTTATTCCTTTTCATCGTCCATTCGCAGTGAATTCAGTTAGGTAGAATTGACCGATGCAGGTGGACGATGCCGCATAGAGAGACGGATGATAGACTTTGAGCACAGAAAGGGCAAAGGAATAAGAGGCAACACAACCTAACCCTGAGATGAGCTTAAACAGCGAATTGGATTCGATAACACTTCGTTTTTTCGGTTTGACGGCCGATAAAATATGCATTGAACGTAGAATCACTTCCGTTGAATGTTCCATTCTGAATGTTCCCTCAACATTTCAATATTTAACTGACGAATGATATTCTCACAATCACAAGCTGGGTGTATGATATTCTCACTGAGTTGTTCATGTGCAAAGCTCAAAATAAATGAATAGCTATGAATGATATTCGATTTGTGCAACTGATTTCGTTATTTTTCGTTTGTTGATGCCGTAATATCGAACAAAATGTGCTCTACCGTAATTTTTTGTGTATTGGCCCATTTACCGTATCTTACCATATATCGTATTTTATAGTAAGAGTCATTGTAGCGCGATGAACTGAAGAAGAATTGCCATGAGAAGGCGAAATTGGTGGATCAATTAACGAGACGTAAAAAGATTAGAATCGAAAGCCAAGCGTTCACATCGAGAGCTTCAAAACTTTAATGATAAGGTTGGTGATGTACCAACGTTGAAATGCTGAACGGATGATGTTTTAGTCGTGGAATATCGGCCTATTACATATGTTCCACACTCCCTCAAATCCTTCAATTTAAATATTTCAAATTTATCGGAAGCGTCCAATGGTCTTAAATACTGCTTTCTAGTACGTAATAAATATAGGTCTTCGATTTGTCTCAACTTTAGAAGAAGCACCTTTATATTCGAAATTCTTCTACCTTCACATATCTGCAAAAAGAAACCCTGTTGAAGAAGTCTTTATTCGAGACAATATGGCAGGTGAAGTACACTGTTAGACTCAACGACGTCGGTATACCACATGAGATAAAATATAATTCGGCGCCGACACAATGGTTTAATCCATCGAGTTTCTTTAATCCATTCGGAGCATTTCAAACTTTCTCCGAATTTACGGTTTTCTCTTTTATTTCTTCAAGTTCATTGTTTGTTGGCGATTTGTGTGAGCGCTCAATTCTTGTCAACTAAGTACGAATACTTCAGCTATTATAGAAAAAATTGATCAACTGAACAACTGACCAAATGACTTAAATATAAATGGAGCGATACAGATAAGGGAAGATGTCCAACTGAATTTCTAGATGGAAGAAGATGAGTGACAAGGAAGTGAGGAGGGGACAGTGGAAAATGAGAAGGAAGATAAAACAGTAAGAGGAGCTCCGACAAACATCTCCACGTTTATTAATTCTATATTCACAAAGTTATTTCAGTGTAATCAGTTTCTTGTGTAGTTTTTCAACTGTTTGCAGTTTGGATTCCAATTTCCGGTCAATAACAGTTCAACAGCTAACTTCAAACACATTGCAGTTTGTGGTTTCGGAATCGGAAAAGAATACCGCACGCACACAAGTGAACAAACTCGAACAAGAGCTGCAATTCGTGAAAAATTGCTCATTCGTAAGACCACACACTGCGTTTGAGGATCTTGCTGGTGCAATCGTATCGCAGAGGATGGTCGTGTTGGTGCACTTCAAGGGCTTGAAACTAAAAAGTTTCAAACTGCAGATTTGCATGTATTATTAATTTTTATTATTAGCTTTATCACTTTATTATTAGTTTTATTACTCGACTATTACTACAATTGTTATTATTTCACTAGTAGTTTCATAATTGGTTCATCATTAGTTTTAGTATTTGTGTACCATTAGGTTTGTTTTATAATCGTTTTTATTATTAGTTTGCTACTGATTATTTTTTAGTCTATTGTTTCTCTGTTATTAGCTTTATTATATCTTTATTATTATTTTTTTATTAGCAGTTTTATTATTAGTTTATTATTAGTTTGCTATTAGTTTAGTTTACTATTAGCTTTGTTAGTTTATTATTAGTCTCTTTATTTTTATTATCGGTGTTATTATTAGTTTGCTATGAGATTGATGACTAGTTTACTGTTGGTTTCAGTACTAGTTTGTTATTGGTAATCGTTGGGGTAGGAATAATGACATGTTGGTGAGGTAGAACTTAATAATCAAATTATAATTTAGAGTCGTTTCCTCGTCATTAATTAATTCATTAGTTGCAACAACTAGACCTTCAGTAAACACAAAAGAGTGAGATAATCTGTGATTGATCTCTCTTTACTTTGATAACTTTATAATTAAAAGGAATTTCTCACTTTTTTTGAATAACCGCTCAGCCAAGAGGCTTCTTCATACGGCAAAGTTACTTGTTGTTGATTGTTTATACTGGCTCAAAACAAGTTTCTTCATTGCATTTTCAAGCAAAAAACTTCATACACTTAATAAAACTGAAGCAATTATTCTTCACAATAATGGCATGCTACCAGTAAAAGTGACGGAGCTGTTCCTAGAAAATTGGATTAGTATTGAACCAGTGATAAGATATCATAAATCTTTTATATAGCGATCGTGAAATTGATATTTTGTTAACATCCTTGCGGAAAATTTTAAAACAACTACGCTTAATTTATCAGATTTTTTTTTTTTGAGGTCGCAGCGTTTTGTCATCCATTATTGACCTTGTTTGGTCATTTTATCTAGTCCCAGTTGCCTTTAAACGATTGCTAAATGAATTGATGAGCATGCCTCCTTCTTTAATTAATCGGTTTTGCAGAACACAGTAAATGGCGAACATCATATATTGATCGATAATACGAGCTCTGTGATGGACAATGTTGGGGGACACGTGGCTAGACTAGAACGAGAGTTGTTCCTCGGCGGTCTCCCTCCCGGCATGCCGTTATCACCGAGGTAATCAGGCTATCCATAAAATTATATCATGCGGTCCAACACTTTTTATATGCGTTATTGGCATGCTTGTGTAATAAGTGGAATGTATGCGTAAAGTCTTTCGTATGGGCTTTCCCGCTATCTGGAAAAGAGGCTGTACGATGAATGGGAAAAATGTGGCGTATGTGAAATTTTCATAAATTGCTCCATGTTTAAAATTTGCATCTTGAAGTTTAAATTGCTCCCGTAAATTGCAGTTTGAAGTAAATTGAAGTAAAGTATCTTGAAGTAAATTGCAGTTTGAAGTAAATCACTTGAAGTAAATTGCTCCCATAAATTGCAGTCTAAAATATTTGCATTTTGAAGCATCACAGAGTGGAATTCTCTGAGGCACTCATTCTCTTTATGCGTTTCACAAATTTTGCCCGAATGTAAGCAATTTTTTGTCGTTTAGTATTTGCTTGATATAGAAAGCGCGTGTTTCGCTCAGAGAGTGATATAAAATGAAGATTATTTAAAGAAAAATAAAGTTCCAAAGTTTGAAGTGGAGTTTGCATATTTTCGACAAAAATCGGTCAATAGCAGTGCAGCTATGAGTGTGGCGATCATTATTAGTTTAAAGGCAGTGAAAAGCTCGGTGGCCTTCTTTTCTATGCGTTAGTTTCATATTTCGATTTCAAGGCCATAATTTCTCATTGATAATTTCTTATTCGGTGGCTGTTGTTTCAGTTATGCAGACTGACCGAATATAAGATGAAATCTTTTATTTGCGATACGAATACAAAAACTTTGAGGAAGGGTGGAACGAGGACGAGGAAATTCGCTGGTAAGGGTTAATCGAAATTTCGAGACACTTGTAAAACGATGTTTTTCGATAGTTTTTACTTGTGATCGATGTGTTCTATGAAAATTTTTAGAAATAGCAACATATATAACCTATGTTTTTGTAATTTCAGTGTAGTTTCGTGGCACGTTTTCTATTCCTAGTGATGTGAAATACTTTGCAAATTCAACGTAGTTTCTAGAGTAAAAGAGGTAATGGACTGTTCGATTCTCTACGCTGATGACGTCTTCCGCCAAAGCACAGAAGATCACTTCGTCATAAGTAGGCAGTTTGCTAATATAGCAGAATAAATTTTCCATTTCTTCGAGAAAGTTATCAAAATCATACGCATGTAATTAGTAAATGTGATTGGAGAATTTTCCACTACTTGTAGTTAAATATCGCCGATAATGAATTGATCGTGTATGGATGTCAAGCGAAATAACACGACAAGATCGTGTGGAATATCGATGTGCTATTGTCAATGAGAATGGCAACCGTAGTGTGAGCACGTTTTTGGAAACTAGAGGCGGGTGACTACCTGCTACATTTACTTTTTAATGATAAAATATTTCTGTGATATTTTAGTAAGACCGACGTTCATAGTAGAAATTCTAAAATCTTTCATTGTCAACAATGGAAATTTGTCAATGAATGGAAACAGTGATTGCATCTAGTTCCGTTTTTTTTAGGTTCGGACTTGAAAGTACGTCGTGTTGAAAGAACTTTGTATTTTGTCTGTAGGGAATCGCAGTGCAGTTCCATTTAATGTTATTTTCGTCTTCGATATGTTTGTAAATTTTTTGACGTTTGTATCTGACATCACTGGCTCATAATTTTCGGTTTTTGTTAAATTTTAGCTCTATAACATCTATTTCTTTATTATACTATTTTTCATGTTTCTGCTCGTTTTTCTTTTTTATGTGATAGATTTGTTTAATATAAGCCATATTTCTGCTTCATTGGTATGCAATAGATCAGAAAACGCTTCAACAGAAAATATTTGCGATTGCGAACTTCAAATGACAATCTTTTGATGCACAGTAGAGAGGTGCTGAGTGTAGCTCCTATTCTATACGAAATTCTTTCCTGCTCAAAGTGTTAGCATTTAAAAGAGGAGTTATTGCAACTATATCGTTATGCCAAGAAGCATTTTCTTAGGGCGCTGTTTCCGTTCGTTTGAAAATTGAAATGATCTTGCAGAGCCGACGCCGCAAATAACATCAATCAGGAATGAATCGGTGGCAGTGGGGATGGCAACATTTCTTCATTGCACAACACAACTGAAGATTCCTACCATTCAACGGACACGTGATGGCAACGTTATCATCAAACTCCCATTGAGCGGTTCGTGCATAAATTTGCAATGCTTTAGTATTCGTTTGTGATGAAAAAACGCTACAGAAGGGAAGGTATAAATTTTAGCAAGTGCAAATAGCGGTATAGAGAAGTCTTATTGCAAGTGAAGTTTCGAATCATTGCAGAAAAATTACTTAGCTCTTATCAACACATAATCAGTTGTCGTTTTGAGCGCAAAAGTAAATGCTAGTCTGGGGATTTGCTTGTGAGGCGGCAACTGATTGCGAATTGCTTTAGAAAATTCACCTCCATGTTTAACAAGAGTTGATCTCGTTGGCCGCTCACTTCGTCGCAACAACCAAGTGCACATATTTCTGATCGTGTGCCCTTTCAAAGCGTCCTTCCTGCAACCTTTCCACTCAGTAGCTAGTGGAAAGTTTGCTGGAAATGATCGAATTTATTGCAGGAAATGGATTTGCATTGTTGAAATTTAATGCATTGCCATAACGCCCTCAGTTCCATTCGTATATCTAGCTTTCTGGTGTCACTTGCTAATTTTTACAGTTCGAAGCTATGTGACAAAGGGAGTGATAGCTATCGCGTTAAGAATGATGCTGGTGAGAGTCGCGTCGATTATAAACTACTGCTTTTGCCACCTGCAGAAATAAGAATGCTCGACAAAGACAACAACGGGTGTGTGAAATTAATTCATTTTTCTGCTGGAAGAATTCCGGAAATAACAAGCAGTCACCCACTTGAAGTGATTCGTTTCATAAAATAAAGCTTTCGTACCACGGAAAGCATAGAATAAAATTATAGGTCTTCTTAAGAAATTATGTACAGGTTTTGGTGCAAAAAATTTCAGGTAGGTTATATGCGAAAAAATCTGATCAATTAAGTGAGTATGCAAACTTTAAGCAAGCAAATGTCTTTTGAATTTATTCATTGCTTAGAACAGCTTCCGAGAGCACTCATCTATTCGAATTTCATACGAAGAGAAATGCACAGCTAATCTATGGTAAAAGTGACGCGAACTTCTCCTAAACATTCCGTTCCATATGAAAGTTTTTTTTTAAAACTTTTATACTGCATTTTAGGTTTAAATCGTGATCCCATAATGACGGCTGCTTCCTGCGGAAGACGATATAAAAGGGAATAAAATGACCGCTAATTAGGGAGAGCTAACGAGCACCGATAGTAATTCTTTAAAAAGTGTAGCACTAAATTTAAAAAATTCAATTAAATGAAGCATAAAAGTCGTATAAATTAGTCAGTAAATTAGTACCTTATAAAAATTTCAACTAATCAGCTAAAATTTGATGGATAAGTCACTTCATGAATCGAATAATTTTCAGTGAATGCGGAAGTGCGTCGCCAAGAAGAGGAATTGACGGATACAAAAGCAACCGTCGCATCTCTTGAAGGAGACCTCACGGGTGCAAATCACCGCTTGAAAACAATCGAAGAGCAATATGCAACCTTGAAGCTCGATAACAGCAATTCTTGCCTAATCTGATGCCTTCAAAAGACAGTTTGATGTGCTCAACGTAAGTCTCCGTAGTTAATTTGCAATGAATATTATACGTCACGTGAATTATATCACATATGAGGTTATGCATTCCTGAAAAACATAGATAGCGCGTAAGTGTGCTTACTTTTTCAACAAGGGGATATAATTCTGAACAATTAGATAAATTCCATCATTCCCTTTTCGGCAAGGCGGGAGTCGGTGGAAGTATAGATGACAAAACAAAAGAGATGAGTCGAAATTCCATTTGGTTATAAACCAGAGATCGAAGCAATTTTTACCCATCTCATTAGCTTTCTGAAGACATGATGGAAACCACACTCATACGCCAAAGGAACAACTCAAATCCTATTAGAATCCCATTAAAACAAAAAATTGGTAACTGCGATTGGATGAGCTTCGATATCAGTACCTCGCCGACAGACGGTCCTTGAACTCTCGATCTTCGATTCTACTGCTGCGCTCAGAGCTCTGAGCCCAGGCAATAAAACTGCGCTGTTAAATTTAATCTTTATTGTTATCAAAGAAAGGTGAGCGGCCACAACTACAAATCCGACTCACGTTGCCTTGCCCACTGATTTGAATGGTGCGACGGAGTTTATTCTTAATCTCTAAACTTTCCAACTTTTGACTACATACTTAGTTTATCAAATTAGGTGCTCAGGTAGGATTAGGTTCGAGCTTCCAACAGTCGAAGTAGGGCCAAAAGAAATCTTGATTGCCCTCAGGTCTTTGAATCAGTGTGCTACCCTCGAGCGCTTCCTAACCTCGATAACAGCGTGGATTCTTCGGAAGATTCATCGAGCCTATGAGTCCGCCGAAACTCAAGACTCATCGACATTAAGCCCGCTCATGGTTCTCCCCACGTGACCCTACCCATGACGAAATCTTGTCATATGAATGTTAAGAAATTTTTTCTTATAAGCATGAATGAATTTTCATTGCGCTGCGTAAAGCTGCGAGGGCAATACATTTGCAACATTCCGCCCACAGATCATCGAATTTACGTTTTGATTTATCTGATGTTCTTCAATCATATACTCACTCTTATTCCTTTTCATCGTCCATTCGCAGTGAATTCAGTTAGGTAGAATTGACCGATGCAGGTGGACGATGGTGCCGATTTAGAGGACATAGATACTTTTGAGCACAGAAAGGGCAAAGGAATAAGAGGCAACACAACCTAACCCTGAGATGAGCTTAAACAGCGAATTGGATTCGATAACACTTCGTTTTTTCGGTTTGACGGCCGATAAAATATGCATTGAACGTAGAATCACTTCCGTTGAACGTTCCATTCTGAATGTTCCCTCAACATTTCAATATTTAACTGACGAATGATATTCTCACAATCACAAGCTGGGTGTATGATATTCTCACTGAGTTGTTCATGTGCAAAGCTCAAAATAAATGAATAGCTATGAATGATATTCGATTTGTGCAACTGATTTCGTTATTTTTCGTTTGTTGATGCCGTAATATCGAACAAAATGTGCTCTACCGTAAATTTTATGTATTGGCCCATTTACCGTATCTTACCATATATCGTATTTAGAAGAGTCATTGTAGCGCGATGAACTGAAGAAGAATTGCCATGAGAAGGCGAAATTGGTGGATCAATTAACGAGACGTAAAAAGATTAGAATCGAAAGCCAAGCGTTCACATCGAGAGCTTCAAAACTTTAATGATAAGGTTGGTGATGTACCAACGTTGAAATGCTGAACGGATGATGTTTTAGTCGTGGAATATCGGCCTATTACATATGTTCCACACTCCCTCAAATCCTTCAATTTAAATATTTCAAATTTATCGGAAGCGTCCAATGGTCTTAAATACTGCTTTCTAGTACGTAATAAATATAGGTCTTCGATTTGTCTCAACTTTAGAAGAAGCACCTTTATATTCGAAATTCTTCTACCTTCACATATCTGCAAAAAAGAAACCCTGTTGAAGAAGTCTTTATTCGAGACAATATGGCAGGTGAAGTACACTGTTAGACTCAACGACGTCGGTATACCACATGAGATAAAATATAATTCGGCGCCGACACAATGGTTTAATCCATCGAGTTTCTTTAATCCATTCGGAGCATTTCAAACTTTCTCCGAATTTACGGTTTTCTCTTTTATTTCTTCAAGTTCATTGTTTGTTGGCGATTTGTGTGAGCGCTCAATTCTTGTCAACTAAGTACGAATACTTCAGCTATTATAGAAAAAATTGATCAACTGAACAACTGACCAAATGACTTAAATATAAATGGAGCGATACAGATAAGGGAAGATGTCCAACTGAATTTCTAGATAGAAGAAGATGAGTGACAAGGAAGTGAGGAGGGGACAGTGGAAAATGAGAAGGAAGATAAAACAGTAAGAGGAGCTCCGACAAACATCTCCACGTTTATTAATTCTATATTCACAAAGTTATTTCAGTGTAATCAGTTTCTTGTGTAGTTTTTCAACTGTTTGCAGTTTGGATTCCAATTTCCGGTCAATAACAGTTCAACAGCTAACTTCAAACACATTGCAGTTTGTGGTTTCGGAATCGGAAAAGAATACCGCAC
This sequence comes from Ascaris suum, assembly GCA_013433145.1. Lineage (NCBI taxonomy): Eukaryota > Metazoa > Nematoda > Chromadorea > Rhabditida > Ascarididae > Ascaris > Ascaris suum. Next base: position 16,687 of record CM024181.1, read on the forward strand.
GCACACAAGTGAACAAACTCGAACAAGAGCTGCAATTCGTGAAAAATTGCTCATTCGTAAGACCACACACTGCGTTTGAGGATCTTGCTGGTGCAATCGTATCGCAGAGGATGGTCGTGTTGGTGCACTTCAAGGGCTTGAAACTAAAAAGTTTCAAACTGCAGATTTGCATGTATTATTAATTTTTATTATTAGCTTTATCACTTTATTATTAGTTTTATTACTCGACTATTACTACAATTGTTATTATTTCACTAGTAGTTTTTTCATAATTGGTTCATCATTAGTTTTAGTATTTGTGTACCATTAGGTTTGTTTTATAATCGTTTTTATTATTAGTTTGCTACTGATTATTTTTTAGTCTATTGTTTCTCTGTTATTAGCTTTATTATATCTTTATTATTATTTTTTTATTAGCAGTTTTATTATTAGTTTATTATTAGTTTGCTATTAGTTTAGTTTACTATTAGCTTTGTTAGTTTATTATTAGTCTCTTTTTTTTATTATCGGTGTTATTATTAGTTTGCTATGAGATTGATGACTAGTTTACTGTTGGTTTCAGTACTAGTTTGTTATTGGTAATCGTTGGGGTAGGAATAATGACATGTTGGTGAGGTAGAACTTAATAATCAAATTATAATTTAGAGTCGTTTCCTCGTCATTAATTAATTCATTAGTTGCAACAAACTAGGAATTAAGAAAAAAGAGTGAGATAATCTGTGATTGATCTCTCTTTACTTTGATAACTTTATAATTAAAAGGAATTTCTCACTTTTTTTGAATAAACGCTCAGCCAAGAGGCTTCTTCATACGGCAAAGTTACTTGTTGTTGATTGTTTATACTGGCTCAAAACAAGTTTCTTCATTGCATTTTCAAGCAAAAAACTTCATACACTTAATAAACTGAAGCAATTATTCTTCACAATAATGGCATGCTACCAGTAAAAGTGACGGAGCTGTTCCTAGAAAATTGGATTAGTATTGAACCAGTGATAAGATATCATAAAATCTTTTATATAGCGATCGTGAAATTGATATTTTGTTAACATCCTTGCGGAAAATTTTAAAACAACTACGCTTAATTTATCAGATTTTTTTTTTTTGAGGTCGCAGCGTTTTGTCATCCATTATTGACCTTGTTTGGTCATTTTATCTAGTCCCAGTTGCCTTTAAACGATTGCTAAATGAATTGATGAGCATGCCTCCTTCTTTAATTAATCGGTTTTGCAGAACACAGTAAATGGCGAACATCATATATTGATCGATAATACGAGCTCTGTGATGGACAATGTTGGGGGACACGTGGCTAGACTAGAACGAGAGTTGTTCCTCGGCGGTCTCCTTCCGGCATGCCGTTATCACCGAGGTAATCAGGCTATCCATAAAATTATATCATGCGGTCCAACACTTTTTATATGCGTTATTGGCATGCTTGTGTAATAAGTGGAATGTATGCGTAAAGTCTTTCGTATGGGCTTTCCCGCTATCTGGAAAAGAGGCTGTACGATGAATGGGAAAAATGTGGCGTATGTGAAATTTTCATAAATTGCTCCCATGTTTAAAATTTGCATCTTGAAGTTTAAATTGCTCCCGTAAATTGCAGTTTGAAGTAAATTGAAGTAAAGTATCTTGAAGTAAATTGCAGTTTGAAGTAAATCACTTGAAGTAAATTGCTCCCATAAATTGCAGTCTAAAATATTTGCATTTTGAAGCATCACAGAGTGGAATTCTCTGAGGCACTCATTCTCTTTATGCGTTTCACAAATTTTGCCCGAATGTAAGCAATTTTTTGTCGTTTAGTATTTGCTTGATATAGAAAGCGCGTGTTTCGCTCAGAGAGTGATATAAAATGAAGATTATTTAAAGAAAAATAAAGTTCCAAAGTTTGAAGTGGAGTTTGCATATTTTCGACAAAAATCGGTCAATAGCAGTGCAGCTATGAGTGTGGCGATCATTATTAGTTTAAAGGCAGTGAAAAGCTCGGTGGCCTTCTTTTCTATGCGTTAGTTTCATATTTCGATTTCAAGGCCATAATTTCTCTTTGATAATTTCTTATTCGGTGGCTGTTGTTTCAGTTATGCAGACTGACCGAATATAAGATGAAATCTTTTATTTGCGATACGAATACAAAAACTTTGAGGAAGGGTGGAACGAGGACGAGGAAATTCGCTGGTAAGGGTTAATCGAAATTTCGAGACACTTGTAAAACGATGTTTTTCGATAGTTTTTACTTGTGATCGATGTGTTCTATGAAAATTTTTAGAAATAGCAACATATATAACCTATGTTTTTGTAATTTCAGTGTAGTTTCGTGGCACGTTTTCTATTCCTAGTGATGTGAAATACTTTGCAAATTCAACGTAGTTTCTAGAGTAAAAGAGGTAATGGACTGTTCGATTCTCTACGCTGATGACGTCTTCCGCCAAAGCACAGAAGATCACTTCGTCATAAGTAGGCAGTTTGCTAATATAGCAGAATAAATTTTCCATTTCTTCGAGAAAGTTATCAAAATCATACGCATGTAATTAGTAAATGTGATTGGAGAATTTTCCACTACTTGTAGTTAAATATCGCCGATAATGAATTGATCGTGTATGGATGTCAAGCGAAAAGCGAAATAACACGACAAGATCGTGTGGAATATCGATGTGCTATTGTCAATGAGTATGGCAACCGTAGTGTGAGCACGTTTTGGAAACTAGAGGCGGGTGACTACCTGCTACATTTACTTTTTAATGATAAAATATTTCTGTGATATTTTAGTAAGACCGACGTTCATAGTAGAAATTCTAAAATCTTTCATTGTCAACAATGGAAATTTGTCAATGAATGGAAACAGTGATTGCATCTAGTTCCGTTTTTTTTTTAGGTTCGGACTTGAAAGTACGTCGTGTTGAAAGAACTTTGTATTTTGTCTGTAGGGAATCGCAGTGCAGTTCATTTAATGTTATTTTCGTCTTCGATATGTTTGTAAATTTTTTGACGTTTGTATCTGACATCACTGGCTCATAATTTTCGGTTTTTGTTAAATTTTAGCTCTATAACATCTATTTCTTTATTATACTATTTTTCATGTTTCTGCTGTTTTTCTTATGTGATAGATTTGTTTAATATAAGCCATATTTCTGCTTCATTGGTATGCAATAGATCAGAAAACGCTTCAACAGAAAAATATTTGCGATTGCGAACTTCAAATGACAATCTTTTGATGCACAGTAGAGAGGTGCTGAGTGTAGCTCCTATTCTATACGAAATTCTTTCCTGCTCAAAGTGTTAGCATTTAAAAGAGGAGTTATTGCAACTATATCGTTATGCCAAGAAGCATTTTCTTAGGGCGCTGTTTCCGTTCGTTTGAAAATTGAAATGATCTTGCAGAGCCGACGCCGCAAATAACATCAATTAGGAATGAATCGGTGGCAGTGGGGATGGCAACATTTCTTCATTGCACAACACAACTGAAGATTCCTACCATTCAACGGACACGTGATGGCAACGTTATCATCCCCTCCCATTGAGCGGTTCGTGCATAAATTTGCAATGCTTTAGTATTTCGTTTGTGATGAAAAAAACGCTACAGAAGGGAAGGTATAAATTTTAGCAAGTGCAAATAGCGGTATAGAGAAGTCTTATGCAAGTGAAGTTTCGAATCATTGCAGAAAATTACTTAGCTCTTATCAAAACATAATCAGTTGTCGTTTTGAGCGCAAAAGTAAATGCTAGTCTGGGGATTTGCTTGTGAGGCGGCAACTGATTGCGAATTGCTTTAGAAAATTCACCTCCATGTTTAACAAGAGTTGATCTCGTTGCCGCTCACTTCGTCGCAACAAACCAAGTGCACATATTTCTGATCGTGTGCCCTTTCAAAGCGTCCTTCCTGCAACCTTTCCACTCAGTAGCTAGTGGAAAGTTTGCTGGAAATGATCGAATTTATTGCAGGAAATGGATTTGCATTGTTGAAATTTAATGCATTGCCATAACGCCCTCAGTTCCATTCGTATATCTAGCCTTTTCTGGTGTCACTTGCTAATTTTACAGTTCGAAGCTATGTGACAATAGGGAGTGATAGCTATCGCGTTAAGAATGATGCTGGTGAGAGTCGCGTCGATTATAAACTACTGCTTTTGCCACCTGCAGAAATAAGAATGCTCGACAAAGACACAACGGGTGTGTGAAATTAATTCAATTTTCTGCTGGAAGAATCCGGAAATAACAAGCAGTCACCCACTTGAAGTGATTCGTTTCATAAGTAAAGCTTTCGTACCACGGAAAGCATAGAATAAAATTATAGGTCTTCTTAAGAAATTATGTACAGGTTTTGGTGCAAAAAATTTCAGGTGGGTTATATGCGAAAAAATCTGATCAGTTAAGTGAGTATGCAACTTTAAGCAAGCAAATGTCTTTTGAATTATTCATTGCTTAGAACAGCTTCCGAGAGCACTCATCTATTCGAATTTCATACGAAGAAAAATGCACAGCTAATCTATGGTAAAAAGTGACGCGAACTTCTCCTAAACATTCCGTTCCATATGAAAGCTTTTTTTAAAACTTTTATACTGCATTTTAGGTTTAAATCGTGATCCCATAATGACGGCTGCTTCCTGCGGAAGACGATATAAAAAGGAATAAAATGACCGCTAATTAGGGAGAGCTAACGAGCACCGATAATAATTCTTTAAAAAGTGTAGCACTAAATTTAAAAAATTCATTAAATGAAGCATAAAAGTCGTTTAAATTAGTCAGTAATTTAGTACCTTATAAAATTTAAACTAATCAGCTAAAATTGATGGATAAGTCACTTCATGAATCGAATAATTTTCAGTGAATGCGGAGTGCGTCGCCAGAAGAGGAATTGACGGATACAAAAGCAACCGTCGCACTCTTGAAGGAGACCTCACGGGTGCAAATCAACCGCTTGAAACAATCGAAAGAGCAATATGCAACCTTGAAGCTCGATAACAGCAATTCTTGCCTAATCTGATGCCTTCAAAAGACAGTTTGATGTGCTCAACGTAAGTCTCCGTAGTTAATTTGCAATGAATATTATACGTCACGTGAATTATATCACATATGAGGTTATGCATTCCTGAAAAACATAGATAGCGCGTAAGTGTGCTTACTTTTTCAACAAGGGGATATAATTCTGAACAATTAGATAAATCCATCATTCCCTTTTCGGCAAGGCGGGAGTCTGGTGGAAGTATAGATGACAAAAAACAAAAGAGATGAGTCGAAATTCCATTTGGTTATAAACCAGAGATCGAAGCAACGAAGCAATTTTTACCCATCTCATTAGCTTTCTGAAGACATGATGGAAACCACACTCATACGCCAAAGGAACAACTCAAATCCTATTAGAATCCCATTAAAACAAAAAATTGGTAACTGCGATTGGATGAGCTTCGATATCAGTACTCGCCGACAGACGGTCCTTGAACTCTCGATCTTCGATTCTACTGCTGCGCTCAGAGCTCTGAGCCCAGGCAATAAAACTGCGCTGTTAAATTTAATCTTTATTGTTATCAAAGAAAGGTGAGCGGTCACAACTACAAATCCGACTCACGTTGCCTTGCCCACTGATTTGAATGGTGCGACGGAGTTTATTCTTAATCTCTAAATTTTCCAACTTTTGACTACATACTTAGTTTATCAAATTAGGTGCTCAGGTAGGATTAGGTTCGAGCTTCCAACAGTCGAAGTAGGGCCAAAGAAATCTTGATTGCCCTCAGGTCTTTGAATCAGTGTGCTACCCTCGAGCGTTTCCTAACCTCGATAACAGCGTGGATTCTTCGGAAGATTCATCGAGCCTATGAGTCCGCCGAAACTCAAGACTCATCGACATTAAGCCCGCTCATGGTTCTCCCACGTGACCCTACCCATGACGAAATCTTGTCATATGAATGTTGAAGAAATTTTTTCTTATAAGCATGAATGAATTTTCATTGCGCTGCGTAAAGCTGCGAGGGCAATACATTTGCAACAATCCGCCCACAGATCATCGAATTTACGTTTTGATTTATCTGATGTTCTTCAATCATATACTCACTCTTATTCCTTTTCATCGTCCATTCGCAGTGAATTCAGTTAGGTAGAAATTGACCGATGCAGGTGGACGAATGATAGACTTTTGAGCACAGAAAGGGCAAAGGAATAAGAGGCAACACAACCTAACCCTGAGATGAGCTTAAACAGCGAATTGGATTCGATAACACTTCGTTTTTTTCGGTTTGACGGCCGATAAAATATGCATTGAACGTAGAATCACTTCCGTTGAACGTTCCATTCTGAATGTTCCCTCAACATTTCAATATTTAACTGACAATGATATTCTCACAATCACAAGCTGGGTGTATGATATTCTCTCTGAGTTGTTCATGTGCAAAGCTCAAAATAAATGAATAGCTATGAATGATATTCGATTTGTGCAACTGATTTCGTTGAAAATTTTATGTGTATTGGCCCATTTACCGTATCTTACCATATATCGTATTTAGAAGAGTCATTGTAGCGCGATGAACTGAAGAAGAATTGCCATGAGAAGGCGAAATTGGTGGATCAATTAACGAGACGTAAAAAGATTAGAATCGAAAGCCAAGCGTTCACATCGAGAGCTTCAAAACTTTAATGATAAGGTTGGTGATGTACCAACGTTGAAATGTTGAACGGATGAATGTTTTAGTCGTGGAATATCGGCCTATTACATATGTTCCACACTCCCTCAAATCCTTCAATTTAAATATTTCAAATTTATCGGAAGCGTCCAATGGTCTTAAATACTGCTTTCTAGTACGTAATAAATATAGGTCTTCGATTTGTCTCAACTTTAGAAGAAGCACCTTTATATTCGAAATTCTTCTACCTTCACATATCTGCAAAAAGAAACCCTGTTGAAGAAGTCTTTATTCGAGACAATATGGCAGGTGAAGTACACTGTTAGACTCAACGACGTCGGTATAACCACATGAGATAAAATATAATTCGGCGCCGACACAATGGTTTAATCCATCGAGTTTCTTTAATCCATCGGAGCATTTGAAACTTTCTCCGAATTTACGGTTTTCTCTTTTATTTCTTCAAGTTCATTGTTTGTTGGCGATTTGTGTGAGCGCTCAATTCTTGTCAACTAAGTACGAATACTTCAGCTATTATAGAAAAAATTGATCAACTGAACAACTGACCAAATGACTTAAATATAAATGGAGCGATACAGATAAGGGAAGATGTCCAACTGAATTTCTAGATAGAAGAAGATGAGTGACAAGGAAGTGAGGAGGGACAGTGGAAAATGAGAAGGAAGATAAAACAGTAAGAGGAGCTCCGACAAACATCTCCACGTTTATTAATTCTATATTCACCAAGTTATTTCAGTGTAATCAGTTTCTTGTGTAGTTTTTCAAACTGTTTGCAGTTTGGATTCCAATTTCCGGTCAATAACAGTTCAACAGCTAACTTCAAACACATTGCAGTTTGTGGTTTCGGAATCGGAAAAGAATACCGCACGCACACAAGTGAACAAACTCGAACAAGAGCTGCAATTCGTGAAAAATTGCTCATTCGTAAGACCACACAATGCGTTTGAGGATCTTGCTGGTGCAATCGTATCGCAGAGGATGGTCGTGTTGGTGCACTTCAAGGCTTGAAACTAAAAAGTTTCAAACTGCAGATTTGCATGTATTATTAATTTTTATTATTAGCTTTATCACTTTATTATTAGTTTTATTACTCGACTATTACTACAATTGTTATTATTTCACTAGTAGTTTCATAATTGGTTCATCATTAGTTTTTAGTATTTGTGTACCATTAGGTTTGTTTTATAATCGTTTTTATTATTAGTTTGCTACTGATTATTTTTTAGTCTATTGTTTCTCTGTTATTAGCTTTATTATATCTTTATTATTATTTTTTTATTAGCAGTTTTATTATTAGTTTATTATTAGTTTGCTATTAGTTTAGTTTACTATTAGCTTTGTTAGTTTATTATTAGTCTCTTTATTTTTATTATCGGTGTTATTATTAGTTTGCTATGAGATTGATGACTAGTTTACTGTTGGTTTCAGTACTAGTTTGTTATTGGTAATTTCAACTCCTTTGCCAATTCTTCCATACCAATATTTTCTAGAAACCAATTTTTTGTGGTGATTCCATTGTTTTCTGGCTTAGCTTCGCAGTGGAAAATTCGCGCATTCGCAAGGCGATCTAGAAATGCTGCTGTCTTTGAAATGAATCGTATAAAATGAAAGTGCATACAACCAAACCGAAGTCTACACTATTGTTGGCATTTATATGTTCGTGATTACTTCCTCTTGGCTCTCATGCTTTCTAACTTCTTTGGCCTGTTTCGAGTTTAAGACATATAAATGATGTCCCATACTAAATTGAATTCATATCTTACTGTTAAGCTTCTCGTGTTTAACTATAATGTTTTGATATGCTCTACGCGGCTTTTTTGTCAATTCATGTGCGATAATCAACGCACTAAGTGAACAATTTCAAATTTTCTTTGATGAACGATCTGAGGAATATGCATCATGATTATTGAGGGATACGATAAAAACGATTAGAGCGTCGTTTGCGAAATGTTTCCAGTAACGTAAGAAATGGGCTACTGAACCCCATACTTAGCGGTCTGTTGACGTTTCTAAACAATCGGAGGTGTTTCGTGGATTAAGAGAGTGAAGAAAAAATAATGGAATTTATTTCAGTACGCACCTTCGTTACTCTAGCGCGATGTCGAACGCGGTTTCAAACGTGAAGGATGTGGGAATGGGATGACGTTGCTCAAACATAACAATTGCAAACGTTTTCGCTTTAAGCAATACCCATGGAGGTCAGCAATTTTCAATCATAATTTCTTCCGGTTCTTCGAAAGATGTCATATCATGTGATTTTGCATCAGTGTTAATTAAAGGTACTTCGAAAATTCACACAAAAAATGCGCACTCTTTTCGCTATTCCTTCCGCCTTTTTATTATCTGCATCTTTGAAACGCGTATTTAGGTTTTTGCGTATATGCGTTTTCAAGATCTGGCGTCTTTGCTGTCTTATGTATCCCGGCTGGCTATTCCGTTTCTTGGATTATGACGTTTGCTCTTTCGATTGGTCTCCTGTTTTAGAGCCTCATGATTTGTTGCAGCATTAAGGTCAGCTGACTACATGTTGAACTTTCTTTTCTTGCTCATTGTGCTCAAGAAATTCGGTGTGTTCTCGCGCTTTTCTTGCCCTTTTGAATGATCTATGTATTGCGGTCATCATCCGCCACCTCATTTAACTATATCCATCGTTACGATAGCTAGCTCTGTTGATTGATTTGCCTAGACCTCTGTTGAATGATATGCAAGTGTAGATACTGGTTTGTTATTTGCTTTACTGTTATTTTTATTATCCTTCTTATGATTAGTTTTATTATTAAATTTAGATTTATTATTAGTTTATATGTATCATCAGTTTATTTTCTCATTAGTTTAATTTTATAATTTCTTTAGTTTTGTTATTGGTTTAGTTTTATAATTAGTTAGTTTTATCATTCGTTTTGTTATCTGTTTTTATTAGCTTTATTGTTAGTTTTATTATTTGTTTTATTATTAGTTTTATTATAAGCTCTGTCATTAATTTTATTATTAGATTAGTTTAATTAACAGTGTGTCTGTACTTCTAGTTCAGTTCTATTGTTAGTTTTGTGTTATTATTAATTTAGTTGAATTGTTAGTTTGGTTTTATTCTCAGTTTGGTTTTATCAGTCGTTTTAAATTTATTATTAGTTTGGCTTTTTACTAGCTTTGTTTTATTGTTAGTTCAGTTTCATTATTAGTTAGTTTTATTATTTGTTCAGATTTATTATTAGTTTAGTTTTGCTGTTGGGTTAGTTTTGTTATTAGTTTAGTTCTGTTATTAGTTTAATTTTCTTATTGTTACTTTATTATTAGTTTTGCTGAATTTTTACTTTGGTTTTTTATTGGTTTAATTTAATTATAATTTAGTTTTATTACTAGTTCATTGTTTGTCATTAGTTTATTTTTGGTTTTTGTTTAGTTTTTATTATTTGTTTTATCATTCGTTTTGTTATTAGTTCTTTTATTAGTTTAGTTGTATTATTGATATAGTCTGTTCAAACACAACAGCAGTGACGGAGTAATCCACACCCATCAGATGAAAGGACGAATCTAATTTTCTTCTTTTCTGCAGATAGAACTAGTAACATCTCACATAGCCAAAAATATAAATCATTTGTCGACTGAGTTGCTCAGTAGTGTCGAGTAAAAATTTACATTCTGACATGAAGTGTGCTTGAAGTTGGAGCATGATCGTGACTAAAACAATAGTAAAATGAAATTCGACTTACCTCATTTGTACTTTGAAAGACTTCGATCCGATCGATGTGCGCTGTCACAAATGTGCACCTCTCATGCCACTCGAAAACATCATCTGCTGCAGTATTTACGCCTTTTTTGATGTTTTCTTATTTTCTTCCTATTCAAATGCGTATTTTCGATGAAAATTATTTCCTGCGGATCGGAAACGGAAAGCTTCTCTTCAGATTATAAAGCAGGATGAACATTAGTGGTTTTGGGCAAGAAATTCGAAGAATAAGGCAGAAATCTTGAAATACAGCCGTTTTCAAATAGTTGTATTATTTCTGACTTATGCCATAAATGCACGCGTTTATGCTAATCTTTACAGTTAGCAGCTACGTGACAAGGGCAGTTATAGTTGTCGCGTTAAGAGTGATTCTATTGAGAGTCGTGTCGATTAGAAGCTGCTGATATTGGCACCTTCAGAAATTACAGTGCTGGATAAAGATAAGAACAGGTATGTGAAATTGCTTGATTTTTCTTGCTGCAACAGTTTCGAAAATGGCAAGCGGTCACCCGGTTGAAGTGATTCGTTTCATACAGCAAAGCTTTCGTACTACGGGAACCATGGGAAGTGTAAGCGAGTAGAAGAATCGCATGTTATAGAAATGAAGTTTGCAAGCTGAAAGGTCAGTAACTACTGGATACATCGCCCAACAGTAATTCTCAAAAAATTTTTGCATAATCATAATACCGACGATGAGAGAACATTTTACATTCGTTTATTCACACCTCTCATAAAGTCAGTACTGAAGGCTGATTCAGTTCTGTGGTTTCGGGCACTTCGCACTTTGGATTTATCGACTTTTTTTTGCTTATCTTATAGCACTTCTCAATACTTCTTTAATATTATTTCTTATAAAACTACTCAAGTTGCTAAATAGCAGTAGAAAAAGTATTATCCAATATTATTTAATATTATTTCTTATAAACTACTCAAGTTGCTTAAAATTTCAAAGCCTTTTTATAATCTAAGGGAATTTTTAATTCAAGGTTTTATTTGAGGGTTGTATAGTTGCTGGAAATGTTGAGGGAACGGACCAATGAACTCTGTTGAAACGAAACCTTTGCCTAGTTGTGAGCATTTAGAAATGAGCCTATGGCCTATTATAAAACGATGCCAGCTGACGTTGTCTTCACAGTTTTTGTGAAGTTCACTTCACAGTGTAAGGGAATTAGAAGGACGTCGTCTTCGTATTTGAAATACCGTGCCATCTCTTTATTCGGCCTCTGTTTCTTCCAGTCTCTCTCTTTTTCTGGCAGCAGCCATCATCAGAGTGTAGCAAAAAATGTGTTATCCAATAAAACCCTATCACAAAATGTTATCATAACGAGTGATTGTCGCATTAGAATGTCGATTACGCGAGTCAGGTGGGCAAGGGCAAAAGGTGAAGATAAAGGTTAAGCAGATCTCTAAGTCTGTGCTCCATTTTCTCCGTGTTACGTTCCTCTTTCATTGTTTCAGCTGTTTGCTTGCTTCTTCAGATAATGTTGAACTGCTCGAAATAGCGATAATTGCAGCATTTCTCAGCTTATCGTCTCGTCGCCGACTTCATATAAGCCGAATTCAACTCGAATTTGACAGTGGTAAAATAGTGCATGATCTTGCCAATAATCGATCACTTCTTGGGCTCAATAGGGCAGGTGAGTTTTGCCATATATTTTCTTATTGGTTACTTGTCTGCGATGATAATCGAAGTTTGTCGATTTTAGCAAATCGAGGTATAAAGTTTCAAAGCTCATCTCTTGATGTCTCCAAGGTGGGATTCTTATTTCGATCCTAGCGCGATCATTTAAATATTTCACCCGACATCCTCAAGCAAACGAATGAGAGAATCTAAAAGAACAACCTTATTAATGACTATCACTAAGCTATTCTATATAGATGCATAGGAACTACATTAACTATATAATAACTATATTATATGATTATAGTAATTATGTGGTGTGGTGACTATTATTGTAGCAATTTTATGACTATTGCACATACCATGTTCATTAGGCTGTCTCAGTAGAAATTACATCCAACTAATCCCACACGCAACCATTTCATTTAATGTGGATTTACTGAAAGTAGTTTTTAAAAAATGTCAACAGTCCGTTCAGAGTGGACTGATTTTCCCAAATTCGACGTCCACTAAACAACGGCTCTCCAGTTTCAAGTGGTCACTGTTTCTGTGCACTCATCCAGCTGACCAGCTTCTGCGATATTCTGTTATCACACTCACTAGTTTTTCTTCGTTATCAGGCGGTCGCGCTTTCAAGTTTCATCCTTTTTCACTTCTATTTCTATTTCAAATTATATTGTATTGATATGTTTTGGCATAAGAGCAGTAAGGACGACTATAGTGAAATAAAGAAGAATATCATCTTAAGGTGTTGGCCTCTTGGAAATCGCTACCGAGCCCGAATTGAATTCAGCGCTCGAAACATATTGTTTCACCGAACAATTGAGGATTATGCTTACACTGAATGGAATTTGCTATGGCGAAATGCAGAGTCGGTTCTTCTTTCATTACGCTATATTTCCTATGCACTATTTGAATAGCAAGCTTTATGGCTTCAATTACTTTATATAATAACTCTAAACAGTACATTCTCAATTTAAAGCCTTTCCCTTCTTCACTGCTTTATTTCAAGTGTAATTTTCTGAAAGCGAGAAAACAGCCTGTTATTCGTTAATTATTTTGAGGGGGGAGGGAGGAAGGAGAGCGTTGATGGTGCATTCGTGCGAAGTACTTTCTGTTTCGCTTTCGTATCTTCCCGTTTCTTTGGGTCTCTTCTAGAAGAAACTTCACTTTTTACAGTATCGCAATCATATCATCAACTTTGAGTGTTAAGCGTAATATATATATATATATATATATATAAATAAATATATATATATATATATATACGTGCTCACTATGCAACGCTGTTGCTTCTTCGTCATAGTTCTACAATACCTCCATCTTCAGATTTATTTATACTTTTAATACATTTGATCACTAGGAGGAAGGCCAGTCGATGTTTCTTAAATGCATTCTAATCTTCGAGTCGGTTAAAAAATTGAAAACTATCTGATCCATTAGAACTCAAATTCGAACTTCATTCAGAGAAAAGAAAACTGATCTAATGAAGTAAGTTTATTTTGCTATCAATAACTACAAGGCTTTATTCAAAGAATTGAGCTTTTTATAGTATATGAAGATAGAAAGCATACATGCTGTGTTACTATAATCGTGAAGTAATTGAAGGCATGTGGCACCCACATGAGAGAGGAAAAGATCCAAACCGACTATACCGCTTTATGCTTGACGCGAATTTGCATGCTGTTCACATAGATCCGGAACTGATCGTCACTGCAACACGAGCGTTAAATCGGCGACCGACATACTTGCGCTGTACTGAAGAATACGAATTCGATCCAGATTCTGCATTACCCGTAGTGTTAGTTAAGAGTTTTTAAAAAATATTTATATCGATTTTAATACATGGCATGAATGTTTCTACTTATCCTTCCTATTTTTCTCTAATCTTTCATTTATATTAACATTTATAAATATATATTTTTATTCATGATTTATAACTACTTTTACAGATATGTTTATTTATTTAATAATTTGTATTTATCTTTACCTTTACGTTTATATCAACATTTATATTTATGTTTAAAGTCACATTTATATGTAATTTATATTTATCCATAATTTAAACTTATCTTCGTATTTATTTGGATATTTATATTTATATTTGTGAACATATTTGTGTTTGTGTTTACATTTACATTAATATTTATATTTACATTTGCATTTATCTTTCCGTTTTTATTTTTTCACATTTATGTTTATGATTAAGTTTATATTTATGCTTATACGTATAAATATCTGTATGTATCTAAATGCTTAACTTCCTATTTATATGCCTAAGTTTACTTACATTTATATGTATGTTTATGCTTTATATTTATATGTACTTATATTTATGTGTTATGTTTGATATCAAGATTTATATTTACTTTCATATTTGTATTTGTATTTATGGTTTTGCTTATACTTATATTCATATTTTTATCCATAATTCACGTTTAATTTTTTATATATTTATATTTATATCTATATTTGTAATTATATTTATCCATCTCTTTATATTTATACTAATATTGATACTGTTTGTATAGTTGTAATTTGCGTTTATTTTTATCTTTGTATTTATCTTTTAATTAGCTATATTTTCATTTATGCTTACATTTGAATGATATTTCTATCTTATACTATATATATATATATATATATATATATATATATATATATATATATATATATATATATATATATATATTATATATATATATATTGTGTTCATACTTTTATTTATATTTTATTTATTTTTGTATTTATTTTTATATTTATCTTCAAATTTTTTCAAATATATTATAATATATTTGTGTTTATATTAACTAAAAAATTATTTTAATGTTTACAATTCTATTTACATCCAGATTTATATTTGGAGAACATTGCGTTTTCGGTAAATTCTTCTTTAAATGAGTAATATTCGCATTTCTTTTTATTCCTCTAAACTCGCCGAGGATTTTTTGCGTGCTACAAAACCTCAATCGTAATGGTGTTTCAATGGAAATCTCGTTAAAGCCGATTGCCGCAGATGCTACGTCTCCGGAAATGTTAGTCCTTTTAGCGTTTATTCGTTAAATTCATTGATGAAGTCTTATCTTTATCACGGCTGTGCATACGGGTGCATTATTTATAACGCTCTTGTGCCCTGTTTCTCTTTTTTGACAAAGTTCATTCGCTCCATCCCACGTATGTATTATATATTCCATTTGTATCTGTATTTATTATTTATACTTATATTTACATTGATAATATTTAAATTTACATTTGCTTTTCTTATATACGCATGTATCTTCATGCTTAATATTCATCTCCAGATTTATTTTTCGTATAATATGTATTTTGTCTGTTTATTTTTTTTTTGTTTAGATTCGTAATTGTATTAATATTTATATTAATATTATTTATCTTTATGTTTATTAATATTTATATCCATGTTCACAATTATATTTATATTTTTTTTTTTAGTATTCAACATGCGTCTATATTTATGTTTATAACAAAATTTACAAGGGTATTCTTATTTATATTTAAATTAAAATTTATGTGAATTTTTATATTAATATTCATATTTATCTACATATTTGTTAATAAGATATCTATTTTTATATCCACATTTACGGTCATATTCGTGTTTATAATCATATTTTTATCGTTATTTACAATTTTTATTTATCTTGACATTTATATTTTTATTGATTTCTACATTTGTATTTGTATTTTTTCTTATATCTATATTTATGTCTATGTTTTTATGTAGTTCCAACTTATTTCTATCTTCATATGTATTCATATAATTTTATTTCTAATTGTGCTTATATTTACTGTATCATTGTATGAACTATTATGTTTTTATTTGTATTTATAACTTGTACAAGTTAGTATCTCCATTCGTATTGATATTCGTACTCATATCTATTTTTACATCTATGTTCATGTTTTATATTTGCCATTGCATTTGTCTATATTTATTTCTATACTTCAGTTTATGTTTATTGATACGTATACATACATTTGTATTGATACCTGTATTCGTAGTTATATTTACGTTTAGGTTTCAATATGTGTACATATTTATTTTTCTTTTCGCATCTGTGCTCAGATTTGCATCTATATTTATATTTACATTTGCATTTATATTTTATATTTATATTTTTATATTATATATTATCTTTATCTTTATATTTATATTTATATTTATATTTATATTTATATTTATATTATATATTTATATTTATATTTATGTTTATTTATATTTATATTTATATTATATATTAATATTATATTTATATTTATATTTATATTTATATTTATATTTATATTTATATTTATATTTATATTTATTTATATTTAATTTATATTTATATTTTTATCTTTATATTAATATTTAAATTGACATCTTTATATTTGTGTTAAAATATTTATATCTTTATATTTGTATTTGAAATGATATCTATGCATACATATCTATTTCTGTTTATAATTAAAATTTTCTAATTTTGTTTACGTCAATGTCAATAATACATATTTATATTTATCCGCGTATTTTTTTATATTTACATTTATATTTAAATTTGTGATTTATCTGCACGTTTCTTTTTATTTCTTTTGATGTTTTTAATGTTATATTTATAATTAATACTTACCTTTATATTTAATTATAATTGAGTTCATATTTATATTTACAATCGTGCTTATAATTTTTATTTATGTTTCTGTTTAAATTAGTATTGATATTGATGTTTGTTCTTACATTTATTTTACATTTATGCTTAAATTTTTTATTTTATATTTATAATTATATTTAGATTTCGATTTATGCTCATATTTACATTTATATCTTATATTGTTCGTTCTATTTGACATGTACTTTTGTGTATATTTATATTCGCATTTATGTGTGTATTTGTATTCATATTTACATTTATGTCTGCATTTATATTCATATTCAAACTTTTATTTATTTCTGCGGTTATATTCACATTTATTTTAATATTACTGTTAATATTAATATTATACTTTCTTTCATAATTTGTCTTTATTTATGTTTGCTTTATTTGTACTTATTCAACTTTATGCTTATTCCTACCTATATTTATATTTGTATTAATATTTTACTTTTTCCCTCATTATTACTCGTTTGTAAATTCATCTTTATCTCATATTTATGCTTATATTTGTATTTATATTTGCCTTTGTGTTAACATTTATTTCTGTTTATTTTCATCTAACATTTAAAGTTTTCATTTGTATGTTCAACTCGGCACTAAATTCGGAGAGGGCGAAGTGATTAGGGAGGGGGAGAGGATATTCATTGCTGAGCGGGAGGAAATCACCTTCATCAGCATGTTATTTCGCGGAGAGTGTTTTCACTGACGAAATTGCATTTACTGAACTGTTTAAAACACAGTTATTATTGCTTCATGGAAAAATATGTCAGCGTCATAGCTAGAAGTTATTAAGAAGCTCTAAAGTATAAGTATGAAGGACGAATTGAGTATAAGACGAAGATTTTGAAAACTGGAATTATGGGTTAACAAGGAGGATTGTAGCGATACGGTCAAAGGCAGTCAGAGTGATTATGCTCGTTGTTTTTATTAACCTCCTTTCGCTCTATTCGATCACTGACTGCGACATCAACCTTCTCTTAGAGCATTTCACTTCATTACCGCATAAATTTAATTTTTGGATGAACTAGCAAATGTAACGCAGATTTTTAATTTGGATTTAGCTTCATCTTTCCGTATTGGGAAGTGTTTTGGATTGAACAGTGAAATATGTTTGATTACCTGGCCCATTAACTAATTATATACAGAAGCAACCCGTCATCTGATTACATGAATGAAAGAGCTGTGGGCGGATCGTGCTTTAAATAGGGCAGCCGCTCAAATACGTATTGGTAACTTGTGA
Source organism: Ascaris suum (assembly GCA_013433145.1). Classification (NCBI taxonomy): domain Eukaryota; kingdom Metazoa; phylum Nematoda; class Chromadorea; order Rhabditida; family Ascarididae; genus Ascaris; species Ascaris suum. The sequence goes on from CM024181.1 coordinate 34,559, forward strand.
TTGGCAACACGCAATTGTATCTTCGCACGCCGCTTTGATGCTTTTAATCTGAAGGTGCTCGATTTCTTCATTAACGGATCAGTGAAGCATCATTTACTGCTAGAATTTCATTGCGAACGAAACCTTACGGGCCGGAAGTGACTCAAGTTGGAAGTGATGGATTCGCTCCCACGCGGTATCGGGTTCACTCGCAGGCCTGAAGCTCATATCGATTTTAGTTATCGGTAGTTTGAAGTGAAGCAATGCTTTGTTTTCGTGAGCCCGTTGTGGATGTAGATTTACCAACAAGCGGCGGTGCTAGTAGTGCGGTATACTAATAAAAGTAAGTTTAGGCGGTAATCCGTTGTGCAGAATGCGTCATCAGAGTGGGATATGGGGAGCAATGCGTTGACTGGATCGACCCGAGCAAAACACTTTTTGAGGCGTTATCTCAACACGCACTGGACAAAGCTATGCATTTTTCAATCAAGTTCGCAGCTAGATCTTACCGTATTGCTGCAAGCTTTGTTTATTCATTGTAGTTTTAAAGTATTCTATATATGAGTGGCGACTATGCAGCTTTTCTTTTCCGGTACTGTTGCAGATTGCATCCGCAATGCTTATATGTGCGCATGTCTCTCTACAGGGTAATTTGTACGCGTTATTCGTTTCGAAATGTGGTGGCCGTAATGTATGTCGTAGGATGATCTTCTGCAGCAACGTTGCGACTGATCCACAAACTTGAAAAGAATTTATAAATGCGTCGAAGGATTTGCTAGCAGTTTTGTAAGTTCTGAATTGGGTGGATAGCAAAACGATATTTTTGCGAGGGCAGCACATATGGCTCGTTTCAGCGGATCTCTGCGCAGGTGACCGAGCTGGTTAATCAAATGAGCAGAATACAAAGGTGCATATCGTTTAGTCCGTTTAAGACGCTTTTATACTTGTCTATAGTTATTTGGAGTGTTGGCAACGTGTGAATTGGAACGTATGGAAATGTGCATCTGAGCTTTCCAAAAAAATCGAATGGCTTTTTCGGTACAAATATCTCCGGAACCATGAGAACCATAGAATGAGGGCAAATAAAACGGTAGGTAGGGATGGAGCCGAACTTTTATCCCCCATTTAGCTGGATTTTCCATATTACGAAAAAATTGTTCACCATCATTTCTTCAAAAATGTCGTTTAACCTTAAAAAATTGCTTCCATCTAAACCTTCAGAAATGACCGTTTTCTATTTTTTCCTCTATTTCTGGCAATGCTTGCAGTTGGATATATTTTTCTTCGTTATTTGAATGAGCCATCTTATTGCTTTCAAGGTGTTTCTTTAATGGCTGTGCATTGATTTCCCTTCTAGAGATAGGGCGCGTTAAAATGTTGAATTGCATTCCGAATCATCCTCAGTGGAATGCTCGATGTGCTTCTGTCTTGCACTCTTGCAGTGTTCAATTGCTTACGTATAAGTTTGTGCAAGATCATCTCAGGCGTTTTTAAATGCTCACTGTTGGACACTTTAAGAGCGTTAGAGATTTTTTTGGCGTAAGACAAATCAGCAACATTGCAACAAAGATGGTTTCTTCTTTAAAACGACTGTTTTGTTCTTCTTGGGATCGTATTTGAAGTATGCATCCCGCCATGATGTACATTCGATGCACCAACGACCAGCTGGTATAAGCTACAAATGCATATCAGTTCGGCAGCTTTCTCAAACCACTGGCGCTCATGCCTTAGGAGGTTTTCATTGGGGTATGGCACTGCTTAGAATAAATATTCCGAATTAAACATTTTTCCGCTAATGTTTTTACTGGAGCGCACTAATTCATCGATAGGCTTTGCTCATTCCTCTCATTGCTGCTACAGGGCGCGATTTCGATGACAGTATCGAGATTACATTTAGAAGTTCGTTTTAGAAGAGGAACGGAAAAAAAGAAAAGGAAAGATATTGCGGGAAATGAACCTGCAGACGAACTTAGAGGTGAAAGTGGAAATATTTTCACTCTTCGAACTGTTTTTATTTTGGAACAGGTGCTGTAGAACGCAGACTACTTTCCATTTTGAAGTTCACTCGGCTTTTAGGTTTGCAAAGTACTTTAGCAAGACATATCTTGCTGCATCATTTCCTGCAAAAACTAAACGATTCTTGTGTTGTTAACCGTTTATATTTCATAAAGGAAGATTTGTTCGACGACTGCATTAATTCTTCAGAGCAGTTGAGCTCCCGTTAGGAATAACGACCTGTTTGGACGTATTTGAATTTAATTATGCACCAAAGTTAATTTATTTGCAGGTAATAGAAGAGAAGAACAAATGAAACGTCCAGAGGAACTAAGGTGGAGGTATAACGGGTAAGTGCCTATCAGCTGCATCGATTACTTGCAAATTACTTGCCGTACTTCACAAACGTTCTTTCTTCATATGTTGTTGCAACATTTAAAGTAATTGTTACAAAGGTGGGTGCTTGGAACGTCGTTCTTCTGCTTGTTTCGTAGTAAATATGGCTGTTCAAGGATTAGCCGAAATCTAAAATGCAACAATTTACCTGTGAATTTAGAGCATACCTGTGGCGGTTACCTCGAAGCTGCATTCTCAGGAATTTTTTATTTAGTGCAGAATTTTTACCACACCTTACTATACCGCCAAAATGGCCTACCTGCCTCCTAAAATGCATATTATGTTCTGACTAGAGCGTTATGTGTAGTTTTCTTACAGGGTGGAAAATGCCGCGTTGAACTGCACAATGTTGCAGGTGTGATGGGTGGCAAAAGCGACGATAACTGCGTTGTGTAGGTGGGCAAGTGGAGAGTTGTGATTTAAATTTTTAATTTAGGTATGCCAAGGAGGAGTTGGCTCAGAAGAGACTGCTGGCAGCATTCAAGGCGTGGAATCTGTAATTCGAACCGAAAATACATTTCGACGACATCTCGTTGTTTGAATGGTCGCAAATAGAAGCACTCCTGCCACAAACGAAAGCGGTATGTTTTGTTTTTGCTGATAAAGACGGTTTTATTCGTCAGGTATTTAAGAGGTTCCCCAGTATCGCATAGTGAGACGAACGGCTGCGTTGTGCATTTTCTTCGAGGAGCATTCTAAAAATCGAAGAAGGAGGTGTTAGGATTAGGGAAGATGAAGATTATATAAGAAGGCCGGGCGGGAAAGGGGAGTTGGAGGGAATGTGGGGCAAATGGGAGGGTTGGAGAAGTGGGAGAATGTGGAAGGGGTTTGGAGGGAATGTGGAGGGCGTTGGAGGGAATGTGGGACGAATGTGCAGGGGGTTTGGAGGGATGTGTGACGAATGTGGAAGGGGGGCAACGCGGATGAAGGAAAAGGATCATGTAATTACCGGTTTGCTTTAATGTTGAAATTAATGCTGATCGATTGCTAGTGCTATTATCCACTGAGTGTATGTTGTGCACAATATTACTGTGACTGTTATTGATGTGCACGATCCCTGCTTGATCTCCAGGAAAACTTTTTGTTCAGGAATGAAATGATTATTTCATAGCAAGCATATCCAAATGAGTTTATGATTACTTACCGCCAATTACACTTGGAGGAGGAAGTAGCAACGTTACCTTCATATATGTTTCCCCATCCCCAACTTTAAGAGACGTCGTAGGGAAAAAGAAGTCGTGGAAAAAGTCGAAAAGATAATACTGACGTGGAGGTCAGATTTGTGAAAGGCAGTGGCTGATATGGTGGCGCATTATGGCTGACATAAGTGGCGCAAATGTCGCGAGTCTTGACGTGATAGGATGCGCAGAGTAAAATTCCTGCAGAGTAGTACTTCCATATATACACGCCGAGTACATGTTGCATTTAGAATAACGGCAGCATCTTATCTTGGCATCCAGGTGTATTTTTAACGCACGATCCACGTAAAACCTGCAAACCGAATTAACACCAGGCGCGCAAGTTGTGAATCTGAGAAGTAGGGATCAAATAGCACTTATTGGATTCGAATTCCACCTTATGACACTTTCGACTTCGTTTCACTTTTGCGGAGTGGGTATATTAGTGATTCGAAGGGATTATCCCTGTATTTTAGAAAAAATGGTTCGTTTTGCTGTCTTAAGGAAGTCACTCAAAAGCTGTATGGTGAATAACATGTCGATAACCGTTCGTTTTAGCTAATAGAGAAGCAAAATTTGATAAGATAGATGATATTTGTGGTTAGGCTAGTTGTAATATGTTTTTTGCTCGCCTTTCAAAAAAAAAACAATTGAGAATAAGGTTAAAGGTAGAAAATAAGATTGTGACGACACTCGACGAACATCTTTTAGTCAACAAATCGAAAAATAAATTCACATAGAAATTTCGGTCATAGGAGTGTGCAGAAATTTATTGAAAATAGAGCATGTGCGCATATGTGATTGCCTTTGATGTATATATCGATAGGATCCTTTTTTTTGCAGCATGAGCGAGTTTTTTTTCGACGACCAAAATATGTTGCATTGGCCATTACTGGTTCAATACTCGGAGTGTGCAGACTGACTTTTTCACGGAATGTTGCAAGTTAAGCGCTGCAAGAGTTGCTGCATCCTGTTTTTTCGAAATGCTTCACTTTGGACCCGAATCACGACTTCAGGTTGGATGCTATCTTTTATTAGATTTTGCTTGGCATGAACTATCCACCTATTCCGGAAAAATAGAGTCCTGTACGTTTGCATGGCCACATAGTTGGAGGTGCAAACTATGAAATTCTTAATATTCAACCCAACATAGCAATGAGGCACATCGTCAGGCTATTCTTTTCCACTGACTTTTCATGTTTTTCTCATAAAAAATTCAATCGTTTCACCTCGCCATACCGTGAAAACCAACAATTGGAAAGCGGATGCGGGAGAAGGATAGAGGTCAAAGGTGATGAGCTATAAGCATTGAAAACTTTCTTGAGAACGTTAAAAGTTTGTATGTTTACTGTCGGGTATTTTTATATGTCAGCAGTTTGTAATGAGTTCTGATTTCTACGCTGCGATCCAGATTTCTACACTCTTCCAGCTCGAATTCTCCCACCATGCCCACCATTCCGTAGAGGATGAGAAATTCGAACCTTAGAGGTTTGCACTTTCAGTGAGGGACAGCAAATGTAAGGTGGTAAAGTATGAATTAGGGTTATACTAAAAGCGGAGGGACGCAGCATTATGAGGAAGAGAGGACTATGGGAGGAGGAATTTTTGGCTTTGATACGTCTGACAAGTCTTTTGCAAATGCTAAAGGAAGTATCAAGGATGAGGCACTTTTGTCAGTACGATTACTGTAGTCAAGTTTTTTCGGTCAAATGTTTTACAACTTGAATAAAGTAAGCAGTGGACGCGGCAAGCTGTAGATTGCGCTTATATGTGCGTAACTAATGTTGACTCATGTTTTCGTATGGTTGTGTTGTGCAGATGTTTATTTTGACGATTGTTTTGAAAGGTTGCTTGTTGATGAAGTTTCGAAATGAATCGTTTTGGGCATTTCAGTGTCTTTTTTGTTTTGAGGAGACGTCTTTTACGTCCGATGTAAGTTACCTTTCTTTTGGCAGTTTGGTGGATGCTCATCGAAGGTTTGTTTGTTATTCTCCTTCATTATTTCACGTTCGCCTTCCGTGGCAGATGTTCCCAAGTGGACATTTCCCGCTGCCATATATATATATATATATAATATATATATATATATATATATATATATATATATATATAATATATATATAATATATATATATATATAATTTATTTGTTTATTTATTTTTTTCTTATATTTATAGTCATATTTATATTTAAAAATTATATTAACCATCATATTTAATTATTATGTATTTATATCTATATGTTAGTGCACTTAGTTTTACGTTTATGTTGATTTTTGTTTGCGTTCGTTTTATTTTTCTATATCTATTTATGATTTTATATGTTTATGTTGATATTTGATGTTTATGTTTACATTAAAAAGTTGTATTTATATTTTTCTTCATATTTATGTTTACAGTTGCAAACATAATTCATTTTGAGCTTATCTTTATGTTACATTAATGTTTATATTTTCATTTATATTTACAATTTAAATTTATCATTAGGTTTGTACTCATATCAGTATTTATATTAATATTCACATTCATATTTGCATTGATATTTGTTTTTGTTCTCAGATCTTGATTTGCATTCGAATTACGTATACTTATATTTGCAATTGCACTTATGCTTATACTAGTATTTGTATTTACATTTGCATATGTACTTGTGTTTATTTCAATTTATTTCCTTTGAATTCTATTTATTTATTTATTTCTTCTCCATATTTCTATTTCTGTTTATGTTCATGTCTTGCTTACATTTACACTTATACTTAAATTTATATCTGTGCTTATAATTTTTAAAATGTTTATATTCACTTATGATTTTTATTCTGTTTAGTGTTAGATGTATAAGTTATATTTATCTTTATATTTTTAGTTACATATATACATTTATATGATTTTTTATACTCATGTTTATTTTTATATTAATTGTTTCAGTCAATATTTATATTTATATTTATGTTTATATTCGTACTTATGTTTACATCTACATTTATTTCTTCATTTATATTCACATGTATTTTTTTTTCACATGTATTCACGTGTATTTATATTCACAAGCAAAAAGAATTGAATATAAACATTTATTTATTTACTTCTCCATGTTTATATTTCTGTTTATATTCATGTCTTGTTTACATTTGCACTTGGATTTGTATTTATATTTTATATTTATGTTTATCTTTGAATTTTTATATATCTTTATATTTATATTTATGTTTCCATTAACTTTTCTATCTATATTTTCATTCACATTTATATTCGTTATTTATATTTCCTCATTCTGCATATGGTTTTATTTACGTTTACGTCTACAATTTATATTTGTCTTTATCTTTATTCCTATAAATTTTCTCGTTTATACTTGAGTTTTTATTTTTGTTTTATATTTATCTCTGCATACATTCCTCTTTGCTGTTATATTATTTTTAATCTTACGTTTTCATTCAAATTTATATTTGTATTTATGTTTATGTGTTTATTTCAAGAATGCGTCTATACTTGCATACTTATTTCTCTTTATATTTATTTGTGTTTACATTTATATTTCTGTTAATGTTTTAATTGAAATTTTGTTTTTTGCTTAGATTTATTTTAATATCAATATTTGTTAAGTTTATGCTTATATTTATGATTTAGGTTTGTCCTTATCTTTATATTTAAATTCATATTTGTAGTTAAACTTATATTTGCAATCTATGTTCATCCTTATCTTTATTTGAGCACTAATATTGGTATTCGTGTTCAAATTTATATTTATATTTATATTTATATTTGTGTTTGCATTTATGTTTGCCGTCATATTTATATTTATAGTTGTATTTATTTTATATCTATTTTTATACTAAAGTTTATAATTATATTTATATTTTTATCGAATTTTCCACTTGTAATTAGATTTATGTTTAAATTTATATTTGCAAAAATTTTCACGTTTCATGAGTGATCACCATGAACAGTATTTTGATATTAGCCGTCTTCGGATGAGGGGACCCTCTGAAAAGTGGCCTATGTTTAGTACAATCGAAAGTGGCAGTAACTGTGCATTATATGTAACATGATCGTTGATAATGGATCTATATGATCCGTGAATTTGGAAACTGAAAGCCTTTTTTTCCGGATGGCCATTTACTACATTCACTTGGAAGAAATTTTTTAAATAAAAATTCCATACTCATTTTCAACAAATTTCCTATTGTAGATTATCGACTTGACGAGCAATTATGAAAATGCAGAAGAGGCACGTAAACGACTTGAAAAGCGACTCGCTGGTGCAAGGAAAGAAATCATTAGCAGGTGTGGATAATGTTCTTTGAATCTCATCTTCGTTTATTCGATCCTTTAATCCATTTGACAAATAATTGAACGATTTTTCCGACTTATTTCATTGGGGAAAGAACGATGCTAAGGTTCACGTGTGTTGATATTCTCGGCGTTTCTTTCCATTTACGAACATCTCGCTATCTTTCTGAATACTTGACCGTCTATTGATTTTATTCTGTCAAAACATGTTTTTCATGAGGATAGCAGAGCTCTTCTGCACAAAGACCGCTTCAATCTCTTTGTTTTCCTACAGAGTTCGCTCGATAAACACCATCAAAATTGCTGTTCAAACTTGTGGTTATATCAGAGAAGAACGATTACCTGGTCGCTCAAGCTCTTATAGATTGCAATTCTGATGGAGGCAGTGAGTACTCATTTGCGTTCCACTAAAAATTGCTTAAATTTCCTCCAAAATTTCTTTTAGTTTTATTATTTGTTTAATTCCTGTATTATTTAGTTTTAGTATTAGTTTTTTTTATTTTCAGTTTATTTCTCTTGTTACTTTACTTTTATTATCAGCTTAGTTTTATTATTAGTTTAAGTTTATTATTAGCATAGTTGTTTTTATTCGTTCTCTCTTCTTCTTAAATTATTGGTTTTGTTTTATTATTTATTTTGTTTTATTGTTAGTTTAATTTATTATTAGTTTAATTTCATTATAATTTAGTTTTGTCAGGAGTCACTGGTTAACAACATATTTTTTAGAGGTTATCTTCCCTTAACGACGGAGGTTTTACTGATGCGCCGAAAGTACATATATATATATATATATAAATATATATATATATATATATATATATATATATATATATATATATATATATATATATATATATATATATATATATATATATATATATATATATATATATATATATACTTTCGGCGCATCAGTAACACCTCAAAAATATGTTGTTAACCAGTGATTTACCTTAGCAGGTGATCCTCTGTGATGAAGTCAGTTTCATGGTGGCAGCGGTCATCTTGATCCTCGTTGGGGTAACAACTTCTATGTCCACTCTTTGTTTGATCTTAAGTAGTATCACATCCGTGTTAGTTATGACCTACTGTACTTTCGGACAGTAGGCGTAGATGTGAATAGCCTGCGGCCTCTCTTGCTTTTCAATATCCTTGTGTCTTTCAGTGCTCATCGTCGTTAGTTCTGCATCTCTTAGTGGTCGATTTTGTTTCTTCATCTCTCCGCCTCAACAACCGTGAGTCGTTTTGGTATTATTATCTGAATTATTATTTACATTGTTTGTATTACTCGTGTTGTTATTCGGCTATTTCTGTTATTCGTATTAGTCTTCTGTTCTTTCTTTTATCATTTGCCTAGCTTGTATGTTTTATTCTGTCATTGTTATTTGTATGATTATAATTTGAGTTTTTCTTGTTTGTATTTTCATTGTTTCAATTACTCTTATTTGGATTACTGTTCTTTGTGTCATTGTCATTTGGATAATTACTGTTTGTATTATTATTATTCGTATTGTTGTTATCAGTTCTACTATTCCTTACTTTGTCATTATTTGCATTATTATTATTTCTCTTATTAGTATTTATATTATTAATATTTGTATTTTATTATTTCTCTTGTTATTATTTCCATCATCACTCTTTCTATTATTATTATTGTTTTCTTTATTATTATTATTACTGTCATTATTACTGATTCTGTTAGTGTTATTGTTTCTATTGTTACTGCTTTTATTTCTGTCATTATTCTTACTTCTCCAGGTAATTAGAATGGCTGTAAGAGTGATAGAAATAGTTAAGCGGAAGATATGTGAGCTAGAGATGCAAATACAGAGCTTATTCGATTTTAAACCTGACGACATTCAAATTTTCAGTCGTCGCCATGCAATTGTTTTGAATGAATTATTAGCAGCTTTGAAGAAAATGCGCTCTAATATGCAATTGTTTATTTTTCAGTTTAGATGTCGACGATGTTTTTAAGCGACTTAGTGCTCAACTCTTCCATCATTTAAGTGGCGAATATCTTTAGAGTTGGTTAACAATCCTCTATTGGGTGACCTTTAACTTTTGACGTATTACAACAGACAGCAGCTAATAGAGAACTGTTTGCTGCAATGGTTATTGGAGACTTATTGTCGCAACGATTACGAGCCTAATATTTTAATAACTGGTATCGAGTTTTTTCAAACTTTAGTTGCTTTACGCGTCACATATGAGAGTACGAGAATACATCAGAGAAATGATCTGAAATAAGGGAACGAAACATCCATCAGGTACCGAAAATCGAACGTATCTAAGTACTTTTTTTAGATCAGCAGTCAGAACTTCGCGCGTTCGGATGTATCGACGAGTTCGTTTGATTTCGAGGTGGAAATGAAAGGTGGCAGCACAACTGTATTCAACAGCGTCGAGAGGTAAGCAGTTACCGTACAATTTAGTGAATGGAGGTGAGCATGTGGCAAGTCATGGAGAAGAGGCCAAGTGTAAGCTTAAGCCTAAGACCAGAGCTAAGCTTAAGGCCAAATCCAGCCCTAAGCCTAAGCTTACGGCCAAATCTAGGCCCAAGCCCAAGACCAGGATAAGCCTCTGGCCAAATATAGCGCCAAGAATAAGCCTGATCCTAAGACCAAATTTAAGCCTTAAGCCAAATCTAAGCTTTACGCCAAGTCCATTCCTAAGCGTAAGTTTAACGCCAAAAATAAGCCAAGATTAAGGCGAAATCGAGGCCTAAACATAAGCCCAAGAATAAGGCTAACGCCAAATATAGGTCTAAACCTAAGGTGAAGAATACCCACTGATCCTAAGGCCAAATTTAACATTAAGCCTGAGGCCAGACCTGAGCTTAAGGCCAAATCTATGCCTAAACTTAAGGCCAAGAATAAGGCTAAGGCCAAATTCAGGACTAAGCCTAACGCCAAGAATAATCCCGATTCTAAGGCCGAATTTAAGCCTAAGCTAAATCTTGGCCTAAGCCTAAGGCCAAGTTTAAGCTTAAGCCTAAGGCCGGGGATTAGGGCTAAGGTCAAATATAGGCCTAAGCTTAAAGCCAAGAATAAGGCTAAGGCCAAATCCAGGCCTAAACTCAAGGCCAAGAATAATGCTAAGTCCAAATCCAGGCCTAAACTTAAGGCCAAGAATAATGCTAAAGCCAGATGTGGCCTAAGCCTAGGGCCAAAAATTGGGCTAAGGCCAAATATAAGCATAAACTTAAGGCCAAGAATAACGCTAAGGCCAAATCTAGGCCTAAGCCTATGGCCAACAATAATCCTGATTCTAAGGCGAAATCTAGGCTTGAACTTAAGGCCAGGAATTAGGCTAAGGCCGAACATAAGTATAAACTTAATGCCAAGAATAATGCTAAGGCCAGATCTGGGCCTAAACTTAAGGCCAAGAATAACGCTAAGGCCAAATCTAGGCCTAGGCCTATGGCCAACAATAATTCTGATTGTGAGGCGAAATCTAGGCCTAAACTTAAGGCCAAGAATAATCCTTATTCTGAGGCCAAATTAAAGGCTAAAGCCAAATCCAGGCCCAAGCCTAAGGCCAGAAATTAGGCAAAGGCGAAATATAGGTTTAAATTTAAAGCCAAGAATAAGGCTAGGGCCAAATTCAGGCCTAAGCATGAGGCCAAGAATAAGCCTATGGCTAAATCTAAAGCCAAGAATAAGGCTGATGCTAAGGCCAAATCTAGGTTTAAACTTAAGGCCAAAAATTGGTCTAAGGCCAAACATAAACATAAGCTTAAGGCCAAGAATAACGCTAAGGCCAGATCTGGGCCTAAGCCTAGGGCCACCAGTTAGGCTAAGGCCAAATCTAGGCCTAAGCGTACGGCCAACAATAATCCTGATTCTAAGGCGAAATCTAGGCTTAAACTTAAGGCCAAGAATTAGGCTAAGGCCGAACATAAGCATAAACTTAAGGCCAAGAATAATGCTAAGGTCCAAATCCAGGCCTAAACGTAAGGCCAAGAATAATGCTAAGGCCAGATCTGGGCCTAAACTTAAGGCCAAAAAATGGGCTAAGGCCAAATATAAGCAAAACTTAAGGCCAAGAATAACGCTAAGGCCAGATCTGGGCCTAAACTTAAGGCCAAATTGGGCTAAGGCCAAATATAAGCATAAACTTAAGGCCAAGAATAACGCTAAGGCCAAAACTAGGCCTGAGCCTATCGCCAACAATAATCCTGATTCTAAGGCGAAATCTAGGCTTAAACTTAAGGCCAAGAATTAGGCTAAGGCCGAACATAAGCATAAACTTAAGGCCAAGAATAGTGCTAAGTCCAAATCCAGGCCTAAACTTAAGGCCAAGAATAATGCTAAGGCCAGATCTGGGCCTAAACTTAAGGCCAAGAATAATGCTAAGGCCAGATCTGGCCTAAACTTAAGGCCAAATATAAGCATAAACTTAAGGCCAAGAATTAGGCTAAGGCCGAACATAAGCATAAACTTAAGGCCAAGAATAATGCTAAGTCCAAATCCAGGCCTAAACTTAAGGCCAAGAACAATGCTAAGGCCAAATCTAGGGCTAAGCCTGCGGCCAACAATAATCCTGATTCTAAGGCGAAATCTAGGCTTAAACTTAAGGCCAAGAATTAGGCTAAGGCCGAACATAAGCATAAACTTAAGGCCAAGAATAATGCTAAGTCCAAATCCAGGCGTAAACTTAAGGCCAAGAACAATGCTAAGTCCAGATCTGGGCCTAAACTTAAGGCCAAATATAAGCATAAACTTGAGGCCAAGAATAACGCTAAGGCCAAAACTAGGGCTAAGCCTAGGGCCAACAATAATCCTGATCCTAAGGCGAAATCTAGGCTTAAACTTAAGGCCAAGAATTAGGCTAAGGCCGAACATAAGCATAAACTTAAGGCCAAGAATAATGCTAAGTCCAAATCCAGGCCTAAACTTAAGGCCAAGAACAATGCTAAGGCCAGATCTGGGCCTAAACTTAAGGCCAAATATAAGCATAAACTTAAGGCCAAGAACAACGCTAAGGCCAAATCTAGGGCTCAGCCTGCGGCCAACAATAATCCTGATTCTAAGGCAAATCTAGGCTTAAACTTAAGGCCAAGAATTAGGCTAAGGCCGAACATAAGCATAAGCTTAAGGCGAAGAATAATGCTAAGTCCAAATCCAGGCCTAAACGTAAGGCCAAGAATAATGCTAAGGCCAGATCTGGGCCTAAACTTAAGGCCAAAAATTGGGCTAAGGCCAAACATAAGCATAAACTTAAGGCCAAGAATAACGCTAAGACCAAATCTAGGCCTAAGCCTATCGCCAACAATAATCCTGATTCTAAGGCGAAATCTAGGCTTGAACTTAAGGCCAAGAATTAGGCTAAGGCCGAACATAAGTAAACTTAAGGCCAAGAATAATGCTAAGGCGAAATCTAGGCTTAAACTTAAGGCCAAGAACAATGCTAAGGCCAGATCTGGGCCTAACTTAAGGCCAAATATAAGCATAAACTTAAGGCCAAGAACAACGCTAAGGCCAAATCTAGGCTGAAGCCTGCGGCCAACAATAATCCTGATTCTAAGGCGAAATCTAGGCTTAAACTTAAGGCCAAGAATTAGGCTAATCCGAACATAAGCATAAACTTAAGGCCAAGAATAATGCTAAGTCCAAATCCAGGCCTAAACGTAAGGCCAAGAATAATGCTAAGGGCAGATCTGGGCCTAAACTTAAGGCCAAAAATTGGGCTAAGGCCAAATATAAACCATAAACTTAAGGCCAAGAATAATGCTAAGGCCATATCTGGGCTAAGCCTAGGGCCATCAATTAGGCTAAGGCCAAATCTAGGCCTAAGCCTATGGCCAACAATAATCCTGATTCTAAGGCGAAATCTAGGCTTGAACTTAAGGCCAAGAATTAGGCTAAGGCCGAACATAAGCATAAGCTTAAGGCGAAGAATAATGCTAAGTCCAAATCCAGGCCTAAACGTAAGGCCAAGAATAATGCTAAGGCCAGATCTGGGCCTAAACTTAAGGCCAAAAATTGGGCTAAGGCCAAGCATAAGCATAAACTTAAGGCCAAGAACAACGCTAAGGCCAAATCTAGGGCTAAGCCTGCGGCCAACAATAATCCTGATTCTAAGGCGAAATCTAGGCTTAAACTTAAGGCCAAGAATTAGGCTAAGGCCGAACATAAGCATAAACTTAAGGCCAAGAATAATGCTAAGTCCAAATCCAGGCCTAAACTAAAGGCCGAGAATAATGCTAAGGCATATCTGGGCCTAAGCCTAGGGCCATCAATTAGGCTAAGGCCAAATCTAGCCTAAGCCTATGGCCAACAATAATCCTGATTCTGAGGCGAAATCTAGGCCTAAACTTAAGGCCAAGAATTAGGCTAAGGCCGAACATAAGTATAAACTTAAGGCCAAGAATAATGCTAAGGCCAGATCTGGGCCTAAACTTAAGGCCAAGAATAATGCTAAGGCCAGATCTGGGCCTAAACTTAAGGCCAAAAATTGGGCTAAGGCCAAATAAAAGCATAAACTTAAGGCCAAGAATAACGCTAAGGCCAAATCTAGGCCTAAGCCTATGGCCACAATAATCCTGATTCTGAGGCGAAATCTAGGCCTAAACTTAAGGCCAAGAATAATCCTTATTCTGAGGCCAAATTTAAGGCTAAAGCCAAATCCAGGCCCAAGCCTAAGGCCAGAAATTAGGCTAAGGCGAAATATAGGTTTAAATTTAAAGCCAAGAATAAGGCTAGGGCCAAATTCAGGCCTAAGCATGAGCCAAGAATAAGCCTATGGCTAAATCTAAAGCCAAGAATAAGGCTGATGCTAAGGCCAAATCTAGGTTTTAACTTAAGGTCAAGAATTAGGCTGAGGCCAAATCCAGGCCTAAACTTAAGGCCCAGAATAATGCTAAGGCCAGATCTAGAACTAAACTTAATGCCAAAAGTTGGGCTAAGGCCAAACATAAGCATAAACTTAAGGCCAAGAATAACGCTAAGCAGGCATCTTGGTTTGGAAAAAAACAGTTCTGAAAATCGCCAATTTGTGTTACTACTCAAAGCAGATTCGTATTTGTGAGCGGAAACATCGGATTTTACAGGGTCGAATAGCTCCACATCCGGAACAAAGCGGGCTTATACAGGCGGAGTTCGTGCACAAATAGCGAGTAAGCAGTTTCAGTTCAGTGCGCAATGCTTTTACATGAGTCGTTTTGCTCATTTGTATCGTGTTTTTTTTTCTCTTGGCATAACCAGTGGTGGGGCGTATGTTTTTAAATTTTGATTCTACGGCTTTTTCTTGTTTGATCGCCTGTTCTTTTTTTATTTTCTATGCATTTTTTTTAAAAACTTTGAAGTCGCACCCGTTCTTTTACTTCTCTTAGCCTGATCGTTCGGTTGGATTCGACCTATGATTCCTGACATGATACGAGACATAATGTGTACAAGTAACGTGAGAGGCTGTGTCAGCCTATCTGTTGACGGCTTTTCTCTTTTAAGAGATAGGTTCATTTTTACGCTTGAAATATTTTTATCATGGGGGATTAGGAGAGGATGACGGAATCTGAAAACATGAACTTCTCATAGTAGTAGAGGTCTCTATTGCAAAAGTCCTCTCGTTTTAATGGAGATTTTGCAAAGCGTTGTTTGAAGAAATATTATGTGATGCTGTATACGTAAAATTTTCTCATTTTTCTAGTTGTTCCTGTGATCACCTGTAAAGGTGAGTTGATATAAACGATGGGGTCTTTTTCGACGTTTAAATGAGAATGAAATATTCCCGTTGATTATAATTTACATATAATTTTGTCATCTTGTGGGCCCGCGTACAATCTACTCGCCTGGGAATCGTAAGCACTTTTAATGATTTTTAGTGAAAAAATTTCGCTTCTTAGGTTGTTAGCAATCATACCTGTTTGTATGTGCCTGGGTAGTGAATTTATTTTCAAAAGGTTGGGTGCTGCACGAGTGTAACCGTGCTAGATGGGAGCCACATTGTCGAAAAATGAAATCAGAGTGGGAGGCAGCAACCTGTTATATTTGGGTGGCATAACAGCAACATAGTCGACTGTATATGTAGGTAAATTGAGAGGTATTATTTTAATTTTAATATAATTGATTTTGATTTCAGTTGGTTTAATTCCTTTAGTTGTGCGTTGCGAAAAAGCACATCTCCGCATTTCATTTCGCTTTGAGATAAGAGAAATGAAAAACCTCTCATCGGAATTAATAAATTACTGCAGTCATCGGTACCGATATTCGGAGAAGTATTGAAATTAATAAGTTTTTTACTTTGTTTTTTGAGTAAGTATTATCGATAAGTATTTTTGAGTAAGTATTATCCAAGTCTGAGCCTAAGGCCAAGCCTAGGCCTAACGCCAAGACAGCCTAAGGATAAAATTAACCATAAGGCCAAATCTAAGCCTAAGCCTAAGGCCAAAGCCAACATTAATCCTAAGGCCAAGTCTGAGGCTACGCCTGAGACCAACACTGAGTCTGAGGCCAACATTAAACCTAGGCCTGAGGCCGAGATAGCCTGAGGTCAACCTTAAGCCTAAGGCCAAGATTAAACTTAAGTCTCAGACCAACACTGAGCCCAAGGCCAAGATTGATCCAAAGCCACGTCTGTGCGTGCGCCTAAGCCTAAGCTCAAGCCTAAGACCAACATTAAGCGTAAGGCCAACTCTGAGCCCAAGCTTAAGCCCGTGGTTAAGCCTAAGGCCAACCTTAAGCCTAAGGCCAGGACCGAGCCTTAGGATAGAATTAATCCTAAGGCCAAGTCTAAGCGTGCGCCTAAGGCCAATATTAAACCTAAGGCCAAGATTAGGCATATGACCAAGATTAAATCTAAGGCCAAGACTGAGCCTAAGGATAAAATTAATCCTAAGGCCAAGTCTAAGCCTAAGCCTAAGGCCAAGATTAATCCTAGGGCCAGGTCTGAGCCTAAGCCTCAGGCTAGCACTGAGTCCAAGGCCAAGTCTACGCCTGCGCCTAAGGACAAGAATTAGCCTATGGCCATGGTTAAGCCTAAGGCCAAGAATTAGCCCAAGGCCAAGATTAAGTCTGGGGCCAACTCTAAGCCTAAGCTTAAGCCTACGCCTAAGCCTAAGCCCAAGCTCATGGTTAAGCCTAAGGCCGAGCTTAAGCCTCAGCCTAAGGCCAAGACGGCCCAAGGCCATCCTTAAGCCTAAGGCCAGGACCGAGCCTAAGGATAGAATTAATTCTAAGGCCAAGTCTAAGCGTGCGCCTAGGGCCAAGGTTAAGCCTAAGCCAAGTCTAAGCCTGAGCCTAAGGCGAATATTAAGGCTAAGGCCAAGATTAGGCATATGACCAAGATTAAATCTAAACCCAAGTCTAAGCCCAAAGCCAAGATTAATCCTAAGGCCAAGCCTAGCCCCAACGCCAAGACTCAGCCTAAGGATAAAATTAATCCTACGGCCAAGCCTAAGCCTGAGGCCAAGAATTAGCCTAAGGCCAACTTTAAGCCTAAGGCCAAGAATTAGCCCAAGGGCCTACGCCTCAGTCCAACACTGAGTGTAAGACCAAGATTAAGTCTAAGGGCAAGATTTAGCCCAAGGCCAAGATTAATCCTAACGCCAAGTCTAAGGCTAAGACCAAGTCTAAGCGTGCGCCTGGGCCAAGATTAGGCCTAAGGCCAAGTCTAAGCCTAAGCCTAAGGCCAATATTAAGCCTAAGCTTGAGGCCGAGGCGGCCTGAGGCCAACCTTAAGCCTAAGGCCAAGCCTGAGCGTTGCGTGCGCCTAAGGCCAAGTTTAAGCCTACGGTCAAGTCTACGCCTAAGCCTAAGGCCAAGATTAAGTCTAAGGCCAGGTCTAAGCCTACGCCTAAGGCCAACCTTAAGCCTAAGGCCAAGTCTAAGCCTAAGACTCAGGCCAACACTGAGTCCAAGGCCAAGATTAAGCCTACGGCCAAGTCTAAGCGTAAGGCGAAGACTGAGCCTAAGGCCAAGTCTAGGCCTAAGACTCAGGCCAACACTGAGTCTAAGGCCAAGCTTAAGCATAAGGCCAAGATTGAGACTAAGGACAAAATTAATCCTAGGGCTAAGTCTAAGCCTACGCCTAAATTATTTATTTGTATTGAAGACGCTCAATTGTTTATTTTGCAGAGGGGATGTATTGAAAACATACCCAAATACGTAGAGCAAGATGGGTTACTACTGTCAGTGTTGAATTGCGGCTCACAGTCGCTGACCATAGAGTGATGCAGATGCGCAGCACTTGTAGGCTCATCAGATTCTTCGGGCAGAATGGGTGTATTGTGTTGTTGCAGAAGAAAATGTTCCCCTTCAGTGAAAGATAGTCCCAGATCCGTTGAAAGACACCATTTTGTGATATTGTCTGAAATGTTCACATTTCATTCTTCTTTTGTATTATGTTCTTTCGTATGTGGCAGTTTATGAGCTGTAGTAAATTGTATGACCGACGAGAACCAACGATTATGTCACATCCCATTGTTGAGTTTCTGGTATCGCCAGTGCTATGCGGACCTGCACAACCAGCCCAGCCTAACGTTTTTTATCATATTTGACATGGCTGTTTGTCAGATGTTGTCTGTAATGAATTGGTGTTGTAAATTCGTACGTTCCAATTGTTCAAAAGATATCAATGTTTGTTTTTCATAAACTTTATGGTGCATAGCTCAAAATAAAATAGCTGTTGTGTGAAAAAGTTGTTCTTGCCTCTTCAAACACAATTCCTTAGTCGTCTTTTTTTCACCTATTCAGTGGACTTACCGCTTCACCTGAATGCGATGTAAATCCCGTCACTGTTAAGAACATGTAAATGCGCTCTGTTAGCCTCAACTGTAGAAAATCCGGATTTTGACGTGAAGATCACGAAATGAAAACTGCCTGCAGTTTCTGTGGTGTGGAAGAATTGAATTACGAAAGAAAACAGCAAAAAACAGCGGAAACCTTGCAATCTAAGACATTCGGTACCCTCCGGTATTTCACGGCCGTGCAGCAGCCTAGCTCTGTACCTCTCCCTGCCGTTAAATACCGGTTTCCGCGGAATGGCGCGCATTTCCATATAAAGCCGCAATTTCTGTACATCCGTGCCGTTCCCTCTATGTTGTTTCTTTTAATATCCGCATGCTCCCTGGTGTCTTCAAAAATCCAATACTTCTTCAAAGACAACTGCTACCCGGAACCGTGGGAAACGCTGGACCTCCCAAAGAACCGGAAGTTTGTAACATGTACTTTAATTAAAAGGGAAATAGTCCACTTGGTTTGTTTCTTTTGAAGTGAGGTCGTTGTTAACCTTACTGTGATGCTTTTCCTCTTCAGTCAGAAAGATTTAAGAGAGGAAGTAGCGAAAAACTATAGCAATGGTGACAT
Organism: Ascaris suum; assembly: GCA_013433145.1. Classification (NCBI taxonomy): domain Eukaryota; kingdom Metazoa; phylum Nematoda; class Chromadorea; order Rhabditida; family Ascarididae; genus Ascaris; species Ascaris suum. Next base: position 53,702 of record CM024181.1, read on the forward strand.
ACACTAATGCAATAATCCATTTGTGTTTCTTCATTTCTTTGCTGAGAAACTTTGCCGAGTTCTTGTTTTTCTTCCTTACTGAGTTAAACGCCACAACTCAACCGGCCGTGCGTCGGCCTCCTGCAAGTTTATTTTTCGGATATATGTGAATACGTTGTTTTTTCAAGACAAATTCGAAGACCATGGAATGTTGGTGGCGCTGTTCACTGATAGCATCAGACGAACTAGGCGCGTGTGGTGCGACGACAGTTGCGCTCCTGACTTAAAACACCTTGACATTTGACAAAAGCATCTTGATGTTTGACACCTCATGCTAACTGGTATTTTTTCAATTTTCATTCCCAATGTGCTCTTACCTCTTAGAGGCGCAACTGTCATTGAGAAGAATTACATGTGTTAAAGAAAATTCATCGTACAAACACGATGAATTTAAAGCTGTTCTTTGCAGATCAGCTTATGTAAATGAATGAATATATTAGTGAACATGTAACTATGCATTGATGGAATTAGTCGCATACCTAGGATTCTGAAATTGCTTCGAAGAAACGCATAAGAGTTTAGGGTTAGGTGGATCTACAATATAAAAAACAGATGGCGGTGAATCTGTTGAAAGCAGTTCTTTGCTTAACAACAGGAAATATCTACATGCGACGGTTGTTAATCAGTGATCCACCTGTCAGGAGAACATAGACCCTCCTCCCTTCGTTGAATATGAGCTCTTCTACGTTCATATTCTGGATTCGCTCCCCACTTTCCCGCCGAATGTATCCTCATCTTGAAAATATGCGAAAGTCTCCAACAAGCTCCCACCTGCAATATACGCCGGTCTTTGAAATTACCGAGAGACATAACCCACCTGCAAGCAGAACTTTTTTTTGGAGACTAATAGAAGTGGACTTTTGACACGACAGCAGAAGCCAGAAGTAATATAAGAACGAAGAAGGTTTTGAAGGGATATTTTTGATGATATACGACGGGAAGTATCGGTACCTTTTAAGGATATTAGCGTATGAAATAATCCGGCAACTTTTGAAGAATGCTCTAGCATGGTCGACCTGGTGCATCCTGTGGTGATTTCAGCTATTCTCTTAGAAATCTGTCACAGTCAAAAGAACAACGAACGAAGGTGGCAGGTTTTAGTAGCGTTTTATCGTTAAACCGACGCGAGGCATGCGCAATACAGGCGATATAATAGCTTTCACAAAAAAAAAAATGCCACACCAACCAACACAAATCAACAAGTGTTGCAAACACTCAGTTGCAGCGCGCTTTTTCTCAAGCCAACCGATGACGACTGCTACCAACATCAGATGCAGATGACCACTTAATTTAACAACCCATTTAGACGCAGTGATGGAGGAAAATTGCTCATTCGTCTTTCTCGAATAATCTTATTAAGTACTAATCCCAGCGCGCAACTGAATCCCATCGCAGAGTTGACAGTTGCACCAATCACCCTGACGGGCAAAAGTTCGCATGAATTTTGAGAGGACCCTGCAGTTGCTTTTTGAAACATATATACATTTGAGGAATGCGTGATTTTAGAAGGTGTACAGAAATAATTGCATGGCCTTCAATTACCTATCAACGGTATGTCCTTCCTTCCCGAACAAATTCTCACATTCTCACCTGAGCCTTTCTGAGGGATACAAAACACATGATGGCATCAATTGCCAACGTATAACACACAACAAAGAATATAACATTATAACATTCTTTACACTTACGGCTCCTTATACCTTCCTCTTTCTCTATAAAAACATAAATAAATGAAATTTCAACGACTTAGTGTCGTGCAGGGTGGAGGGGGGTATGAGCAGCACACATTGCCAAGATCATTCTCGCTTGCATCGTCTGCAGATGTAGACGATGCAAGCGAGCCTACTTGAGAAGGTTCAAATATGGGGAGAATAAATTTAAAAACACTTGCAGGACTATCGAGTAGTAGCAACATGAATTATCGAAGTAAACAATGGTCTTCTAGGAAAGAAAGCAGCACATTTCCTTCCTCTCATTTCATCGGCCAATAAAACTTAGCAAAGGCATAAATATATAAACGTCACAATCTTACAGCATACAACCACCAAACAGCATACATAAGTGCAAATACATAGGAGACGGGAAATACATGAAACTCATTCTATCCTAACTATACAATGTCGCAGTACTGCAAATATGCTCGCACAAGAATCGGTAACAAAACAGAAAAGGAATCAAGTGAAATACGAGTCTGCATGAGGCAACACAAAATTACCACTTGTGAGGAAATAAAACAGTTACTGCCATATGGCGGATGACCTGAAGCTACGATCTCCTCACTCAAGCGAATGATTTATACATTCCATCGAAGAAATCCCCAAAATATCTTTCTTATTAACCAACACCATCTCCAGTACCAGTGCCATTATAAAGCCGCATTCATACCGCATATGATCACATCGCATCGACAAGACGCACACATGACATACAAAGCAAGGCAGCAATATTCAAAACAAAACGGTTGATAAAAGAAGTGAGAACTACAAGTAGAACATGAAGGCTGCATAGAAGAAAAGCATGTCACAAAAGCCCAGCGACAGTTCTTTCATCTAGACATCAAGGAGCCTTTACATCCTATTCCACGGACCTCGCAACTAGTGCCCCATTTAGCTATTTCAAACCGACTATTCCTAACAGAAATTACTACATTACTCACCACTAGATGGAGAAAGTGAAACTGATTCAATCCAATTATTCCCTATAGGTGCATCTTCATTTGATACAAACTGGGGCAGAAACATGAGGAGGAATATCGCCGAGTGAGGATTTAAAGACGCATGTTCAAGAAAGAGGGCGAAATGAAATTCAGAAGCAGCCTGGACTTCCATTTGATGCTAACATCACTGAATCCACATTTTCGCTGCTGCCTCCCGAGAAAGAGGACCGCGTTGCCACGAGCCGCTCCTTGGCACTGTCTTTCAAACTACGAGTCACTGATGCACCACTGTAATAAGCTTTGCGGCATATGTTGTGAAACGATCTTAAATCATCTCTCAATATGTTGCCGTCGATACTTTACGACTGGAAGAAATTTGCACGTAGCAAACATTTTTGTGCAACAGAGTGTTCATGACGCGTTATTCTCGAAATTAAAAACACCCAAAGATGCGCTGAAAATTGGAAGGGCGAACCGAGTAGGAATCCTTATTTTCAGGGCATTTCGCAAAGAGGACAAAACACTGCGGAATGAATAAACGAGCCTTCTGGTCCAAGGATCCCACCATCTAAATGCGTGTAAAAAATTATCCTATGCATAAAACAAATAACAAGGCATATAAAAATATATCCAAACATATATATGCACCACCTAACCTGTGAGTACAATTTTGCCTACTCGCTTGAATCCTTCTATTCACCGCTCCCCCTTTACGATGACAGTACATATTTTGAGTAATCCCACGACTGGTATAACGCGGCGTCATCCATGCCTGAAAACATTTTAAAGTATCGGGCAATGCCGAAAAAGAAGAGTGCAATGTTGAAAACGTGTTAAAGGGACAAATGATGCAAAAGAAGATCAGTTCAACCCACAATCGGTTTCCAATATCAAATAGGGTGGATTAATTCTTTCAACCATTTACAAACTCATTTCTTGGAGAGAAACTGCCAAACCATCCTCACAATTCATCGACTGTAAAAAATTCTTAGCCCCTATTTAAACTCTGAGCTTATACACTATGCGCGAAATTGAAGATTTGAAGATTTGTGCTTTCTTGATGGTCTCAAGGTGTCGCTTAGAAGGTCTACAGCTCCGCCAAAGTGATCACTCAAGCAACACTTCCTAACAACCCTTTCCAACACGTAACACACTGTTCTTGATCCCATGTTGTACAACTGCGTTTTCAGCGCAACCGCAGAAATATTCAGTTACTAGTATACGCAAACTTTCCAAACATATACCGCTCAACAGCTAAATTCCAGAGTAATTTCAGTCTTCAAATGCATACTCGCGATATTTCAGAGGAATACAAAGATCATGCAAGCTGATTATTTTCCTCGACTAATGGAGGCAAACAACCAAATTCCCTGAGAGCAGTCAAAGCCTCAAAAATTTCACGTTTAAATTCATTCAGGATTGCGGTGAGCATCAGGTAGGTATGAGAACTGCTTTGGAAGGAATTGCTTTGGAAGCCGCACTGGGAATTCGAAGAATGAAAGTGAGTTGTAGCACAAGTTCTACCACTCATATCAGAGATAAAACTCCTTGTCAAAAAAAACGGCATGCAAGCTTAAACGAACGTCTTGCTAACGAAATGTAATTTACATAGTTGCGTTAAAACATTCTGACCCCTGAGATAGTGAATGCAAGTAAATAATGAGAACACTATACAACACAACCGTCAACGAGAATATTTTGTGCTCGAAAGCTCACCGTCGGTCGTGTGGGTGTGGCGACTGTCGAAAGTTGTGCAGAGGCGTATTTTTCATTGCCTTGGTGAACACCTCTGAACACACCTGGACTAGACTACGGTTGCATCTACGTTTTTCAAACCAAATGATGCAATTCCCCTAACGATTGACCATGTTTATGATATAATTCTCATCAAAGCACATACGTACTAAAAATGTATACACTTCAGGGCTAGTCTCAAGCAGAGTAAAGCCATATATAGGTCATGCTAGCCACCACGATTAGCCGCAAACATAAGGACTATAGTATAGTGAGGCCTATCTCCCCGTTTGCCTGAACGTCGTTGGCGTGTTGATATATGCAACTTTCTGAAAATAGTTCCCAGGTGTGACCTATCGATAAAAACAAGCACGAAAGAACCACAGAGAAGATCATAATTAAAAGTCGAAGAGAACTTCAAAATCAAAGAAGCGCTTATAATGTAGCTCTTATCACAATTCAAAAAAAGGTTTTAGAAATATGTACTTCAGTGGGCAAATTGACAACGACTTTCAAAGAGCGCTTCATAGTTTCATATGCTCAAGTCAGCGAAACAGCTTTAAAAAATCCAGAAAAATCATGCAAGTCGTGAACAAAAGGATGACATTATATCCCCTCCTGCATCGAAAGTGATCGCAATGCTTATTGGAAAGCAACTCACCCGCAATGGTAGATAAGAAAGCCACTGTTCTGAGCAGCAACGGTAGGGTAGCCGATCACGAACGAACCGTGACGATCCTCATCCATAGCCTCAAAACGAAATAAGCGACATGATTTACGCATCAGTGCCCTATGCACGCCGTACGGTTCCGCACTATCATGACAAACCTGCAACATTCATGCTGTGTACTCTGCTTTCTTCGACTGCCGTATTTTTTACACTTGCAAAACAATTTACATTCTCCGTCCTATAACCTCACACTGACTCAAATGCAGCAGAGTTTGAAGAAGTTAGACGGAAAGTGATCGATAACAGCTCAATCGTTACTCATACAATATTGAAAGGTACGAACAGTGAAGCTAAGCACAGCTTCATAAGTGCTTTCATCATAATGAACTACTTTCGTTGACGACGACATTTTCACACAAGGCGGTTATCCAACTCAACTTCTGTCAGCCACAACTTACCTAAGATTTCTTCGATGACTATTTTTGGAATTCCTCCTTCGGCGAACGATCAAAACCAAATGCAACTTCCAAATAAAGCGGTTTTCTGTTGCCCATACATTATTCGCATACAAAACCACGTTTGGTAACTGAGTGCAAAACTTTAAGCCGTAAGTTGCTGCGCCTTGCAAACCGTAAGTGGTCTGCCTCACCACTGTCGCAACAAAAACACAGACCTCTCCATTGCAAACATTAAGCGTAAAATGAATCGAGGTGCAAAGCTGCCAACACTGAAGACATAGTATTTGAAACAACTTTTCTCACGGCAAAAATATGGACCTCGAGCAGTACCGCATAGCGAACATTTAGATTACTCGAGATAAGGATCAATTTGAATCCTTTCCGAGAACTTCTATGTCTTGATTTTCATGGAACCGGAGTAACAGCACGGAAATATGAAGCCGAAGAGGAGAAAGTCACTCGTCCACTACCTTGATTACAACAGTTCCGGGTTCGCAAATTGACTTTTCAAGACAGTAACCCAAAGTACCATTTAATCATAAAGTTGCGAAGAAAGAGTAAACGCAAGAGACAAAATACCAGAAATTAACGTAGCAGAGAAATCAAGAGAGATGGAAGAGGAAGTATTCCAACCCCTAATCCTCAATCAAAACCTACACAGGACGATGTCCCCATTGTTGAAACCTTATAGAAGGAGCATCCTGGTCCCTTCCACCAACTACGACCAAGATTCTCGAATGTGACATCAATACTTCCAAAAAATACCTTAAGAATTACATCACGTTGCCATCTGCGCGTCCAGTAAAATTCATGCATAACGCGATAGGAGCAGTTGCGAATGTTTACGCAGATACCACTGAGTGATTTTTGAATCACATCAATCTACTTCTGTAGTATCCTATTCCGCACAAATGTTTCCTAATTAAACATCCATCATCAAAACAAGCAAACAATAAACATCTGACGACGAGCAATCAAACGCACTCACCAATCGGATACTTGTATTTATCCGTGTCCATCACCACGGAAGCCACATTACCGCACACATCTGCCATAATCGAGAACAGCGCCTGAACTTATATTTTCAGCGATAAAATGCATTTATTACGTCCTACTCTAATTAACATACTGGGGAAAGATAGCGAGGATGCATGGAACAGCGAAAAGCACATATAACATCATTCGGCAATCGGCAACTGCAAATGTTGCAACCACAGGCATGCAGCAGTACTGCCCATGGTAAGGACGGTATAAGGGAAATTGTCCAGAAATCGCAGCACATAAAAAGTGCAAAAATTTTAAATAAAAAATGTTGAACACACACGGATATCAGCACGAGGAGCTACGAACATGCGGGAAAAAGCCAGTGTCACTGGAAGATGATCCAGCCATGTTTTACCTACCACGGGTCACAGCTGTAGAATCCTTCAAAGTGCGACGGATTATCGATGGAGGAGTTCTGGTTCCGAATTACCGGGACGTTGCTCGTTTCTCTCTTGCGCAGCAATTGTTGCCGGAATGGCTTCTTTAGAAAAAGCGAATTTAAAGCGAAATCGATATCGAGTACATGAAGGAACTATAATGCTCTACAGTTCGACCTCCCTAAAAGAATTTTTTGGTAACCTGAGTTACGCAAAATTTCTGGCCAAGGAATGCTAGTTAGGCTAGTAGGTTCTAGTCGGTTTCTGTGCTGATAGGCATTGGGAATGTACCACGAAAGGCGCTAAGTGGAACAAAGCTATGGGCGTCTGGCGCCTTCCCCCTCCCCCCCCCCCCACCTCTCAAAAGCACTGCTGAGAATACTCAATCCCCGACACTAAAACCCATCAACCCTGCACCCCGAACCTGTGCCCGTCCTCAGGACCGTCATTCTTGACAGCAACACTTTGTATCCCCCCTCTTTTGAGGCCTCCTACGCCATCTTTAATATACAACAATATTCTACTGCTTGGAGCTGTCGGGGATGGTGCCAGACCTCGCTGGTTTGGGGTTTTGAATCCCAGAGTACTTATAACGGGCGTCTTTACTGTTCGTTTGTACAATACTGAAACAGAAACCCATCAGAGCACCAACATTAGCTAAACGAGCCGCATAACCCATTCGGCCTCAACTTCCCTCTTGGCATGGCGGTATGATCCGTCTTTCTTCCCTGAATTGCACTGGAAAAGACAACAAGGTGCTTCAGATATCAGTGCCGTTGTCTACTCTACCAGAACAACCAAAATAAAAGCCTTCCAGCAAAATCATCAGCGTCGTTGCTAAACCCATCTCAAAATGGCACCTCTCTCCCAGTGGCTTTATGATCGATCAAGTTTTCATATGCGCCACCCTCTTAAATACGTAACGTCATTTACTGCGCAGCGTCAAGCTAGCATCGCTAAGTAGCATTCGTTTCCCTCCTAACTTTTAGAAGCTTCCACAATGCGGGTTCAAGTGCATGAACCCATTCTTTTCGTATCGCCTAGATTGCACTACAACGCGTTCTTGAAAAAGAGTTGGTGCACAGGAAAACACCAGAATGTCCGAAATAATGGCATGGAGCTGATGTCAGAATTCAATGCTACCGCTTTGCCGCTTTTGGGAATCTAGTTTTAAAAAACGCTGAAAAAGCGTACGGGTTCCAACATCATTACTTCAATATGATGAAATAAAGCTAGCAGCTAAACGAAATCATCATGAAAAAGTTCGTCTGCGTTCTCTAACAAAACTCTTCGTATTCAGTGATTCTAAAAGACATATTCAAGCAAATGACTTAGATGATGACGTACTGAATCAATGAAATAAGCCCCATAGCAGCACAATTCCGCCCTAGGGTGCTGAATCAGCGCATATTTCGTACATCTCAAAGGATTCCACCATTGTTCATAGCTATCGAACAAGCCCACTGAAATATTTTCCTCTGTCTCAAATCCCTGTTCGTTAAGGAGTAACAGCGAGCCCACCCCCACATTCGAGGACTATCAATCACGAAGAGTTGTCATATACTTGTGCAAAAAAACTTCGCAATATTACATTCCAATATTACAATATTACAATATTACAATAGTTGCCAACTTGAGATTTATTACATGATCAATTATAAGGGAATAATTAGTCATTTTTTGCTGTCAAATTTCACCCAGATTAGCTGAGTTTATACCAAAATAAAAGGCATTTTTTGTGCATTATTAGTGCGATTTGAGATTTGTTCCATGATCATTTGGAAAGGAGAAATAAATCCATTTTTTGCTGTCAAATTTGATCCAGATGAGCCGAACTTGTACCACAATAAAAGGCATTTTTCGTACATTATTAATACAATTTGAGATTTATTCCATGATCAATTGGAAGTTAAAAATTAGTCATTTTTTGCTGTCAAATTTGACCCAGATTAGCTGAGTTTGTACCAAAATAAAAGGCATTTTTTGTGCATTATTAGTGCGATTTGAGATTTGTTCCATGATCATTTGGAAAGGAGAAATAAATCCATTTTTTGCTGTCAAGTTTGACCCAGATGAGCCGAACTTGTACCACAATAAAGGGCATTTTTGTGCATTATTAATACAATTTGAGATTTATTACATGATCAATTGGTAGGGAATAATTAATCATTTTTTGCTGTCAAATTTGATCCAGATTAGCTGTGTTTGTACCACAATAAAGGCCATTTTTCGTACATTATTCATGCAATTTGAGATTTATTCCGTGACCAATTGGAAGGGAATAATTAGTCATTTTTTGCTGTCAAACTTGATCCAGATTAGCTGAGTTTGTACCGAAATAAAAGGCATTTTTTGTGCATTATGCGTGCAATTTGAGATTTATTCCGTGACCAATTGGAAGGGAGAAATAAATCCATTTTTTGCTGTCAAATTTGATCCAGATTAGCAGAACTTGTACCACAATAAAGGGCATTTTTGTGCATTATTAGTGCGATTTGAGATTTGTTCCATGATCATTTGGAAAGGAGAAATAAATCCATTTTTTGCTGTCAAGTTTGACCCAGATTAGCAGAACTTGTACCACAATAAAGGCCATTATTCGTACATTATTCATGCAATTTGAGATTTATTCCATGATCAATTGGAAGGGAATAATTAGTCATTTTTTGCTGTCAAATTTGATCCAGATTAGCCGAAATTGTAACACAATAAAGGGCATTTTTTGTGCATTGTTAGTGCAATTTGAGATTTATTCCATGATCAATTGGAAGTTAAAAATTAGTCATTTTTTGCTGTCAAATTTGACCCAGATTAGCAGAACTTGTACCACGATAAAAGGCATTTTTTGTGTATTATTAGTGCAATTTGAGATTTATTCCATGATCAATTGGAAGTTAAAAATTAGTCATTTTTTGCTGTCAAATTTGATCCAGATTAGCTGGATTTGTATCACAATAAAGGCCATTTTTCGTACATTATTCATGCTCATCTTTTCGTACATTATTCTGAGATTTATTCCATGTTCATTTGGAAAGGAGAAATAAATCCATTTTTTGCCGTCAAATTTGATCCAGACTAGATGAAATTGTACCACAATAAAAGGCATTTTTTGTGCATTATTAATGCGATTTGAGATTTATTCCATGATGATTTGGAAAGGAGAAATAAATCCATTTTTTGCTGTCAAGTTTGATTTAGATTAGCCGAACTTGTACCACAATAAAAGGCATTTTTCGTACATTATTAATGCGATTTGAGATTTGTTCCATGATCATTTGGAAAGGAGAAATAAATCCATTTTTTGCTGTCAAGTTTGACCCAGATGAGCCGAACTTGTACCACAATAAAGGGCATTTTTGTGCATTATTAATACATTTTGAGATTTATTACATGATCAATTGGTAGGGAATAATTAATCATTTTTTGCTGTCAAATTTGATCCAGATTAGCCGAAATTGTAACACAATAAAGGCCATTCTTCGTACATTATTCATGCAATTTCAGATTTATTCCATGATCAATTGGAAGGGAATTATTAGTCATTTTTTGCTGCTGCGTATACTGGATTCAATGAAGCAAGGAACAAGGTTCATTGTGTTGAATTTCTCTAAAGTAATTAAACGAATGAAAACTGTTAATTTTGTAGAACACGGACTGTGGCATCGTCGTGCTCAAACCATCGCATAGTGAAGTTCACTAGCAACTTTTATGGCTCGACTCGACTAATAGCGCTCTGGATGTGTATTTTAATTTGGCGCGATACACAAAGTTTCTTCTGATCCACAGTTCCCTAATCAAGGCAAAGAACTTAGCACCATGCTGAAGGCCTTCATAGTTCGAATGAAAAAAAATGGGACTAGGTGGCTTTATCACGCATTTCGAAATTCAATGTGCTTGAATGATGAAATACGCATAAAGTTTCTCTTCGACAACAGTAGTCCCAGTACTCCCATTCCCCTCATTTAGTTTCTGTTGTTTACAATATCAATGCTACCGGCATTATCTCAAGCACCTGAAGTTCATAGGATCGGCATTAAACTTCGTGACCAATTGGTGATAGCCGTCATATAAACGCCGTCGTAATATCAGAAGCGTTCTTTATATCATCGTCGATTGGTCGCGTAAATTAGCAATAAATTGAATACGAATATATGATAATTGAATGATCATTGTAATTTCACCTAAAGTTATTTTTATGTTGATATACCTGTTGATTTTCGTGTTCGGTTTGAAGTTGTTGTTTCTTTGCTTGTGGTGGTGTTACGAGTCGTTAAAAGTGTAATGGTGGCTTCAATGCGATACGTTTTTGTCCTTCTTCATACATATGCAATTCTTCTTCGATATGGTCGTACAAGCAATTGTCTACTTTTAAGTCTTACATACCACCATCCTATTCGAATTTATCACCTTTAATTGGCTTATTTTTATTACCGTTAGTTACCTTTTTTTGGATTAAGATTACATCAACAATAATCTTAATATCTAGAACAATGAAATCGCTGAAGCCAGGAAATTTCCGGCATGAAATATCGGTAAGCAATGTAAGAGTCATATCATGATGATGGCCACATGTATAGTTTGAAGACGTCAGATAGCACGATCACTTGACGATTTGCTTCGCAAAAATATTTTTACAACTGCTGACGAAATAAAAATAGTAATGAAGTCAGAAGTTGAGTTCAAGCTAATAGCACATATTTAGGGGGACAGAGGACTGGAGAGTTAACAGAAAACGGTTCCGAAAAATCCGAAAGCGAAAGGGAAATAAGAAGGAAATTATGGAAGGGAAATTCGCTCATTGTTCCAGGAAGATTCCCTAACCATCACCACAATTATGGCTAAATAGGTGGGCTACGACGCGCATTAACGCATCTTCGACTCTGCTATATAATGTGTAGTGCTTCTATTGCCAACACCTCATCGCATTATAAACTGTTGCCGCCTTTTTGAGATATCGTGCAGATGTTCAATGCTCAGTTTGTTTTGTGCCGCTGACAGTGCGAAGTCAATCCGCCGAATTGCAACAAGCATCTGCAAATTTGCAACTGCAAAGAAGCATTAAATAGTGCACATCATGAAAATAACAGCATGTTTGATGATGCAATGGAGCGAGATGCGATGGAAGCGGATGTAGCGAGCATGACCCTTCAAAGAACTGCAAGCGTACATGTTGCAAGGTCATGCGCCGCCTTTATTCTGCTAATCAAACTGTGCAAATGTTCAAAAACGTTAGGCCAGATACCGCGCTTCCTTGCAAACCCACCTGAATTAGCAGGAAAATCTTATATCTTGTTCCCACATAATACGCAACGCAAGGGCCTGCGTATGCGAATCATGCCCCACATTTAAGATTATACGACGCCTAGGGGTTACTGCTTTAAATGAAAATGGATTTATGGCGTCCCCAGAGGGCAATCCAAACTGCACTAAAATGTGCGCTGCAAACGTTCCACATAGAGAAATCAGTATGGGTTTCTGCTCGGAGAGGTGAAATGAAGCAAAAAAGTCTGCGGACATCTCCCCGACCCGGGATGACATACGAGTTCGGTACCTGCAATGGATCCTAAATTGGAGAAGTATCCTAGAGCGGAGACTGCGGCAGATCCTTCTAAGGGGGGATGGGATAAAGCGGCACCTGTAGAGGTGGGTTGAATATCTGTTTTTGCCAGAAGTTTCGGGCTCCGCTTGCGGGCGCTTATGCGCTTGAGGACGCCACATTTATTGCTGGCCAAAGAAGTGGAATGTTTCGTTTCAATGAACAAACATGCTATGCAGTTGCTTCAGGTATGTCACTCTGGCTTCCGTTTGCGCTTTCTTAAAGGCAAAATGCATTAAACCGTTTAAGACAAATTCGAGGTGACGCGGTGTGCGTACTCAACCATCCATGATAAACAAAGAATTCGTTTCTGATAACCTTCTTCAGAATTTTTTGAAGAATGCTTTAAGAGTTCAAAGTTTATGCACTTTCCTTTGCGCTCCTGCTTCTATTAAACTCGCTCTTCCGCAAGATGCGTTCGTGATTACCTCCATCCGAAGTGTCCTTTTTCACAGTCATCCCGAAGCCGCAATGGCACTGCCACTATTTAGCAGCTTAAGCCATTCGCTGAATGGAATGACATCGAACATTCAATGTTTAACAGCACCTATTGTCATTGTTTCATGCCGCCGCTCGCCGAATGTGCAGCTTCACCAGTAAGTCGCCTTGTCCAACTTTCTTAGAGCATACGATTACAGCTTTCTAACTGCACTTCATCTTGAGAAAATCTGTCGTCTGCGACGTGAGAACTCCATGAATGCAAGAAAAAACAAAATGCGGAATAGCCGCACAGCGTTCTATGATTCCCTAAAAATGCATATACGCAAGCACGCTACCACCAAGTCATTTCTCTCATTTATAATTTAATGCGCCTCTTCAACTCGCAACGAGCTTAAGTCGTCTTGCTAGTAAAAAATCTGTGCACTCGTTTGACCAAAGAAAGCCATCCAACATCGGAATGTTAAATTTATTCAACTGACAATGTAACACAGTGGTAGCAATCGCGCTACAGGAGTAAAACCACTAAAGTAAAAGGTAACATGGTATCGCAAAGATAAAAAGCCATACTGATGCATGCCAAACAATGCATTGTGCAGACAACAAAATGTCAGCTCACTGACTGTAAGGACATCGAATAAATGCCGCCAATGGGACGTAATAGATGAAGCACATATGCATTAGGCACTATGCAGATTTAAAACAAAGAAAAATCTGGAACTTGTTTTCAGACTAGATACTAAAATACGGAGTGCAAGCCGTGAAGATTAGAAGGAAGATGACGTCGACAACAAATCTGGAGAAACAGTGGATTGATCACGAAGTTCGCTTCCTCCTACCGTTGCCTTTCACAACGCTTTTTTTCCTTATCGATGCACCAAATCCTCACCTCCCGGACCAGCCGTGTTAAAACGATGACTGGTAGGATGTTTGCATCATTTCTATTTCCAAATTGCAACTGGTGAAAACATTGAAGTAGAAGTTCAGCAGGTTGCTGCTGGTAAACTGCCGCTTCAGATTTGTGAACGTTGCACCTTCATGTGATTACATGTTGAGACGAAACTGGAATGCCACAAGGCAAGATAGCAAAATGAAAAACTCTTGAATAATAAAGAAACTAACGATACGTATCACGTAAGCAATCAGCTTTCCATATTCAGTTCGGCCTGTCCCATCGTTTGCAGTTGCGGCGATACCTGCAGATAAGTAATTCACATCATGAGTGGAGAACAGATAAACAGGTCAAATTTGGGTATATCCACTTTGCACAATGCGCACTGACGCAACGGGAAAGTGAAGAAATGCGTATCTACGAGCAGATGACCGAGTGACGCAAATAATAACATCTGCCTCACCTTGAAGGTGCAACCAGTGTTCTTTATTATGTCGTCGACAGTGAGACCTTCACGCACTTCAATCAATGCCAAGCCTTCGGTTGGGCTCACATCAAACACTGCCTGGAAGAAACATTCATGCTTCATACAATCGCCAGCAACACCATCCTCCCTTATTGTTACAATGATGTATCATATCAGAAGAAGTGAAACAGCCGAACCAAATAAATTCATTATAGTATATTTGCAATAGGTATCGTAGTGGGATATAACCGAAATGTCTCTCAAGCAACGTTACATTACAGATAACAAGAGCATTTCAACTGATCTATACAGTATGGTGTTAGAGTGCTGAAGCTCTAGACCCTATCTTAACCTACTATACTATCTCTTAATGCATCATGATGAAAGCTCACAGTGTGCTCGTTACGCGACAAAACGCAGCCAGTCCCCCCCCCCCCCCAAAAAAAAAATTCATCTGGCACGAGTATAGCAACCAACTTACTCCTTCCTGCGAATCCATTCTTTTATTGACTACCTACCGTAAAACTTAAAATTGCATAAACGTCGCCTCTCTAGGTGAGTCGTCGTACCACAACTGTTGCAATCAGCGGTCTTCTTTAAGTAATGCTCGCTTCTCGTGTTTTCATTTGAAGCAGAATGCGTCAGTTTCAACCGGCTAATAACACTGATTCCTGAGTTTTTAAAGCCATATAAGCTGGCAGCGATCATTATATTCAAAATCTCGAAGACACGCTGGCCCATAGGCAGGTCGATAACCAACCATATCAGTGATGATCCTCGATACGCACTTTACACCTGTCAGTGGTAGTGTACACTTGTCCACTATCTTCGGTTCGCCGTTGTTTGTGTGCTCCATTGTGATAACAACTCGCGACCCAGGTGCACTCACCAAGTCCATCGCACCACCCATGCCCAACATCAGCTTCCCCTGACACATGAATCCATAAATCCGAGCAGTACGAAACAACTCACGCCACTCTTTCGTAAGTGCAGTTTTGCAAATATGTGAAGCACTACACAGAGATACGTTAGAATGCCCCGGGAATAATTATACCTGCGAGCAAAAACATCGCTTTCTTCAAGCATTTATGGAAATTACGAGTGAGAGAACAGCTGTCGGTTATGGTCTCTTTTGCGGCAACGCACGCAATAAAATATGCAGTAAAGACGATACTTGTTTATATGTTTTCCTCAATGGTAACAATGAAATTATGCATGTAGACGAAGTCCTGTACTTCGGTCTTCCAGCATGAAGCGACAAACGACTGACCTCCGAAAATATGCAAATAAACGAATGGTCCACTACTTGGATGACAAGAAAACAAACGATGGTGGAAAAAGGCAAGAGCTGTAACACTTCCCAAAGTCATGAAATAAAACATAATAGCTGCTACCGCGGTTCAAAAAAGTGAGTAGAGAAATGGCAAATATCTAACGCTATATGAGAAACTTATGAATCTTCTTTCTATTCGAGTAATTCAAAATAAAAATTCTCAGGAGCGACAACATGCCGGAACTGGCTGACAACGAAGAGATAATGATCAGAGAAGTGAAGCACTATACGTTAATTTTGCTAAGCTTAAAAACTGCACTCTGAAAAAACAGACAAAATGCATACAGATGGTTGCATCGATGGACCGGATAGCTATGGACTTATTATCTTCTTCCATCTTTGTCATGTTTTCTGTATCTCATTTCAAAATCATGTCATCTATGTGTTGGCTCATATCCTATTTAACTTTGATGCAAAAATCAACACTCACATCCATAAATGCCCATTTGCCGCCCATTCTGAAAGCAAATATCACTTGTACAACAGCTGAAGAAATGAACTGTTCATGAAGGCGCATTTCTCTTCTATTCCTGCCAAAAGTTCAAATAATTGTAAACCACAGTCTAAATAATCGCTGTCTAGCAGCGATGCCAGAACACTTTCCGTGAATAATCCTCGCCAATAGTGAATCCAAAAGAACGGAACAAAACGAACCGGAACAAGCCAGTTAGCGAGATCTCCATGTTGGGATACCTGAAATGCACCCAAAAGCGTCATGTCGATATGTCCGCCTCGGACCATCGCAAACGCTTCATCACTGGACACTATAGCTGCACCTTTGCGAAGCGTGATTGTTTCTTTCCCCGCGTTTATTAGATCTGCATTCTCCTCGCCCTTACGTGGATAAGGACCCTGCAGTTATATTCATGATGAAATCGTACTCATCCATGCTTTCGTTGCTCGTAAATTATCTTTACTGCCAATGTTGCTTCAATGCTCCAGCCGGCGACTGCATCTCAAAAATTCTTCGAACCACCGAGTTTGTAGTAACCTAACTAGCTTTTGACAAGACGACAATAGGTCATCTAGCGCAAACTGCGAGCAGTTCTTGTGCCACTAGAAATCATCCTTTTGTCTATCGCCAGCTGACTGCTAGGTCGTGGCTACTGAGCAAATGCCCTAAGCCAGCTATCGAATCAATCAGTAACCATCAAAGCCCGAAATGCCGGATATCCCACTTTAAAACTTCGACAGCTACCGGTAGCCACTGGATAAGCACCCGCAATTTCATTGTGCATAATAAGGTGGTCAGACAAAAATGGCTAGAGAAATTCCTTAAAATTTCGCAGTCTGTCCCATATATATTCGAAACTGATGGGAAAAAATCTACCTCAACAAATCAAGCACTGCGCAAAGTTTAAGGAAAATAGCTTGAAAATATTTCACTGACTCTCTTGCTACGTTTCACCATCTCATAACTGTTATCACACAAAAGGTCATAAGCTTCTTCCTCACAGCAGTGCTCCTCACTGAATGGCGAAGAAGCCCCTGAACATTTCAAATCTCCTCGAAATTCCCTCCCATACAATGCATGGTGCACCTCTGATCGCTGATGCCTTGCCAGCCGCGGAGATACCCTTACATAAAATATTCAAGACTTCCGAAAGCTTCAGGCTGGACTCTTTTCGGTGAGACAACCATGAAAAACACTGATTCGATGGAATGGACTCTATATAGCGAATCATTTCCATGATGCTGGATCCTCGAGAAATCTTCTAATCTATGAGGAGTTTTACTGTGGAGAGGTTTACTTGAATCAAAGTCATGATGGCGACATAATATGTCAAGAAAGGGGCATATTTTCAGTGTTTGTGCTCCCTCACAAAATGTTTATTTTTCAAGCTGTTTTTCTTTCCTTCCGCAATTCGACAAGAAGGCCATTGTTCGAGAGAAAGTGAGAAGAACTTTGATAACCTCATCGATCTCTAAATCAAACTGATGCATGACCTCTCCACAAACAAAGTGCGTTGTCCAAGACAATGAAACAATTTACGGGCTGCCTACTTTGGAGAGTCACTCAAAAGCACCACAATAGTGTCAACAATACCTACTATCAGTTATTGAAGCCGCATAACCATACAGCAGCAACACGTATGAATACATACCACACCGATGATGCCGTTCTCACTCTGTAAGTGGACCGTCACGCCTTTTGGAACGAAAATGGGACACAACGTAGGAATACCAATGCCAAGATTCACTGAAACATGCTGCCTGCTTTAATATGGCGATGGGCATGGGTATTTCATCCCTCCCCTCAATTACCGACCGCTTAAGAGTCAGAGTTTGATTTCAGTTACTTCCGAAGCATAGAAACCTCTGAAAGTGAATGTGACTAATGCAAAAAAATGCCGGAAATATCTCTTCGCAGCATATTTGGTAACGGATAAACTGGCGCACCATACATTCCATCCTTGAACTCAAGTGCCCCTCTGCGCGCAATGATTTCCCGCGTTTTCTCAGCCGGTGTACGCGGTCCCGCCATTTCTTTCTCGGGTCTGTACATAAGGCGCTCTATTGGTTTCTTATAATCCTTGCCCAAGATAAGGCGGTGGCAATACACGGATGGTACATGCACCTGAAAACAGTTAAGTTCAACGAGGTATATATAAATCAGGATCAGCTACGGTGGAACTCAATCACGATTTTGTTGGTAACGGACAACGACAAAGGTTCCTTGAAAAATCTAAGTAGGAGAGGTACTGCATGATAGCTTTAAAAAGCACACACCGCTGCACAAGTTCGTTGGCTCTCCCCGAGAGAAAAAGCACTCTAAATGTCGCTGGCACTTTATGACAGCGGTGTGGGCAGTGAAATACTACCATGACTCTTGTCTTTTGTTAGCATAAAAAGCTTGTAAACGGAATATCGAAACAGGGCGCTATCATCCACAGCAGCAAGGGATTAAATTTTTGTGGCACGACCACATTTACCATGCCAATATTTTTTTACAGGAACTGCAGAACATCCCCAATTCCTCAACTTCTATTCAGAAAGCGCACTTTAAAAAAAAACAACCTTCCCCTGAACTCTCACAACCCCTCGTCGTTGTTCAGCATCCAAGAGCACCATCGTTCAAAATCCGCATGTCCATCAAACATGCATCTGAAAGAGAAGTTCCCCAAAACAGTCAAATGGCGGTGGCTATTTGGCCGCTGCAAAAAAACTTTTGAAGGACCTGATTTGGGCCAATCTCTCCTGGCTCAACGACCTCTTCTACCTCGACGATTGACACTTTCGCTGCCTTGCACATTGGCGAGTTGAAATTCCCAGCGCTGTGTCTGCAACCAAGAAACATCAGTGGGAGGAGATATTATGGCAGCTAGTAAAACATCTTTGTTCAGTAATATTATTCGTCACTGTCTTCCAAAACAGTACTGCATCCGTATTACACAACCGCTAAATTTGCAACAGGAGCATGGATGAGCTTCCTCTCAGACTAAGAGGCTCCTGCCGTCTCCGAAGAGACTAAATAAGAAAGAGACTCGTTCCACAATCACCACAATGGTCGACGAAAAAAGTGTAAAACGGAGACAGAGATGGCATAAGAGAGAAGAAAATTAAAAACATACCCCTCTCAACGTGCGAAAGGAATATCTGTCAAAAACCGTTTAACAAACTGATATGTTTCTCGTCTGAATGGGTTGGTTCCTTTGACGCTATGATTAGACAAAAAATCATTGGAGTGAGAAAGGTCGCTAAACGAAGTTCTATTTATGCAATCCTATATGGCCTTATTTTCGCTGCAGGGTACTCCAGTGGTGAAATATGGTCACTTCAAATATCGATCCTCCCGCGGGCAATATGAAGGTCAGAAAGTGGAGCAGCTAGAATACGACGATCCTGTCATTCAAGAAAACATTTGCAATATGTCGCAGCATATGTATGCAAAGTTTCGCCTTATTAGTCCTGTTGATATGACAACATGCAAATGCCAAAGAATGGAATGAGAAATAAGCGAAAAATGTCAACGTCAACAAAAATTGGATATATAATGGCGATATTCCCCGTCCAGAGGAAACTAACACGGAAATTGCATAGAAAAAATGCTCATCAGCACTGAGCAAAATGAAGCTTTCATGAAGAAAATCCTTATTGGACATTGACAGCAGCTCGCTACATACGACATCAATCGAGTATAATTCTTGTTTTTTTTCCTAAAAACCAAAAATTGTCCGCCTACCAACCTGAAAACTAAATTGCCCAACTTGTCGGCCTTCCATGCCTTAATCAAAGCAAAATCCGCCGTAATTGCTTCCTCAAGCACATAGTGGACGCCGTTAAATATGCGAGTCTGCAAAGCTCTTATGCTCACCAATGTTCGAAACGTAGACGCAAATAAACGTCTTAAAAACAATTTTGAAACAGTGGCAAGCACCCTCATCAATTTTTCATATCGTTTTCCTCCTTAACTTCCTTTTTTTCGAATCAATAAAATGTTGGCCAAAACTTCTGCTTCATAACCACGCGAAGTGCGTCTCTTAAACTTTAGCAATGCTTTTATTGCGAATAACGAATACGTTTCTGACAGCCTACTCAAGTCTGACGAATAAGTTGATGGTGACCTTGTGCTATGATGGTGAAAACCACTGCCTCGAGCGGAATTGGACGGAATGAATCACTTCTTTCCGAGCAGATGCTCTTAATGCAACAGTTACTGCATGTAGATGAAAATGAGAAGGTTGAGAGTTCAAATTCTTCTGGCATGTATTTTTTCGCTACCACGACACATGACTTTCATGAAGCACAAAACGGGAGAAAAAATTGGTGCTAGAGAAAACAACTGACATAGACCGAAATAGTTTGAAACCCCGTGAAGGAAGCTCACCAATGGAAGAACAATTAATGAGCCCAAAAGATAAGTCAAATCGGTAAGCTGTCGAGGAAGTCCGCGAGGATTTTTGTTTTCCAAAGCTTAATAAAATATTTGAAGGAGAAAGCTCTTTCTCTGATCGAGCTTTGGTTTCTGTTAGAGTGCTGCAATTTACCGATTGCAAAGGGAGCCTTGGAGGTCATTAGCGCAAGGAAAGGAGCATAATTTAACAGTGCAAAACAAGTACAGGCGTCGCAGGCAGCCTGACGAAATTAGTGCGATATACGCGAAAAAATCTAGACTCCATGAAATTTATAAATTATAAGTCTAACGCATTTCTGCCATCGATTCACATGATTCATTCAGAAACACTCAGTTAAGCCGAAAACCTCTTTCTTGGAGCTGACGAGTTCCAAGTTCCTATTTTTGTCGAACTTGAGAGGTGAACCACCTTCTTGAACCAGGGTGCCATAACCCGTCGGTGTAAAGAAAGCCGGGATACCAGCACCTCCAGCACGAATTCGCTCCGCCAAAGTGCCCTTAAATTTAATTCATGATTTAATCACTCTGAAACAACAATTCGAGCCCGCCAATGCGGCTGCTTATTGAGATGTTTAGAAGGGACACCCTACAACAGTTCGGTGTGCATGAATCCGTATATGTCAGCCATGTCCTCACTTTCATCGTTTGAAACCACCTAAACGGCATGATACTCCACATATCACGACCAGCTAGTTACTGATCTCTGACCACGACGTATTTCATATGTGGAGGTGAAACTGCAATCGACGAAATAAACGCGAGCATCACCTAGAGTACTTGGTGGACAGAAGAGCATTGAAGTCGTTTAGAGCTTTTCAGAGACGGGGCAGAACTGCAACGCTTCCCGCATGTGGAAACAACCCGCTTTTTAAAGTTCCACAAATGAAAGGAGGTGGGTGGAGAGGAGGAGAGGTCCACGCATAAGTTAGATCGCAGTTCATTCACGTATGCTGCAACAATCTTCTTAAATCAACGGCACAAAGCGGAAGACATATGATGGTAAATGGTGAGTGGAAGGCTCATCTGAAACAGTACGCGGCAATAACCGCTTACTATCTTTTGGAAGGAACGCATATATATTACGTATCCTGTAAGTATCAAATGGCTGACGACTTCATTTTACAGATCATAATTATAGCCACTTCCCCCACAGCAGCCTCAGCCGTCAACTATGCCCTCGCCATGAATAGAACAGGAAAGCTAGGCGAGTACAGGCGAAAAACGTTCGAAATCTCTCCGCATCGTAAACATCTTATCTCCTTAACGTGTGCTGAATCGACTCTCCTTACTACGAACGAACAGATAGAAGTGAGATATCGATAGGCACGAATTGCATAGTAAATTTTCATCACGTTCAGTTATACAGTCTGGTGGTTTACAATTCAACCAGAAATTAATTAGTCAATAGCTCTCGGTTTAGACTTCAATAAGTTATACTAAAATGAGAGTTTTTGATTCACAAATTTCGGACAATGTGAGTATGAAGCAATTAACAGACACATAACAACACAGAACTGGTGAGCCTCGTTATACATCGGCACCTTTTCTAAATGCAGAGAAACGCTGAGTGTAGCAGAAAGGGTCACTAGGAGGGGTGCTGCATAGGATGAGAGGCTCTCATCCTGAACTCGAAGGAACATCGCACGACTGTCTATAAAGTCCTACTGTTTTCGAAAATCCAATAACGCACAAAGAATTGCAGCGGATTGCTTACCTGAGGAACATATTCCAGTTCGATATCGCCCGCAATGTACTGACGAGAGAATTCCACGTTCCCGCCGATGAAAGAAGCTATCATTTTCGATACCTAAAAAATACAAGATCCACCAGTAAGCGCATATGACTTAGCACGGTGGGCCTCAATTCTGTCTCACTTCTGTGCATCTTCCGGTCTAGAGCTCTAATGGAACGGCGCCCCAGAGTGCACCTTCCGATTCCAATCATAGCACAAAGAAGACCACTTGAACTTCAATGACTGACTGGCAGCTAGCGCTACTAAAAATACGTTCGATGTAATCAAAACCGTTCTCGTAATCATGTCCGACCTCAACATCTCGGATCGACGAAGAAATCTAACGGTGCAGACTGAATACATTCAAATAGTTCTTCTCAAACAAGGTAATTAACAAGTGCATGGAACTTTGTCCCGGATGAAACCGTGAAAGCGAAATCACTGCACACTTTCAGGAGAAAATCATATCGCTACATGCAGAACTTCTCGTATGTGCATCTCATATAAGATAATAAAGATTATGTTCCCCCACTCCGCTTCCCCCCCCCCCCCCTCCCTCACCATTTTATTCTTTTTTCACGTGTTCTCATTAAACTTGATGTCCTTGTAAACATATACTGTTCTCCAGTGATAAATATTATGGCAATTCGCGCACAGATTTTAATTTGTAGATTTGTTTTCGTTCTTTTTCTCTTGTTCTTCCCCATCGGTTCATCCCTTGGATTTCGCCTTATGACATCTATGTTACATGTTCTCGTATGTTGAAGAATAAATTCAATTCAATTCACTTCAGTCTCTCATATGCACAGTAAACGACCCACCTGCTTCTTTTGCACGAGAAGCCCGATGCCGTAGTCATCAACACTGGGGTTGTTGCAAATAACGGTTAAATTCTTGGGTCCATTCTCGCACAATCCTTCGAGCAGTTTTTCGGGAACACCACATATCCCGAAACCTTCAAATATCTCAATACACCGTCCTTCTCTCCTACTATATGACCAATACAGAAGAAAGAGCCATTAAAAAGATGGTTAAGCTTCGTTGATTTATTGCGATAACGAAGACCTTAAAGCCCTGCAACAATGTACAATCTTCAAATACAGTCTGCAGAAAGGAAACTACATGGGCATCAATGACCTTGAAACAATTCCTTCTCAGATACATTTTCATTTCCGCAGACATGTTTTCTTACAAATCCTCCTTAAATTCAGTCCTCCTTAGAATATGGTTTCCACCTTCCAAATCGCATAAGCTTCTCTTCGAGTTTAATGGTGTCTCTGGCGAGCTGAAGTTTCAAACCCGCTGCAGCTAAGTTCGAAATTATCGCTGCAAATGTGAAGTTCAGCTTTGCAACCGGTGGACTCTCATCTGGTAGGCGGTTAGTATCAATGAATGACTTACTACTTAAGTACACAATTTTTTATTATAAAAATGTGTTGGATGTTCCGCAAGCTAAAGGCACAAGGACGGAAACGAATGATCCACCATTTCAACTCTACGACACAATGAAGAATTCAAGTCCGTGCATAAAATGGCAAGCAAGGGTGTTTACACTACGTGTAATAATTGCTGCCGGTGCGAGAGCTCTGTGACAGCTTCGAAAGACATCAACGGCCTCGATCGTACATCGTTCATTCCCATCCTACCACGAGGGAAACTACATGTGTCAATTATACGAAGGTTCATCTGGCTAGTTACTGAAACTGAAACCAAGAATAAATAGTCGATCAAAAACTGTCGAACATCCTTGAGGATTCTGCTGATGAATGCAGCGTAAGAGTCCCACTGTAAGAGAACGCTGCCCCGAGCCAAGCGAAAACAATGGCCATCCGAATGATCGGTCCCGCATTTATTCCAATGCTCAGCCCATGAGAGTGAAGCGCGCTAGAGAAAGATTTAAACTGTGGCTTTTCAATCACAGCTGCAGTGAGCAATAGGATCGAATTTCCTAACACTCCGTTGTGGAAATGTTGCTCGCCTTCTGAAGACTCCACATGGAAGACACTAAAGGATGTAAAAAACGACCTGTTTGCCGCAGGGCTTTACTTGCGTACTAACGACACATGGGTATTTTTGAGTTAGACGACTGTTGTGGAAAAAACCTGAATGGAAGTTCTATTACTTTATAATTCCAGTTAAGTGAACGTGACGAAGCGTAGATGCTCGACGTGATGTTGCTCACTTCACCTAAAGTCAGCCAACGGCGAGCGATCTTAGCCGTTTAGAAAGACCGCTGCGCCTTGTGCAACTAAATCAAGAGTACTCACCACCAACAAGAATGCTTGCACCATCAGAGATGTCTCTAACTGCATCGACAGCTGATTCATAGACCTTCATGTTAAGCCTTGACGTAGTAGAAAACGCCGCACTTGACCCACTCAACTGAAAATTAGATCAAATAGGATGCCAACCACGCAATTTGCGCTCTCGTATACAATACAACCAATAGTACGCATTAGTCGCGATTATGCTAACGACTGGACTTCTTTTCTAGTGAATGAAACCGCTTTTGACTACGGCACATTAGACCTATGAAAACGCCGGGCAAACTGTCTGCTTTCTTATCCTCCCATTGCCAAAAACGAACGTCTCTCCCCACCCCGCCGTTTCTAAGCTCAAACAGCGCATGTTGTACGAAATATTTAATTAACACTTCTGCAGTCAGCTGACTCCCATGACAATTCTCAATTCAGAAAACAGCGTCAGCCTGAGCACAAGCAGTGCTCGCAACAAGCAGTATCGATTTTATAATTCTTTGCCATCATATTCCTCTGACAAAATAGCCCACCTTCGTAATTCTTTGATGATCAAATCACAACAATCAGAAAAGTTGTTTTTACGAAGCATATGATGAAAAGATTAAGTAAGCGAAGAAGACTTCATCCCCAGCATGAATAATGTGCCTAGGTGCACTAGCAAACCGTCAAAAATTAAAGCGCAGACCCAAGTGCCAAGGCGACAACGACAACGCGCTACCAATGCGCTATGCATCATCGGAATTGCTGGTCACTGGCCGTATTGCACCCGCCTAACAAAATATTTGATGGCCAGGAAATAGGTCGATCCATTCAACCTGAACATTCTGCTTTTGCAACAGCTCCGGGAACCCTGCTTTTTCGCGCAAAGCTCCATATTTTCCCACAACTCGCCAGTCAAAGTCGGTAAGATCTTTTGAAAAAACCTGCTGGAATGAAGGAAAAAACTAACCTTACTTAAAGTGAGAAAGAGACGAGCTGTTGTGGAAATTCGATTCATGCTCGCCCGATATAACGGACACCACCGAAGAGCACAAAATTGTTGAGTATCGCAAAACTCTTCCAGTTGGTAGGCTGTTGTTCACCGAATAGCTTATCTGCAGGTGCTCGAGGACTGCTGGGACCTTACAGAGGTAAGCATGAGGACTAACTGTATGCAAAGAAAGCTCATTTACTAAACGAATCTTTAAAAAGTTGCACCTAGCAACAATAAGGATAAAACTCTTTCTCATGGTTTTATGCGTCTTGTGTTTTGCATTACACAAAAACGAAACAAAATCATGGTGCCACTCTCTCGACATATCGTTAAGAAAAGCGCCACTGCACAGCCCTGAAGGCGGAACCAAGCAACGTATCGCTGCATAAAGGCAGTATGATCGCATGAAACTGAATGGGATCTATGATACGAGCGTCGAGGTGAGCATGACTATTAGAACGCATTTCACTATCTCCTCAAAGCGTAACATGCTTCCTGGGACCATGCCATCGCTTACACAGTATTTCTGAATCTGTGTTGTTTGTACATATCCCGTCTGGATTAGGGTAGACCATGAAATGGTTCAAGTTTATTCATTTTTAACAAACCGTCTTCTTCTAAGTACCAGCATTTTCTTATCGTTTACGATCTGACGTCTTTATTTAACAGGAACTAATCACACAAGGCTATGGTTTCAAAATTTGGTTGCACTGAATCGCACAACCGTAAAACACTGTGTGCACCTGTCTCGTCAGACTCTCTCCAAATTTGGAAGAAGCATCTTTTGAGACTCGCTTGCCTTGGAAAGGTGTTTCCGAGATAATCCGAAAGCCTTGATTACCTTTGGTATAATGAGCTGTCAAGAAAAGCTCAAAAGTATCTGAAAGAACCGGTGAAAATGCGTTTTGCCTTAAGCAGTCGAAATTCAGTTCCCCGAATTATGTACATCCCGACTTCACCATCTAACCTTTCTCTTGATTCCTACGTGCCATTTTCAGAAGCAAGATGGACAGAAATACACCTAGGTGACGTACGATAACAAATTCGGAAAACGAACACACTACTTTTTATCAGTATCCCCCATGTTTCTAGATAACGTTAATAAGGAATAAATTCCCATCCAGCAGCAAGAACGCTATTCGACGTACTAGGTATTCGAAATGCAACAAAAATAACTGCGATCTGAAAATGACGGGTACTCGACTTATGATGCAATCGCCAATGTGGCAGCTTTATCAATCACCTGCTATCCCAGATGGTGCACTAGCATTTAGCAGACCTTCTTCCAAACGTCAAAGTGAAATGCTATAGCAAAAGAAACTAGTATTCGATACCCAAACACCAAAGTAATACAATAAATGTAGTTTAATTCATCAGCTGTACATCTATACAACACTCTGGCATGAACAAACACATAAAACATCGCAACACTAGAACGAAGCGACTCAAAGCAGAGACTTAAGACCATCTAAGAATGAGGAGAGATTGAAGAATGGGCGCTTTTATAGGGTTGGACGATGAACTCGTGTTTATGCAGTTTGCCGCTTCCACTAGGGCAATTTGCTGTCAGATCGCTTGCTCATCTGATCACAAAAAAAGAGCAAATGATCTGATAGGAGACAGTCAGGGCAACACCCTTCCATCTTTGAATCAAACAACACAACTTTCGCCGACTTCGCTATCAATAACTAAATGCAACTAAATTGCTCTACTTTCTTTGACTCAAGCGAAATAAGAAAACCGATAAGAGACGGAGCAAAAAGAAAATATTGTCCAAAAGTCAATAAATCAATGAATTTAAAGAAGTGGAAAATGAGCGTGGGCATGATGGGAGTAGAGATGAGCTGATTGAGAAAATTTTTCCATCTAAACACGAAACCATACTCTCTATAGATTTTTTTGCTTATTCTAAGAACGATTTGAGCGTGAGAACACCAAAAAACAAAGAGTAGAACAAATAACTGGAGCAAACAAAACACCCGCGAACACTCTCGGCAAACGAACACTAAAAACCTGGAATTCGATATGCAGCAGTTGCAAGCGACATAGATGAGCAAGAATTCATTGCAGTTTGCAAGATGAAGCAGTAGGTGCATTAACGGTGCCAGTAGATAGCAGTTCGCAAATTTTACGAGAAGCAAAATGAAACTTTACAGAGTGTTGTTCACAACATACCGGTTTTTGGCGAGCTGGAACTGATAGCCGTGTCAACTACGGGCACAAAAAATTGAAATACTTCTGAGAACGCAATGACGAGAAAGCCGCGCACAATTTGATACCAGAGATTCAAATGAAATTCGTCTTTGAACGTAATAGCATGATTTAACTCATGGGAATATCGAGAGCTTTCTTATGAGCAAACCAATGAATCGTTTTTGGATATGCTGCAGCGCATGCTCTCTGATAATGATGATGATGATCCTTCCGCTAATGTTGAATACGTCCCTATTGCAAAATTGTTGAAGCGCACATTAAGGCAAAATTGCAGGTGAACAGGAAGCCGACTCCTGCGACAGGTATTGGTAATGAAGTTCCTGAATCAAATTTTTTGAAGCGAGCAATAGACATGACAGCATATGCGGGTCGTGATACAAGGACTGAGAAGGTGTTTATCGACAAATTCACGCAACCTTTCCTATGCCTCGGCTCAACCGTCCCGGTATGGAAGACACACCTTCCCCGCATTCAAAAACTTTTAAGGGAAGCAAGAAAAACCGGATGCAGCAAATCTCGAAGACTTCACAGACCATCATTTTTTCATTTCCTTTTTCCAAGAAAAAGTATGAGCAGCAAGTTAACAATGCCGAGTTCATCATTCGAACTTTTGAAATGGGCCAATCTTGTTTCGATACCGTCTGCACAGGTGTCTTCGTCCAAACTGAGAGATATAATTCATTCTTACGTATTATACCATTATTCCACGTTCTTTGGTGACTTGGGCCCGGACTTTTCGCTAAAAGTTTTCAGCTTCTCCCATCCTAAGCTTTTCGAGAGTTTTCTCATTTTTGATTTCAGCAAGATCATGCTCTATTTCCTGTAGAAATTCACCATTTAACAACTCTTGAACGGTGGAGCGTTGTCGGAAACGAGAAGCTCTTGCGATCCCTTATTATCAAGTGCTTCTTCCAGCGTTCGTAGAACGTTAGCTGTTTAACGCATCGTTCTTCATCTCTGCACTAATGGGTACTTCCATTTCACGTCAATGACAACAAGCGCTTTGTTCCAAAAAGCGACCCTGTGGAGTGTATATGAGATCTGGCCTTTTTCAGCTCCTGCAAGAGTTCAAACCGTTCCATTAGCAACACTAATGCAATAGCGTAAGCCTTCCACGCTCTAACGGATTTCTCGATCACGATTTTCATGCATGGGCACCAACAGCGCTTTCTTGACCTTGTTTCATCTTCAGAACTCTAAGGTGCGACAAATGCAACATTTTAAATAATGGGACTTGCAGGGTTTGCTGAATCGCTACTAATAGGCCTCTCACGATGTGTCCTTCACAGTCCGATAGGAGCTCCTTGTAGTTATAGAAGGTCGCTGTTTCTGTATCTGTGAAATCTGTCCGCGCTACTGAATTTGAGTGAATGTGCAGGACGCTTGAATTATCGGCTTTTTTTCTGTTTCTTCTTTCACATTCAATTCTTACAGAGCGCATTTCGAGTACGCATTTGCAGACGCGTTCCGTTCCCATTCCTCATGAACAAGGAAGCTGCCTGGTTCGGTTGAAAGTCTGGGTTTCCGCATCGTTACGTTGGCTTATGAGGAAAGTTCTGGCTACTACTGCTCAAATACAAAATCCAGCGCTGCAGCCTCTTCGTTTGTCAGAATGGAACTTGCAAGGAATTATTTCTGGTTCGCTCCCAATTCGAAATGTAGTCCTGCTAGACAGGAACCAATTTCTCCGGTCCAACTATCATCGGCAGCGCTTGTTTCTCGATCTGTCTGCACTGCTGCTGCAGATCCATCGGCGCCTTTAAAGCACATACTATTGACTTTTCCTATCTGTCAGCGCATGCATCATTTCGACTTCCAAGCCGAATTCGATATCACAGTTGGAAGCCATGACATCGAGGCCATAATTACTCAAATGGTCGGAAGCTTGGCATCAAAATGAACGAGGACGGCGACTTTCGTTACCTTTGCCTTCATCTCGCCAAAGGCTACTTAGCACTGCGGAATCCATGCAACTTTTACATCATTTTTGCGTACTCGATTCAGCGGCTCGCAGATGCTCGATGAATCCTCCACAAATCTGCCGTAGTAGTTGGCCTCGAAACCTGAGAGAATCGAGTCCAAAAGGACGGACCCGATTCTCTCAAGTTTCTCGGCGGAGGTGATTCTGATTCGATTGCAAATTCGCCTCTTGTCAGATGTCGTGATTTTCTGTCCTTCGAGATGATGTACCCGAGGTGCGGCACTTTGCCTTTGAAGAAAGAGAGTATTTTCTTTCATCGGGAATCAGATCCTGGGGACTTCGAGACCTTTACCAACATGAGTTGATACTCTTTTTCGTTCTGAAGGCTGATACTTTTTGATCACAAACTTTCGATGTCCCTTTCGAGTTGAATCTTCCAAGTGCGTCGGAAAAGTCTAGCTTCGTGAGCTGTTTGGCTCCATTAGACTCCAAATCGTAGGAAATGAACAGCAGTCCATCGCGAGCTGGAATATAGCCTTGAAACCATTACATATTCATACCCTCCCATCCGCTTAAAGCATTTGCAGTTGATTTTACTCTGCTTAATGATTTCACCTGGCATTAACGCTGTATTCGAATTGTCCTTGGCTTCGTCGAAATAGGTGAATGGAACTGGAAGAATTTAAGATTCACATTCTCATTCTCGCTTCTAAATATATGTGACGTCCTAGGCCTGCGTTAGAAACGCCTTAGCAGTTTTAGATTTTTGGAAATTGTTGGCACTGTTCATTTCTTGCGTTCCGAACACCAACGTGTCAGATTCATTCCCACTACAATTTTGTGTATTGTTTTTGATTTCTACTCTAGGTCTTCCCCTGACATTTAGTACAGATGATGTTTTGATATGATTTGGAGACCCGATCTTGCATCTATATCCGACCAGGAGCCGAGCCTCAGGCTATCTGCTGAGTGCCTTCCTGTAATTTCAGATTTCTGTGCCAGAAAAATTATGCTTTACAAGAGGAAGATGCGTCAATGACAGGACTTTATTTCACTATGCGAATTATGAGTGCTTCTTCTGGCGACGCTCATAGCGCCGAAGGTCCGCAAACTGGCGCTCTGGCTTCCAATGGATTCGCTTTGCAACATCGCATCTTTGGTGCTTCTCGTGGCCGTTACCAGTTGCTAGGTTTTTCTCCACTACATTCTGATAACCCGGTTCCGTCTTCTTCAGGTGTGCACATAAGTGATTCATGCTCGTCTTATATATGTATATATATATATATATATATATATATATATATATATATATATATATATATATATATATATATATATATATAATAAGGAAGATTTTGCTGAAAATATTAGCCACCTCATGGCTCTTGTCTAATTTCCATCAACATCACAGCTGCGAAAGCGTTTATCAGTAGTCTGCGGGTGCGAAATCTGACACTTACAAACTTTCTTTCTATATTGACGCACATTTACAATGCAATAGGGTAATCAAGTCGTCATTCGAAAGCTGTAATGAGAGTTGAAATGAAGCATGGTTTCTGAAGAAACTGGATTAAGCAAAATGATGCTAGAAGTCGCAGAAAGGACAACAAAAGAGTGCTATGCCCGAAATTGTACTTTACGCTGACTCTATCAAATAAAAGTGCAACGAAGGAGGGGAGCAGTAAACGTCGCCAAAATAATCTAGCCTAAATGGCTCCACTGGGTAAGAAGTACGTGTCGCAGCGCTTTGGGAAACGATAGGTACGATTTGTTGCAACGGTATTCGAAGTAGGCAGGAAACCGCTTGGAAACTGGAAATCGAAAGCTGCCAAAAGATGGGATACAGCCAAGGGTGGCTCTGGCTGCTTATCACCTCCTGACGACAACGGAGATGGAGTAAATAGCCGGGGACAAACCTTGGCAGAAGGAAGGCCGTTCAGAGCAGCAGGAGATTTGAAGAAATAGGTGACGGACGGGTGAGCGCAATGCTGACGATGGATCCGGCAAGAACAGCAAAGATGAAGGCAACAGCTCGTTTTAGATCAACTTGAAAATAACGTCGAAGGCATTCCAACTAAGTACGAGATGTTTAAAAAGGCAAAATGCAGTATAAGGAATATGAATCACATTAAATGCGCAGGTTTATTTCTATTTCTATGTCGTACAGCAAAGAAGCTCGTATCTCGCCTTTGTTGATAGTGCTTCCCACTCCTCCCCTTCCCCCCCCCCCCCACTTTCATCGTTCCAGCCCTCCTAATTCATAAAGAGAAATTAGGATAAGTTACGCATGCATACACAGATACAGCCACAAACAATGCACGAGAGTAATAATAAAAGAAAAGGGAGCCAGCAAAGAAATGAAAAAGCCATGAGAAATTTTGTCGCACTCATGCATGACGGCCTTTCAGGGTGCTTAAGGACAGGACAGTGCGGTTGTTGGAAGTCATAGTTCAACATCCCCGGACACATCGCTTCTTGCAACCAAATGTCAATATAGGTAGCATTAAAACCGGACTTTAGGCGCGAAGCATGTCACCTAACACCACTTTCAAAGCAAACGCCCCATATGGTTGCAAAATACAGCTACGTGCACATAACACGCAGCAAGCTGCAAATTGACCGCACTATGCTGTGATCGATGAAGTCCGTCAAAGCTGCGCAACACCCACCTTTCCTCAGACCTTCCGAGACCACCGTTCGCTATTTCGTCCTCTATGACCTGCCTTTGAAATCATTTATGGCAAACTATATCACTACATTGTTTTCTTTTAGTTTTACGCACTTGCTTTCTTTAAATCAATTTAATTTCAAGGCAGCAAAGATCAAAAGTAGAACAGCCCTAGCAAAACTTCGATAAGACCTCCTTAAAGAAAAGAACGCTTCATTTGAAATTGCGGTTTCAGTGAAGTGTGGAACGATTTATTTCAGTTTAAAATTTTACGATAAGTAAACCGAATTTGCAATCACTTTCGTTTGAAGAACGATATCAATCCACCGGGTTTCTTTATGAGGGCAGCATATTCCTTGCGTAATTTCAGCTTCAGTTCGAGGAATGTTGGCCTAAAAATTAGAGATCTCAGTGCAAACATCACTTACTTGTCTTACCGACGAAATGACTGTATTATGTCATGTCTTAGGATGCAAAAATCAGTCCATTTCGGAGGCAAAATGTACGATTATACTGTCATCGAGCGTCACGTCCTGACGTATTGTTCTATGCGCAACAGGGACGTGGGGTTGCTTCAATCCGGATCGATGCTGCAATGTTAGGCACTTTCCAACTCATCCAAATAATTCCTTAATCAAAACATCGGAAAAAGCGTTGTCGCTCATGAACAAAAGAAAAAACAGGAATGAGAAACTTGGCAAAGAGCGAGACTCGCAGCTTTATAGTTGCTAACCGCTTGCTTGGCAGGAGGTGCATAATGCCCCTCAGGTCTTTCACGGGCAGGGTGTAATAGAGCATCCCATGCCCTGGAAAAATTGAATCTAATATACCTCCACTGAGTCTGATGCACCCTGAGGCAGTGTTACCACTCTGATCGTTCCCTTATCTATTTGTGTCTTAGATACACCAAACCTATTCTTTCTTCGAGTGAGGTTAGCGGCGTTCGTTGGTGAGGCTAGCGCAGAAGGAGAATTCTTGCACGGCCTTCGAAGCACCAGCGTCGAAGAATACCACGCAAGGAACATGTGAAAGTGGATAGATTTCCGTCGTTGAGATGGGCTGCGGTTGCCTCAGAGACAAACGCCACCTTTACCTGTATCTCTAATCGTACAACAACAACTGTACAATATAGCTATATGCAAGTGCGCACTCACGTCACTCGCCGATTAGCTACCTTGATGTGGAATTAAACTCTTCAAGCGAAGCTGTAAATGAAACTTCAGTTGTATAAACTACATACAAACGCTTCAAATGTACCCGGATAATGCGGGGAGGTTATGCTTTAGAAGACGGAAGGGTAGGGGGGGGGGGGGAGGATTCGAAGAGGGCTGCGTTGGGTTATGTGGGATAACATGTGCACGGTGTAGGATCACTGCCTGCCTGAAGTCTCCCGCCCTAAAGTACTATCTGCCAACGGATGGCTTTTGCCAGCCGATGTCAACAGGTATTGATGCATAAAAGCATTTCAGTTGTCAATGATCTTTCACAAGAATAAAGCACCGAATTCGAAAAAATTCCAGGTTGCACGTATTCTCTTAACATTAATCGGATGTGCTCGCTTCAACAGGATAGCGTTATAACCGAACGTTCGTTCAAGCGATTCGCACAAACGATGTTTGATTTCTCACCCGTCTAGCATTGGTATCGCAATGATTTCCCACCCACTGCAAATCTCTCATAGCGCTTCAACTCATAAAGTGCAGGATTTCTTCGGCCCGCAAACTGCACATTGTGTCTAGGGGAAGAACTTCAAAGACCGCTAAAACACTTCACAGGTGCACTGCGAGCAAAGTTGCTAGGAGAGGTTTAACAACGACTCTTTCCTAATCAGCAACCAATGTGGCACGTTTATTTTAATGAAATGCTTAAGCAGAACAAAATGTCACCTGGGGTTCCAGATACCGGGTTCTGCCCCAGCTAGTGTCAAAAGCAAAGAGGTCAGTTCGAGAGGAAAGCGACAGGTGGGAGTATCCGCTGTTCTGACGCTGAAGCTATGAATACATTCTGATTCTTGTCTGGAAGTATACTTGGGTCGTTTCAAAGTGCAGATTTGCAACGAACGCATTGAGTTCGTTGTTTCTGCTTTAAATTTGACTGTTCTGAACTTCGACATTCTCGACAGCCTCAGAACATTTAAGGTTGTGGTCTTATGAGCTTAGAGAGATCTTTAAGTTCCTTCCAGGTTTCCGAGCGCTAAAAACTAAGAAAATAACATCACAGAAGTGATCTGTAAAAAGTACAACAGGTAGACAATTTAGCAGTACTGAACTCAAGTCTCTTATTGCCTCTTACAGAATTATTCAAATTGAAAATCTCTTCTGGTATTTTACTACTTTTTGACGTCAAAGCGTCTTGGTGTGATCTCAGCCTCTTACGAGGTTATCAAAGCACATTCACAAGGTTCGATCTATTTTGAGTTCGATCATTTCTAAAATGGATGCTTCCCGAGGAATGTGAGCCAGAACGAATTCTCATGTTTCGATCCCTTTCTTGGAGTTCGATTTGCTGTCACCTTTTTTTGAATGAATAGTATTTCACCTCTCTTTGGAAGCGCTGTCCGGGTTGTTTACAGTCTTGGCGCTAGAGGGGCACAGCCCCTATCTGTGACATCAGTACACTGTTTCGTGACTGAACACAATTTGCCTTCTCGTCTCCATCCCCCTCCCTCCTCCGTATTTACGCGAATTCAAGGATTTTTTAAAGTTAAAGTGCATTATTTTATGCCTATCGAAGCAGTACACTGCACGTTCAATAACAACTTTAGCTCTAACTTTTCCTGGGCGGACATACAACTAGCGGGCAAAATATGACAGGTAGCCATCTGACTGCAATGAAATGAGACATAAGCCATGCAAATGGCAAGAGTTAATTCGTTCTGATTACCGATTTATGGTCGCCAGCCTCTTGCTTCAAGAACAAGAATCATTTTTCACAACTAACAGTTAAACTTCACCTCAAATTTGGGTCTTCCTCAAAGCACTTTTTCATAAGGGCCGCGACTCCAGGTTGCATTATAGGAGGTGCGGTGATGCGTATACCATTGCGGGTCACTTGTGTCCGAACCTCTTGAAGCGACAAATTTGGATATGGTGTTTCCCCGTTTGTGTAAACCTGAAAATGTGAGCAGTGTCGCGACAGTAAAGACCGAAAAACACTGCTCAGCGCCTCACACGAGACTGCAGTCATGGATCTCTGCCATAAAGTAATTTCAGAGCTTATGCAAAAAAACCCTCACCGCCTCCAACATATAGAGCCACATGTCAGTGCTACGAATCAAGAATGCGCTATTTTAGCGAGGCTCGGTGATAACTGGCACAAGAAATTGGAGGGATTTTGGATCACGTAGGTTAAAGCTCTGCCTAAACCGGTGTTAGCACTGGGTTTAACATTTTGCGGAAAATTCTTCCCTAACGTCAGTTCGTAACCAGCCTTCGCTCTGCTCCAAGCATACGATCCCAGAATTCCTTCGTCAAATGAAGAGGAGATGGATACACCGAACTACTCTGTTACAGCACTCCCGGTTGGGAGTCGGTGCATGCGGCATGCTATGGAATTCCCTGGAAAACAGTCAAGTCGTCAGAAAACGTATGGCATTTGATTGTTTGATTGATGCAAAATGCACTGATAAATACCTCATCTCACATCTACCGGCTTATAGGTTATTTAAAGGTCCGGAAAAATGCACGCATTTTAGCTTAACGTATTTTCATCTTAAGTTCCTCGCATTGAGGAAAACAAGTTTTTGTGCAAGGCTTCTGCAGCTGTTGAGTAGCTGAAATGCTAAAGCTTGCAGCGAGCGCATAACACTTCGACACGATCCAGTCTCGACGAATCTGACATCGCTTCACAACATGCACGAATCACAAAAATGAGCCTAAAAGCATCTATGCTGCCCTCTAAATCCATCATGGCATTTATAGAGTTGCTCAGGTAATCGTTATTTCTCTGCTCCTCTACACGAAGCCAGTTAATTTCCAATTTGCTGATCATCCCTCAAGATACATCAACCGCATCTTTGAAGAGGTTCACTCTCATCAAGGGTGAGTTGCGTAATCAGAAGGACCCATATAATCAAAAAGACCCACGGGGAGGATTCGCGATCAAGCTTTGTGATATTTTAAACAAAAATATGAGAAAATGTAAGCTAGCAAAGCGGAAGCTATTGTGACAGCCGGAAAGGAACTTGACTGCCGTGACGGATCCGACTGTATCGATTTATTAAAGCCGTACGAAAACTGAACCATTAGTCGTGAGCATCAGTGAGAGGGACGGTGAGGGAGAGAGAGGGACTTTGGTTTTTACCCAAAAGTTATCTCTATCCTCTCACATGGCGACTGATTCTCGCACACATTTTTTGAAGACTGCACTAGGATAGTAAACTGTTGCAATTATTATTATAACAATAAAGAATACCTCGTTCATAAGTACGCCATAGCTCCAGACATCTGTCTTGCTGGAGAAAATGTTTTGATTAAGGGACTCAGGTGCAAGCCATCTGCAACAATTGTCCGATGACGGATGACGCAATAAAATCAAACGTTATGCTGCAAAGATTCTTCCGTTTGAAACTCGCAGCTCATACTACTCGATTTTCTTTAGTTTTTTAAAGTACGCTGACGTTTAACGAAAGCTGCAGTAAAATTGTTACCCTCCATAAATGCAGATATCCTCTCATTCTACTCTCTCGTTGAAGAACCTCCAACGACCCCTCGCAAGAAATTCACTGTTTGAACTAAAATAAACTTCTTGACATAATGTGAACAAATTTATTTTAGTTTAAATCTGTGCCCTATACGCTCTCTCACGTTTCACGACGTGAATCTTTTGCCCTATATAACTCTGAACGAAAGGACTTTCACAGAGCTGATGTTGTCACTTTCAAACGAATACCATTTCAGCCAAGTGTTTAATTTATCCTCCTAAGTGTACAATTTTTCTTAAAAGATTTCTATCTAAAAGAACGAACCGAATTGGCATCTTAGTTTCGGCATTGGTTTCCTTATAAAATCTCGATGCTTGTGATAAACCGAAGTCGGCCATTTTAACAACCATATCGGCGTTTAGAAGGCAATTTCTTGCAGCCACGTCGCGGTGAATAACGTTGTTCTTTTCCAGATATCGCAATCCTTGTGCTGCTTCCACACAAAATCTACAACAATTCGTGGTTACTAAAAACACCTACGGTGTTTCACTAATCAACGAAACGCTCAATATCTGAAGGTGACGCTCGACCGCTCCATGAGTGCCTTGTCGTGGCGCGGGGCTTGAGTAGTCTGAGTAGGCGGTATTGCCCATCTTTTGCCAGCGATGTTAGACTGGGATTAAAGCGCCCTTCGTCACATCTCTTGGGCCAGATGAAGGCGGAAGGTGCACGTCATGTCCGCCCAGCCGGGGTGACGTGGCGCCCTTGGGGTTAATCGCATGAGAAAATAGTAAAAATAAAAGAGCCTCAATATCCTGGCGAGCAACCAACCCGGTCAATTACGCCGGCTGAAGGTCGGCGGTTGATGAGAAGCTGTTAAGAACCTCAGGCGCCACAGCTCGCGTACCACAAGGACTCCACCTCTCGCTGTGCACTCACAACTGCAGGGGCTTAACGAAAGAAGACGCTCTGTCTCTTCTGTTTGAAAAAGGAGAAAATAGGCTGCGACATATTGGGAATTCGCGGAGTAAAAAGATGGTGAGATCTGGTCAGAACGTGAAGAACGGCGGTGCGATGTTCTTGGGCCGAAATGAGGGAAGAAACAACAGAGGGCAATGGGCTTCATTGTCTGGAAGAAGTGCGCTCCGCAAATTGCCTCCTTTTAGCTGCACTCCAGCCGCGTTGGCACTCTCATTCTAAATCTGGATAAAACAACTCTGAAGGTCACAGGGGTGTGCGCCCAACTTTGGAAAGTAAAAATGAAGAATTTGAGAAATTCTATGAATACCTCAGCCAGCCAAGCAGAGAGAGCCAAGTCCACCTACGCAGTTATCACAGGAGAGACTTTAGCGCTAAGCTAGGTAAAGAAAAACTACATGAGAAGCTCGTGGGGAAGTACGGCATTGGTGATCGAAACGACAATCGAGAGCGCTTAGCTTTGACGGCGGAGTCCTAGGGATATTATACTGGAAACAGTTGATTCAGAAAGAATCTTTCACGTAGATGGACGTGGACATCACCCAATTCGGAAACAACGAATAAAATCGATTTTCCCCTGACGAAAAACAAATAGATTCTTTGCACCGTAGTGATAATTCCAATCTTCAACACCGACAGCGACCACAACATTTACGATCCAAATTACACCCGGTTTGAAAGTAACGCCACCGAAAGACAGAAGAAGCGCATTGCGCCTCACAATTGAGGAGGGAAAAGCGTTAGTCGGAGTACAACGTCACAAGGGGAACTTGTGAGGGAACATAAATATCGACTACCAATGGTTTATGGATCAACTGAGTGAAGCCACTAAGAGAGCAGAATAAAGCAGCCAAATGAAGCTGAAAGAAGAAAATTAAGCGACATGCCTAAGCTCCTTCAAAAAGAGAAGGAAATGAAAAGAGACAAAGCCCATACCCTTGAACACTCGATTCTGAAAAAAGTAAAAGAACTCTGCTCTTCGAAGATATCCGAAAGTACCTAGAAACACACCGGAAACGGCCAAGGAAAATAAACGTTTGAAGACGTGTAGAAGAAATCTGGCCGTGCACAGGAACAATCTCACTGCCCTGAAAGACGAAACTGTACAGAAGAAAACAACTCGCGAAGGCATGGAAAAAAAAAAAACGGGTTTCACACTCACCTATTCGCATCTCAGGTCAAAATGCTGGCGCCGCAACCCGGTGACAGTGAGCGAAGTGCGTTATATTTTATGAAAAAGGAAGATGGCAAAGACCTCGATTAAGGCAGAATCCCGGTGAAGGCACTGAAGGCAAGTGGGCATCGTCTCTAGAAGAGAGAGATTCAGTAATTATATCAAGGAGAGACTCACTATTTATATCAAGGTCGGTGATAACGCAGATGCTTGGACAGAACCAAAAACTCTCCTACTCAATATGAAAGGCAATAAAGAGGATCTCAAGAACTATACATTAATACTCTTCTCTCGCACCTATATAAACTCTTCACGAAGATCATCACTAACCGCTTGCCCAGAGCTTTACATGAACAACAGCCACGCGAACATGCCTGTCTCAGAAGAGAGTATAACACGAGAGATCACATTTCGTCTTAACCCAGCCACTCGAACGCAGCCGCGAATGCAATATTACGCTTGCAGTAGCGTTTATGGATTTCGGAAAATTATTCGACAGTGTGGAGATCATTCCAGTACGTGGAGCCTTAAAAAACCAAGGAATCCACTCCGATTCCATTAAATAACTACAGGCAGCGCTAAACGATAATTTTACTTGCATCACCCTTTTCAATAATGAATTGCAAATTTCAGTCTACAAAGGAGTCAAGCAAGGCGAGGCAATATCTGTTGAGCTATTTTCTGCTGCCTGCCTGAAGTGTTTGGACTGGATAGAGGGCAATAAAATTGATGGCAAGAAATTAAACCACTTGAGGTTCGCCGATGATAGGCAGCTGTCGATCAACAAAACTACGTTAATGAGATCAAAAGACTTGCATTGCGATGGAATAAAACTTGGCGAAGAATTTATAGAAGAAGTGAAAAACTACATTTATTTAGGACAGGCACTTAGGATGGACAACGATTTGAAGGAGGAGGTCTCTAGAAGAAAGAGAGCCGCTTGAGGTAATTTCAAAGAAATATCTGGTATCTAAAATGTAAACTTAAGCGAGGAACAAAAGCGAAGTTGTTCAATTCCACAATCTTGAAATCAGTGACAGCCGAACGTGGACGTTAACAGCCGCAGAGGTAAAACGACTGCAAATAACACAACGAGCAATGAAAGATCAATGCTCGGAATACCACGCAGCAGTAAAATGAAGAATGAAGATATAATGCCAAGATCATTGCTAAAAACGTAGTGGCTGAATACTGAACAAACAATTTATGATAGTGCGGCCGTGTTGCAGACACAGTCGACAATAGATGGAGCGCCAGCATATTGGACTGGCATCGAAGAGATCGCAAAAGACCCAGGGGAAAGCTACCTCGCAGATGGGAAAATTTCTTCAATAGAAACGCTGGATCAACATGAAGAAGAATAGCAGGAAGAGATCGTTATTGGGGAGTATCATGCGAAATCTCTCCGCGGACTTTTCTACTGAAACAAGAGCGCTAATTATCAACTTCTAAATATTCTAAGTGATATTCGATCAACACGCTCGAAAGCTTCAAAGGTCAGCAACGCATATAACTGATATCCCTAGTTAGAAGGATGATTAATGAACAGCGTTTTATGCATAGAACATGCTGATTCACGTGGTTAACCACCCGACAAATTTTAAGCCTTTCCTCTACCTCTATACGTTGTAAAACTGGATGCACTGCTATTAGTGCAGGAATACATCCAGCAAAAAGAAATGGAAGGGAAGCATAAAGTAAGAGAGAAAAAACACCTCCTGAATAGTAAAGTGCTAATATT
The DNA here is from genome assembly GCA_013433145.1 of Ascaris suum. Lineage (NCBI taxonomy): Eukaryota > Metazoa > Nematoda > Chromadorea > Rhabditida > Ascarididae > Ascaris > Ascaris suum. The sequence continues at coordinate 94,561 of CM024181.1, forward strand.
TTTCTACGCTCGAAAAGCAAGCTCTTTTAGCAGTTTATAGCTGACATCAAAACGTCACATCTCGCAGCCCTTTTGTATCCACTAGACAAGTAAAAGCTTCCTATCGACGGAGCTGAAAATGAGGAAATATCATCACAGAGAAGACCAATCAACTGGCCTCAATACTCAGCAACAAGCACTTACTGCGTCATGCCCGATCCGAGTGCTTTAGCCCACAAGTAACATCATTCCAGTTACTGCACCCCATTTATCAGAAGATTCCCAAACTTCGCACTTTATATTTGCCGGAATTGGATGGTCCCATCAGGATTAGTGTCGTAGTAGCAAAGATTGTCGCGAAAGCGAAGAAAGAGGCGTTATTCAGGCGAGCAAGATGACGTGTAACGAAAGATGAAAGATCAAGTGATCGACGAAAGGGCGTGTGATCCGGAGCTACCGATGAATAGACGGATGAGGGGCCACGACCGATGAATGGTGACAGATGTAGACATCGAGTGAACAAATGTGAAAAATATGAGGACTGCACGTTTGTATTCCTATGTCGTCATATATCGCACCTCTATATAAGTGTGATGCTTGATAGCTGTTCATTTTTGTGTACTTTTTTCGGTTGCTTCGCTTATACCCATCGTGTACCCTTGGCACTTTTCTTCGCCACGAGAGGCCTGGCGAAGGAAAAACTGAGAGAATTGAGAGCCACGTATTCTTTTAGCAAGTTCTTGCCTAACTGACCGCTAAAGTGACTGCACAACAGCTACTTCGATATGGCCTTCCCTTAAAATCGAGTTAGGTAATAAGAGTAAAATGTGCCAATACGAAGAAAAAAGCTTGAGGAGGCTATATGCACTATGTTTTATTTTGGCAACGACTATAAACAAACGACGAGATAAAACCAGGCTCTAAAGAGGGTTTTATATGAAGTTCGTTGCAAAATGTCATCACCCAGGTTCCAAGCAACCGAATCGTTCTGTTGCATCTATGAGACCTCCTCATGACTCATTAAAAAAACAGAAGGTACTTCCTGTTACCTTGTGCGGTCGGCGAGAGCTAACTGAGGACCCTTGTGTCGTAGCACGTCAAGCAGTGAACCATTTTCGCACCACTCGAGAAGCATCATTATTGGTTCTTCATCGATCGCTATACCACGAAATCTGACGATATTCTCGTGCTGTAGAAGGCGACATACGTGTGCCTCCTTTATGAACTCCAGCTTCCGGGTCAATGTTGAGATCATACCTGTTACTCTCCTGTTAGTCTATTACTTAAAATAAATATATTTAAATTCTTATATCGTTAACCGAAAGAGTTTGAAATGATGCCACGAAGAACAGCAGTAAGGTGGAACAAAACTAAAAAGGCTTGGTTCAAAGTTCTCGGTTTGTATACATGGGATTGACGCCATATCAATGTGCTCACACCATCTAAGTATACCCGCTCAACGCGGGAAGAAAGGATGCATTCGCAATGTCTCTTCAGCGCTAACAATTCAACGTTTATTTTGTTTTTATGCAAACGTGTTTTTTCTGCACATCATTTATATTTATGATGTTATAATATGCATTTTCAACACAGCACACTGCGCACGTTATGTCCACTTACGAGTTTCTACTGGTCTTCATGTGAGCAATACTTAAAACTAACCTTCTGGGAGACATTTAATTGCACACGTAAGGTATCTCTCGTCATCGATGCGGACGTATCCTTTCCATACCTCACCGTATGCGCCATGTCCTACCTTCAAAAATTGCACGACGTCACAAGAATCGAACTTATCAAGCAGTGCGATTCTCGAAACAAAAAAGCGATCAACTGCTGAAAGCAACCTTGCTTGAAACAAAAAACATGAATTAAATAAAATCCTTAGTTATGCAGTCTGTTGCGCTTCCTCTACCTACACAGAGATTTATGTCTGATCGAACATCTTTCTTTGCGACATTTTCACGTGTCAAAATGAAGCAACAAAGATGAACCACAGTCTTCAATTGCATGGTATTCCCTTCTAAGGGACAACTATCTCCGTCCCGCACAAGTATTCTTTCCCAAGTATAGATGGACTCAAAAAATTTTAAGCATTGCAATGCATGAACTCGCCGAATATTCAAAACGGTACCCATCAGGCAACCGAAGAAAATCTCTGAAAAATGCCCACTCTGCAAAACGACGCTTTTTCCCATCTCCTTGCTCAGTGCTTTTTCCTTCCTCCTTCTGGCACTTTTCTAACGTTATTGATAGCTTATAGTAAGTTTTATGCTCACTTCTCTTTTGTCAATACCGTTTTTTCGGAAATGTGATGAATGAGTAGGCACTTGTTTGACTTCCGTGAAAGGACGTTGTTTGATTGAACCGTCCTCTCTCTAAGGTAATCCTTCTGCACTCAAATAGATTTAAAATTTCGCTCACCTGTTTCTCCTTAACGACTTGTGCGTGCCGCATTTGCCAATTATTCCTCGGCACTGGATGCTTTAATTTATAGCGGTTATCATTTTCCATAATTGAGCGTTGTGTTTTGATATGTTCGCTGATAAACTCGCCCAAATTTTTTTGGTCGTTGTTTTTACCGCACTGAATATAGAATATAGAGCGCATAAACAGTGCAAATATTTAATATTGCTTTAAAAAACTTTACAGATAAATTGTCTCCTAGTTACCTGTGCATGTATCTAGCAAACAGCTCGCACAATTGCTGCCTAATAAAGTAACACATACAAGGTGGCAGTATAGTATTTGATTGTTTTCTTTTAGTTGTGCTTTCATCGCATCTAATGCTTTAACGTTTCTTCGCCATCTTGAGCGTCGGTATTTTCTGAGATCGATAGCATCGTTTCTCCCAACCTGCTCGCTAAAGGGAAAACGGCTCTACTCATTTCTATGCCTCAATGCTTCGTCATGGATCTTTGGGTTTAACTAAAGTAACATATCGAAGGAAATGCCATCTAAGGCTTCAGTACACCGATCCGTGGGAGAGTGAAGCATCGTTGTAAGGAGAGGGAAACTACTGATAGATACCTCGAATGATGGCTGTCTATCCTTTTATCCCGCACCTTTTACGCGACGTTTTCGGATTGTCTTTCCCAGCTTAACTTGAAATTGTTACTGCAACTTCATTTTTGTCTTAATATGGGAATGCTTAAGTGGTGAAAATCGAGACTTTGGAGGTTCAAAAACAAGTCCCCCTTTGCCTTGTTTGCAAAAAACATTGCTTTGAGAAATACCATTTGGTGGTCAAGCAATGCTGTATCGCCGATACATAAGAGAATAACGATGCCAAATCCACTCTGAGGAAAGAGAAAAACTTGCCCTAGGGAGAAAAATAGCACGGAAAGGTCGCACAATTAAACAAGAAGCTCACGAGATAACCTATATTCAGCACCTTTACTCCGTTTTCTCTTTAATGTTTTGACTGGTGGCTTGCAGAGGTTTTTTCTTCGTTGAATTCTAATAAATTTCAGTATAACGCCCTTCTCCTCCCCTCCCCACTTTTCCTCTCTGCCATCGTTTCTAGGTGAGGTGGCGTCAGTCTTTAACTCCGGCGCGTTTATACTTTTCGATCGCAGTAACTGACCGAGCAAGTACAGCCTTCCTTTGCACCCAATGCTCCATCTTAGATAAAGGTGCATAAATGAGATAAGCATACCTCCCATGCACATTTACTCGCATTCCATGGAACAGAAATGTGATCCACCTGTTCGGAGCCACGCTTATCCACTCTTATCGTTATCATAATCATCCATGTCTTTTCGTTCTTAGGCCCTTCTCTCATCTCAGTCCGACGGACCAAGAAGTCGCCCACCTTAAATCCAACAGTTACCTCATCGAAATGCTACAGAGATATGAACAGGTTCAAATCACAGCAGGTCCGCCCAATTACTTTAAACCTCATAGCTCAAGGCCCACTTGCTGAGGATGGTCTCCAGATTTGAACCTACCCTACAGCAACTTAAAAGCAAAATAAAAGAAGGAGAAAAAAATCGCTGGACGACAAACCATGCTTACCCTCCACCTTTATTAGTGAGTACTTTATCAGTTCTCCAAATAACAAATTTGAAAATTTCGACGCATTCTCGCTTTTGGCAATATGCCAGACGTGATAAGTGACATTTCTGCCAGATGCGCCAATTGAACTGCTTCCTTGGAAACTTCCGTTTAAGCCTGTGCTTTTGGCAAAATATCGCACACAGTGCAGACATCCCGATGTTAAACTTAACCTGACGAATGGAAAAGGCTTATACCAGGAAGAAGTTCTACAACCTAACTGTTACTGTGAATCATTATTCCACCCGATGTAATCGTGATTCATTCTTCTTTTCATTCATGAACACGAAGAAAATGTGACACACCTTCATAACCATGTCTTCGGCATGCTGGCGTGGCAAGAATCCATGGTAATACGGCAAGCTTTTTACCTAAAGTTCCTTGAGTCATTCCTTCTCGAAGAAGCTGCTATTTCCTAATCCGGCATAAATTGACGAACTTTTTGATGTTTCCAGACGTCCCCACTTTCTGTTGCCTATTCCCGACAGTCCTATGTCATAAAAACAAGCGGTGAAGTGAAAAGTTCGCCTAGTAAGGTACGGATCAAGCAAAGGAGATAACAGTTGCCAGTGAAGCCTATTGTTGACGGCTTATATTTTAACCTCGCAGCTTGTCAACAGATAACGATTGAGAAGTATCACCTCATCTGGAATGGCGTCGTCATTCAATGAGGTTAAGGATGTCGAACTCATCACGCTGATCGATTCAAACTCATCATCGTCCGCCGAGATTATGTCTCTCCTGAAGGAAGTCTACTACATAATGACAGATGCACTCAACAACTCTGTACATGTTTTCATGAAGCGAACCTGCTGAAACAATCTGAGGAATGGATTTAGCGAATGCGACTATCGAACTCGTTTTTCATTCACACAGTATTGTGTAGTGAGCAGAGTATAGTGCTGCAGCATCTTGGCGATACCATATACATCCAGTACATCCTCTACGATATAACGCAATATAACGAAAACCTTGGCGTGGCCTTAGATGAAGGGCTGAAGCGACACCCGCTTCTACCTCCGCTTACCTGATCAGCCAGTCTCATAGGTTATTAGAAAGCCATAGATATGCAGAGCGGCACTTTCCTGTCTCAAACAATTCAGTCGCTTCGCGGCAAACTTCCTGCGAAGGGTTCGTCTTTTCCTGCCGATGTAAAATGCATGCGAGGTTTTGCCCCGCTTGAAGCGCAGAGATGCTGACAACTTTCACAGATGTACGCGCATTATCGAACAGGATGTCTGCCTAGAGCCTACATTACATCTACTTCATTTTATTTCCCTTCTCCAGCTTCGATGGTATCCGAATTGAAACTACCGAGTAATCGGATATCAAAAAACGCAGAGATATATCGTTGCTGCAAAAGATTTTAGAAAAAAATTTGAAAGAATGCATAAAAATAATAAACATACGGGTCCGGTTTTGGTGGTTTAAGTTTTTGCTTGAATTCCTTCAGAAATCCCATATTCTAGTTAGTATTCGATATCCCTCCTCGGGCTTTGGGTGCCAGACCACGAGATACCGATAAAAAAGTGAATAATAAAATGATATCAGACATTGAAATTCTCTTATCTCTGTCAAGGTTTGTATATTTGCATAGGACAGAGATTACTACCGACCCATCATAAGACGTAAATTTGCATATGGGAAAAATTTACCTATTTGCGTTCTCAACCATTGAGGGGGAACTTATTAGTATCGCTGATGGTTGCATGGCAGCAAGAGGCTCCATCCTGCCTTTTTTTTTCTGCAAAACTGCTGATTTGAATAAATAATGCTGAGTAAATTCGGTATGCTTTCACTTCCATAAACCCATTTTTTTAATGCAAAACCGTTTTTAAAATTTAATGCGTGAAATGGCGCGTTGTGAAGTGGGTCGGACGCAGACGAAAGCGGCAGACATGGTCAGCTCTTTCTTTAAGCTTTGTAGGCTTTAAGCTCTTTAATCTCTGTAGTTATGGTGTTCGCAAGGGTCAAGTTTCACGCCAATGTTAATCAATGTTAATGTGATTCGACGGCCTTTTGAAGGGAAAATTCCTCCGTCATTTTTTCTGTTATCGACCCAGGCTGACATTCCCATTGCTGTAACTGGAAGCATGCTTCTTGTCACTTTTCTTCGAACTATTTGTCTCGTCGACTTTTGATTGTGATATTTAGGATCAGAAAAAATCTTCACACATTTTGCATCGGTCAGTTGTCCCTTTTATTCTGGTTAGGCCATAAAAATTGCATCGTTTGCAGTAAACTTATGTTGCCGGTCAGGTCATTAAAATATGAAAGCATTAGCTCGAATATCTATCATTTCTTCACAAAATATGAAACATTGGCTGATGTCACTTCAAAAATTCCGAAATCAGCGGATATCTCCAGCTGGAAGGAAAGGGTTTGCCCATGTACAGTTCAAGCCTCATCTTTCTTGATCTCGATTGAACGTAATCTTGTAGTAGGGTTGCAGCAGGCAACTTTCGATTCAGACTCTTCAATCGGAAATCGTGTGGTGAAGGAGAGGGGGCGTTGGCGTATTCGAGGATAGCAAATGAAAGATGAGGGCTCTACTTGATAGACGCATTCCCTGACGGTTTAGTTCTTGGAAACTTGCGTATGATATGATTCTACGAAAAGATGCAAAAATCTTAAAGATGCTGGGGCTTCTGATGTGACCTGTCTTGAAAAGCGGCTCGTGAAATTGGGAAATGCGGTATCGATGGCTCTTTTCTGATGTGGGTCAGAGCCGGCTGTAGTCACCCAATTCCTAGTAGTGTGCTACAGGAAAGAAGCTCGGGTCATGCTTTGCTCCCCCTATACATGAATGATGTTTTCGATAATATTTTCAATGCGAGCAAGGTCTTTGCTGATGACCTCAAAAGTTTAAGAATCAGCGGAATGTTTCGGATTAAAGTTTCATCTGCTTCTTCGTGGTAAAATTGTGTGCGGCTTTCCCGACATCATAATACCGGGATATTTCAGTTAGCCCTTCCCGAGGCCGACGTAACACATCAGTTCCAGTTCGCCAAAAGATGTTCTGATACAAACAATGTTCTGCATAGCTCCCAGTTCGCGCTGTACGAGTCTGGAATCCGCTTTTTTTCTTTCAAAATTTATCATCGCACCCTGTAAAAATGTACAGTGGATTTCCCAGTTTCACGGAATGGGACCCGAAAAGTTTGAAAATTTATTTGATCGAGCATATCCAGACGCGGAAGTTGAACTCAAATATAGACGCGGAACATATTCGACGAACTGAATCATGAAGTGCAGCAACTCGTCATCGACCATACGACAGTGAAAGTTTTCCGCCGCTGATAGTAGCAAAGGATTGTTAATAGCGCTATTTAACACAACCGAAGTATAATAACAGGTCGAAAGAGGCATCGTTGAAAGGGACTGAGAAATGGAAGAAGGAATAAGTGATAATGGAATGGTTTATTGGAAAGGCGGCTAGAACGACGCAGCTAGTATTAGGCACCACCTTGTGTTATCTACAACTGCAGTTGCATATGTACTTCATTTGCCTCATATGCACGGTTTAGGTGATAGACTTAATGCGCGCTCATTAAAGAGCGGACGCCGAATAGTTCCTCTCTACCGCTTTGCACTCACTAAATCCTCTTCCTTTTCTATAGCCTCCTTCAAAAACTTCCTTCTCCATAAGAAATTTTTCGCCGATCAGACAACCAATTACGATTTATAGTCACTTTAGACTTGGTCGGTCGAGCAGCGTGCCCTTAGGTTGATCGGCTTGTTTCATTTATAAAACTGCAATGTCGTTGTGCTATTGATTACTGCATCATTGTAGTACCTTAATTTCCACGCTATCTATCCAAACTAATTGATAGTGATTTCGCTGTTAAATAGAAGCATTGTGATTTGCTGCATGGTTAGAAATCTAGCACGCGCACACTGCAGCTGGTCGATGGCGGTGTTAAGAGGCAAACTATGCGGAATGGCCGAATGGTTATTTTGATTCGACACATCATATGGACCATGAGGACATGAATGCTTTTGCTAGTAGAATAAGAAAAAATGTGTTTACTGCAATAGTGATAAGGTGAAGTGCATATGAAGTTTCATAGAAACGTTACCACATACAAAAACGAGATAAACAAATAGAAAAAATTATACATGAAAAAATAAAGAACTATCGAAACTGGATTAGGTGACGTTAAAAAAAGAACACAGTGACAATGAGTGCAGGAGAAACACCTGCAATCAAAAGTGAAAAGGAAAACAGCACGAGAGTGGGCGATAAGGCGAAATGCGCAACTACAGCCGTCACACAACGTAGTTTTTTGGGGGGATGGTGATCGTCCGCATATGCGAAAAGAACAGGGAAACCCTTCGGGCATTCATCATGAACAAGACAGGAGAAAATTTGAGTGATCTGCATCGTTGTGGTGATCTGCAACACTTAAGTGATCTGCAACATGCAAAAGGAGTGATCTGCGTCGTTGAGGTATGTCAAGTGAGTGTGAACGACGGTGCTGCCGACTGTATAGCCTTTTTCTGTTCACGCTGTTCTTTGAATCTTCTTTAATCTTGTGTGGTGTTTCGACAACCGGCGGGGAGAGGGGGGAGGGGAGGGCAGGGTGCTAAACGTCGCGAGCACATTTCGAAATATGCTAGGCTTTGAACTTCGCAACCTAAACCGAAATACCTCCGAATTTAAGAGCGCAAAGAAGGAGCCAGGAATTATGATGCGCTTTCTGCTTTATCACATTTATTACACGTGTTAAGCGAGCAGTTCAAATGAGCGGTAATATCGACGTCCTCGACACATCCAATTGAAGAAATAACAGAAATTGCGTTCATGCAGCTGGGAAAGGCTTGAAAATAAAGAAGCAGGTGAATTACCTTACGTTTTAAAATACATATGTGAATATGCTAGGGGAATTGCCACTCTTGTTAATGCAAGTGAACACGCTTCAGAGCATCTCGATTATATCAGTCGAACGACAATACTAGAAGTAAACAAAGTACATTGTTGGTTTATAATAGAAACGGAATGCCCCAGGGACGCTTGCGGTGCTCCATCGTAAATTCTAAACTCAGTGGCGAAGAATAATCCCACCTTGTTTCGGAGCAGGATGTTAGGAGAGGACAGGATTGCCGACAGAGCACTCGAAACTATGCCTCAAAGTACTTTCGCTGTATCCATGACACATCATGTATCTTCTCCTCTCAAATGAGGGGTTGTCATGGCTGTGTCCATGACGAACGACATATCAGGAGAAAACCCGTGTTAATTTCACTTCGTTTTCGAAGGAATCTTTCGTCTGATGAGGAAAAATTAAAGGGACGTTTTCTTCCGAACGTAACATCGATCATGAGATGATTGATGATTCTGTGGAAGTTCAAGAAAGTCTTCGCCCAGATATCCCTAGTAGAAGGTCAATCATCCGCCGTATTCTGTGAATGTCATTCACTTGCAATATTTATTCTCGTTGTGCAGCAAGTTCTCCATCACAGCGAAGAACCCCATTAGAAAGCGGGACTTGTTGCTCGCATGCGACTTTTGAAACTGGTGCGGCCGGGTCCTGCTAAAGTTTCGAGTGTGTGGAAACTGCCGCTCGAATTTTAAAGGTGTCTGCAAAAATCTGGTGCAGACCGGATTTTAGGCTATGCCTGGTTTATGACAAAGGTGAACACAACGGATTTTGCGGAAATCATAATGTCTTGTAAAATGAAAGTTGAGTTCATTGTCAGCGAAGCTTATAAGTGTTCGTAACCCTATCCCGAAAAGGCAATCTTGTGTGGGTCCTAGTCCGGCTAATACGGGCCTCAGGAAGCATTTCTCAAACAAGTCAAACAAGCATTTCCTGTTAATGTTTCTTTATGTTTTCATAAAGAAAGAGGAGAATGTAAAATCTTTCGTAAAATATTTGAAGTCTAAAAACATTTCGCAAATACAAAGACAGAGGTAATAGACCACTCCTAGAGGACTAGATGCTAACAATCAGGAGTAAGACATGGACGAATTGCCTATGCGAACAAAAGGTGCCCACGTTCGGCCCTTATCCGTTGACGTGTGCACCCGGATCACGCGCGGGTGATCGTCAGAACGATACGCATAACCCTGTTAGTACGAGAAAATTCGATAGACGACTTAATTATGTGCGGAGAAGAGGATAAAAAGGAAAAGAAATAGAAAAGTCTAGATAAAAGGTCTTTTAAAATAAAAAACAAAAGTCACGAAACTTAGAGCCTGCCTCGTCACTGCGATCCGTTTTCTTTCTTTTTTTCCATAATTATCCGAAGATGCAACGAAGAGCTACGTGCGCCGAGCAATAGTGAGCTCGTAAGGACAAACGCGAGCAAAAGCCGCATGACACTAGGTTAGAATATTATATGTTAATAATATTAACACGTACTGGTATGAATAAAATATTCTTACTATCACTAGCGGTTTTACACCTAGTAATGTCGAGTAGCTTCTGAGGTACTAATTTCGCCGAATTGTTTTCGTTTGCCTTAGGCTGCATTCGAAGTCCTCACTCGTTTCAACTCTCTCATAGATGTCCTGAACGGAACGCTGTTTTCACTTCATATCACTACTGCAAGACTGGTCTCACCTGGAAAAAATTGCCGTTTTTTGTTGCTGAGGTAAAAATATGTCTCTGTCTTCAAAGGTCGTCTGAATTTGCTGGATTTTCATGAAAACGGGGATCTTCGTAGTGATAATTTTATCCGCCTATTTTTCTAAGGTCTTATAACTGAGAAGAACAAATATATATACAGAATTTTATTCTTAAAGTTTCTCTAATAGAAAAACAAATGAAGGTGTACAGTGAGTTGTTTCAGTCGTATCTATTTAAATAAAAAGCGAATAAAGCGCAAGAGAATTTATATAAAATTTTTTGAAATAGAATAGTAAGTAAGCTAGTAGATGTGCAGTTAGATGAGCTGTATATAAATACATTGTAGTGAAGAGTCCAATACATAACATTACTAGAGGTCAAGGCGAAAGTGATCTATCTTCATTTTGATCCTCTTCCCTTTGACCACTCTTTGTTTTGACCTTCGTTTTGAACTATTTTCTCTTTGATCCATCATCAGTTTGAAATGCTTTCGTTTTGAGCTATATTTTGAATTATCTTCATTTTGATCTCTCTTTGTGATCTATTTTCATTTTGATCTACCATCATTTTGCTCCGTCTTCCTTCTGATTTGCTTTCATTTTCAGCTCCATTTTGATCTTTCTTCATTCCGACCTATCCTCATTTCGATCTATCCTCATTTTGATCTATCCTCGTCTTGATCTGTTTTCGTTTTAATCTTAATTTTGACCTGTTTTCATTCTTACCTATGTTCGTTTTGTCTCTCATCATTTTGATTTATCTTCGTTCTGATCTATCTCGTTTGTTCCACCTTAAGTTTTACCTACATTTCGATCTATTTCCTTTTCGGTCTATTTTCATTTTGATCTACCTTCACTTTGATTTATCTTCATTTTTGTCACCTTGAATTTGATCCATCTTCATTTTGATCTTCATTTTACCTTCATTTTCATCTATTTTCACTTTCATTTACCACCATCCTGACCTATCTTCGTGCTGACCTATCTCCATTTTGATCTCCATCTTGATCTGTTCCTGCTTTGATCCACCCCATTTTGATATATGTTCACTTAGAACTGTCTTCATCTTGATCCATCTTCATCCTGATCCGTCTTCATTTTGACCTGTTTTCGTCTTGGTCTTCGTTCTGATCTATTTTCCCTTTGATCTACCACCATCTTGATGTACTATGAGGTTGATGAGGTCATTTCTATGCTTCTTCATTTTGACCTAATTCCGTTTTGATCCTCATTCTGCTTCATTTCCATTTTGACCTCCGTTCCGATCCACCCTCTTTTCACCTATCTCATTTTAAGGTATTTTCATCTTGGTCTTCATTTTGATCTACCATCATCTTAGTCCATCCTCATTTTGACCTAACTCATCTTGACCCATTTTCACTTTGATCTAAATTCACTTCGATGTACTGTCATCTCCATCTATTTTCATTTTGACTTACCATCATTCTGATTCGTCCTCATCTTGGTCCATCTTCATTTTGATCTTCATTCTGATTTTCATCTTGGATTACCATCATTTTGCCTTATCTTCATTCTGATCTCTTTTCGTTTCGGCCTATCTTCATACTTATATGTCTTCACTTTGATCCATCTTCATTTTACCTATTTTCGTTTCCATCTCCGTTTTGGTCGATCTCTTTCCTCTGTTATTGTGCCTTCTTCAACTCCAGTGCATAGCCCACCGCGCCATTCAACGCCTGCAAACCATAGCAAGTTTCGTCTTCTCTGTATCTGCAAAGGAAAACGTATATGCTCCCTTTCCATCACGGTTTTTAGCCATCTCGAGGAATAGTCGCATTGGTTGGAATGAGGGTAAACTGGCTGACATCTTCTATATTAAGCTAACGTGCATTGTACCACGCGTCACACTTTTCCACATCCCAGGCGAAGCATTTTGCAAAAAACGGATGAAAATTCTCCACCCGAGGTCGAGGTATGACATAGGAGAAACCAGGGGTGCGTACGACAACGGAAGCGCCGCTTCGCCACGCCCGCGCATCTTTTCTCACAGACCACACCACCCGCCAGATGACTAAAGACAGTAGGCCAAGTAACACACAACAGATTCGCGCCTGCGGCGACAGGAAAGACAGGATACGAAGCTATGGGTGAGAGGCTCGCGCCACCGGCGCTCTGAAAGACAGAAGGTGAAGCTGTAGATAGACTCGCGCCTTCGGCGCTCGGAGCCGCAAAAGGCGAGGAAAGCAATAACAGCCTCGCGCCAACATAGAAGACGGGGACACGGATGACGGACTCGCGCCTTCGGCGCCCCGAAAGATATAATACGAAGCAGTCGGTAAGAAGATCGGCGCTAGCAAAGAAAGAAGACGGCGAAGTGGACAACATATGCGCTGCCAGCGCACGGAAAGACAGAAGACGAAACAGACAAAGGATCGCGCCGCCGGCGCACGGAAAGCAGAACACGATAATACGAGTAACAGCCTCGCGCCATCGGCGCTTGTTAAGACAGAACACGACGAAATGGATAAGAGACTCGCGCCTGCGCACTCGAGAAAAAAAGAAGAAATAGATAAGGACTCGCGCCATCGACGCTGAGAAAGAAAGAAGACGAAGCTATGGATAACATGCTCGCGCCTTTGGTGCTTGAAGAGTGTAGGTGAAGTAATTGGCAACAGTTATTTTTTAATATACACACCACGCACACCCCATGCGCACACATACCACACGTACACACAAACACACCGCACATATGTGCACACACAAGACACACACCACATATAGACATACATACGCGCATATATCTCTTCCTCCACACTGGACACATAAATGCCACAGCGAATCATCGAAAAAACAGATCCCCCACACCATATAGAACACATAAACACCAACACGCACCCCAGACGGAATCGAACCCTCGGGTCCTGACATTACTTCTCATCTCAGGAGGGCCTGTAACCGACTGCGCCATTCGATGCTCGAAATTTTAACCAAATTTCATCACCTATATATTTGTAGGGCAAAAGGTGCACCATAAGCACTTGCGCATGTGTGTTGATTGAGATTTGCCAAACGTGGAAACGCTCAAGCATGAAAAATGATATATATATATATATTTTTCACACACTTGAACTACACATACTCCCGCAAAAAAGTATATCCCCAGAAAGCGCCAAATTTCCTCAACTTTTAAAAAAATGAAACCCCCTTGTTTTGACCATTCACAATTTCTTCAATTATTTCTCCCCTTCTGGGATGTTGATTGTATTTTTGTGAAGATGTGAAGATGGTCAACAATTTTTGAATGTATGATAGAATAGTTTGTCCCCAGAGTTTCGTGAACAAACAATAGAAGTGAAGAAAAAAACACGAAAAATACGATTAGTGTTAAAAATTAGGCCTACGTCCCTGTTGTTGATCGATGTCGCTTGAACCACCGATCGGTTTCCGCTATCTACCTTTGTCAATTCTGTGTTGACGCGTGGCGTCTCTGATCCACCGTCGAGTTATCTCTTTGTCCACTCTCGTCGATCCAACCGCGATCACCACTGGTGTCGACGTTCCCGATCAATGAGCTCCTTTCAATTGCGACCAGCCTGGTTGTCGCACCGTACCAAATATTGACGCCTTTCGCTCGTCAATGATCACCTTGGCTTGCCTCTGCCAGTTACCCAAGAATATACACTTACGCTGAGGTGGTTCGTCTTTTATAATACCACTATCAGATTCTGCTGTGCAACGACCCGTGTGCACCTAGCTACTGCTTTGTGAACCACACCTCAAACTTGGGTAATTAAACCTTTATTATCGTATATAGATAATAAAAAACGTGACGAAGAACATTTGATTATCAGAGACGTATATGATGACGATAGATTAACGCATGGCTAAGAAAATTCACGTATAATGATGGGAGATTGCGTGATATGCTAATAGATTATAACTTGATTAAACAATTCGCGTACATGTCCGATATGTATATAGCATATCAGTGCTTAGATTAAAACGTGACAAAGAAAGCTTATATATAATTATCGGGGATGTCCGTGATATTCTTATACATTCTAACCTGAAAGAACAACTCGCATATTTATCAGACACTATCATAGCACAACACTACAGTATGACAGGGAACACATCACACGCATATCTTATTAGACACGGTCATAGCACAACACTACAGTAAGACAGGGAACACATCACACACATATAAGTGAAAAACGCTGGAGTCGCAAAGCCGATCCAAATCTAGTACTCAACAATTGCCGAAACTTTGGGTTTGCTTATATAGCCTTCTTGTTGACACCTTCTTATGGCTGCCCCGCCTCTTCCTTGTGTTTTTGTTCAATTCCAAAAAGCGTTGTTTTTCCGTTAATTTGAGGCATATGACTTTTATGATGTGTTTATAGCGGCTTCGTTTCTTTATGCGGTTTGGAGACAAAGGCCTCTTTGTGCCACTGGTACCGCTCGCTCATGCATTTTTGTGCTCATCATATCTGAGTGGCCTGTCAACAACTTCAGTCTTTGATTTTCTCACTACTTCTGCAAAAACTAATTTTGCAGCTTTATTCAACTCACACTTTGTTTATTCATTCGGTTAACTCACAGGGCATAATTCTTACGATCTGTTTATAGCGGCTTCGCCCCTTTCTGCGATTTGGAGACAAAGGCCTCTTTGTGCCACTGGTACCGCTCGCTCATGCATTTTTGTGCTCATCATATCTGAGTGCCTGTCAACAACTTCACTCCCTGTTTGCTAATTTTCTCATTTCTTCTGCAAAAAACCAATTCTGCAGCTTTACTCGACTCTCACTTGTTTTATTTCTTCGCGCGCAGCCGCGACACCCTTCGTCGACTGGTTGTTGAAATTGTTGTACTGCTGCCTGGTCGTAGAGAAGAGACGATTCGGGTCGAAGCGAAGTTTTACTCAAACAATTGGGTAACTGAACACACGTCGGATAAAAACCCACCAATATCACCGACTGAACATGCACCATGGCTAACCGGTTTGAATTAAGCAACTACAGAAATAGAGAAAGAGCGAAATAGTATGGCGCAGAGAAGAATAGATATCACCGAAGTCGATCTATGCAAAACTGAGTTGCAACACGGTCGTTCACCGCAATAGAAATAACGTTGATGAAAGGGTAAAATGGCTTACGATCTTCTGTATAAATATACAAGTCAATATAAGACGTGGTGTTAAATATATGAATCAATGGAAATGCACTGAAATAGCCCTAATAGAAGGAACTGAGCTGATAGCGCGACACGTAATATGCAGAGAACGGTATAGGAGGTTATATCAAGTTATAAAAGTAGAATTTTATAGGACGGTATAGGTAGAACGGTATATAAAAGTAGAACGGTATAGGAGGTTATATCAAGTTACATAAAAGTAGAATGTGCAGAGAATTTTAAACTATAAGACATTAATAATAAAGGAGAGTCAAAATCTAAGGGTGTTGAAACGTAAATTAAGCATAAACACTGTGGTTTGTTTGAAATATATTTACGAAAAAGCATATTCAAAAATTATAAACAAACAATACCGAAATAAAACTTCATAGTTCAATCGTGATGCAATGCTACGTTAAACACAAGCAATAACAATAACCGCACGCGATCAATAAATGAGAACGTCGATGTTGAGGGCATCACCCTTAGGTTGGTGCCGCGTATAGATCAATATTCATATGCTCTGTACCAGCTTTTTTCTCTTCGAGCCTTATGTTTTCATAATAACTCAGATGGTAATGTCCCTTATAATTCTCGTTAACCGCTGAATAACCTAGCGATTAGCTGTAGCAAAAGTGCCGTATGCCACTCGAGTCATGCAAGGTACATGGTTGGGTAACCACAAGGTTACCCACAGTCTGGTATAAGGGTAGCCAAAAAACTACCTCCAATAAAGTGTCGGACAGTCAAAAAACTACCTCTTACACGTTTGCGGTAGCAGGAAACTACTACCTCCGACATTTAATATGTACAATAGTATGGTTGGACAAGTGACTGGAGTTCTGCGACTTAATCTTCATGTAAAGAGAAACTACCCCCAAAGTCGCTGAAAAGTAAATTCTCATAGAACCCAACAAGAGTTAACAATAAGAGCTGGTAGAAAAGTCAAGGGTAGTGAAATTGAACACTTGGCAACTCTCAGGTGAGGCACCACCTCTAGGGGAGATTCGCATCGAGCTGAAGGAATGTGCATTTTGTCGTGTCTCGGTAGCATCTCCACTGGTCAGCCCAACTGATTGCAAAGACAATTCACGAAATAGGCTCAGCACCAGTTAGTGCGACTGCAGATCTCGATCTCAGCCGGGTAGCTGCGGTCGAAGAATTGCCCATTAACATACATCGCCGGCCAAAGTCTGATTCCTAAAACAGCACCACATCTGAGGGCATATTTTATCTTTAGGCTCCTTTCAGATTCAGATTTGAATATTCAAAAGATTTATTATGTGGAGCCAATAAAAGGATCTATCTCTTATCTCAATGTGAACAGAACTCTCTGAACATACAATCCGAAGAACTGAACTTCTCTCATGCAGAGGTCGACAGCCTAAGAATTTCAGAATTATTTATGCGTTGACATTTTCGTTTCAAGAACAAAAGCTGTGCTCCAAGAATTGAAGCCATAATTAATACACGGCCTTGTCTTTTGCTATATTTCGCAGCTTCACATTTCTTCCTCTCATGTATTATCCTAAAGAGATACTTCAGATGTTGAGAGATTTGGAATGAACACTTAGATGAGGCCGAAAATTAATGAAAAAACTTTGACAAATGTACTTTCAAATAAAAATTGAGGGTAAACGAAATCTATTTACTACGAGGTTGTTAAATGCTATCAACGTGAGACAGTGCGTTTTGAGATGATAAAAGGAAGACATTTCGGGATTGTTCTCGAAGAAATGTTCGAAACTTTACTCATAATCGGAATAAGAGATTACGCGTTTCTATGACTTTTTCAGATGGTGCCAAATTCTTCATTGGATCTGGACGAAGAAGCAGCATATACTTACTTTTTTATTTCATTTATCAAAAGAATGATAGTCAGTTATGTGTTATGCAGTCACAGATGCGCTTCGAAATTAAATGCATAGATCTCGATTCGACTGAACTTCATCAGCTGCTCCCTAAGAAATGGTCCAGAGCCCCAGCGACTTTTATTATACCGCTGGTGAAACTGTTCTTGCAGGCGGGGCCTTGTCTGCAAGGACATTGGCGGTTGGAAGCGAGTCCTTGTCTCTGCGTTTTATTTACCTTTAAAGATTTTAGGAGTGACTACTGTTCTTCAATTTTAGAAAGATTGTACTATTATCCTAGTTTATAAGACCAGTCGTAAAGATGACAATCAAGAATCATGGAGTCACGAGTTCGGCTTGTTTAACGTGCAGTTTTAAAACGTTTAGTCAGCAGAAAACCATACGTTCCTATGTATACTGCAAAGTAATATGTGGAAATCAACAGGAATTCTTAATCATGAGGTCAGCAGTTACACAGCTGTCAGTACGAACTTATGAACTTTAATCTCCCGAGAAATACGTCACCAACATTGTTCACGCAGACAACTAAAATGTTGTGTAATACTGTGTGCACATCGATGGTGTACGCGAAAGTTTTTTGTCTTGGACTAGAAGATTTTCTAGGTCTACTCTTTGAAGTTTTTTTGTAGACGTTTGTTCTCAAAGTCTCGAGTGAACCGTTGCTTCCTCAATGTTCTATGTCGAGAGTGCTGCCTTTTAATTTTTTCACTGATGAAGTTTTTAGGCGAATGCGTCACAGCAGCGCGTTTTTATTTGCTGATTACTACAAGGTTCATATCGTCGTTTAGGGAAAAACAGTGCAAATAAAATGCAGTCTGATTTTAACAATCTATCTCACTATAACAGAATGTAATTTAGTCTGTCCTTATTAAATTCTTGTTATCCATAAACGAGCTAAGTAGAGCTTAATTCACGATTCAAAGCAACTTTTTCGTTTGAAGTGATGCGGACTAGGGACCTCGGAATTATCACTGACACAAACCTATGCTTGATTTTGCCTTATATTAAAGTTGTTCAGGAAGTGGGTATAGATACTAATTTGATATTTCGATGTTTCAAGACTTTTGATACTGGTTTCCTCATTAAAATCGATCATGGACATTGATCCTCTTATTTAAATATATTCAACTGCGTTATGCTCAATCATTTACAGTGCTCCCACATTAGAGAAAACAAGGCTACTCTTTCTCCCCTCTTCAAAAAGAATAAGACTTTTAATAATTTTACGAGTGGACAAGCAAATCAGAGGGGCTGACCGACATTTGTTTTTGAATCCTGCTCAATTCCCCAACCAAACGATCGGTTTTTTGCTAACCGAACGTTGCAAAACGAAACCGTATCGACTGGCTTAAAATGCGTCCACAACCTTTTAAACTAAACGACTGGCTTAAAATCGACTTTTTTGAAGCCGGTGTTTCCAAAGAAAAAGCACAAAAAGAAGTCGACCTTAACGTGCATTCTAGGCATCAAATTCCATGACCGTAACATTAGCGATTTCTAACACGAAGACGTGATATGCGCACGTACACATGCATACGCACAAACATCCCAACACAATGCATTAGCGAAAGCGCATAATGGTGACCTCTTATCTTCATTTTAAAATAAGCCGTTCTAGGATGACGATCTGATGCCTACAAAATGCATACTAAATTTGTAGCTGTTTTAAATTTATAAAAGCCTTCCCAGATAGATAAGTGTGAAGGATGGTTTATGAGGTCATCCTGTGGTGTACTTTATCATTGCACTTGACCAATATAATTTCGCAGCCTTTGAGCTCACACTACCGGATGATTGGACAATCACGTCCTATCTATTCCGAGGTACACATGCACACACAGATATCACATCCTTGCAGTGCTCTTTTGCAGAAGCGCAAAAAAGCCTCAACCTCTAAGATTATAAGCAGAAGCAGGCTCCTGCAGTGTTGCCCGATTGTCCGAACGTGTGTGATTGCATTACGCTATCGATAACAAACCGGCACGATGTGTGTTAAGCATGGAGTAGTAGTTGAGTATTTCTCCAGTTTGCGTTATCGAGCAGTCGATTAGCTTCTGTTGTGTTTGTGGAGAAAGCCGGGATAAACATCGGTCGAAAGCTTCGCGCAGGTCTCGAAGGCCTTGGATACATATCAACAAGCCAAAGTAGTGCCTCGGGAAGAACTGAAAGATGTTTCTTTATTCTTCGCCCATCTCGTACCGGGCAACATTTGCGAGCTGCTTCATGCAACCGGCTATTCCTGCTTCGCAACTATTTTGTTTGTTTCATAGCAGTAGCTGTAAAACAAATGCAGATTGGATATCGAAGATACTCTGTATCAAAAAGTTACTTAACGGAAAGGAATAAAAGACAGCTGTAATAAAATGCTTGCCTAATGGAAAATTCAGCGGGTTTTTCATCTACCTCTGCTCAACGATGACTTTTTGATATGTCAGGCTTATAGCCTATAAAATAGCGTGTGCAACAATATATCAATATTGCAAAATTCTGTCGTTTTAGAAGAACTATCTTACGTAAATTGCGCAGTTCTGCAACCGATTAAGATCGCACTCGGTTGGTCCATGCATGCACTGACAGTGAAGCATCCTGTCTGGATACATTTCGCAGTTGCCTTTGCCAAATGGAACGACCTAAAACCGACAATAGCTTTCACAAAAATGTGGATTACTAGTGGCTTGTAAGCATGAAACTCTCGAGCACATGTCAGTTTCCAATATCTTTGATGCGGAGTTCGTTTACATAGGCTTCATTCAGCCTGCAGCAATGCGTTGCACTTCAATTCGGTCTCGCTTCCATTTCTGTCACGATGTTAAGTTACCCATACGTTCAGATATTCTTTAACGAGACAATATACGTGATTGAAACAAATATACAGGCACACAGAATGCCCGTTCGTTACCCTCAGCTTACTTCGTCGTAATTTGTCACCTCATTTTACTGACGAACATTAAGCATTCGCATGCTTATTGCCTTGAACGTCCGTCGTTGAGCTGAGTAGAATGTTGTCGTACCTGCAGGTTCATGACGCCAGGATGTGCGTTGTAGAATGGCCAGAGTTGCTCGCGAAATAGCGACGTACAATACTTGCACTGTGATTCTGTGAATACTGTCACGTTGACCACTTGAGCGTCGACGGCAACAACCGCCAACGCTACGACGATCGCCCGCATTGCTTGAAGCATCCTAAAATGTAAAGTGAAATGCGCTCCGCGTCGCAACTTCCATAACAAGAACGTGGGAAGAAAGGGTATTAAAGGCCGGATATTTTCGACTATCTCGTGCGCAGAATGTCTTACAGGTCTACAAAGTGGCGCGCAGTCCACGCTCGAATCAATCATGGACAGCTTACCCAATGTCAGTATTTCCACCCACAGAACTACGATAGCGATCTGAGGATTTTAGATCTGTAAGGTCGGGAAAAAGTTTTTTAGGACTTTTACAAGGCGGTCTGTTAATTGTTATACTGGAAAAGCATTTCTACGCACATGGAAGTAGAAACAAGTGATACGCACTGAAAAATCAGTCAACGAAAGAAGCAATGGAAAGAAAGAGTAAATAAATCGATGAATAGAGAAGCACACATACATGCCTGAAAGAGCAACAACAAAATATCAATAAGCATGCGCTACTCACTTCTAATTTAAGATAGGTTATTGATGTTTTTATTATCTACCATTGCACATATTGAGTCATAATATTATCAAAGCACTCCATCATAATAAGACTGCATGTGCAAATCTCAATAAATCGAGCCTTGCGGCAAAAAGAACGCTGCTGATGATTAGCAGTACAATAACAGTTGATGCTGACCTCTTTGAACAGTAAAAGCTCTTATTTCACCTTTGTGTATATCAGGCCAATGAACCTGAGCGTCATGGGCGCATCAAGCAGAAATTTTCTAAACAAAAACTTCGGCCATATCTCGGAAACTGTGTGTGCATTGAATGTATCAGCAAGAAAATAAAACTCTAAAGAGGCACATCGGGACAATAAGGCCTCAGCTCTCGATCTCGGCTGTCAAAAACTCTACATGACATATAAATATGCTAAGAAAGATGTACGAAATATATATAACCATTATTTTTCAGTGTGCGCGAGTCTAAAATTCGTGCCTTAATGAGCGACCTATTTACTGCTCGCGCTCTCATAACGTCATTACTTGATCCTTTCGTTCCATAAGCCTTATTGTGCATACAGTAGAACACACCAATGAGTCAACAACGTCACTGTCGCAGCAAACCCAGCACAATCACGGATGAAATAGTTTGCACATAGCTGATAGTAGAAAGCACTTGACATAAGTTATACGTTACAATAGCTCATACATCTGATCATCTTCGTATTTATTTCCTCTATTTAATTATTTCATACATTCACCTATTCATACACGCCTCCCCGGCCTCGTTCATTAAATGATTTATTTAGACTTTCATAGAGCCGCAGCATCCAACTGTATTTACAGATATGTAAACGTCGAACGAGCATTCCTGAGAAAAACTTGTAAGAGTTTCTCAACGCATAAATTTTACACGCAGAAAACCGCCTTTAAATTATCAAAGCTTGAATAATACAGCATTCAACTTTAATGTTTGCATAAAATTCCGACGTCGGAGTGCTACGACATTTTGCGAAAGGGTATTTGCAGCAACTTAAAGAAAGCAACAATCTGCTTGCATTTACAGTCAGAGTTGAAACGCTGTGACTAAAATTTGATCAACATATGCTGAGAAATGAAGAAGAGAAGTGATCTCGAGGGAAGTGCGTAGCGTCTCATTCTTTGGTAGCGTTCGATGAACAAAAAAGACGTCTGGAACACCTCATTAAGTTGAAGAAGAGCGACTTCATTGACACAGCGAAAAATTTTCCACTGACTTAGATAAACATCAGTGTCGGCGTCTCTGTGTTCAAAAAAGCTTTTTTCGAAACGAGCGGTACTCTCAACGTTCGCAGTTTCACTCTGCAATGTGAACACGAAGCGTCTGCTCAAGCAGTTTAGACCTCCGAGGTGTCTTCCCATGCTCGAAAACATTTTTAAAAAGACACCTAAGTAGAAAATTTTAGCGGGCCGTCATCGACGCAAAAGAAAGAAATTCAGATTCAACTTAGTGAACAGGATAATTTTGGACATTACATATAACTAACTAGTCACGGTCGTGTGCAAAAACCTCCCGTAAGTGAAGAGAGGCCCGGACAAGTCGAAACGGTCGAAAGCCGGAACAATGTTTAATCCGTGTTATCTATGGTAAAAATTCCTCTAGATTTTTGAAGAAGTTTTATGTTACCTCCAATTTTTCAAAAACACGCATATACACATCATGTATATATATATATATATATATATATATATATATATATATATATATATATATATATATATATATATATATATATATATATATATATATATATATATATATATCCCCTGCATATGTTCTTAGTTTATAGTGCACTTTCCCATTTATGCGAACTTTCGAATATAAACCGTTTTAAGAGTATGGCTAGCGCTATAAATCCGCTATAAACCTAAGAACCCATGTCGGATTTAAGCCTCCATCTAAAACTGGTGCACGCAGGGACTGCTGTCCAAGCTGCTTTGGTCGAACGTTCCCTTGAACAAACATTTTCCCGAAATTCATTTCCATGCACAACATCAGTCTCTCCTCTTCTCTTATCCGCTTCCCTTGCACTCACCTGAGCGATAAGCGCCCAATTTAAAAAGAAAGTGGTTTTTCTGTGACGAAGGAAATAAGACATTTCTATAGAAAATAGATTATTCTCTTTACATTGCACGACATTACCTAGTCATTACTAACGTTCATGCCAGTGCATCATACTTCTGCATATTGCGCATACAAAAACAACAATTGGAAGAGCGTGATAGCGAGACTGTTATGCTGCACACTTTTGCATTACATCTCTAGAGGCGAATCACCTGCAGACACATTTACGACAATGGCAAAACGCCTCTTAGTGAGTTTTCTTGAAATTAATTGATGGTACTAATCCTGAGCCAAACTCTCTTTTGGCTGTACCCTAACTTTGGCAAAAAATTCTCATCTTTGACTGTCATCAGCTGACGCAGCGAGTGATTATGACAAGGAAATTAGGTAGAAGAGATCCACCACTAATGTACATTCAAGTTTTCTCGCCATACTTAATGAAGCTTCGAAAAAGTCTAGACTAACAAACATGGCAGCTCACAACATATGCAACATCGCATAGACGTCACGATGCAATGATGTGAGGATAATACTAGAAGCAAGAGTTTATCTTGTTCGCGCAGGTCTGAATGAATGAGCCATAAAAATGCTGCGATATCGCCTTCTTCTCAATCGTTTCAGAAAAAGGCTTGGTGCACTATAACCAAAACTGTCATTCAATGGCACTTGTGACTTACAGCGAGTAGACATTAAATTTGTGGACCACAAAGTTTATGGACCACCTTGGCATCAGCAAACCAACTATTTGGTCCAAAATAATAGAACGACTGTGTCTTAAATTTGCCTTGTGTCGTAATACTATCGAACAAAGGTAGCAGTAAGCACCAGCTGCAACGACTGCTCTGCACGAGCATGCACGAATAAAGGAGGACGATCAAGCTGCACAAGTCAATACTCAATGAGTGCTCAGTCTCAGTCATGCGACTGAATGCTGCTGTCGAAAGATTTAATCAACAGATGACAAAAAAATGTTTCTTGAGTAGAAATGTCGGCATGACGCGAGATCTATTCTAGTTAGATCCTCACAATGCTACCAGTTCTATGTCCAAGAAAGTGAATCAATTGGTTCCGTAACCCATCACCTTTGTTGCGCTAAAATGTGAATGCGTGAAAATAAACGGGATTTTGTTCGGCAAACCTACAAAAATCTAAATCAGCGACTCGTTTTATATACGCAACTAGTTTGCGTGCCATCTTGACGCTCTCTTGATTTGAATTGCATTTTATCGTTTATGAGCACCCGCCCTCTTGAACGTGAACAATAATTAAATTTGTGCTAGGAAATGCACTACAATACAATTAGAGTTATTTCTTATCTCAAACAGGAACTTAGAAAAAATGGACCACCTAGGGTGTGTGATAATCTTCAAGCAAAACTTAAGTAGTTCAAAATGACTGAAGCAGCGCTTGGAAAGCAGCACTAAGCAAAAGCTATAATAGCGGCTCACTGCTCGGTTTTCATACTTATTGCAAACGTGTGCTGGAGCCATTTCATTCGCTATGCCTATGACATGATGGAAAGCGTGCGCAACGAATGAGTTAATAAAACCTACTATGTTCTATGAAGCAAGCTGTTTAACACTTTCAGGCTATCCACGAGAAATATTATTAGTGAGTGAAACGCGCCCAGACATGTGAGTAATGTGTATGATGCCCTTTGGAACTGCATTAAGAAATACAACTTGAAGCTTGTAAAACTTAGTGCTTTCGCTTCTGTTATTGTAATCTTTGAGATTTAAGGACGCTACATTCTAGACGACGGTTCCTGATAGATGGTTACATCACCTTGTGCATATAATCGCTTGCATCATATAGTTCCTGATCATTCACTCATTCAAATCATCATACCTTCGTGCTGTTTCTAATAAGATGATGCACCCTCAGACTAAGCAAGGTAGATCAACTCTTTGTTGTTATCGTAGCCGCTAGGGAGTAAAAACTGCGAATAGACATTCCCATCTATGCATTGGAAACAAGAGAAATAAATACAAGCTCTTATGACAAAACTCTTTCCTAAGTGGTCGCTATATTGCAAGTGAGGCTATGATGCACCGAAACGTTTTGAAATTTCAGTTCGTTGAGCTCACTTCCAACAAGCATTACATCATGACAGTTAAAACTTCTAAGAAACATCAGCAGGGCTTCGTGGGAAAATCTCTCATCATAATTTATCGATAAATATTAATGCAATCCTGGTAGCTACAATTTCTAGTGGTTATCTCAAAAGTGTTTAAAAAGTTATTCGGCTAGCATCATTCGCCTTCGCTTTTCAAGCACTTGTCTTTGAAAAATTCCATGAACAATAATAATTTTTTGAGAAGAATTTTTAGTTGTTCTCCTCGCCCTAACTTGCCGAACGACTAACGTAGCTGGAAAACTCAACAGATGGAAATTTAGACCGTAACGCAAGCTCTATCAGTTCCTACGATAAAACTAATTTTAGCATATCTTGGCAAAAAATCTGTTTGGATGCAACACTTGTTGACCTTCAAAATTGATTTTTTGATAAATATCTACAAGATTCTCTCCTCTCCAACTTGGTTACGATTCTCCCATTGACTCGTCCCAAGGTGCGGTGCTTCCCTAAACCTTTGTCTGAATTCATAACATACCATCACCGTAGGCTCGTAATCTCTTGTCAAGAAGTCTCAGCGACTTGGATGAAATATCTACGCATATCTGGGGGTTAACAACAGTGAGTTCTCTAAGTTTTTTCAATTCGTATCACCTGCCGCAACATCAGTATTTCTTTACGTCTACAAATTTTTCTACGCTTTTCGGATCGAGGACGTAGAAATCTAAAAGTAAATAGATAGCTAGAAAGCATATGAAGTAACTTAGATGCAAGAAAGATTTCTTGCAATTGCGTGGTTAAAACCAGAGATAGCAACCTTGAAACATCACCTTTGCCACCACAGCCAGGACCATCTTCAGGAACTCTGATGGGAAGTTTTTCGCTCAAAGCATGCAAGACGACTAGGAAAATCAGCAAAAACCCAAGAAGACAAGCAAGACAAGAAATTCTTGCATCATTCATTCATACCTTTATTTTCTAGATTCTTCTGCACGTTTTCACGGTGTTTTATGTCCCTTTCATATTTCAACAGTACCTTGTTTTCTGAAACGTTCAATAAAAACTCATTCACTCATTTTCTTCGATATACCTCAAGTTTTCTTCCTGAAGAAACCACTCAGCGATGGTCACAGTTGCTTTTAAAATTCGACGAAGCCGGGCAAATTGCTTGTCAATCAACAGTTTCCACTTTTGAAAACGTGTCTCTCTAATGGAAAAAGCTTGATGAGCAGTTGTAGCTGAAGTCATTTTGTTCAAAGATGAGCTGTTAGATTCGCCTGAAATTTCACCTGAATGTGTATTTTGAGGACAGAATCCGTAGTTGTAGTGGAGAACTGAGGAGGGAGCAAACTGGATCATGCCTATTTAGTAGTAATTTTTGCGCATGAAAAAACCTAATGATCTTTCCTTTTTTTGCTTTTCAAGAAGACTACCACTGTGACTCGTAGGCCGCTGCTAGCTGAAAAACTGTTTAATGACGGCAGTTTCTCTTGCTACGGTGCATCGACCTTGTCACCTCCTTACATCAGCAAAAAAACGAAGTTTCAACTTACTCTTTTCCCGTTTTGAAACCTTTTCGCTCATAAGCATAGTTGTTGCAAGCTGTTTCGCGCTTAACATGACACATTGAAGGCTCCTCTTGTCTACCTTTACAAGCATTCTTGAACAAAAACGACAGTAAGATTCATTCAAGCCAGTCTATGATCAAAATCAATTACTTTCTGAACGTTTCTACATTGATAGTGGTCATAAATATAATGTAACAAATATATGCTGCCATATTATGAACTGTTAAAAGATAGCCTTCCGTTAAATACAACAATATTATAGAAGTAAACTCTTTCATAACAGTCCAAAAAATAAAGAGGCTATCACTAGGACATTTTTAAACGATTAAACAAACGCGCGTGTTAACACCACATGCGGTAATTGATAGAAAAACAACGCAGCGTTATAGTGAGAGAATGAGGAGGTCATTATGCATAAAAAGAGAATAGCCGCAATGTGGTACATTAAAATATAGTTATCAGGGTGACAACAACGGGGTGCATATTTATAAAAAAGAGAATTGAGAGTGGAGAGGGACCACATGTTAATGTGCAAACATCGCTGATACATCATAGAACTTAACTCGGCGGTGGTCTCCTTCTGAAAGCAAAAACGAAACAAAACCTCGATTTTAGCACAAATAAAATTTTAACGCATTTAGCACTTGCCTTTAATATATCGAAAAAAACTTGATAAAAAAACATCTTAGTATAAAATTTGTCTCAACGATAACGTAAAGCGGTCTATCGAAAAAAAATTCGCGAACGAAAAAAACTTTAGCTAATTTATTTCACAAAAAGGCAGATGGCTAACGACGAAAAAAAACGAGACTACATGATGAAATTTGAGGTAGAAAGCTGGCGAAAAACTTTGGAACTGTGCAAGTTCCTCTTCGTTGATCTCCAACTGTAATCTATAAACGCAGAAAAATTCACGTTAGCACATCGTTCAGTGCGAAACGATGGCCTTTTATTTAGTAGAAAACAAGCTTAGAACATAGGAAGGGATATGTCTTCTAAGCGCTCATTGTTACAAGCTTAAATAAGAACTGGTGTTTTATCTATAGATACAACACCTTTATTTACCCAAAAAAATATATTACCCGAAAATATCAACTAAACAACGTTTTGATTGCGTCATTTACAAATATGTGCCAGAAAACTTTCCTTCATGGTCGCCCACAATGAGGCACAATGAAAGAACGTTAACACTGACTAAGTCATATGTTGGTGCTCGACTGCAATCATATCACCCCAAAGCTCCAATAGCAACAGATGCAAATCAGTGGCGTGTGATTGCTGCGCATTTACATTGTTATGGAGCGTACTGGAGAGAATTATAGTAAACGCCTATGAGGATCTACCGCCGAGTGGAGTTCAACAGTACAAGCGGTAATATTTCAGTTGCAACATTCAGCTAGTAATATAAACCGCGCGATTAGCTGTTTGAAACTACTCCGCTGGTATGGAATTCAGAAAGCTCCTGCGCAAGCAGCCAGAGCACAGTCAAGCGCTGGTTGCAGAAGACAAGTCGAATCACAGGCGATAGAATTGTTTCTAGACCCACTCAAGGACGCAAAGCTCAGTACACACTGAGTACGTCTGTACTGAATGGCATACGTTGAATGAACCATCACAACGCTTGTTTTGCACAACAACGAACGACGATTCGTTCTGCTCAATGCTAGATGATGATTAGAGATTTGAAATCAGAAATAAGAAGCTTCTGCTCATAAGGGCTCGAGCGTTCTACGAAATGCTCTTCTGACAGACATTTTACTAGAGCATCTTTGAAGTTTGTAAAGCACCTTTTTTACTATCTCATTTTCTCTTCCTTTTTCGAGTATTCGCACATATCTTTCTCTTCACCGCTACGTATTAATTTAGTCAACCTGCTCGAATAGCAAAGAGCTGCAACGTTTGGCTGATCAAAGCTGGGAATTGTAACGAAAAGCGCATCGTCCGAACGATGCGCGAATCGGCCTTTTATTTAGAGGGAATTGAAGTTAGCAGCAAGGGTCTAGTTAGCACACTTTGCGCACAACATGGCAGATGCAAGGGGTGTGTAACAGAGATGTGTTGTGTGCTCGACTTCGAGAGTTGGCCATCAGAGCACATCCCTAGCAGCCTTCATTGTTCGAGCCGAACGATAAAGGCTGGTAGGGATGTGCTTTGATTAATAGACGCATTATCGTTATATTTCGTTTTCCGTTATTCCGTTGTCAGTTCATGTGCTCGCGTCCATATATACAATTCAACAACTGGAACCATTCGTTGCACTCTCCGTTCAATACTCCTGCTTGTCAAGTAGAGGTGTGGCAGGTACCTTCCAGGTCGGTAACTACTTGGTCCGGCTGAGTGGGGAATTGGTCAAAGCCCTTCTTTTTCGATGGAACACAAATTCAGTGATAGCTGACGAAGATTGCCTCTGAAATGACGGGTTTTGATGATTGGACAGTCGGGCTATAACAGCTTCCGGGATTTGCACTTCCCAGTGACAGTTGTTCAGAATCTTTTAAAATTTGTGCCCTTTCCAGTGGTTGTATGCGAATGCGCTTTCACTTCCACAGGTAAGCGCCCACTCAAGCGTTAGGATCACCGCTCCAGGTTTGTTAGTAATAGAGGGTCCGAAGGTCTGAAGTAGCAAAAATGCGCTCCAAAATCAGAGAAATTCATCCAGTTGGCCGGACCAAATATTCATCCACCTGGAAGTCGTGGAAATATGGGAGAACTCCGCTAATGAAGAGTTTCTGGGCGTTTAGATGATTTTATGGAAGTGCTTTTTGTGATTTCAGGAATATGGGAAAACTCGAGCAATTTCAAGTCAGGTGATTTTTGAAGAAACATGGGAATTTTTTATGTGTTTGTAATGCTTATTGAGCTCTTCAAAAATGTTCCCTCTGAAATATTTGTGTTAAAGGGAAGAATTTTGTGTATTTACCCTCTCGTAACGATTTAGTGTCGTCGGGTCTCATCACATAATGCATCGTTAGTTGTGTTGATGAAAGTTTTTTGAATTCATTTGAGGTACACGTTTATGTGGCTTGATGCATCTCGTAAAGGCTCGTTTTTTTCAACGCAGCTTCATTGTTAGCACTGCTTTTATAGGGCAATCGAGGATGGTATCGAATTCTCATGATTCTTCTAGTCAACGATAGTATGCTGCAAATTACCGCCTCCAAGAGGTCGTTGTTGAAGCGGATTCTTTCATAAGCGTTTTCGGTGATTGTGAAGAACTTGAAAGCATGAGCACCGGCGTGCTGCCTTTCGTCAGGGGAATCGACCTCTCACGCAATGATTTCTCGGTATGTTAAACGACAGTTACGTTTTATATGTCAGTCGTTGAGTATGATTGATGTTAGCGGATGACAAAATTCCTTGAGAGATGAAATGCATTCCTGGTCCACCAGTTCCCGGTTCACAAGTGTGTAAAGAATTTCGCAGCAAGAACTTATGACAACTCGTTTGGCCCGATTCGGGTGAGTTGGCATTCGTTCCCGAGAGAATTCTGTGGGAAATGTAGAAGACATTGCATGCCTTCAAGCCCTTTTCAGTGGGGTAAACCATATGTGCATGAAGTATAAGTGGGCCATCCGTTTAATAATTTCCAGTTGAGAAGGTAACATAGGGTTGCAATGCTTCATACTGCTTATGCATTATTTTTGTTTGCTGCAGGGCGATCGCTTCCCCAGTGAGGTGGCTCAGATGACTCAGATGACGTGGCTTAAGCTCAATCGTGCCTCGCTGGACAGAGTAAGTGTTTTTTGTGAAGAAAATTCGAGTTGCTTTGTGATTTAGTGCTGTTATTGCTAAAAAATCACTAGGTTTTTTTTCTGATATTTCCTGAAGTTGTTGAGAATGGAAATATATTCTCAAAATTTGCAAGAAATCATTTCGATAGCAGTACTAGCGAGCCCTTCTAGCTGCTCTTTTGTATGTCACGTACGATGAGCCATGCAGTTGCAGTTACACTATCTTTTAAGAGAGGGTACTAGAGGTTGCACTGATTTGATAACGCCAAGTTCAGCAGTCACTTCTCCTATTATATTATATCATGTATGCAGAAGTTCTGTACACAATATCTGCTAGCTAAAGTGGGGAAAGAGGGAAACTAAAATCAGGTGTTTTCTTATACATGTAAAAATGAGGAAGCAGTAGCCAAATATGAGTGACTCGTTGTAGAGGTCTGCTCTTGTATTACTCTATGATTCATTGCCCGTTTAGCATCGACGTTTTTTCTCATTTATTTCGTCAAATATTCGCTGATTGATGGTATTTTCTTGTTCTCATTTGAATGCGCCGTTTTCTAATTTTTATTGCAAGCGTGGGTAAAACACATGTACTTGTTGGCGCATCCCTCGTGTTCTGTGGTGGATTGGTCGGCATTCAATCCTGAGTCCCGTGTAGGAGCCAAAGCTGCCGACTTTTTTCATGAATGGGAAATTGAATATTTGGCTATAAAGATGTTGAACATGAAATTTGAGTTTTTTCTAATCAGAATTTGCCATGAAGGGTTGTTGTTGAATGCATTGAAGATGAAGGGTTGTTGAATACATGAAGGGTTGTTGAATCTTAAAGTAAACTACTTCTTGGTCTATTAACTTTATTTTCACGTTTTTACGTATTAACTTTAGATTCAACGCTGTTGGTAGCGTCGATGAACTAGGGATTAAGGAAATGATTGCTGTGGAGAAAACTCAGATATTCACGTTCAGTATGCCTCGTAACCTCGCTTGCTCCTTCTTCTAGTAACTTTTGAATTGCACAGCTACTGCCTCGATTTCTCTATCATAGAGTGCAGTGAGTAAAGGCTTTCAAGAAGCGAACGTACGATCACTATATAAGGTAGGGCTGAGATAACAATTTGCCATGTGTAAAGAACGGAGAACTATAAGCGCTAAAAGTGTGCATATAGGTGTTAGTGCTTATTTAAGAGTGTAGACCATGAGATTTTCCTTTTTTTAGTGGCAGACAGTGATAGTCTATTCATCGACGTAGAAGCCTTCTATCTAAGAAGGAAATGCGGTTTTAAACGCTTGTACACAGATGAAAAGTATTCATTTAAAGGAATTGACTGTATTTTTGTTTTGCTGCTGATATATTTCAAACTCGACACTGTTCAAAAATCTTTAGGGAAACTTTGATAAATGATAGTCAAACGACGTTTAGTGCTTAATCGTCGATTTCATCAGAAGGAATTCCTCTGTACTCTTCCTCCTTTCGATCAGCATGTTTATAGCATTACGTACATACTTGACGAAAGGTAATGACTTGCTAGGAGCGTGGAATAGAAACAGGCAGTGCGATGAAAACTGAGCCAGAAATTCATTGTCGAATGGAAATGGGCAGAAGCGCTGCAGTGGGCAGATGAGTTATGGTTGTGTTAAAATGGCTGCCTTGAGAAGGCGTTCTTTGAGAATTGACGAATATTGTTGGAATTCAACTGTTTCAGGTGCCAGATGAGCTTTCGAGGCTCAGCAATCTGGAGCACTTGCAGATGTCGAGAAACACACTCACTAGTGTGCACGGGGAACTCTCCGACCTTCCGAGATTGCGGTCGGTCATCGTAAGGCACAATCAGGTAGGTCAACCTCTTTAACTTCTTTGCGCTTATCTGCTCATTTCTTCTCAAATGGTTTTTTCATGTCCTCTAAAAACAGGTCAAGAATTATGCATGAATGACGAGCTATGCGAATCTACCATTTCCTTTTAATGTGTTTGCAGAATTTTTGCAAACATCCCTGTTTCTTTTTTGCATTTTTGAAGCACGGCCAATAATCCCTGCCTCTATACGTATACATATACATGTATGTATACACACGTGTTTGTATATGTTTGTATATACATATATATACACTATATATACGTATATATATGTGTATATATATATATATATATATATATATATATATATATATATATATATATATATATATATATATATATATATATATATATATATAATATATATATATATATATATATATATATATAGATATATATATATGACATATATATATATATATATATATATATATATATATATATATATATATATATATATATATATATATATATATATATATATATGTATATATATATGTATATATATATATATATATATATATATTATATATATATATGTACATATATATATATAATATATATATATATATATATATATATATATATATATATATATATATATATATAAATGTATATATATATGCATATACACATATATATGTACACACACATATATATATATATATATATATATATATATATATATATATATATATATATATATATATATATATATATGTGTACATATATATATATGTATATATATATATATATATATATATATATATATGTGTATGTATGCATGTATATAGATACGTATATATATGCATATATATGAGTATGACACGTTACAATATGTGCATATTCATATGTTTATTTGCATACTTGTACGTATTTAAGCATTTAGTTGCATTTGCATAATTATGTATGCAGCCCAGGTAGAAGTGGTTCTTCTTATAGATTTATCTATAGTCTACGAATTGATTAGGTTGTTATCAGAGTATAGCCCCTTGACGCTAGTTGGAAGGTAGACAACTGTTCAAGACCGGTTCCATCTGTTTCCATCGATATCGGTACTTCGTCGAATGCAGCCGTTATTTCCGGTCTCGCTGTTTATAAAAAAATATCACCTGCGAATAGTAATCTCTGATGCGTCTCAGCAAATTCGGAGTTTTTCATCCTCCAAAACGTCGTCTCTAGCTAATCCGTGTTGAATATCTCGGTTTTGTTCGCTTTTAAAGAAGTTATCAGTCATCCCTTCTTGAGTTCTTTCATGAACACAGTAAAGATGAGGTTTTAAATGAAACATGAGAACCTCTATAAGCCTTTGACGTGTCAAAAAATTCCGTCAATGATAGCTGCCTAAAAATGTATCTGTTTGGATAAGCAATTGTTGTTCCTGTGTCTATGTTCAGTGCAGGTGATGATACGGCGGCGTAAGCACCGTAGCACACCTTTTCACATGCTCTGCTTACTGCGCTCGGTTTCCACGAAAACACTTGACTATATTTAACGGTATCTTCTCAGTTGGCCGTGATTTTCCTTCCAGTGCATACGTGGCAAAGTTGGTATAAACGAGCTTTCGCGATGAAGGGATTGTCTGATCAGATAAATGAATTTTTCCATGGAGTGGCGGAAAAATTCATTTATCTGATCGAGGACCATGCTGAGTTGGGATAGAATTTTTTAAAGCTGCAACCTGTTTTATAATGAACCGTTGGTATCGCACTGACGAGATCCACGCAGATAAAAGCTCGAAAAAAGAAACATCTAGGCTGTAGTGGTGGTCTCAGTTCCCCTTGTGATGGAGAACTTCCTTCTACAAAGCCACCTTGAGTTGACCTTTTTAACTTTTTTTCGTTTTTCAGATGCAATTCCTGATTTAAAAGCCTTTCAGGAAATATCATGCGCTCAGAAGCTACGTTCATTTCCACCATGTCTGATAGTGGCGGGTTGGTCTGAAATATGTGCATAACAGCACTAGTAGAGCATTTTTGATTAGTCAGATTTCCGTTAAATGGTGTTAGCAAATAAGTTAACTGTGTTAGCAAATAAGTTAACCGAGTGATTCATTTGTTTAAGATCAAAACATCGGGTATTCCGACGGACATATTCCGGATGAAGGATTTGACGATTATCGACTTCAGCCACAATTCTTTGAGAGAAGTGCCACCGAATCTGGAGTACGCGAAATGTGCTATCGTACTTAATTTAAGTTATAACCACATCGAGAATATTCCAAATGCGGTTAGTATTTGAGTTGTAATTGTATTTTATTAACGTTTAAAGCGACGCCGAAATGTGCGATTATTTCAAAAGAGGTGCATAGGTTCTCTTTCATATAGTATTGCCGCTTTTTCAAAATATCTCTATTGAATAGCGCCATGAAGAAAGTCATTTTATTCAAAAATGGTAATGACTTTTGGTTTTTGATTGTGAGATGCAATAAGTGACTTTCATCGTTTACATGGTTCCTCATCTTTCTAGACTCTCTAGGTAAGCTCCGCCAATAGGCGATTATGCGCTGGTAAGGTTGGACACTTTCATCTCCTTTCTCTTCTTCTATAATTGTAGACGAATACCCATGCGGACGTTGGACTCCTTCAATTGCTGCTGTGCGCTACATTTTTAAGAAGAAGAGGCCACCTCACCTCAACTGAGGGCAAGTACCATCTCAGAAGGTTTTGGGCGGTTTGCTTTCGTCAGGTCGTCCAAAAAGTGCCAATTTCTTTCCATTAAAACTTTGGTCATATATGCTTCCACGTTTTTTCAAAATTTCATGAGCGCAGAAATCGCTATATTGAGGCCAGTTGGTATCCTCAAGTGCCGCCTAGTGGATGTAATTCCTTCTTTTCCCCTTTTTTACAAGTTCCAAGCGGGGTTGGCGAAAGCATGATTTTTGCCTTCAAAGCCCGCGTGCATCTGAATTTATCCATCAGAAGGTGGAGGAGACTGGAGATAAGTAAACAGATTTTCTTAATCATGCAAGCGAGAGCGCAACACTGTGAGAACAGTTCGCGAATCAAAGGTAGGAAAGCATCAGTCTCTGCCGACGACTAACCACTGCCAATTTTTTCTCACTGGTTGATCGTTGTGCAAAGTGCAAAGATTTGCTACAAAAGATTTCGTTCACTCATACTGCGAGATATCATCGAAAAACGGAGAAAAGGAAATGACCTGGACTTTCTCATTGTTCGGGGGAAAAGCTGCCGTTTTGTACTGCATATCTGTTTGCTTGGTGCTTTGTGGCCGTTTTGTTGTTTCTTTTTTTTTTTTGTTCATGTGCATTTTCTATGATTCCCTACTTCAGAGTGCAGAAATGAATAAAAAAACCATTAGCCAGTGATCGGATTTCAAAGGTGGGCGCTGCACGCTTTTTGCTTTTCGTGTAGTTGCGATGTGATAAGAGTCGACTGGGAATAAGCCTTCTCGAAAGCAGGAGTACTGAAAATACCACTGAATAGTTTCTGAGTTCCGGCATCCGGATAGAAATTACCATGATGCTTATTTTCAGTAGAAGCAATGTTGAAAGTTTTTTGTTGACTAAGCGATACCTTGTGCTCTTTTATCTTTATATTTCACCACTTTGCTATGCGCAGATTTTTGGCGATTATGAGTAGAAGGAAAAAGTATTGCTGTTGTTTGGATAATGAGGTGCAGTAAATCTTAGCGAATAATTTTTGGATAAATGGCAATCTTATAAGTGTTCGTAAAAACTTTAACTGATCATTTTGTGAGTGAATTTGTGCGGTAAAGAAATAAGCGGTAGGTGTTCCTGCCATAACGTCCTTTCGGGAGTTGTGAAGGTGTTTTGCGGCTTGATTGTCCTTAGTTTTGATGCAATCGGGTAAATTTTGCATCCCATTTGGGAGCACCTTATTACCCTCACGAACTTTCAGTATTTTTAATGGGGGATAGGATTAAAGAGATCACTTCAACTGTAGTGTCATCCGTTCTTCAAGAGCAAAACTGAAAAGAAACTAGTCGTTTGACTGATGTGGGGCTGTTCTGCAGTACATATTCATAAATGAAGAGCGGCGTAATTGCAAGACTGTTTCTGTTTGTGATTGTAGCTTTGCTAAAGTTTGTTGCAGATGTTCTCCAATCTAATCGATCTGCTTTACCTGGACCTTAGCGATAACAGACTGGAAATGCTGCCACCGCAGATTCGGAGGCTAACCACATTGCAAGTGATTCGGCTGTCCAACAATCCGCTTCATCATTTCCAACTCAAGCAACTTCCGAGGTAATTCATTTATGCACGCTCAATGACCACTTTGCGTGGGCAAAGTAGGCCATCGGATGAGGGAGGGAGGAAATTTGCTCGCGCACTTATTGAAGCAGTTTGATATAATGCCATTGATACTGTAATGAAAATACTGTCAAAATTCTAGCAAAGTTTCAAGCGCATGAAAAAATGAGGTTTTCTAGTTAACCCAAGATTTCTAATGCGCCACAGTTTTAATCGTTTCACCTGCCTCCTGCTAAACGTATATTGAACCTGCATTGCAATAGAACAGTAGAATAACACACCCTTCCATCCTGCGGAATTTTCGACTTTTGAAAAAATTAGATTTCATCGATAAAGATAGACTTCACCAGTAATTTTTGGTTTTCCGTGCCGCTTTCCTGATAGAAAAGGATTTTTTGAAGGATTTCGACTGAAACTTAGGCGTAAACAGGAGGCGAGGGGCGGTTGCTAAAAATGAGACCCTAGCTAGGATCTTTTGGAAATTGCTTTATGAGGATTAACGTAGAGCCATGTTTTATTTTCTTCTTTAACCTTTTCTTGCTTAACCATGCTAACAACAGCAGACGCACCTTCCATAGTATAGGCCGGCATTCTTTGAGTGATTCCTTCTTGCAACCACGGTCACTAATCGGGCACTTGGTTGCTCAAAAGCGATATAGGCATACGCACCGAATGGCATAAACTCGTATTGCATTCGCGAGCGACCACCGATGACCGTAGGCATCCACCAGTGACCAGCGACAATCATAGGCGCTGGTGAACGTCCATCGATGCCCGCATCAAAGAATTTAAAATAGGCTCTGGGACTGTAATTTCTGTTTTCTCTAAGTGCTTGGATAGGAGTAGGTTTATTACAAGGAGATGTGTTCGTTCAGTCGATCAGCGTTGTATCGGACGAGTTGGGCTAATCGTGACGTGTTCAAATGTAATCTGTTTGAATAGGTGGCAGCCAGATGCGATCAGATGATGCTACATCGAGTATGTGATTTGCATTGTCGCATCTTGTTTGGTGCTTCAAGTCATAACGTCCGCAGTTTGTTTTATTAGGTCGGTGTTTGTCGTTGGAACGTGATACTATTGTGTTTCAGTATGAAAGCATTGCGAGTTCTGCATATGCGAAACACAAACCGAACACTCGACAATATCCCGCCCACGCTGGACGACCTTGACAATTTACAGGCAGGTGATACATCATTATAATATGTCAATTTCAGCAAACATGCTTTGCTCCCTCCTCTGTTCCTCGATTATGACACATCGCCCGAGAATTCCCCTCTTTATCTTTGCCAGGCTTAGTCCGGATCGAATTACGTTTGCCCAAAGTATTTGCGACTTAGAGGAGAGAGAGAAAACTGTGGATAATAATAAAGGAGCATAAAAGTACAGAATAAAAAATTAATGTCGTATTGCATGTCGCATTTCGGAAATTCTGGGAATATTACCTTCAGCATCAACTTTAAAACTGCACTTTGTTACATTTTACAACAGTGCTCTCTTTTACAACGTTCCTTGATATGCATTAATGATTGCCAGTAAGGCAGCACAATTTCAGGACGTCGACTTCTCCTATAACGATCTGCCCGTGGTTCCAGATTGTTTGTTTAAGTTGAAGAACCTTAGGAAGCTCGACGTAAGCCACAATCAGGTTGGCGAATCCTTATTTCTTTCGCTTCATTATTTTGCTTGGCCTACTAAGAAGTGATACAGCGGGGAGATTTTACTTCCTATAAGCAATAGAAAAAGACGGCATGCACTGTAAAGGCGGCCGATCGCAGATATGACGTAATAATATTGGAAAAGGGCGGGTTGCTTTTCTGATAGATTGCTGATATCGTCCAAACGATATGTTCGAGCGATTGTGCAAGCGAACGTGCGCGAATGTGCATATCCATGGCTGGCTTCGACAAGTGTGTGCAACAAATTTTATTTAAGCGACTTAGTCGACCAGGTTAATAAAGTGAGCCACCAGATTCGTGGAATGCTAACGAAACAAGAACCAGTTCGCCCATCGGCTCGAGTGTAGTCATATAGACACATACAGAAACTATAGAACATATATGTCGGATGGCATACTGAAGACTTCGTCATCACCTTCCTTTGACTAGCTGAACCACATCGTGATATTATTCCTAATCAGCAAGTGATAGAAATGCATAACGATGTGTTGATCTGTTAATCCGACCAACCGCTCGGACGAGTTATCTGTGAAGAATCCATTTTCCAACTCAATTCCGATCTTTCGCCGCACTTACTATTTTTTGCCCGAGAATTGCTAATAAATTATATGTGAAGTATTAAGTTATCAGAAACTGTGTGTTTGAGAAGTTTTTAAATATTATTTGGATGTTATCTCTTGACTATAATTGTGAAGTATAGAATTCTTCTTCGAGCACAAATTAAAAACTCCTTCCAGTGCGTAATTTTTGCGACTATTCTTTGAGCTCATCCCTCAGCAGTATAACTACTGTAGCTGTCCATGCGTTTGCATGGCCCATGTGATTAATGAAATTTGTTATACAACCATATTTTCGTGTATCGATGGAATGAACAGATCGTTTCAAAAGGTTCTTCACGGTGACGCTAATGAGCAAGGCTGTTTCCTTTCGAATGTCAGTTAAATGGGATGGGAGGTGTTACAGCATTCCGTTCGTATTTGTTTTCATGCATGAAAACTTGACATAATGTAAATATTGTATAATAGCAAGTACAGTGCAGTTAACGAACGAACATAGGTCTAGCTAATCAGCAACGCTCAGACATGGTATTTTTTCGTATAATAGAGTTTGCAAAGTAAATTTACTGATACGCATTTAAACGTTCCCGCCATATTGCCGAACAACGAAAACTGGCACTTCTATAACTAATATGTCATGGTTCACTTTATCAGTCACTATCACGGCTCATTACTTGCTTTCTTTGTGGAGGGTTTTATTTCTCTTCGTGATGATGCTGCTGAGTTTTTGAAATATGATGAGCTTATCTGAATAATTCCTTAGATGAGCGGCGCACTAAGTATTTACCCTTAATAGAAGTAGTGTCTGATAGTGCATAACAGCATATTATCTATTAAAATCACTTAGATGCTTTCTTTAGATAAAACGGATCGAATTGGATGACAATGTATGGGAGAAACTGGAAACTCTGAATGTATCATCGAATTTGTTGACGGCATTTCCCGAACAGTTAGTTCGTATCGTGAAGCTGCAAAAGCTTTATGCTAGTGACAATCAGCTGACGTTTGAAGGTGCGTTTTTTGTTCTTAGTAACAGCTTTAGGTACGTCGAGTGCACGTGTATGCATCTGCTTGCGTGGTCCCTGTGGTCTGTTTGTGCGCTTGATCTATACATGTGTGATGAAGTAGTATGTAAATTTAATAGGTCAGAACGGACTTTTGGGATGCGTTGGCTTCCTGAAGGAAAACCATGGTTGATAGCGTAGCTGGGCTGCCATTTGGGAACAACTTCAAGGAGTTATCCGATGAGAACACCGGAAAGAAGGGGGGGGGGAGAGAGGAGAAGGAAAAAAGGAGCCTACGAAAATGCGTGGCGGGTTAGTGTATGCAATGATCGAGAAAGCGAGGTAGGGCGAGGTAGTGTTTGGCCTAGATAAACACATCAGACGTCGATATGGGCGGGAGAGGAGTACAACCGAAAAAGTAGAAACTGATCGATCTGGCGAGGATCCCAGTGGAAAAGGCGTGCTGGAGATTCGCCGCTCACGCGACTGTTTGGTCACACAAATTGGAGCAGAAGTGGCGAAAGGATGGAACAACTCACCTCGAAGTCGAACGCCATGTTTTATTACAGCTTGTTGTTATTTTTTATACTGTTCCTTCCTTATCTATGCGACGAACTTGCTGACCTGATGCGGTTTTTTTTCGAAAAAACAACGAGTACAGTAGAAATTGTCGTAACCCGTGGAATTAATCGTTCACTGTTTGGAAGTTGTGCAGTGATTTAGGCGTCTTTGGCAGTTACCCTTGTTTATTAAAGGCATTCCGAGTGGAATCGGGAAACTTGTACAGCTGCAAGTGCTGCACCTGTCGTACAACAATTTGGAGCTAATCCCTGAAGGGGTAAGTCGATGTGTTCGCCTTCAGCGGCTGAAGCTCGACAACAACAGGTTGATAACGTTGCCCGATTCGATCCACCTTCTGCCCGATCTTAAGCAGCTCGACCTTCATAAGTTAGTCCGTTTGGTTGTGCATAGTCGTTTTATTTTGCAAAGCTTTGTTGGTTGCTTTTCGTGTTCATTGCCTAGGACATTTTAATGGGATCCTCGTTCCTAATTAGCTCATAAATGGGTTTTGCTCAGGCTTTGAGACTGACCGCACTGTTGTGCTTGCTGCTATCCTACGATCGTTGGAAGGTCGCATGAATAAGTCAACATGCGGACCTAAAGGATACAAACCAATAGAACGCATTGTCGCCTCATCGACCTGGAGAGTTTTCATTGCTTTCGCGTCCCAGTGTACTATGCTGTTGAGGCTGATTTTCGGCTACAAGGTTCCAGTTAAATTTTCATTCAAGAAGTGAATAATCTCAGGCATGTGAACATTCGCTGTTGATTTACGAGCTCGTGATTGCAAACGCGACTCGCAGTCTAATTTCATAGGAAGCGGGAAGTGAAAAGGGGTGCGACATGGGAACAAAAAAAGAGAAAAGCAAGCATTGTTACCCGAGTCATC
The DNA here is from genome assembly GCA_013433145.1 of Ascaris suum. Lineage (NCBI taxonomy): Eukaryota > Metazoa > Nematoda > Chromadorea > Rhabditida > Ascarididae > Ascaris > Ascaris suum. The sequence goes on from CM024181.1 coordinate 136,037, forward strand.
ATCAGTTTCCTTTTGAATCCGGAGTTACCTTTGAACCAATGAAAGCCTTAGTGGAAAAAGAAATACTGACTTGTGCCTCAAGCATGCAGTGATCATTCCTTATTAAAGTGGAAGTTCAAAAACGAAAATCATATGTTGACAGCCGTTCGCGGCTATTTGATGGGAATTGAATAGGTCCACATTGATTTTTCGGAAGTCAGACGAACGTTTCAATTAAAATGTTAGCACAAAAGTAAATTATATTGGTGGGATTTAAAGTGAGAATTGAAAGTTGGGCTTATATTCGCTTTAAAGCTTCGAGGTAGTTATGACAATCCTGGAATTTCTTCTGTATCCCCCTCTTTTTTCATTTACTTCTCCCCAACCCCCCCCCCCCGCTCCTTCCGGTAGCAAATGCGCTCCAAAGATGGGAAGGGAAGGTGTAGTTTTCGGACACACAGCTTGTGCGTTGCTTTTATTTCATGAAGCCAGCTCGATTCGGCGCGTGTGCGTGATTCATTGTTCGTTGAATGTTGTCGAAAACCGCTGTTGATTTGAGGCTATCTTATGGCTTCTGTTGGAATTTGAGGCCAAGGCCTCGTCGTCCTATGTGATTGCTATTCTAGCGAGCCAGAGATGTAGCCTGCTAGATGCCGCAGGGAGGGGGGGAGGGATGGGCTCGTCATCCAGGCACAAAAGACCGTGAAGTAACCGAATATGACTTCATTCCCATATTAGTTTCGGCACATGCGTGAACAGTTCATGTTGGGCATTTACCGAGAATCGCTTAGACGCTTTTTCACTTGGTGTACATATCGGTTTACGCTCTCTCACCTATCTTTTCCAGGTTTTCATTTTGCATCGATTTTCAAGCATAACCAGTTTTTAGGGAACCTGCACCTCGTCTAGATTTTCATCCAATTCCAGGTTTTCGCCTCACACCAGTTTTCAAGCACGCTCCATTCTTAAGGAAGCTCTCAATCCATTCTAGCAGTCCTTATGCCGTTTGGGACGCTCGGAAAGCAGCGTTGAATAACATTTGGGTTGTTTTCATGAATATGTATTACTGCACGAGATATAAAACTTTAAATGCTTCGCCGCATCATTACCGCTTCCATCGTTTAATTAAGAGGTACTATATGGTTATGATCCCACGGAATATTAGGTCCCTTTATATGAACTGATTTCTACTTTTCTGTGAATTGGGTTATATGAAAATTTTTGTGACCGCTAGCTGATTTTAATGGGTCGAAAAGCAGGTTTCTAAGGGTTCCGGTATTCGGAGTCTTGAATTGGCCTGGTTTGCGTCGTTGCAAAAATGAAGAAGTACCCAAAAATCAGGTTGGCAATCAAACGAGAGGGAAATAAGTCAGTTGTTTCAAAATCTTATGGATATGATATGGGATGATGCGGAAAAAAAATGGAAAGGAGATAGAATCAACAGTAAATTGACAACATCCGTACACCATCCTGTTGATGACAGAATAAACTGCAAAGTGCTCAGCAAAACATGCGTAAGAACAAGAGCTGTGAGTATATGCTAAGAGGAATAAGCAAAACGTTTTGCGCCTTGGCTGGTGCCTTTGTTGTTGTCTTTCATCCATGAAACGACCTCGGAAGACTAAGTGCTATGACTAATGCTGCATTAAAACGAATGCAGTCGTAGTTTGGAATTTTTGATAGCGTTCCAGAAATTGGGATATTACTTGGGATTCTGACCTACAGCTTATATACACCTATGTTTGAGAATAAACCTTAAATAAATTCCAAAATGTTGTTTTCGAAGTATTTGAAGACGTTTTAATAATGGGGCGCACTTTGGCGTTATATGCAAGGTCATTTCGAGACTTACCTTTTAGGGCTTGGCTTCATGCTCATTGTTATATTATAGAAAAGTTTTGCACTTCTTGGAATATTAGTACCCTTTACGTTATGAGACCTTGTTTAAGAGAGCGCTTCTTCAGTTGGAAGTTTTCCGTAATGCTGCGGCATTCCAGCAAAACTAACCGGGTTTTGAAACAGACAGCATTTCAAAATTGAATATGCTATCTGATCTCATAAGTAAAAGCACTTCTTGCTGTTGATCATTAATTCGTGCTCACTAATCGCCAATTATTATAGCACTGGAAACTTTGCATCAGTGGATAATTTTTCTCCAAAATTTTTGTGATCATATGTTTTGAAAGTTATTTTGGAGTACTCTGGAGGAGTGAGGGAGCACAATGATGACTCCTCGTATCTCCTGAATTTGCAATTATTACACATGATTACGCTAGCTCGTCGCTTCCGTAACATCTTGCCACAAAATTTGTCCGAAAATAGAAAGGATTTATCCTTCGCTTTATCCATGCGGTGTTAGTGTATTTTCATATATTTCAGCAACGATGGACTTATTATACCGCCAAGACCAAATGAACAAAAGAAGGCACTCGCATTTTACAACATCGATTTCTCTCTTGCAAATCAGGTACGTTAAAGTGAGAGTAAGGTTGAGATGGCATCATCCTCAAATCGTGCTTTTTATTCGCTATTTCAACGATTTACTGTCTTTCGTCTTTCAGCTTCTTTGAAGCAAACACTTGGAACAACATTTTTCTCGCTTCTGCTGATTCTTAAAAGCGTTTTACGAGGGTGTCATGCATATGGGATACATTTGTATTCGTCTGTTTAGCAGTATTGCTCCTCAAAATACAAACACCATTGTAATTACGCTTAATGTATATGATCCCCAGCATGCTGTCGAATTGCAGATGTTAGGGTAGTGGGGTAACGAACACGCACATCGATAAATACTTCATGAGTGTGTACTTGGAAAAGCTTACTGTCTTACTCATTAAGTCATAATCATGGCGTAGAACCCTCAGGCTTGGGTAACTAAATCTCATCGACGCATCGTATGGCCACACTCGTCGAACTGTTTGTTTGGTTTAAGTTGGATGGATGCTGGGTGAGATGATATGAACAGAGTTTAACAAAATGCTGTGCACGCGAGCATTTTGCTGATTTCATGAGGTATTCATTTTTATCAAGTATCCTTTTCGAGGTTCTGAGCTTACCTGACGGCATTTGATGCATTCATTCTTCAATCTGCAGCCGTTCGCATTATTTCTTTTCGAGCTGCAGATCAATGTTCAATTTTTTCAACACCAGTCTTAGGTAGACGGGAGGCATGAACTTCTTAGTGCCAGTAAGGTTGCGGTTCTCGGTGATGTTGGTAATCGACCATATGTTTCCTCTTAAACTTCCTTCCTCCTCGCTATCATGTATTATTGTTTGTGTCATGCAATTAACAGAATGAGACGGGATTTCACGCAGAAGGAAAAAGTGAAAAAGAAGAGCAGTTTTTCGACTACTTGTGATCACATGGCATCATCAGGTGTCAAGCAGTGACCCAGGCATCATATGCGGAATGGTTTTGGGAATGAGAGTGGGCGGAAAGGATGAAAGAGGACGGGATAGGTGTAAAGAATGTAGGTAGGATTGATCCAAAAGAAAGCGAAAACGATCCATAATTAGCAAAAATTTGCAAACGGAGGGAATAAAAATAGTCAGTGATGATTGGCTGCTGCATCCCCTTGCATTCATCTCCTAACTTTCACCTTATATTTCAACAGACTTTTTGCGCTTTGGCCCAGTGTTTATCAGTTGATAATGCAATGTGAAGGTGAATATTATGGTTGCACATTTCTTTGCGATAAATCATTACGTATAAAAGTCTCTTCTTTTTTATTGGTAGCATGATATTAAGAACAAGTGCGAGATTTGCATCGCCAACTTTGTTGATTTCTGTGGAAGTGTTATTCAGATGAAACTGGCGGGTCAGAGTCCTTCGTCATCGGTGAGTTCGGTACCGAGCAGCGCGCATAAGGATCCTGTAGCAAGGAAGAAGGAGTTTTTGAAGAGAAGACGAATGCAGGCCGATAGTCAAGATGCGAATAAGGTCATTGAGGCAAGTCATTACCCCATGCATATTCTCCTGATTGAATTACAGTTTTGTCTGTTCTGTGAATTTTGCTTTGCCTAGTCAACGCAGAGATTGTGTCATAATGATGAACTTCTTCCGACAAGAGAACCGGTTGTCGAGGTCTTAACTCCGTAATTTCCGGTATTGTTATAAGCGCACAGCCGATTAGGAATGCACTGCGTGACCACTAGAGTCGGCCTTCTACGTCGAAGCCACTTGTGCTGTGCATATTTACAGCCCGACTACCTGCATCCCATCACATATGCCATCCGTCCCTCAACAGTTACGGGAGGTATCAGGTAGTGCCGTTTGTGTGGAGGCATGCATGTCTGACAAGAAGTCATCTGCAGAAAGTTTAAAGAGCTGAAAAAAAAACTAAGAAGTAGAGGATTTGGAGACGTTGCGCATGGAACGTTTCGTTTCCTGATTTTGCTTCTCGGCATCTTTGCTATCAAAAGAGATGTGTTCTTTAAGCGACTTTTCAACAACAGCAATAACAATAAGGAATCTTTATTCGTAGAAGAACAAAGAAGACTATAACGAAGCAGTTGTTTAAAGTGAACTGAGGAAAGCAGTATTTGAAATGTGCTGGTATAAGGAGGATGTGTTTGCTGTTATCTTTAGGGTATGTCGAACGTGGCGGGCGCTGCGAGGGAACGACTTGAAAATGAGACTACTGTTGAGAATATTAAAATACCTTCGTGGAAGGTTGGTTGATTCTTTCAAGTGCTCACTTGTTACATTGATCGAGCGGTATCATCAAAAAGGGTTACTATGAGCCATTTGGTCCCACACGCATTTAGAATGCGCTACATTTCTGTTTCCTTTCCTTCACTTTTGTTTGTTCGAGGTAGTCGGCATGCGCTTGTAGGTTAATAAAGTTGTGCCAGTGAATGTGCATGGCGGGTTATAAGATGGGAAGAGAGCTCGAACTTAGTTTCTGATATGGTCATTCTTCTCTATGTTGTCGTTTTGATATCGATTTACGTTGGCGATGTAACGTAAAAAGACATGAGCGGCATATAACGCCGTTTTTGCGTCTGTGTTTATGGAGGCTACAGTAGATTGTCAAATCTGCTAGATGAAGATCACTGGTTCACTTTTGTGTAGGTGACTGTCTTCAAAGATCCATAGGAGCTTTTTATCTCTAGCAGAGACACGAGCTGCAATTTTGTTCCTCTGTCGTCCATAGGAACCTTGGGATTAATTATATTCACGCTTCGACGGGAGAACAGTTCTTTCTGGGAGAGTGTCTTTGTTGTGGACCTTAGTACTTTCGTCCTCCAAAGGGTGTGATTACATCATCAGTGAGGAAAGGCTCTCGCAGGTGAATTATCGATGCTATAAAGTAACGTTCATACAAAACATCCAGTTTCCCAGTTGGAGCAGTTTCTCCTACAGTGATCGGATTTTCAGAGTTTGCAATCATCGGCAGCTTCAGCTGTAGACAACAATAGGATTTCCGTTGAGTTGGAGGCTTCTGGTAATTAGAAGCTTCCTTGCAAAGCTGGTAGGATTGTACTGAGGAAAGGACTTCTGCCTCAGGTTTTACAGCATGTGTAAGCTCCATTAGGTTAAGCTTACAGCAAATATATAGAGTGCCTGTTCAACTAAGTGACTACAGATTCAACGTTGGTTAGTTAAGCGGGTGCTGCGTAAGTGGGTGACTTCAGGTCGAGCATTGGTTATTTAACTGTGTTCTAGTGCATTTTTGAAACTCTTCGAAACCAGGGATATCATCTGTTACTTTCGTTGCAAGAGTGCCTTGAATTCGCGCCGAATACACGCATTCCTAAATGCGTTCGGGATTTTAATGTTACTATTGGAATTTACTGAAACTCGCTGGTTATTCTGCATATTCAGCGAACAGCACACTCTCGTTTTCTAAAATGGCCAACTAAAGGCTGGTGCTTGTCGAATTTTTGCAATATTTGAGCTAACGGTTGGTTAGTTTATAAATGTTTTGGTTTGTTTCATCGGTGTTTTATTTTCCACTACAACTGCTTTGAGGACAAAATGGAGCAGCACAAACCGCGCATCGACTACAGCGACGTGTTTGATGAGGACGTTGGTCAAGAAGATGGCATGTGGGTTTGGCAGATTGAAAACTTTTATCCAACAATCCTCGATCCGTCTTTCCATGGTCATTTTTATGAGGCCGACGCCTACCTCATCCTCCGCACTACCAAGGTTTCGTTTTTAGTTCATTTGGGGACGGAGAGATCTTTTACATTGTTATGAGGGAATGAACTCGTCAGTTTTATTAGTTTTGCGGAGACCCGAATATTATAAGGACGAGAAAACTTTATGCGTTTGCTGGGAGTTGGGGATTCACAGGTTCTTTTTATCCAACTTTATTTTAAAAATATTATTTTCTAGTGTTTGTTGCAGAAGTATGTGGTTGTTTCTTTCCTTGAGAGAGCATGCAGATGTGTTTTCTATTTTCTGTAGTGATTGCAGTAGTTGCAATGAAGTCTTTATTTACAGTTTAGACAGTTTAGAACTTTATAGGCATTAGTTTTTAATAATTAACCGTGTTATATATGTAGCTTCTCATGAAAGTTGAAGAGTACTTTTTTATGTACTTGTTGGCTTCTTCGAGAACAGAGTGTAAAGTGTTGTGCGAAACAACCCAAGCTCAGTGCAGAGTGTTGTATGACCTCTTGAAAATTTTTATTAGCTATTAGCTTGAAGGAGAATTTGTTATGGACAGCAATATCAACAAAATTTGAATACGGGACCGCGAAACTTCGTCGGAAGGTATTATTGTGAGGCCGAATTCGAAGATGGAATTTCCTACTCGTAGATGAGGAAGGACATTAGTATGTCGCTCCATAGTGCAATAATAAGGTCCCAATGTCGGCGAGGTCTAGTCAGTTTGCCAAAATGAGTTGCTCTTGGTGTGGAGTTGTTAAGAAATTTCCTTTGTCGTGTTCAATGACGAACTAACCAGCGCCAAAAGTCCAGGTATTTAATGCGCATGTCTGTGCTAAAATTGTAATGAAATATTCTCGTACTTAAGGTGGCCTACAAACCTGTTCATTTCATAACGAGGATCTCTCGAATAAGAAAAATTCGAAACATTTCACTACGTTAAAGAGTTATCGTACGTAAGGCTGAAGGAATTCGTGATTTGCTGTGGTTGATCTATGTAACACTGTGATTCCACAATGATAGTATTTTTTTATCGCAAGTAAATTATTTGCAAGCGCATATTATTAGTCGTTGTTATCTAGATGTTGTACATTAGAAGCAAAAAATTTGTGTTAAGCATAGAAAATGAATTCCTCAAACGTTTCTGAAAGATTTTTTTCTCCCTTTGAGAAATTTTCACGTTTCATCGTCGAATGATTGAAGCGGCTAAATCTTTCTAAAATTTTTGAATGTTTCTTTAATATGTAATTCATCATTCAGTTATATTTCATACTTCATACAGCGTGTTTTGTAGTTCTCATTTAGTTGTCCAACACTTATAAAGGAGGGTCGCATTTTTCTGCATATTAAAAAGGAGGCAAAGAGTGGTTTAGCTGCTGCAAGGATGACACAGCACTTTGCTGCATGCTAAAAGAAAAACGAAGTGGCCTTGTAATAGTGAGTAGGAAAGCTCAGCGCTCTCTCTATCACAGTGAGGGTGCGGGACACTTCTAGGTGAGAGAAGAAACAATACAAGGAGACTCGTAATGAGTGTTTTGTGATCACATTCGATTTCAGGAGGATTCTGGTAATTTGCGACACTCTATATATTATTGGATAGGTGAACATGCGAGTCTCGACAAGGGGATGTGTGCAGCTGTGCATGCTGTGAATCTCCGTAATCATTTGGGCGCCACATGCAGGTACCGCCACCATATAAATTTCACTTCTTTCAAGCTGTCGTAGTATTCGAGTCGCTGTGATTGATAGAACAAATAGAGAGCCTGAATCGATTTGCGCCAGTGAAACTAGTGTAATGATGGCTGCGCACTGTGATTCTTGCAATGGTTCTGAAAACGCGCCTAGGGATCATATCTTATCTGCGTTTTTTTTTCGAAAGGGGAGGTGGGAGGGGGTGGTTCAGGCCGATGCCTACAGAGGGAAATGGTACTCTGTGGACATACGTCAGTGTGATTCTGATGCGGTGATGAGGATGTCTTTTGGAAATAGGGGGTTTTATTTGTGCAAAACAGTGGTACTTTTTTTGCGATGCAGTGTCAGTCATTTTTCGGTTTCGTTATGTAGCATGTTTTGCGCACTTGATGCAATCGAAATTTTAACAATGATGCATTGTGCAGCATGCATTCGATTTCGCTACGTACCACAGCACTTCAGTTTAAATGCATTGCTTTACTCTAATTTGCCATGCTAATTTCTAGTTAAACAGCATACATTCATTTCTAAATCGATAGGATGTTAGTCTGAGGTTTTTCCTTATTTAAGTGCCCGATGGATGGGTTATTGAATTATCTTCATAGATGCTGATATGCGTTAAAAGTTGAGTGTCGATCGGAAACATATCGCAAACCTTAACATCAAAGCAGTGAGATTCTCTTTATTTGGGTTTTCGGTGGACTAATGCTGGTCTGTGCATTTTTATAAACATCAAAGCAGTGAGGTTCTCTTTATTTGGGTTTTCGGTGGACTAATGCTGGTCTGTGCATTTTTATAAGTTCACTGGGTTTAGTGACTCTCTTCTGAACTTTGTGGTTGTGTACGTGAAAAAAAATTTCTTTTGAATTCGGACATTCGGCGAGGCTGTAACGACGATCAAATGAAAGCGTGAAAAAGAGATGATTGAGTGCTTTAATAAAGAGGAAATGCTAACAACTGTCATCACCGTCCTCTGCCAATTAACTTTCAACTGAAAAACCGATGAAATCGGGTCTTCAAGTTTTTCTTTTGCAGCCTATGGCCGTAATTGATGAAACACTTCCGGTCGGCTAGCAGGCTTTAATCCGCTTGTAGTGGGTTGGCTTAATCCGCTTGTAGTCCGTTGACTATGATTCTGTTTCACCTCTGTTTCGGCAGTCGTCAGAATTGTTTGGTCTTCTTGTTTAAGTGCTGTAGGTTAGGTATAGAGCTGTTGTCCAGCCGGAGAGCTATACCGGTTCCGAGAGGCAGTGAACGAAGCCGTTGCATGCAAAGGTTTCCAAATCGTTAATCATGCTCGAATTCTGGACCAAAGATTACAATTTGGACGGGACAGGAGACCGAATCCATTGATTCGACGCATGTTGACAGTGTCATGCCTCCTTGCTGTGATTTACTCATATGTTGAGAAGCACATCCCAAATTGTCTAAACTCGATGAGCACTTTTGGAGCGCAGGTGGTGGGATTTTGCGAACTTGTAACTGTATATCCGAAAAGGGCTTTCCATTGTGGACGAGCAAAAAATGAAATATTTTTGTAATTCCCGTTCTTCGGTCCCTGCTGTTTTTTTTTCTACGATTCTTTTACTTTCCTTATGTTTTTGTGGTTTCTGAGTGGCCTTTTCAAGAATATGAATACAATTATTGAGGGAAGCTCGATAGTTGGTTGCATTACCACTCGCTTCGCATTACGCTCTAGTGGCTATAGTACTGAAGGTGGTAATAATTATCCGGCATAAGCCACGGCAGTTGGTTGTAAATAAAAACATTTCACATGCATCGCACGTCTTGCCCTTGTGAGCTTTTGCTTAAAAGCTAGTGTTTTTGCATTCACCGTTTCCGGTTTACTGCGCTGCTAAGCGAATGCTGCTTTCTCTTTGGTTGTCCTTATGGTCAATGGTTTCTACTAGGATGGCTTGGAGTCACGATTTTTCGATATCAGGAAAATCCCATTTTAATATGCGGGTACATAGGAGGAGAGGCGTTGGGGGTGTGGGTAGGGGGAGGAGATGTCATGCAATCTGCAATGCTACTTGTCAGCCTAGAAAAACTTATTTTAAAAGCGTGAATTGAATTTCTGAGGAAACACGTGCTGACTCAAGTTGATTTGCAGAATCGATTCAAAGTCAAAATAAGTCGTAAAATTTTTTCTTCATTTTATATATACGTTGCTGAAGCATCTTCCATATGAATAGAAATGGAATGTTGTTGGAAAATATGTTGAAACTGATTCGTGTGCACTTCATTACAAGTGTTGTGACTGTACCGAAAGTGTTGAATGAAAGATCTTGATCGCAACTTAAAAAATTGGGAGTAATATGAAGCATTTTCGGTAAGAGCGGCTGCAAAGGAAACAAAAGTAAGGAAAAGAGGCATTTCATATAGAAAAAGAACTAAAATTGATTATTGTCCAAGTTTTTCTTTGAACAGTGGAATGTCTTTGCTTTCCATTCGCCGATGATTTTAGGCAGTAATTAGTGTATTGAGCTGGAATTAACCAAATCAGTATTAACGCGTTTATATCCAGCAAAGCAACAGTGAAGATGCGTCTACGGTTTTTCGCGAGCAAAATGTATAAGTCATGATTTTTTAAACTAATTTAGGGCGCATATGGAGTATCCGGAAAGGTGCCATTTTAAAGCACTGAAGTAGTTCTTTTCTACTCTGTTTTCTCCTTCACATCACTTTCCATCTTGCCCAGTTTTGGTGTGAAAAGTTTCGAAACTGATTTTCAGACAATTTTCAACAACTTAGCTATTGATTTAAATTTTCAAACAACAGTTTCAAAACTTGATTCGTAAGAAAGATGGTCGCATATGTCTTTTTTTTCGATTGGTTGTTTTGAAATATTACCTGGGAATGATTTGTTCTTTCTCTTTGAGGACTGAAAGAGAGGAAATGAACGATGAATCGGATGAGTTCCTCGAATTATTTGGCGAAGAAATCACCTACATTGAGGGCGCCAGGACTGCTTCGGGATTCTATACAGTGGAGAAGCAGACTCATATCACTAGGTAAGTCAAATAACTTTGACGATACCACAGGCCTGAAAAAACCAGATCATCAAGTAAAAGACACTCGATGAATTTGGTTGCATTTGACGGCAATGTGACTTATCTGCAGGGTGAGCTGCAGATGCATTTTAGGCGGTATTTATTTGGCTCAGTAAAGCTGTTTTTTATTGTGAAATGATCGAAATCAAACTCAGTAGGTGATCAGGTTTGTCCCTGGCAAAATAGCGCTCGACGATAATTTGCCAAGGAGCTATCCAACAGCAACAATCAGTAAAAGAATATTTCAAGAAGGGATTATGAAGAGCTGTCATATTTATGTGAGTAGACAGTGGTAAGTTTTTCTTGTGGCTGTGTCAATATCATCGTTTGCCTATAGCTTGAAGAAGTGGGAGTTGGAAATGTTCGAAAGTCCTGTTCACCGACCCCATCCCTTCTCTCATTTCAGGACTGTTGTTAACGCCATTCATTGGCTGCATATTTTCCATCAGTTTGAGGAGGCAGAAGACTTAAAGTTATTTTAGCGCACTGTCACCTCCCATATTATGAAATTTCTGGCTGCTCCCCGTCCAGTACTTCTGTGTTCCGCGAGCTACCATTCATATATGGGATGAGGGGTTATTGTGTAGGTTTTATTAACCAACGGTTCAGTCGTTGTTACCTTTTCTCGTTTTCCAACAAAATTGTGAGACCGTTGACACAGTCTGCAGTTGCCTTGCAGCAGTATTTTGAAGAGGTGAAAACTATCGTCTCATTCTGAAGTGAGACATCGTTGGCATGCGCCCATGCAATTTCTATGCATGTTGAGCATGTTTAAATGGGTTCAGCTGACATTTGATCGATTAGTTGGGTGGGCTTGAGTATAAAAACGCTTTAGCCGACCTGTATATGGCCTTTCCCCCATCCATCCCAGTTTTGTTTTGCAGTTTTTGAGGTTCGCCGTGAAAAGCATAGGCCTCTAGAAGAGGGATAATAGCGAGGTATGGTTTGTCAACGTTGTGTATTGGATAGATATGTATGAAAAATAGAGGAATGATTTCTGCGTTGAAGCTGGTGCTATTTGGCCTGACTGATGATGCAGCTAGTGCATCACCTCAAGAGATATTAAATACACTGTTTGAAGGTTGTATCGGGCGTCCGTTACCGGTAGCTCAGTGGATATGGAGCCAGTGCCTGTTTCACCAGATAGCCTCGATCCACGCTATGTGTTCCTTCTGGATGCCGGTGGAACCATGTGGATATGGAGTGGGAGGAAAGCGAGGGTAAGTGTTCAGATATATAGGCGTTCAAGGGTAGTTGAAACTGGAGTCAGCATGTTCTTGTGGAATGTTTGGAGTATTCATTGCGAAGTGTTCTGCGCCTAATTTGCGAACTGCTTGATATATTTGGTAACAGGCATATTTGCAGGTTTAATAAATTTTCGCCTTCATTTTTGCTTGCGCGTTTCGATTGGGTTCGGCTGGTTTTGTATGTTGATGGTTTTTCTTCTGCTGATGCATGAAGTGGATTCCTTCTTTTGTGCGTTTATTGCATGCAGCTTCTAATATGAAAAAATTATAAATTCCGCTTCGAGCTGTTTCGAATTTAGTAGACGACAGCTCGGCAGTAGTTGCATTGCTTTAAGTCATATGAACCATCAGCCACGTTTGCGACATAATCTTCCCAGTTTCCGGATAGAGTCTTAAGTGTTCATGGATGCGTTGCGTTGAACGTGTTTATCATTAGCTCACGCATCGCTAGGAACTGTCTGCTTGAAATAACAGTTTATTAAAAGAAGTAAACCCATGCCTTCGCTTGGGTCAGTTATCTCGTTAAGCTGTGCTGGCTCTGCCGTAGTTGTCTGCGTGACCGTGTCAAAAGTGAAAGCACAGCGTGCATTTGCACATCCTTCAACGGAAATAGAAAGACATAAAGCATGTGTCATCTTCGCCACCAGAAATGGTATTGGAAGGAGGAAGTGCAGCTTCACCGTTTGCAACGACATTTGGTTGCATAATGACACCATTTGCAGTTTAGTGAGCCCATAATGGTTGACTCTGGTTTCTGGTGCAGTTGTTAATTATGAAGATTTAAAATGGTAATTCTATCTGTTCGCATCGCTTGCTATTTAAAAAATCTACTTCCTTCACCGCTGGTGCAGTTAACTGCGAAAAATCTGTTCGCTGGTGAAATGCTGGGTGCAGTTAAAAATCTCCTTCACCGTGAGAAATCTTCTATCTGTTCGCTGGTGCAGTTTAAAAAAACTACTTCCTTCAGCGATCTGTAGCTTCTTCAGAAAGAAATGTTTGGTTCGCACCGCTTGCTCTTTCTTGCAACTTAAATTGAAAAAATCGTCGTTGTCAGCTTTTTTTAATATATCAAAAAATTTCATTTCCCCTGGCCATTTCACTCGCAATATTTCATGTGGTAATCCGTTTAGCTGAGGAAGTAGAAATTTTGAGGAGCATATCCGGCTGCGCAAAAAATTTTTGTTTCACGAAGTCGTGGATCGAATTAAAAAAATAATCCCAGTTATCGTAATTTTTCAAATGCATTCATAATAATTGGAAAAAATTCAACTGATTTCACTCATCTCCGAAATTCCTTACTCTCTTCAACCATCTCCTTTGAAATCTTAAAGCTCATTTGGCGTTTTGAAACCTTCTCCGTCGATCGGGTAGATAATTAAATGATAATAATCAAACAGCGAAAATTCAATAGCATTTGAAGGGGGATGAGGTGTATTCGTTTGTTTGCATGACGATATTGGCCAGTTTTTAACGATTTGTTTGCAACGGCATCCGCCCGTTTTTCTTTATTGCAGGTTTATTAACGTCCATGACGTTTCTAGCTATAAGAATTGCACTAGACGTGACTTTAAACTATTCGCAACATTGAATGCCGAATTGAAAACACTCACATTGATGTTTTTCGTATGGAAGCTCTAAATTTCCTAGAGTTATTAAATTTAAATTGAGGTAATTGTATCTCTTCAGATAACTGTGACAAATAAAGCACGTTTATTTGCTGTGAAGATGAACAAGAAGGATCGTAAAGGACGCGCCGAAATTGAGACTTGCACCGAACTGAAAACGCCTGATGAGTTCTGGATGGCTCTTTATGGTAAGGTGTAAAGTGCAAGTATTTCATGAACCGCTTTTTATTGCTTTAATAATGAGCCATTGTCAGAGGGAAAGTGGAAGCAACAAAAGGTATACTGCTGAAAATTTTGGGACATCAGTGAACCAAACGATGGAATGTTTATTCCTTTTTTGAGGGAACCTTATTCGGCTGTTACTTGTTAATCTGTTCTATTAGTTCATTTAGTTCAGCAATTTATCAGTTCAGCAATTTGTTAGTTCAATAGTTGGTTCAGCATTTTGGAAGAGTTAGATGCACTGACGAAATCTCTCAGTTTGCCTGCTTCTTCACGTCCTCACCGTTCGCTTTTTTTCCAGATTTTTGAAATTTCGCTTGCCCCATCTAAAAGTTTCTCGGCTGCGGCTTTCAATTGAATATTTCCGTGTCAGTGACTTTTTTCTCTTTTCTGTTTGTGGTTAGAAGCTCTCGTTTTATGTATGATAAACCTTTTGTGAATGAAAAAAAGATTTAGATGATAGACGTTCCCTATTACCTATATGATTGTGGAAGTTACTCTCTTTCTAGCCAGTTCACACTGTTGGAAAAGATGTTTTTCTTTCTCTATTTCCTCATTTCGCTTTGCTCGCTCGTTAATTTTTGTTTTGCCTTTTATGCGCTCTTGCAAATTTATTTCGCAAAAACGCATTACGGCGACGACATATCAATGTGAGTGTAGTTTCAGCAATGTAAAAGTTGAGTTAGAATGAAGAAATTGGTGGATATTGTGTTTGCCTCAGGATGACTTATTTGATTCTTATTGATCTAGCTACTTGAAGAGAAATTAGAGAAAATCAAGGATGAGGAAATGTGCATGCATCCATCACCATCGGGATCACGGGAAAATGAATTCGTCGCAGAAGTTTCCGCGAGCGGTGGAAATAATTTGAATATCACGGCATTGTTTCCAGTGTTTATTATTTGCTCGTAACTTATGAAACTGGCCAGTTAGATGTTGTGCACCGTAGCAGCGCTACTGGCACACTTCACTTGTTCACTCTTTTAGTAACTTTTAACCGTAGGCGTGTGCAGGGTTTCCTATTTGAAAATTTCACCGATCGTGAAGGACAGATCAAAAGTACCAACTTGGAAACAGATAAGGTGCTCAAAGAGCACCAGGTGTCCGTAATTCTCGTAAATGCATCCAAGATGGGCAGCTTTCCCACTCTTAGCTTCGATAAGTTTCTATCTGGTATATGACCTTAAGTGTTGCGTAACAACAGATGGTCCTAATTAATAACTATCCAGCAAGAGCAGTTTTTTATTTTGTTGATCTGTGACGGTTTATTTCTCTGAGAAAGCAAGAAATTGAATTACTGCATCCGGCAGCTTTAAATACCATAAGATCAGATTCCTTTTGAATACCAAGAAGACTGCTGAGAGAAGGAGAGAGAGAGTACTATGTTCCCTGCGTTCAAGAATGTAGTCTTACTCTACTTACGTTTCCTCCGAATATCTTTGACCTACCTCACACTTCAGTTCCAAAGCTTCAACATTCCCAACTCCTTCCATTTCCAGCCTTCCAACAAAATCGCATAGTATTTATGCGTCTTTTTTCTGCATAATCGATCAGCAGGGTCCCATCTTAGTCTAAGATACTGTCACCAAAATCTTCCTAGGTGAGGGCTACTAACGTGATCAGACTTTCTTCGAAAGACCAAGTGTCTCCATTCCTTGCAGGCTTCCTTTGATTCGTAGAGCAGTTGATGAATGAAAGTCCCGTCGTCGCCATCGATTCTGTCAAGGAAATCCACCTTCTAGAACCACTGCTGTAGTATCTCCTGGCATTAGTTCTCAGTGGCAGCATTCAGGTTCTCTAATAAGACGGGGATGGTAGTGGAGAACGATATTGATAAAACCATTGATTGCCCTGTTCCTTCTTTCATTGAGAAGATATTTGATCAGCGAACTAGGTCTATCTTGAATATATTTTCCACGCCGCCGAAATTCTGCTGACCAAAACTAGATTCAACATGAAGATATTTCTTGAGCATAAAACTGCTGCAGTCGGTTGTGGACCGAGCTGCAGTACCAATTTTTGCACTTTATTCATGCTTCCCCTGCAGAGGAGTCGCACAGCTTTTTTCGTCACAACGACTACGTCATAATCGTGATGTCTCCGACTAAGGATAAGAAAAACGGTTTTGCGTTCAGGACGCGGAAACAAGCTGACAGCATGATTCGTAAGGTAATTAGGTGAAACGGTTGTACCAATTAGGTGAAACGGCTGTATATATATCAGAGGTGCGCCCGACGTGAGGTTTAACGACATCTGGCAACTCTTCAGATCAACTTCACAAGCTGCCAGTTATATCCCCTCAACATGAACTTCTTTTATCGCTGCAAATACAATATTTCTAACTGAGGTAGGTCTCCAAGATAGAAAAAGTGGTTCTTGGAAAATTGTTGAAGTTTTTTTAAGAATCAGATAAATTCTATTAATGGGTCAACTGAAAATATCATGCTCACCTCCTCAGTGAAGAATTATTGCACAATCTTCACTATAACACTAAGGTATGCTTAAGTGTGGCTGTGCTACCTTCTTAAGTGTAACAAACGAGTTATTTTAGGACAAGCGAAAAAACCGGATGACCCAATAGTGGAGCATGTCGATGCGGACTTCGTTCCGGATCGGAGGCGTCTTTATGAGGTTAAGATCGGAATGGGTTTTCTCGAACTGCCACAGTTGGAACTCCCTTCTGGCATCCTCAGACAGGTTGCCATTTGATATCAAGTAGTGTTTGTTGGACTGGAAGATCGTTTAGTCGCTCAGTGTACTAACTTTCGTTTATGTCCGACGTGAAAGTAGTTGATGCCTGATTTCCACGTTTTGAACGCTTTTGTCGAGCTTATTTTCGTATTAACATATTAATTTTATATAGGGGGTCCTTAGCTAACGCATTCGTGCAAGCGGTACTCTCAGTTGAGGACATTAGGTGCAGCGCACGAGGTCGATAGTGGCTATGGCGGCCATCTATGCTTGATTAAAAGCTCGGTGTTCTGGTAAGTCGCTCATAAGAGAAATAAGCTTCTGATTTTATGATACTTGCGGAGCACGATTTATCGATTCTAGTGTTTTAAGGCGCATTCATTTCTTTAAGTGATGTTTTCTACCAAAGTAGCGAGAACGTTTTACCTATGGGAGGGAGTAAAGCGATTATTTTGCACTCTTTTGTTTTTATGATAATTTTGGCGATTGTCATCGCTTAACATTTCAACATGACTTCTTTCGTTTTTTCTGGGTGATCTTCCAGTGCAAACATCCGTTTGAGAATGCCCACGAAGCTGCAATGTTGCAATGCAAGGACTTGTTGCTTTGTGAAAGATAGCAGGAAATCATTTTCCAACTTCGCAGATATCACACATCTCAGCAGTACACGTGAGAAGCGATCGTCAACAATGAGTGCAAAGCGGATTGCTTGCGCTTCGGAATCTTTTGGCGTCGGGACAGTTAGACGCCAGGGACATTTTGGTGCCCCCGATTTGGCTCAAAGGACATTTTAGCACCAATAATGGCCATTTTGGCGCGTGTCAGTGCTGTCTGACAATACAGCTAGATTTATTTTCTGCTATGAGTTCAACTTTTTTATGAAAATAAATAGTTTCTGAAAAGAGGTTTGCAATTTTAACCTTTTTGAGTCCACACTAGGCTAAAAAGTTGCACCTATACGGATGGGAAATAATGTTGAAGCATTCGTACTTTGGATGGGTTGAAGTAACGTTTTGAATAAAGTAGACTGGAATGTATAAAAAGCGCTTGTCTCATTTAGAATAAATATATAAAGTGCCGTAATTAGAAGTTTTCTTTAAATTCTTTCGGAATGTTATGCTTGTTTTGCTAAGTAGCGCTTGTCCACAAGCCTCATTCAACAAGCATGCAGCACAGAAGCATGTCTCATAGGCGATGAAACCGAAAGAAAAGAATGGCGTTTGCTAGATGCATTCAAAGCAGTTTGGAAAGCTTGAATGATTTTTTTGGCAGGTTGGTTTAAAAGTGATCACTCTGCCAGAGTGATTAAAGAAATTAGTGTAACAACTGCAGAGATGAAGCGGAGGACCTCACAGACATTTTATGAAGCGTTATAACACTTCCGCAATCCGGAATTTAGTGGAATCTGAGATCGATGGCATGATCGACATGTGGAGGGGGGGGGGGGTGGAAGAGAGCGTAATTCTTCCTTACGTATCTGCAATTCGATCTGAAGAAGGAAAGATCGATAAAGAAGGCGTTTGAGGGCGATTTTAACAAGTTGTAAAGTAATGTACTCATCATAAGGCATGCATGCTTATTAAGTCATAAAAACTGCAACGGTTAACATTTCTTTGGTCAGTGCAGTGCACATCATCCAGGGTGTTCCATTATTCCAACAGCAGTCATATCGAAAGTCTTCTCCGTCGCGTTATGATTTTTGCGAGCTTTTTCTCACCGGAATAGTAACAGCATTTCCTTAGTGCAGGGGATTCTAAACAGCACTTGGTGGAGGTGTTTTGAATATCTCTGTGAAAAATCGACGCCAGTTCTGCTGTGGTCTTTTTTATAGTAGCAGTAAAAAAGTATATAATAGCATGATGCGCCTTGCCACATTTCTGATTGCCATGGAAGGCTTTTTTAGGATGAGTTTAATGTATGGAGAATTTGTAATAAGTACTAAATGAAAATCATACTTTCGAAGATTGCAGACAGCTTCTTCTCTGCAGAATGGCTGAATGCGTAACTTAAGCCATGAAATTCTTGTTTTTTGCAGCTTTCTTGTGCTTTGACAAAATAAGAAAGGTTCTCTTCGCAGCACTGCATGGAAGGAATTTTTTTCAGCTTATTTCATAATGGTATAAACAGCAATAATTATCTTGCAAGAGTAGTTTCAGCAGTAGCGCAAATAGCAGTTCTTTTAATTCCGTGATATGAGTGCAGAGTAAGGATGTTTACCTCAGTGAGGGATAAATAATTCGTTGTACTGAATTACTTTGCTTACGATGTTGCATATGCCTGCTATCATGAAACTTGCTCGTCAGGAAATGCTCAATACGAAATGCGCCTATATCCTCGATTGTACCTCAGATATCTTCTTATGGCTCGGCAAGAAGGCAAATCGACTGCTGAAAATGGCAGGACAGGTACGTCGGAAGAGTCGTTTGTTTCTATGAGTAGGCGAGTATTTTTAGTTTGCCTGTTCTCTATATAAAACGTTTTCGATTCGATGAACTCTTCTGATTGTTCCTGTTTTTGAACAAACTGGATGCGATGCAGCAACTTTCGGTTAAGTTGAACGTTGTTTGCAGCCTCTATATTGCACTAAAATTTCAGAAAATGGTGGCGGAATTGCACGCAATGCTTGAGAGACCTGACTATACAACAGTATCCCGTGAAGTTGAAGGCGAGGAGTCAACAATGTTCAGGTATATTTGAAGTATTTCACGTCCAGCTTCATTGATTGCTCTAAAACAAAGGCATGAGGCAGGTCGAAGCATTTGCATGGACATGCATTCCATCGTTTGTCATAAAGTAGCATGAAGGAGAGTGAATTTTTGCGAGTGTCGAAAAGGGAGGGCACTTCAAATCAAAAAGAGCAAAGAAGGAGAGCAGGTCAGGTAAGTAAGCTTTGAGCGATCGCGTTCAGATTTGTTCAGCTATTTGGTGTTTACGGCCAGGTAAGATGTCTGCATCTCAGATCTTGTCGTTGCAGCCATTTCCTTATCCTTGCATTTGTTTCCATCACCTTCCTCCCTTTTTTCGATACCTTAGGCCTTTGATAATTCCATGAAATTGCCCTGGAGCGGCACCGCATGACTTGCCTAGCACCTTTCCAGGTAGCTTAGCCCGTGAATAAGCATATGCTGTGTCGAGAAAATGTTAGCGAAGTTACCACCGTCATCGAAAAAAAATTTTTTTGGGAACTAGTAGTCTGCGGACTCACCAGTAGAATTACGAAATTATACACACAGCTCTGTTTCCGAACAATATGATGAGGATTTTGCTGATCCAGTTGTAAGCTGCTTTTTCACTAAGCACTACAGAGATCTTTTTCCTCGATGCTGTTTCGGTAACTCTGAAACCTTTCGGTCACCAGTGGGGCGTTACTAGTTGTTTTGGAGGTAGGGAGAAGTTGTAGGCGAACTTCCAATTGCTTCGAAAGGAGAGGGGGAGAAACGAGGAGGCCGACTTCAATAATTCTGCATTGTTCACAAGCTAGCCGCATTTTGCAAATATGTGTGGGAGGGAACCTGCCATTCCTTCTTCTGATCGTGAGCTTGTCTCCTGCTAGCTTTCTTTGAAATGCTGTTCCTCTTTCATCCAGCAAAACACGTCTTCATTTTGTGTTCACGACGACAAAAGCAATTTCGGGATCGCCGTTATGAAAGGACGATGCTTGTAAGGTTGCTCACGTTGCTACTTAAGGTTCTCATTTGAAAGCTTGTATCGCTGATTGTTTTACTTGGAGTTTGCTGAGGGGATTGCGGGGGAATGATGTGCAGTTGTCACAACTTGGTGATCGCTTCCCAGCCGTTGTATGCTCTCCTCAACAGCTTTATTGAGCAAGTTTATCGATTGGCTTTGCTTTTACATTGGTCAGTAACAGGTCGAAGTTCCAAGGATGGGATGATATCGTTCCATTCGACTTTACGAGGACCGCCGATAGTGTTCAGAGACGTGGCGCTGATTTAAAGGTTACAATCGTCTTTCTTTTACCGCTTGCCAAGGTCGTTTTTTTTGGAGGAGAAGGAAGTATGAAGTCTACTACGACTTGGAAAGATTTTTTTCCTGTCTATTAGGCGAAAAGTCGCTATAGAAGGGAAGAATGCTGTTTTATCGCTGAGAATTGTTTTATTATTGACTGAAACGATTTTGTGAGCGTCGTTTCTTTATCTCGGGTATGTGTATAGCGGTTATAAATATAGTTTTGTCAGTACTCACAGGATTACGTTTGCAGCCGTATTTGTTAACATCGTTACGGTGTAAAACTCTTAAAAAGCATGTGAATACTCGGGCATTGCATATTTTTGCGAGTGATTATAACGTCTAAGATAGCGTTATTGGAAAGTAGCAAAACGATACGATTTTTGCATATCTAATTAAGCTGGTTGTTTATATTTTTAAAAGAGATTATCCTAGGGGTCGACTGCCTTTCTAAAGTGCGCTTTGATGAAGTCGCAGTATATCCGTATTGGTGTGTCTAGATCTTTCGACCGTGAATTTAGTAAGGCTTGATGCACTTAGTTCAGTTGCTATGATCTAAGATGTGAGTTGACCTGCTTTCACTTTTATTCATCGATGTCGAAAAGAGTCAGAAGTACTTAGTTGCATCTGAAAAATTGAGCGCATTTAATCGCATTCTGCAAATGGTTGCAATTTTTAAATTAGAACTGTGCAAGCGAGTGGTGCTTCTTAAATGTGTATGATGGATTAATTGGGTTGGTGGTTGCAAAGGCGCATGTAGTGCAAGCTCATCCCCTAAGTTCTATTTTACAAGCGAAATTTATCTCGAAAGTTTATCAGTAATTTTTAAGCAACCAAAAGGAACTTGAATATGCAGGTGATCATGGAGCGTGACAAGATCAAAACCGATCTTGCATCGTTGTTCCTACCTCGGCAGCCGTCAATGAGTGAAGAAGAAGCCGATCAAATGATGGAAGAATGTAATGAAGATCTCGAGCTGCTCGAACCTTTTGTGCTGGTTAGTTGATCTCTCACTTTTGTAAATACAGGTTTTTCATTGCGAATTTAAAAATATGATTGAACGCTTTGCACAAAATGCGTGTTGGCTTGATGCTATAAGTGATCCAAGAGCTGCAAAAAATAAACGGTGTAGTGGTCGTTTAAATGAGCATCACTGAGATTTTTGGGCAGTGCAGCGATTGTTACTTCCTTTAACATTTCCGATTTATGCTGTATTTCGACTGTGTTGTTGAATAAGTGGGGCAGTTGTTTGCCGGATTCGATTTCGTCAGTACCGGATAGCTTATATGATTCAGATGTATTGATGGCCTTATAAATTTAGTTGTACTCCAGCTTATAAAACCTGAAGATGTCTGTTATCTGTGGCCAACGGCGTTGGCTTGTTTCTGCGATTTCCGTCGGCAAAAGAATCTCCCAGCTCGTTTATGTCAAAGCATTCTGTCATATCTTTTTCTTTTCTCGTTGTCATCGAGTTTCATGTTTGCCTTGTTCTGTGCGGACTTATCTCATATTTCACAGTCAGGGTTCTGCATATATATATATATATATATATATATATATATATATATATATATATATATATATATATATATATATATATATATATATATATATATATATGCTAATCTCTGAGTAAAGTAATGATGAAGTTGCAACCCTGTTTAGATTCTTTTTGAGGTGATAATCCTGCGCCCTTCTGAGGGGGAGGGGGTGACTCCCTTGAGGTGATAATCCCCATTGTCTAATCGCATTTTTCATGTTTTCGTTTTATCATTATGGGATTAACAAACTCAAAGCTTCGGTCGAAGAATCGCGTCGTCCAGGAAATGGAAGAAAAGGTACAAGCATACCTTGTAGCTGGAGAGTGGGATTTGAGACGGAGGAGTCCGAAGTGTAGAAGTTCTTGTTGCAGCAGAAACATATGATGTGATGAAAATTCGCTGTCGTAATAAATGGAACTTCCCTTAATTAGTAACGGGGAAGGTTTTGGGGAATGTAAAAAACAGTAAAAAAGCAATGACCTAAGTCGCGAAGTGAAAACGAAGCTCTCTGTAAGTGATACATTTCTTGTTCAGATCAACGCGAATCGTTGTGCTTCAGCTCCACCAACATCATTTCCGGCGCAACGTAGGATGCGCGAAACCCATGACGTTATTTCAACAACGCATTTAAATTAGACATCGCGTTCTGTCGGAGCGTTCTTGTTCACTGGATGGCCATGTGGCAGCAATCGAGCTTTTGAACAGAAAGATGGCGTTCATTTCTATCGGCGTTCAAATGAGATGATACTGAGAGGCTGGCAGAATAATTCCATAGCTATTAATGCGCTTGGATATCAATGGTACTCTACACGTAGGAAGTATGTCCTGAATAGTTAGCGAGGGAGATCGCAGTTACAGCATCCATGAATACACGTTCTAGAATAAGCATTCTCGCAATTATATATATATATATATATATATATATATATATATATATATATATATATATATATATATGCTAGAATGCGTGAGTGGTGGAATTTCATTGAGGAGTGGCGTCTTGTTCCAGCGAAAGGTTGGGAAAGGAGAATCTTTTGGATCCTCGTTACGCATCTTCGCTACTGAAGTTTTCCAAAGACTTTTACTTTGCTTTTGAGCTAAATAACCACAAAATTTTTACGGTTGAAAGCGAGTTACCTTTTTGCCTTTTTTAAAGAAGCAGGAGCGATAGATGAATATCAGTGCAAATAGTTGCTTGCTTGAACAGTCGGGTGCCCCGGACTTGAAGCTCCCAACTGGAAGCTGTCAGAACCTCAGGAGTGGGGCAAATGAATGTTACGCTCATGTATTCTTCCTTCTGATACCTGAAAATAGGGATCAAAATTGCCTAAACCCTCGATTGCGATACCGGATAAATGAGAACGTTACGCGTTTTCGGCCCTAGTTGAGGTAGAAGATTCAGATTCCACTGCGGAGTCAACTGGAGTCAACTCCCGAAATGGCCTATCACTGGTTATTATCGTTCCCTTTCTGTACCGATGCCACTTGCTGTACTCCATTTACTGCAGTTTTGTTTGCCAATTCTTTTCATCCATGTTGGAACAGTTGGTTCGGACTGTGAGTTACCTATTATATCCTTTTATTCCAGTATAAACACAGCTTACAAGGAAAGCACGCATTTCATCAGCGATTCATTCGCTTTGCGATGTTTAATTTGTGTGCTGTTTTCATTCCCACGAATATTTTTAGGAAGGAAAAAAGTTCGTTCGACTTCCTCAAAACGAGTTGGGCACCTTCTATACGATGGACTGCTATGTATTCTTGTGTCGTTATGAGGTTTTACCAGAAGAATATGAGAGTGACGCAGGCGAAGAGAGTGGCAGTGATGCTGACAGTGCGGCTGATGACGATATCTCTGAGCGACACTCCACAAAGGTTACAGCTTGCTTGAGTTACCTCTAATATTTTTGAATTTTCATATGTACCCATTCTAGAGTTGTTGATAATGTAGGTAATGGAAAGAAAGGTCAGTGCATTGTTGCTCATTATAAGGAGATAGCATATGTGGCTAAGAGTTTACTGGAGCGCATCCTCGTCGCTGACCATTTGGTTATGCAAACCGATGATGCGTTATAAAATGTGCGATTTTTTCCAGGGATGTGCACCCGAAGATAGGCAGGAAGATTTCAAATGTGTCGTCTATTTCTGGCAGGGTCGAGACGCCAACAATATGGGCTGGCTGCACTTCACGTTCAGTTTGCAGGTGGGATTCATTTCCAGCTTCATGCGCTCAACTAGTTTCTAGTATACATTTCCTGCCCTCGCGTTGTAAAGCGTTTGCTTCATTCCTTGTATTTATGCATGCTTTCCAGTGTCGGCAATCTGAGTTTCGTGATCAAACAATGATTTTTTCAGAAGAAATTCGAGGATTTGTTCAAGGATAAATTGGAAGTGGTGCGAATGTATCAGCAACAGGAAAATCACAAGTTCCTTTCACATTTTCACCGCAAGTTTGTGATTCGTCGCGGTAGAAGGGGACTCACATTGAATCTCGGAGGTAAGTGCTGCGTTAATTATTCTGTCTATGCTTTTGTCAGTTTCGTAGGTGCTGATAAGTTGTCATGAAGCCTCAGTGATGACCACCAGCATCTGTCGATGGCCTTAGCCAGCTTACTATTTCTACGATCCGAGCCCTAGAATATGCGACTATATTAGTTTCTGATCGAAAAAGGATGGAAAGAAACTCCCACCGGTTTCATTGTCTAGACGGCAGCCCTTTACCGTTTCAGTCACCAGTGTTGATCCATCTATATGCAGCTCGAATAGAGATGACATTTTTTGGAGGCCACACTACCTGTTATGAAGGTGGTGTATTATTTGTTATTATGGGATATGTTTCCCTTCCCCTATCATATGTGGTCCATGTTATTTACATTGGAAAAGGAAACAATCCTGTAGAGATGCACAGCTGCTTGG
Source organism: Ascaris suum (assembly GCA_013433145.1). Taxonomy (NCBI): domain Eukaryota; kingdom Metazoa; phylum Nematoda; class Chromadorea; order Rhabditida; family Ascarididae; genus Ascaris; species Ascaris suum. The sequence goes on from CM024181.1 coordinate 161,087, forward strand.
AGGACTCGCTTGATCACATCGCATTGAGTTTCGATAGGTCGTTTGTCTTAGCGAGCGATGCCACCAAGATTTTATTGTTAATTTAATCTTCGTGTGATGATTGAAATGACCGCTCGAATTATCGCTTAAGTGACCAGTGAATCGCGGCGAAAAATAATCGCATTGCTAAAATGTTGTAGGCGGAAGTTGTAAATCTTTAACACTACACATTTCATGGAGGTTCACTTGATTAAGGTTCAAATCTTTAGTAGTTATAACGGACTGTACCTTTTAAGCTGCACAGGATTTTCTGAGGAAAAAGACTCTTTCTTTTTATTTCCTCTCGTACTTCTCAAGCAGAATCAATTTCATTTGATGGGAAATATTTAATATTGCTTTTCCAAAATCAGGCATTGAATTTAGTATGGTATTTGCGCACTTACCTAGAAATTTTCACGAACTAATCGAGCATAGTCAGTTTTCTGAAGCCTTCGTATTGTACAGCACTGTCTATCGGGCCTGTGAGGCAGTGCAGCCCATCGGCGATCGTTGGCAACATGTGATGTTGCCTCAAAACCTAGTTTAAAGGGAACACTTCACATTAAGGGTAGTACAGACAGGGTCATTGGATGCCGCGAATGTAAAGCATTGTGCACGTGAAGGGTTGCAAGGAAAAAGAGTTGACAAATCCCGATCTTCTAAATCTCCCACTTTGTTTGAGTAAAACCGACTCATTAAATGTTTTCATGGAGGTTCACTAAATATGGCATCAGTGGTCACCACCGTTCTGTCGCAGATTGTGGATTGTAAAGGGTTCATGACTGAAGTTCACTAAGATTGGCTTTGATGCTGCGACGTTGAGGAAAGCTGCTATCTAAGAAGATGATAGACAGTGCAGATTAGTCACACATAAGGGCTGCAAGAGGACGCTGTGGTTTATTCTTCCAATTTTGTCAGCACTTTGCTTCTTTGTCGCTCCTTTACCTGAGGGATGCAGTTCCTGAAGAAGCAGGAGTTGATTTTCAGGTCACTGGCCAGAGCTGTTCCATATGCGCGCTAACGGTTCGTCGCTTTGCACGCGAACCATTCAGGTGGACTGTCGGGCGGATCAACTCAATTCAGCGTTCTGCTACATCCTGAGGGCCCCGTTCCGATGTGCAAATGAAGATGGCATCAGCGGCAAGGTGTACGTGTGGTTCGGCAGCAAGACCACCGATCGACAGCGTCAACTTTGTGAAACGGTTCTTCTCCATTCCTTCTTATTTTCGATTTTGGCATCTAGCGGCGAGCCTTCGTTTCATTAATTAACTGCTCATGTACCACAGGTAATCCGTTTAAATTTGGCAGCTCCTCATGGCTTGCGCAACGTAAAGATTAGTTCGTGAAAGTTCGAGAAAAGCTGGCGTTAGCTCGCAACGGTTATTAAATCTGGCTATCTCTTAAGGAGAATATAGCTTATGCTTTGATAATAGCAGAGCGCGTTATTACTAGTAAGTTGGAAGATATTCAAATAACTTCTCATTGAGCTGTGTGTTTTAGGTCTGTGACCGTTTTCAGTGCATCTTTATGCACACATTACAATCGCAAACGTTGAAAACAGAGTAACAGCCGATTTGTTAAGTATTATGAGCGTAATTTCAGCGGTCTCAAGGTGAAACTCATGTGCAAGCAACGTATGTCCATAGGCACTCGAAAGAGTGAGATTAGTTTCGATTCAACGAAAATCGGTTGTGCGTGACTTGTAAAGCATCCCGCAATATATCTAGACGGTTAAAACAAGTATTCATTGGAAGGTTGTAATGTCACTTTCTGCTAACTAATCCACCTATTCTTTCCGTCTGTTGTGTTAGTCTTGTGGAGGGTTTAAGTGGGATTCACCGCTAAAACGTTCAGCATCGAAGTTGTTTACCTTTGTAAAGGTTCAGTGCAAAATGTTTGTCATAAGGCATGCGCTAAGATTGCTAAGATCTGTTTCGTGCTCGATTTGCGTTAAGGTGCTTCGTAAAGTGTAGTCTTTTTATATGGTATATTGCTAAGGGATTTGGTTGCAACTGCTCCTTGTTGAAGGGAAAGTACGAAGCCTTTATTGGTCAGCACAGCCAGCAACCGTTCGATACTATCAAGAAGGCGCATTTTTATGAAAAAAATGGAGTACATTTTTTTTCTGTAAGTGAAATCCATAACAGGTGTACAATAGAGTAAGTGATACCTGTAATAACTTCTCTGCCGGTGATCTGTGCCCGATAAGCACGGGAGGCGTCTTTTTCCATGTATGCCTTTTGTTTGACTCCTTGAATTTTGATTAGTTTGTTCAGTATTTCCATCTTCCAAAGCGATCACTTTTCCATGCTGAATTACCTATATCTCAAAGATAACTGCATGCCAAAGAGGATTTTCATTGTGCTCCGATTATTTGATTTCGATATCGTTGTCGTTTGCATAAGTCTCTTAAATATTCTCGGCTCCCCTGTGAAGTTTTGATTTTCGATTTTTTATTATGCTTTTTTTATTTCTCCCCTCGAGCAGCTTACTCTCCACTTTGCAGTGTTTGCCAGATTACTGTATCAGTTTTGTGTCCGGCTAGTGTCGTATCCGTTTGCCATCCTTTCTCTTCCAGTGAGTGTATTACTCATCTGCTTTGTGGGTGGATAGCGAACAAATTCGTGTTTTTCGATTCAAATTTTAAAATTTGAAGTTTTAGGTTACTGGAGATGGGCGACCGACAGGTCTAGCAACAAGTATTGCCCCATATTTATTTCCAACCATCTTTCCATGATTGCGCGATGGGATCTGAGATAATATGCACCTGAGTTTTTTCTTCTGGTTTTCATTTCTAGACGCATGCTGTTGTACTCGCTTGCGCATGAAAGGAGCTGTAGTTGATGCGCTCAAATGATCCACTCAAGTCACCTGTATTGCCTATTAGGTGATGAGTATCATCGTGGGTCACATTAGCGTCTTGCGACGATGCTTACAGTCGCACGGCGACCCATGAAGGTGTTCGAACGCTACGGGTGGGTGTGGTCCATGGGCGGAGATGTTTGCTCACCTGTCCCCAACACTCTATTTTCATCAGAATTTAGCAACGCATAAAAGGTTATCGTCTTTTAACACTTTCAAAATAATTTCAGGAAGCTTGACCTCACTAATAAGTGTCCCATTGAGCTCACTCATTTCATGCAGATTTTGAATAGGTATAAACAGGACGTCGACTGTTTGTTTGAACAAAATGTTGCAAGCTTTATTTGGAGAACCTAAAAATTCATTCATCCAAAGTAATGTCAGAAAAACTGTCATTTTGCACACTTTTGAACGTTTCTTGATTATATGCCCTTCCCTTTTCTTCTCTTCAAAAGTTGGTAGACATCTGAAGATCTATAATAGGAACTTTGCAATGCGTGCAGCTGGACTATTTAGGTCTGGTTGGGTCAGAGGAGGGGAACTAAAATCCTCCATATTTGTTATGAGGGAACGATGTTCAGGTTGCCAGGGAATTAATTAATCACGACAACGAGTTTCCAATCGAACCGGTGAAGGAAGGCGAAGAAGACGACTCATTCTGGGAGTATATCGGGGGCAAAAAGAAATATGACACGAGTGGTGAATTTCTTAACTATGCAAGGTTGTTCAGGTGCACGAACGAGAAAGGCTACTTTGCGGTCTCTGAAAAAACTGTTGACTTCTGTCAGGTTAGTCAGTGCATTTTGCTTTGCCATAGAGAGGTCAAGGATTTTTGGGTCGTTCGGTTGCTGCCCAGCTCGTTATCTTTTACGACCATCGCCCAGGATTGGAAAACTTGATGGTTACCGCTTTTCCTCAATGGGCATCGATGGGCGTTGTTATTGTTGGCCACTTCATTCCAGTTGTCTCCAATGTCCTGTGCCCTTTTGAGTGTAAGGCATGCATCTAGGGTGGTCGTGGTGGGAATTTCGCTCTATGGGGCCCTCTCTTTCTCCTTCTTGGAATTTCTTGGAACGACTCGAACCTCTGGACGATTCTGAAAATGCTTGGGAGGGTGCGTTCTCTTGTTTAGTCTTATATCCCAAAACAAAAGGTATTACACATTAAAATATACCACACTTATTTCCCCTATGCTTCCAAAGACTAATTTTCCCTGTCCCGTTGCCTTTCTTATAAGGCGCTGGATCGCCATTAGGAGATAAGGGAGAAAGTGCTAACCTAGCAGTATGTTACTGAAGTGCCGGAAAGAGGAAGCAGAGGTGACAGCTGTAAGAAATCCGCATACTAAACATTGTATTTCCAATTATGACAATTCCAACAGTTCGAGCACATGTGCTTGAAAAGTTTCAAATATTGACTTGAAGGCTTACCACAGGTTGAGCCGAAACGCTTATAACCAGCAATCCTCATGTGACTACATTTGTAGTCATTGCGGTAGCACCACGCTGAAGTGCATTGGTTGCCAGGACGTCTAGTATTGTTCTTAAGAATCGGCTCCATCAGTGAGCATGATTGACGGGGTCAACAGTGGGTGGAATTAGCTAAGGTCTTGTGCCATAGCCAAATTTCTAGTATGGCTGAGATTTAGATGATGCTCGTCAAATTTGAGCCTAATGAGAAGATATTAGAACATATGAGGGAAAGGTCGGGGGTCGCATCTGTTTGAGACAGTCTTTTCAAGTTTTTGCAGAAGTAGAGTTTTGAGCATGAGCAAAAATGCTTTCTTGGAAGAGTGAGCAAAATTGCGTTGCTTTGCTGCTTGATAGCTTTTCTGAAGTGATGTTTCCTTTAATTGGCCATAGCGAGCTAAAGGTTTGATGGGATGTTGTATGTCTTTTGAATGAGAACGAGGTGATCTTTTGGCAACTGCCGTCACAAATCTTTCCCTCGACCTTCTCAGAGATAGCTTTCAAAAAGTGGTTTGTTTTTATTTGCTTTTTCTCATGTAATCATGTCCTGGAAGTGGTGGCTTTGTCGAAAATTTCTTGACATGAGCGTTCGGTGTATTCTTGAAGGATGATCTCGATGACGACGACATAATGATAGTGGATAACGGTGAAATGGTGTTTCTGTGGATGGGCTCGCGTGCGAGTGAGGTCGAGTTAAAACTGGCATACAAAGCGGCGCAGGTAGGAAATTCTGTCATTTCATACAGTGGATGTCGCTACCCATACTCGTGGATCTGTTAGTGGAACGTTAGTAGAAATAGTCGAATAATGCAAAAGGTCTTGCATAGAAAGCAATATCTTTGTCACCTCATCGCATGTGGAAATGTTAAGTGAAATATTTTCGAAAGTCTAAAATGGAGTTCGTCTCGACAATGAACTCAGTTGGTGGTAGGCGTCGGCGAGTGAGGAGAACGCAGAGAACGACATGAGAACAACAAAGATTCCTTTATTCTTTACTTATATTCATTAATTTCATCAAAGAAACATTGAAAAATTACGAAAGATGAGCAGTTGAAAGGGAAATGGATTTTACATGGAAGGAGGACCAAGCGGAATGCAAAGCATGAATGTCGTAAGCAGGCGCTGGAAATGAATGGCAACAAAAAATTTTTCCCGAGTTCCTTGTCGATTGTTGCAGCCAATGCATAGACGAAACTTCCTAAGTTCCCTCAAGTTTCATTCAGGAAGAAAGAAGTGCATCTCATTTGCTCTGCCTGCATGGGAGCCTGTTTTTGTCGGAGAGATCGTAGATGGGCATCTGCTGCACTTAGAGCAACTTGCATTACAAATCGTCCGCGTGCCTCTTCATGATGTCGATTCAGCTCAGAGATTTCGCATGGCATTTAATCGTTCTTTCGACACAGTATATGCGCCCCTTAGTAAGTAAGAAGACAGATCAAGCCAGAAAATCGTTTGATAAAAGATTCTGCTGGAGTGCACTCTTCTGTGCTGAGTATCTGTTCATTTATTTCGTTATTTGTTATGTAAACATGACGCATTTATGGTCTTAATTTACTGTATGGGTTCACTGTGCCAGGATGTGCATATTTCCCCCGAACACAGGCAAGGAACTATCTTGAGCATGCTAACCGTTTGCTGAGGTTCGGAACAAACGACAGTCTCAGTTTGGAAAGATGTGTTTGCAGCGATATCGATCCTTATGAGCGGTGAAGGTGGTGAAAAGGAGTAGGTGATAATCAGGTTCTTGTCGGTTCCGTAAAGCCATCCATTAAATGGAATTTTCTATGCATATTTTAGGTTTATATTGCCCATTTGCGCATGAAGCAACCGGATAGACCGCGCAGATTAATGCTCAGTATCAAAGGACATGAGTCGCGGCGCTTCACGAAATGTTTCCACGCTTGGGGCAAGCACAAAGTGCCTGCAGGAGACGAGGCCTGACATCGGAATACGAGGTCAGCTACAATGGTCGCCGTGTTGATGGTGCCGATACACTCCAGGTAAACGTGCATCGCTTCTTATCTGCAGCAGGCCTCGGAAAGCGCTTAGATCGGGCGAACTCTTCCACGAGTATCGACTGGTAGTTTGGTGATGCAACTGTAGTGTTAGTGTGAATTGTTCATGGGTATATTGATTTGACGAGATTTGTCTCGATTCACCTTGTTCTGCGCTAGCAACTTTACTTTGTGTCAGTTATAAATGATATGTTGGATACAAGTGGAGGTAGTTCTTAGTTTTTACGATGCATTCTCTGAAGGACTGAAGGAAGGACTGTGTGCTCGTTTGTAGGGAATGCCCTGTTCTGCTTTAAAGTCCGCCAGAATATGACGTAGAAAACATGCGCTAATGCAGTGTCCTTCTTTGAAAATTTTTAGCAATTCTCTCTTATGCTTCTGTATTGTGGGAAATGACCTGTATTAGGGAAGGACGGTCGAGATCGCGTTTGTTTAATGTCTAATATGAGGAGGTGTTGGTAGGGAGTGAATTTTGCTCATACTAGCGGTGTGAAACTAGTGCCTGATGCGATGCTGAGTTTGTTTATAGTTATTATACAATTAGCCATTTCGTCTGATTGCCAAGGACCGGCCGATAACACAAGTTTTGGTGATATTTGCTGCGCCATTTTTTTTCCTACCCTTACGTTTCGTTCTGCATATGCATGGTGCATTCTCTCGATAGGTGAACCGACATCGTTTTCTATCACTCGGGAACGAGTAGACCATCAAAAAACTCATGTTGTGGTTGATTTCAAATGGCACAGTAATATTTTTTGCGATTTTTCTGTTCTCAAGAACTTTCCTTGTTAAGGTACTTTGGCTGCGACACATCTGGGCAGGTCTTCGCTTCTGTTTGATTTTTGAGAGATGTTCTTAAATATGATTTCTAGCCAAAGTTTACGATAATTTTCGGCCAAGTTCGACAAAGGCATATTTGTAGGGAAGTTCGGTGTCAGACGCTGATTGTGAAGGCATTTTTTAAACTTAGGTTGTTGTAGTGTCGAAAAATCTTATATAAAAGTCTTATTTTCTGTTACCACCGCACATAACTAAACAGTCGAAGAACGATTATCGGAGCTCGTTTTTACAGCTGAACATGAGGATGTATGCTGTAAGAATGTGTTAGTTGTATAAGCTCTTAATGACGTTAATGCATTACAAGTAGAATCGAAGAAAAAACGAAGGTGCAAACTGAATATAATCAATCAGAGAAAATAGCAGCAAAAAAAGAAGTTGCGTGTAACTGAGAGGGGAAATCGTCAAGAATTTCTTTGGATGCAGTAGAAAATTAGGGTATAAACGGTATAAAGTTTTTGCAAGGAACGTCTGCATGACGTAATTTTGGTCGGTAAGCCACAATTTTTACCTGGTGATTTAACTGTGATTTTCTTCGAAGTCTTGAAGTTTAATGCGCGAATACTGAAGTTTTTGAAAGTCACGTCCAGAATTTTTGAGTCGGAGGAAATGCCTCGGAAAGTTGAGAAATTTATTCCCTCTCAGGTGGGTGGTGCAAGGAAAAGGTATATGAATTACGCACGTTTGCTGTCTTGTCGATATGCACGTGAAGTTTGCTTGCTGGTCTATTGCTTCCTCAAATGGCATTTCATATTACTCATAAGCAGTACTATTCATAATGGGAGAAACAGTCCATCAACCAATGATGGATGTTTGTCTCTTTCATGTTTTTTGCTTTGGAAATGTTGTGCGGAAGCGAGTAGACAGTGACAGAAGAAAGGGGCAAGGAACGATGATCATTCCCATGGAATTGATGGAGCCTGCCTTATTGGTTTAATGAATAATTTTGTTGATCAAAGCACATAAGCAGTAAGAGTATATTTTTCGGATGTTACTTCTGAAGAATCGTTGGGCAGTGAATCTGCTTTTCATGCACATCATTTCTAAGTGACTGGAATTATTTCACCGATATATGCTTGCGGTGTATTCTTTCGTTGCAGTTATGTCATAAGTCATGCGAAATCGTGGAACTTAATGTGTGCTATTGCCTTCGAGTTTTCAATTTTTTTCGTGTATGAGCGAGAACGTGTTGTTCCCGTGTCTGAATTGTAATTTCGCAATAAAGTCACGGCTTTGCTTCATTTTGATGTGGCTTTTGCTGTGCGTTGAAGTAAACGCAACTGCAGTTAGCAGTGTTTATGTGCTATCGCGCAAGAGTCACGGGGACGGGAGGGGAGCGAGAGGAAGTTCTTTTGGAGCTAGTGAGGTATCAGGTATATAAAATGCATATTTGTCAACATTTGGCACATCCTCGAGTGCACCAATATACAGCTCAGATTTCGCTTGTGTTCCAATAAGACTGCGGTGGATGTTGATAGCAATTTGTAGGATTTGGTGGCTGGCATTGAGTGCTTCGGTCATCACAGATACAGTTGACATCCGCTACATCTCACCCACCACGGATAGTTAAAGGTATTCGTTTTGCTTCGTAACGGTGAGCATAGGCTTGCGCCAGTCAACTTTTGTTCACTGGATTTTACCTGTCCGCAACCTCGTGACCTTGTTACGCTCTTTTGCAAATTTCGATTTGTAAGGCACATTATTCCGAGGCATCTCCGTGCTTACATGTGTTTGCCTATCTATCGATCCAATCACTTGAACTTTGAAACCAGTGAAACTGGGATTATGGGATTTGTGTCTATGGTAACCCATGGGACAATGTCCTGTTGTTTGCACTACATCATCTTTCAGATAAATCGACCTACTTTAGAAGAAGTTTTGGCAACTTGAGAGTGACAAGAACTTTGTGCGCATTTTGTGGATCGATTTTCATTCTATGCTGCTCGAAAAGGGCTGCTTTAGTAGTTCGTACGATCGGCTCGACCATTTATGATATTGATGCATTATTCCATTATTCTTTATGTTTCATCATTTGTTAGTAACCTTTGAATCCAGATGATCAGCTAGGTGGAACGCAAATGCTCATATCGTGCTAGCTTTTCTGGCACGCCCTTTTACCTACTTTTTGTGGAACCAAAGAAAGTCCGGCCATGTAACGGGAGACACAGAAAGGAAATCCTACGTGGGGAAGATCATGGTGCGGATCTCTTTGACGCTAGGGTTTCTCTCTTCTGAAGATTTCTACATATCCTCCAAGACCGCTATACTGCCGCGGCCGCATCCTTGCGTCCCAAGCTTTCCCCAGACATTTTCCGTGCTTTTGGGTCTTTTCCAGAAGCAGCTAGAAAGGTTCAATGGCACTATATGAACTCATATTTTCTTATCTCTTGTTTGTATATGAAAAACGCTGTCATTTCCAGTAGTTTCAACACTTGAACTAGAAGAGTCTTCGTTGAAGTTGTGAAGATAAAAAACTGCAGCGAGCAATGAAGTGTATGCACTGCAGCAAGAAAATAAAATAAAATAAAATAATAACGATGCATAAATTACATAGAAGCAATGTAATTTAAAGCATGAGGCAGATAAAATAACACAATTAGTGATTTTATATAAATAGCCATAATAACATAGAGGCGCAGTTGACCGGAAAGGTGCAATTTACCGGAAATCATAAAAATGAAATAAAAAGGAAAATAAAGATAAAAAATAAAAACGGCGTCAAAACAGAGGGATAAGGACTCAGCGAACTAAATCAGTAATTGTTCTTACGTAAACTGATTCCACGCGCCTCACGAACACGGAAAGGGTCTCTGCTTTAGCGATTTTACGAGGAAGCTCATTCCATTTATGGACAACCCTAAATTGGAAGCTGTAAAGGACCCTATTCGCAGAACAGGTAACGACGGGTACTCACTGACAACGATGGTGTCGAGACGCGCACGCTTATCGACAAGCGTGAATAATCTTTCCAAAGATATATCAGAAAACCGCAGAAAATTCTGAACACAGGGACAGGCAAACCATAGGTCGACGAAACTTCAATGGCTCGAGGTCAGATACGCCTGGCCTGTCCTTGTAAAATCAGGTGTGGAGAACCCAAAGAACAATTTACGGGAAACCATACGAGTATATATTTTTGCACGTGTTCAACAGTTTTCATATCACTCAGAAAAGGACTATATTCCATAATAGGACAGCAGTATGGAATTAATGTTTAATGGATTTGTCTTAGAAGGCACATCGAATACAGCTGTCCACCTTTAAGGCTTTCGGAGCAACTTCAGCCCAGTGCTAATTCCAGTGCAAATCCGGATACATCTTGAAGCGAGGACCGCGGATACAAAAGCTTGCAGCCAAGACCTAGGAAGCACTTATGATGATAAGAAACATGAAAAACCTCACAGTTAATGTGCGAAGCGTCTAGTTGCCAAGGTTTAAACCACTCTGAGGTGTGCTTGTGAAATGTGAAATTTGATAGCGAAACGATGTGAAGGGTGGAACTTTTGTATGCACATGACAAATTAGCAGACATCTTATTTATATGCACTATGAATAAGAAAGAATCAAGCGCGCTCCTATGGGAAATGCCGTTGATTAGATAGTCGTAGTCACAGGGGATTCTCTACTTTCGCGGTGAAGCGATGATTTATGAGAGAGCATCTTAGCTACTTTGAAAGTGAACTAGCCGAAGTTATCAACTGTCATCTTGGCTACCCGAGGCTACTATATTAGTTTCAATTGAATCATATCTCCGGAGATTTTTGTAAATGTGGAACGCGGAAATTGACGATTTGATGATTATTTCAAAATGTACATTTGCATGGTCGCTTATAGAGGCTCTCATATATGAGTACCTCATTTACAAGGATCAAGTCATAAGTGCAGAGAAGGTCGAGCATGTTCTCTCGATGGGTCACGCCATTAATCCATTGTCTCAGGCGTGCGCTGCTTGGTGGTCTCAAGTGGAGCGGTGCGTCGACTAATAAAAGTTGTGTTTTATCCGGGTTCTCGACTGCAAACCGGTGACCCGAAAGGAGCTCGGGTCTTTGCAGAGAGAGTGGAAGATCCGAGCACCTCTACTGATATTATTATCAACCACTTAGGCAGAGCTACGAAGTTTAACGAGTGAAACGTAACCATGAACTAATTTGTATTAGTACTTACGCAAATCCGTCAGCCTCGAAGGGCACTGTAATCACCTAAGCATGCCCAAAGATTTGCCGGGATTTGTTGTTTTAAAAGACTCCTCAATAGATGTTCCACTCGTGACCAATCTATGAGGTTTTCTTTAATACTGTCGCCGTCCCTCGATTGCTCTGGCTGATCTTGATGCCTACATTCGAAGTCGACGTCTAGAGTAAATGAATTATGCAGATGATGGTATCTGCGGCGTGTGCCTGATTTGAAGTCGTGAAATATATTTGTGAAAGTGCTCTGAGTTTGAGATTGCTACAGAAACTATTACAAAAGAAGCTGGACGGAAGGGACCTGCAGATGTCTGCATTTGTAGTACTGCTGAACAGAATATTCCAGAACCTCCAAGGTCAATCACAGTTTTCCAAGGACCTTGGGAACTTTCGCATTTATTGGATTAAACATGTATGCTAAGAGGAGGTTTTCGGCTGAGATGGACGATCACACTGGGGTGTGACGTGTTGGAACGAGGAGTCCAACGAATAAGATGGGCGGGAAAAGGGGGAAGGAATTGTTCCCCGTCGTGAGTCCATCGGAGATCGCGGCCCCGTTGCCAGATTACAACAAAGATTTCGACAGAAGAGACTTCGCCAAGGCGAGATCAGTTAGGGCAAGGCTATCGACAGAAAATTTGAGGAAACCTCTCCAAATGTCGAAGATTGGGCACTCCACGGAAGTTACGAGTTTACTAAGAGGAATCTTCCCTTCGGCATTCCACAAAGATGATTTTCTCTATCGTTTATGATTCTACGCAGGTTTTCTGTAGTGTGCCAAACAATGGAGAGGTTTTCTGTGCTCTAGGATTGCTTTCATTCTTCGGTTTCGTTCGGGGCATCTTCTTGATAAACTCTATGAGAAAAGCAATTCTGATCAAGCTTTCATGAAGCAACGTGCTTTCATCGGTCCACGCTTCGAAGTAAAATTCAGTGGAGGAGAAAACAGATGAAGTCCACCTGGGAGGAGTGATTTTACAAATCTCTCACATCAGCCACCCGACTGTCCAGAAATTGGGATAGGGACATTAATGAGTTTACCTCCAGAACACAGCGTCCCCTACAGATATACCTACGTCTTCCTTTGACCAATATATTCCGACAGGTGTTGTTAGAGAACGTCCAGGAACGCTTCCCCTATATTGCTTTTCGGAACGTCTACCTTGGTTCATAGAAATCAAATTACATCATGTAACTAAAAATTTAAAAACTAGAATTGCAGAAGTATCGTTGGCTCGAACTTGACTAGAATCTGTTATCAAATTGTGATCGGCTTTTTCCACACAGTGATGTCAGAAATATTCGATTTTGCATCTCCCATGGTCGACATAGTCAGCAATTTCAGCTCGCCAAAACATTGCAGGACAGACAATTTTCTGCATAGTTTGCAGATTCGCGTTGCACGAATAGCATGAAACGATAGCGTCCAGCAGATATTCTTAATTCATCCTTGAGCTTTTAATTTGCGGCCGAGCCATTTCGATCAACCTTCTACTGCTGCTTTTACAAATTGAATGTCTATTCGTCCAGACTGTAGATTGATCAATGTCTTTCTCTTTTTTACCGTTTATGCTCGCATACTTTTTGTGTGCTTTCCGACACTGGGAAGTTGAAATAAAGAAAATAGATAAAAACGTTGCTACCTCGCGTCTCCTCAAAGATATATATTCCTCGGGCCGCTTGCGCACAAAACATCTCTCATATTGCATTTTTTTAAACCTTTGAATTCTTTTTTTTTTTTCAAAAGAAGCGGTCGTCCGTTTTTAGAAAAAGCTCTGCTTTCATCGAATTGTACCGTGGAAACGAAACGCTCCTCCAATTTCCAGAATGAAGGCATTTTCGATTGATCAACGAAATATCACAGATTTTCTCGACCAGTATGCTTGGCACACCTTGCACAACGACACCGACGACAGGGTAAAACCAGGTGACGTACCGAACACTCACATCACACCGCTACATCGCCACATTTACCTTACAGTGTTCTGTTTCTTTTTTTGGCGGTGGGGGGGGGGGGGGGGGAGCGAGCGAGTTGTGTAAGTGGGGCTCCAAGAGAAGCATCGCTGGATCTTGAATTGATTGTTTGCAATGACTTTTTTTCGCGAGTTGTTGACAGTGCAACGTATCTACGAACAGCACAATCGCGGCGATAACGACAGTAAAAATCAATGATTTGCTGGCCGAACTGCAAGTGCCATAAATTGCGATTGTTATTTTGATATTGTTCTTCATTGCGTGATCGGTGGTTTTGCGTGTTGTGTGCGAATTGGGAACTTGGCGTCCTTTATGGCGGCACTTTAATCGAGGAAAAAATTGCTTGAGGTGTTGCGGTCGGTGCTTTATACTTCGTTTCATATTCTCGTTACGTTTATTGTCGTTCTTGCAACTTTCTAAATGAGTGATTAAATATGAGGTCCTTTGAAGACGCGTTATTGGTCGAAAACTTTGGGTCGTTGCTTCAGAAAAGAGTTGATCTTGTTGCAGTTTCGAAAGTTGCGAGACTCATTTAGTGGCACACTGTCTTCATACCGGTTCTTTATGTACCCGTCGTCGGCATCCTGCAAATCATTCTATCATCTCCCTTATTGCACGCCTTTGCAAGTTTGCTTCGAAATGGACATTGTCATGCTGTCGCAACTGTAGCTGTGTGTAGGCATATCTGTGTGTATGTATATTTGTCATGTGCGCTCAGCTCGGCAACCCTGAAGATAGAGTTATGAAGCTTTGTTGGTATAACGTATATCAGAGGTGAGCTCTTGCAACTTGATTTATTTCCACCCATCAGCAGTGAAGATACAGATATACCGGGCGGCTCTGTCTTATAACTCCGCTGCTTCATTGCAGTCAACTTTGTTCTTCTATGAATAAAGATCACTTTCTCTCTCTTTAAAGGTGGAAGAAATTGCATGCATTTTATATGATCGGAGTACAGGAAATGAATGTTTCGCAAATTTAAACGAGCGGTCGGTCGTATTAATGTATGAAAGCACTCATTTATATGTTATTTTTTAGTCATTCACGAAATTTGACTACTATTTACTGAACCATATTTACGACTTATTAGAAAAGCGAGGAAAATGCAAAAGCACATATCCTGCCAGCCCCCTGGCGTGCTTTTCAACTCCTCCAGTGTCTATAAAGTCTCCCCATCCTCAGGCCGCAAGCTGTAGCTATTTTTATTGGTACACATGTTCTTCGCTATTCATTTTGACCAGCGCTGAACACTTTTTAGTCGGTAAAAGTGATTGGCTGACGTCTTCTGTTGCATAAATTTGAAGTAAATAGTACTGTTAGTAGTAGCTAGTGAACACTGTAGTAGTAATGCAGGTAGTTGATGATGCGTTGCAGTTGGCGCAGGTGATTGTTGAAAACGATGTAAGCGGTACAGGTAGGTAGTCAATGAGCGTTGTAATAGTGGCATAGGTGTTTGCTGGACATAGTGCTAGTTCAAGGAAATTTGGGGATCGTAGCAGTGGTACAGGTGGTCGGTAGTTCTTATTAGTACAGGTGATTATCGAACATGTGCTAGCGTTGTAGGTACTTAATAATCGTTGTGGTAATGGTACAGGTGTTTAGTGGACATAGGGCTAATAGTACAAAGAATTAGGAATCATCGTAGCAGTGATGTAGATTCGTGATGGGCATGGCGCTGATAGCACAGGTAATTGGTGGTAATTCCCACAGTGGTATAATTGATCGGTGAGCTTTACCGATTCCATTAACACCGTCTTCCATCCTGTTCCATCCCTTGCAATCTTTTACAAACATTTCCCGACATTGCTTCTTCTTTTTCTACCCGTTGGCCAATGTTTTCGATCCACTTGCTCCATTACGTCCCCGCTGCTTTGTTTTACCTGCGTTTGCAAAGCTCTCAATAGAGCTACGATCCTTGCTCGACGTTCGATTACGATTTCACTGAGCGGTCCTTCCGTCGACAATCCAAACATTGATTTTCAAATGCTATTGCCAATGGTTGCTCTATACGCATAATTGAAGAAAGCTCATTGTCTTGAACTAATGTTATTTAGGAGAATAGAATGAAGAACTGCTCGCGTGTGGCAAGTCCTCCGGCAGCGTATGCGAAATATTTGGACGATTTCGAGGAATGCGAAGAGGCACAAGCATCTCCGGCGCTAAGCAGAACTACCGATCAGCGTAATCTTTATAACTGCAACAGAGGAAGCGACTCGGAAGTATGTTTTCACTTTTCTTTTTATTTATAGAAATGGATTATTGACTCGAAAAGGAGCGCATTTTGTGATGTCATTCTAATAAATATTCGAAAAAAAAAAACGCTGCGTTCGATTGCTTGAACGGAATCAAATGTTGGCAACTCTTAACGAGCAGAATCTATTAAAAGGAGCAGGTCTCTCCGACCAGGCTGCTTCGCAGTTGTTGTCGAGCACTGAAATGCTCGACGACGTTTCGATCACGTTGACGTAGGAGACACCTATGAAGTGGAACTTATGAAGAGAGGCGAGAATATGCGCCGATTCATAAGCAAGACGCATTTGTAATGCGTTTTATAGAAATGTTTATTAAACATATCTGTTATTCGGAGAGGACAGTATGTTGTCTGTTATGAATTAGGGACCTTCGCCCCAGTAACACTTTACAGTAAATATTCAAAAACAAGTGATCCATTGATTTATGTTGGCTTTACTTCTTTGCTGTAAGCCAGGGTAACCGTACCTGCTGCTCAGCAACCCACATGAATATGCGCATTAATCACTCTCGTTATTCAATAATTTTGGTGGGCTTTTAACATGAAATGAGAGAGGAGATGATAGGATTTGCAAGGAGTGGAGCTTTGTGGGTTTTGAAAGGAAGGGCTTCAGTATAGATTGGGGAGGAGAGGCTATTTCATCTAACATCACATAGAGGCCGAAAAGCGGCTTACCAGTTCGTATCTACCAAGAATCTGTTTTGGGTGGGTGTGCTAGTTAAACCATCTGAAAGTTTTAGTGATTGGAGGAGGTGATAAAGCCGCCCGTATGGAAACCTGTGAGAAGGCAGATGTGTACTATATTTGTCACTTCACTACGGTAGGCAAACGATGACTCTTACTGTTGGGAATGGAGCGAGTGAGCAGGAGCAAGTAGGTAGCATCGGTGACGCAAAACGCATTGTTTTTGTTTTAGAAATGTGCACATTTCGGTGACTACGTTGCTTATGATGCGATGCCGACAGGTAGCGGTGCGCATCAACACTCGAGTGCACTCGCGACGAATTATACGCACTATATCGGTGACGCACAACGAATTTCCCAAAGCGCACTCACAACGCAAAGTCGTATGCCAAAGTCGAAGTCGATATATGAATTCAGCGAAAGAAAAAGGTAGCTGTTTCATTCTTTGTTGCGTTGCTTTGAATAATGCGGCAATAGGATATCATCTGACGTGGTGGGTGCGATGTGCAGGTGATATTGGCAATGTTTGCGAAACTTGTATGCCTTTCCACTACACCGCTCACGGCAGCACCAGTAGTAGAAGCAAGAAGGAATCCTGTGGGAGCGCTGCTAGTCCTAGAATAATTACGATAGCTAGTCTGTGCTGTAATTACGATGCAATGCATATGAACGTTCATATTTAGCCGACCTGAATCATCCATGCAGAAAAGATAGTGAGGAGGGGTAGGGGCTTCGAAAGCGTTCCTCGTAATGTAAGGTTTTGTGATGAGTCCGATGGAATGGAAAATTCACACAGTATTAGAAGAAATTAAAACTCTTAGAGAAATCTTTGGGGAAACTATGTCTTTAGTTCCTTGCCAATTTAATCAAATCCTTAAATCACCACAATCTGACTAAAAACGTTTTCTGCATTTTTCCTCAAATAGCTTAATCTCACCCAGAAGCTAGCTGCCAAGAAGATTGAGGAGGCAGGCGGTGTCATTACGCGGCATGGATTGTTCGGTGTGTTGGATAAGTTTAAATTGACAGCGAACGAAATGGAAGAGCGTAGATTCGGGAGTGAACAACACCAGGTGCCGTTTGTATGACGTCGTAGTTCCCTCACAAAGGACACCAGCTAGGGTGTTGCGCAGATTAACTCATTTATCCTCGTTATACGGAAACATGCTGCCCCTCAAATAATCTCATATGACCAGTTGCTTTCACAATTTTCTTCCCGGCTTGACTGTCAACGCACAACGCCGTTGTTTAATCCCGTGAAGGACTGTGCTGTTTTCCTCCCGACCTTCCCATTTGTTTCGGATGTCAAGTGTGCATCTGAAGCAACGCGCTGAAAATAAGTGTTTGCCCAGTGCACGTTTGCTGCAGAGTATAGTCAGCATGTGCGGTTTTTTGTGAGTGCACCGTATAATAAAGAGGTGATGCAAGTAGTTGAAAATATTTCTTTATTATGAAATCAAACAATGTGCGTAATGTGTAGTAGGATATATTATATGATGTGAGAGAGTGTAGCGTAACGAGACAGCATTAACTTTCATCTCGTTTTTTGGTAAATTCTTGACGGTTGCCTCAGCCAAAAGCGAACTGGCGTATACGTAAGGACGGAAGCGTCTCTATGCACGTTTTTAAATCGTATTTGAAGCATTATTTAAGGTAGTGGAGATTAATTCATAAATCAAAGCAGCAGGGTGTTAGTCACCAAAGTGGGAATTCATTAAATCTCGGAAACGTCGCTCCTTCTAATGTCAGAAAAGATTTTGCGTTCTGTATTCCGTGAATATTTCTGCAGGCGCATGTATGACAGCACATATATTTTTCGTTACGAGTAGGGGTGTAATGGATTCGCCTAGACTAAACAAATGCTCTTCCCAAAGTCGGTTTTTTACATGATTAGACCGGAACCCCAGGCAAGTTTAAAGGCCACTCTTCTAATATGTGCAGAAGTTTAATAATATATTAGTGCGTGTTAAAAAACAATTTTCTTATTAAATCTCGCATTCTGTTGCAGGACGAAAGCAGCGGTCCCGAAACTTTTTTAACAGTTATTTCAGTCGTTTTTGCTTGCGACGAGCACGTTATTTGAAAGGTTTTACCGATGCTGACGTGTTTTTCAACTTGATGAGTAACTCAACTATATTCTCCTTGTTAGTTCGTACTCGAAATCTTGAAAGCAAAATTTTTTATCTCGTGATCTATTTAGGCTGTGGAAAAGCTCCTTAGATGAATTGTTAACTCCTGCTTTCACCACCCTTGCGATGCACAAATGATCTGGCAGCATCCTGTACTTGTACTTTTTATCCAAATTTAAGAGGCAAACATCTGTACGTCGTAAACCTATGAGAGGTGAACTATTTGGTGCAATTAATTCATTAAGTGTATATATGCATGTTATCAAACAGAATGGATATCTGCATAATGGAATCCTATGTTCTTGATTTATTGTCTTAATCTAAAAAGTAAATCTCTGTGTTTCATAACGTTGTGCAGAGAGAAGACCGGTTCGTCGGAATTTTCTGCGATATGAAACCGTCGCATGTCTCGGGGGCATGTCTTGAGAATTTTTTACTAAAAATTTCGTTGAGAAGTGGTGACCTGATTTAATGTCTCAAATCTTTACGCTTGCTAGGATTCAAGTACATTATATAGTTTTAAAGAAATGCAATTTAGCTCGATATGTTGCTATAGGCCAAATATAAATAGATCATTTAGTACGATTAAGCATTTGTTTATTATTTCACGCGTCTAATTAGTACGAAACACACACGAGCAGTATCCCCTTGAAGAGGGCGGGAATGCGTCATGGAAGTCCGCTTAGAGTTTGACAGAAATTCAGATTATAGAAAGCAAGGGATCCAAATCAGATAAGGCACCATCGACCTGATTGCAGCGCCGAATGAGAAGTTGAGTAGAAATGTGAAACAGGTATGATCTAAAAAGTTCTGAAGGTATATTCGCACGCTGGTTTTATAGATGAGGCTATTTTTTTCGCTGACAGGTCGATAAATGACGGTGTTCAAATAGTGGGGGTTCATCATATTAAAATTAAGCGCTCAGGAATCTTTATATATTTTTAATGGCAGGCATGGGCAACTATTCTGACTGCGAATAAAAAGGGGAGTGAGGGCCGAGTCACCAGGGTCCGGTACGAAAATTTGGGGAAAATATGGCGGCGTCGGTCGGACGAGTCCTCGTTTTGCGATGGTTTCGCTCATTTTCTCATAAAAAGCTGGAGACTGTAGATGTCTACACAAATTTGAGAGTTCGGAGCCCGTTAAGAAATATAAGTAGCGATGACATAGCGGCGAGAATGGCTTATGCTGCATGACAGTGGAGAGACAGTCAGCGTACTGGGCTTGTATTTTTAAACGTTGTGGTACGCGTCCTCGGCCAATGGTATGTGCTGACAGCGGTACACAGGTATCTGTTTGCTTGTATCTTCAGTGAGTCCATACGCTTGCAGGAATGTGAAAGTGGACAAGGCATGCTTCGCGTTTCTGAAATTCGGTGACTGCCATTATGGAGAGAACTGTAAGTTCTCTCACAACCCTGATCTGCTGAATGCAGCGCATGAGGCGGCCGATACACGCAACACAAAATATGACGACGACAATATGGCTCTACCACTAATCTACAGCAACAGTATGTTTGCTTTTCTTCCTCGATCAGCCTTCTGTTTCTGTTATCTGCGCTTTTCTCGTTTATCAGAGATGAGAACCTACAATCGATATAAGGTCAATAAGTGATGTGAGATTCAAGGCAGCGACCGTTGAACTCGTGGAACGGTTGAAACCCTTTAAGGTCGCGTTTTTCATATGACTTTCGCATGGCTTTTAAAGCAACACTTATCAGTTGAAAATCGTAGCCGAAAAGAGAATGTCTCAGATAGAGTTCACCACTAAAGCTTTTGCGATTCCTGTTAATACTTACCTGTTCATTGAGATGAAAGCAAAGTAGAGAGGGGAGTGGTGTCGCGATCGTCTCTGCTTTGCTTAAGCAAGTGTTTCTTATTATGCATAACTCTGTTTTTTTTGGATTGAATGCATGCTTTTCAATGTCGTGCTGAATGACTTTCCTTGTATTTCTAGGATGTCTTGGCAAAAATCCGATTTTGCCCAAGTTTTCCAAACATTTGCTGCAAAGGGCACCGCTGCGGTGGCGAATTGCAGTCGAAACCCTTTCATATCGGGAATGAAGTCGTGTTGGCTCTCTAATTCACGAAACTCGATTACTCTAGGTGAGGGGAGGGTGTGAGGTGACATAAAGCAGCAGTAGGCGCTGCGTACAGGATATGGCGAGCAAATTTTCATGTTGTGTTTAGACAGCAAATAGAATTAGAAACAGGTTTCTTAGTTGCAAAATGGCCGGGAAGTCAAGCAAACGCCCAGTCACTCACCAGATACCTTGTTTTATGGGTGGTGCATAACACCGTGTTATCCTGCCATAAAGGCATTTCATCAGCCCCATCTACCGAAGTCGTATGAATGCGTGCCATGCCATTCAATGTTACTATTGGCCGAGAAGGTGTGGTAGCGCTCCCTAGCGCGTAGCAGTCCCCACTGGTCCAGGCAGGTTGGACGTGAGCTGTGAAATATAGCTAAGAAGCCACGCAACATCCTCGCTGGCCGGGAGTATAAGAATACCTAGGCCGTCATGTATAAGCAAAGGCAGCGTGCGGCTCTAGTTGTCGCGAAATCTTGTTGCAACTCGGTCCACCGCGTTGCAGTGAGAGCCGCGCAGTGGCCAAAATGTCGTAGATCCTGATGGATGCAATTCCATATGTTGTTTGCGTCACTCGAGGTCTATTTATATGGGGAGTCATATAACGCGGGGACCATCTACAGACCTGCTATTTGTGGAGAGTTGATACTTCTTTCATTCTGTCTATCAGTATAGGGGAAGTAAAAGTGCCTGCCTTCCCTTGCTTTCTTTTTTCAGCCATCAGAAATATTCACCATCCCCTTCCTGTTTTCTGCAATGATCGAAGTATGGTACGCCTCGACGGACAGAGTCAAAAGGACCTAGAGAGAGACGGACCGTAGCACTTCTCTCCTTTGAGAGCAACCTCGCCTTCTCCACCCCTTCCGTACCCTTTCCTCTCTCACACGCTTACCGAAGGAGTTCATCTTTTGGGGCAAGCCTTTCTGTGGACAATATTTGGAAATATACCGTAGTATGGAAATAGTTAGTGGTTGTTTCTAGTGAAAAATTCGGATGCAACTTGTCGGCAGTTGGAGCAACGGTTGCTGCAGATCCAGAAGGAACTTACAATGCTTGAAGAAGAGAGCAAGAAGGTACTTTTGTTTTTTATTTTTGCTCCTTTGCAAAAGCGGGTTGTGGCAAGGCTGTGTGTGTATATCATATGCTCATGTATCTATGTTCGTTTATGTGTGACTCCTAAGTGCTTTGAGCTGATTGATCATCGGGCTCCTTTGAAAAATCTATAGCTCCTCGTCTCCTTCACAGAATGACGTTGGAGCGTTCAGAAGCTATGGTCAGTTCGCCATCCAGGCGCTGAATCTCGTAATAAAATTTCGTTGAGCTGTTGCACGCAAAAGTTTTTGTGCTCAGCCGCAAACTAGCGTTGTAAAGCTGAAGAATGCACTCATTTAGGTGATTTATTATTGTTAAGTTGTCGCTATTTCATTTTTTTTTCATGGTATCATTCCAAATTTTCATTCTTTTCCCAAAAAAAGTATTGATAGTCTCCGCAGTAGCAAAGAAAAAGCGGCAAACTGGTGTTGCTTATGAAGTAAGATTGAAAATGAGAAGTCAGAAATAGGTATCAAACAGCATTTCGAAAACTTCTTTCCCGAATGAACTTCACTTAGATGCTGGAATTTTGAGCAGTGGGAAAGGCGCATACAATGGGGCGACGACTGATCCGTTCGACGGAAGATCCATCTGTGGTGAAAAAGCAATATAGATGGTTTAATATGCCTTTATCACGAACAAGTAGATTGATTACAATTGCCGCAATTGCGCCGTTTTGCGTTCTGATCAGGCTTAGCTTTTGCCAAGAAGGTTGCATTTTCACATTTCTATGACAGAAATATTTATAATCACTCTGTAGCGCGGTCTAAGAGATGAAGTGAGAGTGTTGAAAATCATTGACCACATCTTGGCGCCTTTTCAAGGAGAGGAGGGAAAACAGAAAGATAATTGGCACTTTCGATGATCACCTAAAATACTTTCATTGCAGCCAAAATCGTCAGTGGTGGTACCGAAACGATCACAGCCGTTATTCCCGAGCGCCGATAACTCTGCCTCGAAGAAGCCTCGCTCTGCTTTTAATGTTGGAGGCGATTTTATGGTTTTGGTGGGCAATTCACGCGACGAGCACGAGAATTCACAAGCTCGCCAACGCAGTGGTATTTTTCTGATTATTTAATAATTGTCAACATTTTACTTTGAATTAAGGGAACGCTGCGATGTCTCAATACTACCGCGGCATCATAGTCTAAATAGTGTGAAACTATTGTACTAATAATGCTGATAGTAAGACATTGCTACCCTATTATATGCTGCTTGAAAAAATACCTTAATTGCAAGCTAAAAATCAATTAACAAAAAGTTCTTGTTCAAGAATTTATGTTCATTTAGCTCGACCTTCATTTAGATCGCAAAAGTTTACTTTTATAATTTTTCATAGAGCTGTCTCGAGTTTCAGTCTTTTAACCTCAAATGCGTACGAATCCTTCATGTTGACTGGAGAGTTATCATCATACCGCGTGCTCATGTATGGTGCATGCTAGCGTGATTGTGTAACGGACATTCTACACCGAACACGCATAGCGCAATTGTAGGTCGAAGAGTTTTGTCCATCAAACCTTTGCTTTATATTTGAGGACTGGTTACACTGTCTAGGGAAGCCGATTCCGCGCTTATTTAAACATATAATTCTGACCACAAACTTTCATACGATCAGCGTGATGTAGGCTGTGTTTGACTAGATCGTTGTAACAATTTCTGCTGACTTCTTCGTTTCTCTTTAGTTACGACTGCATTAATTTTCGGTCCAGTAGTAAGGATTTTGTGGGGCGTCTCCCCTTGTCTCAAAAAGACAATTTTTAGCCGCAGCTGTTACCTCAAAGTAAAAATTTTTGCCTCATGTTGGAGGCTGGTGTGGGAGGTCGAAAATTGGAGCCAGGAAATTACCATAATTTCAACTACTTTGGCATGAAATCTCTTAGCGTTTGAAAGTTTGCTTGGATGGTGGAAAAAATTTATTCAGATGAAACATAGGGACGTTTACATACTTTCGAGCGAAAACTAACAATTTTGTGGCATTTTAAATTATTTTACTGGTTGTTGTTTTAAATCTTTTTGCATCCATAACTGTATAATTAAGGCAACCAGATTAGATGAGAGCGCCCATTCATATATATTGTTTACTGCGTATAGCCGTTTATGTGGAACGACGTTTTGCTTTAGTGACCCTATTTATTTAGCAGATTATTTATTTAATTGCTTGATTGCTCGATATTGGCCTCAGTTAAAATTCTTAGAAGTCATCATTTTATTCAATGCTTTATTTCCAGTTCACTACTTTGTCGCTTTTTTCCATAACTGATTCTTTTTGATTTATTTCATTAAAGAGAATATTTTTCTTAAGCCACCACTTATTGATAGGGATCGCTTTGTTTTGGATATCATTAAACCGCTTAATAGGAATCCTGCGTTTTTGCCGGATAATAGTGATCGTATTCCTTTTAGGTTATAAAAAACGTCTGAGCAGTTTTTGACGTCTCAGTGAAATGTTGGCCAAGTGGTGAAGGATTTGACTAGTAGAAGTCTTATGCCTGTTCTGATGGCCCTCTGAATGTCATTCTCGAGAGCTGCGTAGTTAAGCGAGGCTTTAGTGGTTTCCTGATGGGGGTGTTTTATTTACTAAGAGCGACCTTAACTTAGTTTTGCTTCCAGTATTCTTCATGATCTCTGCCAGTTTACACGACCTGTAATATATTTTCTTCCCCAAATTTACTCTCGACTAGCAGCCTACTCATAAATCTGCATACTTGACGATGTGGCCTTCAAATTATGCGCGAAATTTATCGCGGAGGAAATACACAAGTAAAAGAGAGATAATACGCCATCTGTGAAACCACAATTTTAGCAGTTTTTTATTAGTATGCTGCACGTTTATGAGAATTGTTGTCCCCGTCTCCCTCCCTTTTATATATTGCACTCGAATTCAACTTTTTTTTTTTTTAAATTCATGTCACCAGTTG
Source organism: Ascaris suum (assembly GCA_013433145.1). Lineage (NCBI taxonomy): Eukaryota > Metazoa > Nematoda > Chromadorea > Rhabditida > Ascarididae > Ascaris > Ascaris suum. The sequence goes on from CM024181.1 coordinate 185,612, forward strand.
TTTTTGTGGTGGCGAGTGCAGTATATCAAACTATATGCTTCGGTTAAATCTGATCAAAGTATTAAAGGAAGTTTTGATGATTCCCTAGCTAGCCGTGTAGATTTGATCCGCAGTTACTGTTAGCGACATAGTTCCTTAATATCGTTTGGAGAAGAGGTGCCTGTCTTCTCGATGGCGGTGTTCATTTTCCCATAAATTTTTTGCAGACGCTGGATAATGTGGAATGATTGGCCTATGATTTTGAAGTTCGGAAACACTTCCGCTTCCTCTAAATATTTGCCGTACAGATCTCGTCGTTGAATTCTTACTGTCTTCCCTAGTTGCCATGTTCAAGATATTTGTCCTGTGTTCGCTATGTGTGCACTTAGTACGCGGATACTTGTATTTCACATCTAGCGTTAGGAAATGTATTTCATACTACGTCCCCAGAAGGTCTCTTTTCACATAAAAGTATCTTGCTTGGATCCCACCAAGGTTCCCCTTCCAGTTAATTCTTTCAACTTTGTAGTATGTAAATTTCTTCCCGGCGCTGTTATTTTGTGGAATGCAGCCCTGTCACCATTTCCGGTCGGTTTCTGCTCAGTCTTAAGTATTGTTTTTCCTTTCTTTAGGCATTTTTATCTTTTCCTTTACCTCATAACGTCGTTATCGGGAGTTTTTCCTCTTGCTGCAATTCATGTAGTCTCAGTTGTTTCGAATTTCTCATTTTGTCCTCAAATTTTATCATGGAAATAAATTTTAATGGGATGATTTATTTTTTGCCGGCGTAGTTCGTGCCCGAAAACCTCTACCTCAGTTCATTTTGGAAAATTCATCGCTCTGCCTATGCTGAATGCCGGATCTTTATTCACTTCGGTTGCCTCTTTTTCTGTTGACTTTTGTGTCGCGCTGAAGTTGAGGGAATCGATCGCTTTCTTATTTTCACTTCGAATTCTACAATCGCACAGAATAAGATATATAACGAATACACAGGAAGAAAATAATTTGTCGAAAGCATAAGTTGAGACATGTGCGAAGAGTTTTCAATGAATTGACTCATTAATGAAAAATTGCAACAGAATATGGGCTTACTTTTACAGTTAGACTTGACATAGGCGGTTTGCAAACTTACTTGAAACTGTTATCAAAAATATGTTCATCACATTCCTCGTGATATCAAGCAGTTATGAATAATTATAGCACATTTTCCATTAATTTATATCTATTCGCATACCAAACTAGTTGCACAGGAGTGTTCTCGGCGTCAAAATTCTTTGATAGAATATTTTCCAGAAGAAAGCGTGTTGCGGGAAAAAATTCTGCGAGGGGCTGCTGCTTTTTTGTGTAATCGAAGTTCTGTGCGCAGCTCTCTGTATAATTGACCTAAATTTTGTTTTTTATTCTTGCTTCTCATTTAGGCATAAAAAGATAAATCCTATGTGAGTATTGCAGAAACGCGTCACTCAAGAAAGCCTCCACGCCACACTACCGCGGTTAAAGGGCATTCTAGAGGGTCGGATTCTTCTCAGAAAGGATCAGAAAGGAACAGGGTCGCTTCCTCGAGGAACGAGCATGCCGTGGAAGTGAGCGGCGAAGAGAGCATTTCAAATGATGAGGACGATCGATGCGGGACTCCACTCAGGCTGTACGCAGTCTCAAGTAGTGGTGAAGATGAAGGTACTGCTTGCTTGTTTCTCTTATTCACGATTTATTTGCAATGATGCAGCCAGGTCCCAAATTTTTGGGTTTCATCCGGTATTTTGGAGGTTTTGAGGACGTGTCATATATGTGGGTGAAAACTTTCATCCGGTATTTTGGAGGTTTGAGGACGTGTCATGGGGATAACTGGAATTGCGCCTTATCAGCAGTTCCACATAAAACCTCATGAAGTAGTTCACTGAGTTGCTCGAGAAGCAGACGGTCGATATTTCAAAGTGCTTCCTATGATGTTTGTCCCATTTTCATCCAAAGTATTTACAGAACAAGGATTGTTTTTTTATGCGTATTGAAACATTATTTATAATTTCATTTTGATACTGGCGAGTGTTCTCACTGAACCCTTTAAATCTGAAATGTAGTTGGATTTGGCCGTATCCACTGTTGGTTTTAAAAGTCGGTTATTGACCTTGGAAAATGGCGACATGGATCGGGCAAAGGAAGATTGTCTCGTGCATTGTGCGGCTGATGAACAATTGAGCGTCAAATGCATCTCTCTTGCTGGCAAAACTTATCACTTCGTTTAAAATAACTTCATCGTGCAGGGCTGATTCACTCTACGATAAATGTTTGCATGAAAAACCTGCGAATTCATCCGTTAAATGAGAGGATATCAAGGGAATATACCACTGAAGCAAAATTTTTTAGTGCTAGCAGTCACCAGTATGCTCTAACTTTGTGCATTTTATCTATTTTCCTTCAACGTCAATAAAATGCTGAAAGGTACAACCCAAAGCTTTCATTCGAGCGGTCTAAAAAGTCAAAGGTGATAAGTATAATCATTGTACCTTAAAATATGGTTGGGCTAGTGTAGCGTAGTAGGTTGCTTGGGACGTCGTGGACAGACCTGCAGATTGTTGACACCTGTGGGAGAAGTCGAACAGTGGTTATGACAGTGAAGAAGGATACTGTAGAGAACATCAGCTTCAAAATATTTATCCTTCGTTTAGGAAAAACAGTTGCGATACAGTTTCGCCGAGCTTAGCTTCGAAGCAAATCAGAGTGCGTGCGAAAAGATTGGTTCATTTTACTAGCAGTAGAATGTTGAGTCATCGTTTTTAATATTTGATGGCGTGGAAATCGGCGAATAGAAAAGCGCATAGTCACCTGAACCGAACACATTTTGCATTTGTTTCCTTTATTAATGATGTGCATTTGTGCTTTTAATACGGCTAATTGTAGAGGACGACGTTGAACCCCTGGAGATGGCAGCAGTCAACTCAAATGACTTGATAGAAATCAGCGATGATGAGCTACCTAACGATTGCAACAGGTATGTATCATCTTTAGCAGTGAATATTGGTTATGGTCGTTTATATTCTTACCCGCTAGGTCAGTTTCAGGAAGGATGAAAACCATCAACTTCCGTTCCCTTCTCCCTCTTCTTTGTACAAGAAGTATGTTGTTGATATCTTCTAAATGTTCAGGTGGGTGATCGAAATATGAATTGGTGAATGCAGAATGGAATTTTATCACCGACACTAAGTTTGAAACAAGGTCGTTTGAAACAAAAAAGTCACTGCCGAAATAAGAGAGTTCGTATGAGCCAAAATCTCCTGTGCTTTCCTTCAGTAATTTTCGTTGACGCAGGAAAAGGTGTGGTGATTGGTTTGTTTGTATTTTTCTCCAGGGTTACCATTGGATGTTTGATAGTGTATTGTATTTATGATGCAATACTCTAACTGTAACAGAAGTCCAAAGCGCTTTCAAAATCAGTGCGATTTCTCCATTTGTTCAGCCAACATTTTACTTGCTTAGTATTTCTGTCCGGTGCGCTTAAATTGTTCTTGAATTCTTTCGTTAAGGGGCGTATTAGGAGAGTGGATGTTGATTTACTGGTCGATATGCTGGCAATTAATTAATAGAGTTATATTTTAGCTCTTGGTGCTGGCTAGTGCCGGAACGCCAGGTACCGTAGCGAGTAAGACCAAAGAAATGTTACGTAAAATCGCGTCATCATCAGCGAAATAGAGATATTTAAACATTTTCCAATCAATTTCTCTACGTTTTTTTTGAAAATTTCATAACAGTTCAAAGTCACTGAACTACCGCTTAGTGAATCTTTGCCAGCAACGTTTTATCGTGTTTGATTAGCCGTCGTTTAGAATTTCTCCTTTAAAAAAGATTTTTTTCTCAAGATGTGATGTCAGTTGCTATCTGTTTTTGTCTGTAGGTAACAAAAGCTCCTTTAGAGGTGATAAAGTAGTTATATGCTTCATGGAGCCATATGGCTCAGTTTGGTTGGCCTTCTGCAGTTCTCTGTACAGAGTGTTGCCGTTGACCAAGCCCACCAACAATTTTGACCTTGGAGTTCGTGTAAACTACTGCATCTGTACAACAAGAATATTTTAGGTGACAAGAAATTAAGCTCGAAAATATGGAAAAATTTGCTAGCTGCTGTGATAATGAATAATTAGAATATATGAGGAATATTAGGAGAGCAGAAAATAGCGAAAAGAGTTTTCTTCCATCTTTAAAACTTTTTCGGCTTTGAAACATTTATATGTGCGTATCGGGTGCTACGTGAATGATCCGAAGTGATTCTGTTGTTTTTCGTTCCACTTTTGCCGAAACCAGCAAATTTTATGTTGTTTTGGAATCGGTCAGCATACTGCCTATTCTTCACTAGAACATGCAATTGTATTTGCAGGCATGAACGTGAGCCATCTTCTTTGCGGGGTGAATGCTCGACTCCTTTCGTATTGTGCGACTCTCCGATTATCTACGAAAAACTACCGGAAGACGTAATTGAGCAGTTGCACATCGATGGATCCCGAGGTGATTTTGCGCTTTTATGCACGGAAGTTTCCGGGAAAATCTGTTAATGATGATGCAGAAGTACGAGAATGACGGCGGGGAGAATTGTGCTTTGCGTGTTGAAATGTGCATGAATGAGCTGTTTCTTTATTCTCTTGTTGTTTTATGATCGCTGTTGTGCAGTATCGAGCTCGATTTGGCTGATGAATTTTGTTGGATGTGGTCCCCATTTTATGTTCTGCCAGATTCAAGCGGACCCAATTTTCTTTTGGAAATTACAGTCACAACGTAGTGTTAGGAAATTTATACATGTAGATTCTTGAGTACCCCACCGGTAAAAGGAACGAAAGGATAAATTTGAAAGAAAGAGAATAAGTGGCAGCGAAGAATTGCTGTGGGCAGGAATGAAGAGAAGTTGGCGTTTGTTTGAGACCCTTACAGGAGCCCAGGCATTAGTTAAAGGAGGCTTGGAGGGTGTGACTGGCACCGGAGATGGATGGCGGTCTGCTTCCTTAGTTGGGGTTCTTCTCGAATGCCCGCCGGTCGGGTGGGCTTATATATATATATATATATATATATATATATATATATATATATATATATATATATATATATATATATATATATATATATATATATATATATATATATATATATATATATATATGTAAAAGCAAAACAGATACGTTGTAACGCAGCCATGTGTACTTTTGCTATCCCGGCTACTCTGTTTATTTCCATTCGCTTTATCAAATTTGCAACTGTAAGAGGCATTAGCAACATCGATAACGAAATTGCTGTTGGGTTTGTGCTGTCAGTACTGAGGGTTTTCATTTATTTTTTTTTTTATACAAGTCGTTTTTGTCCTAGACTTATGTATGTTCGCTAGGATATCGCAGAGATTGATTTATTTTCGGCGTCATTTTCGACGCTGCCCCCCCCCCCCTCCCCTCCTTGTGTGATAATTCTGAACTGAGATGCGGCTAAGGTGTATTGAAAAAAATCATCGTTTTGTTCGACTAATTTTTGGTGGTTTTCGATGTTGGAATTCTACCATTGCTTTTAAAAAATTTTTCAGACGGAAACCGATCGAATAAACGAGTCGTTGAAACACGAGAACAATTGCTATCTGGCTTCGAGCAGGATGAATTTATCGAAAGATGTACAGCCAGTGAAAAGGTATGTAATTTTTTGTGCTATTTTTTTTTCTGAAAGAAGTACTACGGAGCGGATGCGATTGTAAAATATATTTCGAAATTCAATTTGAAAAGTTAGGGAAGGGGAAATGCTGCACGTTGTGTGGGGTAAAGTAGTGGGAAGCTGATTTGCAGAAATGTGACAGTGGTAATGAGCGACGCAGAATTGCTCTTAAAAGCTTCTCGTTTACTCATCAGCCAAAAAGCCGCTTAGTGCTGTGAATCCATCTCGAGTAAATACGGCCTTGCCATCGCAGGGGAAAGTTACAACCATTCCAGCTTTTCAACGCAAGTTGAATCCGATAAACCATGCTTCTCTAAGATGTTGAAAAAACGCTTTAAATGTCATAGTCTCACCCAGAAATAATTTTATGCGCATCTTTTTGGAAAAAAAAGTTTTAGCTGCAATAAAGCGAGCAGGCCAACCTGGATATCACTGAAGGTGAGGTGAGCGAAGCAAGACAAAAAAGGAAGAAGCGAGTATTCAGTTAGTGAGTTTAAGAGTAATAATTAATTGGCCAAAGATTCCTGTCAATGGAAGAGGCCGTCAAATGAAGCAAGTTATGGAGTAATTGCATTGTCAGCAGAGCAGCTGCAGAGTGAGTATAATTGTATGGCAGCCGCTGTTTTCGTGGTAGTTTAGGAAAGTGAAGTTCTGGCGCTTGAAATTATCGTTGTACATTTAAGAGCCATACGGTGTTGTTTGAAAAAATGTTGAGATTTTTAACGTGATGCAAACTATCCCATGTTTTTTCAGTACCTCCACCGATGATTAAGTGCAGCCAGCGTGTGAGTCCATAAAGAAGTCACAGATATAGAGCAAATTTCAAAAAGATCCATAACGTCGCCTATCCGAAGTATGATCCTCGATCACTGCTTTGTCATCGACTTTGGATGCATGATCACTGTTTGTTGCCTGATGAGCAATCTTCGACCACTGGAGCGTTGCCGCTGCTAGGTTGACATTCAGTGATGTATGCAGTTTTTTGCTGGTCACTGAGTTGAGTCTACGATCCTTGAACAAAGCCACAGCAAAAATGCAGATTCATTTGGCAAGGTAATGAGGTCAACTGGACCGTCTGAACATTTATTCACTATGCAGATAGGCGGAAGACGCAGATATTTGTATTGTCTATTTTCGAGTTAGTTCGTGCAGTGTTCTCCGGTTTGAGTGTGTATTTTGCGGTTGCAGGAGGAAGAGGAAGAAGAATCGTTCTGTGGCCTATTGGTTGATCTGGACAACGAAGCAGAAGGAACATCACGCAGTTATTGCTAGCAGAAGACCGTACAAAACGTTTTAAATCAAGTGCGTCACATCAGTCCTGTTCTCTTCAGTGCTCTCATAAAATAAGGTAACGGAGGGGCACGCTAGAGGATTTGCATAATACGCTTTTTCGCAGTTTTACCTAACAGTTCAACCAACTTTATAAATCGTCAGCAATTGATGAAAGTTCGTAAAAATGCGTTGATCGGACCGATCATTTGTGCGGATCTTCAACATCTCTTCATTCGATCGACTAGAAAATACGTTCATGGAATCTTGCTTTTTCGACGCATTTTATTTTAGCGTTGAGTATGTACGATTACATTAGGGAAATTTAACTAATCTTAAATGATTGAAGTTGCTTATTGCGGTGTCAGCTGACGATTGACCAGATGTGTTACATGCTCTATCCCTTCAACGCTTCGGTGGCCGACATTCGTTTTATTGCATTGAATTTCCCCTGCATATTAGAATAGTTGTTGCCCATACGTGTGTCAAGAATTTGACAAAGGTTTCTGGCGATTCGGTCGGAGTGACGAAATGTCCGGGAATCTGTGATGTAGAGGGCGTGATACTAAGAAATTGCAGATCGGTAACTCAGTTGGCCTAAACGGAAGTGAAGCAGTGAGGCATGAAAGAAGGGAAGAACTGTGGAACATGTAGAGAAATTTAGCAGATCATTCTCGCTAGTGCTTTTCGAGAAGTCTTAGGGACGAGGTGTAAAGGAGTCTGCTGAGTGCTTAAAAAATGTTCTCTTTATCTGGAGATGCAGGCGAGCATACAGTGTTAAATGAAAGTTGCGCAAAAATTGTCCATTGTCTCAAGTAGCTATAACAGCAAGAGGTAAACGTAGAGTATCTGAAGAATTGAGGAAAGGGATGAGGAGAGAATACTCAAAAATTGCCAGTAAGGTGGGTGGAGCGAAGATACAGAAGAAATTGCTTCCCATTGAGAGCCAACCGTAGTTTTTATGTATTTTTGTGCAGTTGTAAATGTGTGGAGTGTTTTATTTGCAGTAAAATGTTGCAAATAGTACTCTTTTATTTTCCAGCAAAGTTGTATCCGGTACAACAGCTGAAAATATTTTAATTTAAATGTGTTAGCTATTTTGTCGTTTTGTCATAATGGCACGACTCGAGGCTCGAACACTTTCGAGAATTTTCGATAAAGCCTCAGAGCTCTGATTGCCTTTGACAGAGTATTTCCCCCTTTTATGTAGCATACAGTTATCCCTTCATAAGCACAGATTGAGAACATCTAACGCAGTAGTGAACTCCGTTGTCTTCTCGGATGTAACCGCTTGTCAAAACATGTGTCGCATCTCACCTGTCAATGTGTTTCAATCCCGATGCTCTCATTTTCGCTACAAAATGCTGTCGCATAGGAACGGTTGATGTTGAAAGTTATGTAATGTGGGAAACTTCTCGGTTACAATTTGAAGTGCTTGCAGCGCACATGCTTGAACCTGCTAGTGTACGTCCTACGTTCGCACTCCACCCGCTGCTGCCATGAAAGGGGTGAAAAATGGCTTTTTGAAGGGGTGGGGCAAATAGATGTTTGAGGTTTGAAACGAGATATAAAATATACGTTCCCAACGGTCAGTGATGGATAAGAGGTGGAAGGTTCGTCCGCAACAGGTGGACAGGATCTAGGGGTATATATATTTATATATTTATTTATTGCACTCCCTTCCCGTGCGCGTTGTTTCTTGTTTTTAAAGTTTGGTACAGCACCACGTTTTGTATTTTGGGGACCTGCAGTTCTGTGCATGCTTTGCCACAACAGCGGCGGCGTTACGAATCTCTCCTCGCGAATGTGGAGGACTGTGTTTGCAAATATGTTTATGCTACCGATCCACAATTATCCTCTATCGGATCTTTTTTTCCAGCTGGGTTCAGTTAAGCGAGTGCTGATTCCCGATGCGGGCACCCTGCTCAAACTTCAAAGGAACATTCTTTTGTAAAAAGTTTGAAAAGTTCGTTTTGGTAGAACAGCTTCATAGGCCGAGGTAAACACCATCGCAGCTTCACTGAGCCTGGGCAAGTTTGGGCCGTGCAGGCCTATTGAGTAAACCACAGCTCTTTTTTCAAAATTTTGCATGATACTCAGTGTCGCCGCGTTTCGCCGAGTGATACGAGGTGGTACCCATTATTATTGCCCTGGTGTATCGGCGTATTTACGATAGTCGGGTTTCGGTCATGCGTTAGAGCTGGTTCTCCATTCAGGTTCTTTGAAAAGTTTTAAACCCCCGGAGTTTTTTGGCTACAAATTGCAGTTTATCGGATGGCTATCACCACACATCATTCCTATCACAGATTTGATGTTTGAGCGGTAATTTTGCTAATAGTAACCTTATTTCGGTGGTTCGCATGCGTTGAATTTTTATGGGCTACGTTTTTTCAAGATCAAAGCGTGAAAGTTTTTTCTGGATTTTTCGAAACTTTTAGCCATATCGTCCTCTCATTGTGCTTATTCGCAGCTTTCTTTTCTAACTTTGCGCACGTTTCCTTGACCTTATATGGGGTTAGAGAGGAGAGGCTTGCGAAGATCCATATGCGACCCGAAAAGGCTAGAGTGCTTTCTCTAGAAATCACTTCTGAATCTGTCTTCATGCTTCTGCATAGCGCCACACCTTGGGTAAAACGTACAACAAGGCGCGGTTGCTGTTTTTTCATATCACTGCGCAGATGCGTTCGATTTTGCTGCTTTTCTCTCAAAAGTGTTCTAATTATATGAAATGATTATAGCAGTGGCCGGAAGCTGTTATTTTTGCTGGAGGAAGTATCGTTTTAGACGATGGTCGAGACATGGGAAGGTAAAGCAATTTTGAGTTGCTTTTTCGTGGTTTTAATTCGTTTGTTCGTTCTCTTCTAAAAGATCGCTCGTTTTGGTTGCCATTTTTAAGTTTTGAACACATTGCAGCTCATCAATGATCCAGCATGTAATCGTTCTTTGCTGCGTCCGTTTTATGCTAAAGGCATTGGTCTTGAAAAGGGAACTGAAGAAGGGAAAACAGGATTCCTGTGATGAGAAGAAGCCATGTCCAACGAGTGACATTTTCCTTATCGTTCATCTTTTTGTTGAAATAAGCGGGGCATCGAGAGGAAAATTTCATTCTCTCATGGGCAGCATCTCCCACTACTTAACCCCACGGGAACGCCTGCTGCAGTTCGATATTTTCAGCCTTATTCGCATTTGGGCATTTGGCAGTTCCAGATATTGCAAGCAGTAGGCAGTTTTGCAGCACGTACAAAACTTGAAGACTTTATAAGAAATCTCTCGGGTGCCCGAAGTTTTCGACAATTTCTCGCGCTCACTTCGAAACAATTTTGACCAGAATTTGATTTCCGTAAACGTTCTGGAGCATTGCAACAGTTGACCAGAAAGTATAGCGATAATATCTGCTTAGATGAGTGCCCTCAACTCGACAGCCTCCTTCGATATACAGTTCCATTTTTCCTCACTGATACGAGGAATGCTCGCATCCAAGAGTTTCCAAAGAGTTGCCTGGGCTCTTGGGTTCGGAAACAAATTGTGGAAGATAAACTAAAGGCTGGAGTGTAGGGAATTTTTGGACAGAAGAAGCTCGTTCTGTCTTTTTTATTTCACATCCTCATATCATCAAAATTTGGGATTTTAATCGCAGAAAGTCTATCCAAGGAATAAAACATAGAAGTCCAAGAGCCATCAAGTGTGGAACGTCTAAGAAATAAATTGTTGAGAGGACTTCTCGAGGGGTTTAAGAAGTTCTAAGAAGTAACTGAGGAAGCGGTTGAGGCGTTTGTTTATGAAGCAATTGAAAGCACTGTAATGTAAAAATAGTGGACGGTGGTGGTGCTTGGAGAATGTCGAAATTTCTGAAGTTGAAGAACTGCAAGTTCATAATGAATGGCAAGTTCTGGTTTTTCCTATAAATAACCTGTAAGTTTTGATTACCAGTTTTGAATGAATTTATCGTTTGCACCTTATCAAGATAAAGAGTTTGGGTTCTATCAGATGAGGTTTTGTGGGATATCGACTTTGTCACTTCAAACCGATTACTGGGAATTACGCAATTTGCTGCAGAAGTACTGTAGATACTCCGAGTACGTTCGCTGCGGGTACTGTGAAAAAGGAATACTGTAGTGATTGAAGCGCGAGCCTACGGATTTCGGAACCTCGTTTCTTGCGTAGAATAGGCGCGAAAAAGATTTCCTTCAAAAATGCGGAAGAAGTAATCGGCTGCAAATATTTTCCAAACATCGATCCTACATAGCTGCATGGTAGTCTTTTAGGGTCGAGGCAAAGAGATGCCACCTTTTTTGAATTGCTGAGTTGAAAAAAAAAATAGAACAAACTAATCGTTACGATGGAATCATTTATGAAGTTGACAATTCGATCTATTTGTTTCTAAGGTAATGGAAATTTGATCGATTTACATTGAATTTGATATTTCTGCGATTCGATTGAAGTGCTGTGTGTTTGCAGATTTGCGTAAGCGTGCGCGCATGCTGGAAAATTCGATCGATGTGAAACTTGTCACACTTAATAAACTCGCATGTGGCATCTCGGGTAAGTCTTTCATCGGTTTTAGCATCCGCGTCGCATAACTTTTTGTTTATTTACTACCTATGGGCAGCTATGCGATTTTTTGTCACTCTGTTCTGCAGCAGCCAGATTTCTTTATTATTAGTGTAATATTAGAATGTATTCACATTTTAGTGGTTCATTATTTTGAGAGTTTCTTTTCTTCTTAATAGACCTTTTAAATTTCGTCTTTCCGTTTAGAGATTTTAAGAGGTAAAGGCGATTTCGCTCAAAATTCGGTGAGATAAGGTAATTGAGGTAAATAGAAATGTTGCTTGTCGATAAGACTGTTGCTTCCAGTGGGAGAATTTACTGAATATATTGAGATGTTCTTGCGAGATGCTGCAATGTGCTCGGCTTAATCACATTTTGATGTTGTGATTAGTTTCTTTGCATTACTTGTAAATTCCATGAAGAAAATTGTCCGTTAAAACTTTTTTATAGTTTCCAGACTAAATAGTTGGCTGAATAAAAGGAGGATTAATTGTGCACATAGCTGATAAGCGTTACTCCACCCAAATTTTATTTGAATTCAAGTAATGCTCAACTTAAGACTGATTAGTCGGTAGATGCGAAAAAACTTAACAAGTCATTCATGGATTTTTTGCCTTTTATCTTTGAGAACCTGCCGTAATTTGCGACGCTGAAGACCATTTTTAATTCAATGAAACTGAAACTTGAGGTCATTATTATGGTACTGAGGCAAGTCGGGTTTTAGGTATTTCTCAGAGCACTGCTGAATAGGACTAGTTTGGGCACAGGAATCGGACATCAAAAATTTAGTTGGTGCAGAACTTCGTTTCGTTGTTGCCCTTATCGTAATGGTGATTGATGCCTGAAATTCGAACGTTGCAATAAGTAGGAATGCTTCTTTTTTCAATAATCCGCAAATAAGTTTGACGCTCACCCTGTTTGAATGGGAAGGGAGCAAGAAGTTCTGATGCCTATCCACAATGGTTTCAACGCTTTCTTGCACCTCGCCCAGTTATGACTTCATTGTGAACAATATCGAAATTTGCTATTAAGGGTTGAATAGAAAACAGTTGCCTTTGTTTTTATTTGAATAGATTTGCGCATTGACTCCACTTTGATGGGATGTAAAATTTGTCTCCTTAGAGTGAGATTTATTCCCGATTGTCGCAGCTGTTCTGTCATTTCAACTAGAGTTGCTGCAAAAGTGTCACATGTTAGTGAGCCGAAATTTTTAATCTGTGAATTAATTTAAACGGACCACGACTTTAGAATTTCTGCAGAGAATTAGCATTGTTAGGATGGGAATTATGTTGGCGAAACATAGCTGTTGCGCTGACATTTTCATGAGTTTGAAGTGTAAAATTTACCTGTAAAACTTTGTCTTGTCGATTTAATAGCTTGATATTTAACATACAGCTCTCTTTCCAACTCCGACTCCATCTTCGAATATTTTTCTCCTTGATTTATGCTTCGGACCCTTATTTGGGCTGAGTCGATGGCCAGTGGGACGTCTTGCAGCCGCCCAATCTTTTTTTTGCCGGTGGTTCCATTGGGTGTCAAGTTTAGGGCAGCAGCGTCTCAAAGTAGGCCTCCTCGACGAAGGACCGCTTCATATCCTCGAAACTTACTTCTGTGCTATAACACACTTTCCCAGATTTCCCATCGTGCTCCCTTACTTCTAGCATAACTGCCTCTCGATGAATCCCGGATCAATCATTTTCGATTTTCTGGTCACGGTTTACCTTCTCCGTTTTTCGGCGAGGACCTTTCGGCTGAAGTTGCACTCCTACGACGTTCTAAGAAGTGTAAGAAGTGTTATTTAATATTAAAATCTATGCTTAATTAAGCGTATTTAAGGCAGGCATGAGTCGTCAGTCAGCGTGAATAACAGCAAGGAGAACGTATTCAATTCGCTGTCTGCTGAGCTGGAAGAGATGATCGTCAAATTGGTGCACATCAACGACGAAGTATGCATTTAATGTTCTTAAAAATATAGCAACAACGATGCTTTGTGTGCCAAATGTGGCATGTTGCGCTTTATGTAACTGAATTACCGCATGTCTTGTGAAACTGCAAATACAGTCCTCGGAATTACAAGACGAGTTGCTGGAGGAAGGAGGGATACGTTTTTTTCCAAATCTGTGGGAACGTTTGGCACCTTGGGTAACAACTGAGACATCTAAAGTCGTGTTATATGTTTCGAATTTTTTGACGAAAGTAGCTACAATTTTATTTCCTAACATCGAAACTGCGTTGCTTCCTGTGGAAGAGGTAGGAAGGAGATGAAAAGGATAGCAAATTTTGCGAAGTGCCACCATGACAGCCGTATGTCCATTGTCAGTGGCTGCCAAGCAGATGATGAGAGTGCATCTCTCCCATATTTGAGGTCTTTAATGTTTCAATTGATGATCGAGGGAGGGTGGAGAGGGGAGAGGGCTGTGTGATGGTCGATGCCACCTCAGTTTTGATGTTTGCACTTCCAAGTTTTATTGGTTGCAGCAATAATAATAGTATAAAATTGAATCAGAAGGAGGAAAGAAGCTGGAAATACACTGAATAAAAGGAATAAAAATAATAAAGTAAACAGTGACCATTTAGTAAATGGAATATGCAGGTCGCGAAACATATGACTTGCACTTTGTATCGATTCTTTTTAGAGCCTAAGCCGGAAGTTGAACTGCGTTGAAAAGTCGGGTCCTTGGTTTTACACTCTATGACCGCTTTTTATTTAACCTGATCCTTTTTTTCTGTCGTCATGTGATTTTTTCTAGCCCAAGCTTGGTAGCGAAATGTCTCTTCTCAGCTTTTTCTTTCCTTTTATTTTTCATTTGTTACTCCAGACGAGTTGTAATCTAACCTTTAGAGCGAGTTCTTCAGGCGAATTGAGGGTCTCATGTGTGAAGCGAGTGCTGGCAAGTGAAAGTCATTGAGTCATTGCCATTAGTTTGCTTGTGGTAATCGGGGAACGACAAGTTACTAGTACTATTAGTTTCGTTATGTGTTTTGGGGAACCTCACAAACACCGTCACCATTTTATTTCCTTTCGGGTTAATTGCGAGGAATATCAATCCGGAAGCTGAGTGCGTCACTTTTGGCCGAACTGTTGGCAGTGAAGGCAGAAACTCGAGGTCTTGGCGTCTTTATTGCTTACAAACTTTCTCCTAAACTTTTCGAGCTAGCATCGATCGGTTTGCTTTCCGCGCCATAATCGCATCCTAAAGGGGCTGAAAATGTGAAATGTATGGACGTATTCGCATTTCCTGAAAACGCGTCTTAGTCCGGTAACTGGCTATGGAGGTGACAGCGCTGTGGAGTTAAGACCATGCATTATAGGAGCTGATTTAAAATGATGAACAGTGGGTTGCGAAGAATCGGGACAGTAAAGCAATATTGCATGATGGGTCCCGAGATTCTTCATGTTACCATGGACGGCAATCGGGTTCGATAGGTATATCTTCTATAATTGAAGACCAAAGGTGCACGATCGGAGGTTTTCGCTGCTATTTCACGACGGTCTTTGAGCATTTCGCGATAATTTTCAGCTGCTGCAAGAAGGTGCAACCTATTAATCTCTATCAGGCTATCAAGCATTTTCTATGCCTATGAAAAATTGACTGGCGGTAATGAACCTTCGCTTACCTTTCCTTCTAGAAAACCTCCTAATAATAGGTTGTAGATGGCTTTGCTCTAATGTTATTGCATATTTAGATGAGTGAGCATATTGGACGACATCAGCGAGCGAGTCCAGCGTCGGGCGGCTGGGCATCCAATCCAGCGCTGCAACATACGTTAAGGCGGCATCGTGAAATTCTTCGTGATTACTCTACAGAGTTCAACAGATCTCGCGACAATGTTCAGAACCAGTTGCAAAGGTTACTGTTGACCCTTACTCTTCCCATGTCTATTGCTCAGATGTTTCTCGCTACAGACTGAGATTGGCAAACGCAAGTTTAATCCCGCTCATAGTGTCGTCCCTCGCTTATATTCCATTACAGACTTTGACGCATTTCGAAAACGGGGGATGTTTAAACAGCTAGAATAAAAATTTCGTAAGCAAGCGGAAGTAGAGAGTAATGCAGAAAGAGCCTATGTACCGTACACCTTTCTTCAAAAGATTTTATTATTTATTACGGCCGGATTTCATAGTGATTTCCTCGTCTGCAGTCCTCTTTTAGTGACGCATACGATTTTAGCCTTATCGGAAATCAGTCGGGTGCCAAAGCCATGAGTGCTCAGGTCGCTGTCAAATTTGGCTCTAGGCGCTTTTAAACAAGTAGATGCCGAATGTGATGGTTTCTTGGTACCAAATAATGGGAGGAATACTCTCTGGACCCAAGATTCTGCGGCTTGTTAACAAACTTCACAACTAGCTTTAAAGCGTGTATGTGCGGAAGTGATATTTCTTTAGAAACAAACTGTCGGAGATGATTTTCAACTGATCGTGTCTTCATAATATCTGGAAAACGCAGCTTTTCCTTTCGTTTCCATTCTAGTGAGAGTAGCCCACTTCATCTGTTGAATACCAGCTGCATCTGAATTCACCATGCCAATGGGCCATCTTCGTATCGTGGATATTTAATAGCATTTATTGAATCGACGTTTCCGTCGTTGTCACGCTGTGATGGGCAGCTGGTTGTACCGAAATCCCGATTCCGGCATCCCAGTTGTTTTCAAAGGAATTCTGGGTTAAAAGTACGAACGGTCACCGAAGGCATCTTGATTGCGTTGCATAAAGTATTTTTTTATTTTAAAAAAGTCTGTTTTCTCTTTACAAATCTCTTGCGCTAGTTTCGGTTTGTTCTACTACTGGCTTCTTTCGCTTCTGGCTTTAACGTTTCTGACAATTCTAGTGAAGTCACTTCAAAGTACCGTGGTTTCAGGGAAAGCTTATTAAGAGGAGGGTCGGACGACGCATCGTGCCTCAACAATCGTTTGAAGCCAAGCGACTTCTTATTAAAGGAGCAGGAACATATCGCTAGCTGCGATCGCCTTCTTGACGAGCAGATCAGGTTTTGTGTTGATCGTTTATATAAAAGTGGGCCAAGTCATATTATCCTCCAACGATTATTTGTTTATATATTGCTTCTATTTTATTTTCTGAGCTACGCAAACGATGTCGAGGTGTTAAAGCTTTGGTCTCGTTGCATTATAAAATGTGGTATTATAAGGTATGAAGAGCCTGAATTTCTTATCGGCAGTACGTTTGCAGCGAAGCCATATAATACAGCTAGGAAGTCAGCTTGCAATCCTTAGGCTTTTGAATTCCTTATACTTTTTTGTTGCCGAAATGAATGAATCTTTTGAGTCCCTTCTTGTCGTATCTGCGCATCGAACCATCGTTTAGCTTTATTACTTTAATTTTTTTTTGTTTGCTTCTGCCGCCTCTTCAACTTCTTAATCGAAATTTGTCAGTGAAGGATTAGAAGTAGTTTTTTTATTTCTCGAATGACTAGCACAGTGTTAATGTTATTAGCTCACACATCCTATTATGAAGCGATCGGCCGAGTGCTTTATAATGCAACGTAACATCTTGCTTCGAGACAGTTTTTGCTGACAGCCGTTGGCATATACTTTCAGCATAACTGCGCACATTGATAAGTGGAGGGCTTCAATGTTCACTATAAATGCTTTTTTGCAGCATCGCAATGTCAGCCAAGGAGCACACATATACACAGAGAATGACGCTTAGAGATATTAGTAAGAAGGTCACGAATCTTGCAAGTTAGTTCGTTTCGTTTCCTTTAATTTCATTCCATTACGATTCAGCTTCATTTGCTTCTGAGCCTTTTTTATGTAATAATTATAGGTAGCTACCTACTGCTCGCAAAAGATTTCAAGTGTGCATCTTGTCCAAAAACATTCAGTATTTTTACAGGTATGCGAAATCTTACGTTTTAAGCGAACCTGAAACAAGCAATTCTTGTGGTCGTTTGATTGGCAATGTCTTTGGAGCATTCGGCCAATTAAAACGTAGTTTAGGAGCGAAAGTATGGAAGAAGCTTAGTAAAAGCTTTTAAGGAAAACCTCTTCTGTTAGCTGGAGTGTGAGATGAAATCGGCTTACGATTAGAAAATTGGTTTTGTTTGCCCATATTTATCTACGCATCTTCTGCCCTAGAATTCGAGTAATTGCAAAGGGTTTTCCCTTTCAGAAAAATACCCACTGGTAAACAGTGTGGTACAGAAGATTCAAATGAGGAAACGTAAGGATACCGTTATCTTGGCGGCGGTCGTATCAGCCTGCCTTATCTTAATACTGCTTTATCTGTTGCGCTCCTGAATGCTACGTGCATGGGCGCCTCTTCTCGAAGGACGCTTTACTTCGCAACTTTGCACATTCTACCTTAAGCAGTTGCTGTTTCTTCAAGTGAGTGCTACATAGCATTCTTTTTGTCGTGTATTTAATTTTTTTTACTATCAAGCCAGAATCCTTCTTTTGTGGATATGATGATTAAACCTTTGAGATACTGTCCCACCAAAGTCGAGTTTTCTGTCTTGTTGTGCTTCTTGAAGAGAATATCATGAAAGTTGTGCCTCTCCGTTTGCTTTCATGCTTCAAATGAGCGTATCGAGGAATGGGTATCGAGATGTTTACTGACCACTACGATAAAAATTCAACTTTCTGTTTCTCGTCTTATTCGTTTTATGATCGAATACATGTAGGCACACTGGTGTTTCGGAGACGCGTCTTGAAAAAATAAATCTTACGTTCCTTCGAAACTTCCTTTTTTTAGAGATTCCCGACCTTGTGTCTGCTGGCGATGAACCTTTTGCTTTCGATGTCCACTCAAGTCACTCATAAGAAACCTGCTATATAAGTAACAAGTCTCTCTCCGAAATTCCATATGAGAAATCAGGCTTTGATCGTTGACTTCTCAGAAACATGTAATATAGCCTGCCATGCAGGGATCAACCCGTTTGTTATGTTATACGTTTGTGCTTTTTTTTTTCGAATGTCACCATTCAGTTTGCATTACAAAGCAATGGCTCACTCAGCGGTTTCGCTGACTCTTTGCGTGAAATTCATTGAGAAGGTGATAAAATGTGATCGCACGCAAAGATATACAATTTATTGTGGGTTTCATTGGTACGAATGCTCAATTAACCAATACCTTTTTGGTAAAAGATTTGCTATTAATGAAAAAAGGCGATGAGTGGTTTTACTGGTCAGCTTTGGGTCCATCACCTTTCCGTCCTCTTCTCAAGGGTGGATAGCGGTTGTAACCCCATCAATTCTTTCTATGATATTCAAAATTAGGTGCAAAATTCAGAGAGCTGAAAGGTGTATCGAAACGATAAAACGAATGAACGAGCTCACCTGTTCTAAAATATAGCATGATTTTTGTCCATTGATAGCAAATATTATTCCTCAATTTATTTTGTCTTACAAGCATGGGAAATAAAGATTATTCCTCGTAAAGTTTGCTTCTGTGACAAAAACGGTGATTATTTGAATTTCATGTTATTTTGCTTTCTTTCATTAAGACAAGTTCAGAAAAAAAGCAAAACACAAGAGGAAATTTTAACAATTCATGATTGCACTAAAGTTCTGCAAAACGTTGGATATTTATGACTGAATAGTTAACTATTTTTACAGATCATCCTCCAAGTATGGTTTTCGTTCATTTTCTCTTTAAACGAAAAAATGATCAAGCCCAGCAAACCGCTAATGGAAGCGTCCAAAGTAAATGCTCGCTTTGTTTTAGCAAGTACGGCGTTATGTTTTTGAGTTGATCGTGATGATAGAAGCAATTGTATGGGTTGTGCATCACTCAGCAGCAGTGGTTCTTTACGACAGTCAACCAACTGCGTAGTTTTCGGCCTCGTGAGTGTCAAGGAAGTACTGAACCACCGAGGTAATGCTGTTCCAGATCGCTTTCACCTAACCGTTGGAGTTATAAGGAAATTTATGGTACGAAAGGCTTTCTAATTGAAGTTGCCTCAGTATTAATTCTGGCTCCGGAATAATAGGCAGTGACTGTGGGCACTTATCTTGAGATTCGTGCGCCAACAATATTGTAGGCAACACCACGGCATACTCTAATCAGGCCGAGGGCAGCTTTCTTATTTTCCTCAGTTGGACAGATGAAGCTATCTAATGGAATAGCGCAAGCGTGCAACTTGCTGTTTTTAGTTTCAGCAGTCTCTTCATCACTTCAAAAATGTGAGGCAGTTTTCGTCTTCTCCATCTTTGATGTGAGATGCGTCGAAGTTTTCTAAGGTTGACATAAGCATTCCCCGTTCTTATGAACACGGTCTGAATGCGAGATGTTGATAACGTTTCGGTTTGCCTCTCGTTCTGAAAGACGATCCCCTTGGGTCGTTGCTTGTAATGCTTGTAATCCATGTTGTGTTGTATGAATTATTTCCCACTTCCTTCATAATCTAGGAATATCTGAAAGGCGATACATTTGCAGTAGAAGTGCAGTAGAGGTGGAAGTCATGCAAGGGGAACCAATTATTTCATTGTAAATGTGAATATAAATATACGAAAAACAAAAAATACATAGAAAAGACAGCAAATACGGGAATTGTTCATTTTACCATTATAAATAGGATCCTTGATCAAATTTGCCGACGTTTCCTAGGCTCAGTGTGCCACGAGATAACTTTATAGGTTTAGAGAAATGAGATTATAAGGTTGTTTGTTCTACGTACGAATCAACTATATAGTGCATAATGACGTCTTTGCTGTTCGACAGCTGCAAACTTCGCCCACGATTTCAGCACCATTTCAGCACCGCTTCACCCTTTGTACCGTTTAGCTGAGCTGGCACGTTCTCTCGGTGCTATTTGCTGCATTAATTCTGAGGCTGGGGGAATCTGTAGGTAACTCTTTCACTGGTTGGTTACTGTCTAAATTTGAGCCATACAAAAATTGTCTTTAGCATAAAACGTCATTCATGTACAATAGGTACCATCCATTCCTAAATGATGTCAGCTGTAATCTGATTGTTGGCGTTATGGGTTAATCAGGCCTGTTGCGTTATATGCATAGTATGTATGATGGGATCTACGGAGCAAATTGGGAATGAAATTGCATCCAATAGTTCAGCGGTAACGCGTGTGCCCACTAAACGAAATGTTCTGGGGTCAGAAGCTTTCATTATCATTTAGTGGTTATTTGGCTGTAGTTTACGACTTCTGTGGATTATAGAACGATCGATAGGAGTATGCATGCGTGCAAACGTACACGACGTTGTTATAATTTGCAATTTTGCTTTGGGTGAGAAAACTTAACTTCCAGAAGTGCGTAAAAATACGTTTTAAAATCAACTGCGGAAGTGTACTTGAAATCATTTTTGCGAAAGAGTAAGTTGCTGGAGGCTTTTTGAAGGGAAAATAACTGATGTATTTTATTATCTCAAGCGAGAGGAAGGCGGGATGGGAGTAGGCTGTTTCAAGAAGTATTTCTGTGCAGAGAATGCTTCAGTCAAAAATTCTCCCCTCTTCTGTGAAATGAGACTCTACTCAGGGCTCCGACGTCATCATAATGCAAAGTGTTGGATATTACAACAACTGCAGACAGGTAAAGTGGTTGTGCGGAAATAGATAGAGCAATATGAACACCGACGACATTAATGTTGACATATGATAGCAGGAAACATCCGTATACTCATCAAAAACTCGAAGAAACTGATAGTTCAGCGGTGTAAGTGACTATACATGCTGCTGCGCTCACTATCTGCGACCGGCCAAGTGAAACATTTTTTTTTGGTGATTTAGTGAGGACTCGCTTTTAGTGATCTCACTGGGGAGTGATTTCGTCATTTAAAACAGGCGCCCATCTTCTTAAAGATGTGATATCTCCGACCTGCTTGCTGCCAGTGCATAACAGAAACTTTTACAGCTACAGCATTGATACACAAGCAAGAGAAATTTTTCGTCTGAGCATTTGCAGCGTTTTATCGAACTCGTCAAAATCTTTGAAATTATACTTATATGTTTATTTCTGCTCTGCTCTTATGGCTGCGGAGTGGTTGTACTTAAAATTAATTGACTGCATTTTGGGGTTATATTGAAAGGGATTTCTGCGAAACAGCAGCGGGAGCAGCCAGAGGAAAAAATTTGAAATAAAGGAGCAAGACAAAAATCAAAACAGATGGTTTGTTGTATGGCTTCATTTCACGTCATTATTTTCAACATAGTTAGTTTTTTTTTATTTTTAAAGTGTACGCTAATGTTGCATAAATGAATGAATAAAAGTTCCCTTTTTGATAATCAACGAAGATATTGTACACCATCGGTAGGAACTGCGAGCAAAAAGTCACGAATTCCATCCGGTTTTCCGATAATCTTTTCATTGATCATCGAAAATGATCGTTATCGTTTGAGTCTAAGCCAAGCTGAAAAAGCTCTGATAAAACACATGACAATAACCGTGTAGTTGTAAACCATTTGTAGTGAACTATAAAAACATGTGCGTAGTTTCTTCATTTGTTTCGTCCTCGTGGCTGGAAATAAATCACTGAATTTTTTCTATCGACGAATTTTTATCGTTAAAATAGTTTAGTAGTTGATCCCATAGGAGACTGTATGGAGATGTCTCATGCGAAGAGGAGCTGTGAAACAAACGCATTTAAGATATCCTTTATACATACGTTTCTCTCATTTTATGGAACATATGGAAGAGTGTTTAGAGAGTTGAGAGAGTCCGGCGCAGGAACATACGATAGAGTTAGGGATGTCTCCTCAGTACAGGCCTTCAGATCAAAACACATTTCTGAAAAAAGCGGTGCTGAAATTTATGAATTCCTATCACTGAACTTTTCTTCCTTCCCTTCTAGTAGATGGCCATTTTTAGGTGCATGGTTACAGGTGGCATAAGTTCGGCCTAGAAGTTCGAAAATGCTGCTCTCTGTTTTGCTAAAAAAAAAATTTTTTTCAAAAAAATGAGCCTTTCCTGCTAAAAAAAAATTTTTTTTAGTTAAAAAATGCTAAAAATTTTTTGTCCTTTTCAAAATGAGCCTTTCCCCTCGATAATGAATCCATTTCCGGCTATGAATGATACAAGCCATGGGCATTACTTTCGCTAATTGAGAGAGTCTTAAAAGGTGCGAAACTAGCGCTAATGAAGCAGTGGTCCTTCTTCAACGAATATTGCTTTTAGCAGGTTTTTCAGTGATAGCTAAACACCTCGTATTCATATGATGAAATATTTGCAGTGGAAATTAATTTATAGAAAGGAATACTTCGCTTTTTCCAGGTTTCATCAACATCCATTGCAACTTTTTGTGGCGATACCTTCGTTCTTTTTTTTGACTATTTATCAGAAGGAACAAGAGTGGACGGCATTTTAGTTTTACGCAGAATATCCCCTTCTCTTAGCCATATTTGAAAGTGGCTAATTTTCATCCTTTATGGGAGTGTGCTGGTGGCCGCTAGAGTTTATGCCTATATATGCGTCTATCTGTTTATTCGGCAGTAGCAACTCAGAAGCTACTGAAGCTGGAGTAATAAAATTTATTAATGTAACATACATCGTAGGGATAGGGCGGCTTCTGCATCATATTCTACGTTGATCCATCGTCATCGGAAAAAATAGCAGATGTTTAAGTAGCTAAAAAATTTGCATTCGTGTTGCACTGGCGACTCTTTCATTTCATGTTGATCGGTTCTCGCAGAAAGATGCATTATTCTAGTTTCTTTTTTTCATTTACTTACTATGAAATGTCTCAGTTATGCCATTTTGCCTTCATTAACTTCAAAAGAAGATGTAAACGACTCAAACTGTTAAAAACATTGGATAAACTTTACGTGATTGCTGTGAAATGAAACGAGTTGAGCGAGTGATCGGTTCATTTGAAAGATGCGTGTATATCTATTGTCAGTTAATGAAATTGCTTCACATGCTGGGAAGTGTAAAGACGTATATTCTCATGCTTAACTGCTTTCATTTATAAACCACTCTACGCTTTTATCGATAAAAAACATTTCAAAGACGTGAATGAAAATATGAAGTTATAAAGAAAATTTTGGGAATGTAATTAAAAGCTCTATAAGATATATCCGTGTTTTTTTGGATTCGAATTGATGAATGGGGCTGGTAAATAGATAGAGCTCAAACACTCAGAGGCAGCTCATGGAAGTGAAGTGAATTCTTGTGTCAGCAGTATGTTACAGTGTATTTGCTAGATCAAATCACGTCGAAGGCTTTTGTGTGGTAAATTTACACCGTTTGAACTTATTCAAGAGGTTTATCTACCGATGAAGTCGAGTCTCCTATTCAAGCAAATAGTGGTAGCTTAGACAAGCATTCAATTTCGCTTTGGTTCGCCAATACGAAACGCGGCGAAGATGGAGAATTGCATTTTTCATAGTGGATCATAAAGAATGTTGGAATGATGAGATCGTTTTTAATCAATGCTGACGATAGGTGGATGAAGTTCATTGAAAAGTGATGCTTTATTGGTTAGAAGTTGTTTCACAGGTGCCTCTGATAGGGACGTGAAAGGTATTTCGTCCGGTATCAGCAATATTTTATTGCGAAAAATTTCGAATCGCGTTTCCCAGAGAAAGAAAATGGACATTGATTGCACTGGAGCGCATGTCGTATCCCGGTCGCAAGTCTTTGAGTATACTCTTGTTCACCTTGAAGAGCTCAACGAAAAAAGTTGCGGGATATTTGGCTTTTGACCACGTTCCTGATTACTAATTACTGCATCTTTGGTCTCGCAACTGAATAGTCGTTTTGAATAACAAGTACGTTAGCAGCGTCATTTATGTACGTTTCGCAGCATTTGAATGCGCACCGAATCCGCAGAGAAAACAAATCTGTGGCTGCGAGACGAAAAGTCTCGTTCGCAGTGAGTGTGGAATATGCTGTTCTATCGTTTCGTGTTCCATGGTCGCATTTTTTGCAGTAGAGGGGGTGGGGTGCTGCGTCATGATTTCTTTATTTAGGTCGCTGTTAGGTAGTACAGATGAGGGGAAGTTCATTCCTTGTTTAAAACTGGTTATAGTTCATCTATGATTTCAGTCGAATGATTTATTTTATGTGTTTACAGTCGTGCCGTTTTTATTTATTGATGTATGTTTCATTCTTGTTAGCTTTTATATTCAGTACATTTGCCGTCGTGGTAGTTGGAGTTTTACTGTATGCATTGCTTATAAATGACTTGTGGTGAAAATTTAGTTAGAAAGGCCCGCTCAACATCCTCTCCTTGTTTCCTTAATCTCATTATTATGTATACATTATATATATATTATATATATATATATATATATATATATATATATATATATATATATATATATATATATATATATATATATATATATATAATTAGATGTGTTATCGTTTCTTTTATTACAGGAACCGCTAATAATCTGATACGGATGGTGTAATTGTGAGCAGATTAGCTGAAAGCTCTACCAGAGCGGCCAGGCAAACGTGTGGCCGTTGTGAGTAATGAGCTTACTGGGCACATTTTAACACAATAATTCACCCAGTACTCTTTATGCTCCTTTCGACAATTATTAGCTTATTTTTCGGTATTTGGAGTTTGGTGTTCCTCATCGATTATTATCTAAGGTCATTCGATGTAAAGTACTATGTCGATTTCGCTCATCGAATAGGCTTAACAGTATCTTTTCTACAGGTTTGTCTTCTGGATTTCTCAATCGTTTTAGTTCATTCAACTGCACTCTTCTATAGTTCCGACATCTCTATGTGTTCGAGATGCAAGCATCTGAGATGCAAACTTCGTTGATTTGATATCGCCGACGTATACTAGAATGTGTTTGTAACTTTTGCGCATAGATTTATCAATGCGGTGAAAAAAACTTGAGCGAGATGGCTTGCATGTCCTTCACATTGCAAGTTTGACTTATCATAACGTTGAATATATAAAATCGCCGAAATAGAGCTTACACATATCCTTCCGACCTTCTATTTTAACTAATTTCAGCTGTCCAAATCTTCTTTCTTAATACGTGCAGCTGTCAGTTGTTTTTCACTTCTTCCTGCAAATCCACTGAATGAGGTGTATTTCACTTTATTACTATTAACAAACTCGAGGGCGCTGACACCGTACGTAGGAACATTTCGTCCCCTAGCGCACCTAGTTGCATTACATGCCGTATTTTGCATTCCAACCAAACAAGCCTATCGTTTGCCCAAATGCTTCGGCAGTCATAATTGACCTTAGGGGATTTTATGTGAAATTGGCCAATTTGATAACTTCTCAGTTAAAAGGTTTGTTTTTGATGACCTCTTTTAAGGTACAGCTGAACTGTGGAACTTGTGCCATCGGCAGTTATGAAGTCGAGATGAAATTACTTGAAGGAGACCTTTTTATTATACAAACCTTGCTCATCACATTTCATCGTCTTTGCTTTTCCATTTCGTCTTTCGAAACAGTTGATTAGTAAATGCAAATGCATACAATCATTCCGATGTTGCAGTGAGTTTATTGTCCCAAAAGCGCCCTAGAAATCAAAAAATCCCGTAGTGCACTCGGTTGCGCATATGTTTTGCAGTTTTTTTTTTGTGACGCAAGGCTCGTTAATCGACATCACAGCTTTCTTAATTATTTATTTTTAGTTACGTTTCTACACGAATCGTTTTCACAATGGCTTGCTGAATCAACAAGTACGGGGATTTGGTCCGATTCGGCCACATGTGGCATCGCGGCTGGTTTCACTCTGGTTCATGACCGGTGCAGCTATCGCTTTGGTCTCATTTTGTGGCATGACTTTATATTTGAGTAACCTGCTGTTGAATGAGTTGCTCACCTGGTATTCTTTCGTTCACTTAGAACCCGTTTCCATCGTCTTCAAGCCAAAAATAGC
This sequence comes from Ascaris suum, assembly GCA_013433145.1. Taxonomy (NCBI): domain Eukaryota; kingdom Metazoa; phylum Nematoda; class Chromadorea; order Rhabditida; family Ascarididae; genus Ascaris; species Ascaris suum. The sequence continues at coordinate 211,855 of CM024181.1, forward strand.
AACACAGCTAGACACCGAACCAACAATCCACCAATCAACAGAAAGCAGAGGTGTGTTTATGAAAGAAATTCTTTGGTTTTTATTTACTCCTTTCCTCGTATTTGGAAGGCAAGTGGACGGGGAACTAAGGATGCTGTAAGCACTTACCTTGTGCATTTGATGTTATTTCAAAATAGGTGGGCTGAGGAAAGCGTTCGGGTAGGTGGATGAGAATGCACTTAAAAGTGAGGCATATGTTGCCTGAATTTTAAAGCAATGTCAAGCGCAGTTAAGTACGGTAAACGTGAATAGGCAACACCGCTTCCTTTCAGAATACGTGCCTGCTAAATCATTGCCGATAAGCACTTTCGAAGAACGTGAAAGTTTGTTAATCTAGAATGGGAACAAAAAGAGATAGCAACAAATGAATGATTTAACGGCAGTCCGATATGTCCATCTGAAAAGAAGAGCAAAAGGACAGTGTCAGTGCGCACCAACAAAGCGCCATCTGATTCGACAAATTTTTTTACAATTTAAAGCTTATCTCTTATCTGTCATCAAGAGTGATTACATATAGGCGGCCTTTGAGTAAGTGAATGAAAATCTATACATATACACCCTCTTCCTCTTTCCAAGTGGCAAACTAATCTTAGTCGAAGCATTAGCTATTCAATTTGTACCTTATCTTCCTTGATATGCTCCCTTCACGGACTAGGAGAGGAGAGAGGTGTGGTCGCGAGTCGCAGTCCCTATTTGAGCTGAGGTTACACCACCTCGATGAAAATAATCTGAACGAACAAAATGAGGACGAGAAAAATTAGGAGGAAAAATAGCAGGAAATGGCCGGTTTCCAAATGAAAGTATGTTTAAAAGACCAACCTTGAGTAAAGAACTGAAATTGCCAACCTGTTTTCATTTAGAATTCGAGCTAGTTTTTTAAAAATATCCCTGGTTAAATTCGAGTCCGAAATGTTCCTGATTGAAATTTGCGGTTGTTAACTGTGTTTGAAAATCGAGTTAGTAGCCATGTTTTCATTTGGAAGTGGACCGCGCAGACTTTTCTAATGGCAGTCTTTTTTGAGACATCGTATTGAAGACCGGGAAAAGCGATCGTAGCTCTGTCATGAATGTTTGTGCGGATGAATTAGCCGATGAGATTAGGGCATGTTATTCTCATCTGATCGTCATAATTATTCACGCTTGAATATCTACTGACGTGTTGCATTTTGATGGGCAATATATCGTTTCAGCTGCTTTAACGCTTGTCGTTCCTGGTTTGAATGTTCCTTGGTGGCATTTGCCTTTATTCATTCTCGCTCTTGTGATCGCGGGTATTATGCACGAGCTTGGACATGCGCTTGCGGCCGTTGATGCCAACGTACCTGTAAGTGGTTTCGGAATATTCATCTTCGCCATATATCCCGGCGCGTTCACTGAAATCGACTCAGATGCGCTTAGTAAGCATTGTTCTTTTTTCGTTCATTCTTTCACGTTTTCATATCTTTTGAAGCCCCTCAATTTGTTATTAAAGGGGCTTTTCTTGAGCTAATTTTTTGCATATCAACTTCCGGTTCGGTTGCTGATGTTTGACACCGCTGTATGAGTACAAGAGTTGTATGGAGAGATTTCAAAAGCGTCAACTATCTTTTTATACTCTTCATGGATAATGGATAAGGAAGCGACGCAGCTTACAGCTTTCCTCATAACGGCAGAATTATTGAATAAACGGTTTTTCGACTTTGAGCCATATCTTTATGGTAGGCATGCCTGACACTACTGTTGTGACATCACTGGTATGGAGGAGAGATCGAAGCGAAAAGCGCACTTTGCAGAGACTTGAACTGTGTTTGATTGTCCGTGCAAAGGCATTTATCCATCTTGCTTCCTCTCTCCGTTCCCCCTCGCTTTTCGAACGTGAGCATAAGAAAAGAGCAAATGTGTTTTAGCTGCGGCCGTGCAGGTGTTATGAGATCATTAGTCCAACTAGAGGAAAATGCAGGCAACAACTGCCGATGGGATCCTGATTATCTCCAAACAGACGAACGATGCGTTTGTGGGTTTATCATTACCATGCCCGAATAGTGCTTTGTAGGCCGCTCGAGCTCAGTCCAGAAGATGCGGATATTTGGTGCGGGGATTTGGCACAATTTGGTGTTAGCATTATTTGGTTATCTTCTCTTCTCCTCGGCACCAATGCTATTATCACCATTATACAGTCGGAATGCAGGTGTTCTAGTGAGAGGTTACTGTTGGTCTTTCTTTTGGACGGATAACCCCTAAGCTATCACTAATTTTTTAATTTTGCGTATCTTTGAATGAAAGATGGCTATTTTTTTCATATTGTTCTAATCAGTGATAGATCAGTTCGATAGAGCACCATAGCTGGTCAATATTACCCAGCGTAACAAAGAGTATACTTTATTCTTATTTCGATTTGCTCGTGAAACATAGGGTGTGGGACTAAATAGCTGTGGATAAGTACTGTTTTAAGCTAATGCTGCTTAGATTTCGTCAAGAGCCATTATTAAACAAAACGATGCGTAATTTGCTTAGAGGTGACAATTACTAAAGCACATTTTTAATTTCAGGAGTAAGCAAGAAATCGGGTTTGAGTGGGGAGGCCGGCCTTCATAAAGGGGACGTTCTCAGTGCGGTTGATGACTGTCGGGTACACAACATTGGCGACTGGTTGACTTGTATGGATTACCTAAGAATTGCACCTGTGACTGGTTATTGCTTATCACCTGTGGATGTATTGCCGTACGTGGCCACAGAGGTGAGCTTCTCAGTAGCTACTTTGTCTATGAATTCAAGGGAGAGATGTTCAAGACTAATTCTCCGAACATCTGGAACTGTCAAAATGCCGCAACGATACTTTCTGCCTAGAATACCCAAGGCCAGGCATCTAATTCTGAATTCCTAATCGAAGCGTTTCTGATATTTCTGGTACCACCTCCTTCCAGACCTGTTCAGGAGCGTCTTCCAGCTGTGAGATCTTTGAGGATCTTCGAACTCACGCGGCAGTATCTTTGCTTGGAGTCCGGAAATATGTGATCACATCTGTGACCTCTGCATCCTCCTAATTTTTTCTTTACTAGTAACAATCATCATACAGTTGTATAGGTCACTCTTGTTTAAAGGATTTCAGTTGGAAGACAGATCTGAAGGCTGTTAAAAGTCCCTTATTTTTCTACCAACAAAGAAGTCTCTAGTATCTCATGTTCAGTCCCAGATTGTATGCAAGATAAGAGAAAAATTGAAAAGGCTGGTTTACACGCCAGAAAATATAACAAAACCTTATGAAATTGCTTCAATAATAGAATGGCAATAGCCGATCGGAAATTGCATCCTAAAATTGTTTTAATTTTAGCTTTGCCTTCTTTTTCTCTTTCATGTCAAGGATGGCGATATTTTGGTACGAAACAGAAAAAGATGATTAAGACGTTTAATGAGCGTTGGTTTTATGAATAATGCAAAAAGTGCATTGGTGACAGGTGGAGGCACTAGGAAGTGGCGAGTTGCATTGCTGTGGTGACTATTCGTCCGATAAGTCGTTGTCTCATATTTGCTTCCATTTTCGCAACTCAGGCCTCAGTTTGCACGACGAACAGCTCCTTGCACGTATGGCTTATTCAAATGCTTCACGAATTGCGGAATTGCTTGGCTTGGAGGAAGCCCCAGTGAACGTTGGTTTTTATCGCTTCTTGAAAGTGGCTGTGATGATTATCTAGTCGGGATTCGGATGTTCACAAATGTTTCATTCAATAGGTCTATGCCTTTAACTGGAAAGAACTGAAAGGCCCGATTTCTGGCTATGAAGCATATGCTGTCGGTGAAATTGTATGAAATATTCTTCTTAATGTGCACGTGCATGCATATATTAGTTTGGAATGAAACTGGGTGTCTTACTATTTATGATGTTCTCTTAACTTTCTTTAACGCTTTAAATGCATTGAGTGGGAAAGAAGAATGAAAAGAGTAGTGGTGAAAGTGGCATATGGCGTCGTTGGACAGTGCGGAAGCATAAGGGGCGGTGATTTCCATGAAATGGTTGCTCGGCGTCGAGACGCCTCATATAGGCTTTATCTCTGCCTCTGTAATTGCGTCTGGCTGCGCACGCAGACTCCTCGGAAGAACTAATGGTGAAGCCTGTGGATGAGAAGGGAAGAATAGATTTGAAGAGGTGCCTTTTTGATGCTGATTTTTTGCTTTGCAAATATTGTGGTCGTGAGTATGAAAGCCAGGTATTCGGTATTGTAAAAGAATGAAACACTCCATTAAATTTCATAAAGTGGGATTCATTGGAACTACCCTCCGGCTGTTCAACTCTGGCTTAGCCGGGTGAATGCGAAGCCGTTCGGAAATTTGAAGAATGTCTTTGTTTCTTCCAGGCAGCTAAATGATCATCCACAACTTAAGGCATGCCTTCTGAGGGAGGAAGAGGGATGGGGATTCTCATTTCCTCTTGCTTAGGTACTGCATTATTGGATGTTAGACAGGATACGTCCATCAATTATAATCAAAGCTGTCGATAGGGCTTTTGACTGAGAGCAAAGTTTTTGGGACGATCGTGCATCGAAATCCAAGCACCACAAGGAAAATGAGCATATCTTTGAGCAAACACAGCAGTACAGGTCGAATGAGACTTTCCGTTCTGAAGTTACAGTTTCTCGTAAGTAATGTGGGCCCCGAAAATTTTGTTCGGGAGCGAATTCTTTTTGGGAGGATTTGTGGATTTTAGGACGGAAAAGGTATCGGCTGTACTTCGAAGCCTCCGAAACTCTGGGGTTCCTAAAAATGCTTCGGCCCCTTCTCATCTTATTCCCCTCCCCACCCCCACCGAAGTCCAAGGCGTTGAACGCCAGCACTAATGAGGACCGTTGCGCAAAATCCTCATTGTTATAGTGCTGCGGGAAGTTAAAACAGAAATTCGGTAGCTGTCTGTATAGGTGATTACGAGCTGTATAGGTGATTAGGTATTCATACGTTTTGTTCATTGTTGTAATTTGTAATTTGCTTTCAGCTATCGTAGTAACGCTGTAAAAATGTCTTCTTCTTTGCTGACTAAGTAAGGCTAGAAAGTATGCGTTGATGTGACACGACGGTACTAATAGGAGGTTGATTGCCAATAATTTTTTTCATCTTCTTATAATCTTTCATTCAATCTTTTGAGGTGATCCCTGACAGGTCAGTAATTTTATGGTATGCTATTTGCATTATTGCATTGATTACATTCAACAAATATATAGGAAAAAAGGATATGTGCAAGTAGAATAAAGGTAAGGAGCAGAACAGAATGCCATCAGGTGGGAATCCTGATTATGGCAGTAGAAGAGTGAAATAGATTATCGTCATTCTCAATACAACGTATCACATATTTACATGAAGAAGTGATAAATGCATAAGACATCACTTATATGCACGGTGAGAGTGTGGATGATAAACATTAAGCTCGTCCTGTTATTTCTTTGAAGGTTGAAAGGTTTTCAGCCAATAATATTTTGGAAAATATTTTCCATGGGTGAACAACTCTGAACCTAAAAATGTAAAAATTACGAGAATAGGTTGTCGAATGGCTTAGAAGCGGTGCTCTTAACTCACATGCAACATTCGGTGCCTGAAAATTCTGACATAGTTGATTACTCGGGTGTGGAGGTCCGTGAAGATGCTTTGCTAAAAACCACCTGAGTATTATTTTTGGATGCCAGTGTTCATATTGTAAGCGAGGTGACGTGACCAAACCTTTGCGCAGCACTCCACGATTAGCTGGCGGCGCACGAAATAAGCCTTACGATAGTACGCTTGTGTTGAAATGGACGCGAAGTGTTAATCGCAAAATGAGAGGTGTTTTATGGCGATGTGTGAGGTCAGTTACACAAATTTCATGACATTGATTCCATAGGTAACCTGGTCATGTGAAGAAGCACTTTTTGAGTCGTTATGAAGCCGGCCACAAAAGTGCTTAGGTAGTGCCTAATTTCACAGCGACGTTCTATAGCATGCAAGTGTTGGATACGGCGATTTGGTTCGTTTCACCAATTTTATGGTCAGAACTCAGAAGTCCTTAGAGTTTCAACTAAATTTCACGACTGTCATCCTGTATTTTTCGATGATTGTCATTTTCGATGAAAAGTGCCGGAAATGCTGCTGTTGAAAAAAATTTGGCTTGTTTTGCTTTGTGTCAGCGTCAGCCACTTCAATGCAAAGCGTATGTTGTGCATCAAGGCCTTTTGCACTGAATTACATTTAGGTGAGGAAGCAGGGCGCTAAAAGAGGTGGCCGTGGAGCAGCAAAAATGGCTACTGCAAAGATGACGACTCAGTCAGGAGGGAGCTCTGATCAGCCATCGATGCATGCCTGTCTCGCTGCACGATTTGTTACAGGTTGTCGCTTCGACGCTTGTTATTAACACATTATCTTTGAGGCAATCGAGTCTGCTATCTGTTTGCCGAGCAGTGGCGGGGAACAACTCTTAGAGGGAAATTCCTCGCTATAAGAATGGTGCGGATTTCTATCTGAAAGCTGTTTTATTTTCTTCGTGAACTTACGCTGAGGTTAGGAATGAGTGAAAAATTCAGCAATCGAGTACCGAAAGAAGGGAGGTGGAAGTTGCATCGGATGTCGCTCTCCTCAACACAGCCTTTTGATTTTGTCAAAAATCTCCGTGGTTTTTTTCTGGACATCATTGTTTCATATGATTCTGTTTGTACCATGAGGTGTGAAGTATAGGTACGAACTTCCATATATCTTCTTATTTCTGGATGTTCACCAGTATTTCTGGATGCGAGAATTGCTGTGTTCACCAACATCTGCAACTGTGGCGTTAAGGTATAAATTTTTGGGAGTGGACGCGGTGAGTCTTTTATCGCACCAAAAAACTGATGTATTTTTAATTTACACTTAAAGTTCTCTTATTAATGATCAATAATTGATTGGTGGTCGGCTTTTTAAAAATACGAGCACTTAGAGTATTTTGCCTTCTTTTTTTTTGTCCTTCAGCTGAAATGCTAGCAAATGGGTTCACAATAAATTATGCAGGTCACGAAACGTGTGACGCTTCTTCGGACTGTGATCGCTCATCTGTAAGAAAAAGTGGGCGATTGTGCGTTTATCCTGCACTCTTTAATGGAACGTCATTGCTGAGGCTGTTCATTGTTGGTTCCTCGAAACCTGTACTTTTCATTGGCTCCGTTGATGAGGTTTATCTAGTTTATGTTCTCACTTTATTATTTCAATTTAATGCACTTTAAACGATCGTTTTTAAATGATGATTGAAACTCTTTTAGCAAAAGGATACATTTTCTTCTTAGTACATGCGTACCCATCCCCTTTACTGTCTCATGGCACGGATGTACTTTGTAGCATGCTGCAGAGTTTGAAGGAGGTGGAGATTGCTAAGAATTTAATCGGAAACGTTCTTTTACTAGGATATATAATCTTAGTACTACATCTGTGCATAAGGATATAAGTCGCGTAGCGGTGAGCGATGAAAAATTCATGACAGTACAGAAGACAGGTTAGGACCAGCGATATCGTTCGACTTTTACCGATATGGGGTGGGGGGGGGGGGGTGGGTTTTTTGAGAACTTATTTATTTCATATTTCCGCTGCCAAGATAGAATTGCAGATCGATGCGTAATTTCTGAGTTTGTATTATTTTCAGCTCGTTAATGACGTTGAAATAAGCGAGTTGGTGCCTCGTTTTTTTTTCGTTCCTTCATGGTTGCCTTTCGTTGGAGAACTTTTCTCGAAATATTTAGTGACGTTTTCGTCAGGTATTCTATTTGCTATTTGCCTTTTATAGTGCAGTATTTTTTTTTTCATTTCGAAAACCCCATTCGCAGTTCGGTTGCAAATGCGCGCTTTGTTCTTTTTTTTTTCATTTAAATTTAGGCTTTGAGCCATAGGTGATAAACAAAATCCATCAATAATAATTTCTTTTTTATAATCGATTACGATGCTGCTGGGTTTCTAAGAGTGAAAAACTTAAATTACGAGTTTTGTTTGTATTGGTCAGTACAAACATCTCTTCATAACTGAAAGAAATAATCATTTATGTGCTAAATCATGGTGTGTACCTTTTTGAAACTCAAGGAAGTTCTTTGTTCACTGTTCTTGGTTGGTGAGAAGCACATTTTGTTTGTCTGGTGGTATGATTCGGCTTGTAGTGGACCATGCCGATTCGGACGTTTTGTGTTGTGTGGATACCCGCTCCAGTTTTCAAAAATCACCCCTCTAACGTCGTTCTCGTCGTTTCATCATCCCTTAAATCCTCCTCTCATTAAAGTTACCGCGCTCGAATCCCGCCAGCGATGAGATAGGTGTTTCTGGAATAAATACTCTTTAGGTAAGGGCTGGATTCTATGGGGTGTTTTATTCAGTGCCTCAAATGGCCCTAACGTCTACGAGAAACCATGCAATTAGTGCCCTATAAACTCTGCCTGTTGTTTACACTCTGACATTTCATGTTCTTATGAACATGGAGGACATACATCAATTGCCATCAGCCTATATGAATGATTTCTTCGTTTAACTCATTTGCGTAAAATAAGAAAATTCTTGTCCATATTGCGTGATCTGTTAAATGTAAAAGTAAATTTCTTAGAATGCGTCACTCATTACTCCAGTAGTTTCATTCTATATGAGAAAATTTGCACTCTGTTTTCACTCATTTTCTTATTGCACCGACTAAAAAAACAACTTTTATATATATCTTGTCCCTGAGAGAGAGAAACTGGATTGGAGCGTTCATTGAAAGTCGTCAGTTTCGGTTTACTGCTGCAAATTTCAGAAGTCCATAATTTTTATCGTAATATTTCTCACAGCGATAAATGAAGTTAGTCTAGGAAGTGAGCGGACGGAGCAAATTGAGGCAGCAAATTTGGTATTGGGGATCAAATGACTTCTTTGATTTGCGGGGTCAAGCAACATCTTCTCTCTTAGATCCTCGTCAAAACGTCCAGACGTCATTTTTAATTAATTGTGTAAGTCGCTTATTCAGGCGGAGCTTCTATTCTTGGCACGTCACCAAGTGTTTCAGAATCTTGTAACTTTCGTAATGCACAGTGGCATTGCAATGCTATGAATTTGCTTGGTGAAACAGTATATTCTCTTTGAAATACCTCAATGAAGATTTTTATTACTAAAGTACCTTGGAAGAAGTGTTGTGCTGTGCTATATATGGCATTCCCCAAGGTGTTTTTATTGCTTTGATATTTTCTATGTTAGCAGGTTGAAACAAGTTTTAAATGACCTTCTTTCGTCAGTGTTACCACTCCTAACTGTTAACAGAAGGTCCCGACATTCGAGTTGGCGATTTATCGCTTCAGCGCATTGTTGCGATGTTTATTAGCACTTGTGATGGCGCACATTTTTCAGTAGTCGTTTTCTCAGTCGTCTTATGTCCTTATTCAATTAATTTTATCATTGAAGAACACCGTTTGGAAAGTACATTTCATGCAGGTACAACATTCTATATCGACATATTAAGAGGAATCATAGTCGTATCCATTTTGATTGTTCTATTTCTTTGTGTTTTCACAGCAATGGCACTGTTGAACGCTGTTCCATGCTATGGCCTCGATGGTCAATTAATGGTTACGACCGTTATCGAAAGTTTATTTAGCAAATGGACGCCCAGGTTGAGTTGCACTTTTTACGCTGATTACATTCTCTTTCATTCATTAGCATTCTAACATCACAATCTGTAAAAAAAACATTTCCAATGACTCCATCAGCAGGGAATCTTGAAGTTGCCGGGTTACCTTTGCGGCTTTCCTGCGGTCACTAAGTAGGTCATGTGACGCTCACTTAAAATAAAGTTGGGAACGAAGAGAGTTCCCCTCACTGTCCCTATGAAAGAATTTGGGGACCCTTAGGCCGGCGAGAGGGGAGGAGATGGGAATCGAAGTCCCGGAAGCGAGGATGGGGAGAAAAATCTCTAAGATCTCGCGAGGAAGCTAGGAAAGTGAATTCATTTCATTCCATTTTTGCTTCGCCAACATCTGTTCCCTTTTAATAAAATGACTTCCGTAACGATATTACAAACTGCGTCTGCGAATAAGAGTGAAGGACGCAGCCGTCATTAGCGTTAGTGCTTACGAGTGTCGACTTCGGCGTTAGAGGGAGGAAAAAGTATAAATATTTGGGAAATTCTTCGGTGACACATTCCGTTATCGGTGTTGTCCACGCCTAAATAAATGCGTAAACCTTTTAACCTTTTAATCGAAAAATTATGTTTGCCACCAGTGCGTTAGAAAACGTAATATTAATTTTCCGCAAATTGTTTTTGTCACGTGTCTTGCTCAGCGTGGTTTTAGACTGAAGAACGCAGCGACCTGATAACAGGAGTTGGTAGGTATTTTTTATCAGTGGGGAAGATTTTTATGAAAATTCGAGTAACACGGAGGTTTCTGCATAATCTTTTGTGATTGAACAAATCCGCGGTTAGTTGAAATATTAGAACTTTCATGCCATACTGTTTTGATGGACTCCATATTGTTTCGAATTTGATGGCAAAGCGTTTTTCGAAAGTTTTCTGCTGCACAGATTTCCGATGGCGTGGAGAAGCGATAAGCGATTTTGCCACTAGTGATACCACCAAAAATTTCAGTCTCAAACGTCAAGTTTTTTGCCGGATGTTTAGATGCCTTAATTTGGACTCAGACAGTAGCTATAATCGAATACGCCATCAAGAAATTTAAAATTTGTTTTTTCACTCTAACGCAGCTCGCCATTCTTGCTTAACTCATCGCTATTACGAGTTCAGAGTAGTATTGTCACAAATTGTGCGAAAATGTGCGAATTAATGGTGATATTTCAGTCGGAGGCGTAACCTGAATACTTTATTGCTTTATTACGGCACATTCGTATTGTCTTTTAATGTTATTATTGGAATATTCCGATCGTTCGTGCCGTTTTTCAAGGAGTCCTATTTCTGACCAAATTGTTGGTAATGGTCGGCATCTAACAGGTTATTTTGCTTTAATGTGATATTTGCGTACGAAGCACAAATGCGTCCGTTTCAGCTAATCTTTTGTTGTTGCAGTGGGCACCCATTCAAGAAGCCTGCACTTATTTCCCAGTGCACTTAAAGCAGTCAGGAGCAAGCTAGTTTCCCAACCAGTTAGTCATCTTGTTTCAATTCTAGAGAAGCGAATAAGTGGTTATTATTGAAGACACATGTCTTGTGGAATGCTATTATTTTATATACTAAGGGACTGATCATTTTATTCCACTCTAATGCTTTTCAAGGTACCGCAGTTTTCTACTAGAGATATTTTTTGTTTGTTTGTCCGAGTTTTTTATGGTACCCTGCGAACTCGTGCATTACCTATATCCAGAGGACCTGAAATAGTTGCGTAGAATAATGCTATGACGTGACCTCTTCACGGTGTTTCGGGAAGCGACTGATGAACAAATGATGAGTTTCCCTGGATTCCATCTGAACTGTTCGGATATTTAAAATAGCGTTGTAACTCGATTCAGCTCGGTGTGGCTTGGTGTGGTGCAGTTGTTCACGTATATTTGAATGTCTTCGAGTGTAGTTTTGATCTGCCTGAGTGTTATCGGCAAAGCTCTCTCTTCTCTCCTTTGCCAAATCATCTAGACGGAGGAGTCTCTCGCGAACACTTCGTTTAACGTAAGTTCACAGAGCAGCTTTACTATTCGACCGCTAAACTTTGACGATCGAGCCTGCGAATAAAAATTTTTCCAACTTCTTTATTTTTCTTTTTTTTTCTCTGGTACTGACGAAGCCAACTTCTATCCTTGCTACCACATCTGCTGTATCTGCTAACGGAAGGCCACTTCCCATTCCGCAACTGTGGTATACGCTCGATTCATCTTGTAAAAGTCGTGATTCCTAGCTCCAGCAGGAGTTCTAGATCCCTTCACTGGAGCTTAAATGTTGTAAACCATCTCGAGTCCCGTAATTTTCGGCAAGCAGACATTGGCGGTCGAATAGTAGATGGTGCTATTAGAACATTATTTAGAAAAACGAGAGGTTAGTGAAAGCAGTGGGTCCTATGAGGTCCGCCTGGATCCCTCTTCTTTCATCCCTCGCGGCCCCAGTCTCTTCCATGCAAAGAGAAGAAAGTAATCTGGTAACCACTGCTAGTCTTGTTCGGTCGAGAATAAATATATCTTTTATTGAAGAAACATCCTGTTGTAAATCCTTCCATAAAAAACACAAGGGAACTAACAACGTGCATTTTATGGCTTGTTTAACAAGAGGGATTGAACTCTTGCCAACGTATTGTGCAGTTCCCGCATGTTCGTCAAATGCTGTCTTTGAGAATCTGTGCCGATCCTGTTTGCCTTCCTTGTTGTGTCATGGTTGTCCCGCTCTTGTTTGCTTCCCAACGGACAGGGTGTGTGCATCTCGTTAAAGCAAACCAAATCCGTGCCGTTGATTCTTGCACGCGTGTATGGATATATGGATTATGGGAGGGAGAGGGGGTGGAAATGGAGAATGAAAACCTCGCTTTGGTCATGCTCACATGTACTGTTTTCTTTCCAAATGTTTTACGCGCATTTTATTCATTATTGAATAGGGATCTCAGATATTTCCTGAGGAAGGTGAGAACCTGGGGCTGACCTGATTCAGTCGGATGTCTTCCACTTTCTGCATTGTTTTCTTAACATTTTTTCAGGACATGCCGTACATGGATTGTATACGCACAGTTTCTGAATGTGGCAATTAGCTGTAGACGGCATATGCACTCGGCTACGGGGGATATTCTATATGCGGCTTTGTATATATGAAGGGAGAGAGAGCTGTGACCTATGATTGCGATGATGGGAGTTTCTCTTTTGTCCAGCCAAACTTCTTTCTGCTTGGTTAGAGATGTGTTGCTGTGGAAAGGTAGCGCAGATGTCGCGTACTTGTGGTGTCAAGAAAGGACGGCTTCTTGTTCTCGCTTCGTCGGTTGTCTCTCTTAGCATTTGTCAGTATGCAAATATATAGAGGAAGTGCATTGCAAAGCAAAGTTATTTACCTGTGTATAAAAAAATCTGAAGAAATAATGTAATGAAGTAAAGGATTCATAATATACGTTCAGTTATGTTTTATTCTCAAGCGTATCTTCTCGCTTTTCATTATCTGTGTAATTTGTGCATTGCATTTGCTTGAGAGGCTGGAGCTTTTTTATTTATATTTGTAGCAATACGCGCTAAAGGCAGTCATGCTTACAATTGAGACGTGCATTGCTTCAACTTTTCTTTTATTTACATGTTTTTACATAGGGGTAAAAAAGGTGGGAGCTATAGGTAGAAAGTGTCATGCGATAGACCTCTAAGGATCGGTGGGAATATGGGTTTTAGGCAAGAGCGCTTGTAGGGGGTTCTTTTTTTTCTTCTCGTTCATCCATACTCTTGTGTTTGCAGAAATCGATCAGGTACGTCTCTATAACTGGCGCAGGCAAATTAGTTGGAGGGGTATAAGAAAGACAACGGTTATATAGAGCTTGCGGGCATGAGGAAGTACAAGTGAAGAGACCGGAAATCAAACATATAACAACAAACCTATGCCAGTATTATTGGGGAGATGGTGCTATTTGTGCATTTGCCGTTGTTATGAGTGAAAATGTGGTATTTTTTGAGAGAGCTTCAGATCGGTGCGCCACTTTGAAGAAGCTCCATTATCTTGCTTGATTTACTTGGAAGGGGGTGGGGAGGGGGGACTGAAAAATGGGCTTGTATGGTGGCTTGTAGTCACCAGACTCAAAGAGAATCGAGTTCATGATTAAGGGTTCAGCTTCTTGGATATCCCATCCAAGTGGCTATTTCATCTTATATGCTGTCATAGTCGATGTACTCATCGCTATTAATTGCTACCGAGGACTTACTCACAAAGAACGACCGTAACAGTTTCGGCTTGCAAGGTGTTCGCATCTGAAAAACTTCCCCAGGAAGTATTATGAATACGCAAAATTCCCAACGTCCATTTTGCAACTTGGCAGCTTCATACGAAAACATCTCTCGTAGGTTTTCGTCGACGTGTCGGTTTTTGGACTGTAATTCATGAACGATTCAAATAACACGTCTTATTATTCTCCAAATATTATATTAACTAAAGCGTCGTATATTCTCCGTTTTTAATCGCCGATGCTTGCAGCTTTACAAAAACAAACGTTTATTACGTAGAAAATTGCATAGAGGTTTTAAATAAATCCATAAGGGGCGGGTAATGACGAAATATTCCTCGGTGCTGACATGTCTTTGTACGTGCATTTTTCAAGCAGGTATCTGAATCCATTGTATTCATGCGTTAGGCAACAAACTCATTGTCGCCTTTCGAGGGGGAAGAGTGGGTAGGTTAGAAGTTTATATTCAGCATGAGTTTATAGCGTTCACAACTTTCCAGAATGGATGGGTATTCAGAGCAAGCTTTTATGCAATGAAGTACCATTTGTGCACACTCAGTAGGAGTTAGTCACTATTTAACAAGGACGGATCTGATAGCGGGTCATACTGACCGCCCAGTGAGCTGTATGAGTGTGATTTTTCTTTCATTGCATAAAGATGTTTCTTAGATATGAGGAGGTTACTGGCACAGCTCCATTTGGTGTCGCGATAGGTACACCACAGCTGCATTCTTTATTGAGCAAAACCCAATTTTGGGCTCAAGGTGTTTAGTTCTACATTTAGATTGCATGCTTTACAACTTCCATTGTTTTGTGGTACTGGTTAATATTTTCGTAGTTTTCTTGATGCAGGTGTTGTGTAGCTGTTTCCGATGGTAGAGCAAATCATTCTCTTTAAAACCGAACATGGAATCTAAATGTTATTCGTGGCACTGCATTATTACTACTACGATCTTATTTGCATACGCGGGTACGCGATAGAGACGGCGGCGTCCCGCGGTGTGTAGCTATGACTGAGCAATAAATCAGGACGGCAGGGTTGCACCACTGCCGTTCGCGTTGCATACTTTGCAGTGCAAAGCTGCATTAATTCTTGGCTTTCCGAAAAAAAAAACTTGTGGCAGTGATAGCATTGGTCGGTTGTAAGGAAAATATTCACCATTAAACAACGAAATTTATAAAGCTTTGTTGTCCGGTTTTGCATATTTTGTGTCGGGTCGCTGAAATTTTCTATTTAATTCCTCAGTGGAACTTTCTTTACGAGTAGCGATGTTTGTTTGCCCCACTTCCGCTGCCAAATCGTAGTGCATCTCTGAAGCGAAGAAGATTGCGAATTGCTTGGTTTGTGCAATTATTTTATCGTCTTTTAAAATTCGTTCTTATGTTTGAGGTTGGCTACGCAATAAATTACTACAGGCTTCTGCATCTATTTCGCCGGTGCATTGTTACGGTGTGGTCTCTATAGTAGCGTCAGCGAACAGCATGATCACTGCAGAAGTGAAAATCCGGGATGTTTGGGCGAACAATTTGGAAGAGGTATGCTATTCTCGTTTTCTCTTTTATTCTGTTACTTCGTTTTCTTCTAAGAAGAGCCCAGTTTACTCTGTTGTGTCTGTTTATATTGTTTTATTGTTCTTTTGTTTGTATTCGTTATTAAAGTAAGAAAAATGTCTTGAGACTTAGGCATCAGTTAATGTAGGCGTGAGGTAACATTGGGCATTATATTTTTACTTAACTCCGTGGTCGTTATTCAGAGGGATTCATTCTCCTGACCACTTCATCTATTCAAAGAAAAACGAAAGGTCTGGTCAGCTATGCGCTAAAAGCTCAATAATACCAAAGTATAGGATGGGGCAGCAGCTGGTTTGGTGAGAAATGTTGTACTTAGAATGCATGCCGAAATGGCTGTAATGACCAGCAAATCCATTATGTCGTGTCACCAGGTTTTATAATGCAGACTACCGTCACTAAACGTCTATAGTGAAAGCTTATAAGCAGAGGTCCCAGAAAGGCGTATTTTTAAAGAGCTTTAAATTTCAAATGTCATCGGTGAGATCGATGGCGCAAAAGCAGTGCCGGTAAGAGGTTATTAAATTATAGATGAGAATGCTGTAACAATTGAAATAGACGGACAGGGTCATTATCATTTGGAAGGAGCCTGTCGGATATTGTGATGCTTGAAGATGCTACTCGGGGAACTTACCGGCGACTCGATAACTCAAACAATAAAGCGTCTCCCCCGTGATGCAAAATTAAAAGTTTATTAATGAGATTGCTTTTTGCATCGTAGTGCTCAGAAATCCCACTGGTGAAGCTTTAAGAACGGTCTGAGCGATTTTAGGATTTATGTGGTTGCTTTAGCCATCCAGACATCGTGATCGCAGTATGGCGCTTGATGGACCTGGCCAACACACGAAGATAGCCGGGCTTTATCGTGTTTTCATGATTTTGCTAATTTTTTATTTGAATTCTTTGCTTTTATGTAAAAGGAGAGGTGGTCGTGAACGAAGCTGGGGAACAGGTAGTGAGGATTACTTGTTGACAATGAATAGCGGACTAGAGAAGGAGTGGGAACTAGCTGCTGCTTATTTCAGTGCATTGTGCACTCTCTGAGCGGCGGAAGATAACGACTGTTTTCTTGTTAGAGCTTTTCAGTGCGTAAACTTGTTTAGAGCTTGTTGAAGTAAAAGCTTTACTGTTAATTAATGCTACAGTTAATTCGGCAGGTATGGGCATGTTAGCACTGCTTCATCACAACAGAAGTTGTAAACTTAGAAAATTCCTGTAAGGTTGTTGTAATTTTTCGAATGGTAAGTCGGGCACCATTATCATGGATTCAGCGACCACGAAGTGCATTTATAGAAGGCGACCGCCACAAGTGAGAGTGGACTTTCATGCCATAAATTCACTTGAATCCGGCAACGGAGTCTTTTTAAGTTCCTCGATTCGGTTTTTTGAGTAAAGAGATTTCCTAAAAACTTTTCTCGCTAATACTTGGGAAAAAGGAGCAATAAGACGGTCGTAAACTGACAGTGGACACAGGCGTCCGTGATAAATTTTCGGTCAAATCAGCTCACCTGATTGGGAGATCGAAATGTGCGGGCGGAGGAACAGATGAGCCTTCAATAACTATTTTTCGACATTCAGAAACGAGCAGCAAATCAGTAGTATTAGTTTAAGAGCTACGTCATGTCCATGTGCACAGAGAGCTTTATGCTTATGATGGATTCGGTGAGGTATTGCAAAAGTCTTTTGCTGTAGACCAAGTGCGACCGATTCTGATGTGTGAAGGAGTTCACCAGAATAGTGAAGCTCGTTTACTATGGGCAAGAAAAGTAACGCGACGATTAGTAACACTGATGATTGGTAGGCAAGACCGCTCTTCGCCATGAAGAAGAGTGCTTGCGGAGCATGATGGGTACAAGCGGAGCGGCCGAAGAAAGTACGTGAATGAATGAAGACAGTTATCAAGCATACGTTTGTGTGGGGAGGTGAAGCACCTGTATCTCTATATCGTCTATACCTGACGGTATAGAGATACGGGTACAAGCTTTTCACATTTTGGACGCTTGTTCAATAGGGATATAAAATGGAAGATTTCACATTTGGACACCTGTTCACTCGACGTCCATTTCTTTCACCATTCATCGGTTGCAGTCATACACCCGTCCATTCATCGGTAGCTTTGGATTACATGCCCTTTCGTCGAACGCTTGTCCTTCCATCGTTCGCTGCAGGTCAGCTTGTTCAGCTGAATAGCTTCTTCCTTTGCTTTCGCGACAAGCGCAGCCTATTTATATCTTCAGCTACGGCCCCTAAGGCATTGAGAGGTTATAATTCACATGGGGGAGATGTCACTTTAGGATCGATCAAGTGTGATCATTGAGATCACAGGTTCATTTGATCACCATAGATTATGTGTTATCATTGATCACTCGTTGAAACCAATGTTAGAGGGAGTTCATCCCTCTTATTTTTGGAGAAGGAACCAAGTTCTTTACTTTACAGGAGTTTGCACGTATTCGTGAGGTCATCAGGGAATACCCTTTCGTGGCAATGGATACGGAATTTCCTGGTGTGGTGGCAACGCCTTTAGGACAGTTTAAGAGCAAAGAGGATTTCAATTACCAGCAGGTGTTTTTTTCTTTATCAGCAATTAAATGTAAAAAGGTTGCTTCTCCGAACATTTTATTGTAAATGCAGGATGCTGAATAATGTGGCGTTGATGCGTGGATGGCATCTAATGTTGGGCAGCGATGCACATGACTACTTATTACTTTGTCTTTTGTCCTGAATATTTATTGCTCAGCTTTTCGAGTTTAATGAGTGCCGTAGTGCTTCTGCTTTGGGCGAAATGGGGAGAGGGAGAGGGAGAGGAAAGTTCAGTGCCGATACAGCAATATATGGATGCGGCTACTTGATGTTAAAGTTTGCCGCTCAGTTTATGCGTGGAGGAGGCTTGTGCTAATATAGTGTTATGTAGATATAGTCGAACATTTGTCGTGATCATTGAATGCAAGAGTTCTTGAATGTATGGGCTATGTAGTGCGTTGCGTCTATGCTGAGGGGAAGGGGAGGGGGGGGGGGGGAAGGTGCTCGTCTTTTCTAATATGGCGAGATGAACGCGATTTCATACTAGAATCTGAGTTCGCCAAGGCAAAATGTGATAATCCGAAAACGGAGAGACGTGCAAGAGAGTTTGCTACGCTTTGGGCTGTTCAGCCACTCAGGTGGCTAAATTTGCTCACAACTGTTTTAAAAATTCTTAAGAAAAAAACGGGCGTTACATACGAAACAATCATGCGATGTTCGACAGATGACAATGAGCGGTGGCGTTAAGCACTTGAAATCTGACTTGGATTATACCAAGCACGTCTATTAACACAGAATTCAGTTGTTGGTGAGCTGACTTGAAACGAAAGAACGAGTACACACATACGTAGGCATCGATAAGGCGCCCTCGTAAATTTGTAAGTGCAAATGTAGAAAGTAGGCAAAAAGTATTTGATATCACCATCAGCCGGGTTTCGGCTTGAATCAAGTCAAATCCATTGCTTCATTTAAGGCTTCAAGCTGCCGTAGATATCAAGTTGGTTCACTTAATGCCCAGCTACTATATAGGGAAGCCTCATTTCTATTGTGCCTATAAATTTGATTTCAAGATAGCCGTTTCTTTCGATCATCCATCTAGTTTTTCAGGTTTGCTATTCAACGTTGTTATCTCAGTTTTTATTCTGTTCTATATCTGGTGAATAATAGTTTTTTTTGCATTTATGGAGCAACGTTATGTTTGAAGGTGTCGTGCAACGTGAATATGCTCAAGCTTATTCAAGTGGGATTTACGCTCACCGATAAGGATGGTAGTTTGCCGCCATCGGGTGACGTCTGGCAGTTTAATTTCCAATTTTCGCTCAACGACGACATGTACTCGCAAGAAAGCGTTGAGCTGCTTCGCTCTGCGGGTATAGACTTCAGCCGGCATTTGGTATTATATTTCTTCATTTTGGTCCACTCACCACCTGATTTTTTTCATTCACAAGAAAGTACCGATGCATTTGAGTGTCGTTCCACAAATGCGTTGTGTCTCCTAAGACGAGCATTTAGCTAAATTCTATACATACCAACAAATTTCATAACCCAGTCTTCAACGATTGCTGAATTGAAGCGTGCATACGCAAGGACATGAGCTTGACTTAATGCACTTTTTTATAAATAAGAGTTCTTTGGAATGAGTTTGAATATATATGTTGGATCTGAGCTTTGAATTGAATTTGAAATTTGAAAGTCTATGAATTTTCGAATTTGCATCGCGTCTAAGTTGTTGAAAGTTTATAAATTAAGAAAAGAACGCTTCAGCGCGTATTATTGTTTGGTAGTTTATGAGAGTGCCGTTTCAAATGTGCAGATACTTCTTCGTTAATGGCTTCTCATTCGTCGACTACGATTGCTATACCGTTGTTTGAAATGATTCTCAAAATTTCATTTGCTCATTTCATTGCTTATTCCAATTTTGAGTTCGGTTGAGATGCGGCAAATTAAAAAGGTATGAAAGAGATCCTCTGTTGTTCATCTTTGCGATCCTTAATTAAACGCGAGTTTTCTCCGAGATCACTGATCATTTTCTTTTGTCTTCACCTGTTTTATTCATGCTCCATTTTCTTGTTTTCGCATTCGTGGTCTTGTTGCTCGATGCAGCATTGCATCTCCAGTGTTATTTTTTATCGGCTACGTCATAGAGGGAAATAAGTAAGTGGGTTGATGGGTATTTAAAATGTTTATGTGAGGTGGGAAATATTTTAGGTTGAAGGCATCCGTATGGCCGACTTCGGTGAGCTCCTGACGACGTCTGGCCTGATAGTGGATGAACATGTGACTTGGCTAACATTTCATAGTGGCTATGACTTTGGTTATCTGATGCGCTCGATAATGCTACAGGAGCTACCAAAAGAGGAGTCGCAATTCTTTCAGTTTCACAAGACTCTCTTCCCGCGTAGTTATGATATTAAAATGTTGATGAAGCAGCCAGGACCTGTGAGCGCGAAGCTCCGTGGTGGCCTTCAAGAGGTACTTATTTACGTTTTATCACTTGTTTCTTTTTGTTACAAAACGCAGACCGATTAGGGAGTAAGGTGATGAATGGGGAATGTGGACAATTGTGCTAGTCGTTTATTAGGAACGACTGTTTTGATGGGATGTTCGATGAGTGAGGGTCAAATGCAAATGGCAGGTCTTGTGAGGAAGCAGCAGTGTCGTTTTTAAAAAGTATTTTTGTACTGTGCTGTGATGTTGGTGGTTGCCTGTCGTAAAAGAAAGATACAGCTCGTTATAAAGCATAATTTCGTAGGTCGCTGATCAGCTTCAAGTCGTGCGCACTGGCAAACAGCACCAGGCTGGATCGGACTCCCTCCTTACCGCACAAACATTTTTCAAAATCAAGCAGCGCTTTTTCGAGGATAACTGGGATCAGGTTGGCTGTTAAACTTAATTGTTGCCAATAAAGAGCACTTTTTCGGTGTATTCATTGCTTTGCACGAAGCGTTTTTGCTTAGGCCATGTCTTTATGCCCATCCGCATGTTCCAAACCCGAGGTGTACTGCATAAATCGAATGAATTTAACTAGATATGTGCCGAGGCATATTTGAGCTGTCCTCCAGAAAATCAGCCTCAGGCACTCCTACTCCACTTTTTTCTAAATCACCCAGTTTCCTTAATGAGTGGAGCTTTCAAATCTGAATACGGCCAGAACCATTTTTTGTCGATTTCATCGAAAATGCCAAAATCGCAAATTCACTGTAAGTATGCCCGATAGACCAAACCATAGGGTCACCTTACTGACTCTGTCGCGACGCCAGAAAATCACTTTTTTCTGGATAGAGTTTTCGAGCGTGATTGTGCCGAAGGTGGTACCGTATGGTATGATGAATTTTGACCTTATCACGAAGGCGGTCTTGGTGCTAAAATCGGTGCGAAATTCACAGGTTGAGCAGCTTGATATGTTTGCTCAGTTCGTGTGGTAAGAGATATTGAGTTTTTGTGATATTGACTTTAAAGTGCTCGTGTCGTATCCAAATTATGCACTAGATGCCAGGTCCGTAGAAAGTTGAATGCTTTGGGTAGCTATCTGTGTGGTTCTGTTTGTATCGGTTTGAGTGCAGTTTTTATGCAATTTGAGCTAACATATGAAAAAAAACATGAAATATATGTACCTAGCAACTTATGAAGTTTATTGGGAATAGAGCGTAGTGTTGTCATTTAAAGCGGCTTTTGTTAAATAATGCAAGCAGTAGCATGAAGATCACTGGTTTTTTAACAATAAAATCAACTACTTCTAGGAATGCAATTTTTATTGCATGTTTTTATTCAACTTTGTTTGAGGTCCGATAACAGCTGAAATGTGGTTAAGGTAGAGGGTGATGTCTCTTATAAGAATGTTGCTGGGGGTGTTTTGGTAAACGATGGAGTTTTCTCCTACGAAGGTTTTTTGGAAGAAAGGCTTCGAGGCTTTTTTAGGTCTTGAAAGTTTTGCGAAAGTCGGTATTTCCCTACAACAAATCTCCCCCCCCCCCCTGCAAATTCCCTCTCCCTCCATTACAAATCTCTTATATCTTGGAGTACGATGCAACCTTGAATTATGACACTCAACATATATAAAATTGCCATCCTCAAGTTACCGAGTAGAAAGGTAAAATGGTGTTTATGGTCTTAAATTTTAGTTTATGTAACCCTGAACCTTAGAAGACCGTTCTTCTTGTGAATATTCTACCTTACTAGCCCATCTTTTGATACGTTAAAAGGCGGGAATCTGGAGGCGCGAAACTCAGTGAGTGTTATCGTTGGCCCCCAAAAATCCTTCAAGAAACACTCTGATTTAACAGCCTTGTGAGGTTGTCAATTTTTATTTAAGCGCGAAAAATTTTGCATAGATCTTCGAAAAGCGCAAAAGCAGCGTTGAGAAAAGTATTGTAATTGTAGGTGATTGGTACCACAGTGCTCGATGCTTATTTTATTGATGCCCTAGTGAATCTGTGATGTCGCACAACATTCAAATGCATCAACGAATATTCCATCTTCATTATATTTTCTTTAATCTGTCGCAGAGTGTGCCTATATGCAAAAGCCGTCTGGCGATGCTCTTTTATTGAAATAAGGCATAGCACTAAATAACCACGAGATTTAAGTGAAGAAGTCTTTATACTGTCTCCTAGCTTACAGAAGCAAACTTTGGAAACAAATTCGATTGAAATTATATGATGTTAGTAGTTGCTGATGAATTTGGATGCTTTTAATCGCGACCGAGTGGTGAGGCGCTACTCTATACCCGCAGTTCGACCCGGTTTAACTCCGAATACTGTCAGTTGTTTTCGTCATCGCTAAGTTGGTCAACGTTTGCGGAGTGGAGGTCATTATTTACGAATCAAAATTTGTGAAAATTCTTTGAAAAGGCACTTTCCGTTATTTCATAAAGCAAAAAGTTTTATTTGCTTGCCGCAAATCCTCGATAAAAAGTTGGCCGTTTTTATTTTAGCTTTACCCATCCAGGGGAGTGAATAAAGCTGATATCATGAATTTCTTGGAAGTCATGAATGAACCCGGATTGACGAAAAAATTACTGACAGCAGTATTTGTGAGCAACATTTGGTTTTCGTTCGGAGAAGTACAGGAAATAGCACATATTATAGCTGGAGCATTGCAGACTTAGCTATATTAGTTGATGCAGTTCTGTTTGAGTTCCTTCGGGGTTCAGGCTTTGGTCTCTTCAGTTCATGATGCAATAAACTCCTGCAAAAATAAGCCTATAGGTTTGCGGCGATGCATTTTTGATTAGCTACGCGCCGCACACAAGCAGGTTTATTGATGAGTTTTCATGGGAATAAAGTAGCCTTTATAAGTTCATTAAGTCTTAAATCAGAAATATCGTAGGCATGAATGAGTGCACTAATAAGACCTCAGATAGGACTGCACAGCAAACCCAATTCGTTTCCAGCAGTGCCACCCGCACTATTGTTTTCAAATCAAAGTCAAGGGGGCATGCTTGTAACTGTTGCTTGTTTGATAGAGGTAGACGATGTAACAAGCCCCAGTGTAACCGTTGGAGCTATGAAAACTCCAGAATGGATTATGACGGGGCCTTTTAGAAGTGACGCTCATATTGCACAATCCTAAGCAATAAAGGACGTTTAGAACGATCCATGGCGTTGGTGAGTTTCAGATAGCACCCACGGTGGAAGGGCATTTATATGGTTTGGGTAACACACTATCGACTACCTCCCCATTCGTACAGAAGACGGAGGTTTCGACGCCCGAACCACAGACCAGCAGCACTCCTGAATCCTGATACAGGCATCACTTTCGCTTTCGGTCCTATTCTAGTGAACAGATCTCATTTTTCTTTATGTATCCTTGCCTTCCCTCCTTCCATCTTTGCAAATATATTTGTTCGAATATTCTTGGACTGTTCGTTATCTGTCGTTTCTCATATTAGCTTTATTGTTATACTCAGTATTCATTCTCATTGCCCTCGTCGACGTCATGTCCTGTTCATTTCTGTTTCTTCCCATCTGTTTCGTCACATTAATGTGCTATTTTTGCGGTGTTTTGCTGCTTAACCTCATCGTCATGGAAGTTTAAAGCATAAACAAGTTCGCATTTTTGACGACGCAGATTAGGTGATGAAATATCGAGTAAATATTTGCAATCGTTACAGGGTAGAATATTCTGCTCTAAGTTCATGTGCTACGTCCTTCTTCCTTATAGACAGCAAGTACTGGTTGGTTTTCTTATTATCGTCAGCCACAAGCGACCTCTTTGACATGGACATTCTCGTTTTGAAGTCGTTGAGAGATTCAGTAACGTTGAGAGTGATGGCGGATTATCAATCAGATATCCATTCATGCACCCATATGGCAGTGTAAGAATAGGAAGAATGATGGAGGTGCGTGCATACCGTCTAGTTTGTAAACACAGAGGCGTTGTTCCGGTTCATTTTTACATGCGCTGCATGTTTGCGTGGAAAGGGGAGCCCTTGCAGGGATGAGTTTGTAGAAGTATCTCCAAGTATTAGATTATAGCGGCCAGTCCTTTCTTCTCCGGTTACTGTGAAAATGGTCGCAACACAAATATTCTTTTCCCAGATTCTCGTGATTGTAGACCATTCTATGTGGTGCATGATTTCCGTGTAAACGTTCTTGTATCAAGTTATACACATCATCGGAGGAGTTCATGAATAATGTGCTGTGTGAAGTTGCTCAGGGGTGGTTCTGTGAGTCTTTTTAAATTCTCTTCGTTGGATCACCTCACATCGGTGTTCAGTTGCACTTTCTTGGAGTTGTTCGGTGCTGTTGATTTCAATGCTTATTATCATTCATTAATTAAAACTATTGTCAAATGTTTCAACATTCGCATGTTATAGGCAACAGTATGTTTTATTGTGCATACGCTACGTTTCGTTGTAGTTACCCCATCTTCTTTTGTGCCTTAGTCAAAGATTGTTCATCGAACAAACAACAATTCGAAATAGAGGGAGAAATCCATCGATCCGATGACCCAACTAAGAGGGTTGGAATAATGCTGGGATTGCTACTACTGATAAAGACAAACTCTTATTAAAGTTGCTAACAAGTATTCAGTTCCAATTCATCAATGTAAGTTTTCTTGTTTCCCACTGAATACTGCCGATATTGGAGTCTGTTTTCCAGCCAGGTGGTGGTGGACTTGTATCCTCGAAAACGCTGCTCCTTGATTATGCAAATGCAGTGATTCGCCTGTTATCATCGTTTTGAAGAGTTCACTTCGAGAGTAACAACTAGTGATTTTCTTTCAAGATTGGCTTCGGTATCTTTGATTCCATGTTTATCGTCTTTCGCTTCGTCTGTAAAGCTAGGTATCGCAGACAAGGCGAAAAAAGGTACCACTTTCAGTATGGCAGACAAGAAGGAGACTCGTATATCCTATCTTTGCCGGATTTGAGGTCAACTTTTCCTGGGGTCCTCTGAGGGTAGAAAATGTGCTGGGGAACTTGTGGGAAAATTAATTCAGCGCTTGCTTGAAATATTCCATGGAAAAAAAATGCATTTCCTATTGCGCTAAGCTGTGAAATGAGCAAACTGCAAGATGACTCATTTCGTTGAGGATTATGGAACAAAGCAATATCTGTAAATGTGAACAAATCAAAGGACAGCCTACCAAACTGCAAAAAATAATACGTTCATTATTCAGATTATTAAAAAGATTATTAGAGGAAATGAACGACGTTCGGTGGTGTGTGCGTCGATTAAATGCATCGATACTTTCAAATCTGTTCTAATTATGAGCGGTAAAGTTGTATGAGGATTGCATGTAAATGCATTAAACTGTTCTAAATAAATAAGGTGCACATGAAATTAAGTGCAAACAGCACGTATCAGCTTGTTTGTGCATTAATCAAACTTTTTTGTCGATCTTATTTCCATTTAAACACAGAAAGAGATGCCTACGATGTGTTGTTCACTCCATACAAAAAACATGCATTCACCGGTCAGTGGATTGGAAGAAGTGCCCATTCGTCGTGAAAAATAAACACGGAAATGAAGATGTTGGTACTCTAAGCACCAGTAGAAGAGCGGGTATTCATCGCTATTCATCTGCAGTCTTATTTACATGCAAAGATATTTTTTAAAAGAAATTTTGCCGCTTCAAGTTATGAGAACTAGTAGGAGTAGCTTCAGGTATCGGAGCTGTGGTTCTCTCTTGCACGACTCTCCTTTTTAGTAAGTACTTCGAGGCAGTGACTGTGATCAGTAAAGTAACACTACTCACTCGTTCACCAAGCATTTTAATCACTTCACGAGGTTGGTGCCCAGTCGTCGATCCACTCTTCAAGGTAACGCTTTTCTGACTCTCACATATACGCTCTACTACCCCTCCTTTTCTGCACATGCCAGAGTATGGCACAGTTTGTATATATGTCCCAATTAATGTCCCATACTCTGTTAGCAGAACCTCGATCGTTGCGCAGTACGCTTAGTAGTGAGAACTTCATTGTTTCTCACGCGCATTCTTTATACCTACCTAATTCTTTATACGCATTCTTTATACCGCATTCTTTATACATTATATTCTTTATACTTTATCTCACGCATTCTTTATACGCATTCTTTATACCTACCTATAACTTCATTGTTTCACGCATTTATGTCTACCTAAGAGTTTCCATGCATTTGGCGGCCGCTTCAATCCCACTTTACACCGTCTCAATCACGCGAACAGGTAGAAAAGCGTGCCAACATTATGAAAGGATATAAATTTTTGCAGTTTCATTTACCACATCCTTCACTTTAATAAATCACCAACCAAATGATAAAGCACGTGCAATAATTTATTCATATTTCAATTGCTCCGGCCATCCGTATAAATCTTTCACACCACTGATTCGTTTCTTTGCAATACGGACAATGCAAAACGAAAATCCGACCAATAGCAAAATGTATGCAAATTATTGGACACCTTTGAATGATGCCTTATTTTGTATTTGATGGCTCAACCTCTTTGTTGATGTAGAAATTCATATTATATTGTACATTACATTTAGCGTGTCCCCAAACTCAGTTTCAGTTATTCCCGTGTCGAAACAAGCAAATATACAAGTGCAGACATACCTACCATTTTGGCTTTGCAAACCGGAAATTGCAAAGGTGTACGAGGATGAAAATTTTGTTGAATGGTATAAACAACCAAGGTAAATCAACTTGCTCTTTCTTAATTGTTTATCGGAGCGCTCGATATGACATCGCCACATAGGAATTATCAAACATTCAACCCCCTCTGCAATGCCTCTTCACTTCCATCGTTTTAGTGTCGAGTCATTCCGGCTTTAGCGCTGCATAATTCATTACTCGCTTAATTCAAATTTTGATCTCAAAGGGAATCGATACTCAGCGCATGAAATGGCTTGATATGATCGTTGGGCGTTGAGGTGTTTGGCAGGTTGCTCTGTTTGCTGGTAGGTTGCAGATTGCCGAGTGTCCATTTCGTCATGCCACCGAAGTTTGACCCAACGGAAATCAAGATTGGTGAGTCGTTTCCTTTTTTCCATATCTAGGGTGCTGTTCGGGGCAAGGTAAGTGATATTGCAATGATAGCCGTGCAGAAGTGTTTTTGTGTTTGTGATATCGGCCCATGAATCCCGGGATTTGCAGCATTGAGGTGCTGGTACCACACGTCGTTAAGCAAGATTCGTCGGTACTCACCAATCATTAATTAAGATTAACATGTCGCCGATATAAGAGGGAGTGAGGGAGTCGTGCAATCATCGATCTTCTTTCGAAATAACGTGTTTGAACAGATGTTTTGTATTTGCATAGTGCAGAGTAAGTAGTGCAGTAAATGGCGAAGAGCGAGGGGTGGGGGGGGGGGGGGAAATAGGTTGCCCAACAAGCTTCAAAGATGAGCAAGTGGCATTTAATGAGCTGTCAACATTTAGATGGCATAGTAAATATCGTACATCTAATAAAATAATAGATGGATTTGGCAGAATTAGAAAAAATTAACGGGAATGACTGCTTTTCAGATGCGAAATAGATGTCAGCTTTCCTTGGTCTCAAGCTTTCGATAAAATTTGCTTAGAGTGGTTTTTGGGAAGGGTGGACACGGACGTTGATTTTCGGTTGCAGGCATTTAATGGGTTTTGACCCTCAAATACCAACTGGGAATGCGATCTCTGCCGACTTTAGCAAAGACGCTGTCATTATTCGACATAATAAGTTTTGCTTCAGAAGTGATTGCAAAAACGTCTTTATTATGAAAATCAGTAAGATGAAAGAAGGGGGGGGGGAGTGGGGAAGGACTGTATTCTATCAGAAGATGTGAAAAAGAATTCAATCCAGATGCCTCATCGAACAGATCTTATTTTGCGCGACGCTTATTTCTTCGTTTTATTCGTGTTGTTTATTTCAAGTGGCCTGTCTTGTTTATCGGTATGTGACGCTTCCTTTTTCTCGGCTGTGTTTGGAAAAATGTGCAATACTCATCGGGGATAGAAATAATTAATGTTTGAGTGCGCGCCGTTCACCCATCAACGTGAGATGCAATTCCCGTGTTTTTATGCATCGCTGTTGACGCCGTATACTTGATAAGAGCATGCATTCCACGTCCGTATACTCGATAAAGAGTCCTGGAAATATATGTAACCTAAACCTTGGCCCACTCGCTGTGATCCATAACAAGACTCAGCAGCAAATCCGAGCACTCACGCTTGGGGGGAGGGGGGATTATGGGCGGAGGGGACAAGGCAGTTGCATGGGTCAACAATTTCCGCAGCTAAAACGTTTGCAATCTTCATTTGTATAGATTATAAGTTGTCAAAATATAATATATGTGCGAAGCAATGCCTTCACAATTTAAATAATCTTTTGCTGTTACACTTTTGTTACACCACCACCAGTCTTTTGTTGTTACACTGCCACCAGCTGCGTTAAAGATGAAGCGTGTAAAATGAGGCATGCTCCATTTCTGCAACAAAATTTTATGAAACTTTTTTCATTCCTACAGAATTTCAGGTCTTGGATATCGAGAACCTTAAGCCATTTTATTTAACATGTTGGAATTAGAAGAGGATCGAAAACTTGCCGAAGCGCTATTTTTGAGGGAGGGGGATTTCTTGCAACAGGCTTTTAAAATACAGAAACCCGCAATTCCACGTCTTTCATCTTCATTTTGTTTCTTTGTTCTCTTTCTTTTTTAGTACACGTATCAATGTCCCTTGTTCAAATCTTTATATGTTTTTGCCATATGTTTCTTGCAGACTCACGTTTTCATTACGACAAGGGAATTTGAAAGCAATTTTCGTTAAATGGAAGCATGTGCCTTGTCAGATCAAGATGACGAATAATACCACCCCAATAAAAAGAGGGTCCTGTTGTGTTGGATTTATCGATTACATTAAAATATCCGTGGCCATCATGCAGCTTTGGAGTATGGAGCACAATTAGTAACGCATTCATTTCCCCTTCTTGTTTCTGTACTTTTTCGTATTTATGGCGAAGAGACGCTGAGCATAGATGGCCTTATACGAGGAAAGCTTTGGTAATTTATGCTTCATTTCTTCATTGTGCTGCAGTGTTGTGGAAAATTTTGTGCATTATTCTCACTCTGTCGATCTGCTTAACGTTTATCTATTGTTTTTTCAGTGTATCTGCGATGCGTCGGCGGTGAAGTGGGCGCGACGTCAGCGTTGGCTCCGAAAGTTGGTCCCCTGGGCTTGGTAAGTTCCTGTTTGTTATCACCGCACTTCCTTGGTTTGATGTCGCAAGCAGCATAGTTCAGCAGTTCGCACTGTTTTTCTAGTTAGTATTTTGGGTCTTTGTAGATGGTGATGCACCTTAATTGTGTTGCAGGTGGACCATGTTTGGTGGTGCAACCAGGTTGAAGTTTCTAGGTGTAGTCGAACACTACCGTCTTATCGCAAATTTTGAAAGGAGTGAAAGAAAGCGTGGGGGGGGGGGGGGAAGAGGGAAGGGAGGAGAGGGTGCAACAGGTAAATTTCTGCTCATTAAGTGAGCTGGAAATTCACCAGTAATCGAATTCTGAGAATTAGCGCAGACTTTCATCATCGACAGGAATCATGGGAGCATTCAACAGTTCAAAGGGAATACAGGTGATCGCACTCCACCTAAAATGCGAAGTATCATCACCTGTACTCTATCTGAGCTGTTGACTATATGGTGTCGTGCAGGAGTGTTGTTCATTTTGCTGCAATATTTGCCTTTCAGCCTGGAAGTTTTGTTGGTTAGAAGGGATAGTCGAACAAACGCGGCACTGATTTTCGTAGAAGTTTTGTCGAAAAATTTTATTGAATAGAAAATTATTTAGGAGAGCGACGGTAGTGGGTTGTTTTTTCGCGTCGTCCAGCTTGATTTAGGCATTAAAAAGTATATCACTGAGCAGGTTTTGAGCATATTTAGGAAGCAACTTTGTCTCATTCAGGGTCTTTTTAACACAAGGTCAGTTGGCAGTGGTGTTTTACGAAGCGGGGAGAGGTGAAATCGGCACACGCTTGTTGGTTAAAATTTTTCTAACCAAGTTCTCTTCCAGTGGCTGATGTGTCGGGATGGACAGAAAGCTTTAGGACTTGGGTGCACTCATCTCAGCTCGAAGGTCTCTAATTCTGCTTAGTACAGGCACCTAACAGATATGTTGGCGTACACGTTGCTAAGTTTGTTCGCTGTTGGAAGTGTTCACCTCTGTTGTGGGACTTTTTAACACTGTGAAATACGAATTTCATCGGGTAGAGTGTCATAAGATAGGGCAGATGATTCTCGGTTCTTGTATTTGACACTGATGAGTAACGATTTGAACGAAGAGTAACTCATGTTTTGAGCGCTAAAACATCAGCGTTGTGTTTCCTCCGCCGTTTCGCTTTAGAAAATATTGGCGAGTGGTACAGTGACTAGAATCATTAGGCACTTGTGAGAGTAGTTTGAGCAAGCAACTAGTTGTGGACGACAGCTCCGTCTGAATCCAGGAGTGATTTCTGCACAGTCAAAGCGTCTTCAGAAGCTCAGCGCACATTCCATATCGGAGGATAAAGTTTCGCACTCAGGTGGGATGAAACCAAAGAGCTTCTGCTCCAAAGCAGACATGGGAACGCTCACGTTATCGCACCCCTGATGGAAAGTCAGGTATGCTGCAGTAGAGACAGCGCCACATTTTCCTTTGTTATCACCCGTCCTTTATTTGGCTTCTCGCTCCAAATTGGGCCACTTCCTCCTCTTCTCGTGCCATCCTCTTTTTCCGTTCTCGTCAGCATAATATATTCGACCTCTTTGACGAATAGGTCCGTTTTAGAGACTAGTTCAAGCTCGTTTTAACAGCTTAACCTAACTGCATGTTCTTCCCCATCGAATTGTACTGAAGCAGAGAAAATATTCTAGTGTGGTAGAAGAAGATGGTGTGGTTTTTTAGTGGAATTTCATCGAAGTAGCAGGAATGTCCTCGATTCGCTGAAATATGTAAAGAGAAGAGACGAAGATTGTTTGTTTTCGTGGTAGATATCGCCGGAACGCAAGGGATGCGTTGGATGGCTGGTATATAGGCCTTTACCGCTGCCAACCTCACGTGTGCAGACATGTCCAAAAAGTTTCAATATAATGAAAAGATCATTCTGTGGTATACTTGGATGATTTGTTGTAGCTGAAAAACATCTTTTTTAGAGAAAACGACGCGTATATGCGTTTGATTGTTGATTTTCTATAAGGGAGGGGGGGGGGGGGGGGAGGAGGCTAGACATATCGCTTAAAACTGTACTTTCTTCCCTTTTTCTTCCCGTTCTTCAAATAAGCTTCTCTAATGTGGTCGCGTCGTTTTTCATTTCGTATCGACGAATCATTCGAAGAGTCCAGTTTTAAGGGAGCTTAGCCCGGTTCGGATCCGTGTGGGGCAGCCAATTGCTCACTTAGCCGATCGGTATGCTATTGTAATGACGTTCAAAATTTTTGGTACTGTCGACCTCCATTAACTTCGTTTGTATAGTGGAAGTAGAATAATCTTCGAATGTCTGCATCGCATAAACTCAACTACTAGCTCAACGTCGCGTTTATTTCGAGCTGCAGTGTTGCTGTAACCAGAGACCGATCGTTCGGCTATTTCGACTGATGCAACTTTTCCTGCACAACGAGTTTAACTGATGATCGGCGTCTCACTCATGCCAGTCTAGGATTGGATCCACTCTTACTTGAAACTTCTAGCAATGAATGCCACGAAAGGCTGATTTTCCAAATTCCGCTGGCGTGAACATAGTATGATTTGGAGGTACTATGCATTTGTGAGTTACCGTCAAAAAGGGTGAGTACTTTATAGTTGTTTGTTCTTAGAACATTTAGCGGTCTTGATGGTCTTGATTAGCTGACTAGGTGGAGTTCGAAGCGCAGTGTTGATTGACAGTGGAATCATACATCAGTGAAAAGAAAGGGGGTACAAATGCACATCCGAAATGACCTCGCACGCTGGTTTTCTTTCTCCAGACTTCCTCAAACCCTCCGAGTTGTAGATATTATTTCAGTGTAACTAAAACAGTTTTGAAAGACAGGGGTGACATGTAGTGACGGTGTTTTGTTTATTTCCATCCTCATAAGTTGATTAAAACGTGTGGAGCGGGCTGCTTGGTGGTGCAAGCATTATCCTTGTTGGTTTGCAAGAGGGCAGTTCAAAGGTCGGTCTTTGTACAATGTGTTTTTAGTCACCGAAGAAGATAGGCGATGATATAGCGAAGGCGACGGCGGATTGGAAAGGGCTGAAGGTGACCTGCAAATTGACGATCCAGAATCGCGTTGCCAAAATCGATGTCGTTCCGTCAGCAGCATCGTTGATCATCAAAGAGTTAAAGGAGCCACCCCGCGACCGCAAGAAGGTCAAGAACGGTATGCTCATAAAGAGATGGTTGGAGACTGGTATTTAGGCGGAGGGTCGGGTGACCATCGCACGGTCCCCATCCCCCGGTCTTTCTTTTCGTGCTTTAAGAAAGACTGGTAACCGGTAATTAGGACCAACTGCTAATGGTAAGCACTGTTGACGAACCGCTGTCAGCTTTGAGAATAACTTGTGGTGATGATTGGGAGAGAATACAAACTTCGCTGAATTATTTCGGTATAGGCAGTCGTTTCGAGGGAGATTTTTTTTACTGCAGAGTCTTTCGAGTATATCCTTTCAAATCGGTCTTGGGTGAAAGACTCTGTGTGTGACAATTACGGGCAATGAAGTTTATATGTGATCACTGGGGCACGTGAGTTTCTGTACAAGTAAAGGGGAAATGAGTGGTGGCAAATGCGTGTGCCAGAAGTAGGTTGTTAGTGAGGTAGGTGCAGGTAACGCATAAATTGCCTCGCGAACGAAGAGAGCGTTGAAACCTGTGGTAACGGGAACAAGAAAGCATGCTTGCGCGAAAAGTAGTAATGGTATAGCAGTCGCGGCCCAGTCAGCAAAACTGTGAGAAAGTAGGTAACCTATCAGTACCTTTGAAAGTGAATCTCATATTGCACCTATTTCAGCTTAATATTTCCGGTTGTTTTGAGGGAAGGTTCCAGACTTACATTTCAGGTGATAAGAAACATAGGACCATTGGAAAGACTAGTTGCTATTATCTACGAAATTGTAGGCAGTTCAGGAAATGTATTTCAGGAGGTTTTTAGTAGAATTCTCGCACCGTCTTTATCCGTCTCCTTGACATGCAGCGGTTGTGTCCATTTAGTGGAAAACTCCGCTTCGTGCTTTGTCGAATCCCGTTTGCACTGCAGAAGACGCTAAATGTACAGTACAAGCAGTTGTCAGTCTGCATAAAAATATGAGCAGCTATGTTGCCGCAGATTCGAGCCAGCAAAGAGATGTGGTTTAAGAGGCACAAAATTATTTACATGTTTCTAGTGACATTTATGCACCCAGTGGCAGCAGTAGCTAAAGTTGTAAGCATGATGGTGCGGATGTGCTGTCTATGCGTACTCACTACTCTTGCGGCTTTCATTTAGGTAGGTATAAACGGCTCATTCTCTGTTGCGGCCATATTCATTTTCGAGCAAACATGTGAGGAAATTTTTGGTTTTGCTATGCGCTGAGGTTTCTGTTTAGGAACATTTACTATGGTGGGCATTGCCTAGTGGGTGAATGCAAGCGGGGGGGGGGGGAGGAGTGTTGAACTTGAAGCTGTGATAGTGGTCCTAGCAAACTTGTAAACTGCGCGGGATAAGGAAGTTCTGTTAACAAAACGTTTTACTGGCTCGTACTAGTTGTTGCAAACCTTTTGTGTTTTAGTTGAGAGAAGTAAACTCTTCACGGAGATATTTTAAGAGTTTTCTTAGTGAGATCTGGGCATGTTTTAGCGCACAGGGCCTCCATTCTTTCATCCACCGCCGAAAGCAACACTGGCGCAGAGAAGGTTTGAATGATAAGCACCCTATCCGCTATCACGAACGCTATGCGACAGCTGGTCTTCCTTCCCATTGCCTGTTCATTGCAGATCAAATTCCTGCTTAAGTATACCATATGAAAGATTTGAATTGGATTAATCTTGAGATTTATCGATCAAAAAGGGTCATTCTGCAGGACAGTTCCAGATTAGAGAAGTTTCATTAATAGAATAATTGCTGTGTTGGTTTTCGGAAACCCATGTAGCGCTTCGCAAACATCACATGTCGGGGGGGGGGGGGGGATCATGATGGTACTAGCCTAAACAGGTCCAACGAGATCTGAGCACAGTTGTTTCATTCATGTTTTTGTTATCTTGCATACTGCCGAGTTGACTCTCTAAAACGATCAGGCAGTGGAATCGGTCCTAGAATAGGCTTTAATGCCGCTTGATATCCAGTATGCCTCGAAGTACTAACTGCGTTGTGCCATTCAGCAGGCCATCGATGGAATGGAGGTAACATGGGGAATAGGCATCAAATAGATGGCCATAGGTGCCGTTTAATTTGCACGGAATGTAGTGTGTTGTCAAGCTATGTTAAATGAGCTGGATAGTAGTATCAAAGTATGCACTAGCTGGAGGTATCTACCGGTTGACATCGTTTCAGTAAAGCATTCCGCCGATTTATCGATCGATCAGATCATCAACATCGCAAGGCAAATGCGACCGCGCTCGATGGCCAAGAAACTGGAAGGCACCGTGAAGGAAATCCTTGGTTAGTTGTTTTGTTTTCAGTGCGCCGTAGCTCACTTAAGATGTTAAAACGAATCAGAAGTATGGTGTTTAAGCGAAAAAAGTTGAGGCGGGTTTGAAATCTTCTCCTAGTTTTGGCTCGTCGTAATCGCGGCAGGGAACTTCATTTGCAGTAAATAAGGGACGCTCGTTAGGTTCTTACGATCTCCTAAGAGAAGCATAACAGTTGTCGATAGATGAAAAGAGCGTACTCGTTTTATTTGCATTATCGCGCAGAGTTATCTCGGCCCCAGGTTTTTCATGATTATTCATCTGTTTCGTGGCTTTCCTCTCAAATGTCATCAGAACCTTCCATATAAGGAACATAAAAACCGCCAACCCAGATTTCCCACCGGCCATTCAGACGAGCACGAGCTGACCTAGGAGGCAAATTGCAGCGTTTTGCGGTTAGGGTAGCGAATGTGTGGTATGGCCCAACAGGCACACTCTGCGGGTCCTGCAGTGTTTAATTTCGAAACGTATATTTCCCAGCGAAGATGTGGAGAGCTGGAATTTCCGTCAAGAGAAAACTTGCATAAGCCAATGGTGGGTGTGTTTTTAGGATCTTCCATTTTTTTAGGGAAGTGGGAGGTCGTAGTCTTCCGTAAAATTTTAGGATCTTCCATAAAAAGGAAGTGCAAATTTTCTTGAGGGAAAATGGGAGATCGTAATGTGGGAGCACTTATCCTCAAAGAAGAAACCAGTACTGGAAGGCATATTCCCCATATTTGTTCTCCGCGCCGTTCCCTTGTTGCTCTTTTTCAAATCCCATGATGAACCGTTGCTTCAAGTCGCCTTTTTTCCACACAAAAATTTTCGTTAATGTTGTGTTTTAAAATATTCTGTGTGTTCTTTTTTCCGACCAAGACTCAAGCAAGGCTCATCAGAAACTGTCTCACATCACAAATGGCATCTTGAGCCATTTTCCGCACATTCTTCCTGAAGTTGGCTATGGAGGCGGGTCCGGTGACGCTTTTCCTTTGAGATCATCAAGAAAATGACACGGGGAGGGGGTTATCTATGTTGCTTAAAGCAAAGGGGCACGTACCCCGACATGTGACAGAATATAAATGAACCCGATGAACCAATCCGCCTCCAAAATATTAGAGGTTTCGAGTGAAACAAACACCATTTGCAAAACAGTTCCTCATGCCGCTTCTAACTCGCTTTGTTGTAATTTGAGGTTTTGGCTTACTTTAGTGAACAGAGTTTCAAAAGGTATCCAGAAGGGCTCTGGTCCGGATGTGGGATGACTCCGGTGACGAAGTGTGTCGTCCGTTTAAGTTGAAAGAAAGGCAAAACAGGCGCATAAAAAAGGGAGAGGTGGTGGCTGTGGAGATTTTTAGAACTATATAGTACAAGGTGGTGGTGCAAATGCTTTCGTGCTAATAATGTACAAACGCCTACGTTTGCGATTCTTTGAACAAGGTAAGGGAAATTTGCTGAAATAGGTGACGAGGGGATGCTCGACTGGCATTTTAAAGTGTTGTGGTCGGATTCATAGAAGAATGATTTTTTTCAGGAACGGCACAGTCGGTGGGTTGCACAGTAAATGGCCAGCACCCACACGACGTTGTGGATGCAATCAGGAGTGGAGACATTGTCATTCCCGAGGATTGATTGTTTTCTTGAACATAATGATTGGATATGCATTGTTGTAATTGTTCGCCTCTCGGTATCAATAAATTGTTGTTTTCTTTTCTGCTGTTGGATACCTCTGTTGCAAGGGTTTGAACTGAACTGTTTCTTCGGCAGTTATCATGAGAGCATTCGAATCGGTTTCATTGAGCTATGAGAACAGCCGCCGGAGCTGTTATGAGATCAGTGAGGTAAGGGTTGGGCTCAGTGATGTGATATACCTTGTCCATAGCTTCGAACGGCTAGTTGGATTCTTAGAAGACGAGATATCAAAGGCGATCTACGATGCGTGAGAAAACTAGGGCAAGCTTGGGTTGAGAGTGATGATGTGGAATAAAGCAAGTTTGAGCAACTAAGAGGCTGGACGAGTTAGAGACTGATGAACGAAGGAATAATGTATTTTTACGCGAGCAGTAGCAGATTCGAAGGTGCGGTTGGTGTGTCATTTGAAGGGCGTTCACGATAACGTGGGTCAGTGGTGGCAGAGAAATCGAATGTGCTCAGGGACCGGTGCTAGTGCGTTCGAAGCATTTCGACATAATTGTTCCCAAGACAAAGTTGGGGGGTTCAGGAATTCGTAGGCGGTCACATAGGCATGCAGATGATTTTGCATAGGCAAACTGTGATGGCATGACTTGGATGTGACGGAGATAGGAGTTTCATAGAGGGATTTCCCCAGAGGGGGGGGGGGGGGGAGAGGGAAATTCATGAAAGGCATCACTGGGCCAGGAAGGTAACCAGCATGTCTACCAATGCGTTTGCACGCAACATCGGCTTGCGAGGCTTCGTTGTTGAGGGCCACTATTGCTTTAATGTGTTATCCTTGAGCGACGGCAGTCTATCGTAACGTTTTCTCATTCCTTAGCGTGGATAAAGCATCAGAAGTACTTCATTTTTACGCGGGTTGACTTCACACCCTGTCACCTAAATACAGTGGTTGGTGGTTGGCTATTGGCGACTAATTTGTTGTGGCTGGTTGAGGTTTTCCGTGGAACTGTCACCATTGCAGCAGTCTGAGGGGACTCGCTGATGGCTTCTGTATTGATAGTGAAACGGAAAGCGCAACTAGAAAAAGTTGGGAGGATTAGGGGTTCGAAGGTTTGATGTAATGTGGCGTTATTCGAAGAAAAGAACAGCAACGGGACACTACCGGCAACCGCTTGTGCTCCTCCGAACACTGCATAGTTGTGGAGTATCCGGGATGTTCTTGGGAGTGAATGAAGCACGGCCTGGCCGCGAAGAGAGGAAAGCAGCTTGAAAAGGAGGCTCAGAATCTGATTCAAAATTTTTATTTTTGGAAAAATACTCGAGCAGCTTTGGGGCAGCGGCATTTTACACTGTTGCAGGCATGAACATGTTCGCTCTACCTAAGGGTGCAAGTGAATCTGGCTGTGAAGAAAAGCAGTTCTTGAAGGGGAGTGCTAACTTGGGGGTGTGCGGTCTAGCGGAAGGGGATCGGCGGTTAAACGCACTGGACAAATTGAGACCCCTGCGGACTTTGGCTAGCAAAAAATGCAGTAGAACATTTGGGGCACCGACGGATGCATACCCTATGGGCTGTAATGCGGAAGGAGAAGGTGAATGTTGAAGGAAACGGAAATGTCCTGTATCAGGACGTTAGTAAGTGAACTGCTCAGTTTTTCAGGTGAATGCGCATTTCCTTATTTGTTTTTCTATTGCTTTCGCTGTTGATTATTATTCGAAAGGCTGCAAAAACATTGCTCGTAATTTAATAGGAAGTATCGCTATATGAAGTATATGAAATATGAGGTACCTTTGATTGTTATGAGGAGAGCCCGTATCCACAATTCAACATCACCGCATTTTAGTGTGCTGAGCAAGCTACTTTTAAATCTGTATTTTTGTCCCTCTCTATTTTCTCAGATGGGATAAAATACTCTTGGAACTCAGTTGTAGGTTTATTGATGCGTTCTTGGTAAGATCTAGGTCTCTTTTTATAGCGATAAAGCTGAATGAAGCCTGGATACGTATAGCCTTTGGGTAGACTGAATGCCACAAGTAGATGTCTCTTAGAAAGTTGCTCTAAGAGTGCGCAGCTTCGCCATTCGCGAGGTTACTGAAACATTCGTCGGATCCGTCTTGTTTATGATTTGTATTCATGTTTCCGTAGCTTTATATTCAAATATAAAATATTTTTACACGAAGGTGATTGTAAACCACATTCCATTTCCTAACTGTAGCGGCGGCTTTTATAATCGTAGACTCTATGGTGAAATGTTGGTCGAGCCTCAAGTGCGTGGCACTCATACGACCGAACTCCGAATCTGTGTCCCCCAATATTTGGGTCAGGAAGGTGAGTCGGGAACCCAAGCTGCTTTCCGATGAGGCGATCGTATCAGGCCATCCGAGAGCTTTTCCGTCGAATTCATAAGAATCGTTGAAAGCCGGTTTTGTCGTTAACCTGCTCACCTTGAAGTGTCAGACGACTCTGTGATGCTTTCGCAATCGTAGCTGTCAGAAGAGCACAAAAGTATTTGAAGCGGGGTTGTATTAAACTACGAGCGCAATTGAAATTCCTTTTACGTTGTTTATGTTTGGAAATTGCCACTTCGCTTCGTTTGTTTACCTTCAGCAATGCCACACCTTTGAAATATGTTTGATTCATTCTAAGAACGTACGCGATTTGGTTCACTATCTCCATCACTTTTTTCCACATCTTTAGCCTAAATGGACCCATCATAATCTTTGCACCTCAGGAAAAGAACTTATCACATTTGAGTCATGTGCAAGCGAAGATAGGTAGAATCAACTTGGCGCCCGTTATGAATTTGGGATAACGAGTAGGAAGGTGCACGGAGAAGCAAAGAAACGAGGACAAAAAATGTACATTAAAAAAAGACAGATTTTTTTCATCAGCATTGATCGTCGTAGCAGATGAGTTTCGGCTAGTGAGGGTGGAGTGAAAAGGGAAGATCCTGGCTATGTTACATACTCATCGTGTGGTAATGGGAGTTTCGGGATTGGCGTGCAGCACAATAAATACAAAATACAGCTGTTCAGGCTTCCGTCATTTCGCGGTACTCACCCTCGTCAGTCCCACAAATCCTTTCGGAATGCTAAATATTAGCTGTAGCAGAAGTCTCGCGCTGGAGAGATAAACAAATTGCAGCTGGTAAAGTTTAGTTAAGAAACAGAAATTTGTACATTCGAGCAATTATCTTCTTCACCGAATCGAAATTCGTTCAGAGCCTGATGGAAATTCGCAGAATACGGTTAGGAGCATCAAAGATCCAATACTAGAAGTAGAGGAGTGTGTTTGCAACACGAAGATGAGCATTCGAAATAAATTTCACCCGTGAAATTAAGAGAAAGGAACAGCAAAAACAAAAAAAAAAAACTAACTAGACTGCATGCATTGTTTGCTGCCATCTCTTTGAATTACATCTTCGCAATGACCAACAAAATACCGACTCACTGTTCGTCGTGTAGCTACTCGTTCATCGTTCATACAAAATTGTCCTGCCGATTGAAAAGGTCGATCGAAAAAAACGTTTCAGTATGTTCGGCTCAAAGCCTTTGCGTGTGCTAAAATCGTCCGTACGATATGCAAATTTGCCATTTTTTGACGGCACCTGGAGGTAGGGAAAAATGAAACTTATCAGTAGAATTTGTACTCAGAACTCTTTGATCATGAAACAGACACGACAGTTGGGAAAAATGGTTATCCTTCAAGGACAGAAGAACCACTAGAATCGTAAGAGCCAACGCATTATTCATACAAACATTTGGAAGAAAATGTCATGAGGCACACAAATACCTGCTCAAGGGAGTGGTGGCCGCATCTCATAATGAAGCAGAGGGATCAGTTCGCTTCCAGGCACAACAGATCACTCGATAGAAGCAGGAAAATTTCTAACCGAACACGGCACATTTCCATGGGATGTGGACAGAGGCAGGAAATTCATGCCAGTAGAAACGAGGCGGA
Source organism: Ascaris suum (assembly GCA_013433145.1). Lineage (NCBI taxonomy): Eukaryota > Metazoa > Nematoda > Chromadorea > Rhabditida > Ascarididae > Ascaris > Ascaris suum. Next base: position 252,443 of record CM024181.1, read on the forward strand.
AACTATGAAACATGGTTCACAGGGGATCATTTCATCATAAAATCGTTGCAGATGGCACTTATTGTCCATTCCTTGAGGAATGGTTCAACGAGAAACCGCGCTTTCAAGAGATCATAATTGAGAGCAAACGAACGCATGCAAATCATATTAGAAAACTAAAGAATGGAAGTAGGGCAGACTAGACGATATTGTGGAAGAGAGAATTTGTTATTTCGCAACGGAGAATGAAACCGAACAAGTTCGATACCGAAAATGGGAAGTTGCAGTTTGTATACGATAGCCTGGAAAAGGGTATCTGGGACAAGCTGAAGCATGAATTAAATGAAATAGATATGAATGAAATGGTGAGATAGTTAGCCGCATTCATTGGATTGGGAAATCGGGCCGGAAATGCCAACTGAAATGTCCTAACCTCAAGTAGAATCATCAAAGCAATGGGGATCCCTAAAAGGTGGAACAGGACGTTTAGAAATGATGGAAGATTTAAAAGGAGTCTTAGAGGCGATCGAAGATGTTAAAAATATAAGTAAACTCATTAGAAATTAGTGAAGCTCATTTGCACTAACACTAATGATTGGAATAATCACCTTTTTCTGTGAATGTCATGCATCAAAGAAACGAATTAGCGAAGGTCGGAAGGAAAGAAATTCAAAGGGGATCACGTCGAAAAAGTTGAGAGCGAATATTCTAAAGTTAGTGCTAAAATTTAAAAAAAAAAAGAAAAGACAGGAGTGAGAAGGGGTGAAGTTTAAGCTTCAAAGCTTCACAAATGTCATTGAAAGAGCATGAGAGGTGCGGAAAGAATTTATCATTGATCTCGATTAAAAGTACTGCCATACTCACCAATTATCTGTATTGATGCTCACCACTAATAAACCACCTCTGTATCGTCAATCTATTGGCAATAATGCCAATAGAATGTTCGTCGCTCATTCGTATCGTCAGGAAAATGTCCACAAAACCTCTATCAATAGGCATCGGATAATGTGGTGTTTGCAAGGTATCCCCTCTGCCTACCTTCCACGGCTCGGTAGAGCAATTACCTACGCAAAATCTATCGTTTCATTACGACTCATAGAGGCATTCATCAAATCAGAACAAGAACACCCCCTTTAAGTAATATGAACAAGACAGGAATAATGTTCAGCTAACGAATAGTGCTCAACACGTACAAGAAGCGCGAAGCTAACCCGCAGTCTCCTCAGCTGGTCAATCTGAGTTTACGTTTTTTATTACCTTCTTTTTCTTTCATAAGTAGCATCAAGGCTTGATTTTACAGCAAAAAAGAAAGAACTGTTTTAGTGATGAAGAAACGAGTAGCTACAAAAAAGGTCCTTCACAATATTCATTCATCGATTGTTAGATTTCAGGTGCGGTCTATGGAATCGAATCGGTACAAGAAGAATGAAGAGCGCAGAGGGAATGTGGCGAAGCGTTGCTAGGAAATTTTTGCTTAACGGACTCGAGATCCTCTAAGTGACAGTGTTTTCATCTGCATCGCACTCTACAAGGGTTTTTCCTACAGTTATGTGCGTGATCTAATGATTATGCTTGGAAAGCTCCACTAAAGTCGGAGTATTTGGTGTTGAAGTGACCGAATCACTGGAGCTCGTGAACAAATTCACATCCAATTAATTGAAATGCGAGCATAGCCAACTTTCTCAAGTGTGTTTCTGCAAAGGACGCGAATGTTGCCTGTCGTTTGTCTACTGTTGACATTAGATAAGTACTGGAGTATATTTCACGTGATTGCATGCGCTGCAATCTACAAGCGCATGAAGTGTCAAGTCAGTTGAATTGAATGTTTTTTTCCATGAGGTTTCAAGAAACCAGTATTTCACAGAATGGAAAAAAAAAATCGATTTCGTTTGTTATTTGCCAATAAAACTCGTTCGGACTGCAAACTCTCGCGCAATATAGATTCCATATCGAGCTTCCAGTAATACATCAGCCGTTCTTCTTGACCACTTCTTCATTTTTGCCACTTCTAAATCACCCTCTTTGAAGCCGTCTGTAAAAAGTATCTAAACGAAGGGCGAGTCTAAATCTTTCGAAATACTCGTTTGTAAGAGAGTTGGTTCGAAAAATTTAAAAATGGAATAATTTTAAAAAGCTTAAATGCTCAAAGGAGTAGCTACATCGAAAGATTTGTGAAAATGCATATTCACCGCATTAAGTATGGTCTGTACGAGATGCACAACATGTAATTAAGTTATACCCATTGCTAGCCTTTCAGGTATTTTTCATTCTTTCGATGTCAACATGATTACCGTTACGAGCTAACAGATTACATATAATAGGGATAGAAAAAAAGGCACCTTCCTTATGGTGAGCTTATTAATTTATGTAGTTCTCTACCACTTGTATCTACTCTATCGCATAATATATCAACGTTCAAAAAGCTCTCATCTTATCATTTCCTACTCGCTGTTGACTTATTTCCAATTAGCTTTCCTCGATTCTATGGAACTCACATCAATATTTTCCTTACATCCCATCCTTTCACATATATATTTGTATTTATTTGCATATTGTACGATTCTTTATATTTCTTACTTTTCCTCATTATCCGATTTCAAAGACTGATTTCAAAAGCAATCCCTTATCACTTCTTACTTTATGTTTTTGCCTTACTCATATATACCAACGTTTCTGTTGAAATCGACATGTGTATGCAATGCCCGACAAGCTCTAGAACCACCCACCCTCCACGAATGATTATAGGTGTCCGTAATACCTTTTTTTTCAAGCGTCGTCTGAAAAAGATCGATGCTTCGGACCTGGGCTTTTGTTCACTGATAATATTGTAATGCATAAACATACCAAAATTCCTGTTTTTTTAATCAATATATGCTCGCTTTATACTTTGATTTTTGTAGTTTCATATTTTGTACGTTTATGTCTCATAGATTATGTGCACTTCACATTACTTGGTTTTTACACTCTCATTGTTTAGTTGACTACTCAACAATATTTTTTCGTATCGACAAATACGGTGTCAATTTAATGATATATGCATTACGTTTCCACTTTCGATTTTCTCCTTCGTCGAACACATCCCTCCTACATTCGATGTTCTCTTCTCCTTTTTCGATCAGATCCGTCCTCCTTCGATGTTCTCTTCCTTTTCGTCGATCACGTTCGTGCTGTGTTCAATACGCCGACTGCCGAACGCTTCTCGTCGAAATGACTGAATAACACCACATCGTATCGGCTTGCTGTCTTTCACCATTTTCTCTTGTCATTGCACTTCATATCAACCCCCTTCACCTCTCCAAGAAAACATTTTATTATCATCCCATTTCGACGTCTCTTCATTTGTCACTTTTTCCTTTCGATGAGTTCGCACTTTAGATGCCCAGGAAGATATGCTTCCATCAAAGGCTGCACTTCACGTCCGATCCGAGCATTGGCCTTATCACAGTTTCAGTGGAGCAGAAATTGCATCTGCGGAGTCTAATATATTACTGCCATTGTATGCTTGGATGATATTACCCTGCAACTTTGTTGATTATCTAAAACATATCTGCAGACTGGAGGACACCTTCTTTCTTAAATTCATTTTTCCATCCTTCTGAAAGCCTCTTCCACTGTGCCTATATCGCATAACCCACTCGGCAGGGAAGTGTTTTTTAAGACGTGGCAATGAAAATGTTTGGAAGGGGAGTGGAGGGAAAGTGGGAAACTGGATGTTAATCAAAATGTGGAATAAGCAAAACACGTTTTGGGATAGTGACGCTATGGATGGTAAAAAACAAATTAGACGTTATAAAAGCAACAGCATTCCTATGAAACATAAGCAGCATTCCGGCAGAACCAAATGCCAAAGGGGGCTGTCATCAACTCTAGCGATAATATATTATTTCCGGCCTACGCTCAAAGAAAGTTATGCGTGAGTGCAGACTGGTCGAGAGAGACTGCTTACTGTTTTTTTTTTGTCCTTTGCAACATCCGTCTGCTTCATATGCACTTTTCAGTCCACAACTGTCTGCTTTTTTATTGCGGCGTCTTCTGCGAAGAAGGAGCAGAGAAAGGGGTGGGAGAGTGTCGAGCCATCCAGTCCCCGACGACCTTGGCTGTACCCGTTCCCGAAGGAATGCGGTTAAAGCGAAGGTCGTGCTTTAGAAACTCAAAAGCCAAGTTTTGTGCCAAAGGATTCTTGGCTCGGATCTTATAGGTAAGAACCTGTACCACGTTTTGTTTTAAGAAGTACTTCGCGAAAGGACGAACAGTGTACACAAAGGAATCGTTGCATGTTGGGTGCCTGTGGATGGTCTCCACCATGTATTGGCGCATAGGGTTTGGGAGAATTTGTGGCTTCATGGCCAGGTCACCAGCTTGGGGGAATCCGTAGCTCTAGTCATTTTGGCTGCGGGGTGCTAAAATGATCGGAGTCAGTTGCCTTGCCAGCACGTTGAAACGTAAGGTTGCCGCACAAGTATGTAGGAAGAGGTATGCAGACGTGGGACCTCCAGTCCCGCTAGAGGCGGAAATTCCCCTTTTGCTTGGGTTCACGAATGGTTTCCTTCTTTCGTGGACGTACCGTGACCAGGCCATGGTTTCTACAGGTTCCTCCATCCTGCCAAATGGCTAAGATATGGCCGACCGTTCCTGCTACCCATATACCTCATACCTGGTATTTTAGAAGCGCGTAAATGTCGCGCAGTTGATTATTTTTGGTCTACTTTGGCAGATCCACGGGTCATGCAAAGTTTGTTAGCGGTCAAAGCGTCCTTGCCTGAAAAATAGTAAATTTGTCGTTTGAAATGTTAGAATGAAATCTTCGCACCGTTCATAGGTTGTTATTGGCTGCTGTTTTTGATCACTCAATACAGTCTGTGATTTTGATTGTGTCGCACCTTAGAGATCGATCGTGAGATGATATTCGTTAATTCAGTAGATGTTTTTATTTTCGATTGATTGCAGTTCATCGATCACCAAGGTGCAACGTTCATTGCATCATACCTTGTTTAGAGTTCATTGCACAACGGCATATTGCAATTCGCCTGTCCATAATTGTGGATAACTTCAACACAGATATATTATTGATTGAGAAAATTTTGCTCTTGAATATTTCGCTCCGAGATTATTTGTGATCAGTAAATATTTCGCTTTGCAGAATTTCTTTGATGTGCACGTCGGCAACGGACAGGTTCTCTATGTCGTTTTTTTATATCTTGGTGATCTTATTCCTGTCGTTGAAGTATTCCCATTTTTATCAGTGACCTCTGCTCCATTACATTTTATCTTTCTGAACAGTATCGCGAAAATGAAATATTTTGGATTCTTCGGTTCATTCGAAGGAATTGCAAGAAAACTAATTATAGCTGGATGGGAGAATTTCTTTGTGAATTAATTTGGCGCTGATAAGATTTGCGTCTATCATTTTTCGTAGCTGAGAAGCCATTCAACGTTACATCATGACTGAATGTCGCCCCGAGCTTTCGTATATATTATGCAATCATTTCTCTTTAGGAATAGAAAGCTTTAAAATGCATCACAGATCACAGAGGATTCTGTCATATTTCCCGGTCAACAATGGAATTTTTCCAGTCTTCCCCCAGATGTTGTTGTGTGGACAGAAAATCAATATTAACGTTGAGAAGGTGTTGAAGGCTTTCTGTTATCTGAATGATGATCTTTTCACGCCCACAAATCTTCGCCATTCGTAATCCTTGAATCGCGTAGTCTCTGCATCCTGTTGCATCGCATATTTGCCCATAATCTCACCCATCGATGAAAAAGCTACAACGTAGAGATGCTATAGGTTTTTTTGGCACCTCATCGATTGACAAGGTAGGGGAAATAATTATCAGAGGACATATTAGGAAATATTTGGCTGGTAGATATCTGTCAAGTAGGAATCACTCTATTTTTGCGAAGGTTAGCTCTACCTTTTCACAGATCGTTGAATAATCAGACTGTTGACTGGCAAATTTGCATGTAAAAACTTCGACGGATATCGTCCTAATCTATAGTTCTAAGGCAACTGTACCGTCTGCTAGGGCAATCTTGGCAGGAAGTTAGAGGATCAAGGTGTCGCAATCCTGATTCTTGGGCCTTTGCCACTTCACATCTGCGTAGATGATGTGAGGGACGAATTATCAAGTGTACACAAGACCTTCGCCGCAGACTTCAAAATTTATGAGGTCATCATTGATCCAAAGGATTGGTTGCCATGAGTACTGACATGATTGGCACTAGATGTTGCCTCTGAAAGTATACCATACTAGGTTTTGGTATATTGCGTCATGATGCAGATCTTTCATACTACGTTGTTATATGTGGTCTGCTGATTTTTGTCGAGTTCTCAAAGAAATAGAAAGTTCGATGTTGCTGTTTCGCTGGAAAGTTGCAGGATATTTGTCATGGAGCATTTGACGAGTTTACAGCATATTATCGTGAATATTGTTTACAAACCTTGGTTGCCAACCATCTAATCTAACAGCATTGCAATTGATACGCGTATCAAACTTGCCTTCGAACAGAGTAGTTTCGCCGGTGACTATATTAAATTCTCAAGGTTACTCGAAAGTTTTTCGTATGAAGCCACTAAAATATTGGCACATTGGGTATAATTTACTCTTTGATATTAAATTATCGAACGTTCTTGTGGTACTCGTTCCGATATTCCTTTTGCATGGTGGAAAAAGCATCCGATCGGTCTCCTTTAATACCACTCAACTACGTCGAAGGTTCTTGTATTTTAAAAATCCACACGACCGGTTCGATTATCGTCTAATTCGTGTCTGGAATGTTCTGCCGCCAAAAAAAGAAAAAATTCTTGTTCACCTGCGATAACACAAGTTTGATCATATGCAACTGCTGTGCAGCAGTTCTGATATCATTGCACTTTCCTTTTTTTTCATTCTTTGCAATCGTTTATGTTCGTGTCACGTGATTTATTTTTCATTTCATTTCATTTCCATTTTATGGTTTTTCTCTGCGAAATTACTCAAATTAATATGCTGTAAGTAATAAGGTAATTAATTAAGTTTGATAACATAATAAGTGAATTAAGATAACTTCATTATTCATTGAATAACGGCTGTTTCACTCAGGCTATCTGTGTTGTATGCGTCGAATTGCCATAAATGTATGGAAGATATAAAGTGCAAAACGATCGTCGGTTTTTTCCATTTCGCCGTGTTCATTGAATATATCGTCTAGTATTTCATCACTTCAGTTTTATTTACACAAAGTGCAACAGATTGAACGAAATGAATTGAATTTTTGATGATTTCATACAAGGATTCTTTCCGGTAATTGAATTAGGTGATTTGTTGTAGAGGTTAGCTTATGCCAAAGAGTAAATGATCTAACCTCGTAGAAATTGAATTACAGTCTTGCTTAAAGTGTTGCTTTATTATGTCGTTCATGAAACTTCCTTATATAATGCCGATAGCTTTTATCTATGCTCCATATAATTGATTGCGTCTGTGTTCTTTAATGCCCATCATATCGTACTTGAAGATAAAAAAGAGTCTTTCGAATGACATTTGCGACTTTTCAGTATCCGACGGCTTAGTTCGTGCTTATGGCTCGCGTGCAGCAGTTCAACGTACCTCAGTCCTACAGGTTTGTGCTTTCATCTTTCCCGCCAGTATTCGATCTTTTTCGAGGCGGAAATGGAAGGAAGATATCTTCCAGGTGCTACGGAGATTTTCCAGAAGTTTTGTGATTATCTTTCTTAGAGCCTGCCGGGCTGCAAAATATGTCTCTAAGATTTTTTTTAGTGGGGTGCTGGGATTTAGAAATGGAGATAACTGCAGAAGAGTGGATTGGCAGGGGGTTAATGCAGGTTATGCGGCCAATATAGACGATATTGGCTGTTGAATAGCCACTGTGCTAATGCATTTAATCTTGTGAAGGCTGTTGTATCTCCGAGCACTGTTATTTTGGGTTGTTTAAAATGCTTCAAAAAGTCAATCTACTATGGACCTCAAGTACTACCGCAGTGTTTGCTATACGAGAACGAGCTCGGCTAACCAAAGGTGAAGGGCATAGCACGCCCTGAGGCGAACTCATCCTTGTTTAACACGAGCTTCACAACGAAACTTTCATTACCTGCTCGAGGGAGTGCATTGTGAATGAAACTAACGACTCATATGTTTGTATACAATTGCCAGCAACTGATGATTGAACAACCGTTGGCAGTGAAATTTGTATGAAAGGGCTCGCTAACTTGGCTAATTTATCGAGCCAGGTTTTTAAAGTATTTTGAATTTAATTGGCCTAATAATTACACATTCACGTGTTGTACTTCCGGTTTTTACGTTTTGATTATCCTTTTCATTACAAAAAAAACATTATGGAGATTATTTTAAAAATGAATGCGGCGTCAAAATTTTAACGATTAAGAAACCGAGAGTTTTTTTGTACAAGACACGAATTACACGTCCAACATATACATTAAAAAAAGAAAAAGAAGAGAATGTTACTTAAATACTTCCCTCTTCATAGCTTGAAAGAGCAATAGACGGGGAGAGAGAGAGAGAAAAAAAGAAAGAAAGAAAGAGAGGAAAAAATTCATATCTTCAACGTATATCGATTCACAAAATATTAATTTCTTCCAAATAAAATGCTCGTAGACTTTTCTATATGAGAGCTAAGAAGATGGCATTCTTTAAATGAAAATAAAAAGTAACGTGAAATGTCTCATCAAAAAAAACATACAGCCCCCGCCTCTCTCTTGCATATTCCAGAAAATTTCTTGCGCGGAGAGCAATTTACGGCGGCTAGTTCGAGATAATGAATTCCTATAAGAGAGCTTTTCTTCAGTGGATGTGAGGAAGGAGGTAATAGGATGTTGCCGATTTAATTGGTGACGAAGGGAAGGTTGACCATAAGTGCTTTTTCTAGCACTTAAGAGTGTTGAAATCTTTACGTGCATAGATTGGTGACTGTCAAAGAGGGGCTAATTTCAATTCTTTTACTCCTAGAAAGCAAATAAGGCGGTTGGAATAATTGGTAGTTTAATGTAGGAATGAATAAACGTATCTTCAGTTTTAATAGTCAAGTAGTTGCATAGTCGTTGGAGTGTTGCTAGCATGTTTTCTAGTTTAATGAAAATACGGTTGACTCACCAATATCTTCTTCTTCTTCCTCAATTTTATGAAAGTTTTGCAGCATCCATTCTTCGCTTATGTAGCTTACTATTTTGGCCATAATTTATGCTTCGTTTATTAGCAAATCAGCAGTGGTCATTATTTCCATAGTAAAACGGAATCAGTGCTCTGCATATCACAAACCTTTTGCTGCAAAATATGCTGAAGATGTCGGAAATTTTGCTGTTTTGAACGATTCTCCTAAAATTCCCGAAGTTGTAAAGTTTTTCATGTGCTTGTCCTCTATTTGACTGATGATCCCTTGTCAAATATTCCCAAATTAGCTCGTAACTCCTCTCGCTCCCTAATTTTAACATTTGGGATCGTTGCTCTCTAGAAGTCTGGTTTATGTCTTTCAGTACAATGCTGTTTTCAGGGATAAGATCCTGAAGTGGAACGGTTGGGGTTATAACGACTCGGCATTCATTCTCGACGACACAGGTGTGGTCACTTTCACAGGATCAAGGTAGTCATACTGTTCAGCATTCGTCAAGATTGTGTGCTGAGTAGTCGAGCCGGGTTTTTCTGCGGCAATGTAAATTCGATTATGGCGCCGCACATGCATGTTTAGGATTATTGTTTTGAACTCCATAGAGGTCAAGAACTAATTTCCTTGATGACGATGAGTCCGATAGTTTCAACCATATGCAGAACATCGAAGATGGGAGAGAATTTTTAAGGGATAAATGAAAACTAATGGCAGAGACGCTTGAAGGTAGGTGGGAAGTAGTATGTAATAGTTAGTTTCTACGCCCATTTGAATTGTTACAAAATGGATGAGAAGAGTAAACAAAGTTTGTGATGCCAGTTGAAATTAGTGAAGTTTACCCGAGGAAGTGATCTCATCACTCATTGACGTTAAATAGGATAACCAGTCTAAGCGAAGCGAATTGTTCACAAACTTGTGCTGTCTCGTGGGTATGCGGATGAGAAAACTTACCTGGGAGTTTTTCCTGGAAGACAACACAATTCATCGTCAACATTGAAATGTAATACCCTGTGACAGGTGCGCATTAAAATCACTTGCTGGATTGATACATCTTGTTGAATTCCTTTCTACACATAGGACATGCTGCATATTCCATTTCTGCAGGTAACGAACAGTTTGTAAAACTGGAGCGAGACAGAAATGAATGTTCTAGAGCTATCCTAAAGCAGATTTCATCCATTCAGTAAAAGTCTAATCAAGCGATTACCATTGCCTTTAAGAATAAATTTTTGAAAATTTCATGGAGAAGTCATTCGCCTAATTAAATGAGCCAATCTTGAGCTTTGCTTATTTCAACAAACTATTTTATTTAGCAGCAGTTGTTAATATTAGCCAATGGCTAACGACGTTCTGCTTGCAAAAAAAATCGTAGAGACTGCCAGAAAGAACTTCTAAGTCTCCGAAATCCTTGTTCATCCATGAACTTAGCAGAAGGATTCGAATTCGTTTTTTCCGGTTTAATTGAATTCGCCTCATTCTTCTCTATCTCATGTACGTGTTTAGTAGGAGAAGCTTAAGTTCGCTATTGAATACCATGAAGCTACTGTTTGTACCTCGTCAAGTGGGATAGGTGTGCATATTGCTGTCTTAATTAGGGATACCTGCTTTGTTTTCATTTGGCGGCGTTAGCGCTCTGCATTCTTATTCGAAAGTAAAATTCTTTTCTACTTTTCCACCTTTCTGTTCACACTCCTCAGCCGGTGCGTAACTCTTTGCTAGCGCATTCTCAAGTTGATGCTCTTCGAATGGATATTGTTTGCAGGTATGATATGTCTGGAATGAAGATGCCTTATTTTCGACCATGGTTTGAAGCAAATATGGGCGTTAGAGCCGAATATCGTACACCGAGTCAAATACGCACCGAGTTGCATGCTCCAGAAGCAGTCGACAATCAAGAGTTCATCGACTTCTTGAAAGCAAATGACATATCATATTCAAATGCTGCACAGCATCGAATTGTACGATCTCACGGACACACAGGTACGTCTTGCATTTGATTCATTGGAGTCCCAATGAGAAGTGCGAAGTTTTAGTGCGGTACATCCTAGCACAAGATGTTCTAGAGAAAATGGCAAAGCCGAATTGAATGCTCAGCTCAGGTCAGTCGAAAAATTTCAATCACGTTTGGAATTTTAGGAAGGAATCTTGCTGGACAGTCTGTTATAAAATAATCTCAGGTAAAAGGTTACCTTCTTACTTATTCTCATCTCCTTTGGATGATTTCGACTCGTTGTCCAACTCCAAGAAGAGCTGTATCATTTGATTCATCTTTCGTCTTGTCCCACCATCACTCTCTTCACAATACAAAAATATCTCAAGAATATAGAATACTTGTTGATGTAGAGCTAGACATTAATGAATTGGGCAAAGGGTCGTGGGTTTTACGATATCCCCACTTCGACTCCTTATATATGTTACTACTTATCCCTATTTGGATTCCTTTCGACTCCATTCTTCTAATCACCTCGAGCTGCAGTGGTGGTGCTAAAATGGCTAAAAAATCATGCATTTGCAAATTTAGTGGCCCATTGTTGCAACCAGTGTCAAGATAGAGGGCCTTGGCGAATTCTTTATTTTTCATTGGTGGATTCAACTTATTCTTGCCACGCTTTGCATACTGAACCATTAATCTGTTACGAACTAAAGCTGGAGCATTTACATTATCGGCCCGCGCTTATGAAGCAGTCTTATGTATTTGGCACATTCAGATTGGAAAACAGTTATAAATAGCCGCTGGGGATGATGGCTAATAAAATGTGCTTTTTTGTGATTCTCTGTCTACTCAATAAAGTGGGAGCGGTGGGTACTGACTCATCCCTCATTATACCCAGCAAACTGCGTTGATACTTCTACCGACCATCTATACAACGAATACTTCGGCTGACTATGGCAACTACAACTATTGATTCAAATCCTTTCTTTTTGGCTTAGGACTTCGGTGTATAAGCCTTGTTTTCCGGTTTTTCTAGAAAGTTTTAAGTTGATCCCACAAGAATTTGTGTCCGGAGACAGATCCAATGCGTCATTCATTTCTCGTGATACGGAGCATGCACTTGGGAGAGCACTAGTAGACGAATAGACAACCTGGAAGTCGGCGATCCGGTTACTTCCAACTCGCGGTCGTTTGATTTATTGCGCTGTTACCTAACAATGATAAGGCTGTAGTAATGAATTTGACTATATTTTATTCGCTTATTGAAGTGATGCGAAGCGCTTTCATTCATAAACTTTGTGCAAAGTTCCCAGTTGTCGAATTCCTTGCCAATGAAACACGACAATTCAGGCAGTTCGATTTCTCTGAATAGAAACTCAGCAATATTTCGAAAGTTCTTTGAAGATTTCAAAGCAATTTCTTATATATCTACAAGAAATTCAAGACCGTCGAACTGATTACTGCAATCTTACCTGCGTTAGATAATAGCCTATGAGAAAGGCCATCGCACCAAAACATGTACGCCAAACAAATGTACTATTTTGCAAGCGATTATAGTCTAGAAGAGGAAGAGCGCGAAAGATTGGCCTGTGATATGACTGATGAATAATTCCTTGGCTATTTCGAAATTATATTTCACAATCAGTTAGTAATATTCGGGCTTCATTTTCAGCTTGATAGGGGCGTCTAATTACTGGCTTCAAAACTTAATTATACATAATAATCTATTAACTGACAAGCAGATAGGGTTACGTTGACGTACGTGGAGTTCATTTTGGTCAGAAATTATACCTTCATCTCCATGTATCTAGATCTGCAAGGAGCTGCTAAAAAATTAACACAGATGGACACTCGTTTACTTGCATAGACGGGCTGATCGAAAACAATGCATTTTACATTTTAAATCAAAAACACCTGAAAGACGTGAGGTATTTAAGGTTGTTTAAAGGAGGTAAGCTAGACCGCTCTTAACTAGTGCCCCTTCTTTGTAGACATTTGGAAAGCATTCCTCTAGGACATATGCAGTGGGCCCAAAACAGCATTGGATTTTGTAATTTTGTTAGTGGCGTATTCAGTTTTCAGTTTTTCTTGGATTGGAATGAAAGGAAATAAGGTTTTTTTTGAAAATATTGAAATTTCGAAACGGAATGGTAGGAAAGTGAGCAGATTTGCTGAGTTAATTGCTAGACCATCGAATACTTATGTAGATGGGGAAAAATACATGAGACTTGAACCGTACGTCAATTTCTATTATGCCCAGTGCTTTGCAATTGTATGATCTCCAGAATATATAGTCAGCCTACGGGGATTTTTCATTAGACATATGTCGATCGAAGTCGCTGCATTACCTACCTATCCAAATGCCACTGAAAGATGTTACATGAATCATTGCTGCGAACATTTTTCGGGTGCGAAAAATATTCACAGCTTTGATTCATGTAACAGCTTTCTGGGTTTTTTTCGTTCATTTTGTGGGGGACGAAGAATATATTCAGTTGTGGAGGGGCGTTCTCCATAAGGCTTGTAATCAAAGGTAATAAAAATATAAAACCAGAAATTATGTAGTCCTCCTACGAAATGTTGGAAAGGAAAGGATCGCAAGTTGATTGAGTGCACCTGTGGATGACATGCGAGGGTTACACCGCTTTATTACTCCAGGCACGTTGTTACATCAGTAAGCTGTATTCCTTAGCTTGCAGTACACGATATAGTAAGGCTGCGTCATGGCAAATTGGGTCGTATCCCCGATCTGGTTGTGTGGCCAAAAAGCGAACAGCAAGTTATAAAGGTTAGTTCAGTTGTTATTCATGTAGCCCGCACCATTGAAGCAATGGTTGATTTTATTTGGCAAATTAACATATTGTCATATCGTACTAATTGTAATCTGTTCTTAACAGAATTTCACTTTTTGACTTACCATTGCATCCTGCAGTCATTCCAGATTTAAGGAAAGAGAAGTTTCGGAACTCATTTTGCTCTGTACTCTTTTTCGGAAATGAATCCTTTCAGTCCATTCTCGATCCGGAAACATCGCATAGCATCCATGATACAGGTATACATATTTCTTCGCTGGTTGTTCATTGGTGACGATGAGTTAGTGTCGTTTTTTAACTTGCATCAGTGAAGGATGAAAGAAGAAGAGAACATTTATTGACATCCAGGTAGGTAAACTACCTGTGATTTAAATGCATCTCCATGGTACTTGTCGTGTTGCTATGAAATTCTCTATCACCGTGCCCTAAGACAAGCTAATTCCAAAGGGTCAAAATTCGGAAAGAAAACTGTTGCTTGAAAAGTCAAAAAATTCTGCTTCGGCAACTCACTTGTCTAATGTAGAATGGTTCGACGCGTGAAGGAGGCAAAATGGAAATCATTTATCAGCGTTGTTGAGTTGCGAAATATACTTTCATGAAGTTCTCCAGGTGCACTAAACTTTTTTGAAACACATTCCACTTTTGAATGCATCGATCAGGTCTTTTTTTGCAAAGATAAGATCGGCCAGTGTAAAGCACGCATTTTTACTCAGTTTTTTTTCGGCGATTCTGCATCCTTGAAAGGACAGTCACCGCAGCCTCACGGCGAAAAGACCGCTATGAAAATTTTAAAGTGTTCGAAAGTGCTAACTTAGAAAATATATTCATTGGAGGCTGCAAGGTATCGAGATTCACTGCGCCTACATAGACTTCCATAAACACTTCGCTTGAGTCTTGATCGGGGGTGCGGGTTCTTGAACTAACTGGATGCGCAGAATGCAGGTTTTGGCAGTCCGCTGCTACCTAGATTCTCCGGTTCATGATGAGGGCAGCTATTAAGCCGACACGTGAGCTGATTTTAGCTTTCGCTGTTTTAGCCATGCACTTGAGCTGCGCACAACGTTTGTCTAGACGAATGTTTCGGTGGAATCCGCATATGAGTATATTATTCCTTTATTCGCTCGCATATGGCCGCTTGGGCTTCAAATATAGTTTTTAGTGTAAAAATTCACATGTTGCACTTTGTTTATCACCGTCGGCATAAGCATCCTCCATTATTGCTTACATGTAATGTTTAATGAGGCCATGACATGTTGCGCATGAAATGACAAGATTTACATAATTCTGTATGTGGCGAGAAGGAAAATGATCATACCTGAGAAAAATGTGTTTTCTTTTCAATTGAGCCCTTAGGTTCTTCTTACTGCTCTGATGTGCGCGAAATTTACTAAGTCGATTCGGATGAGACTTGCTAACCGGGTACTAGATCCATTTTAAATTCGAACATAAAAATTTAGCTTCGTATATCGACCCCGTCATTTTATGGACTTTGAGGTTTCTCCCTTGTTTAAGTTCTTAACGTTCAAATCCAATTGTGGATCAGCTTTTTTGTTATATCTGTTCAATTTGCAAACCTGAAATTTGTTTGTGGCCCATCAGGGATACTGGACCATGGAAGAATTGTTTCTTGGTTCCACCGCCACGCTCTAAATCCTGGTAGGGTACTCTTCGATCCAGTAGCAGCTGTGTTGATCTCAGAACGCATAGTTAGCGGCCAAGTGCTACAAGTGGACGTCCAGTCTATGAGAATCTCGGAATATGTGCATTGGACAAATGGTGGGGTTGCTTTTTGGCACAGCGTTGCCAACTATGATGTTTACGTAAAAATAGAATCGTACGTAGTTTTGAGTCCGTCGTGAGATTGGCGGTGGAAATGCTTATCTCGCCCGCCAGATTTCTCAGGTGGAATGTTAGGAATTTGCATATTTCGATAACGACGTTCATTCAAGGAGTCAGTGGATTTTGGTCCGTCGGTCTTATCCATATATTTTATTGTTGTTCACTCGTCTATTTTTTCATGCATACCGAACCATACCTCGAAAAAGAGTTTAGAGTTTATAGGTGGTGGAAGGTGCGAACAATTTCAACGTCGTGATAATTCCAGTGGGAGGCGGCACATCGGTATCGAACGCACTCGAATGCCCACTCGGCGAGAAACGATCTATCTGCTCGTTGGATATGGCTCTGATGGACAAGATTCTGTGGGTTGACGACACCAACTTTCTTTGCAGAGCTGAGGCTTGTTTTTTTCACCCTATTATTAACCCATATCTTATAGTTAAAAAGCCCTCAGTTATATCTCGACGTTCTCTGTAGCATGGGTAAGAGGAGAGCAAACCAAGTGCAGCCTGAGGCCTCTCATTAAGATAGAAGTTTTTGACGTCGATGCTGTTGCTGGGAACGATTTCATCGAACCGATTCGTGATTTGTCTAATTCACAAAAACGACGTGCTTTGACGTGTCATGTTTATTATATGTTCAGGCAGGTATAATCGGACAGTCACTGGAGCGGCAGCTGAATGCGAAAGGTTATACTTGCGGTCATGAGCCAGACTCCATTGAGTTCAGCTCTCTTGGTGGATGGGTTGCCACTCGTGCATCTGGTACCGTTTGATCATTTTATCAACCTTTCGAGTGATAAAATTTTTCCGAGAAGTGTGACCGGTCGGGCTGAGAGATCCGAAAGGATGGGTTTCGTCAATTGAGTTCGACGACTCTAAAAGTTTTAAGCTAAGACGCCTCCAAGTTTCGCGCATTCCGGAACCACTGAGAGGAGGTACCGTATCGTTAAATTTCCTATCAGAATTTGTGGACTGGCTTTCTGCTCCACCGATTTCATTTTTCTAGAGCTTGTTGAATTATCTAGAGCATGGAGTCCTTTTTTTCTATCGCTTTTTGCGCAATCTTCTGCATATACTGGAAGGGATGGCAGAGATAAAGCTCCCACAAATGCTAATTCCTATTCCAGTTCTCCCTGTAACTACTTCATCTAATCTGGGCAGGCGAAAACTCCCACTTTTCTGGAGATCAGCTATGGTCTGCGTTGGAGAAATGTTTGAACTGATCACTATATACAGCTAGCGTCAGGAAGCAATCTGATCATTTTGAATCGATTGAGGTTGTGAATAAACTTGGTACTTTTTTTCAGAGAAGTGATACAGGTATTATTACATTGTCACAGGTGCAGTTCAGTTTGGGAACATTGCTTCTTTTAATAGTTGCAATGGAACGCTTGCATCAGTTTGTTCTGATATCACTCGCAGCAAATTCAATGAACTCACAATAACTGAAATGACTATCTATGTTTATAGACTATTCAAATTTTACGTTTTCTGTTTGCCTATTTTTAACGACTGAATTAACTTTATTTGCTTTTCTGTCATAACAAATAATATTCCGTTGAATTCTTTTCGGGCTAGTGGCACGGTTTTTATGCTGTTTTTTTTTGTAGGACTATTTTGAGGCTAAAGTCGATGAAAATAAAATAAAAATGAAATTCATATTCCAGTGGACAAGCTGTGATATTAACAGTAGGTAAATCATTGTGGATTTCACTTGCAGGTATGAAGAACAAGTACGGTAATATAGAAGATTTGCTGGTGCAAGTAAATATGGTTACGTCGAGGGGCGTCATACGGAAGCACTGTCAAGTTGGTCCTTTTGTGCTCTCCCATGCTCGTATCGTGACTGAATTGCACTGTTATGCATAAAATGAGCTTCTATAAAGGTTTATCGGTTGTGCTGCTTCATCTAATGGAGTCAACGCCGTTACAGAATCTTCTCGATTCTAGTATACAGTCCTTCCCATGAACTCGGTGATCAATTGTATACAGCTTGCTATAGCATTCTGGTGTTCCCGTCAGTTCGGTTTCTGCTCTCAATCTTTACTTTGAATTTGATGATTGCATTCAGAAATGTGTCATCATTATATGACTAAGCTTAAACTGGGGCACCTTTCATTCTCGAGAAGAAGAAGAAGAAGCAAATACCAAGAATTGCGAAGATGCCGTCATCGGCTAACGCTTCGCGAAAAAACCACTGATAAGATCCAAAATCGTTCTCTTTCTCAAGTCGTTTCGACTTGGAAGTGTTTATTTCACAGACTTTTGAATTCTTCAAAACAAAATTGTGATTTATCTATCAAAAGATTTGTCTTTAAGTAAACTGTATAAAAACGCCGCTCTATGTCAATAAATTTATAAGCTCACGATCTCCTCGACCAAATCGACGCAAACTTAACGAACATTGACGCCACTCTTCATACAACCGACTCTGGCGCAAATTCCAATGCGGCCGACTCACCGGCTGAGCCCCCAATGTGGCATAAGTAGGTCCGCAAATTTTTCGAGAGCTGCCGGGCATTGGAGATCGAGCTTTGGCACCATTTCGATGGCATGGTGAAGCCTGTTGGCAAGAGTTTGAATTGGTAGAGCGTAAAGTCCCGTTAAGGACATGGCGGTTGGGATATAGCAGGAGGGGAATCACCGGCTGAGCCCCCAATGTGGCAAAGGGCCGCAGCTGGATCAATAAATTTATTCTTGATCCAGCTGCGGTCCTTTGCCACATTCATGACCTTATGAGCGTATGTGAAAAGTATTTTTCACTTATAGGGAGCTGGCCAAGTGGCTTGGGGAGGAGCATTTCCGCTAATCTTCAGGTTCATGTTGCTAGTTCCCAAGTTCATAGTTGGCAGTCGAGACGGGTTGCATATCTCATTTTCTGGTTGTAGATGTAAGGAATATGTAAGCTTCCTCGCCCACTACCCCATTTTCAATCCGCAATTCGTAGAGCATTGCAGTTCTTTTGCCAATCCTTTTCTTGCATATTGGAACGCCTGCCACAATTTCATTCAACTTATAATGGCCATTTTGGAAGGGCGTCCTTATTCTTGTTTTCATCTTTTCACTTCCTCTTTTATCCAGCTGGTTACTATTTCAAGTGTCCTCATGAGTTTTCTCTCCCTAGTTGGAATGCCGAAATTGAATCAGACCGTGTTTGAGCTGAGATGTTCGTTCAACCACGTTCCGAAGTCTTCTGTTATTTTTAGGCAACGGATTTGACTTGCAGGTGCCACGCATCTCGAGTGGGCCAGATATTCATCACATTGTCCTCGGTTCTGAAGGTACTCTGGGTGTAATCACCGAGGTGACCATAAAGGTCTTTCCACTGCCAGAGGTGAAGAAGTATGGTTCAATTGTGTTCCCAACGTTCGAGCATGGTGTGGATTTCTTTCGTGAAGTTGCAAAGCAGGTCAGCTTAACCCCAAGTAAAGAACTGTTGTCAACGTATTTTGCTAATAGAAGCGTGAAGATTTCTTTCTAAATGGCGAAAATCACAACGTGGATGGGCGGTGGTGTAATAAGAAGTTGTTTGCATCAGGGGCTGACCGCATGAAACGCCGCTGTTACGAGTTTTTCATTGGCGATGCTGAAACCGTTCGCTGGTTGGTGATGCTTGCATGATGTTTATAATTTATAAGGATTTTAGTTTCTTAGTAACATATGAATTTCTGAATTGAGAGGAATGGGCTGTTGCCTTTGATGATCGAGAAAGAATTGTGATAGAAATTAAACAATTGTGAAGTTGTTTAAGAAAATTTAATAGTAGTGGACGATTCATCTGCTTTTCCACTGGAATGAGTAACAGCCTTTAAAAGGCGGCTGAAAGAGATTCTTTTTTCTTTCTTCAATTTGACATTAGTTGTTTCGATTGTTTATGGAATCGCATTTTTTCAGCAATGCCAACCAGCATCACTGCGTCTAGTCGACAATGAACAGTTCTTGATGGGTCAGGCGCTAAGTTGGAGGAAACTTTCTGGAAGAGTCTCTCGTCAAAGTTGGCGAAGTTATACGTCACGAGATGGAAGGGGTTTAAGGTGAGTGATTTATGTGTTCCTTTGTTATCGCTTAAGCCCGCTGTTCTATTTTGCTTGTATTTATTAAAGTACTGTTGTTTATTAGATGTTATGTGACATGAAGATTGAGGAAATGGTGGCTGCCACGATCGTTTATGAGGGAAGTGCGGGTGAAGTGGAAGCACAGGAAAGGAGGCTAGCTCGTATCGCTGACAAGTACGGAGGTTTACCTGGTGGTGAAGAAAACGGCAAATATGGCTATCGACTCACCTTTGCAATCGCTTATCTTAGAGTGAGTGATTTTGTTTCTTCCTGAACTAACTAACTGCCATTAGTTTCATAGATCCGCAGGAGTTGCTTTCATAGGAGCCGGCTGTTTATTTTGTTTTGGATACCTTGCAAGCAGCAATAGAATAATGCAGGCATTGCGAATAGCGCATGAAGTTAAGGGTGTGTGTTTCGATTGACGTTAGATATTTAAAGATGTGTCGCGTTGAATTTCCTCTATTAAGTAGCATGTGGCGAATAGAGAAAAAGACGTGCAGCGGCTAGTGGGAAAGTAATCAAGAAACGTTCTTCTGATTTATCCTATTCGTTGTGTCTGCGATCTTCCGCGACCATATCTGTGCTGATACGGCGAGAAGAATCTTACAGGAAAAAATTGACTCAGTTTGAATAATTCAAGAAAGTCAATATGTGTCGTGCCTTTAGAGCGAGTCGTTACATAAATACGGTGGTCGCTGTTGTTATTCGGGGGCCTCATATTTCCATTAGGTTACAAGCCTCCAAGGTTTACATGAGAGGGAACTTCTTCCTAGGGCTGACAGTTTTCTTGGAAATCTCTAAACAAATACGTGATTTGAATTTAACGAGCCCATATAGAGTTTTCCAATGATTTCGAAGTTTCTACAGTCATGGGCATTGTTAAAAAACCTCGTTGACTTGTTCATTCTGAATAAAATGATTCTCGAATGTGTGATAAGTCCGCCGTAAAGAGACAGTAGAGGAGTCCTCAACCTCTCAAGTGCCAAGGCGTGGAAGGTTTGGAGATTCTTATCCTTTCAAACTGTTCATTCGGGAGGTGAAAAGATGAAGTAAAGAGCAATCATGCGTTCTTTCGAATGTCGATCGTATACAGTGCCGTACGTACCTTCAGGGGAAATATTTTTAGTTTTGATTCTGAGAAGAAATAAAAAGACAGTGAAATTACGCAAGATGATGAACGATTTTACTTCTGAAATTAGAAGAGATCATGCTTCGCGATGATTTAAATCCTTAAATAGAGAGAAATCTTGAGCACGCCTTTAATTTATTAGGAGATAAGGTAATTGTTTAGTTTAAACTACGCAAGGCTGTGAGGGAGGTAAAGTTTCCGAGGAATTTTCGTTTTTTCCAGTTTATCGACGAGATTAGGCTCGTTTGGTTAGGCTTGCCCTGTGTATGTAATAAAGTAAGCGTTAATAGAGTATGCATCAGAAAGCAATATGCAAAAGAAACAGTGCAATAATACAGGTGGAACTAACAATACACAAATGCAACAGAAGGTAAGCTACGTCGAAACGCGCCTTAATATTGTGTTAACATCCTGAGGAATGGTCGCAAGATAATATATTTAAATATTGACGCGTACAAATTTTAAGGATATGATTAGTTGGAAGGCTCGAAAATAGCTTTGACTTTTTGGACGTAGGACCTGTAATGTAGAAAGAGGTACAACTTTTCAAATATATGATAAGGGAGTTTATACTTCCTGCAGTGTGTTAGAATTTTTGTCGAAGGAATTCGCCCACCGAAGGAAGCGGTTTTTCATTCTCTCGCAAGTGAATTCATGTCATTGGCAAATGAGAGCATCCCTCCTTTTCGCGGAACACCTCATATTTCATTATCAAATTGCTGCGATACCTTCATCTCGTATCAATTCTTCCCCAAATTGTATTATTCTTGTGCACACGAACATTATCATTTATTTTCCTATTTATGGCGTTAAAATATAAATAATACTGGTATTTAACTCATTTGCATCATTTATTAAAGTTCGTTTCGACATTCTTTTTGGGATTTTCTTCCGAATAGTCCAAATGCTCTTGTGAGTTTATTGCAATAGGTTGATGTTTCCTAAAAAATTCATCGAGAGGCAATGATCTGAAGAGTAATGGCAGTGATATTTCATTTGAACAGAGGATTGTACGCCTTCAGTCCAACATCCTACTTTCTACTGGAAAAGAAAAGTCGTTGATTTTACTGTTGTTGTCCTTGTTGAGCATATTCACCTCGGAATGCGACTATAATACTGCCATCTGTTCTCTTTCTAAGTTATGTTTCTTCTAAAGCAAAGTTTATCGTCCAGGACCTTGGTATGGAATATGGCGTAATAGGAGAATCGTTCGAGACATCAGTTCCCTGGGATAAAGTAACGAATTTATGTCGGAACGTCAAGCAGGTAATAAAGAGGGAAGCGAAGGCGAATGGCCTCACTCGACCATTTCTCGCAAGTTGTAGGTACTGCTTTATATATTGTTTATGCTTTATTTCCTGATAAATAGCACACTTATTGCGGTAACAAAAAAACGCCCGTTCAAATTTTTCGGATAAAGCGTCGTATGGGTGCCGTTCGGTTATGAGCGATAACTTTCAGTGAACAGTATTCGCTGCTTGAATTTTCATAAAAGACAAATAACTATAAAAACTGACAATGTAATGGCTATTTAATATACATATATGTACATGCTTAAAGCATACGCTGGTTTTTAGGATGAGGTATTTTACTCTGGTGTTTTTTGATTTTGAATGACGAACAGTAAGTAACAAATGCAAAAAATAAATGTAGAAAAAAATTTAAAAAATGATGATATTTTTGCAACTGAGGTTCCAAGTACCTTTTCATCTCGAGGTGGCCTTTGAAAGAACGACCTCACGGCTCAAAAGTGACAACTAATATGTTCTGTGGGGACTCAGCATTTTTGGTTGATTGTGCAGCTTTAAACTCGCCATCTAGTTGATGAATGCTGTTGGCAGAATTAGCGCCCGATAGTGAAGCGTTATTTTTCCTTCTATAAAATATCAGGCTAGCAAAACAAATTCGGATCAAAAACTACCTCAAGAAAAATTTTAAAATCTCAACGCTAAACCCATATTAGTTGATAGCTTCTCCGTGCTCCTCGATCAGTTCCATTATCGCACTAACCACACTCTTATAAGCAATGTCTGTGTATATCAGTTCCATTATCGCACTAACCACACTCTTGCAATGTCTGTGTATAAGCTTTTGACGCCAAATTTTGACAAAAGCTTTTTCTTCAAGCAGTTTCGTAACTCTAGCCATTCAATCCAGAGACACTTGAACGTTTTTTATTCCTCTGGAATGAGTTCCGGCGACGGGGTTAGAGTCTATGCTAATAGCCAGTTAGTTTTCTCTGCTGGACCTCGACAGTTGTATATTATTGATCTCATTTTACCTCGGTCGAGGGTCGGCGTTTTTGATTGTTGTACAGAATATTGGTGGGGCAGCATGTGTTGTGATTGATCGCTAATTGCGAAACGCTGCTCTGCTAGAAGAACCTGTCCATATCTTATCGATCTTATTTAAATACATCAGAAACTCCTGCGCTGAACACATTTCTGAGTAAGCTAAGTGATAGATGAATAACTGATGACTCCACCAGTGTGGGAGGGCAATAAATTCGCTTTCATGGAATATTGATATCCCGTTAATGCTTGCTTCACCGATGTCTTCAGTGACCGTTGGGCCGTCTTATTCTGTTAGTGTAGGCTTCCTCGAACACGGGACAGTGCACCAACTGGATCGCCCTGGTATTGATCAAACTGCAATGTTAATAAACATTGCAGTTTACCATTTTCTATAAAATATGCCGTTAGAAATGCTCCATCGACCTTCAACCGCTGATGATCCTCTTGGTGGATTTCTATTAATTCTTCACAAAAATTTTCCATTCCAACATTTTGTCTTTTTCCGTATACTGAAGGCGACGAGATATATTTTCATATCAAAATCTATTGTCATTGCGATGTGCTCCGTTATCATCGCGTTCCTTAAAGGTTGCGACCAAATCGATAATATTGAAACTTCTACTGCAATTGCCGATTTTCGCGTTAATTTCATTATTGTGATCAGTGCATCAAAACTTTTAAATCACCTTATTGTTGTTCCTCAGTCTTCAGCTTTCTCACTCGCAAAATTTGCGCATATTCGCTCTGCCACGCCTACGATGTCCGAGCAAAGTAGTCATCATTATCTAAAGGATGTTGTTTGTTCTATGAAACATGTCAGATGGGATGTATTGTACATTGTGGAAATCGGACGTTTTCTTTTTACCGTTCTTTTTTTTTGAATTTTGCGGGCGTCTTTTAAAGCGATATAATATATTGCTTTTTAAAAATGTTATCCCTGAAAGAAAATTGTTGGAGTTTCTTGACTCGTATTTTTCTGATCGAACTGCTTCCAGAACTTGCGAGGAGCACAAAAACTACATTAATAATAAAGATGTATGTTTATTAATAAATTTTTCTACAGTGTTCAAAAAATACTCCAGATCCTTCATTTCGCCTGAAAGAGGGCCAAATATTACTATCTTATTCAAGCAGTCGAGCAAGATATCAAATAGCATAAAATCGAAAAACTGGGTTAGTGGTTGTAACACCCTTCATCATGAGACGTAAACAAGCTTTACGATCTGATGTTGACGACGCATCTTTTTGATGAAAGCTTCAAAAGTCAAGACACTAGCAATAAAACTCCATATTCCACCTGCATAATATTATAGGCTGTTTCTTTCAATTTAAGCTTTACTTAGCGATCCTATAGCATAAAGCCAATATAGTGTGCATAAATATTCACATTCAATAAACTTTAATTATATATGAAAACAAAACGAGTACATAGGCATTGCTTTTGCAAACTGAAAGCCAGTTGATATGGTTGAAGGAACTTCAAAATATTTCAAACAGAATAAAAAGGTTGAAATTCGTTCGAGGTGGACACATATTCGCATATCAAGCATTGACGTGAAAATGTTGAAATGAACTGATAGTCGCCTGAGAAGCGAAGCTGGTATTAATGAAATGTTTGGTCGAAGTGTTTATTCGATATGTGACGTTTCAATTTGGACAATCTTGTTTATACTTTCGTTTGTTTTACTATTTATTTTAATTTTAATTTTTTTTATTGCTAGTTGGAATATTGGTAATTTATAGAGTGACACAGGTTTACGATTCTGGAGCATGCGTTTATTTTTATTTCGCATTCAACTATCGTGGAATGCATAATCCATTGGAAGTTTACGATAAAATTGAGGTTCGGTATTTGTGTTTCTCTTTCATTATTTATTGACTAAAGATTTTTAGTACTTAGATGCCCACGAGTTGCACTGCCCGGAAAACGATGGGTATTCGACTATGTGATTTCTCATCTGTTGAAAGGGAGTTGTATTCTCATAGACGAAATGGGCCATTTTATTTTGAACAGTTTGGTTTTAGTGATCGAAGCTATACTATACTATCTTTCATTTAGAATTAGTTCGTTAGCCTCCTTTATCCGTTAACTGTTTCAGCAATATGGGCATCAATCGACTATCTTCATCCAATAAGATGCATCTTAAAACTTATATCTTGGTTTTTTTTTGAAAATAATTTGATTTAATAAAACAACGTAATCGATTTATTGTTTTAAAAAATGACCGCACTGTTTTCATATGGTGGAGCTCTTGAAGAGTTCATTTGGAGCGATGGAATATAGATTTATCCTCTTTTTATTTCCACAAGAATGTTTAATGGCATTATATTCCGTCTGAATGCATTTCATTTTTAGCCCGCAATTGGGTCTTTATCTGCAATTTTGCAGCTCCCCCTATTTCCGATATTTAAAGCTTGATTAAGATGATGGACTCAGTAAATAGCTGCTACCGATATATTTTAAGATAGCGGCCCGTGATGAAATTATCGCATGTGGTGGTAGCATCTCGCATCATCATGGAGTGGGTAAATTGCGCAGGCAGTGGATGCCGGGCACAGTCGGAGAAGTGGGCATTTCATTGCTAAAAGCGATTAAGAAAGAACTCGACCCACAGGTAATCGTTTCTTCTAACTTTTGCTGGTTTCCGTTTTTTTTTTTTTGCTCATTTCAGACGCTTCAAAAAGCATATTGCATCCGCGAAAAAATTGAAATGAGTAATATGTAGAAGGGAGCCTAACAGTGAATATATGACAACTGTTTAATTCTCGAATTTGGTTCTGTCACATCCCATTGGTGCTTTATTGTATAGGCGGATATGAAATGAGTTACTGTCTCACTTCTAGAGTCTACAGATGGTGAGGTTAAATGAAGGAGGGGGAGGGGGGGGGGGGTATTATTTAAATGACTAAATGAAGGAGCGTGCTTTACACCAGCGGTCTGTGGAATGTAAATAGTCATTGTTTCAGAATGTATTCGCTAATGGTAACCTCGTCGATATGAGTAGAAGCAAACTTTGACAGATGCATCTAAATCAGCGGACTAACAATAAAATTTCACTCAATGCAAGTGGGTTTCCCTTATAAATTCCCATATCACTTTCTCCTGTTAACTGGATCGATATTATGCGCTCGTTCCGAACATTGTCTATTAAACTTTGTTTGCTGCCAAATGTTGGCAGTTATTTTATCGGTGGATTTTGCAATATGATTTGCAACTTTTTGCATTTTGCAGCTATCTATTTAATATCGTTTTTGTCTTACCTTGAAATGTATTTATTTTTACATTGCTTTCACAAAATAAAACAAATTCTATTCCAATTTAACATTCGTTTAGCAAGCCTTAGGTAATGATTATTCGGACCTGTGCTAAATCGTCCTTTTGAAAACCTGTTGACAGAACATCTTTCGTTTCTTTTTTTTTTGCTTCTTACTGTTTCCATTGCAAGCGTGCACTATTTGCATCTTTCTTTCTCTGCGTTTATCTATCTGTGAGATCGCTCTGCAGTGTTTCTCATTTGCAACGAGGACTGATTTCTCTTCAAGATGGCTGCTGCATGTAATGGACTGGCACTATTCGCTTCTTTCTTTGCTGTCGATGTATAACCGTTTCCATATGAACGCCAAAATAAACTTCTATTTAGATTTTTGCATGCGTACGAGTAAATTACGCGTCGTGAACGCATATATTTTTATTTCTGTATGGAATCGTTTTGCGTTTACAAAAACATTTTTATTTTTTTAATTTCCGCATAGCTCAACTTCACAAATTTCGATTCGGCAGTGTGATTAATTCAGTGTGATTGTCGATAATTTGAATAATTAATTTAGTTCGAATAATTTATTTACTGTATTTATTTGCATTAATGTGATTATCGAGTTGGTTGTCCACTAGTTTTATTTCTCTCTTCAAAAAAGCTTCGAAAGTGAAATATTGTATCAGTTTTTCACCTTACTTCTTAGGCCATGTTCCGTTTAGGTCGATCGCTCTGTACTTGTTAAATGTGATCTAAAATTTGAATATGCAGATTTTTTGAATAGCATGCTGCAAATACAAGATGGAGTTCCTGTGCTTGCACAGGGGATCCGATCACTTATACGCAAAAATTCATGAAGCGGTGAAGAACAGGTTTTTGTATTTCTTGGACATGACTTTATCTGGCTGCATACTTGCATTCTTTTTAGGCTGCCCCACTTATCGTGCCTTTTTATTCGAATATAACTACCATTCTGTAGGTGAATCTACTACCAAGCGTCCGTCATATTTTACTTAATAAATTAAACGGTCTTTGCTTGTGGCAGATGATCAGATGTGGGGTGCGGGAAGAGATGGTTGAGGTCAAGCAGGGCAGAACACTGTTTAAGTTGGCAACGTTCTAAAAACTGTTTACTCGAGAATGAGAGTTGTAGGAGTAATAACATTGAAATATTTGAAACATTTTATTCGAGCAGCCGAGGCAGACCCGGACCTTTTTGGTCTGTAATTAAGAATACAATTGGAAATACATGTATCAAGAAGAAACATTAAAAAGTGGCTTCGACATCGATATCAGCCAAGTGTGCTCATGGTAGTCATTTAGAATTCGTTGACTGCGACTTTCAAGGTAACGCGGTTAGGACTGGTTACATTTCTTCGGGCTGAGTGGTTTCAAGGGGTACCTATTGCTTTTGTGATGCATCTTTTCCACTTGAAAGGCGATATTTGCGAATATCATACCTACAACTTTGCATCCGGATTGTTGTACCATTGCTTCTCGTTACACTGTTAGTCGAAGTAAACTGTAAGAAGACTTTACAGTCGACGTCGATTGGGCCATAAATTGATTACGTTGTAAACGTCAACCATATACCAAAAACTTATCTCATTTCCAGTGTTCGTAGCCGTGTTCGCTCAAGTGTTTCAGTGAATTCCAGGCAGTCTTTTAGGGGAACGTTTCTTTCTGATTAATTTCAGTCCTTTCAAATAGATGCGACAAATTTTCTATATTTGCATACTAAGAAATCGATAATATGTTTTGAAAACAGGAATTATCAAGTTATCCGCAGTGTTCGCCTCCATTGCTTTTCACCAATATGAGCGGTGAATCATAATCTACTGTCAACGATAATTCCTCAACGTTTAAGAAAGATTGAGATTAAGGACTCAAAGAGGGGCTTAGAAACGAGTTAGTGTGTGATACTTGCGCCTTAAGCATCGAAAGGTTCAGGACCCAAAGACATTGTCAGGATGTATCAATATTTAGCGATGCAGGCTGAAGGCTGTAAAGTAGAGCTTACGGTCATCCGCCTACAGATAGAGTTCTGATTCTAAACCTAAGCTAGCGCTGTCAGTGACACGCATTCAAAGAGTGCAAGGTCGGTCACGGTATTATGGAATATCCCAGAGATCACCGAAGCGCTGAAGGAGTGCGTGTGATATGCATGGACTTCCCGGCTTTGTCCACTTCAGAAGTGTTTGAACTGCTACAAGAGATTGTATTCAATTCCCTCATCTTTTAAAACCGGTGAGAATTTAGGATGCGAAACAGGCCAAGGTAGGCAAGTTTAGCCATCGCCTTGTGACCTACAACCTTTGCCCAGCCATTTGCAGATGTCCGTTATTGTAGTGTTGATCTGCCACTGAACAACCCAAACTGTCTGTCATAGGGTGATTCGCATGGAGAAGCCCAGTTTTATGCAGGTAATTGATTCTGTTACTGTGTTTGTGATACGGATTAGCCTTATATGCTAATAGACCGACACCTCAGACCTCAAGCCTTCTTAAATGCGCGGTCCACGTTAGCTTATTTTCATATCGCAGTAGTAAATTCGCCTTTTAAGCAATCCCGGAACATCAAGAAGGAGGATACAACTAGCGCAACCGCTAATCGCTTATAAGCAATGCCCGGAATCCGTTCAGGTCACAACATATTGTACAAAACTCTCGCGGGAACTTCCAAAACGTCAGCTGCGTCGAGATCAGTGCCACGGGATGACACAGCTAGTTAGAGGCTAACACTGTTTTTATGTGGAATTACGAGTGAGAAATTAGGACTGAACACTTCATCCTTCCTGCCGGCGTCATCTAACATTTCGTCACCGTCGTTGCTAGGTAGGATACCAGGTCATTGGCAGTATCGTCAAAATCTTCGGGGACATCGCTTTTAAGTATTTCGTTCTGTGTAGAAACGAAGTACTGACGGGTCGCTTGGGCTTTCAATGGATCCTAAGACAACTACGCATCCCGTAAAGTCGTGAGGCCCGAGAGACGTCGAAGCATCAAATATTGCTACGAATTGACTAAGGAACTGAAACAGAATAAAGTTAAGGAATGATAGCTTATTGTCAACAGTTTGGTAAAATTAAATAAAAAGTCGCAACCTAACATAAGACCTTACGTGTAGTATTGTGGCAAGCTTTCCATAAAATCATATGCGGCCGATCTTGTGGAGTAACGCTAGCAACCGTAATTTCTAGGCTAACCTTATAGTGGTCGCTGACGGAGAAATGATCGAAGATATTGGCCAAAGATATAAACTTGGGCTAGTTTGTAAGAGCCAAATTTAGTATTCGATATTTGCGGTACTTTTTTTCACAACGTGGAATAGAGGATTCGAGAAATAGAATTCCAGAAAATCTTTCCCCGACCATGAGTTAGCAGCAGAGTAATCAGTGCTTCAAGAAATATCGGCCAGATTAAAACCACCGACAATCAGAACCTTCATGTAGCCACCTTGAGAACGTAGAAAGATGACAGAGATTAATCCCTGAACATGAAACCGGTCGTAGAGACTGGCAACCTGCAAACATTCGTTTTCGTTACTGGATGTCTTGTTGTTTCTGACGTGCTAACAAATCGCAAATAAAAAATACAGCAACTATAAATCAGTAGGTTAAATGAAAATAGAAACTCACTCTCTTTCGTAAGAAGATAAAGTTTGAAATCGCTCACTTTACTGTATCAGTGGCGCATGTTTACTTTGACGTGGTCATCCCAGCAAAACAACTTGCACATACTTACCGAAGTTATTCTTCTTGGATCGCCTGAAAAGAAGTCAAGGAAGCAAAGCAGCAGGAATTCATGGTTTTTATTCAGCGGCATATCTAGGTTATGGCAGGAACCCTGAATGCCATTTGAAGTGCAGAGGCAGCTACCGTAAAGTTATCTAAAAGATGGGTGCCAGGTATTTGGAGGAAGCGCGTTCTCAGTAGTTACCACAAAAGCTGTTTCCCGTCGACACACCTTTGCTTCGCCTCCGACTTCGAAAAGAAAAAGAATCGAATCCTGACGCCTTCGGCTGCGGAAAGATCGGAGTCAACTGTATTTTTCCGACCCATCCCGAACAGAAGAATTGGTTTCTGGAGTCGCCTATCATCGCTTCCTCATTCTATTTCCAGATTGCAGCAAATTTATTGTGTGAATGATATATCTGCTACTATTTCAATCTTTGATTACAGTTGACGTATTGGTGTGGGAGGGGAGGGAGGTGATTGATACACTGTGAAAGAGCTAATGCACCGAAACAGGTACTGAAAGCAGTCCGAAAGGCTTAGGTTTCGTATGGCAGACTCAGTGGTGCTTTGTTTGAAAGGCATTTGGGAGAACACTGCAGACTTACTTACAAAAACTGTACTGTAATCTCGTGCTATCCAAACCTGGTAAGTGATTATTCTATGTCCCTTTATCACGTTGAGGGATTTTATCTCTGTTATTTCGGAAATATTTAAATTCTCGGAGCCATGAATGCTGGGTTAAGTCTGGTAATACAATTTATGTCTTCTCCCTAATCGGGCTTTTTTGATTCGGTTTTTCAGTGCAACGAAACAGCCATCTATAGGGGATATTTACTTATTCACTCGGCATGATTTTAGTCGATTTTTGAGATGAGATTTTACATTACAGTTGTGATGTCATTATGCTCAAAGCTACTGCCAGCATTGAGCGAAGCGTTACGCAAAGGTGAATGTGGACGTATCGGCGTTGTTGGAGGATCATCACTATATACTGGTGCACCCTACTTTGCTGCAATTACATCTCTAAAAGTGGTAAGTGCTTAAGTGAAAGGGATATTGCAAGGAGGATTGAAAGGATCAGCATTATTATGAAGGAAGGAGAAAAGCAAAAGTATGATGGTTCCAATTTCTGGGGTTTCATTTGCAGGTACTCAGCTGAGGGGTGAAGGATGGAGAAGGTCATTCGAAAGAAGGTCAAAGCCTCTACAGAGATCTGATTTGAATAAATGTAGTGTTAGTCATTGCATGAGAATTGCACTGCTTCATAACAGAAAATTGCGAAATTGCAAGGAAAAACCGGCGGGCGGTGGTGCTTATGTTTCGCAGGTACTAATTAGAGTGGTAATGATGTCCTTGCAGCTACGATAACGGCAGCCAGTGCAGTTCTTTTTTAAACCACTATGGGCTGCCGCATCTAATACTCACACAGCATGTTTGGCATTCATTTGAACATAACATAATTAATTTTGGTCACAACCCATGCATCTCTTAATTACAGCAGCAGTGTAGCTATAGTCGGCAAGGTCTGCGTTGATTGTGCAGGTTTTACCCGCAAAAATATGTGCTGCCATTCTGAAATGTTGCGCATAGGAATTTTCTATCGTATCTTTAGCTTCTTTTGCGTGAAACGATTTCCCAAGTAGCCAAGAAATATGCTTTCGGCAATTAAAAATACCAATAAAAGGTTTTCAAGTTCGAAAGTTTGTTCTGAGAGTAAAGACAATGAAAATTTGACAGTAAAAGACGACTAAGTGAGTTCGGGAGTATGCAGTTTGACTAACTAATGCGTCTCGGTGATACTGGAAGCAGCCGAGGAGATGCTGGAATTAACCGTATCTCTGGGTTTTTTATCGATTGTGAGAAAGCGTTGAAATCAGTGGATAACAGTGTAGCTTGCTCGTATCCCTGAGTACCCTAAATACGATTTCGAGTGATATACATGCTTAGAACCGATTGTGAGAAAGGGAAGTTGGGGATAGACAGATTTCAAGGAAACGAAACACGATTTAGCATGGAAAAGAAGTGACGCATGGCTAACCTTTGTCCTTGAAGTTATTCACCGCTTACAGGACGGTCACAAATTTTGCTGTGCCTTTTTTTTGCTAAATTCGTATTCATGCACTCCACCCCGTCCTCACTTATTCTCGACAGTTTACACTGCCTCTCGGTATTTCCCTTCCTCCACGCCCAGCGCTGATGAGTCCTGCAAAGTATTATTCGTTCTAACGTCCTGATGAGCCCTGCAAGCCATTTGCCTGCAAAACAAGGTAAGCGGCTCATAAGTAACACCTGATCATTAATGTAAATCGTGGAAAAGTTTAAAGCAAAATTTTTCCAGGGCTGCGATCTGGTACATGTCTTCTGCCCGCCTGAGGCGGCACCTATAATTAAGAGCTATAGTCCGGAGCTAATGGTGCATCCGTCCTACGATCAAGACACGCTAAAAGAGTCGTTGCATCGTGTGGACGCCCTTATTCTTGGTCCTGGGCTTGGGAGGGAGGATCGGGTAAAACCAGTCATCGAATATGTGATCGAGTCTGCGAGAGAAAAACTTATGCCGATCGTAATCGATGCAGTATGTTGTAATTAGTTTCTTCTTGCGCTTATTGGCCTTAGGCTTTACTACACCATGTTGTTTGAAGATTTTTTAAATTATCAATGATAAAGCTTCCTTTTCTGTTTCATGCTTTTCTCAGAGTGTGAAATTTTTATGAATGAAAACTGCAGAATTTCTTTTGCACACTGATGGAAAATTTTTTTTTGAGCGACCCATCAAGCAGACATTTTAAACACGACCATAGAACTTTGTAGTATTTTAGCGCTTTTAAGTCCGTGGGAGACTTGATACTACTGCATTTTAGATTCTCGTTTATTAGCTTTTATTGGCGATGCGAAAATAGTACCTAGCAGAAATTAAGTGATTTTTTCTATAATTGTTTTTTCTTAGCATTATAGCCGATGTGCGAAAGTTTGGTCTTTTAGTCTAAACATGTGGATTATCTGGTAAAACTGAGAGCGTCAAAACAGAGGTATTTTTAAAAGTTATATACTTGTCCAAAAATATCTAATGAATCGACTTTCTTGAAAGTTTTCCGGACAGAGCTTTCTTGTTGATGGGGGGGGGGGGGGGGGGGGGGGCGCAATTACATATTTCGTGGTATTCTTTAGATTCATAGGTTATGCTGCATGCACGAACTAATGTTGTGTGAAATAGGTTGGAAATACTGTTGTGATGGAATGCGGCTAAGATCTTTAATCTAATATAGATTTACGGCCCTCAGTTTGCAGCTACGTCGACATACTCAACTTTTGTGAAATCCTACTCGAATTTTGAGCAATTCCTAGCCCTCTGTGCTTTGTTTGTTTGTACACTAGTGGAGTGGAGATTCATTTTGCAGGAGATATGTCCTTTGATTCCTTGAAAAGCATTTTTAAATACGCTATGGAAATATGAAATATTTGCTTATATGATTTCGGTGCATAGCAAAGGTCCTTTCAGCGAAGCAGACTGTTATTTGTGTGTGCGGTTATTAATTTTGAAAGGAAGCTTGCTTGATATTGCAGGATGCGCTGTTTTTGTTGGCGTCTAAGCTATCGCTAGTAAAGGGTTATCCAAAAGCTATTCTCACGCCAAATTTTCCCGAATTCACTCGTCTCTATCAGCACGCATTTGGAGTGGATGAAATTGACAGTGAGAAACGTCACTCAGGCGAGGCGGCTAATATGTTAGCCAAGCATCTTGGATGTACAATTTTTCAGAAGGGAGCAACTGACATCATCACTGATGGCAAACAACGTATGTAATATTTAACGACATTTATCAATTTATACTTAACGCATGTATCTAATATTTAATACTCAACACAAACAACGCGCGGGCCTGCTATCCACTTCTTCGGCTTCTACCTTTCCGAGCGCCAAAGGCGCTAGTCTGCTAGCCATTTCTGCGCCTGCTGTCCTTTCGAGCGCCGAAGGCGCGAGTCTGTTCTCCATTTCTTCGCCTTCTTCCTTCCCTGGCGTCGAAAGGGCGAGCTTTTTTATCCATTTCTTCGTCTCCTCTCTTTCCAGGAGCCGATGGTGCGTGTTTTTATCGATTTCTTTCGTCGATATCGTTTCACAGTGCCGGCGCGAGCTTTTTGTCCATTTCTGTGCCTGCTGTATTTTGGAGCGCTGCGGGCGCGGGCTTTTAATCGATTTCTTCGGCCGCTGTCTTCCCGCGCGCTGTTGGCGCCTTTTTTACCCGTTTCTCTGCGTTCCGTCCTTCCGGGCGCCGTGGGCGCAAGATTTTAATCAATTTTTTGACCGCTGTCGTACCGCCGTGCCCCGGGCACGAGTTTTTTGTCGATTTCTGCGCCTTTTTTTCAGGGCCCCGTGGGCGCGAGCTTTTATTCGATTTCTGTGCGCTTCATCTTCATGCTTCCGGGCGCCGTGGGTGGGAGATTTCAGTCGATTTCTTAACCGCTGTCGTACCGCCGCGATGTGGGCGCGAGTTTTTAATCGATTTCATTGATCTTTTTGTTCAGGCGCCGACCTCAAATGTTTCTTGTCAATTTCTCCGCGCTTCGTGGTTCCGGGCGCCGTCGATGAGAGATTTTAATGCATTTCTCTGCGTTCCGTTGTTCCGGGCGCCGTGGGCGCAAGTTTTTAGTCGATTTCTGTGCCTTTTATCTGACCGAGCGCCGAAGGCGCGTGTTTTTCACCCACTTCTCTGCGTTCCGTGGTTCCGGGCGCGTGGTCGCCGAGTTTTAATGCATTTCTCTGCGTTTCATGCTCTTGGGCGCCGTAGGCGCGAGATTCTAATCGATTTTTTCGCTTCCTCTCTCTCCGCGCGCCGAAGGGGCGTGTTTTTTATCGATTTCTTCGCCCGCTGTGTTTCCTAACGCCGAAGACGCGTATCTCTTCTACATTTCTTCACCTCCTTTCATTCCGGGAGCTGAATTCGCGGTTCCGTTGTGTATTACTTCGCCTACTGTCTTTCTGTGACTTGGTGGGTGATGTTGTCTGCGAAAAAAGATGCGCGGGCACGGCGCGGGTGGTTGGTGTGCGCATCTGTGATTTCTCTTTTGTCATATATCAACCCCGGATGGACGAATTTTGATCCGGTTTTTTGGGAAGAATTTCCCGTAATATGTGGACAAGTGTGATAAGTGGACGAGTGTTACACGCGCTAGTCATGTTCGAGAAAATTTCAACAGATTGCTGCTGGCAGACACCTCAGATTTGGGACCCCAAATATGCTCTTTTTTAATCATGTTATTCTGCCCTTAGTAATAGAAGTATGGAAAACTCATATCTTTCGCTGATATGAAAGAAAGCTGACGAAAACGGTGTTTCGCATTAAGGTGGTTCGTCGTTCGTTGGTGAACTATTGTATGAGCTTCGAACCATAGCCTTGTTTACTTTGGAATAAGGACAAAGTGAACGGAGCAGAGAGGGTCTCAAACCACGATTGGCAATTTTACCAACGCACTTCTAGCGGCCCACGAACAATAACTGCTAGGGATAGTTCAGGTAAGTGCCGTGTAGGTAGCGCTGACTTCTTCTAGGAAGTTTCCGAGGACTTCGGCGATACAATTAAAGATTTGGCGAAACACTATTCGAAAGTCAAGTTTTTTCTATCTTTGGCGTTTTTCTAATCAGGTGAATGGTTACCAAGGTGCTCTGATCAGTTCTTGAAATGAATTTTTTATTTCGATTATTCCTAGTTCATCGATGGCATTCCCACCAGTTTTCGAACTTTTGTTTCAGTGTTTCGGGGATGTTTTCTGACTGGTTTCGAACTGGTGAGTCGCAGATGTTAGCGAAAAGAGGGTACTGATGATTTCTCCAAAAGTCATACTTATTTTGTGCCCATATGCTGTGTAAGTAAATCTTCCTTAGGTGATGCAGATGTTGTCATTATTCAATTCGTTGAAAAAATGAGCAGAAAAATTCACGGTTTCAACGAAAATCGTTTGAGGGCAGAAACCTTTTCGGTGGCAGAAGAGAAAAATGAACCCGTTTGTCAGTAGTAGGTATGTCTTATCCCTGAACGGTTTGTGAGCAGAAGTCTGTACGGCCATCTTCGTCAACGTTGCAGTCGATGCAGTCTGTGCGGTGGATTTTCTTTCCTTTGTGACCTCATTCCCAACCGTTCCTCATAGTTTCTTGTATATATGCGTCGGGAGATTGCTCCTTACACTTATTTGTTTAATTCACGTGAATGTGCTTCAGTCTGTTTTGGCAAGACGGTTGGTTCTCCGCGTCGATGTGGTGGTCAAGGGGATTTACTGAATGGTGCGCTCGCAGTTTTTTCCTACTGGGCTGAAAAGTAAGCCGTTGAGTCATTGTTTTCATATTTTACAATTGCTTCTTTTAAGCTTATCCGTTTTAATTTTAAAATAAAACAATGTGATCTTACTTTCTAAAGAAAATTTGAACGCTTTTTTTTCAAGCACTCATCTGCCTCGAAGGAACAATGCAATAAAATAAGTGTTCATTTTTACAGGATACCCCGGATTGCATGAAACAACTTCACAGGCCGACAAACAGGCTAAGAGTGCTGCGTTGAAGGTTGAAGGGCATTAGTGTTCATGTAACAGTGGGAATAGTTGGTCACGTTCACTAGCAGCGGTCGAAACGTGCACTGAGATATAGGTAGATAATAGATTGACATGACCAATAATGAATTAACTTCTAAAGAACGTTTGGCAAATGCATCTAATCTGGAGATGTCGCATTATGCTTGCAGTGCACAAATGCTCATTACTTGTCCATTTTAAACGTGCTAATTCATTGTCTACAAAGGCTGAAAGGCTTGCCTAGCACTGTGTTTCTTGCTCAGTCTTTGGGCTATTCAACGACCTTTTGCGGTTCTGTGGTTGTTGAAATTTGGTTCTTGATAGGCCTTACTTCGGCTTTTGGTAGGCTTTAGGTTCGAAAGTGGATCTTTTATTGGGAATCGCTAAGACTGCTACCGAAAGATGCGCTGAGTTAATGCCTCTGACGTAATTAAAATGTTTTTCCCAAAGACAACTGGATCCCTCCATGGTATTCTCGCGCTGCTCTCGCTGGCACTTCATCGTTTACGCAGTTGAAGAAAATTAAGCCTAGAACCGGGGTTTGTCTTATTTTGATTTTGAAGGACTCAGGTGCCTTCGATGAGGTTCTGGCCGGCCGCCCACCTTGGTTATTTTCTCGATCAATTGTGTTGTTGCCTCCGGAATTGTGTCTGCTGTTCGTCCTTCATATATTCGACTTTCGGATACATGCACAGGGATTTTCATATAATTTTCATGCCTGAATGTCCTTCAATGGTAGAAATGATTCAGCCATTTTCTAGAAATTTGTAATTAGGTTGTTCTGCTCTTGAGAGGATACTGGAGAGTTCTGGCCGTTTAAAAGGCACGGCACCGTTCACTTTGCATGGTTAAAATTGGCGTCTGAAGGGCATTAGAGTGCTTTTAAGGTCCTTGTAGGATAAATTTGAACCCCAAAGTTCATCACTTCCCAAACCTGCGAAAATCGAGTAAACCATGAATATAAACAATCGGTAATTGTGCAAGAGTGGTGCATGAAGTTAGATGGGTAATCTGATCCTCTTCGGATGTTTTCATTGTGCAGGTATGCACTCGATCATTTACGACTCTTCAATTGTTTTCAAAACAGCGATAGCAGCCGGATATCTTGCAGTCTCTTCATGTAAATCGTAACTGCGATCACGTTTTTCTGTTCGTTTGGCATTCCTTCCGAGTCCCACGTAAGCTTCAACACTTCCGGCTTCTGTATATTCTGCAGCATCTCGTTACAAGCAGGACATATCACTTAAATTAGCCGCTTGAGGTTTACATGGGTGCTATCCCAACGGCTTTGTATTGTTTGGATGCGGTGACAGTATTTAAAGAAAATGTTTGCCTGCGGATTCCTTCCTATTTTTATTAATATTTGTGGTTGTATTATTGGAGGGCTATAGTTATGTATCAAGTCGCCGAATTTAGAAAATGTGAACAATCGCCAACGATAACAGCTGCTTTGGCAGCAAGTGAACTTATTCGAAGTGCGGCACGTGAAGCATTCCACAGATGTGGACGTTCGATGACCGCCAGTGATATGATTGGCGAAGTGGCTACACTTATACATAGTGTTGAGCCGAAGTGAGTGAAAACGAACGGGGTCGATGCGCTTTATTATGATGGTGCTTTCAACTGCTTGTTTTTCGAAATTGAACTGATTACATTGCCTTCGTTGTTCTTGTTAGTTTGTATATGATCATGAATGGAAGAAGGAAGCATGAAGGAACGGTAAAGGAACTGCGGTTGTTTTTCTTCATATCGGAATAGGGGAAAGTTTTCCTAGTGGATAAGTTTGTTGGAGATGGGGTTTAAACGTCCATGTTCTTATGTATCATTGCGTCAAGCTCGTGACATGAAGCCTGTCTTTTCCTTGCAAAATAAACATTTGTTTAGCAGAGAGGTGTGTTCTGCGTAATTATTGGTTGTTTTAGTACTTTTTTGTACTTTGAACTGTTTATAATAGTTCTCATTGGGTGAACCACCTTTGTTCCCAGTTCGAGATGGCATGGAAAGTCGAGATGATGGCATAGGAGAATGGTAGAAGCCGTGAGTTGTTGTTTATCATTTAAAGGAGCCGGGGATAATATGAATAAATCATAAATCAGTTTTATGTCTTTCATCCTTTCACCCATATCATTTGTTGTAATATCCTTGCTGAACACATATCTCGAACGTTTACTTGAAAGAAATACAAAACGAATGAAGGTGAATTGAGCTTTTTGTGCATGACAGAATGCCTCGTTGAGGTTGAAGGATCCTCACTTACATGATCTTGATGGAATCTATGCATACTGAACACCTAATATTGTGATCTGTAACATGATCAGCTTGCAGCCATTATCGAGAGCGTTGTTTGCTGTTCTAAGGCGTCAAGGAAGTCAGCCTACAAAGGGCGATTGCACCAAACTCTATCGGATGGGGTTTCTCACTATTAGAGGAATGTATAGTGCGACCTGCTGAAGTTTTAAAAATGACGTGGGTAGGATTTTGGTGTATTTTTTAAGTAGAGGTCGTCGAAGTCCAGGACGATGAAATAACGCAGCTAAGCCAAGGAGCAGGATCGGTGAAATTCCCAAGCCAAACCAAATGGATTCTCTGACAACAGGGGAATTTCAGTTGAATCCTGTTTAATTAACATGCATGACCTTGTTAATCAACCAAACGAAAAGTTTTCGGCATCTTTAAATTTTTATAATGCTATCTTTATTCTCACTTATCGTCTTCATAGTTTAATGTTTATATTGTTGACACCATTGCATCTATCACATTCCTGTTATTTGAAAGGCAGTTTTATGATAGAAACGTTATAAATAGCAACTTCAATGTCGTTATTTCAGCTTTACTTTTCCAAAAGCCTAACACACAATTTCCACAACGTATGCTTCGTTTTTTTCCACTCTTTTTTTCCATTTGCCTTTCATTTTCCACATATAACTTTTTCAATTTTTTAGGCTTTTTTCTCAAGAAAAGACTTTTGAGGGTGCATTGGAAACGTTTATCTTCATTATCGCTTTGAAGAAAATTTCCATTTACTTGGTAGTCCGATAGTTCTGTATTGCTTTATTTTGGCGTGAACGAATGTCACTGCGCTAATAATTTCTAAAACTCGGATTTTTTCAGAGCTCATATAAATACAATTTCAATATAGAATACCAATAACAATTTCCCCTTGTTTCACTCAGAAAAACGCGTAAAAATTTGTCTGTCATTTAACGGCTCTTTCTAGCTTAATATAAATGCTATCGCAACATGTTTTTGGAAAAAACGTAATTTTAGTGGTTGCGTTTTACCAATTACTTTTGCTCGGATCGATTCATATTCAAAAAAATCAAAAGCTTTGAATTCATACAAAGTACGAACTTCAAGAGATGGAATATCATGCTATATGTTTAGCGCATTAGCGATTACAGGCTGCCGCTGAAACAAACACTTCGTAGCCATGAAAAAAAGGGGCTTAAGATTATATGATTTTATTATTTGTTTTGTGAAGAAAGAAGCATGAAGTGTGGATGAGCAAAAAAGTAAGCGCAAATCAGTACATAAATGAAATCGCTGAAAACATGAATGTCAAGTAACATACGATGCGGGGAAACGTCCTGTTTTCGATACACACGACTGATCCGTAACACCCGATATAACATATCCAACAAGCCAATCATCACCAAGACTCCTCTCAACGATCACACAGTCACCAGCTCGTACGTCTAATTCATCATCCGAACTTGCCGAGAAATCGTATAGCACTCTACAGATTTGTGTCACCTTATCATTCGCTTTGTGTTGTTCACCGTCAACCGCTGACCAAGGTGTGCCGCTACAGCTTGGAGGCATTGTTTGATTGTCGTTTGCATAAATCTGCAAAGGTCGTCGCATTGTCAAATCGAGGTTTTTTCCTGCTGCTCACGCGTCAGCATTCACCCTTGCTTCACCTCCCCCCCTCACCTTCTAGCCTTGAGCATTTAACGGGTATGCTAATTCTAGACTCAAGAAATATTATTTCACAGGATTTTAACGTTGCCTGTATCCCCTAATAATCTTCCGGGTTACAGTTTTTGAGGGGTTACAAGGGTACCTTATTGATTAGGAAAGGGATTCGCTGATGGAAAGTGAAGATTTCTTCAAGGACTTTGCGGTCTACTGCTATCCTGTATATTTGTTGTACTGACCTGGCTCGCCGTTTTTATTCTTTGTTCTCCCCTCCATCCTTGCCATTAAAAGACTTCAAAGCCTTCCCGGCATTACTCATTGTCGCTTGACTAACTTATGCAGCAACTTAGGATAGGATTGTTGCCGTTCTTTGCCTGCTGGATAATCTTTGATGGGTATTAAACATTGAATCGTTTAGTATACACCAGCCGAAACTGTTTCACGACGAGGCATCACAAATGTTAACTCATTTTTCTGAGTGGTAATTGATTTCTTAGGCACCCATCGGATGCATGTTGTCACCGTTTGAAGTAACGACTTTCCCATCAAAATCCTCGAGCAATCCAGCCGACACGACAAAACAAGTGAAATGAAAAATACCTGTTCGTAATCGTATTCATCGGTACTAGAGGTTGTCGCCATGCTCGGCGGCGTTGGGACGGTGGTGTTGGGAACTTGATCTGCCAACGGAATGACCAGGAGCGTTTGCGGGAGGCCCTGAGAGATGAAAGTAGTTGTCCACACCTTGTTGCGATATTACAGCTGTGTTGGTTATTTTTTCGATAAAAAAGTACACAAATCCTTTCAATCCTATTTAAGTTGGAATTCGCCTCCAACTACCTTTCTCCCGAAAAAAGGGAAGCATGCGAAAGCAAATACTGAAACTACCCAGTAAGGTGCGCCGCGATGGGTTAGGTCATATAACGAAAAAAAGGGCTGGAGAAATAGATTAAGCAGACAGTTACTATGGACACCGGCTAAAAATCTTCTGCAGAAGCCGAGGTTCTCGCTTCTGCGGGTTGCTAAATCGGTCAGCGGAACTTGGGATCCACGACACTGAGAAGGCCATACCCTATCTCGCAAAGGGGGGGGGGGGGGGGGCATATTCTCGTTTGTTAACCCTAACCTATCTTTGACCTCTTTCCGTCAGCAGGTTCAGGGTGTCGTTGAATGACAATATATAACAACTAGGTTGCAACGACTAATATGCAGAAAGAAAGAAATGAGCAACGTGGAAACTGTTACCGCTTTATCTTTAGTCTTCTGCTGGAAGCGCGCTAGTCGATGATACTCTCTATTTTGAGCTCCATCCAAACTGCGTACTGACTCGTCGACTTTGAATGATAGATATTCAATAAACTCGACAAGCGGCTGAAATAGCATACTTCGCTGATGAGAACCTTCACTAAGCTTAATACTGCTTTCAGACTGATACTACTTATAGGGAAACAAATAATCGTGGTGTGTGCTCGACTGTTC
This sequence comes from Ascaris suum, assembly GCA_013433145.1. NCBI lineage: Eukaryota > Metazoa > Nematoda > Chromadorea > Rhabditida > Ascarididae > Ascaris > Ascaris suum. Next base: position 294,554 of record CM024181.1, read on the forward strand.
CACTTCGTATCCACTGCTTGCTCCCTCAAGAAATCCATCATTTAAGAGATTATGAAATTCTTTAAGTGTTGAAAAGTCAAAGATCGTAAGGTTCATTAAGTTAAGATTACGCCATCTACAGGCAGTCTCTTTACTCCCTCTCTCCCCTTAAACAGTAGGTAAGGGAAAACGAGAGAGAAGGGGAGGAGAGGCGGTGAGGAGTTACTGCCGCCCGCAGCTGTTTTCCATGTGGGACTCGCAGCTAAATGTGAGGAAAGGAGAAGCTCTAGGATTTCTTAACAATTGAAGAGTGCCATGAATTTCTTTAAAAGCCATTCTGCGTTAGCTCTGGGCTGTCAGGAGCAGCTACCAGCGTCCGCTCGCTGGCCTTTGCTTGCTAAAAGAAGTAATGAGCACCCATTTTGCAGCCTCCAACTATTATGGGCGGTTGTCAGGGTGCGCTTTATAGCCTTAAGAAGTCGGTTTCCGGAGCCTCAGAGCGCATTATTATTGCAATGGGTGCCGCAAAACCCGCCAAGAGTCCTGCCACGGTGATGGTAACAAAGTTTTCGACATATCTGGGGGATCTCTGCTCTCCGTACCCTGTGGAGTGGGTATTGGAATTCCTGGAATTCGTGATGCTTGGAATGCATCCGCAATGTCTATAAAAATTTCGATTTGCTTTGGCTGCTTGGAAAGTTTTGCTTGAAGTCTTGAAAAGTTTTCGGTTTCCTTTGTTTGTCCTAACAATGCCTACTATTCGAATAGAGAACCTGCATGTTCAGTACCGAAAAATGTTATGTTTAAGCTAGCATTTTTCGACAAGAATTCTCTTCGTAGTTGAAAGTATTATCACATAATATCAAATCTAATGCGATAAAGACGTAAATAAAGACACATTATTATTCTCCAGTAATAAAATAAAATTTCCCAAATGCTTTTTAAAGGACTCTCCATAAACTATTTGAAGGTATATGTGCTAAAATGCTCGGCTATGCTTCTCCCTTTTTCTTCAACTGAACTGTGACGTATTAAATTTTTCAGCAGTTCAAACGGATAACTAGAGTTAGGGGAGGTGGCGAGCTGCCCACATGTGCTTTGCGCCATAAAGGGATCTGAATCCTCGACCCTATGGAGCTAAAACGTCCTAATGATGCAGCATTAACCTCAGTCGGTCAAAGCATTTGAAAGTCAAAATTCGCTAGCAGATAACTAGTCCGTATTAGGCGATACAGGTTTTCGAAGGACTGCACTTAGAAGGTTTCAGTCTTATATGACGGCGACTAATTTGTGCATTCGAAGAATTTCCGAACACTTACTGCTATAAATGAGTCGTCTAATTCTGTTGTATTTCACATTAACAGCGTATGAATTATACTTATTCTTATTTCCTGCGCTTACTTATTCGTATAATTTTCATTAAAATCTAGGCTATGCATTCGCAACCAGAAAGCGCTTCCCGCATCATTTACATATTTAGGTCATGTGGAAATCAGCAGAATGTTTGCAAAAATTCGAACTTTATAAAATTATTTCTTCTAATTCGAAGAAAAGTGTCTGATACGATGCAACCTTAACAAAGTATCTGCTATCCAGAAATGATCATAAATTCACAAATCCAGTTGGCTAGTTTCATTTTCCAGTCAGGATCATAAAAGATCTGGTTGCGTGATGAAATGGCATGTCATATTAATATCTTATGGTCTCTGAAAAAAGTAAACATAAACTACAAGTTATAGATATTAATATTGTTTTGCATTATCGTTGCAGTTTGAATTTTATTGCGTCGATCACCACCGTGGAAAACCGCATTAACATCGACATCTACATAAGCAGACACATGGTGCTCTAACTGCTGTTACTTCAAGTTTCGCACGGCGGGTGGCATAAATAGGGAAAACTAGTTGCTCGAGAGTGTTCCATGCTCTAGCAGAAACGAGGGGGGGGGGGGGGGAGGAGACAAGAGAATAGGAAGAGGTCTAAAAGTACGAAATTTCGAAAAACGGAATTTCCCAATTTTGTAAGGATTGGACAAGAATGGAACATAAATATTCTCGTAAATAGATTTAGAGGTAAGAGAGCTCACAAATTTGGCAAGGTTGGATGGCACAACGTCCTGACTGTTTCGCTGAGTTTCTTCGAGGTGTTCATGCAACAAGGCGCTCACTCTTTCTAGTGCCCAACGACGTCGTTCGCCACCCATCATTTCGCCGAAATTCTCTGCCTGCAGCAATTTTGTCCACCCATCACATATTATCGTCTACTTTCGGGAATATATCGAAAGGAATGGTGGCACTGAAGTTAAGAAAAAATGCACACATTCGTTACCCATATCAAATTAGACCTTCCATAATACGCAAAGGCACGACGCAAATTGATATAAAGGCTAGGAATTTATCACATGTGCATTTTACAGTTTCATGGGGTTTGGTGTTTTGCAGCGAATAATATTGTTCATCAAAATTTCATTAAAAACAAGAATTGCAAGCAAGAATAGGTTTAATATAGAATGTTTGATAGTTGTCCATTTCGAGAACGAATAAAGTAGTGAGAGAAAATACGAAACAGTATGGGATATTCTTGTGCGCAATATTATCTATTTCAACTGCTAATTTATTCTTTATTTTAACTGTTTTTAACCCCCCCCCCCCCCCCCCCCGATTAGCTAATATGATGGCCGCTGACGCCAAAAAGGATACTAACGTAGAAATCGCAAAGGAAAATTGTGTGATGAGCGGAACACGTCGGCGTCAAATTGCTAACAATCAAGAGTGGATCCGCGTTTACAGCGCTGTTCAGTGCATTCATATGACGCTCGAACATCTGGAAAATACGCACTTGATTGTTTTGAATGATTATTTTGGACACCTGCAGTATGAGGCACTTCATTGTACAATATTTAGTACCATCTCGAATTTAAGCCCACGGACTTAGGGCACTACAAACTTCAAAAGAACGTTACTGTGATGGCTTATAAGGTTCACTATTCCTGTGCAGAGGTATTTATTCTTGATTTTTCCGATTTCACCCTGTTCTCTTCGTTTCTTGCATTCCTATTTTGTGGTAATATTGGTGGAAGACTTGGCTGCACAGTTAACGACTTGAGGAGAAGTGGAGCGCCACTTCTTGCCGCTTCTCCGAATCCTATCATATGAATCGTGAGGATCGTTTCTCGACTTGACGTCACATTGCCATTTTCGCCTTTCGATGATGAGACGATATTTTCCTCAGATTGTCCATTTCTCACAATTCCTGTCGGAACCTTCGCTTGAACCATTTCAGCTATTTTGCAAGAAAATAAAAGGGATAATCATAATCTGCACCCGTGTACTGTGCAAGCCTTGTCATCGCCAGAAGCAATTTGTAAACATTTCGTTACACGATTGTTTCCCTGTCTAAGTTTACTAGGTCACTTTTTAAAAACGTATTGAATGGGGTCTTTTATGAGCTCCCTCCTCCCCGCATATGTTTGCAGTAAAGCACCTTCCTCGAAGTGAAATGTTTACAACTTAACAAGACGTTCTGAAACGTAAAGAGAGTCCCATTCATTCCAGTCTTTTAAAAGATGTTGCAAATGGAAAGTCGGGAATTCCGTAGCACTAAAAATAAATGGAGCATTCAGTTTTGCAGTGGTGTCAACAATGACTTCATGTGCATTTCGGGGTTGAATAAAACAATGAGCATATCAATCCATCACGAATTCCTCCCCCTCCCCCCCCCCCCCAAAATGTGTAGCAAATCATGCATCACTTCTGAATTACTACGGGCGGAGGAGTGTGAAGGGAACGGAGCTTAATGCTAGCTCTTTGTGAATACGCTAGGCAATGTGAAAATAATGTAGTGTGGACGAGGTTCAAATGAATGTAGGCTGATTGCAGTTGGAAATATGTCCGTTTTGCATGTGACAACACTAAGTTCCAAAGTAAATTGCAGTATATGTTATCGTCTGTGTCTAACATTTGTTTCATGTCGTCCATTACCATCCTGCATCCTATGCTCATTATATCCTCCATGTGTTGATTTATTCATTAATGATTATTCGGTTGTTCCTTATTATTCATTTTCTTTTATTTTGCGTTGATCAGTTTTACGTTAGTCCTGCAAGTGTTGGTCGAATTATGAAGCGTTTTCCCCATTGCCATTTCGATGGACACAATCGGCTCCTCGAAGATTAACATACAAACAATTTGATTTTTTTAGTTGCATATAGTGATTGTTTTACATAAAAAGCGTTCAGCAATATTGTCCGCTAGAGCGGAACTAGTCGATGATATAATAAAGCAAAGCCAACCGAATGAAGATTGGGTCCGAGTTGTGCCACCTTTCGTTGAAATCTTCCAAGAGCGGTTTGGCAATGTGCAAGTCTTTGTTTTTCTACATCTTCAAGGCGTTCAACGCTTTTACGAAGTGCCGAATCTGTGACACGTCGCTGCTTCTCCGCTTCGATTGTTTCCTTGAAGTAGGTATGCTCGCACTTTGTTACCTGATCCAGCAGTTTACGTTTCTTCACAGACAGCTGCAAAAAGTTCACCAAATACATACTAGCAACAACCTGTTTGTGAACTGCAGATGCATTTATCTATATTCGAGTGTCATGACTATGGATTTCAGCATTCATTAAACTTATGTCTCAAAAACTTTTTCTGTGAAATCTTGAGCTATCAAGTTCGAAGAAATGCAGCAACGTTTTTCTTGAGAATGCTGTTGTGAGTATATGCCTTTTGATCGTTGCTGCTATCGCTTAAATGCCGTCCACCCTCAAAGGACAAATTGGAATGTGTTTAGGGGATGTGTCCTTTTGCAACAATTGTAATGTTAATAAAACATTTTGAGGTTTAATGACCCCTCTCCGAGTCGTATCTTATGTTGCTTGCTTCATATGTTGAGGCATCTTGTGTTGCTCATGGTTAGGAAGAGTATGCGATGGCGATGAAATTCGATTACTAAAATATTTCACAAAACTTTGTTAAAAAATAAAAGCTTCCTAATTCACCCGCTGTCTGAAGACAAATCACTTGTACTTTCTTTATTTAACAATAATTTTCCGAGGTATGGTTTTTCTATTGGCCAGAATGACCGGTCATGGCATTTGTGATTCGGTTGCCAACAAGTTCAGAATCTTTTAAGAATCAAATTCAGAATTTCTTCCGAAAAAAATCCAGAAGAAAAGTTTGGTCCAACGTTTGATGCATCCGAGTCTTTATTCAGTACTTTCAAGAGAGCACAGAGGATTTTAAAATGGAAAAAAACAAGTAAATAGAAAAAAGTCACACACATTTCAGACGAGTCTGCGAGTGAACCAAAACCTTTAGGATATGCATCAGACGGGGCAGTATTCTAGTATAATATGCAAGTGAACTAGTAAGGAAACTTTTGTGTGAAAGAATTTATGTCGTTAAAGCTCAGTTTTGATCCGTCTATCCTGTAGGAACTCCAGTGAAGTGAAAAACTTGCAAGAGAAATAATAAAAACTAATGGGCCAGGTACATTTCATGAGCGTTCTTGGTCCAAAGAAAGAGAAGAGTTCGATTTATGCAGAACAGTGATTACTATTATTGTGAGGCGTTTTTTAACAACCTTGATATTGTCAGTTCGATCGTTGTCGATTAGCTGGTCGAGCTTTTCGAGATCACGACTTGAGCTGTATAGTTGGCGCTTGATTTTGGCTGTTTCTGCTCGCCTAGCACTTAGCTTCTTTAGCTCGCGTTCTACCAGTTGCTCGCTCTAAAACATTTCAGTGAATATGGTAGAATGAAAAGCATCTAATGTTATAAATGTTTAATATAGCTCTATCTAGGTCAATCACGTTTGCAGCACAATTAGTCCCAATATCCGTAATTGTATGCAAATTTCCTGCCGAAGCCCAAGCAAACAGGCATGACTGTAACAAATGCTTTTAGGCGTTTTTAATTTCTTCGACTTTCTTTACGAGTTTTTCAGACGAATTCAGCTTAAAACAGTAATGCTTAATTGAAATCCAGCTAGGAGGGCATGATGCACCGTAGTTGTTATGACCTACTAATTTCTTTAATTTCAGATGACGGATTAATTAAAAAGTTGTTAGTTGAACTAATTATAAAAAGAGCTTATGAGGTCTAAATCAAGACTTCTTCCGGTAGCTTTTATGGTCAAAAAAAACACTTTTTCATTTACTGCCTCGTATAGCAGTATAATAATTTCTTCACATTTACATGCGTATTCATTTTAAAATGTTTTTTATTATTTTATGTGCCAAATCTTCACGTCATTTCTAATTAGCTGCTTCACGGTAACGAGACCTTCATCGAAGATGTAAGGCCTATTCTTAAATAACGGAGTCTTTGTCTTCCGATTTTACATGAACCTAATTGTCTAAAATATGCTGCACATCCATTATAGCTGAGCAGTCTTTTTGAATACACTGATCCCAATGGGATATTAGTTCATTTCATAAAATTATAAGTTTTCAATTGTTTGTTTCAGCATAAGTAGGTTGAAGTTATCCAGATGTATTTTTAAAAAATATTCCACCCTCCTTTTGTTTCAATTTATTGTTACGAAATCGATTTACTGAAATACGAAATCTTTATTCCACCTTATCCCACTCACTACAACTCGTCACTGTATTTGTTTCTCGGCAACATCGATTTTGGTGTCGGATTTTTCATCAAGTTCGGGGTTGCTGCCAGATAATCATACGTTTTCTCTGTCTTAACGGTTGAGTCCGATGGCGCCATGTTTTCTAGCAGAATATTATGGTACCCTTCAAACTTCAAACTTCACTGTAGAAAAATGCGAGTCCCCAAAGGTGCTATGCTGTGCCCAAGTTTTATCATCCCATTCGTATAAAAAACTTAATTTAGTCGTAAACAACGTCTTTCTCCTCCGCTTGAAAGTATTTTGGCATTTTAGTGCGCAACTAAGGTACAAAGTGCAGTATTATACTGCACTATTGATTTCATCATTATATGCTCTACAGCAAACCGCTGTGATCGTCTGGTGCAGTGCGTTGAAAATGGCACGTAGAGGCTGCACTATATCATCGGCGATCGCTGAGCCAAGAGTGCTGAAATTTTAGGTTTGCATGTGTTGAAGTGCAAAATGTTGACAAATAATATCTTAAGCGATTCGTTCAAAGTGTTCGAAACCTGTCAAGAAATTTTTCCTTGATTTAATATAAAATATGACAGCTGTGAAGCGCTACTCCGCAGCATGCCACCTTTCTCAAATCATGGCTAACCAACAACCCTACCTTTAGTGGAACTAAGGGATTAAAATCTATAACAGCAGGAACGGATATTATTGAAACATAATTTCAAATGACATAAGAAAGGCGCTCAGTGTAATCGGGATGCTTATTTGTGCAAATGGAATATGAGCTCGACAAAAACGCGTTGAAGGCAGAAGTAGTCTTCCGCTTACTTCCTAGTAAAAAACAAGCGCTCTGCAGAATCCACGCCATCATCCGGCTGCCCACAGCACAGCATTTTTCAACAACTGCGATTCATGATAGTGTTCTCCTGCCGGAATTATTTAGACTCTATCGTAACCTTTACTAGACAACGCTTAGACCCATCACGTTAGAGTGCCCGCCAGCGGCTTATACAGGGTTTCGTTTTAGGAGACATGGGAGCCGTTTGGAAGTTGCTTTCTCCAGTTTACGTAAAAAATAAACCACTGAAAATGAACTGCATTTTTTAAACATTTTAGAACAAGCCGACTTGATTGAAGTATAACCAAGCAACGAGTTTCGCGGGAGCAATATCCAAAATTTCCTGGATAACCATCTCATCCATGGATGGTAAAAGATTTCACAAACAGAAAATTTTATCTGGTACGGCTGCATTCGCCTCATCTCTTTCAAATACTGGTGTTAGTAAATAAGACAAGCATGTACCTATGGATGGTTGCTTGCGCGTCGAATTGTTCAGCCACACATGTCCATCCTTGATCGATCACTCTGCAAAGCTATAAGGATAAATGAAGTGGCCATAGCTGATATCGTAATCCTTCGCTTTCAGATTGTCCTCAAATTTCATCTCAAGTTTCCGTTCCATTGCGACCAAATATTTTTTCAACATGAACCGAACTAACCCTTATTTTAAGCTTAATATTGGATCTTAGCCCAAAAAATGTGCACAGCATTCTCAACTCTAGAGAATCCATGCGATGCAGATGAGCAATGCCGAAATCTACTTCATCTTGTCATGCAGAGTGTTAAAAAGCTATTGGTCGCCTTCACCTTAGTTCCAGCGGCCAATACTACCAACGCCAAATCAGCAGCCGCCACAAATGCCAAAACCTATCGCTGCTCTTCATAAATATTTCTTCTATGCTTTTGCAAGGCCACTGAATTTATAGTATGAAATTTAATGAATACAAATCTACACCTGCAACAGTTTTTTGCATAAACTAATTAACTTCAAAGGAATTTATAAGCAGTTAAACTTGTGCTCGTTGTACTTCATTTACATTACAAATGTAGAAAGTTTCTAAGCTCAAAATCGATTAGACGAGCAAAATTTGCACATTTCGTGTGCAAATGTGCGAAAAAATAGAAAATTCTTGTAGGTATTTGGCTGCGTAAACTGTATATATATTGCGTTGGTGCGAGCAACAAGTTTCCAAAAGTGACAGCTTTCTAACGATCTTTTCCACTGGTTAAAAATATAGAACAAATTAACGAAAGAGAAGATTCGGCGGAAAAACTCTTAAAACCTTTCAAACCCATAATGCTTCCTTCTCACTCAGGCCATAAAAATAGAGAGATTTTTACAACCAACTAATATCACATCCAGCGTGTGATGATTTATTTAATTGAAAGAAATTACGAAAATTTTTACTGGCCTACCCGCTCAGGTATTTTTAGCGAGTGTCAGATGATGCCATTTACAACAGTATTTCTTTTAAAAACTATCACACCATCCTGTCCATATAACAAAGCTGCCATTCAAACTTTGCTTCAAAATATCTGGACGATCGATCCCTATTGAAAACATTTCCGGTAATAATGAAAAGGATTTGCTGCACGCTAAAAAGTGTTTAACTTTGACTGGTCCTATGAGTGCTGTTCAAGAAGCATAGTGTTGCTCAGCTTCCATATCGGAGGTCTCCGAATTTCCGACCTACAATCTCACACAAATGAGCTAAGTTGAAGGAATTCAGTTATACAATAACTCCTTCGAAAGTAATCAATTTTCTAATTTTCTGATTTTTTTTCAAATTTTTTGAACTTAGATTTCAATTTCAAACTCAAATAATAGGGATGAATAACTAGAAAAATGAAAATTTTCGTATGCTGAAAAAACGAGTATCATTCACCTCATTCTCAGAGGTTCCTGATTAAGTCTGTGAACCAGTTTAATTTTTTAACTTGCTACATGGGTGAGTGCGGGTAAAAGTACACGCTTGTCTGGCGTACACCTAATGGCACCGCCTCTCGGAGCAAAGATAGGCGACGATGTTTTGACGGAATGCCATTCCGTCTTAAGTTGTCCAGACGTTGTCCGTTGGTTACGCTAAAAATTTTGGCCAGTGCTCACTGATCCAAAGCACCATCAATGGCTACCTGAGTGACTTTGGTCGGTGGTCCACGGGGTGAATTCAGTTGACTTGTAACCTTAGATTAATCAGCTATGGAATCAGAATACTGAAACAAACAACATCGTAATGCAACGATGTCTGCGTATAAATAACGTAATGTCCACTGTACATTATATGCTATAAAGCGTCAATCAATCCTCTTACGCAATACGCATATACTGTGCATATTACATAAAACAAATAACATAATAGCACAATGAAAATATTAAACGATGTGCTGTGGATACATAATTATGAACACAGTAAATTAAAAGAAATATAAACAGTATTTGTCAATATAAGACAGTGTGCAGCATATATAGATCATAAATAAATATACAGATAAGTATACGTATATAACTATATGTTCGAATACCGGCATCCCTTGAATAAGGCCTCCTCCCCAAGACTAACCCTATGCTGGAATGTCATAGAACTCATTTCCACTAAAAATTCCCACATGAAGTTAAGCGCTCTCTCTGGCAGCCTCATAGTTGGTGCTACTTGCAACTGTCTGTAGAAAAAATAGCTCACCCAGTCGAGTTCTGAGAGATCTTGTGCAGCCGCGCCGAAAGCTTATGCATCGTTTTCGAATAAGCAAAGTCCAATGAAGCCCTTTAAAAATTATGGTTTAGCGTAAATTCAACATCAGAGAGAATTTTAAAAAAATAGAAATTGTGGCCAGGAAATAGGCGGAATAGCTTGTTTTTAATTTCAGTCTTTTACGATTGTTGATTGCCTTTATTATATCCAAATATTATGATAGAAAACTTGCTCGTATGCATTCAGAAGTCCACTGACCGCATAAATTTTCGGCGATGAAAAGAAATTTCTCGTACCGTTTGCAAAATAAAGAGGATTGGGAAATTTTGTAGCATAAATTTCGAATACTAGTACCAATCAAGAAAAAAAATTGAGGAAAATAGTGCTAAAATCAGACAGCGCATCAGAACAGACTGAAGCAGTCCCTCTTGCTTTGTAAAGTAATAAGAAGTATGAAGGATAAATAAGAGAAAAACAAAGAAAAAATGTCCGATAAAAAAACTACTGTGAATGAATGATAATAAATCAATAAACAAAATTAACTTACTATAATTAACGAGGAAAAAAAAGGGAAGCGCAAGGCTTGAAAAAAAAATGAGCACAGCGATTTGACAAATAGAGCTGATAAAGCCGAACGTATTGGAAGAGTTGTAGGCGTAGCTGCATTCATAATGGTCACCGAAAGATTTTTTGTAAACTTTTGTTTACTTCCTTGCCTGGCAAACGAGTTGAAATGTGACAACAAATGATCTTTTTCCGGTTCGATGCAAGCATCAATTACAAAATTGATTTTTTTTGAGTTGCCGAACAATTCCAATTGTTGAGAATATTTATCACTATCGTAATGATACAAAAAGCCAAGCTACCATCAAATGTTGCGAGGATAGTTTGACTTGCAAAATTTTGAAAATGTATAGATAATCATACATTTAGAAGAGCAAATTCCAGTGCTTAATTTCCATACTATACCCGCAATCTCTATTTTCATGATTGTTTGTTAAGAATTTTTCTATCTGATTGCTGGTAGAGGTAAGTGATTGATATGTTCACACTGGAAACATTGAAAATGTTCCAAAAATTTTCTATTTATATAGCATTTTGATGAAATGAAAATGCGAAAATTTAGCAAACCTTTCATCGAAAATGTCTATAATTTCGCGTAAATTTGCGTTATTCCTTTTAACCAGTTGCCGAAGTTGTGGGAATGTCGTCGGTGTCTGAAAAACTGATTAGATATTAGCCGATGATGCCATAAGGATTAAAGAATTTCCCTCTCTAGGCCACATCGATTAAATGATCCTTTCGTAGCCAAAATTTTCCAAGATGGAAAGCCCTGCGCCCATTACTCCTTATAATGGAGATACACTCGATTCGGCGGCTGATCATCAGCAATTCAAAATAAAAGAAGAGGCATAGGTTTATTTTACTCTGGAAAATATCAACTAATGTTCGCGATGAAGTGATGTGAGAAAGCGCAAGTAAAAAAAACATCGATTTCTGGAAGATGTATCAGTAATGAATTAGTTGGCAATAAAAAAAGAGCGTGGTAAAGTGATCCAGTCTTTAATAGAACTCGATTATCTATAAAAAGCTAACGAGAAAGTAAAGTTGCTCAGTTGGTATATTTCAGACATTTGTATCCAGCGAGAAAAAAAAAATGAGAGAAAAAATAATACAAGAAACAAGTAAATCCACCCGCATTCCATTTAATGTGAAGCTTTTCTTATCCGTAAATGTAAAGTGTAATGAAATGACTGGCGGAAACAATCTAATACTTCGGGCAATTTGGCTTCCATTTCAAAGCTCTCAGCAAAACGCTTCTGTTGCGCAGTACAAGTTGAGGCTTCCTTTTGGGAGCTAGCTAACCATAATAGTCATACAAAATAAAACATTCTGTACTCACACCTCAAAACTTAAGGAGAGTAAAGTTTATAACTACACGTTCACCTACTCGTCCATTCGTTTCTTGATGTGAACGTTTGCAGTTCCCTACATGACGAACTGTGTTACAAGCAAAAAGAAACTTTATTATTTATCATCAAAATACAACTGTCAAGACACATCACCACCGTCACGCACATATACATAAAGGGTTGAATAACACATCACCACCGTTACGCACATATACATAAAGGGTTGAGTATAAATGTCTAATCGATAACACCCTCGCTCGCCAAGGCAGCCTTTTACGTAGTGAGATATTTCGATCTCTCACTTTATGTAGAGCAATAAAGCAAATTTCGATAACACCCTCGCTAGCTAGGGCAGCCCTTTTACGTAGCGAGACATTTCGATCTCTCACTTTATGTAGAGCAATAAAGCAAATTTCGATCATGCTCATAAATTCTTACAACAATGCAGTTATTTATCCCGCCTCATAGATTAACATCTACACAATCTAAACAGAAGTTTCAAGTCGAATTTCGCTATGAGAGTTCGGTACGAATCTGTACTCATTTGACTCATTGTATCAATTTATCTTAATAAAAACTCCACGTCTTGCATCGCCACCTTCGCGTTATTTTAGAGGCACCAAGTATAAAATGTGTTGGCTTATGCTATCATGCCAACCGAAAGTATGAGAATGTCTCGCATCTCAACTGACGACAAGTGAGGGATATGTCCAATGTGCTACACTCAAAATTTATGTTTACTGTTTTGTTCTTTTTGGCTGCTATGTATTGCTGCACTAAAAACAATACGAATGATGTTATCGTTTGCGATATAGGATAGCCATTCTGTGAAATAATGACGAGCAGATGCCAGCTCAGCATTGACAACCACACATAAAATTCATCATATGCGATCAACAAACTCCCAAATGATACCGGTCACTGCGATCAGCACGAATAACGCTTTACAGTTTAATTATTCGGCTAAAACTTTAGACTAAAAAGGACTTATATCTTGTGTTAATTTTGTTGATATCGACGAATTCATGCGTTTCATTATAATCACAATAATCAAAGAAATTATGAAGACCTGAGTGGAATCGCAAAGTGCCAAAAAAAATATTACTTTCCACAGCGTGTGCGTTTATCTGAGCAATTTTACTCGTTCAAATCAAAATCTATGATGCACCTGCGCATAGGCTCTAGTTCTGCTAAAATTGCCCAATATTTCTCTAATTTCCGTCAAGCTTATTTTAGAATTTAACAACGGCAAAATTTTTCTCTTATTAAGACAAAAAAGACAAAGGTATTTCCGTTTTCGACATGTGAAGATAACAGACGATGACGTGTCATTGACTTACAACACCCACCCTTCATCAGATCAGCTTTGTTGCAGCCGTACATTGAATCCATGTGAATCGCTGCCATTGAACCAAACTACTATTGACAGTGCTGATTTTTCCACTTTCCACAATCATCACTTTACCTCTACCATTTTTTACCACTTGCAGATAAAGCAAAACTTTGACAGTAAATTCCTTCTAATGTGCAGAATGATCAATGTAATTTTATGAACGGTTTTAATGTGTAATAGCCGTGGCGTATGAACGTTGTGCAGTACTTGCTAGAAAAGACGATGACGATACCTACAGAACCTTGTTTCCATATTAGCACTGGTAAAATATACTCATCTGCTTTTAAAAGCGAAACATGGATTTGCACGGACTTGTGCAGTGATAAACTATATTTGCTTTTGAACCACAAGAAGAATGGATTTGAAAGGCGAGAAGCTTTACGCACACAAGCAAGGGATTCACATAACACTACTACCCTCCTTACACAAAAATTTATTATAACAACTGCTACATCTATAAATGTGATGATAATCTACGGTTTACGGATGTATATCCCCTCTTCTGTTTTACCCAACGATTCAAAGCCAATCAACTATTTACTCTTAGAGACTCGGAGCCAGAAAAATCCCTGGTCTGGTGCAGTATTCTTAACCTCTTTCCCTTCAATAAATAAGTAGAGAATCATACCAAACGAGCTAGCATGATTTCCGTTTTAGCAGTCCTCTAATATCGGACCACCTGATGTCATAAAATGTCAACAAATACTTTAAGGCACACAACATTGCGCCATCACACTGCATTTGCAAAACCACATAATAGATGACATGTATGAGTGTTCCGTAATGCACCCATATACAGTCACGTAGATGATTTCCACTTTGTTTTGTCATTACTACATGTGTTTAACAAATATGGCAAGGCGGTCATATATGGGTCGATACAAGATCTTAGCTGGTAATGTGTGAAAATCGTGAGCTCCAACTAACTTCTTCACAAGTGGTGGTATTACCTTCTGAACCCTAAACGTAGGAGACTTAAAGTTCGAGAGCCTCTCAATTTCGGTAGAAGTTCTCGATTTCGGCAATCCCGATTTTTGGAGGAATTTGAGACGACCTCGACTTTTTTCGACTTCACCTATATTTCGTAGTTTAAAAAGCATTTCAATTCATTTGCGAACTCCCAGTGCTTGAATATTCCCTGCAAGCTCGAATTTCTTCTGGAATGCCCTTGGTTTCGAGATTACCGGTTTTCTTGGCCTTAATAATCGCAGTCGGAAATGCTGTTACTGCATTATCTTTCCTTACGTTTCGTAGCACACGTCACTCTTTTTGATCAGTGATGCATGCTCGTTTCCTGTGCTATCTCCTATAAAGATGATTATTCACCGGTTATGAAGTTGTTGATGTTTCCGAAAATGTCGACGAGAATGTGAACGGGCGAGCAACAGTACTCTATCCTCTGTGCTGATAAAGAACCGCAGCAGCTTCACTTTCATCATGCAAGAGATTTTGCATTAAGTGAAGCCTCATGTTGGAGCATTTCTGAAGTTCGAGAAAATCATTCGTCTTGATAGGCTCCCTTCTCCAGTTCCCGTCATCCTTTCGTCCGCATCATCTCTTTCTTCTAGAGCAAACGGAAATGCGACAATAATCAACTATTTTCGGAAGTATTATAGATGTTTGCAAAATTATTTATGAGCCAGTTTCAAACATATAAATGGAATTGCCCTTCTTAAATCTGAAAGAAAAGTTTCGCAAATATGCTATCAGCGTAGAAATATTCTGATTCCCCTTGAAATTAAATTAACGGTTTACAACTCAAGTAATCAAAAATTTCGAGTTGGGAATGAAAATGTAGACGATATGTCAACAAATGGCAATCGCACGAGCGTTTATTTTTTCTCGCGAAGCTCTCTTCACGTTTATGCAGAATGCACTATGCAACGTTGTGGCATTCTGGATTGATTCACCTGTTTGTTCACAAATAATGAACGATGCTTTATTTCTGTGTAATATTACTGAAGAGCTTACAAGAAAGCCGCAAAGACGTTGTGCATTCGCTCTAGTTGTGAGCACTTTGCTAAGAGAAAATGACTTTCGACGGGGGAATTTTGACCTTGGAAAATCTAATTTTCATTGGAATATTTACGGAACAATAATATCATAAATAATTTATCAAGTAATTGCTGTTGTCGAATCACTTTTGCAGACTATTATTGGAAAATGTTTACCCTACGCAAACAACGTTACCGAAACGAGACTGTCCAATTTTTGATGCTTAGAGTGGTGATTATAGAACTGTGATCCAAATGCTGCAAAGATCAGTCTTCTCAAAAGCATTTTTTAAAATTCTAACAAGTATAGTGATGTAAGCAAATTGAAAATATCGCCTTTTCGGAGGTGACTGGGTCTCGGATGCAGCGGATATTCCCATTCATGATAAATAAATCAGACTTATTGAAAGAATTTAATATACCGAGATTTTATTCAATATGTCGAAGTCGCCTATTTCATAGATCAGTGAAAACAACTGCAGCATCTTTTCTAGGCGTTGAAGTTCACGTCAAAAGCATTTTGAAAAGAGAAAAGAAAACGAAGCAAAAACATCTATTCTTTAATTTGAGACGTTCTATTCTCAAAAATTTTAATGGAATTATGAGTGAAATTACGATTTTTAATCTATGTATCAACCCCATGCAAAATGAACAACGACGAGCCATTTCCACAGTGAATCCATATAACTACCTCAGGTTATAAAAATTCTTCACGACACAAAAGTTTTATACGGAATATTGGATGTTGACTTTCTTAGTTGACAAGTAAAAACGACCGCTTCAGTAACGATTACACTATCGATCTCAAAACTGAGAATCTAAACCACGAACCATCCGATGTGCGATAGGCATTCCCCCATGAAGATCAATTCTCAACAAAATCTATTTTATACAAAGATGTTATGACTTTAATCTTTGATACAAATTAATTCCTCTTCTCAAAATTTCTTCGAACAATTTTCTTGAAAGTAATGTTTCACTGCAATACTTAGCATTGTTTTTGCATTATTAGACTTGTTGTAAAAAGCTGCCACTCAACTCCAATCTTTGATACCATTAAGGCGCCAATATTCATTAATCGATAACTGGCGCTTTTCAGGGATAAAGACGAAATCTCCGAGTAGTGCAGAATCTTTTCAGTACATCAATAAATTTACTTTATTCGCCACGAGAATATCTCCTCGATTTCGAAATCCTACTATACAATAAAAAGTTTCGATCTTTTCAATGCGTGCAGGTCAACATATTTTCAAATTATTTTGGTCAGCAATGTTTTCGGCATTTTTTCGTGTTCATAATCTTAACCTGCGTCGAATGATCATGACTCTGATGTCATATTACAAAAATGTGAAATTTGCAGGAACAATGCTATTAGAAATTGCGGCAAAGAAATAGGTGCTAGTAGATATTCATTCTAATACATGGGAATAATAATTTCCTCAGCAATTGGAAAGCAAAATAATAGAACAGACGTAGAAACAGAAATAGAAAAAAATAGAAATAAACAAGCAAACGTAGAAATAGAGACCAGAAGTGCAAAAAAATTTGGAAGAAAATGATTTATGCCTAGAAAAAGAAAAATCAAATGAAGAAGCATATCAAATGAGCGAATTTTTGCCATCAACCGTATTCCACTTAATAGACCGACCAGTTTCACGAAATAATAAAACGCGCACAATTCAGCGATCCTATTCAGCTGATCCGACTGACTCTATAAGGTTGCAATTTTTAGATATATTTACGTATGTGAAACTTCTTTCGAAGTTAACTAACAATTTAAAAATTGACAACTTATCACCTATGATGAAGACTGTATCGATTGCATTTATCAACTTTTCTAACTCTACCGTCGCTGACTCTCGATAAGAAATTGCCAGCCAAACATACAGATACAGACAGACATGCACAAATATCATCACAGAGCGACATCGCCATAATAATTTCGCCAATGCAAATTCGCAAAAAACGTGTCATATAAAAACTTGCAGAAAAAGAAAATCTTATTCGAAAGAACGGAGAGAATTGGATGGGCAATTCAATGTGACCATGAAAAGTGTTAAACGTTACTCATAGAAGGTGAGTGAAACCTGTTTTGTTGAGCAACGTGCGATCGCATCAATTGCTGCGTTAAATAGCTATCACTGCTTACAGTTTGCTTTTCATGCCTAATAAACTTGAGATGAGTTGACGCTTGATAAGCAAATTTCACTCATCTTCCTTTCCAAAGAGCGATTATTGGCTTTAATGTGAGTGAATAACGTTATGCTGAGAAAATGTGATACGGAATGATGAATTTCTTCAGTCATCAAAGCCCTAACCCGCGCGTCGAAAATAGCCTTTAAGCTGGTCACAGCAAAACTTAATAGAGAAGCAACTAGTGCTTTCATATCAGACTTTAAGTCACAGCAAATTTCATACGCTTAGAAGTTTTAAGTCACAGTGCTCAATATGACTATTGGAAGCATTGATCGCTTCAACAATAAAGTTATTGAATTATATGATCGCAGATAAATTAATAGAAAAGCCACGTAAAATATGATATAAACATTATAAAATAATTTATATGCTACAACATAAGCTGCATTAAAAAAAAGTCCATGTGGTGACAGGATCATGTTGATCATATTTGAAAACATACGGATTAATGAGTACTGTTTTATCATTGTCATTGTCACTAAAGGGAAATGGTGGAAAATCTTTCTGAAGTATCAGTGGATCAAATTCGCTAGCATTTAAAAATAACATGCCTTTTGTCGCTACGAGCGTAGCTATGATCGTAACGTTGAATGAACTAAATACTGAACGAAGATATCATTGCGCGTGGTTTGACAGTACGGAGGGAACTCAGCACCGACCAGCACTTCTCATTTGCACGCTGCTTGCAGGTCAGTGGGTTGCACTTGAACTGTTCACGGCCATGTGCCATGTTATTACTTTTAATGGTAAGCCTGGACCTTCTAATTTTTCGCGCATTTAAGGGAGAGATATTTTGCATTTAAAAGTGCACTTTATTGCCCTCTTATACGTTCTCATTCTTACCTCTCGTCTCATATTTATAAAAATCTTTATTATCTTCAACTCTCAACGATCCGTCTAGCATTTAAATTTACATAACATATGCAAAAAAATTTGGGAAAAACATCACTGATAACTAAAGTAGGCTCATGCCGTTATGAAGAGTGAACGTACGGAAAATTTGTCGATGAGAAGGCTATACTTGGTAGATGAGGTTTCCTCAATAGCAGGAGGTTCAGGTTTATTCAGTCCGAATATGGAACTCCGTGAAAGGGAGCGTCGTAAGCGGGACATACGAGCGTGCATTTCAACGTACAACCACGCAATTGTTATGCCACAACGAAACGCGCTAGTCAGCTGTCTCGCATCTACCATCAATGTTGCCTCTTTCACTTCTTTTTCCTTTATTACCTTCATCACTCTCTGGCTCTTCATAGTGTCTCACTCATCATGCTCTTTATTTCTCTCCTCTATAAAATTTACCTTTTTTTCTTTTGCACACAGTCTTCCTATCTCTCCATCGCTTTGAGAGACTAATGAGCGTTGCAATTGGGTTTACTCACACTGGGATTTACTGACACTGTTATGAAAAAATCTCGTCTCCACCCTACACTGCCACCATGGCCACGGACTAGTTTCGAGCAGATTTTTATGTTTGGTGTATCTATTTTTAAGCGATTATTTTCCTGCCAACTAATCAAAACAAGGTCGTCTATTACATTCATATACCCATGATCGGTAGAATCAAGCAAAGACGTGAGGCTTATTTGCAGTGGTCTAAATAAGTTGTTAATTAGTGAGATAATTTACCTGACGTCTTTCGGAAAATTGTTCTTTTCAACAACAAATTGAATTTTGCTATAAATATTTTTTGAGCCAACTCACAAAAACTAACAATATCCCGGCAGAGCGTAAACATCAAACGATTTTCCCGTCTGCTGAGAGTGGAATGTAATTTCTAAACGATCGGATAGTTTTAAAGTGAAGAGGACGAACCGAATCCTTCTAAGCTTTTAAACAACTTACTTTTTATTGCTGCTGCACATGTGAGAGATAGTCTGATATTGTGCTTACTTCGTCGTATTTAACTGATGACAACACAGCTTTGTACTGCTTTCATTCGGTTTTCGCCGGGATGTCGTTCGATGTCACCTCACTTCGCAAATGCCAACAGCAGAAAAAGATACTCTTGTTTCCGCCTCTCATATATGCTAAATGCCGAAACGTCAGATAATAGAGTGAACAATATCGAACAGATATTGTCTAAAATCTTTGCCATTAGCAGAGCGCAACGAATCCTTCGTTGTTCTTTGTAATCTTTCCTTTCATGACCCCACCTTTTTGCCAACCTTTTATGGGCTTGCTTCACATTTTCCAGCGTTTCTCATAGTTTCCAACCCTCCCCATACAATCTCCACCATTTCGTCCAGATTTTCTAGCTCCGTTCCGATTCCACGTTTCTGGCATTTCTCTCTCTCTCCCCCCTCCCCGCTCAAATTTTCGACGTTCCCCAACCCTTCTCCATATTTCCCACACTCCGTGTCATTTTTTTTTGACGATTACCAATCTTTTTTTTAAAAAATTTTCCTGCCTCATGCAAAATATTTTCACCTCATCAATATTTTCCAGCTCTTTCTCAACTTTTTACGAGCTGTACTAACGTCTTCCGAAACTGCCTCAGCGTTCTCCAGAATTATTTTCGCAGCTTCTCCCAAATTTTCCACCTTTCTACAATGTTTTTCAACGTTCTCCCAGCTCCCTGACTTTTTCCGCCCTTTTCTGAAGTTCCTCGCATGTGCCACTGCTTCCGTGCTCGCTCCAACAACTGCACTGTTATGGTGCTATGAATCCACACGTCTAAGAGTTTTCGCGGCTGTGACTTCCCCTCCCTTCTTTTGCTTTTCCTGAAATAAAGCAACGTAAATTCAACCTGTTTACATTCTCCTCAAACGTTTCTAATAAAGTTGGCGATGACAGCTGCTTACACCGATTAGACCATCCTCTCTCTCCTCCTTGATACGCACGAGCGAAACTCGTTCAGCGCATTCTTTCCTTCCCTTGAAAACATGAAACATTGATCACGGTGATCCGGTGAGGGTTGTTGAAGACGAACTCAAGAGTACAAATGGAATTATTTTATTCGACTTTTGCTGTTTCTGGACATCATCAAAGGTATGCACATACAGTCATATGAATCAGAAAAACTGGTTCTTTCTGTGAAAGGTTTATTTCAAGGCCAGTCCGACTGGAATTCGAGTGTATTACTGCCTACTTTATTTTCTATTTGTAAAACTGGTTCATCTGATGAGAGATTGCAACGGGCCGAAATTATTAGCTGAAGAGTGCGAAACGGATCATTATTGCAAAACGTTTACCAATATAAAGCAAGAGCTTGTACAACAAAAACTTTACGTTGAGATGGAACTAATTTAGTCACTCTTTAGCAAGCGTTCGTTCCCCTCTTCCCTTTTCAATACTTTCGCACCTTTCAATTAGTGGAAGTCACCGCAGTTTCACTAAAAATTGCAACAAAACCCATCCGATTGAAAAGTATTTATTTGTTGCAATCAGTCGACCTTCGAATAGGCTCATACAGACCTCAAGTTAGTCAGGTATTCCCTGTAGGAAGGCAGGAGTCTTGTACCAAGCCAACAACTGTTAAAAAGACATTTTCTGCATTGCAACACATCGAACTTCTCGCTAGTCGATTTGCGTTCAATCTGCAGCACAAGTCGATCGAAACAGCGCTTGTCCTTCACAGTCACGGATCCAGCCAAGTTCTCGCCAGCATGCAGACCGAAGCTTCTAAAGCATCACCTTTTCAACACGGTTTCTCGTTTTATTCGGTTAAAACAGGCTCCTCGCCTCTTTTCTGCCATAGTCTGGAAGCTAGCGCTTTCTCATCGTGCGTTTAGCTCACATTACTTCCCCAAAAATGTAATATTCTCGAAAACAACATTAGTTTGTGTATGAAGGAGTACAAAAGAAGGTATTTGCACTTTAAAATTTGCCCGAACACTGTGTTACAATTGCCTGTAAGATATTGAAGCTTTGGCGCGATGCAATGCACCGCGAAGCATTCACTTTTATCCTCTCCAGCCCCATCCTGCTCAGGGCCCTTCCCATTTTCTCAGGGCAGATAATTCCATTTCTTCTTTCCTCGCTAACCCCACAGATCAAATTCAAGTTCCTTCCTTGCTCCTTTGATCATTTTCCAGTTCTTCTCAGTAGGCCGCCCTTTACATCTTCAATCAATGTTACCGAGCTCGTTTTTCTCTCGAATAGTGACGGCGATAAAATAATTCAAGCTTGGGTTGTGGAGAAAAGATTGCAAGCTAGGTGGGAAACGAACTCTATGAAATCCAACAGCAGTCCACCTAAACTAGTCATGATTCTTTCTCGACGCGCATCGTAGAAGCAAGCAACATATTTTGAAAGCAACCCGGCGCAGTTTCTCTCTGGAATACTCGTGTAGAAATCCCAGTATCCAGAGCCAGTTGCACGTCTCCTGTACAAGTTGAACCACGACGAGTCATGTCGAATTTGCAGCGACCCAATGCGATACCAGCCACGAGGCAGCTTCCCGTCGAGACCTTCTTGCTCAAGATCTCCGCCCAACGGAACGTGCGTCTCACATGTTACTGTGCTAAAGACGTGTTTAAGCCTTTGACTGGTTAATTTTTTCCATCTGTTCAAATGTATAAATGTACAAAGGATAGCACAGAAACACCGCTTTCACAAGTGACCCAGATCCTATGACCTGTACCCTAATCGGACGTGCAAGTTAGTACCTCTCTGCATACCAATTCTTTATACAAATGAAGCATGCGTTAACAAATCGGTTGTATCAAACCTATGTATAACCCATAGGATGGACTATGTGCAAGCAAAACATCTTAAACATCTTATGCGATACCCATCAATGGCCAGATAAAAAAAATTCAGCAACATAGTTAGGGGGGCAGAATACCCGGCATGATTACACTTATTAACTTTTTTGCACATAAAAACTTGCGGGTCAGAACATTCGCTCCAGTTGAGTAGGCGCCGCTATTCCATGCCAGGAATTTCCCATACCACAAATAGGGCTAATAAGAAACAAAATAAAACGAAAGCGCTTATGGCAACGTTCCTTTCATTATGCTGCACGAAATTTGCTGCGAACAACAAAAAGATGCTTTAATGCGATATCACCTTTCCAAAACAACACATTTGCCATGCCTGTCGTCACTGTCATTGCCTCATAATGCACTCCTCTATGATGCACATATTTCTTCTTACAAAAGCTCCGCAATGCAATTCGCAGTCATTTGCCGTAATTTCTAAGAAAACTATGGGATTCAAGATTTCACGCTATATGCAGCACCCGGAAATAAGATCCAGAGACGAAGCAATTCATCAGTATCGCGAAAGTATAGCTCTGGGACCGTACATTTTGTAACGGATATGATTTTTGTTATGACATAGAGGTCTTCCTCCGTGTCATCACTGACCATGTTACCTACGCATTTCTTCATGCGATTTTTTAAAATAAAAATAACCATTCTTACTACGTTATAGTAGAGGCATAGGTCCGTCTCATGGGCATGTTATATCCGATTTGTGGTTTCACAGCACCTATACCGATTATGTGACAGGACCTACGTTGTAAGCGTGGAATGCCGTATTCTTCTGATGATATTCTCGAAAGCAAACAGAGTAACACTGCTAACAAATTGGACCGAATTATAAATGCTTTTTCAAGCTTATCCACGCATATCGATATTCAATTTGCTATAGTGAGGATAGGAAGAAAATTTTCAAAGTTGCTACTGATATTCTTAGTTGAGTGCAAATTTTTCCCTATCGTCTATCTAAAGCTTCTCACTTTTGCTGGACAATTAAAAGGAAATGGAGAGTTGATGAAAATTTTAGGATTTCATTTTAGGATCATCTCTCTTGAAAGGGAAGAAATATTCCCCAAATAACACTCATTCATTCCCTCTGAATGATACTGAACATTAATACCCACTGGTTGTTCAATTCAGGTTATCCCTTAGTTAAGACTGCGGCAGTACTCTGAAGGAAAATAAAGTGATAAAGATCTCACCAACCGCAGTGCGCACATTTAAAAATCACTTCAAAATACTTGTAACATCGGGCAATCGGAAAGCAAATATCTCATTAAATGATATACTGTAAAGAGTTGAAAACACAAGGAGATATGACGATCATCTAACCCGCATGTTATTTCATTCGTTTCTCGATAATAGGTGCAAAATACATTCCTGAAAGGAAAGTGATTCGACTTTTTCAATATAAACAAGTAAATAATAGTAAATAAAATTAAAACGAAAAAGTTAAGACCAATTATTCAAAGGAATTGTAATAAATGCTCGAAAATAATTTCTAATATCTGTGCAATTTTCGAGTGCATATGGCAATCTTAGACAAAAGCGCTTGCTGTCTTAATACTTTCAACGTTATTTCTGTTAATTCGTAATTGAATCCTTACGTCCTTATTAATACAACTTTACCAAGCGATATAAGACTTTCCACGACCATAAACAATCAGATAACAAGTATTTGAAAGCTTACTCGAGTTTGACCAAGCTGGAAAACTCGAACCAATATCAAACACAAGATGAAGTACATCAGTATGATCCACTCTGAACGCGACTTATTCATGAAATATTTATCATATGGTTCAAGCAAATTTTAGTATAAAAATATAAGGAATATTTATGAAACATAGTTCTCGCAAGTATGAGAAGGGCTATGAGCCTCCAATTCTCCTTAGAAGAATAGATCTAACGCAAATAGTAAAAATTACTTTAAAAGTGTTAAAAATTCAATACATAGCAAACATTAAAAAATATCAGAAGGTAAGTCTACACTGAAATTTGTGCAAAATTATAAAACATTTAGAAGAAACCCGATATATAGAAAAATTTACAGAAGAAATAAACCTAATATAAAAGTTAATACAAACCTATAGGGATTTATTTAAAATTGCTGTAAAAGACAATGCAAAAACAGCTATCATACCATCACAACAGTGCACTACCATCACAACAGCTATCATAAACGCTGCAGTTTTTTAATGCAAAATTTAACTTTTTGTCATTAAAATAACCAAGAAAGTTCTAATTAAATACGTAATCCAACTTAGAGGCGTATTTAAAAAGTGCGCTGCGCACATTCTTGAACGCATCAATGCAATAGCAGCCGTCCATCCCCTGGCACGTAGACGTGAGCTTGATGTCATGATGTTCAAAATTAAAAGCATTACATCTATATACGGCATGTCGGGATGCATCGCCTACACATATGGTAAATATCCTATAAGCCATGAATACTTCGAAAATAAGGCCCGAAATTAGGTTCTAAGCAGTACACAATTATGCTCCTAGTAATATTGTTTAAACAACCATTCAAAAGCATCCAAGATTATATATACTGCAAAACTGAAAACGTGTGAATAAAAGTCCCCGTCAAATCCTTGAGATGCGGTGAGAAAGTGTGAAGAAACGAAAGAATCCCAAACAAACTACGTCGCAAGTGGAACTTGTCTCCAAACTGCCAATGCCACACCAGCGAGTGCGCGGAATCACATTAAAAAAACTGCGATCAAAGTAGAAACCGAAAATTTACGACCTCGCAGTTTTCACCAGGAGACTATTCATGTAAAATTTTTGATCAGTCCAGATATCACGAGACAGCAAACGCGCTCACCAAAAATGCGGTGACCTGATGCATGTAAAACATAGCCTAGAATGAGCATGCAATTTAATCTCTCGCAGAGCCAGTCGCCGAGCGAAATACGCTACGGGCTACGGGCAAAGTTCACTTATTTAAATGGGAAATTTGTCAACGATCAGTCTTTCGGCTATGTAACAAATGAAAAAATACGCCAGGTTAGGTTCAACCCACCTCCAAAACATAATCAAATATTCCAAAACAAAGGAAATGGTTGCATTAATCCTCAGCCAAAAAGGTTGTCGCTTCTTGAGTCGAACTCGATTTGGTCTACGATCCAACTGGTTATCAGATCTTCTAGCACCTTGCGGTTCCAGCAGTTCATAATGGATGTGACAAATCGCAGCAAGACTAGTCACCCTAGTGGGCAAATTTTACCCGTTGAGTTGTATCTGCATTTTTTTTGACTGGAACTAGCAGCAAAGATGCATAACCAAGAAATGTGCATCTGCAGAAGTACTATATCTTGGTGAATGTTTGTGGTTGCAGTCACGTCTCTCATGAACATATTGCCTAGAGTTACACTATATATGCTAAAAAAGGATCGAAACAACTAGAAACCCGAACAACTCTATAAACGGTCACAAATCTAAGGGTAAAAATTTAAACGACACCAACCACACAGTTGCAGTATTGCAACGTGAATGGGTCAGCAGGTGAACAGCCGTGGGTGTCCGCTCAGCATCCCACAGAGTCAAACCGGCTCAAAGGCGTTCACTTTCGCACACGGACAAAGAGCCAGTGGCATCTCTGCCATTTAGCTTCGTCCCGACTAACAACGCTCCCACTAGTCACTCCTCTCAAATCCTCTGCCTTCGAAAATTCAGTGTTCAGGAACTCATAGCTTCTCGATCTAGTTCGGGAAGTAAACAGTTCAGGAAGAACTCAGAACTTCGTTATCAGACAAGCAGCGTAGATGCTCTACAAGAATTTAGTCAATGAACTTCGGTTTTTTTTTACTTTGTTTAGTCTACATGCCAATCAGTATAGTTATAATAGCGCATGGTTGCAGGATTGCAAAAGCGAACAAACGATGCGATGACGTTCTGGTATTTCATTCCGTTACTCTTTACTTTCATAAAACTTTGTTGGCACATCCCGTATCACATGTGTGGTACGGCACATCCCCGTCCACCTGTTTGGCACACAGCCCTATATGCACGCATTTCGAATCGCTGATTTGCACAAGTTAATGCGTTTGACAGATTCTTCCGTGGATGAAGATGAATGTTAAGCGCACGTGAAGTGCCAGGGAATAAGCGCTTTTCATTTTCCATTCATCAGTATGAAAGCCTACCCAAATATGCAAAAAAAAACGACTACACCTTCGAAAAATGCTGCACCAACATTTTACCGAATGCCCCCCGGTTAAGTATAGATGACCGGAACGAAAATGGGAAATTATCCAATCGTACAGACCGCACTTATTGAATTTCATGACTATAGCCTCGACGCTTCACGAAATGAAATTATTAAGTATAAATATACGCATAGATATGGATAAAAAGCTGCCGTTGTGCATAAAGCAAACAATTCCATATGCCTTGAAAAACTGAAACAATCTGGTTGCAAGCGATCGCTATAGTCGATATTCAGTTCTCGAGGTTAACGCCCTATGCAAGCGTACTTCCCTTACCTATTGCTTCATTGGTGTATTTTCTCCAGTGCCAGTGCAACTTAGAAATGACTAGAGATGTGAATTTTTATGCTTCTTTTTTCAAACAGAAAGAAATCCACATAAATAAGTTCAACCTTACAGCTCACCACTCGATGATGCCACTATGAGAACGTATTGTCGCAATGCATAGGAATTTTGATCCGCTCGTCAAAGAAGCTTTGCCGACGCAGTTTGCAAACGTAATCTCCCACCTCGTATCTGTTCTCGTAATTTACACTCGAATTTGTCATTTTCGCTAGTATTTACCAATTCGATGTATCATAAGCTTTACACTTAAATTCATTCGATTACCGAGAGGACATGGACTAGAAACATTTCTTCTTTTTGGTATCTAGTTTGAATACTCAGCAAGTTTCTTATAGGGAAGTTTTACCTTCATACAACATTAATCGCTTCGCCACTATTCCATTTAGCCAACGTGGCGGATTGCAATGTCAATTAGTTAATCTCGCAGACTGCGATACAAAAGCGCACATCACCCGCCTCCTTGCAGCATTTCTGCGTTCATATTTATGACTTTTATATATATATATATATATATATATATATATATATATATATATATATATATATATATATATATATATATATATATATATATATATATATATATATATATATATATATATATATATATATATATATATATTATACTTCAATGTGACTTCTTCCCGCAAATTTTTGAACTTCACAACAAAACAGCACTTAAATCATCCTAGTTAGAATACCAGTTAGCAAGCTGCTGACATCCAAGAGTCCCCGACCTTGTCAAGTTCTTGATGGATAAGTTATGCAGGGACCTATGCGATCAAACTTTGGTAGATATAAATCCCAACCGAAACAACCCTCCATATGCAAGCCCAGATTTGCATCATTATCGTTAAAAACTTTCCCACTTAGAGGAGAAAACTTCTTCAAGTTTTTCATACACAACAATGCCGAACGTAAAATTTAACCCTACAGGTTTGTCACTTATATCGCATCAGTGTTGCTGATGCATTTCGAACCTCACTCATAAAATCCCAAATATTCACTCACTTTCGATGACAACGATGAACATTTCAACTCGTTTATGAAATAGGAAAACATACTAGAAATTGTGATGACTCGTAAACTATAGATAACATTTCTTAAAAGGCTAATAAAACAATACTTTAGAACAGCTATACGTGAGCAGATCCCCTCCATTCGCACTACTTCCGCAATTTTAGCGAAATTTGTGAAATTCCACACGCTGATATCAAGGTTAACAAAAAAAAACCACTTCCGAGTGCCAGATATAGCAAAAATTAGCCTCAAACAAGGATTCTGCATTGTCGAATTTCTACTAAATTTCGATTGAAATCCTCATATACACTGCTATTAAAAACTTTTTTATTTTATTCTGTGCTGTCGACTTGTAGACCCCACTGTAACTTCCCAAACCGCAAAGAGATAGCTAACTTTATGTGCTTAGAGCATCGCATAAGATACTTTCACATTCGATATATCCAGCAAAAAAGATGCGCACATCTGTACTCAACAATTCAACTGGTTACGCTATCGACCACTTGCCGCGTTGAAATTCAACACAAAATTTATGCAACAATATCAGGAATTCAATAATAAATGAGCGATTGCAGACTCGATTCGGTGATTGAAACACACCTATCTAAACAGTTTCCTACAAAATTCTACTCATTTTCTATCTAGCACCACAAAATTGCAGCAGAGAAGTGCAACGATAAATCGAGCAAGCGAGATGGGTAGCTAGCGCATTAGAGACAACGAAAGGCTGCAAATGGGAGCGATGCACATAAAACAAGAGATCTTAAGCGATAATGCAGGTCATAAGTTCAAGTAAGAAGTGACAAGTATCGATATATGTGCAAAAATATGAGCCATTCGACATATAATACTTGCAAATGAACGTTTGAAGAACCGCGCTTACTACATCTGCACATGAGATTCAGAAGCACAACGTATAGCCATTTGTAAAACAAACGCGATTACCATCGATGTTCTAAACCACTACATAATGCCTCTTTGAAAGTGTCATGCAAACGTCTACTTTTCAAAAAATAATATCTATTTGTGCACGAAAGTGATCCACTTTTCCGAAGTCAGCAATAATAAATTGCAGCACTGGAACACAACATAACATCTATCTTTCTATGGGCACGCAAGAAGTTTGAACACGAGTAGAGACCACCAATTAGGCAACTAAACGTTGGCAAAAACACAAAGACACACAACCACACCCTCAGCAGTGCAACTAAAATTCCCCCTCTTTTTATTGATCAACTACTGTGATAAACTTCGGATTCTCAAGAAACTTGTAATAAATCTCGGGTCCCCCCCCCCCTCCCGCGATGTACTACACTACCCCTTTTCCCTCTTCAAACAACGTTTTCTCCTGCGGTAGGGCCGAACGACGGAATAGGTAGTAGTATAATATTAACAAAAATACGCTCATTTATTGCAATTATATTCGCTGTAAAGAAGGCGGTAGAAATATAAAATCCCTTTAAATTATTCTCGTACCCATCCGTCTGCCTACGGATTGCCAGTATAACTACCACCTCACGAAAGGATTCCCTTCAAGAGAGCTCCCTACTTCTTTAAAATCATCAAGGTATTAGCGAATAAACATGAGCGAAAACAAGACGATTGCTTGTAGCGGGATCTAGTAGTGAAATAAAGCTCGTTTAGTATATTCGACCACACGGTAACAATAATAACACAAGGCTGCATTCATACACTTAGGCGAATCTGCAGCACCGCAGCTGAGCTCGTTAAGACACGAAACGCTGATCAACGAGTCGCTATCTAACGCTCTTGCATACCTGCAGCCAGTGGCGCAGATTATGCCCACTAAAAATTCAATAGCAACTCATTTTATACAAACAACAACTTGCCACACCATTCATGCATGCTCATAAACTGTCTTGTCAATTTCAATAACCCACAAAATTTCAACTGGAAAGCACAGAAATTCAAAGACACTAATCTGGTGTATGTGAGAATCGAAAGGACGGGTGATCGACTAAAGCAATAAGGAGGCAAAAGGACTAAAGCAATCAGCAACACCGAAGCAGGTCGCAACGATGAGGTAAGTAGATAGCCTGTATTTTTTTTACTACGTAAAAACCTATTCAGCATATTGATGGGAATAAGAAAATTATTACACAAAACATTCAAACGAATATATACATTTTCAACATGAGAGACTGCTTCAATTCATGGTTTTTTTAGAGTCTTCTTAATGAGTGCAATACGCTGGTTGTGTGCGGCCATGTCATCCTCTCGTGATACGTCGCCCATGTTCTGTGCGTCACCCTCCGTCTTGAGCTGCACGGTCGTCGTCTCCCCACGAATCATCCTCGGCATGTTGTAATAACGTTCTAGTACGAAGCTCACGTCCTTCGCGTCCAGATGTGAAGAACCCCGATGACGACAAAGTTTGCACGAGCGATCAAGAACCTGTTAACAGTACTTATTCAAAGGCGGTGTACCATAATCAAGTCCTTTCCATTATGAACAAAAAAAAAATTACAATCAATCAGCAAAATTTGACAGCTGCCACTATTATGATTTGACAACCATAAACGCCGTTGAATAACAACTTACTTGACGGATATCAGAACTTCATTCCTCTTTCTAATTCACCGGCGCCCAACCTGGCGCAAGGTACTGACTTCGACACCGCAATTCGAGAAGCAACAGCACATCAGATGATTCTAGACTGTCTCACTGCGTGAACGATTTCTTTCCAATCAAGTCGTAAAGCAATTCATGCACAGTCACTGCAGGATGGAAAGACTACACTAGACATCAATTACTCGCTGTCCTTCTCCATACAAAACGACGGCAAACAGCATCAGATATGCGAATAACCACAAGAAGCATTCATGACCACAATAAAAACGACAAGATGAAGTTATGATCTGCAGAAGGAGCAATCAGAGTATGCCCTTCACATGCCTAAATACAATAGTTCGATCAAAGTAGTCTCACTGTTGAAAATCCCTTTTGGTTCAGCGATGAATTCATGACACTGTGTTTTTTTGCAGAGTTCCCATGATGACTACACAGTAGACATTAGCAAGCATACGGTAATATTGAAGTAGATGGAACGCTGCGACGAACGATGCTTCGAAAGATATCACTCACAGCATATGTAAAAAACTAGCACTATTAGTTTCTAATTGGGGGAAGGATTGGGGCGAGGCAAAACCAGAGAAGAGACAAAAGTAGGAAATGAAAAATGGACCGGTCAACTGCAGGCCCAAATGACCGACCACCTTGCGCAGTACTTTTATTTATTTATATTATTAATCGTTGCGTGCTAGTATCATCCCATGTCTGTTCAACACTTCAACACTTATCACTGAGGTGAGGATAATTCCTCAAAAATCAGTTACTCAAAAAACGGAAGATAACAGTGCAAAACCGATGTCACTTTCAAAATGCTTCGTAATGCAATGTTAAAAGGAATCTCCGATGATCCTTGCTGAGGTGTGAAAACACGAAAAAGATCCTGAGGATTAGAGCCGGAAAGCTTGGTGGTCATGTCCCATTGGCTAGATGGGAAAACGGATTCGAATTCCACAAAGCATTTTGCAGGCAGGGAGGTCTACAGCAACCTGATCGCAAATCTCAAGCTCTCCTTCTATAATGTCGTGAAGGCACAAACAAGAAAAAGTGAAACGGTGTGCTAGCAGCTTGTGTATGACGACCTTCACGAACGCACTCACAAGAAGTCCGCTGGGGTTGCGCTCCATGGGTATGGAATTCTATCGCTAGGACGAGAAGAAACCAGGCAAGAAAAATCTCCTCCATCACTTAGCCCCTCTTCCCCCTTCCCTTAGAATGCAGAAAATATTTACCCACAAGCAAATGAAAGTAATGAGGATCAGTCATAAATGAAACAGTGCTAAGCGAAAAAGTGAAAATGCACTGGTGGAAAAACCCATCCCGCACATGAATGTAATAAAACAGTGATGATAGCTCAGCAACCCAGTTTCGGCAGGAAATTGAAGTTTGGTCAGTACTTATAGACCACCATCCCCATAATCGACTCACATCGGACTTTCGATTTTTTTTCGTTCCAATCGAAGTTTAATTTTCAGCGTGACCGCCAAATACTTTTGAAATGCATTTGCTTCCCAAGAATTTCGACTGCAATGGAATGCCTTCGCTAGATTGTTGACTCTCATATTTTTTCACAATAGAACAAAGTTTTCCAACCAAACGTCAGAAGTCTAAAGAATTGCATATGTGCCAATTTTCTTTTAGACCACGCTGTGGTCAGCCTAAGACCTATGTTGGCAATATTCAAGTGGATAGAAAGATGAGCACAGGAATATGTCCATAACACCGTATTTCAAAAAAGTTCCTATCATGTAATTGAGTCAACATTATTGAAAAAGTTAATGAGCTGCTACATATATTGATATTTGAAGTTCCGATTTCCACAAAATGGACGCAATTTTTCAACTTGCATTTGTTCTCTCTTATTTGCATTATCGTTTATGATCAGAAAACTGAATCTGTCCTTGATATACATGCATAAGTACAGCTTTCTACATGGTGCTAGACCGGTACATGAATGGCAAATTTTTCATACTATCTCTTCTTCTGTTTTTGTCTTTCCAGAGTTCGGATATCCTCGAAATCCCTTGCTTTCCTTGAAAAAACTGAGAAAACTCCTTCTCACCCTCTTTCCTTTCCCCTCAGAACAGGGGAGTATTTCTGGGTTGAGGACACAAATGCAGTTACAACCCTTTTGAAAATACTTCACTGTTTAAATCCAGAGCCGCACTAGCACGTCTTGGAAGGGACATTTCAAGTTCCTTTAAATAAGAAACGTTCCTGCACACAGTGCGATACGTTTTGGAATGTCGGTTATAAAAGTTATAACGCGTGAAGGATCAACCTGTTCCACGAAATCGTCTACCATCTCGAGCAGCGCATCCTTGACATCCTCTTCGAGAACTGTGCTAGGATCGAGTTGCTCGACAAGGTCGTTCAACCGTGCGCGATTTATCAAAGTACCCCGTCCAGCGTCCATCGCTAATTCCGCCTGATCCGTACGGGCCTTCAAGATGTAATCGTCTGCCATCAAACGATTTGATACTACCTACCATAAAATAACAACCACAGCTTATACACTCCCCATCCATGTTGAGATATTTTCACAGCATGACTAAGACCATAACTTCAGGATAAAAAAGGACCGTGGAAAATCAACTATATTCGCAACCAAATAAGTTTTCAAAAGTTTAGAGTGCGAGCATATACGAAAGCAATCTAAAGCAACCAACGATATTCGACGTTAACGATATCAACGGTGGAAATAAAAAGGCGCATATGTATGTAACATAAAAAGATCAACTCTAAGGTCAGCGCTATTCAGGAGTAGCATATATACTCGTCCAGCTAAAAAGGAAAAATAAAAATCGTTGAGAGAAATGCGAAAGCCCACATGATAGTTTGGAGCGCTGATACCTGCAAAGCCAACCTCTTCTATAGGCGACTTAGTCCATAAAATCTGAACACTTCACAGCTGGATCAGAAGAATGGGCATCAAATACCTGTCACAATACTACAGAGGGGGGTAAGTACTTCTGAAAGCGATGCAATGTTATCCACTCCACTTGTAATTTTGCATTAAAGCAATGAGGGTGGTAAATCTGGATGAAACTCACACCACATCTTTAAAGAATTGTTGAGTCATCCTCGGTCAGTGATTGAACATCGAGCGAATGTCAAAGGGAGGTGCGCGCAATAAAAGAGGTCTATTCAATATCACATCTAATGAACTCGAATCGTGATCGCCTTCCATGAATGTGCCTCACTGATATTAGCGCACTAATGTCAATTCAAAATTCGATCGAAAGGCCGTGAAATGATAGCAACATACCGGAGAAACTGTGCAAAGTTATAATCAAATGTGACAACACGGTTCAAAGAACAGGAGGGATTCGAAAAACCTCCCATTTGAGCACTTCCACAACGTTTTTTCTTGTATATTCCGAGGTTTGTTTCTTATCTTTGAAGTTGCAATTTCAGGACTCTCATTATTTTTGAGGGTTGCTTTCTTCGAATGGTTCTCATCATCCATCAATGGCACATCCAATCTCAATCGGGTGTTTTCATCAGCATTTTCGGGGCGCAAAGATTCCTTCCAAATGAATATTCGATTCAAGCAGCTAAAAAACTGGCGAAAAAAAAACTGAACGAGACGTATCTTTCGGCATTTTGAATCAAAAGTAGCAACTCCCAAAATGATATTTTCTTCGAAGTTTGCTGCAAAATGAATGAATGCGGCCTGCAGTCAAGCGTTCTGAAATAGTTCAGCGTTCTTTTATAATTTATAGAACTTCTAATATGCCTTGGTCGCAACATCCCATTTGCACATCCGAAGTTCCCCTCCAATGTGGTAATAACAAGCCTTGTTATCTCTCAAGACAACTCCAAATGATGCATTTCGAGCTTGGCTAAGCGTGATTTTACACATCTTATTACAATTAAAACGTGAGAAATAACAGTTACCTGCGAATCATTAACTATAGTTTCGGATGACGCAGACTGCGCATGAGGAAATGCCACCTGCCATACTTGATCTGCCGTCGCAACCGCGTGTGCCATTTTTTCTATAAATTTTGGATTCCGATACAGATAGAAATAGTGCATGTTAAGAATGCAACAATTACAGCACAATACAGGGTAATGAAATGAAAGGATAAAAATTTTCACGTATGCATATTGAAAAGATTTTCCAATGGAAATGGGTGATCGACAATGCATACTGCAAGCAAAGTGAAACTGCTAGGGAGGCACACATATAAACAGCTTGCAGCCATATAAATCCACTGACGCAAATCGCAAAACATGTCAGCTTGACCAATAAACAACACATTAAATCGTCCTTAGAAGTCAGATATCGTCAAGACTGACAATCTCTTCTTTGATGAATACACTATAACAAGAATGCAGAAAACGAAAACATACGCTCATTTCTGACAACTTCGGCGTCCATTGGAGTGACCTTATTTGGCTGATCGGGATCGATTTTGTAATAGGTTTCCTGCTGATCGATTGTGCTGATCAACTTCCGAGTGGGCATGCTTACCCGCCCATCCTCGAAACGGTAGCTATGAAATACGGGACGATCTGCAGTACAGCAAGCTATCAATCACAATATCTTTACGTGAAAATAGTGATCACCTATAAATCGGCACTCTGTACACGTATCAATAAGTATATATGCATGTACCTGTATATCATATACATGCTACTTATAATACATATCGCAACGTACAACTTATAAATAAACACAAATATAAATATAATTTAGGTACATATACATATATAATACTGGAATATATTATATTGTATATAGAACTGTAATTATACAGAACTAATGGGACTCAGTAGATATATATAGAACCACAGAATTTTTTGAGAGGACTGGTAACAGGATTCGGTAGACGATAAGTGCTCCCGAGGTAGCCCTAAGACGTTACAAAAAGGATACTTGATGAGCTCTTTAAAGTCACTTTTGATCGCTTATTCACATCAGCACTACTAAACAATCTTCTCTTTCGACAAGTTCATCCATGAATACATCTTCCTTCCGTCTCAATTCTGTGAAATTAAACGCATGCAAACAAAGAAATGAAAGTGAGAGCACATATTTCTACAACAAAAAGTTCGAAATCGAATTTTCACACATTCAAAATACTCAAAAATGTCCAGGCATCATGCTATACTTCTTCCGCCCCCATTTTTTGCTCAATCCGAATAAATTTTCAAATGCAAAAAGGGATCCGTCAAAAGTGCTAAGGTAAGCAGTAAACTGGCATTTAAAATTACTAGACGCAGTTTCCACAAGTTTTCCGGTACTTTTTCTGGGCCGGAAATTGCAATTTTCGCTCCGAAAACAGCAATGGAAAACTTCTACAGCAAGGCCAGGGAAATAAACTAGGTATTTATTTAAGCGAACGAATCCAGTCGGAAAAGAACTGCACTGCTTGGACCAGTAAATTTCACACACAGCCTATGCGCTTGATTCTGACCAACTTTAGACAGGCTGCGCTCAGGATTTAGAACTGCAACGCACAGAATATGCGGCATATAATCAAACAAGTTCATATGCTGCATGAGAATATTCCAGCAAGCTCGAATCCAACAGCTTAAGTTTAAAGCCTGCGTTATCTATTCTAAACTAGATTAGCGCCGGCTATGCAAATCTTACGATGAACAGGTGAGTTAAAGTTTTGAGGAAAATTGGTGCAGACTATTGTTCTCAGCACTTCTCACCCAGGTTTCTCTTACAAACACCTGTGCACACTACGTGAACCTTACTTGAAACAGCAGGGAACAAGGTTCTAGGCAAGGAAAATAAATTGATTTCTAAGAAATTAAAGCAACTCATAGAAAATTTCACCTTAATAAGAGTCGCATTCGTTCTAAGAGATGCCGCGCCGATATACAGACCCATTGCAATGAAGATAAATCAAATCTACAAGAACTGGGAAGTACATCCTAGTGAACAATTTATGCGATAAAGGAGCAGGAACGGTCTTTCAGGAAGAAACATTGCCTCCACATATCCCTAATGAACATACCGTTCCGCATCAAATATTCACAAACAGCGAAACGACTTATTGAACGATAAAACGTCATAGTTTGATTTACTACCACTCAATGAGTACAGTAATTTAAAAAAAAAGAACTTTAGGAAGTGATCCCGAAAAAAAAAGAAAAACCGACTTATTTGTGTCTGTTCCGTCGAGGTGGTCGCCAGCTGCTGCTGTGCTTGGGACATCGTCGTGCCTCCAGCCGACATCGGATGGGTAAGAGACAAAGTCTGCGTGCTGTTCACTCGTCCCTTAATTAAAGTGCACTTAAAACAGAGAGAGAAGAAAAAAAAGAGTAGAGTTATAAATGTAAATTTCAGAATTCACTAACGGAATGATCGCTTATCGTTGCCAATTTGAATCCAAATCAACGGGTGACAATTTTCAATCATTAACAGCCTTTGGCCATGGTCAAGAATTCAATCAGAATTTTCCTGCTTTGAAAGTGATAAAACTCGAAAAAGGCAACTTTCCACTCGTTTGTCATTAGTGGCTATCAGCGCTAACTTGAAGAGTTTCAGCGACCAAAAACGACTACCACCACTTATACGGTACCTCTCCGTCACAATTTTTAATGGTTTATATCCTAAACATTCATATTTCCACTAATAATGGTGAGTTGATGTGAGCACGATGACAACGATAAGCGGGGCGCAACTAAGTACTCTTCAAATTCGTTTTTGATACCCGCCTCTCGGCCCTACCGCCTATAGTCTCACGTCTCCGTTTACTTTCACTGATGATCTCATATTTTAAGCCAAACAAGATAAAGAGGAAGTTAAAGGATTTCTATCTCAATTTGCAGAACGGAAATACAGAACAGTATTGGCGATACACAAAATGATTTTAGCTCAGATCTCTGCCAATATATTTAAATGCAATAAAGAATAATTATATGAAATATGGGTGACAGGAAACTGTTTACTGTACAGAAAAGGAACTGAAACCTAAAAGGCGAAAGAGGTACGTGTTACGAAAAAATTGTCCCTAGCGATGAGAAGTCGGATATGAGATGGAATTTACATATATATCCCTCTCTCATCATTTTACTCAAAGGATTAACTGGAAAACAAATACCGAAAAATTTCCTCAAGAATTTCAGTTGCAACAGACAACAAATAAGTATTGAAAAAAATTAAAATTTTGCGAAAGATACGAGGAAAAAAAAACCAAAAATTTATGAAAAATCACCCAAATAGTGAAATTTTCCGCGTCACCTACAACTCATCTGGAGGAAGATTAAAGCTCAGCATTTCTGGGCCATTGAAACGGATGCCATTCCTAACAGTTCAATCGACCGATTCAATATAGGTGATAAAAAAAGGTTATTGACAGCCTGCTAAGTAAACAATTTTTGGTGAAGAAAAGGAAATCGCAAAGTTCTTTGGAATTTATTGATATCTAAGAGGAAGGATTTGAGCGTTCCTATGTATAACTGGAATACAGCTCAAAATGCTGAATATATTCGAAAAAATTGCAATAAGAACTTGTAAAAAAAGTGAACAACCTGATTACGTTGGGCGGAAAGTCCACTCGCTGAGAGTTTCTGCAAAAATAACAATCGATATGAATATGAATAGATATTTACACACATATAAACATCGAATCAATGAGTATATAGAAAGAAAAACGATATGAACAGCAAATTCAATTAAACATGAACTTTCGCTCTATTGAGATCGGACATCAACTGCTACCACTATCTAATTACCTGTCAAATTTATTTTAAAAAAATATATCCGCGACACTATAATATAAATCAAACGTGTCCAACTAAAACTGATATTTGTACTAAATGCCACGAATAAATGTAACATATTTGTAATAAATGTAACGCAGGTATTTGCAATAAAGAATGTAATTGAAATTGATAACCGCAATGAATAAATGTAATAAATATAATCTAATATAAATTAAACGCCACATATAAGTCGACCATCTCAGAAATACATTTTCGAAGATTTCATTTCAGAGAAACACAATCTACTAAAAAAACAAACATATTATGAATGCTTACAAATGCTATACTCACTAAACCAAATCAAATTAAATATCTCAAATGTCTTTAAATGCTTGAGTAGTTATAACTATTTGAAATGGTAAAAATCAATGGGTAATGTTTGAATTATGTTTGGACCTATGCATTGATTATTACTCAAACTACTGGAAATGCAAATATCGAAATCATTTCAACTGAATATTTGAACGTACTCCTCCTCAACAATTGCTTTCAAACCGATGACTTCTATTAGTTTCGACCGATAAACCGCTCACTAAGCATATTTTAAACACATCCATCTGTCTCTAAACCAATCAATGTTGAGTCGAACTCGCGGACTCAACTTAATCTTCTTTTTAAGCCTTCTTGGCACTCCAGCTATATTCCTTCTCTCTCAATAGCGCTTTAGGGCGAATTCCCTTCTTTCAGTGCTTTGGTCCCCTCTCATCTATCGGATTCAAATCGGTTGTACTTGCAAAACAAAGAATTACTGAAGATTTATCGGCTATAAACAATAACACCAATTTTTAAGGTCGTCTTCTATTTAAATGCACGATGAGATTGATCCCACAGAGTATCCCTGAGTAGAGTTTATAGACGACTCAAAAATTATGCTGATGTGGACAATTATAAATGCGGTAGGGATAATTAATTGATGGTCGCAACACCACACATGTACTGCAAATGCAAAACAAGTTCAAATGAACGCATATGTTATTTAATTCTTTGATAAGCACGGATGGAATTCCAATAGAAATGGAAGGAAGAAAGGAACGTTCCCCAGAATTGACAGATAAGAAATCTGCCGGATCGGAACGCCGAGATTTTTTATAGAGACCATCGATGGAGCTAGTCAAAAGAACCTCATCGAAATTGGTGGCAGCAAATGTGACGAACAGTGAAATCTACGGAATGATAAGAACTGAGCTTATTAGGTGAAATTAATAACGGAACCACGAGCATGAGGAAACTATAACATTAGAAGAGCTTAAGCAGAAATCAGAATTAATTTATTATTTATAATGGCAATTCTTCAATAGAATCAGGTTGAATTCACCTGCTAACTAAAACGATATTACTACATAAACTTTCGCTCAGATTCCGAAGCAGGTTGTATGTTGGAGACCCTCCTTTATAAAATATAACAAAATTGCTGCATTTAGCAGCAAACATTTCAACTCATAACAAGTGCACAAATTTTTGCTAATATTTTGTAGGACTATTTAAAGGGCGAGCCCGTGTGCCCTTAATGTCTGTCTGTCTGAGAGGCCGCACTTGAATCGGAAGGTAGTGGCGGAAACGCGGTTTATTATTTCACAATGTTAGCCTAATATTCTATCTTCTTTGCACTACACATATATCAGCACAATCACACCGTGCACGCAGGTTAAACAGATAGCAAATACCTGTTTAACCTGCGTGCACGGTGTGATTGTGCTGATAAATGTGTAGTGCAAAGGAGATAGAATATTAGGCTAACATTGTGAAATAATAAACCGCGTTTCCGCCACTACCTTCCGATTCAAGTGCGGCCTCTCAGACAGACAGACATTAAGGGCACACGGGCTCGCCCTTTAAATAGTCCTACAAAATATTAGCAATCGTTTATACCTTTGCATATGCTCTACTTTTTGCACCACAGCATGAAAATCGTTGAAAAAGATTGAAAATCGGGAGTACCTTACAATGCAGCTCACAACAGATGTTTTTTGCAAATTAATTCAAAGTAATACATTAGAGGAAGCTCGTTCCTCGTAGAGAAGCCATTCCTCGATCATTTTCATAATCATCACCTCATTAATTAACGCAAAATTTGAGCAGGTAAAACAGACACGTTGAATTTACAAAAATGATCCAGCAATCCAGATCCAACTTTGGTACTCATCCTGTACACTTCGTTCGAACGGATGCACTATGTTTGGGGATTGAAATTTAAGGACAGGGGAACCAAATCAGTCCGAAACCATACTCTCGCAAAGGTTTGTACTGTAAAAGCAAAGCGAAGAGTCGAGTATCACGATGCAAAATCTAGTTCTTTGTTACAGACCTCACCGCCGTCAGCGTGTCAGATATAACATAAGACTTGAATTATTCAGTTCCCCAGATAGTAGTCTTTCTAGACATTTTGTCCCCACAAGCTAGTCTCAGGGTACTCTCTAAACTTCCGGTGAATTCCTAATAATGCAGCAAACAACATAGCTGTCATTTCTCAAGCAAAAGCAGAATTTTATATTTTCACTAGCCCACTCATAACCACGAGTTCTGTGCAGCGATAACTTCCAATAATACCTTTCAATGAATTTATTCATAACACCTTCCATCCAAAAATTGTCTAGGTCACGTCCTTCCCTGCATTTAAAAATTTTCATCCCTTCCAACGAACCCGAAGGCGTCCTTGCAACTGCGGTTTTTTTCCATGTGTTTAAGCCCAGATGGCATCTAAATCATGGCTGTTCGAAAAAGTTGAGTTCTACGTGATGTCTCCAATTAAGTACTGCGACATCGCTGACAGCATATGGTCACTGTCGGGTACTGTCTTCAGGGTCAAAACAGACAGAACTAGAGGCGCCTGCGCAGACATCCTCGTTAGCCTACCAAAATAATTTCCCACGAAAACCTGCCTGCTTCGAATAAACCCAATAATCTCGCTCTATAAACCGAGTGATGAGAATCCATATGACCAACCTTACGTCCAACGTCTTGTACGAAAAGTTATGCCACAAGCGCAAACATAAAATTCAGCCATAAAGAAGTGCACATTTATTTCCCCTTGAGAAATCAAAACTATGTTGCCCTCATCGCATTAAACGGGAATGGACGATCGCTAAGCAATTTGACGATTTAGCAGATATCTTAAGTACTTTTTCACTGCCCCGCCACATGGACCACAACACAAATCGGCGACCTCGTAATGTGATTTCGTTGTAATCATTCGCACAAACAGGTTGTTTTTGAAGGAGTGTAACATATCCCAAATCTGCAATTAATGACCCCTAAATGTATCCTCCAAGTTTCTGCGCCTCTTTTCAGCTCAAATGTGATTTCCATAATGTATTACCTAGCAGTACCACAGTCTCAAAAAAACCACCTAGCCGTATTCAGATTCTTGGACATTAACTTTTATAAATAACACTCCTCTCTCACGATGCTCTCCTGTTAGGGTGCCTTACTTCGTCAATTAAACTACGCAGGATCACTAAATTTTATTCTAATCCATGGGTGGGGGGGGGGGGGGGCAGGTAATTCATTTTTCACTCATTTCCTCCTCTTCAGCTCAAAAATTTTCCACAAACAAAAATAAATTCAATAAACTAAGTGACCGTTATCAATAAAACATCTAACTGCACGGACTGATAAGATGACGCCCAAACTCTCTGCACCTTCCTGACAAGGTATTTGGGATAAAAGAAAGTCTAGCAGGCTAATTTGGGGCTAGGATATGACGGAAGAGGATAAAGTGTAACCTACCCAGGAACATAAAGGTGAGGAAACAAGCTGTTGCGAAAGAGGGGAATTTTCTAATATCTTAAAATGAATAGGGTGGATAAATGAACATAAAAGAATTGGAAAGTGTAATAATCCTCTGTAAAGAAAAAAAGTTTCACTTCTCACTCTTTTTGAATTTGGAATCGCTTATTTCACCTCTACTTTAGCTCCAGCACTCTGTAAACCATTGCATCTATCGAATCTCGTTTCCCTGCTTCGACGTCTGGCATAAATATTACAATGATGCGTAATTTATTTATACTCTTAAAATAAGTTTTGCTATGAGCACGCTAACTCCTTATTAATTTCTAGAATGTTCCATTATCCTCTATTTTCTATCTATATCCCTTTCATGTCTTCATTATACTAAATAAAATTGTTGGCTTTTATAGTATTTCCGCCTTTCATCAAACCTTTTTTTGCCACGTTCAAGCGTTATAAGGCGCGCTAGATTTCACATGGCTGCGGCTCTTTAAATCACTGAGTAGAATAACAGTCAGGTTGCGATGGAGACGAACAGAATAAATCAAGGTTATTTCCGGATTAGGAGACTGCAAATTTAAGGAATATAAGCATGACATCTTCTATGCAGAATAAAATAATTAACCAAATAATAAGACGAATAGAATGATTTTAAAAACCGCTTATTGATATTCAATGCCAACTGTGCAAGCGCGTGTCTAATTCCTTCAGTAGATACACAGCTCGTAGACATTGAAAATAATTTACACTCGTGACCCGAATTGTGGACTGAGCATAATTTTTTCGGGTCAAAAATAGTTACAGTGTGGGTGTCGTCCTTTTCACCATGAAATTCATTTTATGGAACATTCTACCAAGTGGGCAAAAAAATACCTGAGGCTCGGGTAACGTCCTACGCAAAGTCCTCATTCATGAATACAATGATCCGAAAGAGGAAATGATAAAGAAACTTAACCGCAGCACTGTTGACATGTGTCACCGATACACGTCGCTGCGCCTGTCCTAGCAACTGTCCTACAGTCATATTGGCTAGCTCAGGGGAATTCTGTGCATTCTGCACGTTCACCGGTAACACTCCAACTGCAGCGGCCCGCTGTCCATTCGTAGTTGCAGCTGCATTTTGTGAAGGACAACTCGATGACATTCTGAAATACTTAAAATAGCCAAATAAATTCTAGACATACTAGTTACCTCGAAAATAAACACAGAAACACATCGATACTCTTCTATGAGAAGGCAAACATCGAAAGCAGTATCACAGAACATTCAGTCTCAATGAAATTCGAAAAAAACCTAAGGGGAGTATAAATCCTCGTGAGGAAAGTAGATGGGACAACAAGTGAGGATGAGGCAACCACCCAATGGATTTTATTCCGCACTATTCTCTTCATTTCCTTAAATCTCCAACATTCGGCAGAGCCAATGTTACACCCGCAAAATCGAACAAAAGTATTTCTAATTTCAAAAATGCTTTTTATCCGATCAAATCGGCGGACTGTCAGAAACGACCCGAACTTTATTGTTCAAGTAAAGACCCATCGAATTACTTCCCATCACTTGCCATTCGCCGCGATTCCCATTCACTATCCCCGCTAAGATAATAAAATCCACATAACCACATGAATGTGAGGATAAAGGCAACGTTGCAGGAATAAGGCAACAACGTTCGCAGCTCTATATGCAACAGCGAATGATAATGCATTGCGGCGCACCTGTTGCAATACGTTTCGTCACCTCGTTGCACTACGCTAAAGCATCCCGCAGTGCTGAACTACCACAAACTGCGACGACCGATTGTATTTGAGCTACTGGATTGAGTGTGCAAGGAGTCAAGGTGCGAAATGCAACGATAGAGGAAAACAGATTTTTGCAGGTATGAGGATATCTTTTCGATCAACTGTGTTGTGAATTCTAGACAAAAGTGCAAAATACCCTCATCAAGCCAGATCCATTGGAAAATAGATACTTCGAAAGTAAAAACAAACTCCCACAAGGTAGTATTTTCTGCCTCGCTGATAACATGACCGTATACAATGCCGGGACAGCAAGTAATCGGCCGGAAGGGGTCAGCGCAGAGCCGCCAGCTTCTTGCTCGTGCGACCCCCCCCCCCCTCTCTCTCCCTACCACTGAATTCATTAATAGCATATCGCACTTTCTGGTCGGCCAAACTGCACGAACTCGTCGAGATTTTGTAGAAGGGAGTATCATATGCCAGACGGAGCGCTTTATAATAAAATAGCCCTTTATAAAGGACCTGCTTCTACGTATGTTCACAAATTCCCATTTGCACGGCACATGAGCTTGGGATGGTATCTGTGCACGAATGAGTGAGCCGAGTTACACGAATGAATAAAGCCGAAAGTCAACAATACTGCGACATTATGAAGAAAGAAGGATACAACAAGAGCGCCACTATATACATTACAACAATAAACTTCTTACTGATATCGTTCAGAGTCTAGTGTCTTTACGTTCATCAAACACCTTCAGCATCCTGACCTCAGGAAAAATTTATAAGTATATGTCCAAGGAACATCCACCGCCTTCTTGACCATCGTTATGGGGTGCTCTATTCCTTGTTTTGTTTGATCTTAGAATTTGAGTATTATTTATTTTGCTTGCGAAATAAAGATTCCACAAATAACAACGCCACGAATTACCCGTTTGCGTAGTCCAGCGCCAGAATGCTGCGTGATTGAGTCACGGATTCCCTTATCCACGAAATGTGCACAGTATGGCATCTATGTTTTTTTAAATAATCAGACGATCGTACAAATCTTTTCCTTTATAGAAGATCGTCTTTTGCGACTGGATTCGCATAAAGTGAAAATCCGATCGGTTAGAAACGCGTAGAAATTTTAGAACACCTATGAGCATCTATAATTTTTTCCCAAATCGATGAATCAACATGAACTGAGATATGGAACCGGGTTGCCTCTCCCCTCGGACAAATGTGCCAACATTTCATAAACAATAACGAGATACTCTGATGCACGGACAAATGCGCCTTTTATTTTAGCACTTCGTAAACACTACTTGA
The DNA here is from genome assembly GCA_013433145.1 of Ascaris suum. Classification (NCBI taxonomy): domain Eukaryota; kingdom Metazoa; phylum Nematoda; class Chromadorea; order Rhabditida; family Ascarididae; genus Ascaris; species Ascaris suum. Next base: position 339,502 of record CM024181.1, read on the forward strand.
CGCTTTCTCTTGCATACAAATGCGCCGTTAATGCATTAACTTTGCATAAACAACAACATCATACGTTAACGTACAAGTAGATTGCTCCACAATGGTTTCATTACCGCATTAGTAGATGGGCAAGTCACAGATATTTTTCCCTTATATCGGTAGAATAAATAAAAAATCAACTTGCAATCTTTTGTGGTGAATACTATTCTTCCTCCGTGCAATTTTTGGTGAAATATTTCATCTCTCGTGCAATTTGCTTTCAAACTGTGTTCGTATTATCCTCGCCGAATTTGCAATCCTATTTGATGTTGCCGATAAAAGATTTTAAATAAAAGTGGAAGGAACTAACTAAGGTAACAAAAAACCTTTCATGAAGGTCATTTCCTGCAATTAAAGAAGTCTTATTTAGGAGGTTTTTACAAGGATATTATGACCGATTTCATGTATCAGCAGGATGTTTTATCATTTTCTAATCGATGAAGATTAAAAAATTCCATCTTTCTCTGCTGCAATCCTATATGCCTTTCTTGATTTATATTTTTTGCGTGCGTAAAAATTTCCCGTAAAAACAACGACAGCGAAACATTTCGACTCTTCTATACAGTGCTCAAAGAAGTAAGCTGTGATCTACACTGTAAATGTTGCAAGAAAAACTATCCTATAGCCTTGGCATCGATTCTTTGCCATATAAGATGTGCAACTTTCCACACCACGCCCGCTGAACTTTGAGAGGTAGAGACGAATAGAGCGAAGGAGCATTAGGATATATATATATATATATATATATATATATATATATATATATATATATATATATATATATATATATATATATATATATATATATATGAACAGGTGTATTAATAACGTCGTAGAGTGGTTACAGGTATTAATAATATCGCATAACAACTCAATAAAAGTACATCGAATAAATCCGTTCATAAACGATCACTAAACTTAAAATTAAATAAACTCTTCGTTGAGATCTTAGTATGCAAATATGATTTTCAAAAAAAAACTAGATGAAACAATTACAAACATTTGAAAGTAAAGCCGCACAAGTACTCACCATTAACTTAAATGCCTCATTGGAAACACCACCTTCTTACATATTCCACTTAGGAAGGTCAAAGAGAATGCACATTGGCTTTAGATCAAACCAATTCAGCAATGATCAATAAGTGAGTTGTAATTAACTCCTTTCCTCTTATTAAACGATACCACAATGGAAGTGATCGTTAATAAAATCGGTTGAATAAATTCTAAACATATAGACGGTCAACTACTATTCTTGATCAAACAAACATATCCGATAGGAAAATTTTAATGCGTTCAGTTTATTTCATGAAATTATTTCAAAGTTAAATTCTATCGAATTTGTGCATAATTTTTAATGAAAATTACACGATGAATTTATTAATCAAATACATTCAATGGAAGAGTTCGGCCAAGTCGATTCAGCGAAATGTCCCTTAAATTGAAAAAAAAAAAAAATTCCAAAGTCCTAAATTCATTAGAAACTTTGAAAAGGAAAAATTCAGAATTGGTTTTTATAAGATCGAAATAAAATTACTATTTTCATATATTGTAGACAAACAAACTTTACAACAGTCAGTGATTTCTCTAGTTGTTAGAGTAAACCGTTCAACAAGTACCCGCATAAGTATAAACAATTGTTTTTTCTTAAACCGGTTGAAGAATCACGATCATTTCGGGATCGTGATTCCTCGTTTCACCCGGTTTTAAAAAAACCCTCTCCGATCTGGCCTTCACATATATCAATGCAGTAATATAGATTGAAAGCGGATAACCTCAGATTTTCATAGTGCAAAAAGTTAGCGCTAGAAATTTTCTAGAATTCATCTAGATCAAATCTATAAGAGGTAAAATCTAGCATTATTGAAAAAATTTATACAATAGTGCATTTAAGTTTTCATTAATATCGATTAGGTTTGAAAAATTTCCACAACTTTAAAGCGATGCAAAGATAAAATTTTTTGCTTCTTCGATTTTCGAGAGTTCTATTCAAAACTTAAATTACACTTAACAAAGAAAACTGAAACCTTTTTGCTCAACTTCAGCATTTTCAACGCCTGCTTATACACTCTCATAAAAACAGCTATCACTGCGCAATCTTCTTGTTAAACGAACAAAAGCTCACATCATCAAATTGAAGGCAGATCCGACAACTGCGCACTTCACGCACAATGATTCATGGGGCTAACCTAAGCCTAGATTAGTCAGCAGTTTTTGAAGTTGAGTCTAGACTGCTTGAGATTCACTGATCCGTACCTTTTGGCGTCAACGTCATTTCAATACTTATGTAGACGTGTGCTCATCTATATGGTAGTTCCAACTCTCTAATAACACTAAAACAGCAGGTATTGCTAAATGAACTGCACACAATAATGCAACTGCTTACACCGTTCAATGGATTGCTAAAAAATATTATACGCCCATAGGGATTCAACGCAACTGTCGAGTCATTAAAGAAATAAATGTGACAGCATCATTCCACACACTTCATTTTTCGTCGCTAACCCTCTAAAACTGATTGATGAAGCCAACCAACAGAATAATGAGTGTGGAAAGGCATAAAGCACATATTGTGCTAGGCACAATGGCCAGTTTGTATACCTGTTATCAACCTGTTGTATGTTAGAGCAACCAATAGTTTAAAGCAGCAAAAATTCGTTACGTGAGCCGAACAATCTTGTAATCTAATCCGGTTAGACGTCAAATAGGTATCTATTTCACAAACACGTGGGTACAACCCCTCTGAACTCGACGAATGAATTCAAAACTTCATACAAATGATCATATTTATTAAATTTCATCATTTGACCTTCAGCAGTACTGAAATGCTAGACAAACAGAAGCGTACGTATATGCACACAGATATCGATACAGTCAGATGTCACGGCAACACATTTCGTGAATGCGAATATACAGATACGCATAAATATCGCAAAAAAAATATATATATATCAGCTGCAAAATTGATGAGTGCTAAGGATCTAAGATACACAAAGGCCAATTGGATCCAATCGTGCAATCAATGGCTGTGCACATCTCCAACACTTTAGTCTAAAACCCCTACTCAAACATTCAACGGGATAACCTTCAAGTTTGATAGAGAGATTATTAATCTGTAACCGTCAGATATTACGGAACTGCCAAAGTGAAGTTTTTGGTGCTCAATCAGAGAACTCGAGTTTATTCGACCACTATCTGGAAAGAATTTCCACCTCCACGTTCGGGAAGCTAATCGACCCTTAATCCAAGATATCAAAAACGAAGCATCTGTGGAGCAAATATGCAAATTTTTTTCTTTCGTGGCATCTCTTAAAGTAGAAGGACTTTTTCTTCCTGTGCGCAAGACTTTCTACACAAATATTTCAGTTTTTTACGGCAAATTGTTGTCTCTATAAAAGGTCATACAGGGCTTTTTTTAAATGAAAAGCATCATTTAATGACCACTGCTCACCGTCAGCAATAAACTCCACTTCCTCCACAGTCATATTGATGACTCCTTTCCCATGTCAACTGATCAGCATATGCATACCTTCTCGACTCCTCAAACCTCTTGTCCTGATATTCATTCCTGTTCATTATTTGAGGAGAAGCATCATATGGCCTTCGTTTATGGAAACGTAAATTTTTGTTGCGTGAGCATTTGCCTTTCGCTTATCATTCGTTTAATGAAGTAAAAAAGAACATTATTCAGTGGACAAGACGACAGATAAACATGACGTCGATTTTCGAAAAAGGTTCATCACTCTTATTTATTAAATTCCATTAGAAAAACATCCATCGAGAATGCCCCATTCAATTTTATTATTGTTTTCTCGATGCTGCTCAATACTTCCAACACTCATTCAACTCAAAACTGAAACATTCGAAAGATTTGTATCAATCAATATGATTATATATTTTGAAATAAGAATGGAACAAACATCATTTACAATCATTTCATACCGCAACTGTATGTTTAAAATATTTTGCTATATGCAGGAAAAAAGCCGTTGTGTTACATAAAAAAGAAAAGCCCTTCGATCTACAGCAAGCAAATATTTTCTAATAATTTCTTTCATAAATAAAAACGGAACCGTATATGAAAAGAAATCCATTTCTTATATAAAAAAAGAAGAGAGGAACATTTGAACAAATAGCAAAGTGCACCTGAACATTAGAGTAAATATGAGATAAACCAATAACAATAATACACAAAAGAAATTATTTAACACACAAAGGGAAACTTAGCTCAGGTGCTGCATCTAATGCTATTTCTCCCGTTTTAGGAGTGGCGTGCAGTTCTGCACAATTACCAAAGAAATAAAGATATGGAGATGAAAGCAGTGGAGGGTAAAAACGCGCACAAGATAGTGCCGTCTCCAATAGAGGTATATAGTTCCCAGCATTACTACTATTGTGTGCTTCCTCCACACGGAAATATGAGAAGGCAGCGAACTCAATCAATAACATACATTTTTACAAGGTGCTCTCGTAAAGTTTACGGAAACTGTACGACGCTAATATAAGCCTGAGCGAAAGTGGATGGAAAGACGTCATCAACATTAAACAAAGACAGGGAATATGTCTTTACTAACAGTGGGAGAATAAACCCGTAAAAATGCATAATATTTACTGCAGCGTTCCCACCCTTCTTTACGAAGAGGATAACAATTTGTTTTAACGAAAAGGAAAACAAAAGAGTTCAAAAGCTAAGGAATTTCGATCTATACCACAATATGACCAATACTAATATGACCATGACCGCAGTTAAGAAAATTTACCTATGAAATGATTGCTTTATTTCGAGTAAAAGATCTCATCTCCAATAAATATTCACATAGAAAAAGGAAATTCTATCTGAGGAAAAAGCGTTTTATAGATGCTTTAAATCAAAAGCATCAATACTCGTCCTCACTCGATTAACTCAAATTCTACACGTCGCGAGCACACATTTTAGCCACGAAAGTTGCTCCCAAAAAATGAAGAAAATTAACGGTCGCAGGCTGAAATTTAAAGTTGATAATAAAATACGATAATGAAAGAATCGTTACACTGATCATAAATTCCCAGCGATCCTCAATGACAGATGACATCTTCGATGAGTTGCTTAACACTTGTGAAGATTTCCCTCAGCTCGGTACTCACCGCATTGCTCGCATCGATGCCATATACCCTCTCGACCATCGCAACTAGTGGACGCGCGTTCATGCGCACCTCACTCATCACCTGTAACAGCAAATATCAAACTGCCCCCAAAAACAGATAAATTAATAGCACCATTCTCTCCAGCACGATTTTAAAACAAAGATGAATTAACGCATGGTCAGGTGATCATGCTTGCGCTTCTAAACGATGTTCTTTAATTCCAATTAGAAACGCAACTGTGAACACTAACCCCAGCATTTATCTGACCATGGATTAATCCAACAGCTTACTGCTTAAGCTTATAGGAGCTTTTTGTGCAGCAAATAATAAAAAAGATTTGCTACATTTGTGCAAAAATGACGAATTTGACGGAATGAATATGAAGAGGTGAACAGTGGACGCACAAAGAGATGAAAATAACGAAAGAGAAGCGAATAAGCTACAAATGTCCTGTTTTTGAATGATCCGATTAATATTTCCGCCCACATTCCACCATAAAAAGACCAGGGAAGTTTCAGAAACTCGATATCAGAAATGATTTGTTTCCAAAATGGCACTCATAAATAATGCAACGGAAACGAAAATTAGAGAATACACTAACAGGTTTTGGGTCGATGTTCTTAAGCTTTGCCAAGTGGAGTTTCTCCTCGAAAACGTCTACCGCCATTTTCAACACATTGGAACACTGCTGCTCTTCCGTGTACCATTTCTGTGACGATAGCCGATTAGTGGATAATTGTTAATTACTTCAATTGAGTAGCTTAACAAAAGAGCATGAAAGCGGTGGAATCTAAACTGAAATCTTTCGAGGAATTTGTTTCACATAACAATATTATTTGCTATGCGACCTTGAAAACTCTGTTTGTAGAGCGTATAACAACAGAGAGGAAGGACGTCCCTAAGAACCGGCTCCATATCGGCCTGAGATACATACTATAAATCTGCGGGGAAGTGAAACAGTAGAGGTCGGCTGAAACATGCGGAAATGTGGATTGATATAACTTGAACTTTTCAATTACTAGGATAAACACATCTTTTTTGATATTTTTTGAAGAAAAAACTGCACAAGGACACAAGAAATACACAGACTCTCGGATGACCACTGTGGCCATGCACATCTAAGCTGAGGTTGGAGTAAGCAGGCGAATGAATCCCTAATTTCACCACATTTTCCAGTTAAAAGCTTTTAGAAAAACGAGTCAGATCTGCGTTCTGGGAGGTCTGCGTCCATCAATTACCTACATCAAAGCGCTCAACACACCAACAGCGAAAAACCGCATGAGCATACCAAAGAACTGTAGAGACGAAAAAAAAACGACTTAGAGTTATACCTGTCTGTTGTAATCGGCCAGGTACGCTCTTTCCAAGAGGTTGAGGTATTTCTCGTGTTGCTCCACTGAACAATCTCTATCGTTCGGCTGGTGCAACGCCGCATAACAACGCCAAACCTGCAACATGAGTTGATAGCCCTAAACTATATGGCTTAATTCAGTAACAGACATGGGCCCGATTTCCTGGTGATCGCCCTTATATGCATTAAAAGACCATTTAAATTTAAGATCAATATCGAAGTGAAAATTTGAAGAAATTTGACCTGAAGAAAAAACATCCTACTGAATGTAGAGTACACTCGGATGGGGTGTGCAACTTGTAACTTTTCACTGTACTCTCTTAAACTTAGGTACTGGGATGAAATGTCTTATCGTATAAGTGGGAGAATGAATAACCAACGTGTCCCTCTACTCATCACTATGCACGGATAAAATGGCCCTAGTTGAAGCGGTCGCGTGCCCACGTGCCATCCAAATTAAGCCCTTCCAATAAAACAATAATAAAACATTTGCTAGAAACTTCGAAAGCGCTTCTGTAAACCACGGATCGGAATCATGGGTAAACAACCTTATGCATAGAAAATCAACTCCACGTGTGTCTCTCTAAGCGAAAGCTTATGCATAGAAAAATCAACCATTAGAAAAAAGCGCTTCCTCAAAAACTTGGCAATGTTATACCCCGTCCGCGAAAAATTCCACCAAATTGATGAAATTGGGCTGATTTATTATAAAGGGAAGCAATCACATATACGCACAAACACAAATAATACATATTACAAGTATATATAGGGACTATGAACGGGGGATCCTTGGCATCTTCATTCATAAAAAGGAGACGGAATGTCGCTTCAGGGATTCGCCCAACAGGACAAATGCATAGATGTAATCACACGAAAAAAAAACCTTTGACGAGCACGTTTGTTTCGAAGTCATCCTTGCAAGCAATTTGCACATCTCCTTCACCAATTGATCCGACGGGTCGTGATTCTTCTGAAAGTACAAAATCAATGTGCATTTTTCACTTACTTCTGTCCTTACTTTTTCTCTCGCTGAATTTATATTCAAGTGGGCTATAAATTGCACAGCTGCTGAATTCATGGTAATACAAAAGTCGCTGTCCTATATGGCACTTATTGCTTTTGCACATTATTTTCTATACTGGATGAAGAGCCAACACCGGGTCTCCAAGGAAGACTGAATCGGCAGATGAACTGATGACAGACGAAATATAGTGACAATCTACCGATTAAATTTACTTGAAAACAGTGAAATGGTGCATTTTTTGTGACAAGCATTGCTATTTACATAATATTCAAATGTTCACTTTTAAAGATCTGGGAGGCTTGCCGATGTTCTCAAGTAAACTCAGCGAAGACCACAGTCCACCGGATCAGCATAATCCGCATTACTATTGCACAATTCTCTTGTACTTCCACACAATTTAAGTTCAAAAACTTCCTAGTGAGAGAAAGGAAAGGTGTTGCTATGAGAGTGAAAAAGGCGATTACTCAAAACATTTTTGTGGGATGAACCTACTGTTTCGTTAAAGGTTCATTAATTCGTTTCATTTCCGTTGGTGCGTTAAACTTTCGCAATGCACTAACGATTATCAAAACCCGGAAGAAATCCTCGGGATTCATAGCGACAAATTGCGCACAATCGAAAGAACAAAGAGATATAAATTTCGGCGCATCTCAGAAAAGAGATATTGTAGATGAATAGCATGCGCTTATTCTACGAAAGCGAGAGGATACTATGAAAAGAGGGATTACCAGGTCCTCTATTCCTTAATAAAGACCTTTTAAGGAATAGAGGACCTGGTAATCTCTTTAAACGACTTTTCGAAAATTTTATAGGCGAATCTCTGTTGCTTGTTTCGATGAAGTATTCCTTTAGAGGAGCGTGAAGTTGATGGCGGGGCAATTAAGTTGCCGATGCGAATTGCAATTTTTTGCAAAACCCTATTAAATGCGAGAGTCTTATGCAAAACGAGGATGTACGCTGCAAAGATAGAACGGATAGTAATGCTATACAGCGATAGATGGCTAACCTTACCATTTAACTGTTTCACAGATACACATTCCAAACGTGAACAGTTTAGAAATAACGCTGAATTTCATCCACTTTAAGCCTACAGCAAATAGCGCACGAATACCTCGGAAGGATTGAGCTAAAGATCCCTAAAGATCTTGGAAACAGCAACAGCTCTACGGCCAATTTATCGCTAATCACCTAGTGTCCGGGCTAAAATTTTGACTGACTGTATATGAAATTCGCTCAGGTGAGCAACAGATAAGCACTGAAAAGCACAACGGAACTGACATTTCTAAGTTCGAGCAGTTGTGAAGTAACGATTGCAATAACTTCATCGTCCTGATGCTTCCCGTCCAGATCAATGAGTCGATGTAACGCCTGAATTGTGCCAGCAACGTCCTGTGTGTCCACGCATAGCAGCACGTAATTTTCCCACATTTTTGCGTGTTCATAATTGAACTTCAATGCTTCCTGAAATAATATTTCTGAACGTTTTGATGATGCTTCTAATGCTAACTTGCATTCATAAACACCTTGTGAGCAGGTAGAAACTCTTCAGGGCAAGCATCATAACCAGCAGTATGCTTATTCAGAGTCCAGTCGTACAGCACCGGAAGCATCAAGACTATAACCTGTATCATAAAAACCTACGGCTTGGAAGGCTCGACAACGAAATGTACAGGTGATCACGTCTTGATATGAACCTTTTTCATGCTAGGCTGTTCTTTAGTACAAGTGGAATGATTCCAATAATGGATTCGTAACCGCATCAGCGATCAGCTCTTTCTATTGGCTACACCTCGGCAGGCAATTATTAAGGGCTTCACTTCAAGTTAACTCAGCAGCCGCCCTTATCTTATATGTTTTGGTTACTCCATATAATATCGGTGAGACAGCGTGTGTGAGAGCCACCTGATCAACTAACTGTGCATCCACACTGTCACAGCAATATCCTTCCAAGTCTTACTAGTCTATCTAAGCACCTTTCAAAACACCTAGCTGGACATAATTCGCAAGATGTAGGATCTGCAAGAACATGCAATCGGCGTCCAATCACTGTGGGAAACGACAAATCCTCTATTCTCGTTGGACATTAAGGCCACAGTTAATTCCCGCCCCATAGGATCTTCCATTTACAGTACAGCCATCGCTTCCCGTTGGCCTATATGGCCTCCAACATGTAATCCCGCACTACCTCCAAAAGCCATTAAACCAGCAGGTCAAATGCGTTCATTTCCTCTCAGGGCCATTATTGAAAGGAACGGCAATAAAACGCACAAAAGATGAAAAAGCATCGCAGAACATGAATACATCACAAGCGATGATGCAGATGAGTGTTTCTGTACTTTCCAACCCGATGAATGTAACATCTTATGTAAATTCGTTTTTTTTTTTGGTGGAAACAGTTAACGGATTAAATGAAACACGAGAAGTAAATGACGGTCTTGAACCAAGAGTTAATTCTTTATTAGTTAAATCTAAATTTCCAACGCCCGGTAAGAAGGTAGTGAAATGTCCAGCACTTCTGAACAAACATCCTGCAGAACATCTATCATCAGCAATACAAAATGAACTAAACAAACAACACTATTCCACTTGCCTACCATATAAATGAACATTTTGTGAGCTAAGTCATCGAGCAGTTTTAGTAATGCAGTACTTCTAGCTTCAAGTTCCACCAATCTTTCGCTAACTGACCTGCAAAATTTTCTTTGCCCTTGGTTTCTGTCCGAGTCGTATATATGACGCCGAGAGGTTATTCCATGCTTCGAAATGCTCCGGCTCCAGCTGTACACAACGATGATAGGCACAAGCCGCATCTTGCCAATGTTCCATCTTCCATGCACAATGACCAAGGTTAAACCATGCGCCCAACTGCAATCCATTACTTCACGTCGAATTCTTATAAATACGAAAGGGCAAAGGAATACTTAGCTCAGGTTGATACGATTATTCATACAAAATCATACGAAATACAACTCCTGGCGGCTTCACTTGAGGTAATGCAGCATAGACGTCTGCAATGTAAGCATATAAATAAGAGCAAGTGTGCTGAATAAATACTTATAGATGCCGCATCAGTGCTTTTTATACCACGCGGACGACACATCAAATCCCAAAATATTTCCCTCTATGCCGGAAAATAATAATGCTCTATGTACGCCCGTAAACAAGCCTTGTGGCTTGTCTTCGTGGTCTTGGAATAGGGGCTTACCATTAAGAGTAGATTGACTCACCTACAAGTTGGAAGGAAGCCTACACTTTTCCTGATTGTTCAAAATCCCATTTCGTAAGTAAAAATATTATTTATTCGCATAATAAACATTAAGCTAAAACGATATGGTGATGGATGATACCACATGGGAATTCAACTGCTTCAAGAGAGGCGTTTAACAGATTTCGACTAAAAGCTCTTTCGAAGAAGCTAAATACAAAAGGCGACGGTAGAGACCAATGGAAACATTCGGCTTTCTAGTTGTTCCCGGGGGTTCCGTTCTCCTATTCTGATTTATTGGACCTCAAAGGGAAACATCGAAACCCCTACAAGCTCTGAATCAAATATAACAACTATGCCTTAAATTATGGCAAATGGTCTCAATTTATTTTTTCGTTCAATAAACGACTATCACAATGCACTTATATATATGCATCAACTCAGTGCTACTGATCAGAAGATAAGCAGATGAACCGATGAACGTCTACTGGCGGAATGTTTCGGCGTTACGAAGCCATTATAAGTAAGCAAATCAAAAAACACTTACCCAACGTCCCAAAGCTTACCAGCTCCCCCATGCTGCATCTGTGAATTTTAGGGCAAAAGTAACTAAAAATTCGAGATAAGCGGGGGGAGAAAGCTGTTTTTTAGATGCTGCAGATGCAGCTCAAACACGTCGACTATTGCGTTCTAATATAAACCGCTCACTTCCCAAGGTTGCACGAGAAATGATAAATCAAACTTTTCTGGCATATTATGGTCGTTTTTTAAAAATTGATGCCCAGGACCTGCATAACCGTCCATAGGACGCACAACACATGAGCCAAGAAATTTTTGCGCTTCCATTAATCCGTGCTCCTCAAATCGTCAGCTTTCACTAGCTGATGGAACCAACCAGCAATCTCAGACGAGTCCTTCAGCCCTTTTAAAAGAGGTCTACCTCCAGAAGAACTAAAATCAACCATGAGTGGGGATCACCACTTCAAAAATCCGTTAGGCCTTGCATTTACAGCCAGAAAATGGTTCATGCCTTAAGGCGAAAGCGCAATATTCGCTCGAGAACTACATCACGATGTCAATTTCATTGCAGCATGACATAAAAATAAAGTAAAATACATTAGTACCTCAACATCTAAAAAAAAAACAAAGAAACCTTGATAGGTTGCAACTCCAGTCCTCGCCGCAAACTTTCATAAGCGATATCATAATGGTGGCGTATCATCATCAGCTCTCCAAGCGATAGATGTGCACGTGCACATCTTCCTTTCGATTTCTAGAAAACAATTACCTACAAGCATATATGCAATCAGTTAGCAAATTTTTTGACCCGTCGAGAGAGTCGCAAAGCTGAAATTCGGAGTCGACTCCAATAATTCACCATCCTCTCTCCGCTTATGCAGATCTTATAAATTTACGCTGCCGATCCACCGTTAGGTAGACCATCGATGTCTGGATGAAAATCATTGCTAAAATATCCTATTTCGATAGCAAAGAAATTTATTACCCCTCCTTCCCTCAATAGCAAATCTTCATCCAAACTATGACATATTATAAACTGAGGACGGGATATGCCTCATAAAAATACGAGCTATGGAAATAGCATCATATCTCGTCGCTTTCTGTTAGCCAGAATTACCACAGCAGTTAGAAGGTCGATGGAAAAAACGCGCTCAACGTCCTCTAAGTATACACATCAAAGAATATAAGTACTCATGACAAGCGTGTTACAACAACCACAGAAGCAGTGAATATATGACTGGCAGCGAAGGACTACGAGTGACTTTAAAATGCGACGAAGCTGAAATACGAGAGGTTGAGGTTGATTACATCGACCTCATTACACACTAGAGGAGTGTGCAATGCAGATGGTTGATCAAGCACTGAAAGAAGGCGACGTAGATGGTAGGATAAAACAAAGAAGAGGATTAATGGTGAAACTCAATGGGATTGACAACGCCGAATACTCACTCGATTGCAAGCTCACTGAGAAAATACTGAGCTAGGAACATCTCAAGTTCAGGTACGATCGAATATGAAAGGTGAGAGAATACTTCAAAGGCATAGATAAATGCAAAAAGAATCTTGCGCTACATAAAAGCACAACCACATGGGGCGCTACATGATAGCATAAAAGTATGGAAGTACTTCACATCGAACTCTACACTGGATTTCGAAACGTTATATGCACGTTTTCTAGTCAAGTGAAAGGTGAATGGCGTGAATATTTGGATGTTGTGTTACCGCTACTGTTGGAGATAATAGTATGAACAGTTGAGCGGATACCGTCGCGAGGTATTACTTTGATTTACTCAGAGGATCGCAGGAACTTGAAAAAAAAAACGAAGATGTAGAGCGAAGCATAATGCCATCTGCGCTTAGACATTCAAACGAGCTTTTTATATTGCTTGATCGAGATAAGGGCATGAAAGCATTATTTAAAAAATTAAATAGGCTAATTAAACAAGCTCAGTTACTTTAATGAAAGCAGGTGAAACGAACCTCAATAGCCACCTCATAGTAATTCGGCTCCAAAGTAATATCGCCGAGCATGCAATAATAAAGAGGATTGTGATCGTCTTTTGCGACCAACTCTCTCACCAAGCGCTCTGCCTTTTCGAGTTGTCCCAAAGACCTGTAGCACTCAATGACGTTGTCCCATGCCTCCTGCTTTTCGTATATGCGTAGTGCCTCCTCAATTTAATAAAACTTCAACAACATAAACAATGACCACATCAAAAAAAAAAGAAAAAACATTCAACTAAGTGTTTAATTGCATTTTTTAATGCCACTAACATGCTTGAGAAACATATATTTAGCGCAATTTTTGAAATGACATGAAAGGAAGGTTTTTCCGTGTGATGTAAAGCTTACCATTCAAATAGTGCCGCCTAATATTATGGGGGCATGTCTTTAGACTTAATAATTCAAACAGCGATCTTTAAACGACTGCAAACTCTGAATTTGATCATCACCTCCAAGGTGTGAGGGTGTTCCAAGGTTGCTTGAATTATTTCATCAACTTAGTTAAAGTGTGCTCCGTGACGTACGAGTAAGGACCACGCCCATTTCCAATGAGATCTTAGCTCACCTTCTTCCTCACCTCGGATTGTTTACATGTCTGCGAGAACCCGTTCAAAGGAATTCACTCATTCTCTAAGCACTTTCACCTCATTTGTTTGGTAACATTTATACACTTCGAAATATTTCAGAAAATTCTTGCCTTATATGAGCCGATTCAATTATGTAGTGCTCCAAGTAGGTGGAAAACATCCACCAAACAATCTTTTTCTGTCCGGAAGCAAAGAATACCATAAACTAGTTACGTACACTGATGCAAAATGCTCTACTTTCAAGTCAAGAACCTTGCTTATTAAAATAGCGTCATTACTACAGGTAAGATCAGCCGAGTCTTTGTTGATGGCAGTCATGCCCTGGCAGACGGTCAAGTTAGTTAAGAACCAAGCTACCTGCACAATCTTGCTTCGGAACCTTCACATAACGAAACACGACAAGATCCGTCTAAAACTCCCAGTCTTAAATACAGTATCTGTGCTGTTTTTAGTAAATTCAGTTAATATTCTCGAGTCGCTTGGCCTGCCTCATTTCCGCCTGATTTAACTGGACTGAATCCAATCTCTTCTTCTTCACCTACCTTAACTATACAATTTCGTAAACCGATATTTGTGTTCAGCAATTAAAAACGTCACCACTTCTTTCACCTCGGCATTTTTCACTTCAAATCTCCCCGCGTGTAAAATTCTATTCGTATAATACGCACAACTTTTCTGCGATAAAAATAACTCGAAGGAGCCCCTCACGTATGCAGGGAGGATAAACAAATATTCCTATATTTTTCAGCCTATTATGCCTCAATGAAAGCGCCTTTCCTCGAAATGCTCGGAAATCTTATTGCTTTTCCCAATTTTCCTTAGTTTAAGAGTTAGAATGGTTCAAATTTTTCGATTGGTGACCTCTTCTGCTTAGTACTTCATAAATGCTTAAATTCTAGCAAGTCTGAAATGCCAAACATCAGAACAGAAATTTATCCTCAATCGCAGAAGGATGTACTCCTATATGAATACTGAATAAAAGAGTATTCAACTGGCAAAAGCTCGATCACATCTCCAACACCTTTAAGACCTAATAATCGTAAAGGCCGCTCCCCCGAAGAGCGCTATCACTTCGTTTTTGGAGAAGAAAAATCACAGGTGCAGACTCACGAAAATGGAATGGAAATGAACAGAACTCAAATATATTCACTATCAATTGAGTGCACAAGTTGATAAACGCGTGCGTCACTCTTACCTCCCCTCCCCCCCCCCCCCTAATGGTGATACGCTTTGCATTCGGAAATATTCACTCTCATGGAAGTAATACTGCTGCTACTTCAAGGAATCTGCATCCTTCACCATAGAATCTGCATCCTTCACTAAAGCACAGCTACAACTTGAGCATTATAGCTCCTCGAATTCTTTATAAAGGAAGTAGAGTGTGCATATATATTCTTATAAAATTTTCAACAAATAATGCAAAAATATATTAAAAATTTACCGCAGTGCATCCCAAAGACCGTAGAAGTTGGGTGTGGAAGGCCTGAACGCGCCACGATGGCGGCAGTCCACTAGCCAGTACAAGCACATTCCTGCGTCGCCTCTCCTCTTGTGAACTCTGAATTCCATACTGACCTATCAAAGCAATTAAAAACGACACTGCAAAGCGGTTTCTCCTTCATCGTATTAGAGCCACTCATCCATCCCAAACAAGTCTCCCCACTTCTCCTATATTGGAAGCAATACAGCGATACAATTCTCCTGCTCAAATAAGATCTACGCAATTCTTCCTTGCAAGAGGAGGTTGTCCAGTTAAACTTTTATTTATCGTTAGAACTCCATTTCGCAAAAAAAAAAAAAAAAAATCAACAACCCAAACAAAAGGGTTTCATTTCTTTGATATCAACAACGATCTCCGAAAATCGACTTTAAAAACTACAGGTAAGCATAAAGAAATCGAAGAAAATCCTAACCGCATCCGCAACAACGAAATAAAAGTCGAATTTTGGGGAGAGGGGGGGGGGGAGTGCGAGGAGGAACTTCGAGTGCCGAAATATAAATGCCTCATCGGCTTAGACAACCACGCTCTCTTCATTAAAAAGCATTGTTCGAATAAAACAGTAAATCAATTATCCCCTCGTCTTCGTTCTTCATCAGTGAGGTAACAAGCTACTTAAGGAAATTTTTCGCCATAAGAATGAAATGGTTAATTATGTCAGGGAATAAGGAGGGTGCATCCTTTACCGACCATGACTAAGGTTTGTGGCACCTTGTGAGCAACACAGTGAGGGTGCAACATAGTGAGCCCTGTAAATACGACTGTTCAACTCAAAACCAGTGGCACCTTCCAGATTCTCTTTTGATGTAAGCAAAACGACAGATCACCTCACAGCACAATTGCTCATCTATAACTCCTGTCCTATGAAATGAACAACGAGTAGGTTCTAAGATAAGGCAACAACGTTAACACCACAAAAAAAAAAACGATTCGAGCTGGTCAGTGATCAATGGTCAGTAGTACGAATATAATTAGTTGAAGACGAGATACATAGCATGTGCGCTTCTATACTTTAAAGTGCACACTCACATATCTCCCTATGCAAAGGAAGTGGCAAAGTAAAACCTGGTCATCAATACCGTCCATAAGTTTAGCTAGCAGTTCAGCCTGCGAGCATGCCCTTTGCACCCTTCGTCTACTTCGTTTCTCCACAGCGCAACGTCGTAGAAGCGCACATGCGTAAACAGCCCAATTACGTGCTTGCGATATCACCTTCAAAAGTGCACCTTTAATATCCTCATAACAGGTATTCCTTTATATCTATTACAACACATTTCTCCATTATAACACATTCCTGTCTCAATTCTCTAAACTTACTCTTATAATATAACAAATATTACAAACGTCATGCTCAACAACTCACTAACATTCATTAAACTTTAGTTCAAATTCTGGCAATATTCCAAGGGTAGGAATGCCGTTTGGTATCAAAAAGATTTTTTAATATGTCTGAGGACTATGGTTCCACGACAAGAGAAAAAAAAATCAAATTACCACGAGTACCACTAACTTCAAAAATTATGCATTCTCAGTAAAAACAGCAAAAACAATTAGTTTTCACGTCAGCTTTTGTTTTCAGACCGCAGGTAATACGCACAGGTGTGTCGTTGTGTGTGTGGGATGGAAACACGCCAAAATCAGACAGCCAATTTTGCATCATTCACATACACATGTCTTATAGTTTCTGCATAAACTTTGCGCATTCCACAAAAATTGTGCTATCTGATTATCGTGCAACACTATCACTTAATATAAAAAGGAATGGAGTGTCATTCGATTAACTCATCCCACTTGAAATACCCGAAATTTCTTTGCATGCAGCTTTAAGACCACCTCAATTTTCTTCAAATCTTCAGGCAAATTTCTTTTTCTCCTCATTAAAATAGGCAGAATTTCAATACAAAGAAGTTAGTTAATGCTCTGCATGGCACCGCACAGGTTGTACTAATTGCAGACGCAGACATCTCACACAATCATCTGAATTTGTGCACAGTCACCTCGTGCCCACTTTTTTTGATTTACATGGATCAAGTTTCGCACCCACTGTTGCATGACTGCAAAACCAGTGAAGTTATCACATCCCAGACAACGTCCCAGTAATGGATCGGCTATGCGGCTAGGATTGCTGTTACGTTCCAGCACAGATCGTGAGATCTTGAGGAATGCTGCCTGATTATATCAAGGAAACTGCTTATAAAACCTACTATTTTCTCAGATCAGTTTCGCGACCACTCCCAAATTACAACAGAAATCCTAGCAACGTTCCAAGGATCGGGTGCTCTCTGGTATCAGAACGGATATTTTTTTAGCTCATAAAACGCGTCAGGTCAGATCATGGAAATGAGGTCAACAACAAAGAGCACTTTTGATTCACAGGATTCATTTAAATCAGGCTGGTGACCATTATCTGCAAAAAGTTTGGCTCTTGAGGCAAACGAACCTACGAGCTTCAGTAAGATGGAAATGGATGGCCGCCCAATAAAATTCATCCAAGTTGGTATAGTGGACCTCGAAAAAGAAAATGGTGGACGAATAGGACCTCTGCAGTATGGTGCCTTCAGGAAAGCAAAAAAGGAGAAGTGCCCAACAGGAGCATGTTTTTCGAGACAATTTAATGCACTCCGAGGGTGTTTTAAAATTTAAAGCGTTACCTGAGCGTGATGCATAGCACCTCCTTACTATCTCTGCAGGATATATTTTATGACTACTGCTACATTATAACGTTAGTCGTGAGGTCTAGAACTTATAAGGATGTCCCAAATAAGATCACGGTTTGATTTATACACGAAAGCATATAAGGCAAAGATTCCGTATTAGAAAAAGAGTTAGAAGCAAATCGAACGTTCCATACCAGAAATTGACGAAATCTCTCATAAAGCAACTCGTAAGTCCGATTTAAATTTCACTGAAAACCACTGTTTGCCAGTGAATGAAAATTTTGTCCACAGGGAATCCGAAGTGGTGACCATCCTCCTTTCTGCCAGGTGACCTAATCAAACAACGATTTCTACGAAAAGAAACCTAATAAACCTCCAAAAGTTCATTTAAAAATATGTAGAACTTCCATAAAACATACGTTTTAGTGACCATTAGCCTCAAAGGAAAAAGAATCCTCCTTACAAATTTATCCGTGTCTCGTATAATACCTCATAAAGCATAAACCTTTCGCCGACTTGAATATCCTCTCCCAAAATAATCCC
Organism: Ascaris suum; assembly: GCA_013433145.1. Taxonomy (NCBI): domain Eukaryota; kingdom Metazoa; phylum Nematoda; class Chromadorea; order Rhabditida; family Ascarididae; genus Ascaris; species Ascaris suum. The sequence goes on from CM024181.1 coordinate 358,041, forward strand.
GACGACTATAACTGCATAAAATATTCGTTAATAATAAAACTCAAAACGTACGAATACCTCAAGTTCGCCACTCACCTTATCAACGTATGCAGAACACTTCTCGACGAGCAGCTCATCGTTGTGCTGTGTGCTCGTTTCAAAAGCACATAAGCCAAGTATGCATGCAAGTTGAATGGCGGTCAATCTCATTGTATCGTTTGAATCATCTGCCAGCGTACTCACGCGTTCTAGTAGTGTATCGTCATCTAAGCGCACATTCGTCGGCAACGCAACATTCTCGGCCTCCTTTATCGGGTCTTCGCCGATTGGACTTGCTGAAGAAAATGCCTGAAAAATATGTTCTCAACTTTGCCTTTCGAATTTAATTTATTCAACTATATCTTTGCATTTTTCTTCCTGCTTAAAGATGCATAAGTACTACAAGTCTAGTGAAAAATGATTCTCCCTATGGCTTCCACCGAATAAGGCTGTCGTTTGGCATATTTAGTAACCAACTTTTGTTCGATAATTTATTCAAATCCCCTTTCGATAATGCTCACCTATAAAGCTCATTTTTGTCTCGCGTGGCTACTACGACAGTTTTTGGCTACCGCAAAACCAAGGAAATACTCACAATATTGTCTTGTTCATAATCCTTCACTCTCAATTAGCCCTCTCAAAAACATTTAATTAAGTTATGTGTTCACCACAACAGCGAATACAGTTATAAAATAATTTTGAAAATGAATTCATGTCTTCGAAATTTATTCAAAAAAACACTCAGAAAATTGGCTCAATCGCTGATCTCAGTATGGACCTCATTCGATGTTTTGTTGTTCCGTGTGATAGAATTTGCCCGTTATTCTCGTCCTTATAAGCCCATAAGACATTAAATCTTCCCATCACCTCTATATGTTCGACTACTATTAAGAACCACTGAGAAGTTCGCTTGACTGTTACTAAGCCATCGATCTTTAAACTTCCAAGAACTTCACCAAGTGCCAACTGCGCGAATGCTGTAATCCTTCACTCTTCACGAGCCCTCCCCCTCCCCAATGAATATGAACTCCTCCATATTTGCACAAATAAAATGGAAATCTGCTAGCAAATTAAATGCTGCGGGGAAATACCATCAGTTTTCCACGAATACGCTCACTTCTCCCGTAAACAATTTAGAATTGATAATGTTGATGCTATAAATGCAGGGTTTCAGGAAGAAAAATCGTTGGCGATGAATATTACGACTTCAGAAGCAAAGAAATTACTCGCCAATATCCTCTACCAAGGTCGAAAAATGTTTCAAATAATAAAGGGATCGAATTTATATGGAACGATAACAATGAACACATGCACAATTGTTCAGAACGGAAGGGGTTATAAGCTAATCCCATATTCGGAAATGAGCTTTGGAACGCAAAATCTGGCATATTAAAGTCGCTTTGCCTCATCGATCGAACTTATCTTCAAGATGGAGTTATTCCCAAATTTTTACGAGGTCACAATAGAAGAAAAACATTTATCCAACCCACCCAAGAATGAATTATCTGCTTTGTCTTTTATGACCGCTTATCTATTTTTTTCAATTCCCTTCAAACAGCTAGCACTTTACACTTACTGCACTCAATCTAGTTATTTTGAAGGTTTTATTCCGATGAGTATCAAAGAGGAATTTAAATCATTTTCTTTGTCGATAATTCATTTTAAAGATAATAATATTTGAACGTTTCACTTCTCCTCGAAAATCATCACTTTCATTCATCACAATTTTCAACGGAAATGCCAAAGTGCAAAATAAAAGGCAAACCTTCGCCACGAGTTGTGCGATATTAGTTTGTTGAAATTTCGTTCTTTTACCAAGTACACCGCTTAATTGCACCGTTAGATTCGCCTTTTCAATCGCATCTTTCAAATGTTCTTCAGCCTTATCGTATTCATAATAACCCAGTTGAGCATACATCCTCTCTAAATGAAATTCGCTCGTCATATTCTTCCTTTGTTCCGATGAGAGTATCTCTTCCTCCTGAAATACTCAAAACATCCCAAAAATAAGTGAAATCTTTTCCATGAAATGTTGCAAATAAGATTCATTATCTATGACGCTTGATGCTTTAGCTTGTAATCACACCACAACTCTAAACGTAGAAATATAATTCCTCACCCTTCGTCGATCTATCTGTTTCAGAGCTTTCTTAAGAAATTAAAAGAAAACACCGGCTTTGCACCAAACGAAAAGCTATCAGGCTTTCGAATGCCATATTTTCTCCTTAAGGTTCCCTTCAAAGTATCATAGATAAACCACTATTATATGGACATAGGTAATCAACATGACGCTATATGCAACTGCGACAACACCATAACGATGATTCGACTCATTCATTGGCTCATGCAAAAATCTACTCATTCCTCTCCCTTCATATACACACAACGAACCTTTTTCAATGACCTGCTTGATCAACATCTTACATATGCAGTCATTAATGAATAAGAATGATATAAAAGATGAATTAATTAGAATGAACAGAATATGGCTTACAAAGTCTAGAAAGAAAACACGAAAGCAGTATAAATCCAACGCAGTGATCAAAATTTTGGAAGGACGTTCACGAAAGTGGACAGGAGAAACATAACGGAATGCTTAAATTAGGCAAAAAAAGACCCAGAGATCAGTTGGGAAGAAGAAAAAAACCTTGCGATCTGCGATTTGCTTTAGTTGCATCGCCGGTTCATCGAGAAGATACTGCCACAGTTGCACGCATCGGCATATTGAAACGTTGCGTTCGTAAGTGTTGGCGATTTTCTCCTCTCGATCCAGCAACATCAGCTTCGAGAGCCACACCAACTCAACCAACCTTAATACTTCCTTTATAGCTAAATATGGCACTCCTTTTTTCCCAACTTTGCATACCACTCTAAATCAACGATAGAAGCATAAAATAGAGTCATCTCTCGAGTTTTCTAAGCTGGAATTAAATTCCCTTGAACTTCTCAAATTTGCATAATAATTACGTAACAGCCTTATTTAAACAGTGGTGGCCTTATTTGCCTAGTTTCTTTAGCACTTCAAATCTAAAGAACTACCGAATGAAACGTCAACATTATCCATAAAATACTCCGGATCGAAATGAAAACATTCACAGAGGGTAAAGCAGTGATCGTTAGCCCTCTAAAATGCGTAAGCGAAAAACTATATGAGCACATGGAAATACATGAATCTTAAAAACATCCCCATTATTTGCCAATAGAAAAACATGAAACAATACTTCCTGAAGAAATCAATTTTCAATCCTTGTTCAGTTTCAGCGGAATTAAATTTTAAAAAAAACATTGAAACGAGATAAATACCAGTACAAATACGAGCTACAAGAATCAGGTACAGTGAACCTAAACGCCCTTACATCGTCGAGATTACCTGATGAAATCCGTTCACAATTCAATATTTTCGCTCATATGAAGCAAAAAAAAAAAAAAAAAAAGAAAGAAATTAAATTACCGCGCGTGTTTGAATGGATGATTGAAATCAAACGACAATTCCTTCATGTAGATATCCCTGAAGGGAGCAGATCCACCTTCATATATCTCCGAAAAGGATGTTCGCAGGTCTAGAATAGGCACACTTCTTTCAATTGTGAGCTAAGCAACAAACAATTTTTAAGAACAAAAACTTTGCTAAGCGGTAACACGATACAACCAAAATTTTTTGAAGCTTTTAAACGACGTTCATAAAACTCAGTTTCGTGACCTATCTGCCCATTCTATAGAATAAAACAAGCGACGTGGACAAGGAGCTTTCATGTTAAGGTATGCAAAGGAAGTCGAAAATTCCCACTATAAAGTAACCATAGCGCATTGAAATCTTTTTTGCTAAAGCACGCGAAATGAACTCGTAACTTTAAAGCTCGATTTAGGTAACGACAATTTGAATTCAGGGATTCTCCAACTAGTCTAGAAATGAGGGTACACAAGCTCCACTGTTCCCTCATTTATATCTAAGGATGAGGAAGAAAAACAGTCTCCAGATCTGAAATACAAGATATACAGCAAAGAGAAAAAAAAATTCTAAGCCACAGAATATCCTCTACTTGACGTCCGATACTAATGCAATTCATCACCAAACATCTGCAAGCAAAGTACGGACCAAGAAAAAATATTTCTTACCTAAGTTTTCTTATGCGAATAACATCAGTAAAAATTCATCGAATCTTCGTATATGGGATTTCTCATACGAACAGCACACTTTTCTATACAAAACGACTTCAAAAGATACAAAGATTCTGCTTTGCCTTCAAGTAGGACTATTCAAATATTCTTTTAGGTGATAAAAGTCTGACCCTTTTTAAATAAGAAAATACCCATTCAACCACGCTTAACCAAAGCATTCAAAAAAATGAGTATATTTCGGCTTTATATTTATTTCATCGCACTGAAATTAAGACCCTCAAATTTCCACAAAAACTTCAGTATCGACTCATCCTTAGCACATTATGGTAATCGCACCTCTTTTTTGCCAACGTATGATGTTTCGCATCAGGCCTTGCAAAAAAGTCAACATATGAGACGAGAACTATGAAAAAACTTCAACGTACATACCCTTAATTTTTTATTTCCTAACTTCTAATATTTTCACGTAAAATATCAAAAATTTATAAATTGCACGGTGCAAATAGATTTTTTTTACAACGTCAATAAATTTTAGCTGCAATTTCTCAACTTATAGCATTATCGACGACTACTGAATAAAGAACATATAAGTTTTAAAAATTTGTCAATTTATTCTAAAAGCGAAACTATGCGAAGAACATCCCGATTAGTGGGAATATTGCAAAATCATTCAAACCGATTTCTCAAATATTTATTTAAACGCGAAAAAAAGAATTGCAAAATAGCAAAGTCCTATCACCCTCCCCCCCCCCCCCCCAAAACTAAAATTCCCATCATACACATGAAATTTTCCTTTCCAAAAAAAAAGTTCCTAATGTGCGCATTTCCTAGATTTCATTTCATTTTCTTGATACGAGGCGATATTCTTTATTTTTGCTGCTTTCAGCAACGGAAGGGGAACTTGTTCGGCGTGCTTCCATTTCCGCTAAAGGGGAAGCACCTCCACATAATATCTATATAATACTCTCTTCCGCCCAACTATTCAGGCGCTATCAACTAAAAAAAGAAATGCTAACATGGTTTACAACTGTACTAGTATATTCATTAGAGCTAATAAGCATGCACAACTGCCCAAAATCCAGCCAGAAATGTGTTCCAGGGGATATACAATTGCCTAGCATAGTCCAAGAGATCTATATTTGAGCATAGATAAAACAATTGCTCACCAATACATCCAGTAAAGTTGGCTTCGATAAAAACTTCGAGTAGATGTGCACCCGTTGATAGTAACTTATCACCGCCCCATTTATCCAACTCTGCATTCAGTGTTTCTAAATCTTTTATACCTCCATTTCGCAATCGCTGCATTTCGCAAATCCAGTTTACTGCAATTGAGACTCTTTAAAACCGCCAATTTCTGATATTCCTCTATATTAAATCGGCATCGGAACAAACAATCATAATGTAAACTACTAAATCTAAACCGAGAGTAATCATAAGACTAATTTTTGGACGAGCAACAGAATGCATGAACCCACGAAAGGAACGACCCCAAACGGCGGAACACGGCAATGCTTAGAAGCAATAGTGGCGGAACCACATTATTGATATCAGCCTTGACTTAATATCATTTGGTGCTATGTGGGTCTTTCAGTACATGTAGCAATAACCGCATCGCATTCCCTATCAATCGAGCTCCGAAATGAAACCCCAGAATGGCGACAAAACCGTCGACAGAATTTTGCACAAACTCCCATCCATATCTTTGAAATTGAACATGGTGCGCGTCAAATAGCACCTCAGTATCGCTTTCAACAAAAAATGGCACTAAACGGTAACGAAAATGATTGCAAACACAAAGTTCAAAATATAGGACAACGCTAACTCCAAAACTCAGATTAAAAACATGCGGACAGCTGGTCTCTATGCATAGGAGCACGAGATGCATTCTTATACGACGATGGCGCCATGGACCCTCCACTCGCACGACAACACCGCACCCTACTATGCCCCCATGTCCAAATGGCTGTGCTGCAATCTCGCCTCACTTCTCAACTTAGGTGATTGCGCTATTTTATGATCGGACGACGAGGGCGCGCCCTGGTGCTTCGCCTATATTTTCTCCTCAGCCTTTCCACATGCCCGCGAATTTTTCCGTCCTCAACCAAAACCCTCCCTCCACTCCTCAACGCGGTCCCCTCCCTCTGAACGAATTCCCTTCCCTCATCAAAGGTGAGAATCAAAGGAGCAAGAACTATCACTTTGCAGCATGCTTGCTATATGGCATTATAACACAAACAAAAATGAGGTAGATGTGATCGACTAACAACGCAAACAAGCAATTCAAACAACTCGATATACTCAATGTTTATTCATTTTATATAGTTAATAAAATTAATTGCAATTGCAATACATAATATACTTCTACAACTACGAGTAAAGAATGAAGAAATAGTTCAATGCAGTTGAAAACGTGATAGATATTATTTGCCTTCTACTATGAGGCAATTATAGATGCCTCATCCCTTAAATGCTCAATTTCCTCTCCGTTTTAGAGTTCAAATTCGATGAATTTTTTGGAGAGATCAGCTGTCTAAGGAAATATTAAATCACCTTTTCACCTTAAAAACCACTTCTCATTTCGACAAATCCTCCCCCGCCAAATTTGCCCCTTTTTCGGTAAAAAGTTCTCCACTTAGTCATGAGCAATTTCAGTATGTCTTCAAATATTTTTTTCTATTGTCCTGCAAGCCATACTGCACCACCTTTTCGCGGTACGGGACGGGTAACGGGTTCTGATGGGCTATACCAGCAGAGCGTTGCGTTCTGTCAGTCCTACCATGCTGAGAAAGATATTCCCAGTAGGTCACGGGGTGATGACTGCGTGTTTGATCCTCAGTGATCATCCCGGCTACGCGTAGAAAGGCAAACGGCTGTTAGAGGGGCGCGAGGGCTAGCTACCCGAACGTCACTGCCGCAAACTACAATCGCTAAAAAATCGAGTATGGAACTGGACAGATCTGCACCGACCCTTGGCGAATGGACGGACTGTCAGGCGATCAGGTGACTTTTTCTATCAAAAGAAAACTAGCATTCCTATATTCCTCCCTCTCACCCTCTACTATCGTTCATCAAGAAATCTCACATAAAGCAGTAAAATTAAACACAGTGGAACCACAACCATATTCATCTCGACGAATATCAGCAATGTTACACTGAAAGGAAGTGCTAGATGACAACCTTTCAACCACACTTAGCTTCACAAAATAAACGTCTCCTTTCGATACTTCCATCATTGAAGACATAATAAAGTATCCATTTATTTGCAATAAAATTCAGACATACGGCACATGGGTGGCATCAGTTTCATTTTCCGCTTCATTCAAGAGCTTTTTCTTCATATCAACGTACCGGTACTTTTTCTGAAGACTCTCGGCACGGTGTTTATGAAACAGTATACGATACTCGAGGATTTCGAGTGCTAATCGACAAGAACAATCGTCTCATATTTCATTATACTATAACAATTAAGACCATAAACGGGCATAATATTAAAAGACGGAATGCCATCACATGCATCCGCTAAGTTTGATGGCACCTGAAAAATAAGTAAATAAAATAATAAATAAGTAAAAAAAAATCCGGCAGAGCATAGCAAGTGATCACAAATCGCAGCATGCAATGTCAGCAAAAAAAAAAGTAAAGAAGCACTCAGTTATGACGGAAGTTTTCGGCATTTCCGGCATAAATTTAATGAAACCGTCCGCCGATATAGAGCTAGATCTCTTAGGACGGAAATTTGTGCTCTGCCAATAGACCGCTACTGAACGCTCTTAAAGATTCTCGTACGCTGAGTACAAATCTTCAGCGTGATCAGATAATTTCTTTATTATAATTTTTACAGCAATTTCATTCCAAAATTTCCTAACAAATAGCAAAGGGCTGTGAGGCCTAAATGACAAATAGCCCAGTTAATCGAGTACGAAAATATCGTATTTCATTGCAAAAAAATCGGAAGTTAAATAAAGTATAACCTCGGACGATTCAGTAACGAAGAGGACCGAGTATCCCCAGTTGCGCGCATCAGCGAGATCATGCAGGTATTGAGGCTCTGCATTTGGCAGGGAACCAAAATCGTCGATCACCACCAGGTCGTTTTGTGCATGCTTGATTGTTAGAGCGACACAAAGACCTTGGAGACGGATAGCGTCAGGTAGCATATAGAACCATGTGCGCGGACCACGAACACCGTTCGCAAACCTGCAACATGCAGAATCTCACACAACGTGACATTTCACTATATACACCGCTTACGATTTCTTGATGGCTTAAAGACCAATAACCTCGCAATGCTATGCTACCCACGACATCTGAAGGTGAGAGGAAGCTATTAATGTTGAAATTGGCATGAACACATCCTAGGCAAATGAACTAATGTTGTACAATATTCTTCGCAATGCTCTTCGACTGCAGGAATCGCGGAATGGGATTTACAGCCTAAGCAACTTTTGTTCAAAGTTTTAAACGCCTTTGTCGGATCGTCGTCAACCTCCTTTCGGTAAGAATTAAAGACAACAAAAGGTTGCGAGATAGTCGCATCACAGGTGGCACAAGGAACGACGCATAAAAATGTAAAGCAAGGTGTAGAGAGTGAGATCTCCAGCCGGATATTTCAAGCAAGTGAAACAATCGAGAATTTTTCAATGCCCTGACAAATCTTTGGAAACTTTATACTTTACGATTTATACATCCGCTTTTCAAGATCGAACTAGCCAAGAGAGTGGAGAATTATGAGATCGGAGAGAACGATGCAATTCAAGAACTGCTTACGATAAAGAAGGAAAAGCGAACTAAACGTTTCTAAAGCGAATGAAGCTGGTCGGAGAAAGAAATTACGATCCACCGGAACTTGCATATCTTCGTAGACTTCCTCAATGTCACATTTGGGGCATGCACCTGAACCTTATTCCGTATTGATTGCAAAATAGGAGCTCAATATAACAGCAATTAATGGGAAGATCATCCGAGAACGACGATAACCACACTGTGAAGCAATGACTAACTAAAAGCGACGATAAGTCGAGAGAAGCAACGAATGCAAGCAATGTAACGAACCGCAACGATACAAGAGAATATCTCTGCAGAAAGTGACGAGATGATCCCTCGTTCGCTCGTTCACCGACCCACTTGCACATTCTCTAGTATCAGCCTAAGCCTAAACAATTTTCTCTCGACTGCATAAAGCACCAAGCACCTCTCCATAGCCGCAACTCGTGTTTCTTTAAAATAAAGAAAAAAAATCTCAGCTTCGATCACCTACTCATGACCTCACTGCTGCACCTCCGCTTTATCGCCTTGCAAAATATTAAAGTCATCCACCAGCAGGTGATTGCATTGACCTGCACCACAAATAAGCCCCCACTTGCAGTCCATTCCGTCAACACGTAAACAAGCTATTGACACGCAAATGTGCCCGAAAACTTGCGAACATTTTAACACCAGTCACTGCTCGAGTTGGGACAGCGAATCTTCCGTGGAAACCTTCTACAGCAGGTTGCAATAGCTATGCCATGAGTGTTTTATTAGGGATGTTTTGCTTCTAGCTGGTAATTAATAAAACTGGCTAAGCTGATGAATAAATCTATCTGCATATAGACTGTGCCAATTTCACTGACAACCTTTGTGCTTTCTGGCTGGACTGTGGACCTACACCAGCGAATGCAATAAGCAGCAGGGGCTATAATATGCTACAATATCGCTCTAAAGTCTATGACTAAACAAGACAAGCATGATAAAATCAATTCTGCGACGCTTTCATTGGGCCCATTCACTTATGAAAGCAACAATAGCCTTAACTTATAATAAATTCAGCTGATTTAATAAATGAAAACTGCATTATTTGATAGTTTTACTATTGCATATGGACATACAATAGCCACTGTTTATTATAGAGGCAACAGTTTCATATTTGAACTTTTATATGCACGCTGCTTGACGTATCGAACAGCATTACGACTTTTCGTTTGGCCTTGTCCATCACGTCAAATGCAATGCCACTTTTCGATGAGTGCTGAGATTAAGCTTAATAAGCGCTAAATAAATGAGATACATTTACCTACCCGCCAGCATAAAACTGTGGACTACGTATTGAGCCAGCGTGTGCACGACCGGTCTTCTTCTGTGGCCATGGCTTTCGACCGCCTCCAGGCATTTCCCCCTTGGACAACTGCTTCGTGAACTGCACATTTCGATAAACCAGCTGCCAAGTGACGTTTCGATGGAGAATATCGATACGAGGCGTACATCGAAATACTTCCGGATGCAAATCGATTATGCCACTACGCTTCTCCTCAAGATTTACTTCGTTATTGGCAACCAACAACCCGAAGTTCTTTTGCATATAAATAAAATATTTTCTTATAAAGCAATAGTCTCTTTCGTGAAATTTACGTTCGCACTATGTTTACGCATCATCAATGCTTAAGCTTCTTAAGTTCAATTGAACGGATTGTATACGAAATGCATATATGTATATTTCAATGAGATAAATGAAAATGCGGCATCATTTTGTATATATTTAATCCACATGCGCAATGCAATGAGGATCGATAAGCTCTTGCTCTATGACACAAAATTCTAGAGTATAAGCTTTCCAATTTTCATTATAATCCAGATGTTGAATGGATTTCAAATATCTTCTCCCAATGTTTGCAGCCCCCTTCTAGTACCATTATCCTAACATTACAAAATTGATGCCTTAAAAAAACTCTCAAACACCGATATTCATATTCAAGTCAGTCATCACAAATGAACCGCAATATACAAACAACGTGCTTCGATAGTCTTCGTTCATTTCCTGAGACACATAAACGTAACATTGCAAATATATTTTAGGTTCATTTTCCGGTTCTAAGCCTTAATTATTGCAAAGTGAAATGGCTCACCTCGACAGAATTTAGCGAGCACACCCAACATTGCGGTATTTCAATAAATGGATTATTTCTGTCAATCCTCCACAGCTTTCTGTTGCATTCAACCGCAGGTAGTAAACTTGGTCCTTCGAGATTTACACCATGTGAGACTGCAGTACCCACCGACCGCCTTCCAGTATCGCTCTGCCATGCTCGTATGAGGATATCCGCGCAGCGCCGTAATGATCGCATTATTATAGCAGAAAACGTCCGAGTTAGGCGTATATCGCCGCAAAGATTGCAAACTATTCTCCGAGTAGGACGTCCTCGCTTCACCGGATGCGCCTCTTCGTTCAAAGATTCGAATACCTACGAGCATTTTCATCAACATTTTTGGTCCAAATACGACCTGGTTCTTGAATGGGATTTCAGACACGCCCTTCATTTTATACACAACAAAGTCTACCACTTAAAACGCGAATTACTGGACGCAAAAGAAAGATGCTTATATTTAAGTAATTCGAGAGTAATGAAAAAAGTTCGAACAGATCACTACACCACCTCCAAAAGGGAATGAACATGGCCAAAAACATCCTTCTTCCTACTAGGACATACATTAATGAACATAATAGAAGGTATTGTTGCTAACTCATATCACAAAATACACGACTTGGACAACCAACCGAAAAGAAATGTACTTCACTAGCTTCTTCCTGTGGTATTTATATTGCACTTTTAAGATCAAAAACCTTTCTTATATCACGGTCCAAAAAATGATGCAAATCTACTGGACTACGTTAAGACCATTCCTGCAAAATGAGGGTATTATTGCAAAATTGGAAGAAGCAAGAGCACTACTGTTAAAAAGCAGACAACTATAGAAAAGATGTTGTCGATCATAATTCCCTGCTCCTCCTCGTTTATCGTTCCCTTTAATAAACACAGGTCGTCTTATTTGCAAGCAATACTATTCTGCGGAACAGGTGATAAGACCGCGTATATATGCAATCAATGAACTCCTCATGGATAACAAGTTTATTTAGAGTATAACTCGTAAGCGCATTTCAATGGGAGCATCGCAGATAATTAGGAACATCCAACGATGATAAAACTTGAAAACATATAAAAAGTAGAGCACAAATACAGCATCCGAAAGGCATTCCGTTGTATGCATCTCGTTTCTTGCAAGCTTATCTCCCTTTCCGGAGGTGCAGCCAACTTTAGGCTCACTGATCATTCCCCCTTTTCACTCTGTCGCCGATTTACAACTTCTTCCCCTTGATCATGGGATAAATTGGGCTGAACAGTGCAAACGGTGACTTTAGAATCCATTTAGAATACCACGATGACGTGGAACAGGACCTCTCCTGGATCTCGACTTTCGATGGCTTTCTGGAGCTCAGATCTAGCCATCGGAGTCTAAACGTAAATGCTCCGGTTTTTTTTTTTTGCGAAAAGCGCTTTTAGAACTTTGGTGCGTTTAAGTCATATTCCAAAAGGATCTTGAAAGAATCTCTTCTCGCGTGCTGCCTAATGCAGCAATTGAGTGCTTCATAGCTACACAAATCTCCCCCCTCCCCCTATAGTAAATGACGGTACAATGAAGAGATGGCTTCGAGTTTTTGAATGTGCGATGAAGCGAATAGGAACTGCTGACTATTATATGCAAATACCGCAAAAAGGCATCACAGGTAAATCGTCTCCGCAACCGTAAGCAAACACTTTCAAAATAATAACCAAAAAACGGCTTGACAACGATAGGCAACAAGTTCTTGAAGGAGCACAGCAACCGTTGAAGAGTGATACAATTGTGAAACACCGCGATAAATCCATACTACCCTCATCTAGATCCAAAGCGTTATTAAACTCTTGTGAACAAAGCAATGGGCAGATGACAGAATGAAGCAACACAAACACGCTAGCAATCCGTTCTGGTAGAGCACAGATTAGGCAGGGGAACACCGAACGCACTCAGAGATCGACGGCAAAGAGATGCGATATTTTGCTAGCTGAATTTCAACATGGTGAAGCAACAATAAGCTTGAAGAGCAAATACAGATACCACTCGTATTCAACGTTTAAAGGCAATAACAACACAAACAATGCAAGCATACCTCACTGCCCCACCACCAACCTTTCAAGCCCTACTGGTTACGATCAGTTCAGTTGGTGCTGGTATTCCACTTCAGGTCAATTTTATCCCTAAGGGATCAATTTTATCCCCATCCCTATGCGGACCTCTAAGGGAGTTGTTGTCTGCACATACTAGTAATGAAGGCAATCTCCCCTGCCCTGCATCTCTCATTCTGAAACTCCAATGGTCTCGGTTTAGAAACCCGTCTCCTTATTTTCTCAGAACAAAGCAGGTCACACCGATACTTCTACAATATCGGTAAACCCCCAGTAAAAGCCCCAGCATCTTTTACTGCTCTAAGCAACGGAACGTTGCCACTTTTTTCTATCCCTGGCGAATGTACTCTGCACAGAGACGTTGCTAACTAAAAATCCCAGCTAGCACTTTTTACGCACCTAATGTGTATCTGCTTTTCAACACCGATTTTCGACTATCCCTTCAGTCACACCGGAAAAACTTGGACAATAGGTCTATACCAACTCTACATCAATAACTTAATCACCACGTCGGTTCATGTGCTCCTGATCCCTATGAAACGCAATGACCGGAAACTGCACGGAATTAAACGAGAAAAATGGTTTCATGGAAGTGTCAAAATGAGTGGCATTCGGCAACAAGCAACCATTTCAAATGAAACCGATCACCGAGGCCGATTTTTTAAGAACAAAACTCGCTAATCGGTGGGATACTGCTTAAACTCGCAAAAATTTTTCAACAAATATTGCAACGATCACAAAAAACTAACAAACAAACGCATTTTCTCATGAATATGTCATTCCTAACATCGCATCAAAGCAATACAGACAAGCAAATCTTAGCTATTTCCCATCATCGAGCATTTTTTGCTTTTGAAAGGGATTTTAATACGGTCTGCATATATATATGACACCAGCATATATTCATAAATATCGTACAAATAAACGTAAATAAAACATATATGTATACTATGTCATATGTAAGTATTTTTAAACATAAATACGTAAAAGAGTCGCAATCATCAAAAAATTCAGAGTTATCTGCGAGTCAGGGTCCTGCCTCGCCGTGCCCATCCACGTTCAAATTTCCCAGCAACACCTTACATCTAGCCTGATTCCACTTCTCGAGAAGGTTCCATTCCAAAAAAAATGAAGATTTCTGCCATATTCTGGACAAAAATATCACTATGAGCAAATTTCAGTGAGCAATATCAAACCTATATAGAATCACTTCTTGAATCCTTTTAGAATGGGATAAATCTGATTGAAAGCGTCATCTATATCCTTCTTGAATTTCGCCCCGGTGATCACAACCTGAAATGAAAAAATGATTTCTCAAGCAGGCAAAGCACTCGACTTCTTCGATCTCATGAAGTTTGCCACAGATGACCATATTCACTGATGAACACTCAAATTTCGTCATCATATCCGCTGCATAAACGAAAGGTTGTATACGATTTGATGGCAGTTACGAAGGCACTTATACAGGCTGATCGCTTCCAAGCTTCACAGGAAGGCATTCTACGCAATTAACCTCCACCTCAAACATTAGCAAAAGTACAATAACAGACTAACTTGCACAAATTAAAATCCGCCTGATAGATTGAGAACCCGTTCGGGCGAATCGAAAAAATGCACTTGACAATAGATATGCCGATCTGAAGACAGCGCCATTCTAATTTCTCCCACATCTCTCTCAAGACAAACTTCAGTCAACTGATCCGGCCAAATATTAAAACGTTCAAGCTCGGAATGCCAAGCAAACAGCCACACGGAACCACTTTTCAGAAAATAATAACCGACTTACTGCTTAACTTCAAGTAGTAAGTTACGGCAGCAGTATCCTCAGAAAGCCTCCATATTTTGCATAGTTCAGTAAGGTGAGAGAGGTTATGAGAAACCGAACTTCTTTTATACGTAGTAGGCTGGTACGCTGTAAGGTGCCAACAGCCAATTTTTCAACTAAGATAGTAAGTGGTGAAATAAGTTTTACTGCCTCGACTGAAATTAAACGAAACAATCGAAAAATCAATCGGATCATTTTCAATGAATCGATAACCACTACGTTCCGCGAAATACGGAGCAACCGTTTGCGTTGCGTAGCTGATTTTCCATTGCAGTGAGATGCCCCATATCATGCACCTTCCTCACCATCGTCTGTATTCAGAACCCCAAACATGGCGCGCGAGTTGGCTTCATAAGGGCTTCGTAGGATTTTTTTATATCGAGGAGGGGTGGTCAACACTAATAATAACTCCGAGAAATATTCAATCCTCTAAAACTCAACCTCCCAAAGTGCCTTCGGATGAGAATAGGAGAATAAGACACATGAAGATGGCATAAAATTAAAAAATTTACCTTGCCACTGACGAATATAAGGAGCACAACACGTGGCTTAACCATCCGATAAATAAGACCCGGAAAAAGCTCGGGTTCATAGGTCGAGAACTGGGTGTGCGTTAGGCATAGACCCTCAAGCTGGATCGGAAAACGCACATCGCAAGACCCGACCATGTTCTGCACCTGAAAGCAGCAGTTTTTGAATCAGGTTCTGAATAGATCAAAACCGATATTATCATTCGATGTTTAATAATATTGCAGCGATATCAAATTTCCCCTCTATCTTAGTGGTGAGCGCATCTCTTGGTGCTGTCTTACCGGTGTGACCTCATAATCAAATTAATAGCGAATGGCCGTATATATTAAAAAATAAGGAAAACCTCAAAAAGCAATGATTATCTTCACCCTCAAGCTAAATAACTCAGGTGCCCCGCAACTGTAAGGAAGTTTCTTGGAACGAGTGACTAAAATGAATCCAATTGCTTAATTCCAGTTAGCATCATAAACCACAACTGAAAATTGCGGGTAAACAGATATAACAAATGGGGAAATATCTGTTTCTCTACAAGCTAAAAACGCATGTAAGGACCAAGCGCACAAAACATCTATGGTGACTGAAATGTGCGCCTACATGATACTAACAGAAGACGTAAAATCAAGTCAATGGCAAATGCTTTGCAAAAAAAGCATTATTGAAAAATGAAAAGGCGTCTTTCCAGTGAAATTCGGCTAGGAAAATGGGAAAAAGTCCTCATTGGTGAATCCCCGGCAATGACGCTCTAGAGAACGATGTTCCCTTCCGAAATATGTCATTTTACCATATTTTTAACAACATGTGAGGTAATCCGATGATAATTTAAACCCTAAAAAATACCACAAAAGCTTTGCTTACAGTACATTTATTTGTCCCAACTAAACCGTCGCAGGATTATCTCTTATCAAAGGTGAACAAGTCCTGAAACCGAAACCGGAGCTCGAAAAGTGGAGTCGCGTAAGAGCTGGAGTTCGGCACAGGCATTACTTCGATTTCTCCGTTTGAAGAAAATGGACAAGGATATCGGCTGGTGGGCTCTATATATAGACAATAAACGGAAATAGTCAAGAAGTAGTAGCAGTACCTTGAATTCAGTGAATTTAGCATTAAATCCAGCTTCTGCACTATCCTCGCATACTTTCGAGCAGCCAATCTAAAACATAAAAGACTGTAGGAAAACGATTCTTTCAAGTACTAACAACATTTATTCATAAAATGCTGTGCAATGCCAACATGAAAGCGGACTTACAGATTGCCAATAAGCAAACAATCAACTTTGCCATAAAATTTTTTGCAAATCCTTCAAAACGCCCAATAAAAGCATTCCCAGCGAATGTGCACTACACTCAAAAATGCCGCCTTATAAACTAAAAATTCTTATTTTTTGAAGCAACGTCAGCAAAAAAGTACTATCCACCTGAATAACTTAATGGAATTTCCGCATAATATGCAAAATAATAAATAATTTCCGTAAATATGCAAATAATAGATTTATCCAGAAGAATACTCTTTAAAAGAGATTCAATAATGGCATTAAATGAAGGACAAATCAGGACAACGAGTTTCAGGAGAGACGAGAAAGAAAACCGCATTGACGAATGAATTCAAACGTAAGCAAATGAAAACTGAGCTTAACATGTGTTGGAAGTACTTTGAAAGCGTTTGCAGTCGCCAATAAAAACATTTACCCAAGAGTTTTTAGGAATTCATTACAACAATGAAATGAAAGTTCTAGGTGTTACAACGGCTTTCCTAAGACGTGCAGAAGTTGATGCTACCACCTAGGTTTGCTTCTTCTACTCACGTGCAACCTACCTGTTGATTATTATGCTTCCTTTTGTGCCACTGAGGAGATCATTGAGCAAGACGCTAACTTTTGAGGTGTCTTACGTTCGCTTTAATACCCGCTGCATGATTTGTTCATGCTGTAGCATGTTTAAGGGTTCCTTGGCAACTTCTAGGCAACATAATGATCGACTAAAGAGGAGTCAATGGGTACTGGTACCAGACTCTCAAAACATTCTCTGCGTACAAAGAAAATGTGTACATTTTGCTGCAGTTACCTAGGTCTTGTTCTGGGCTAATGAGTGCCATTATATTTGCTAGTTCCTTGCTTCTGTAAGGTAGATTACTATCCAGAGAGCTTTTCAGGATCCTTTGGATTCAATTAACCGCATAGTTTTCAATTAAAAACATACATGTTGCTGTCTGCGTACCTGTCTGAACTGGCTTAACCTGCACTGGCATATAATACACCATGAAGTACATAAATAAGCCCTTAAACTTCAATACTGCTTCTGATTTTGTCCCAAGCCATTCATACCGCGTCAAAACAAACAGAAAAAAAAGAAGAGAGTCAGAAGATGGAAAGACGATACAAATTAACCTGCTAGCTTCCTCGGATTTGGCCCCTGTGCACACCATCTTGCCCGATGAAAATATAAGTGCAGTGGTCCTAGGCTCACGTATACGCATAATAACTGCCGCAAACCGTTTTGGATTATATTCAGCATTGCGTGCGTGAAGGGCAATCTTCTTAAGATCGAGGGGCACTCCTGCAATTATCAATATAATTCCTTAATATTACCAACAAACTGCAAAAAAGAGCAAAAAGGATTATGACGCCTCACCGGAATACAACCCGCATCACCATGCATAAAGTTCTTCCCCAATTTGTTTGCTCCACATTAGCGGCAGCATCTCTGATTTTTTATTTTCCAACTAGCATTTTCTGTCACAGTTTCGCGAGTAGCACTGGGTTCTAGATACGACTTCATCGTCCAATATTCAGAAAATAATTCCTATTGAATCAAATTTTTTTTTTCAAATACAAAGATAGGTAATCAAGCATCCATCCATCCCCAAAGTTCCCCCATTCAGCTTCCAACTTAATTAAGCACTCTTCATTAATCAATTCACCTCCGACTGCCGCTGGAAAACACGAGCAGATATGTTTACTGAAAAAGAGTGCCCTTTAAACGCAGTCGATGAAATGCATTTTACATACAACTTGCAGTAAACAGCCCGTATCTGAGCGGATTAATGGATGCTCAGTACGCAACATTCTAATAGGTTCCATTCAGCATTAAACTCGTAAAATAAGCTGAAATATCAACGCTGATAAACATCATTAGCTAACCTAGGTTGACGGTGGAGACGATATTTTGTAATGCTGGAGAAGGAACGTCGATAAGTTGAGAGGCTGGTGTCTGCGGAGCAACCGTGGCCACAGTCGGGATATTTGAGGCAGGTTGGAAATGGTCGCCGGCGAGTGGCGTCATCGGAACGGCCAGGTTACCTGGGCCTACCGATGCGGGATTCATGTCCTGAACTCATAACCATTGAAAACAACCATTCTGTTAGGAATTTACTGAATTTACTTGCATTTTATTGCAAAGGAATTAGACGCAACGAGCACGCATAGCTTTGAGAAACTTCAAAACCTTAAAAGCACAATAATAAATTTGCGTCTCTCTCAGGAAACAAAAGCAGACATACGCAAACATACACGTGTCTACATACCTATATTTGTATGCACATGCATATATATATATATATATATATATATATATATATATATATATATATATATATATATATATATATATATATATAGCGGTATATACAAACGGTCTTGGCGATAGCTGGCTTTCCTTCACTTATAGCAAAATCAACACCAGGCTTAACAAACGCGTACTGTTCCTACAACAAAACAGAGGCTTACAGCTTCTTAAAACTGAACTTCTACATCCTGAATCATCAAAGTTCAACTAGCTTTCCAGCATCAGCTCTAGAAAATAAAAACAAAAGTAAAATAATGTATGGATCACCTGAAAGACGGATCCCGGGTTGCCACTAATATTCACAATGCTCGAAGGACCACCTCTTTCGTGACTGAAGCCTAATATAGAACTCGGCCCGCCTTGGCTGTTCAGCACTGACCCTGAAACCGACAAGGTTCATAACGCGCCTTAATGGTGGCAAGAGATGTGCTCTTATGTAAAATCCGTCTACATTATATGGATAAATGCTTCGGAAGTTGCTACTGAATTCCTGAGCAATCAAAAGGACTGACCCCGAGCTTCATCTACACATGTATCGCCTCATAAGATTTTTCGTAACACTGCGGCAACTTCATCGCTGATGATGCTCCAATGGACCAACTACCATATGCATTGGCTGGTTCCAAAAATTACGCACTTTGAATCCAGTCCACGAAAGAAAATGAGGGAGGAAGTAACGCAAAAGCTTGGAGTACCTCACATGATTGAAAATAAGCAGATTCTTTAATTATTTTTTGCAAACAGTGCGCCTCATATCGACAGGACTTCGTTTCGAATTGCAAAGCACAGAACGCATATGACACTTGCAAACAGCCTGCATTAGTCAAGTGAGGATGCAAAATGCACTCGGTATCCCCAGACAGCCTCGCAAGCCCACACGGAGTTTTTGAGAGCGGTCATACTCCGCAACGCCTCACCGCGTAACTTGTGTGCCCGTATTCTACTGAATTGATCTACTGAAAGTAAGGCATATAGCCGAGGTGGAAGTATTCCACGCAGACACATTCCTCAAAGATCATTCTCCTATCGCCGGAACAAAGATTTGATCCATTTCGACTTGCACACTGCTGTTCCATTTCATCTTCGTTTTGCCTAAACTTTGAACATATTCCTCTACATCCCCAATTTATTCCACTTTTTTGAATCCTAATGAATATTTCCAGAAGGAGTATGTCCTTCCTTTTCAGGCAAAAGTATTTAACGAAAGGAACGGACGAAAGCAAACTCCTCACAAGTGTTCGGTGACAGTGACGGTTGAAAAAATCACATTTCAGCGTGACCTTTCCATTGGATTGCATACTCATATTTCATAAAGATTAGACCACTCTAAAGGGCGCATCGATGCGCGGTCGGGATGCATTTCACATGGGCACTGAGAGAAAGATGAAGCCAACATCTTACTGTGTTAATCGATAGCTTAAATAATTTTGCAATTTCGCATACAAACGACGTTTCAGTCGAGTTTACAGAATTCTGGCCCGAAACACTTTAGCAAAACTACCTTGCTCAAACCTTCGATTGTTCTAGACAATTCAAGTGTTATGCTCTGCCAAACGGCTCATCTACCTTCAGAGTGGACATCTAATGTTCATAATGCATGAATCAACCCATTAAATACTACAGATTTTCATAGAGCCATCGCTGTAACCTTCCAAAGAAGTGGACTCTTTTCTCCTATCCCATTTCCGTGGAATTTGCTCTGTAACAGTGAATCTGGCCCCTTTACTTTCAGAGCTCCGCACACCGTTTTCTCCAACGATTACAATGTAACTTCGAACACACCGAAATCAGCACAAATATGTGGAATCGGGAGGCTTACCCGGTCCATTGTGGTGCACAAGCATGTTCCCACCTAGCACCGAACTCGGTCCTGTACCACCCAACACAGAGCTTGGCCCCGCGCCTGTCAGCAACGAACTCGGATTCACATTGTTGCCAAGCAACGAAGTTGGACCGGTGCTCCCAAGCATCGTCATCGAACTGGGTCCGGCAACGCCAAGCGTGGAAGAAGGCCCTCCTAGGACGCTGCTTGGACCCAGAATGGAGCTCGGTCCTGCTCCTCCAAGAACGGATGATGGGCCAAGTATAGAGCCTGGGCCGCCAATTGCACCCGTCGAAGGTGTCTGTCCACCCAGCACTGTTATAACAGATGTCGGCTGCGCCGGACTGCCGAACTGATCCATTACAGGACCTCAAATTCAACGCAGTCACGAATATCTATAATCACGGCAATGCTGGAAATGAAAGAGTCAGAGCGTTATTCATAAATAGGCACATTTCGTAACCAACATCAAAATGCCACTCGCCTCTTTAACGTGCTCTTGCGAATTTCCTCGGAATTATGCCGGCAGTTTAATATGGACCTAAGAGATGCCAGCGAAAATAAGAACAACACAGACTTTGTGGAGACGCCGAGTAGAAAAGTGGAAAATTTGCAGGTGGAATATCAACCGAATTCCCTCCCCCCTTCCCCCCCTCACTCCATCCTTCTCATTGCGAATTGTGTAGATGTGGCAGCTTTTCGACGAAGGCGAATGAAAGTTTCTTTTATTCACTCCTTCCCTCCTCCTCGAGAATGGCAGAAACTCTAACTGGGACGTTTAACGGCATCTCTGCCCGAATGGACGTTTAGTCAAGTCGTATAAAATGGGAGAGGGAGAGGCATACTTTATGTGGCACTTGGTCGGTTGTATGGCGAGGTGAGGAGGACGGCGTTTTTTTTGCCTATTTTTACTGCGTCTCGGGCACTCTAATGTTCTCATTCAACTGCGTCCTTCGTTCAAAACTAGCATTGTCATGTCTATACGTATTTATGAACGTATATCCGCCTTCTATCATTTAAAATTAAGACTCAAATTAAGTTAAATTTTGAGTGTATTTCACGTGAAATGATATCTGCCAACACCAACTTTTAAAGTGGCCATCACCTCAACGGATTATAGTGACTTAAACGTGCTTCAAAATTTAGGCGCATCTGACGATTGGTCGGGTCGCATTTTACGAGTTTTGGGGTCATGGCGTACTTTGATACACAAACTTTTTGCAATAGCGCTCATTCTGAAGGAGAAATGAAGGGAAAGGCAGCATAGGACATCGTGCTAGCTGTTCTGGAACAATTGCTCACCTGTTTGCCCTCCTGCACAAAAAAGCCCTCTCCTTTTCTGCACTCCGTCTGGACAAAAACGCTTGCAGGTCGACTTTCTAATTTTTACCACCTGCAAGAAATGCAACATCCTCTCATCACCACTCTAATAGTGCAAACTCCCCACCTGCAAACTGCAATGCTTCAGAAGTTTCGAGGACAAACCAAACCACTTGAGAAGCGTACTAATGAAGTTGGCACGATGTGTGGTTTTACAATCCTGCTTGCAACACCAAGTCATTATTACAATCATTTTACAAGCTACAAATATTTCCTGCCATATTGCTTGCAAAATTTAAAATTCATAAGCCGATTGCAAAATGCACACAAATTTCAAGTACGTTCAGCTGTCGACAACTTTTTTACAAGTTCAGGCGGATCATGGATACGACCTGTGCACGGTCACCTAGGGGGTGTGTGAGGTATAGAATTTCGATTATCCTTCTTTTTCACTAATTTTGTTAAACTGCTCCTTTGCATTTATGAAATGCGTCACCTTCTACAAGCTGTTGGCTTCAACACGAAGATCTAATATAGAGCTGGCGGATACGACTTGCAAGATGCGTGAGAACAGAATCAAATGTTGATATTAACTGGCACGGTACACGTCCCAACCTCCTGATCAACCAGTTTCATGGGTTGTCAACAGATAATAAACATGCGAAGTGGTACTTTCATTTGCAAATTAATCCTCAATAAAAGAATCCTTTCTTGGCCCCAGTGGTTGCATGTCAACCTTTTTTAGTCTTTAGAGGCCTATGATTCGTTCAAATTGATAGATATTCTCGGATATCCGATTTGAAAGTATTGCGCACAAAAAGACATGCAGAAACACACAAAGACACAGCATCCTCACAACGGAGACTTACAAACCCACACCATAACGAAATGGAGCAAATTTATAAACCTGCATCAAAACAACACCAACAACCACCACACGATCCTCACCGAAAATTCAACCAGCCATCTAGCCCACAAACACCGTTCTGATGTACCCATCTGCGTATTGCCCAGGTGGCACGTAATTGCACATCGACCACTTTCGGCATGGCAAAATCAAAAACTTTCTGGTATCGTACTTGCAAATTTCGTGGTGGGACCGCGCTGAATTGTGAAATATTGCAACCATATTCTCGGTGTCATACTCGCATAAAGCACTGCGGCTGAGGTTATCTACCAGCTCATTTGGGATTTTTCCACAGTATTGCTGCGCAAACTACTTCACTAACCAATTGTATTTCTCGATGCGATTGATAATAATTTAAATTCCACCGTGCGTCATAATTACCTGATGGCGATGGTACGCTAACTGGGAAAAAGGTCGATTGCTCCCGAAAAAATTCTTTGCCCAGAAAAGTGTTTTCGCATAGTATTTTCCCGGATATGTATACCTGAAACGATGATTTGTAAGCGATGATGTTTGTTTAATTAAAACACTATACAGCGTGCCTTTGGGTTGAAAAAGTTGTCTCTTTGGCATTCAACATAAACAGTCACCTGGATAGACTAGTCCTCGATTCGACAGGTGATCTCGTTTATTAACACATCGTTTAAAAATTCTTTTTTTAAATTTGAATGCTTCTTCCAGCTATTACTTGTTATTTTTTTCTTCTCTCATCATTATGTGTGTCCATATGTACACTATTCTTCCCCACTTTTCTCCTCATAAAATAGGATCTCGATTATCTGCTTATCTGTTTAAGGCACTACTTATCTGCAATTCTCCTAATTCTTCTCTGAATAAGGACTATACTATTATACTGTAGCTATGCTTGGAAATTCGCCGTGCATACGATGCGTTTCAAAAAAGCACATATATTCGAAAAAACCCGCCAAAATTTTCGGTTTTCGACACCAACTTCCGCATCGAGTACTGCGGCTTTGGTACCTTCCTTCTACCCCCCCTCCCCCCTCCCCCGCCACCGAATTCCTCACTCAT
The DNA here is from genome assembly GCA_013433145.1 of Ascaris suum. Classification (NCBI taxonomy): domain Eukaryota; kingdom Metazoa; phylum Nematoda; class Chromadorea; order Rhabditida; family Ascarididae; genus Ascaris; species Ascaris suum. The sequence continues at coordinate 382,156 of CM024181.1, forward strand.
ATCCACCAATGTGTGTGAAAACTGCCGATATGTTGCAGTTTGAAAGCACGAGAAGCAGCGCAATTGACAATAAAGCCGCAAGAGAAGAGGCTACTGACTTCCATCGAACGTCCATAAGCGTTCAAAAACTGGTACTTCTCGGCAGTTGGTTTCAGAAGACATCGATGAAATTATCCTGAGTGTTATACGACCCAAATTTAGCACGACAGGACGTTGCGCCACACTGAAGAGGCGCAACATCTCATCCCCCTCACAATGACATGCTTCTTTTTCGACCACCAGAAAATTCAACCACCATAAGATGTGCTTCACTAAGAGAAGACCGAAGACCGAACATGAGCTTGATCATACTTCTAAAGCATCATGTAATGATGCAAAAACTAACTACTCAAATGTGATTCAAAACATAGGAGATAAGTGCATCGAATATTCTCACTAGGAAATAAGAACATTGCCATTAGGAAACAGTCTTTACCGGTTCCATAAAAACTTGCTTTCACACTCAAGTCCCCTTACTGCTCCGTCACCAACAATCTATTTCCAGCCTAAAAAATAATAATGGCAGAGGAAGTTCATCATCTAAGTCAATTGATACTTTCTTATCGATGAAAATCTATTTTTTATTTTGGTATTATTCCACGTATCTCTCTTTTATTCATTTTGAGCAGCGCTATGAAGACTTTAAGGTACAGGATGAACACAGCAGAATTCACTCTACCTAAAGTGGTGTGTGTGGGAAGTTCCATTCCGAGGGAAGGACCTGACAACACTAAAGGTATTCTTGGCTTCCTTCCTCTCCTGTCTATTTTTTGCTCTCCTTTATCTTAGGCTCGCAGCTAATTCGCAAATACTCCAAAAAATCATCTCCAGCTTGAAATTGACGACTCTCTCGGACAGAAATAGCATGAGCATCACCTACTTTCATGCCGAAGAATGCTGGTACTATCAAAAATTAAAAAAAGGCAACTTTAAAGACTGGCAAGTTACCTCAACTGTTGGCAACGGAGAAAGGAGGAAAAGCAGGCAACAGCATCCAAGAAACTGCTCGAGACCTCAGACGAAAAAAAGCCAGGTTATTGCCTAAAAAATTAATGAATAGAAAAAAAGAGGACAACCACGTCGTAATGGCGTACCCAGAGAGAGAGAGAGAGAGAGAGAGAGAGAGAGAGAGAGAGAGAGAGAGAGAGAGAGAGAGAGAGACACCGCTGTGACCGACGACTGCCACAAACAACGCGAATCCGCATCAGCTTTACTTCATAATCAAAAACTAATAACAACATCATTAAACGCAACAAAGCAAGTTCTCTCGTCCATCTTGTGTGATCGATAAACTTATAGAAGCACGAGAACTCATCTTTAATTTTAATGTCGGCCAAATTCCACCTAATTTGCTTATAACGATAGATCTCCATTAAAATACCTTCTTTGCAACTTTCCGTAAAAATAATATATTCAGAAAACATTTGCAATCAAAAGATATAAGGAGACGTCAAGTGTGCAGACAACAATGAACAAGAATTTCATGAGGAAATATGCTATCAAAACTCACAATAATCTTTAATATTCAATAAAAATGAGTCAGGGAAGAAATTATTGCCCGGCTCATGTGAGTTCATTGACAACTCCGACTTCATACTGCCTTCTTTTCGAAAACGACGAGCTCGCTTCTTCTGTGGCTCTTCTTCCGCATCATCGTCGTCGACCTCCTCGTCAGAATCTCCTGACTGCAAAGTGATCAGCATTAGAGAAATATCTGGTATCAACAAATAACCTGAAGTTTCAAGCGTTTATATCATTTACTGAAAAAAAGGCATTCAAAAAATAAAACAAAAGATAAAATATAATCGACTTTCAATCTAATGCGCCTCAAAACATTGTCCTTTTATTTCGACTCTAAAGTACAATACTGTCATTTAAGAATAATGGATAGTCATCAAGAAAAACGAACAGTCGCTATATTCCATCCCGACGCTGTTTCAAATTTTTTAAAACAACGCGTGCAAAGTTCCAAAAATTCCCAACACTTTTTGCTTGCTGAAACATCAATTATATACCCTTTCAAAGATGTGTTGTTACGATTACCACAGACTTGATCGACTGAACTGCACAATCAAATGGCTAAACATCTGCAGTACAAATGAATGACTTCTTTCATTGCAGTCAGATTTTTGCATAAAATCCATTCGCCTCATTTAACATAAATTGTAAAACGAAAACAAACTGAAAAACAGAAATAAAAATAGTTAACTGAGTGCTCCACAACACTGATATAACCACTCTTGCAACCGATATAACAAGAGTTCGCAAAGATCGCACCTGCGCTCTGCGATATTTCTCTTCGAGAGCATGCTTAGCCAGCTCTGTGCCAAAACGAGTACTCATCATTCGTGAAAAATATTCCTCGTCGTCCTTCCAACGGACAAACGATTCAACCCGCTGAACACCGCGATCAACGAAACGTCCTCTTCTTGCCACATCCCCGTACCAGTGCCTTTGCAGCGTCTTAACAGACATCTTGCAAGTAAAGTTAAAAGAAAAAACCTCTTGTCGATGAATTTGTTTGTCAGACAAATCTGGTACAAGGCCCTTAAATGAGCTGAATTAATTCCGACAACCCTTAACGAGACAGCATCTTGCTTCGAGTACGTTACCTTGACACACGAGTAGCCATCTGTGCGCTTGTTTAAGGCAAACGTAAAAGCAAGCACACAGAGAGAAGTTGCGAACAACGAATGAACATAAAAACAAAAGCGAAAGCAATAAGAGTTCTTTCTACCTTCCCGGCTAATCATCGTATAAGAATTCTGGTCGAAAGTGAATCAAAGGTGAAATATCATCCAATACGACAATAAAGTTACAAGAGAAAAGCGAGTTATCAGTGAAACGTAAGGTCCACGTGAACGAACCCCATTTGCCCTTCTTTTTATGAACTACATACAAGAAAAATGAAAATGATGAAAGAAAATTAATGCATAAGATAGAAAGAAAATGATTCCACATAAGCAGCATAAAGAATTATGCTGTATACAAGAAGGAAAAACCAATCCAAAAATAAATTTCATATACACAGAAAAAATTTTCTATCTGCTATAATAGGCGAGACTGCTGTAACTAGCTAAATGCCACAGTAAGATTACCGCAGTAGTAGGATAAGCTAAAAACGTTAGCGAAGGTTAAACTGAAAGCGGAAACGCATATCTACCTTATGGAAGCGTTAATATTAAGTAGCCATTTTATATTTACTTGAAGGACCATTAAAATACTAAAAGCTGCATACCTTAACTTCCCAAAGCGAAGAATCGAGGGCACCGCATAACTTCAGCCGCGTTTCATCCATATTGTATGGGTCAGCCTCGAGTGTCGCTTCAATTCACAACATTACTATGTAAAGAAAGATGAGAAAAAGGTGAAATAGGACAGCAAATCATTTTTTGCCCTTTCGAGCTTTACGCCTACAGAATACATGAAACCCTAGCGTGTCCATCACTTCCAAAAAGTTCTCGCAGTTCTATGCAACTTTCTCTACTGCATTCTACGATTTAATTGCAAATAGAAAAAAAAGTGATCGTATAAAGCTAAATAAAGGCACGTTAGCTGTCCTTTCAAGTTGGCAGATAATAAATCCACCACTCCTTTCCTTTGGATAATTTCCCCCTCCCTCCTGTTCCTTTATTTGAAGGAGTATAAGCCAGTGTTTTCTGGGAGGTTTTTTGGAGAAAAGAAATTTGAAGCTATACAATCCACCACATTGAGTTACCTAGAATATCGCGTTTTAGTGGCTGACACTATACTTCAATAAATGCGAGTATGACTGAACTTCCTGCTTGAAAATTTTGTCACTCAAGCACCGTCTCATAACTTGTTCTTTTGAATTATCCTCATCAACGGCGACCAACATCTAATAGACAAGCGGACTTATGATTAATAAGGAAATGGTTGAAAAAATATTCGCAAAATTTTCAGTAAATAAGCAGCTATTAACCTGGATTATCTCTGTGAAGCAACACGCGGACGCCTTCGTGTCTCGTTAACAAGTTCCGAATCAAAGAAAGCAACGGTTCTTGAGAGCACAATGGAGCCAACAATGCCATCCGAGCGAGTCGCTTCAGGAATGCTGCCACAATGTAACTTGCCAAATGCCTAACAATAATGATCCGCTAACCAACCCAAACATGGCCTTCCAAGTTCATCCAATATTAGCGCTGTTTCTTAAAATATAAACAACACCGCCTTAATCAACTGCGAATTCTTCGTAAAACAAGAAAGGAATATAAGGATGATTAAATTCCCACTCCCCCTTCATTACGATTAATATACAAAGAATGAGAAAATTCTTTCATTAACTACCATCAATTCCTTCCCAATGACATTAAAAAAAACATAACAATAAAGAAACGCTCACGTAGATGAGAGGAAGGTGTCGAGAAGAGAGAAAAATTGCTTGCGATAGCTGAGATAGCAAACTGATGGGGTAGTTAGCGCATAGACGCGTTCGAAAAATTCCGGGAATTCGCTGCAAATATAACGGCTGCAGCATTTACCTGGTCAAAAGTTCTCAACAGGTTCAACCCAACATTACACACTGCAGAATACCCTTTCATACTTCCGTTCCCATATGTCTCCTCGGCAAATTTGATGGCCTTCACTCTTCTCAAAAACTTAAAAAATTACCTAACTGTTCCTTGCGCCTTCGACTGCCCACATATTTTCAGTATTTTCAAAAACTTAAGTTTCAGCGTTTTCAAGAATGTGACGTCAGAGTATGAAAGAGGAGAAGGATGCTGATGCTGAACTGCGGAGAAATTTGATGGATGTTGCTGGGAGGAGAGTGGAAAGGGAGAGGACGACACCTCGTCTAATAAATATAATTAACATCAACATCAAATACGCTCGTAAAAGGAGCCCCGAAAAAAAACACCTTGAAAACTTACAAATTGTATTCCATAATAAGCCGGAAAATAGCCGAGAGAGAGATAATAGCGAACACATCGCCCAGGCGAAAGACCCGAAAAAGGAAATCGCCTGTGAGAGATGCATCTCTCAACACTGCCAGAACGCTGTCACCAAGGTAAGGCACCAGCCGCTTCAACAACGGCCTCGGCAACTGAAAGTCTTAATTTTACACAACCGATCAAACAAAACTGTATAGTTTCATAGGAAGCACACTACAGTTACCTCTTCCTTCAGGTCCTATTCATTTTTTTCTTATACGCTTCATGTGGGTTGGACGTCATAAGCTGCAACCTTGTGCAACAACTCTCAAATTTCGCATTATATAACGTAGAAACTGGGTGTTTTGATGCAAACTTTTCATGCTTCATCAGGTTAAAGCATCGCTTTGCGTTTTCCTTATTGTCCATCTGCCACTGCTGCTTCTTCGAAGATATGCGAATACTTTGTGGCAATAAATTTCAAGGATTCGAAGAGATTTAGCTCAGAAGAAATTCTTTATCTACTTCCCCACAGAAGCCGCTGCAGAACGACCTTCTGGTAAGCCGCGAAGGGAACAAGAAACCCTTAGACAGAAAGACGCAAAAAATAGAATTCATATTTGATAACGTCCCTGCTGTTGCATACAAAAATAAAAGCGCAGGATGCTATGCAGACAGCGACGGTGAAACAGAATCCGAGCTACAGTTATGAATAGGAATAAAACAGAAAGAATACAACTTACTACCTCGTGCCTTAGCAACGCAAGCCATGCTTCCTGATACCACAGCTTCAACTTGCTGTTCTTTGGGCCTGTCCTGATGTAATTAGCTGAAAATAGACAATAGAGTAACGATCAATCATGAAACACAAAGAGTGTTTTATATAAACGCAATTTTCTAGAGGATAAGTCTTAGGCAACTTTTGCAATGAACATACAACTCGTCACTACATTTAGCACCTACCCTCCTGCACAGATTTTAGCGCTCCACAAACCTGGACTTAGCCAGCATATTTACCAACAAAGTCTTATACAAAATGATTCTTGTTCGTCTTAGTAATTCTGCCTTAGCGTGCATAAAATTATGGCAAGCGACCAAACATTTTTGAATACGGCCACTTCTTGTTCATTTATGAAGCGAAATCGATACCTACATGATCCACAAATAATCGTCATCCATCACTTTCTTACAAACCGCACTCCGCCGCCTGCCAATCACTTCGAAACAATCAAAAGTTCATTTCTACTAAACAGATATTACTCTCTAAGATCTTTTGGCAGCGATGAAAGGTGGCCGCCTTTCAGCTTTTATATCTTTCGGCCAAAGAGCAGCGTATTTCAGCTCAGAAAGAGCCAAAAACTAACTCCACTCAAAAATTTTGCTGGGGAAGCGCTCAGGATTTGTTTTGTTCATCACCCCATCTCAGAACAGTTGTGAGGCCTAGCAGAAAAGCGGCTCCATATTGTCTTCCGGTTAAAAAAAATCACGCGTAGTAGGGAGCAACTTGACCACGCGGTGGCCCCACTATCCGTATACTCAAGAAAGCCTAATTGGGGCGCATCAAAGTTTGTACTACAGCCCACCATTACGAACCTTCAGGTGAATTACTGCTCCTGCAGAGACGAAAAACATCCCTCTCCCGCCTTCCCCGCGGTTGGCCGGAAGATTACTGGTCTCGGAATGCCGAAGCTATTACGCCTTTCAGAAAGACACCTTCCTCATGCGAATGAGGTGGTCGGGAGGGTGTTCAATTTTGAAAAAAGAAACGTGCATAAACTTTTCCATTCAATAGCTTATTGCAACGCTTCAAGTAAAGGAAAACGGTTGAAAATTTTGCTGAAAAAAGAAAAAAAGAACATATAATGTGAGAAGAGATTTTACAATATTGCCTCTCAAAAGAATCTATCAAGAACCCGTCAACAACTACGCGGGTAAATTGGGCCGACTCATTATCCGTTTCTCGTCATGACCCTCCTTGCTCCAAATTTTCATCCATACTGCTAAATGTGCAGCTGCCTCTCAATCCTTTTTCAGATGAACGTGTGCTGCAATGTGCAAAACCTTACCTTCAACTTGGTAGAACGGCGAAGAGTATTTCTTCGTTGGAAGAGGAAAGAATCTAAGCAGCCGATAAACGTTCCACTTCTGAATGTTACTCGACAAGTTCTGAAAGAAATTAATCACAACCTCACGCATATACAAATAGAAGATCTACACTCATGCACCTTAATACCGCTCTATTATTTCATTTATTATTTCATCCGGTCTAATCGGGCAGCCTACAAATGCCTTAGGAGAGAGAAGAATTCAAATACTGATTCCGCTCCTATCAAGAACGTGCACGCTGCAGATTCGAAACCATTACTTATGAAATTCCAAAATAAAATTTTTTGAAAAAGCAGACTAGTAGCAAATTCACAATGAATTTTTTATGAAGTTTACGGAGAAACTGAAAAAAAATACTTTATCCGAAAATATATTAACAAGAAAAACAATAATCCTTCTGATATTAAAATGTGGGAAATTTAACGGGTAACTCCTTACCGCAATTTTAGGAACGATCCTTTTGAGTGTAAGGATGTAGAGGTCGAAGTAAACGAAAAGTGCACCACACATCTCCTTCATTCGCCTGCTCTCTATCGCTTCATCACCCACAACTACATCAACCAGTGACTGCAACACAAACTGATATTACTACGTTTGTTAGTACCAAGCTGAATTAAAACTCTAAGCAAACCTGATCCACCTTACGTGATCGCTTCAAATTCTATGCCAACATAAGCTTGTCCTATACCATAAACAACGAGTCCTATATTGTAAATATGTTACCAACAAACCATAAAAGATGCCATGGAACAAATTGTCCAGTACAATGTGCACCATTTTCACTGACCACCTATGAGAACAAGGAGTGATTCATGTATGGACAAAGTCTTTGCATTAGCTTTCAGGTATCGTATCATCCTTAAATTTAAAAACTGCAACAAACATTCACTAATTTGTACAACTCATAATTTCTTCGAATCGGACGGAATATGGCATCCATTTGAGTCGTTCGCGACAAAATTGGCTGAGTGGAAGGATGCGAGACCAAGAAATACCCTAACAGCGCGACATCCCTAAGGTTGCCGAACATAGCCGGCTTTTCCATTCCGCTTTTCGCTCACCCCAACACAACCATAAAAACATACGTTGAGTGCGCAATTGAGAGGTCCCGAGACTTTTGACCTGTTGGCTTCATCCACATAGAAGGGCTCCACTTTGCGCAATTCGCCCAATACGTCCTGCAAACAACGATAGCTTAATATCACCACCCCTCGTGGCACTCCTTCCCTCTTCCCACGTAAAGCTCCTGTGCAGACAACAGAGGCCAAAAATTTTGTGCAGCAACTTTTTCAGTCCATGAAATAAAAGAAGTACTCAGCCTTCAAAAATCGCGTAAAGTCGGATTTTTAGTTCTTCGTCATACTTTTTTTTTGATTTATGTGGGTCCCTTTCTTCCGACTTGCCGGTCATCATCCTTATTTTCCCTCTTTTGACATCAACTTTCTTAGCCTCTTTACATGACCTATACGGATGTCTCATTCAGTTGGCAGACGTGAAGGGAGGTTTGCTATACTCTTATGACCTCAGTGACAACCAAACTAGCCTAGACCAAGTCACCTCCAACGAAAAGCAGTGCAGAAATCGTCTGCCGAATCGATACATGCATATGCCTGCTTACTTTCTTTCATCCTTTCTCCCTCTCTGCATTCAATTTAGAGTTAGAATTGTATATCACTCGAAAAATAAAAAAATAAAAAGAATCGGAAGAGCAGAAAAGTGGAAGATATAAGGATGGCACTATAACACGCGCTTCTGCGTTTGTCTCGATAACCAACCAGCCGAAGAAATATGTACAACAATGATAGATGTCTGACAATGGAATTCGACCACCAGGGCAAAAATTATTCCCAAAATGGACGTAAATGATCTGCAGGAAAAAAAACTGTGTTACAAATTTCATAAAGTTTTCAGATATCACTAACTCTTGCAAAAGAGGACAGGTGATAATGAAAATAAGGTTAAAGGTCTACTTTCACATTAGATCATACTTATTAAATTTCGACCCTACACACCTCGTCGTCCGCGAGATGAAATTGCTTTACGAGTATGAGTAGAGAAACGCACAAATATGATTCTTTCATAAAAATCTGCAAAAAACCACTCATAAAAATATATGAAAGAAGATATTTCTTTGTTTTACTTACAACAGGATGTTCCAGGTCTAATGAGCCCAACTGCTGGATCAAACGGAGATAATGAATGAAACAACAGCATCGAACAATGGAATGCTAATGAAAACTCTCACTGATATGTGAAATGTGGTCTAGAATAAAGCGATATCGTTGCAAACAGAGAAACTAAAGCTGACTTGGCTAATCAGAATTCCTATTATAATGGAGTGCCCTGGTGCATTACTACCGACTCATCAATGAATCCACGAACGTTTCCATTCGTCAGCCAACCATGAAACTGTCTTCAGTACTGAGATCGTAAAACGGCTTAGTACACCATTTCTTACGGCATATGCTCCCTTTTATTTCATCTGCAAACAAAACTTCACATTGGAGGCAATATTATAAACAAGCAACATTCGACAAAAAAAAAGCTGACCTCCACTGAGTGAGAAGTGAATATTGCCATCCATCGCGTTGCTTCAGCTGTATCAGACGTCGTCGATGAGCCCAATTCCTCATTGACCATGCTGCGTCACAGTCGCTTTCTCTAAATTTCACCTGGATATGAGTTTGTTTCATTTTGATACCTTATATGGGAAAATATTCACAGATTATTTAGCACGAGCATGAAAAATCTGCGAACAATTTTATAACAAAGAACGAAAAGAAAATTCAATACGCAACATTCCAATGATTCCAAATCATTGATCTTTTAGCCTGATAGTGAAATTTGGCTGGAGTGGACTATATCGAAACTTTAGCGAAAAATGATATGGATGAAATATTTTGAATTTTTCTTAACAATTTGGTATCAAGAAGCATTCAAGGAAACCATGGAGGAATATAGTATTCCGAATTAGCTCCGCAATTAAGTAAAGAAGAATTTTCGATAATGTTCAAGATATATATGGCACTTCCCGACTATATTCTTATTCGGTAACAACAGAACAGTGTAATCTCCACTGAAGTTCGGAGTCAATTATGTAATAAGTTCGCAACACAAACAAAACCTTTAGGAGGATGATTTGTTGCCCCTTCCGTTCCTTCTACATACCGCTCTTACCGTCTCAACGAAAACTTCATAACTGATTAAAACGAGTAAAAGAAGTTTCCAAATGACTCAATGAAGTCAATGATTTCGAAGGTTTCAGGCAAGCTATGAAGCAGTGAAAACCAAACATGACGAAACGATCGGTTAAAAGTCGAGTCAAAGAAGGAGAATGAAAATATTAAGGATGCCCGAAAAGCTTCCAGATTTCCAAACAGGCAGTGAGGAGCTCAACAAAGAACCGCATAAAAGAATAGCAGGAAGAAGGATCGTCGATTCGCCCAACACAGCTAACCAGTGGCAAGATCATGATGGTGAGCATCCCTTCCTGCCACAAACCGACTCCGTCCGTGATCCACGTCTGTCTACCAGGTCCTATCGCCACCAACTAGCTTCATGCGTTATTCGCCCTACAGCTTACAAAACTTGGACCTTTCTTTTATTTCATGTTACAGTAATGCCTAATGAACTCCTATTTCGCTTGGAGCTCGGCCACCAGTATCTGCTTAGTCGGCAATCAAATCAAACTCGTATCACCGACAACCCCTCAAGACTCTAATAAAGCAGGATCTCCAGAATCGCATCTCTATGCGCTAAAACTAACGGCGAATCTTGAGTTTTCATGTGCGCTGATCGGAGCTTCAACGGATACGTATATGCTGAGTTCCACTGGTTGGACAATAACTAAAATGTTTAAAAATTCATCAACGGCATTCCCATACAAAGAAGTTTTTCGCCCCCCTCGACGGTTACATGCATTTTGCCATTCAGTCGGAATAAAACCCACGAAAACGAGAATAAAAAGAAAAAAATCGGCATTCCAATTAAAAAAAATTGATTTAAAACAATGAAATGAACGGAAAAAAACGATGGGTTAGAAAAAGGGTTGGGCAAATTAAAGAGTATATACGGTCGATTAAAGTTTCGCGATGCAATCGCCTAATGCACAGGCCGCCATATAAGACGCACATATAAAAAGAAAAACAAAACCGGTAACCGTGTTCCGGATCAAATACCTTAAAGACCGTAAAACATTAGCAGCTAATTGCTCGGACGGCATTTAATAAGAAGAAATGAAGTGAGTTAAAACGTTTTAGAGAAGCAAAATCACTTGCAAATCGATTCTTTTCCGTTGCGCTATGAAAGTTCGAGAATATGAAAGCATTGAAAGTAGCGTCCGCCTAAATATCAAGTGCAAACTTTATAATCGCGTCAAATGCACTCTCAGATCAACCAGAACAGGAATTAATCTCGAATTTCAACTCCCATTATGAGCAGCTTGAAAAGGCTCCAGTAGGCATCTTCAATAAAACGACATATGGACAGGCGGAAAAACTTGATCGAAAAAGATGGCACAATGTGTGCTTCCGGATCCTTCAAGTGACCTACGAGTTTTTTCGTTGCTAAAAAAAAGTCTTTATAAGTCGTAATAATGCTTTTAAGTCTGAAATGATTTAATCGAGTATGCACATTAATAAAGAGAGCCCATTTTTGTGCACTTTCGATTGCATCATTTACTAGAAATTTGATAGGTTAACGCGAAATATTTGTATAGGACGTCAATATTGCCGCATATTTTAATCACTAAATTCATGGCTTCAGTTCACCTCTCCATTTGACTCTAATTCAAACACATATAAATATGCCTAAAAACTGTAAAAAAAAAACGCCCTGTAAAACAAAATCTTTGAAATCTATAATTATGCATATTTAGTTAGATTAATTTCTGGTCATTAAAATAAAAGCAAATGCAACGCTAACATATAAACGAACTGATTTCAAGCAAATCAGCCCTAAACGAAACAGACTTCAAATACGCAACCGCATAGGATGAGAACAGAAAACACCTCAAAAAGTGCTGTCTATAAAATGTTTGATAAAAGAAATTCTGCTCAAAATAATAAAATGCAGCTACTTAAAACGACTTAAGCAAACTATGTCTGCGCGATAGGAACGACAGAAATAACATAGAACATCTGCGAATTTTTTCAACAGTATTGCTAATCCCTTGTAGAAATTTGCTCTCCCCACACAAATATCACTCACACACGCTGCATTCCCATATGGGAACAAATAGATATCTTGAGTGTCTCAACGCAGCGTAATCAGCTTATGCGTTCATTGTCCATAAAATATGAGCGCGTTATCGTATTTTTCGTTGTAAGAAATAAATTTTTAAAAAAATCAAATATTGCAGCTCAATATCCGCAATCGTCTTATATTTGTAACCGTTACATTTCATAGTTGAAAGAATATAGGAAGCGTCTGTTGAATGTGATATTATTAGCAATTCGCAAATATTGGGAAATTAAATTTATAATTATAGTTATTATTGTAAATACAAAAGAGAAATATTATTTCTCCATTTTCTTTATCATTTAATTAGAATGGAAATTTCTGATGTTGAAATGATTTTTTTAAAAGCATTTTTAAATGACTGAAATATTCATAAAATATAAATTTAAAAAAAACATCCGCAAACATCTCCGAGGAAATTCCAACATTCAAATGAAAGAAATTAATAAAAAGAAATCTGTACATCATACAAAACATCAAAGGAACTTCATAATTATCAATATATATTATTTCCACGAGTGAATTATTTAAGCAATATTAGCCGATGTTTTAACTTCGTATAACGCATAATTGTAATATAACAGTCATTAACATGTACCAATTAAGGCAGAGCATTTAATTATGGGCGGCGCTTGGCTGGATTTCAGAAGGTCGTGGCCATAGATACCATCTATCCGATGGTCGTGTATGACCGCTCAGATGAAGTATTAATGCTTTCACGTTATTTGCTCGTATTACCTTCATAGGTAAGAGAAGATTAATCAGTGCCTTCGTGAAGTTTTGTAGACCTGCATCCAAACGTTCTTTCATACAGTCTGAAAGAATGGCTAAACCTATTATGCGAGAAAGATGAGAAAATTTTCGAAAGAGCAGAATGCTCAAAAACAAATGGGGATTAAAGGTCTCGAAAAGGTCGGTCGGTTCTAATTCTCTAAATGGAAAGTGACAAATGATACGTAACATTCGCTCACCTGTCCAGAGTGACATCTCATTTCGAGTAGCTTGCCTACCTGCCCAGGCAAACCAGTTTCATAAATTATCTACAAATGATAGAAATGAGCAATAATATATTTATATTTTAACAACCTCGATTGCTCATATAAACCTTCCATAAAACCCTCGTTCCTTTATTATTCGACTGGTGTAAAATCAAATGAATGAAAAATGCTAAACCTATATGGAATTAGATCCCTTTATATACCTATAACTTCTTTTAATTTTGACAGATGAGTGTGAAATTTTGTAAAGCAAGTCATCCCATAATGTACACCTCATCTATTAAATTTCATCGCTTTAGCTTAAGTCATTCTTCCACTGAAATTACTAGACCTACAGACATGCGCATATGCACATAAAAAAGGATAGGGCGTCATCATCTTACGTTCTTGCAAGGAAAGGAAAATTCATGAAAAAAAAACTCATGAAAATGGAATAGGCGATGCTATTCATGTCAGATCGGAAATTCCCGGAACTTACAAATAAACCATGCTTGTAAGTTGTAATTCGACCTAGTTCCCACAATATTAGCATGAATACGCCTTCGAATGTTGCTCACAAAAAGCAACGTTTCAAGATCTTTTCCAAAATACTCTTAAGTAGATCTATAATGTACCTCCATACAGCTTGTATTCAGTTTGTTCAGTTTTGAAAATTGTACATATTTCTGAGGACGTGATTTGGATGGCGAACTGTTTACCCAATGGCAGCAAGGTACGACTTTCCGAGAACGTTTCATTCAAAAATCATCCACCTTTGATAAGTGAACAAAAATTTCTCTAATAATTCTTTTATATTTAAATAGGCATTACAATATTGCTTCTCACTCTTATTGTTTTTTGGTGTAATAACATTCCTTTGATTTTGCCCATTAAGGTACGATAATGTCTTCTGCTTTGACATTCAATGCGATTAGAAATTGTTTTGCAGTGAATCTTAACAATGCACAGAATAGAGGTAACTTTTGCAACAAACGCTCAAAGTACAACGGAGAAGGTGGAACTATCTCGTTTCTTTCGTAAATGTGAGAGGAAGATTGAATCGTACAATCACAGTCGAACCATTTAGGTTTCGACTTGCCCGGCTTAACCAAGCAAGCTCAAAGTTCTGGAGCAATTTCCCCTTCTTCTTGATCAATTCCTCTCAATATTTCAGCTCGTGACCTTTTCGCGTCATATAACAAATTCAACACTATTCTCAGAGATAAGCAAAACAAGACGAGAGAGGTTGACTATTATTGTAAAAGAGACGCAACTACATTCATCCGCTGGTTGAATTGCTCCTCCACCATTCAGATTGACAGCAAAGCAGGACTGTTCACAATTAATGCCAGCATAATTATATGCAAAGAGTTTATTCGATTGACATCAAATATAATCCAAGCATAAATTATTGCGTTTTATTAGCAATCGCCTCTCTAATAATTAAGAACGCCGGCACAGAAATCTTCTTATGTATTTTTCGAGCACCTCTCGTCTGAGGCATAAGTAAATAAAGCAATATGATAGCCTGCAAATTCATATGTCATCTAGATCTAATTGCTCACTTTATATATATATATATATATATATATATATATATATATATATATATATATATATATATATATATATATATATATATATATATATATATATATATATATATATACCTTAATGAACAACCTGCCTGCTAGGAAAAAATATTTTTGCATATCATCGATTTGTATTGTATTTTATTCATTCACTTGAACTCATAGTTTCTACTATGAAACAAATTGAAGGGTGAAATAACTATACTCACTATTATGTAAAATAAGACGATTGTGCAGCTAAAGGGATAAAGGAGAATCCACTTTGCGATTTCCACATATGTGATAGTTGATTATATGGACACTGTAAACTGATTGTTCACAAGCTGTTGACGGCAATTAATTGTCGCTGTCAGAAATTCATTAGGTAAATCAGCAAAGAAAACAATACCTTAACGAGCCAATAGATTGGGAATACTTCGAGTATCAAATCTGCATACGAGTCGACAATCAAGAGGCTCCCATATTCCACCCAAAAGGGCAACCATGAAAGCGCCATTTTCGAATCTTTGTGACGAATCACCTCAAAAATTTCACCTCTCGAATTAAAAATCAAGTAAGCCTCTAATAAAGATTATCAATTAGACGATCATTATTCACTATGAATTAATCTTTCAGATTTCTCGCTTTACAGAGAAGCTATTCCATTATGTTATGCTATTCCAAAGAACCGAGAGGATACACCACTGTCTACAGCACCTAAGGTCCCCCACAAAACTGTGAGGTGCGTGCGTAGGAGCTATTAGTGGTCGAAAATGGCACAAAAACGAAAAATAATTTGTGTTATCACCAATTTATTCTTACAGTTTTGCTAAAAACGCGTCAAAGCTTCATTACCAACATAGCTGGTTCAACCATTTCAAGCTCCGGTCTATTTCATTTCACCTACTTTGATTATGCATTAAAGATGCCTTGAGAACGACTCAGTTGCTATTGTATTATATTCACCGTGTTTTTCCTTTTGTAAATTGTATAAAATGATAAAATAACTACAACTAAGCAGTAATTTTGTATAATGTATCAAATTTCCTGTTGCGTTTCTGCTAGGACTGGTTAGGCGATTATTAAGTGAATAACAGCGAGGAACCTTTCTACGACCACGTACCCCGTGAAAGAAATTCCCTTCTTCAGTACCTGTGAGGTGTTTCTTGTGGTGCAACTTGAAATGTGCACGCGACTTTATATAGGTGTGAAATTGCAAAGGCGATCTCTATGAATAAAACGGCATTTGTTACGCTCGAGGAAAGGCTATGCCTTCAACCAATTTTACCCACAAAGCGGATGGGTGAGGACAGAAATCAACTAGCGGATTCGGTTTCCGTAGGTACTTTATACTATCCCGATCAGCCTTTCCTCGCCAGAGAAGCTGTCTCAAGGTTGAAATTTCGCCACTCCTGCGAGGCTCATGGTGTGAACAAGTAGCAGAGGATAACCTCAACCGTCTGATATCGTGGTAGCCACTCAACGCATCTTACGCTAGCGCCGTCTATACGCTTGCAAACAGTTCTGCTAATGAGAGAATGTTTTGTTAGTTAGCAAATAAGGGAAGTTTGAATAACCATTATGGCAGCAGCGATTGGGTAGATGCATCCGATCATGTTGCACACGAGACCTGCCCCAGTACCCGACATCAGGTAGAGTGCAGTGATCGCACAAATGACGTATGCAACCTGCAAACAGAAGTCTCTCCTCGTGGCTTTGCAATGCCGACTTAGTGCAAGCACTCCAAAGGCAACTAACAATATTGTACGGCATAAATTATTCCAGGAATTCACGTAAATGATGAGTTTTACAGTGTAGTTTCAGCAATTTTATGAACACGAACTAAACTTGAAGCTTCTGAGGACGTCTCGATAAACGATGTACTAATAAAGAAATATCCCCTTATCTCACATTGACTCCTCATCGCAACATCTATTATATCTTCTATTAGGGCTTGGTGAACGACTTCAGTCAACAAACTTCGGTGCTTGATGTTTTTAGACATAAGCGCCTTCAAGCAAACATGTAAGACGCACATAGGAAATGTTGATCTTCATCGAAAGCGCACCGTGAAGCACTTTTGTATAACAATCACTGATATTCTCACTGATATAATCACCAGGAATTTGCACACTTCATATGCAAGATGCATAGACCGATAGCATTGCTTTCCCAGAGGTTTAATTTTTACGGATTAGGTGTAGGTACACCTCTCATATTTAAGTTTTGGAAAGCATGCTGAGGAGTTCATTCAAAAACTGATTACAGTGGTGGTCAATTATCCACGTAACCTATTTTCTCGGTTCTTGACCCAACAAACTGTCAGCAGCAAAAGGTACACATTTCAGTATCGGAATGTCTTCAGCTCCTGAGAGGATTGTACAAATACCACTAGGCAGATGCATATCTACATGAAACACCTCAAAAAATATAATATACCATGATTGCAGCAGAATGCAGAAAATTTGCGACTAGGCGTTTTACTGCAACAACAACGCCCCACTTCTCTGGTGGAACACCGAACAGGTGTATGTTGATATCCAAGGCTACTTGCCCGGAAACTCAGTTTTTATAAACCATTCAAGCAGTATCTTCTCGGTTGCTAATGAACATCAACTAGAGTTCACTAGAGCCGGTTAAATTACTTCAACGCTGTGGACAAGAATTAATGGCGTTGTTTATACCATTTGCGATCTTTGGATGAAAAATCACCAAAATCGCATCAAATCTTTCAAACCATTTCACTAATTTTACCGGTAATCTAATGCATCTTTTATTTATTTATTTTTTTCAAATCAAAACTCGGGTGGCATACTACCCTGACAGATAGGAATGGCCTGGATGCTAAAATATTAGAATTTTATTTGATGATGCGAAAAAAGTTTGCTTCACTTACATGCTCCCTCTTCACACCAATCTTTGTTTCCAAGGTGCCCATAGTTCGAGCAATAAAGAAGTTTTCCTCATCATAGAGGGCGGCACGCAACTTCGGCTCCACTGAAGAAATGCTGCCAGTAGTTGATTTTCCTTGAAAGAAGTTCGAATTTGTTGTTTCATTCATCGATAGCACATCTGCATTTGCAATTCCCATTCTATAATGATAAATTCATCGCTATCTAATATAACTGAATTAGTGAATAACGATGACTGATGAGATTTTCTCAACATATGAACTGATGGAATTATCAACATGTAATACTGGATTTTCTAAAGAGTGCACAGTAGCCCTCTACTGGACATAAAATAAATAAATTAAACAAAATAATGGAATCTCGACGCATAAAGAATGCATAAAAGAAGAAATCAAAGTGAATGACACAAAAGCGCTGACACAACCTTATCGAGCAACCTATTGCGAGCAAACAGAACGACGTTGGATATTTCGTCCTTTTCAAATACCCCGTATTTGAATATTTGCCTTTTCAGATATCAATGAATGGATGAGACGAAACACTGCTTTGTATTCAAAAAAACTACACTTCACCAACTAATCGTCTTAGAAAGCAAAACGAATTTTATTATTATATACGTTCTATGCAATCGGCTTCTTTTGAGCGCTGGTCTATTTCGTTATGCAAAACATTCGTTGCGTACAATTGCGTCTTTAGCGTGTCCATAGTTGTATCATTTTCTGCTTTTATAGGTGCTTCTGTCTATATTTCCAGCCCACTCGCAGAAATCCGAAATCTTTACATCGAGGCCACAGGTGACATTGCAAAATTCATTTAAATCAATATTTGAGCTATCGAAAAGCTCTGGAAGCTTCAATGTTACAGCAAGCTCATCGAGGTGCCACACAAATTGATAAAATAAATAAAAGCCCTTCTTCATCTCTTGATGGAGTATATCGAGTGAGCCTACTGCTGACACATTATGCCGCAGCCGTTTCATAGATATATCTTTGGTATAATAAACAATACTTTATATTCACGCCCGAAAATAGTGCAGTAAAAAAAAATTAACTCACGTTGAAAAATCAAAATCTCAAGCATTTTTTAAAACCCTCTTGTTGTGCTATACAACCTGCCTATAATGAATAAGGAATAGATAGAATTGCTAATAGGGAGCGTTAAAATTTTCCACTATTTGTCAAGTGCTAACGCGCTCGCTAGAGTGTTTTTTGCAGCGCACTTTTGTTACCTTTTTTTTTCAATTCTTTGATTTCCTAGTTACATATGTGAGAAATCAAACGATTAGCTAGTCGTTTATCAATAAAGGATTTCGAGATTTTGAGGAGCTCTTTTAAAAACATACTCTAAACTTTCTATGGCGAATATAATGAAACATATGAAGCTTATATCTAACAATGAAAATAAGCGATATGAAAGAGCACAGTAAAACGAAAGAATTAGAGAAATAATTTCACTCTGCTTGATGCACTCTCGAATTTTAAAGCAAGAAGTTTTTACAGTAATATTTGAAGCCATTAGCAAAACCTAGATAGCTTTCTCGGCTAAAAATCAACATAACTTACAATGATAGCTTGCCGACACAACATAATGTTAAAATGGGTAGGTGACAGGTGTGTAGGTGTGTGAAATGAGCAGGTAACAGGTGTGCGAATTTTTTGCGATGTTATTATGTTCGACCTTTAAAAAGTCCTGTGTGAAAAGCGCAAATATACGAAAATCTTTCGATGAGAACTTTGTGTCGATCATTGAGCTAGCTAATTTAGCTCTTCATATTTTTGCAATTTTGGCCACGTTTTAAATTTAATTACTTTTTGTAATCATTTATTATTCAACTAAATGCCAAAAAATGTGCCTTGAGGAATAAAGTGTTATTTAACAAAAAGCTTAAAAATTTACCTCATAGAAATGATAGGTGAAAAAAGAAAATATTTTCTCTTATTTACGATATGATCAAAATTTTTCCTCAAAATATAGGAATAAATGCTTCTTGTTTCTTTAATTATGGACAACTTTTTAGAAATAAGGCAAATACTTGTTTAGTTAGTTTGCCTATAAGTTACTGCTTATTAGATCATCATGTTTCTGGGAAATTTAATGATAAAGAACAGCACTTAAGTATGCAAATTTCTGAAAAGCATCATCCCCATGTATGTGTGCAGTACAATTCAATAAAACATCCAAATATCGCCATGGAAACGCGCTCATGCACATTTGCTTTAGCAGTCACTTTTACCGCATATATCCACCGGTGCACTCGTCATATCGACACTTTCGGCAATTTACTTTCACAAATTTCATCAATTTGACCTTTCACGCCTTAATGTATATACTTTATAGCATTACCTTACCTCCACTGATATATGACATGAATGTGCAAAATCTCTCCTCATGCTCAATTATCGATGTTTCGGTGTTCCATTCGTGTGACATCTCAATGAATCACCCTTTAGCGCCTGCATGGTCCATAGGTCTTGAGCATTCAACAGCCGATTTTGTCTTCCTGATAGCTCGGTTTATACACTGACCTATTAATAGCTATATTTTCATATCGTAACTAGCTCATAGCAACGGCCTATCTTGTGAATACAGCATCGATTTATAGCCATCGGTTAGGCTACGTCAGGTAGAACAGTAGCCTCCGTCCTATTATGTAAAAAATGATCATTTTATTATTAGTTTATATTTCCTTTCGAATAAGTTCAGCTGAAAATCGATAAATAGAGTTCTGAAGAAATAACCGAAATAAATAAGAAAAACAAAGAAATAAAAAAACAACACCGTTCATATAAATAACTCCGTGATAAACGCCAGCTATAGTTCACTTTAATGAAGTATACTTAACAGTAAAGCGATACGTGCCATTTAATCATCTCTTTAAATAGGCTCTCTCTCTCTTCATATATATATATATATATATATATATATATATATATATATATATATATATATATATATATATATATATATATATATATATATATATATATATATATATATATATATATATATATATATATATATATATATATATATATATATATATATATACACTTCTTGGTGGTACAAGGAGTCAGTGTTTTTCATGCAATCATATATTGGTTATGAGATTTCTTATAAACAACAATTGAGTATTCAGCTTGAGTCCAAATGAACGAATCTAACCACTTTTGAAGTTTCGATATTAATTCCATTCATCTGAATGCAAGAGTGGGAACATCACGTCAGACTTTTATCCTCACCGATCTATAATTACCAAACTTCAACACTTCCAGCTGGAGAATAAGACGATAAATACTCGCTATGTTGCGCTAAAATTTAAAAACTCATATACCATACATTGACTATCGACTGCGGCTTTTATACAGGTGCGATGTCACTCAAGTGTATGCCTCTTTTGTTTATGAATATGGGCGGTGAAATGGCCTATATATTACAACAACGTCTTCAGGTTATTCACTTATATGCTCATTTAAAAAGCTGGAAATAATTCATTTCGTCCATTTGCCAACTTAGGATAGCATTATTTCCTATGCTTTGAACTTATCAATAATGCGATTGTATAATCGGCTGTCACTAAAGTAATTTAATGCAGCTATTTTTTAATCACACAAGTGTACTATCAACCAACTGTACAAATGTATAGATGAGCAGAAATCTTGCAGCATGTATTACTACATGGCATTTACCTCGGATTTAGCATGTCAAGTTAGCCGAATACTAGAGATACACTTTACGCAATCAAAAACCCTCTATCAATCTTAAATTCCGTCCTGCTAAGTGGAAGTTCTCTTTTTGTTCTTAAAAGAAAGCCAAATGCCGGAATAAAGTCCTTAGCTTGTTGGGATTTCATTTAATGCAGTAACAGTCCGGTGATTTCTAATGCTTCACTATATCGAAGGCAATTATCTAATAACACAATTATTTTTTGAAAGACATTGGAAGCAAGGCATTTCGATAAATGAGCAATAATTGTATAGGATATACAGTTAGCTGAAAATCTAAATTACAGGCGCAAAACGTGGGCCATAATAAAAGTACAAAAGTGCTTAGCGATATTCTCTATATGATGTTCAACAAGAAATTCCTCGATGAGCTCTTTAAGCCACAGGAAATCTATTCGAGAAGAACGATGCGTTCTCTTTTCGAGAAACTTGCCCATTCGAGCATTATGCGACTCAATGAAACAAGGTTGCGTCTATTGCATTTGAAGTTTTTTATTAGAAGATGCATCAGTCAGTAACATGTTATCACCTGCATCATATATGATACCTAGTACGGTAACAATGTCCGAGGACACAGCATTGATGAAAGTCGCCTAAAGATCGTTCAACTGGAAAACTCCAAGTATTGAAGTCTTGATAGTTCTGGGGTTTGGAAACGATGTAAGCTCTCGTCAGTCATCATGCAAGCGGACTTGAAAACTGCTTTGAATCGAATAATTTTTGAATTGAATGTTTAAGTAAAAAGTTCGAATTATTAAGGACTCCGATTTTACATTCTGTCTGCAGAGAAAAAGGATTGGAAAAATCTAGCATATCAAAGCATTTTTACAGATGACGAATAGAGGTAGATCAATGCTATCGACTCTGCTGGATAGAAACCTTTCCTCTAGACCGCTCTGACCCTATAACTCTTTACACATAGTGGTCGATCAGGTAATGAGACGAATCAAATAGAAGATGGAGACAGAGTTACGACCAATTGTAAAAATTTATTTCGCCGCAGCTGAAGCGAAGTTTGAAGAAAGCGTTAAGTCCAGGCGCATTTCCACAAAAATTATCCTTGAATTGACTCCTCTCTGAGGTTAACCCTATCAGGAGATGCCTCATAACATAGCTGCATTTCATATGTAGTTTTCCTTTCCAAGCGAGCGTCTTTCTCTGATGAACTGAAATAATGCGATTCCTCGGGAGTGAACTTAACGCTTTCCCTTGTATTACAGAGATCATTTTCATTAATCAGTGTCTCATATTTGGTAGCAAAAATGCCGTTCTCTAGTGGATTTCATTTCGAGTTATTTCATCTTATTTAATAGAAAATACCTTTTTTCGTAGCGATTTACCTTTCCTTTCATGCTCCTCTTCCAATCCAACACACATTCCCCATCAACCAGAGAACGTTCTTCAACTTCAATCACTAGTTGCGTTATAGCAAGAATTCAACGCGATAACTTACTATAAGTTAAGGCATTGTCGCTATGATTATAGGATTACAGAGCTAATCGATTTGATTATCCATGCAGTTGGCATCGATAAATCTAGTTCCAAAAAGCATAAAAATGATTGGCGGCTAAGAATCGATGAGCGGGTGATGAGCAATAATTTCAGCATGGATAAATTATACGATCTGATGACGATGGCTTTCAAATATCAACTGCAACTGTGCACCGGACCCGACCAGCTTCTATTCATCTCATTGAATCATTTAGACAACGTGAGAAAGGTGCTACCAGATGATGAGAATATGCATAATATGATCGACACCGCGCACAACATGGTCAGCTTTCTATAAGAATCGTTTAAACGGCACTATTTCCCTTTATTACGAGTCGAAAGGCATCACCACCTATCGGAGCAACGCCCATAACGAAATCTCAATGCCTGTGCTCCTGAGTTTGAAACAAGACTTATGGTAAAATGTGTGTGGGAAAAAACTAGCCACTGTTCAACTTCAGTGTTTGCAACTTTTTCAGTACAATCTACTTTCAGTAGAAAAAACTAGCTAACGTTCAGTGCTTTTCTGTAGAAAAACTAAGGGTAGAGATTATTTTGAGATGGATGCTTGCCCTTTACATGTCATGGATTTTGGTCGTCATCAGCTAACAATGTATTACACCATCGTCCTATCGTGACATATATAGCTCAATTATTCTCTTCAATGAGTTTAAGTTGGAATGAAGAAAAAGATTAGCTATAGATTTGAATCCGTCCACAAAACAGGAATATCAAATGGTACTCTAATAGTTGATTGTTAAAGCAACTGGCTACATTCTCTTCCACCACACCATCTGATACGCACTGAATACTTCGTTCCTATTCGACGCTGTGTGGCTCATATTTTCAATAAAACAGAAGTTGCGATCTTTCAGAGATATATCTACGAGTCTTGCTCAATCCTATTTTACTTTTGTTTTTTTAGCCTACGCAAGCAGGGGAAGATAAGAGCAGAAATGTCCTATAAAACGCTGCGAAAGCATGACAACTAACATTGCTTTTCTAGTAAAACTTGAGAAGACTATACGATAGAACTTTGTCATAGATTCTTTTGAATTGAAATTGATCGAGAAAACAATGAAACAAAATAACAGCATTCAGAATTGTAAAAAAGTTAAAGGTTCTTCAAAACTAAATCAATCTGTCTCAATTTTCTCTTCCACGATTGAAAAAAAAGACAGTAGAGATTAATGCAAATTTACTGAAGATTGTCGATGCTTGGATAAGTACTTCTCTATGCATGACTGAAGTTATAAAAATCTTTTTTTAAATCCTAGACGGAGCATCATAAATTACCCGTCATCCATCATTCGTATACTCATAAGTCCGATTGGAAAAAGTCCTTGCATAATTGAATTATTTATCCATTTTTAATATACGACATCACGAAATTACAGACGATTCCAAATATGAGACTAGCAGAGGAAATTTAAGAAAATATCGAAGCGATTAGCATTTCATAATGTTTCTAATTTTGCAGTTACTCGCCTCCTATCAACAGATGCCTTTATGGGAATTGGCGCTTATTCGCAGCTGCCTGCTCACCTTTTTCCAGGTATATCTTATCAGAAAAGTTAAGAGATGGAATCCAATCTAGACGGAGAAAAAAAATCCAATCGTTCTTCATCTTTACTTATGCTGAATTTATATCACTTTAACTCATATCACGTGATAAGTGGTATTTTGCATCGGTACTTAACAGTCCTCTTCAATACATTCACCTTTCTATCTAAACGATTTTGCACTTTGCACTCTTTTGACAGGACGCCCGAGTGAAAGTGTCGTTGTTACTTCGCGAAAATAAACAAATGGATGATGGTCGGTTTATTCTGTTCCCCGATGATAAGGTCGAGCTGCTTTCCCAAGCAAATCCACCAGGAACGATAAGGTATTACGAGGATGGTAGATATTCAAAAACGGAGACGTTCTCACTCGGTACTAAGAGTTTCGAATATATAGCATGCACCTCAAAAGTTAGTTTTCATTCAGTCATACTGTCATATTGCTACTTTCCTGTCTTAAAAGGAGAACTCACTGCCTTATCCATCACTTCGAACGAGTGGTGAAACGATATTGGTTCCCATGATCTTAATGGAAATTTATCGGAAAAAACTTTGAAAATTAAAAAAAAGATTATTTTATTATCAAATGCTGAAACTTCGCCATACACATAAAACAAAACAAAACAGTTTTCTTGGGAAATTAATTAGAGCTCTAAATTTTTTCCCGGTTGCTTTCTTCATAAAATTTGCTCCCAGAAACTGAAGCCACAAGTCAGAATCGCCGCAGCCTTTAAATCTATCCCCTTTCCTTTCAATACACGCATGCTCTAGCCGGTTATAAATTATTGGCCAAACCTTAATCCACTGCGTTCGTCGAAAATACTCACTGCTCCAGGTGTAGACTGATTCTAACATCTGCCTTAAAGTCGTGACGTGTTACTGCGAATGAAACTCACTGCCACTTTTTCTATGTTCAATAACGCAAACGCTATGTAAGGTTTGAAAATTTTCAACTGCTGACCAGTTCTAACAAGTTTCGATCAACAAAAAAATTTACAGTGACCTCTGGTCAGGTGGCATTTGCTTCTTAGACACATGGAAACCGACAGAATGAAAGGATAAACAAAACATATTGCATCCAAGTTTTCAATGTAATTGTGTCCAATTCGGACTACAGGGCAGGCAATGCTTAAATCCCTCAAATGGACACAACGTTGGATTGCCTTCACGAGGTGGCAAACACGAGCCACTTCGTTGATTAGCCAACTCTCTTGTAAAGCGAACAATGCTATTTGCGTGACGATTCTATAAAATATAGTCAGAGCTTCATGAACAAACTATTTATATGCAAAACTGCATAATTAAAAGCAAATATATACAGAAATCTACATTAGAAACACTTTCGTAATTGATTATCTTATAGGGAAGCGTGGAATTGGGCGCGAACGATAGAGGAACCAATCTCGGCACCAATATGTACAACTCTCCAGACAGCATTCAAGTAAGTTGTCAAAGTCTCACACAACCTGACAATTCTCTCGTTTTATCATTTGGAGCTTCTCTATGAGAATGAGTAGCAGATACTTCAGAATGGAAGGGCGTATACAATATCGCTGTCAATCGCATTGAATTGCTTCCAAACTTTCTGATCTTGACATGTGAATCTGACAGACGCGTTTCGTAACGTTGTGGTCAGAGAGTTTTTCAGGTCTTCTTTAGAATAAGAAATTATGAAACTTCCATAGGGGCATATGGATAGGTATAAGCGCATGAGCACAACCTTTTACCAACTTAGCAAGGTTTTGTAAAATCCGTAGAAATGCAGAGTTGAAAAGATAGTGAAAATACACGCGGTTAGTTTTGCACTAACGTCTTATTACATTGGCGAATAATATTGTTGCAGTTGTGAATAGTGAATGAATTCAGGTGAAAGGAGGAGGATGTGTTGTGAAGTCATCGATCCCTCCGCCTGGCGACGAACTAAAACTTCTTTCAGCGCTCATTGCAGCACCTTCAAATAGTGCAAAAAAAGGTCAACTTTTTCGCTTACCGCTTAGAGACAGTGATGTAACAACTTATATAGTTTGAAGTGATGTTAGAACATAAAAACTAAAAAAAATTCCCGCAAGATAACGACTGTTTTATTAGCAAGCAACACAGCATAATCAAAATTTCCAAGAGAAACCCAAAAAACTCACTGAACTCTTAAAACGCGAAATGATTGAGCTGCTATAATTTTTTAAACACCCATTATCGGAGGCGAATTCAGCCGATTTCAAAATTTTCAATACGAGAAGGGGGGCACGAAGAATTTCATCACATACAACCATCACTTACTGATTTGTGTACGTAATAACTGTGGTCTATTTACTCAATGTTTATTTATTCATTACTTCATTAAGTGATATAAAACGATACGATAACTTGTTAGTGATGCTAATTTTTGTAAACACTTGTGATATTTTTACACTATACATCCTATATAAAACACGTTTGGTGATTTAATATTTACTAGAAGGTTCGAGAAGTGAATGATGTCTTTTAAAAGGGGTCCACAGATTTCAGGTTTCGATTTGAGCCTTTTTAACGACGATGTTGAAGAAAAGCAATTCATGACGCAATATGAACAAGTGAATACGAAACGCATTGATGCCACCAAACGTAAGAAATCTCTGACAAAGGCAGTCGCCGAGGCAAGTCGAACATTGCTTTGCTATGGCCCCTTACAACCAACCATCCATTCACTTGGAACACTGTTAATATTACGGCTGCATAACTCCTTTTGTTGAGTGATTCCATTCATAGATTCCGCTCTAGCGCGATCTTCCGCATAGGAAGCTCATATTTATTTGATTCCGGCTCAAAATATCATCACTGTGAAAGAAAGGCGCATTAAATATTATCAAACTAGAAAAAAAATCAGCCCATTGTACTATTTTTTTTTTGGTCACAGACGTGGATCTGCTTTACATTCCTGATTTCTTTACAATGAAATACTTTAACTGTAACGCGTCCCTCATATTTATAAACGAACAACATAAGGATAAAACAGAAGAAACACTCTAAGAAGAAACAACAATCATCTAATAGACCAATCGCATAGAAAAATGCAAATTTTCACGAATAAAGTATGGTGTGGTAAACGAGAAAACGAATTTCGGTCCGAGAAGAAAAGGAACCGCCACGAGGAGGATTTGTCGGGGAGAGAGAGAATCTGGATTGGAAAACAGAAGAGCTTCCCTCCGACTGGTCTTCGTCAGGGATTCGTAACCCCAGAGCACACTTCCAATGCATAATTTTTTTCACATTAGTGACACCTAAAGTATTCTCTATCGCTATGGCCACGTTTCATTTACGAATCGCAATCTCTGGTGAATATACTGTGAAAATTTTGAGATGATATGGTCAGTGACTTACTTCATCTTTCAGAAATTCCACCAATTAAGAAGGGGGCAGGGGAAGAAAAAAGGGAAAGAGAAGATAGAGGGAGGGATCATTTGGCGGCGGGTTTTGAAACCTGTTGGAGGTGTGCCGAAATCAGCCGTAAGCAAACATGCGAGTTAGAAATTGCGGAAATTTTTCGAGAAAATCACCTCAAAACTCGTAGTTTTTCTGTATTTTCGATGCTCTTTCCAGTTAAAATGGAGTGCTACCAAAGATCGTCGTTTCTGATCACTGTAATTGGTCCACCCCATCTAAATTTCACCGTTGAAATTGAATTTCACTAAATGGTCAACTACTCTTTGGCAATTTGCCAATCAAAGAGCTATCATTTTTATTCAAGAGACGCACAACTCCATCAGCATATCCTTCGCAATTTGCCAAGATTGATTTCTCCACAAATTCCGCTCGTCATACTCTTCATGACTTAAGATTCTAGAACTGTTAAGCTGCTTCGACGACCATTAGTTGAATGATGAGGCGAAGAGTTGCAAAAATGCTTAGTGGCTCTTCTTCGTGATTATTGAAGTATCGCTTTTTTCCTTCTTTCATTCACCGGCCATCTACGGTCGGTCCACTGTTCGATCATTTGCATCGCTCGCATAACATGCTTCAATCGCAGCACTACATTCTTCTGCAAAATAAGCTCACCTCAAATAAATCTGTTACAGCTGAACGTTGGTGAAGAGAAGCCGAAGAAGAAGGCGACGAAAGGAGAGGATATGCTGGATTTACTCGATGAAGCGACGAAGCGTCCGCTTACGGCGAAGAAATCAGCACCAACACGATCGGGCAACGATACTAGGGATGGCTCAAGGGGCAGAACTGGATCGACTAAACGCAAGAGCTGATTACGTTGATCGTCCGATTTCATGGAAGCCATCGTATACATTGACATAGATTCCATCTATGTACTATTTACACGCTGCAACATCAACATGTCATTTGAGCGTTCGTTATAACGCTTCGATCCTCATGATCCGATGTAAGCTTTCCGAAGTACTTTTTCCTGAATTGTTGTTTCAATACCGACATTGAGATAATTATCGATGTAACGGAACAGGTATTCGTGTTGCCTTCTGTGCGATGCAATACCTTGTACTATATCTATACATCTTTTACATCTTTACAACCCATATAGGCTTCCGGCGCTCAAAACGCGACTTAATATTTCAACCGTGCATCTTATTCAGCTCTTTACAATACCGGTTAATAGATGGTTCAATCGCGATAACATAAACGATGCCTGTGCCAGTAATGCACAATTCTTAATCGGTGGAAACTAAAAGCTATAATACCGCATCTCGCGCACACGGCCGTTTATGGATTACCGCGCTGCTTTTGAAGAAACGCCTTTGTCGCCACTTTGCTGCGTCTATTATGAAATGCAACATCCCTTTATGTCCTCATTCAAGGTTTTTATTTCCATTTCTTTATTATCGAAGGCAATAATTTCTGATCCTTTTGCTGCTTCCTTTTCAATGATTTAAAAATGCCAAAAAAATAAAAATAAAAATAAAAACCCCGATTGCTATGAATCGCGTTGAACAGCAAAGACGTCTTCAAAAGCTCACAACAAACATTTTCATTATGCAGAATTTCTTATGAATTTAGTTTAATGATTCCGAGTATTTAAAAAAATTCAACGCTAATGGCTTTAAAATGCAAATACCCTCATCTTATTCATCTTCAAACAGAGAACACATCGATCATAGCCCTGAAAATAAGGAACACTTTTTAGTGTTGTGCCGTATAACGACGCTAATCACCTATAATGCATAAATGAGCCTATTTAGGAGACAGGTTCGTAGGGTTGCATATCAAAATGCATTTCAAAAGCAGTATGCATAACTTGTTACCTGGTTCACTTTTCTTGGTTGAAGCCGATGTTTAGAACAGGTAATGCAAACTCTTGATGTTAGAGAATCTTTTCGAAGCTCACATACAAAAACCAGTGTCTGAAGAAAGATGGAATGATCGGTGGGATATATAAGAATTCCATAGATCATCAAACGATCACCGATTAATATAAGCAAGTCCAATTCACCAAAGAAGCATATCCTTTAATTGCACATGAGAAGACAATTCAACGCTAATAGATACTCACTCTTATGCATAAGACAACTGTTAAACTAGAACAGTTTTCAGAAAAAAGAACACGGACCAACCGGTTGCAGAAATGCCCCATAAATAAGGAAACCATGCACATATGCGGAAATTATCAACACGTGGACTTGTCTAGGTCCCACTTTGTGGAGCAACACCATTGCAGAATTGATGAGTGGTGATTAGGTAGTGCTGAATAGTTACAAATACCTATAGGGGGAGAATTACATTATAACACGTATTTGTATTAGTGAACGATAAAAGTTTTTGAGTATGGCAGATTTAAGAGCTAAACATGAGAAGTTATACGTAGGTATTATTAAACTCAAAAACAGTCGCGCTGAATCGCTTAAATAAGTCACACTTCCGTTCAACGGTCACCACCTTATGTCATTCAGCAGTACGAAATGTTACCACTACCTCATTAATGATCGCATCAAAGGCCGATAGATTATTAGTGGGGAGCAATATCAGTACTAGTGTCTCAAGCAAATCAAAAATCGATGAGTGCTTCATCTAATGCATCTTAACCGTAGGATATGCAATCATTGAATATATTATCGCATACACCTCGTGTGGCAATACGTCTTTTCTTTATTACACGAACAAGCTTTTGCAGTATCAGTACATGTATGTTGGACTTGAGCTTAGGCCTAGTGAGGCAGAAGGTCATTACATGAACTATGCTGCAGCACTGTTCAAGCTATGCTGCAGCAATGTTCAAGCTATGAAATACTATCAGGGGTTCACTGTTTTCTTCACCCTTTTCTTCGTCTTCATTCCAGAAACGACGATTGCTCGATTTCGTCCCCACCCCCCCCCCCCCCCCCAACCCCACAATGTTCGTGAAATGTCATTAATGCGCCGGAATCAAATTAATTGATTTAATTAATTAAAAGATGGAGTTGAAAATGCGAACGCAATTAACACTTTTTCCAGTATGCAAAATGTGATAAGAGAGATTTTTTTTTGTAAAGGGGAATGTGGACATAAACGATTTGCTGTGTTGATGGACTTCACTTCGAAGACTCATATTTGCACCTGACATTGAAGGTAAAGAGAAATTGCAAAGTTTAATATGGAATCTTTATATTGCATTAAAACTTCAATATTTTGGGGAAAGAAGCGAAGAGAGAAGCATTTAAATTTTATATTTTAGAAAATTATCGAGATATCATAATGAATAATTAGCGCATTTTATGATCAATCTTATCTAGCTATTTGATCGAATCAACACGATAGAAATATCCTAACACAAGAATTATCTTAACAAAAGCACTGGCATCGAAGAGGGTAACCCCTATAACAAACCGTTCTACACTGATCATCAAAAGAAACTGCGGATGCTAAACTCGAATCATGAACGCCAAATAAACGTGTGTCTTATGAAAATATAATTCATTCTCTATTGTTTACTAGCGTTGATAGATTGGTTTTCTGCGTTGCAAAAATAAAATAGAAACTTCCGAGATTTATATGGAACGGATGAAGACTTCTATATAATCCATTCAAATATATGATACTCGACGTGCAATTATGTGCTTATTTCACGGCTATTTGCTAGTGCACATAAACGCAATCTGTTATTATGAAATTAGGGATTTGGCTATCCCCATGTTGACATCTGCAGATCAGAGGAATCACACTGAGTTTGAGCTCAAGCGTTCTGCGCCCCATCTAGTAGCTCATGCTCCTACGACAGACCGATGTCACATAAAACCTAAAGTTAGCAGAAGACCGCATTTAGCTTGCATACTCTCTCATGCAAGTTGCAGTCTCACTCTCACTTCTTCACTTGTATCATTTGCTCGATGTCTTTCATGCCAACCGCCATCACAGTACCACCTCTGCTCGACTCCTCCAAATCACTTTAGAAACTCTATTTGGATGTACATTGCAGATCGCCCCGGAACTTCTAAACTTGTCATAAGCTAGCGCAGAGTGTCGAAATAGAACGCGAAAGTCACCATTTGCTACAGCCATATCACATGCCATTGGGTACGACTGTGAAGTTTTTTTGGACTTGTCGAGATATCTTTCATTCCTTGTTGCGAGACGTGAAGTGAGTTAATTTTTATTTTATTAAAAAAATCCTCGTTTTTCCTCGAAACGCCAACTTTAGAAACGACCTTTTAGGGGATAGAGCTCTGGCAATCACCCATGCAAAAGTTACTTTTTGCCCAAATTGCTTTCGTCGTGCTAAGATGTAAGGCAATCAATTATTGAATATTTTAATTTGGCATCGGTCTTTGCGATGCGTTCATTAAAACACAACGCAGCTAACACCTCCTCTTGAAACAATATACACACATCAATGAGAAGTGAGAAATAAAACGAAATCGAATCGACTCAGCGTACTCAACAATATTACAGTACATGGTCACTTCGGAGCGAATTGCCCAAACTTTCATGGGCCACCGCAACAAAGATTTACATTCAACGACGTGCAACATTTCCTCCATTACATTACGCTTACAGCATATAGACAGCCGGTTTCCTTATGTGTAAAAGAATCAAGCGAATGAAGCTTGAAAGAACGTTGTATAAACAAAATTTAACGTTAAAAAGCATCACCACTGATAGTTTTGACTGAGCATTAAAGCACAAATTAGTCCTCAGCTACTCATATTCGAAAGCAGAGAGTGAGACACCATCCAGTGTGGTATACTGAATTAACCATTTTATATTGCGGTTCGCACTAATTCGCAATCTAAATGCACAAACAAAGTAGAAACTTTTGGAAAGTTGAGCTCATTTTGGGCTGAAATACTTCAAAAGTATTCCACACAAAAAGTCCTAATATTTAAACTGCGAACAATACTCAAACATTTCTCCCGAACGTTCTGCGAGCAGGAAACAGGTAGTATCGCACATTCAGGTTCGTGTTTGAATGTTGCATCATTCACATAGCGATGATTCGATTGGCGGCCAAATTTTAGTGCTGGACCTTAGAGAAGGGACGTATATAACTTGGAGTCAAGCATACTCACAGCAAAACACAAAAATTTTGAGCAATATGGACGCAACAATATTGCCTTGATGGTTGTCAAGAGCGGAGCGTAGTGTATGGAGTGTTGCGATGTTTAACGCTCCAAGAAGTGGGATAGATTTGAACTCAAAGACGACAACAAATGTTATGTAGTCGAGAGTGCGAGATTCGTGATGTTATCAAACGAAACGAAACAAACAAACAAACAAACTCATCTGTGGGAATCGTTCTGCATTTCCGACCGGAAGTGGTCGTTGGTCTGATATTATCTCATGGTCGACTTACTTATTCATAAGTACACAAACAACGTAATATTCATTCGGAAAGGAAGTATGCAATTGTCGCACAGAAATACACTCTGGATAGTCAAAGCACGGGGTTATATCGATGAATCGGGATTTAAGCATTTCTCTATTCAATAAATCTCATCGCTTTTCTTTCGTCAAATACAAACAACAAATCATCTCATCTAAATGATCAAACAATTATTTCGTTTTGATAGAAAAAACCAATGTAATTTATTTATAACTTAAATAGTTGCCGAAAATTAAAAAAAAAATCTGTGCAATTTGCTAAATAAAATAACAAAAACCTTTCGAGTGGGTTTCGATAGCGATCGAAATTATAAGGCGGTACCATATTGTGAGATGAGATTCTTAACGCATTCCATCTAGGAACCATTGTTTTAAGTCTAAGTGGAAAATTTTCATTAATATTATTTCAAGTGATCACTAAGGTGAATTTTACTCAATGCTGCTATCACTAGATGGAAATTTTTTCATTGCAGCATTACCTATCAACTAGTAAAATAAAATAAAATCTTTTATGATGTACGTATGAAGAAATTTAGGCATTCAGCTGCGAATATTATTGCATCCATCCATTATTTTGTTTAATTGAATATAAATAGAGAAAATCTATACAATTGGTCATTTCTTTAGGTGACAGAACGAAAGCGAATTATGCTCACTTCAATCACCGTACGCATTTTGCATACCTTTAAAGCATTACAAATTCTTTGTGTCCTTTTAATTGAAAACGAAGAAAAAATATTTCATAAATATACTAAAAATACTTCATAAACCTGCTTTACCAATTGGATTAATGTCAAGAAAAATACTCGTAAGATCAAACAAATACTCGAGATCGGCCTAGAACAGGCTCTTTTTGGAAAATGTTGGAGTGGGTAAAGCTGGCCTAGAAGTAATATAGCCTCAATGTGCCTATTATTTAGTTCACAAAGACGAAAATTAAAAAACACGAGAACAAAACACTTTGGCAAAAACAAAGTACACGTATTATGGAGAGAACATCCATTCGCAGTGCTCGCATGACCACCGTGCGTTTACAACACGTCAACTCTGCATTTATGCCTTCATATATACCACCCAGTGGTATGGTGATTCTTTTGAATGGCCTAGGCGTGATCAATATACGCTATCATTGCAAAGTTATCAGCTCTGAAATGTGCTCTACTTTCCACCTCACACGTAGAACAGTTCTACGCAGTCTTTTTTCTCTATCTAACGAAATATGCATTATTTTATCTGCGTTGTTTATTCTCGTATTTGAGCAAAATGTACCTTTAAGGTATTTTACTTTGTAATATTCAGGTAAAATATAGCTGCCAGTAAATTGGTGCCTGCTAACCCAAAACCTCCTGGATTGAATCCCGGAAGCACGACAGCGGCATGTGAATTGATCGACAAGTTTCTTTACACAAGAAAGTGGCGCAGATGCGGCCAAGAGATCGACTAGCTGATTCGCTTGCGCAACTGTTGCTCTCTATAGGCGCTGGCCCTCTCCAATTCCAATTGCTGCCTCCTTCTCTGTCGTTGCCTCTCCTCCCTCTCTAATCGTGCTTTCCTTCGCCGCTTTCTGCAAATTACAGTACAATTCTCTGCTTGCACAAATAAAACATAGCGAATATTCATGAATTTCGTTTTAAAATTACATAACTTTTAAAATTCGATATGAGGCAAACTCCGCTTGTGAAAATTGAAAAAAAGTTTCAAACCTGAAAGGTAAACAAACAAATTAACAAAATGATGCAAACAGCTGCACTTGACAAAGCAAATTTTAATCGGCATTTCTCCTTTCAAGACATCTTCCTCACTACTGCGATCATCGCTATGCAAGTGCATTTTTTTAGCAACGTAAAAGCGGCTATAAAAGCAGGAAGTGTGGTGTAATCAGTTTCAGGTGTTCTAAATTCTGGCCCAGTGGAGCGATCCAGCATAATTCCAACGCAGTATCGAACAAATAAATCGTCAAATCTCGTCCAACAGTTTACAAGTGATGCGAAAAACAACGTCTAATCTACCCATAACGTGATCAAGTGGAGAAGATACTGAGCATCGATTTCGAAATGGTGATGAACTGATGATCTCAGGTCAGAGTGGGTAAACTTAAGAGAAAATCACCCCAAAGTATCTACGCCATTCCAGCCGCAAACCAACAATAGATGCATATATAACCTCCCCACCATGATCCACTTTTAATGTATTCTGTCAGATTCATTGAAAATGAGCACACATGCGAATATCAACTGATTTCAAACTAGAGGCCTACGATGTCCCTTCGAAAAGGTTCAATTTAGTCCTCTGGTTCAATGTTACACCTACGGCTTCACTAAAATAACCTATATAGTAGATTCTTATAATGCACGGATTGTGAGAACAAAGCGAAAAAGAAAGAGGAAAGAAACCTGCGATTAACTCTGCGTTCCTCGACAGTGAGTTGCTTATTGGTCTCATTGCGACGTTGTGCAGCAATACGACGTACAAGTTCAAGAGGTGTCGGTGATCTTGCGAAAGTTTGTGAAGGTGGCTGATTCTGTAGCGTACCTGGTAGTATATCGCTGAGACTTCGTGGCAACGGCGGCTTCTTGTAATCGGCGTAAGATCCTGTTTTATAACCTAAGAGACCAGGATGAATTAAGTCCAAAATTTACCACGAACAATTCATTAATGGTGATATGCGAGCTGCTTTTAGTGAGAAAATGTAACGAGTTCCATATCACAAAAAATCTGCGCATGAGGTGAAGTGTTTAGAGCTTAAAGTTAGATCATTTACGGACAACAACGTGGTGTATTTACTTATAGCATAGAAATATATAGCAGAGTCGCGTTACAAGGAGTGTTTTGTTATTTGCATTTTCATCCAAAAGTTCAACATATCTAAAGCTTTATATGGTTGCTTGAAGCTGCTAAACTTTAACTAACAACACAAGTGCTTTCATCTTAGCAGGTAGCTAATCTGACGGATTCTGCTATAAAAGCCAGGATACCCACTCGACGCCTTCTAGGACCAAATTCCAGCGATGCACACACGAAAGTAATTTCCTTATCAAATCAACATCACTCTTAATGCGAAAAGCATTCAAGGAACAAAGCCGGTTAAATTCAAGAACGCGCATTTTAGCCATCCTCGCCCTCCTCTCTCAGAGGACGAAGCATTTCGCTACGTACGATCTACGCTAATTTAAACTCAATAATCTTGCTCCAAAATGACATATATGCCATTATACAGGTAAAACGCGTTCTGACGAAGCCAGTCGCTAAAACAAATCCTTCTTCAACATCAGACATCTCGAATCTTAATTTCGCATCTCCCCTTTCAGCAGACACGAAGGACAAGACTTGGAAACAGATGCCTTTCGTCCTCTTCCATGGCTAATTCCCCATTCCCTCCGCTATTAGTCACTAAAGTGCAGCCGTTTTGCATTGACAGATATAGACAAAACGCTAATACTTTATTCGATTTTGAAACGGTTGGCAAATTGAATAAGCGCCCATGAATAAGAAATCGGAGCATAGAGACAACTCAACTTTCGCTATTCGCTATTCGCTCTTTCCCATTATTCGTCAAACTGCGCGGTCTAATGTTTTTTTAGGAGGAAGTCGGTGATAAAATTAAGGAAGAGAGCAAGGAAAAAATTACACAACGGGAAGTATTTTCTTAAATTGCTGCCAAACACTTTCAATTAGAACGAAAAATATCGCTCAAGCAATATAATGAGTTGATCAACACAGACACCCATATCGAAAGAAAGGTTTTATTTTTGCCTATATTAGGCATTATTTGAAAACTTGATTTTATCATAATCAGCTTGCCAAGGTTAATTAAAATTGCATATTTACAATTTCCCTTTGTATTAGTTTTCGGCAACCTTGAAAAAAACTAAACTTAAATATTTTTCGCTAAGAACTGATTCTTAATTTCAGCTCAACTGATAGCGATGACCGCACTTATCCTGTTAAGTTGAACGATGCGTTGCATCAAAAATCAGATCGGCTAAAGAACAATGGGCTTGGATATGCAAATTAAAAAAGAAACAAATATAAGACCAAATTAAAAGTATACCGAAGGATGGCGGCATCAGAGCATGCAAATTTATGCAAATCCACAATACAGTTTGGCATAAAATAGCGAAGCTATTCTGGATGAAAGAATATCAGAAGTCATCCTTTAAAAAAAAGAAAGAAAGAAACAACAGCAAAATACAAACCGTAGCGATGGGCACGAGAAATTTTTTTGCCGGCTAAACGCATACGATCGCTTTCTTCATCCTCCATCTCGTAGGGCGACATTCGATCACCATCGAAATGTACAACAAGAAAATGCGAAGATTTCCGCCTCTTTCTAGAATTTTTTCCTGAAATAATTCTTCTAATAATAGGAAAACTCTCCTCCTCAATTCTATTAACAATATGAGGAATGAATTTACATATGCAAATGAACAATCAATCGTATGCTCGTCTTGTCTTTAAAAATTGCACATAATTTTTCAACGGTATTATTGAAGCGTTCGATGCATATTAATCAGACAGATAGAAACATGTGTGAATAAGTCAAGTTCAACGAATAATTTCCAAAAAAATGCTGAAAGTGAGTTTAGCATAGTCTGGTGGAATTTGTGAAAATTGAATGATTTAGAAAGAAATGTAATATACCTCATTTCGATGAAAATTCCAACAGCGCAGCATGATTATGCGACCCTGAAACGCGCCAGCGCTTTTCATTCCCAAATTTTTAGTCAAAACGCTGCGCTCTAAAATCGCTTCCAAGTATCATATTGGGCTGTCCAGAAAACACGATTGTTAAAAAGTGGATGCTATCACCTAGTATATCAGATTCAGACTGTGCACGGTAAGAAATATTCCCCCAATGAAAAAAGGCCAAATTCGCTGTCGCTACGGTATTCTCGATACTCAACTTGCGGATTTTTTGAATGACAAACGAACTAAAGATGTTCGTCGAAGCGACAACTAAATCGGCCATTAGAAAACGAAGGAAAAAGCAACAAGATGTTACAGTGCACTTTAATCCCTCCTCTTTCTAGCTGCATACCATAGTAGCCATCGAAACGTCTCCACTTGAAAACAGAACAACTTAACGCGTAGCAGTGTTACGTCAACTACCACAAAAAGGAAGAGAGAAGAGAAGAGGAGGAAGGCGAAGAGTGTATAATTGATAAAACATCAGCAGTATTACATGACATATCACAATGTCGATAAAATAAAAACAAAAATAAGGATTCTCGATAGAGCATATAAATGCAAAAATCTGATGCATACCTTTCCTAGGCCGACCTGTCTTTCGTAGTGCAATATACCAGGGTTTTTTTAGCGTACCACATGAACACGACGAGTATAGATTATAATAATTTTCGAGCATCTCTTCCATAAATACGCACTCAGATGAGTAGTTCTGTTTCAACTGCAATTTACTATTCATCACTCCGTCTGTCCGTACTGTTGAACTATATAGGTGAGCTTCGAAATGAGTCTTCTTAATAGAAATGCATTTCTTCTTGTAAAACAAACTAATATAATAGCCTTTCAAACAATAAACCTTACAACTTTTCTACTATACACCCTGCTCATAAATTTACGGTCTTTTCATCACTACATTTTATACTGTTTGAACCAAATTTTCAAGACATCTCCACCAACAAACATGCATGAGGACAGAAAATTGAATCACCAACTTTCCTGATGAATTACTTCTTTCAATGATTTCATAACACACATTGATATCTTTTCCTTATTAATTTTGCATCAACAGTTATGAAAAGCGCACTATCACCGACAGCTATGAGCGCACACGATGAACGTATCGATGTTGTGGTAATCAACCCACTATAGCATATAGAATGATTGGCCAAGTTCATACACAAAACATTCTCTAAGATGCAGAGCCGCATATCAAAACCCTGGCTTTCTAGCGCAGCAATATGCAACTAACGAATCAGCAGTTAAAGTCGTACCGCACTATACAACCTTCCTTCCCGGTCCATACATAGATAACGTTGCGATTCACGTCCACGTATGCTGACCAGCCCGAATGCGACAGAAATGAATTCTAACACGCCTGAAAGGTATGCACATAAAATTGATCGCACCGCATATCGTTTTACTTATTCAAATCTGACAGCCAAATGATCTTAGAGTGCGTAATTGAAAAAAGACGACAGGATATATACTCTAATCCCTCCCTTTCCCTCCCATCTATCTCCTCCATGCCATCCATCTTAATTATTAGTAAAATAAAAAGTCCGATGAAGTTCCTAGCAAATTTATCTCCGATTCTGCGTTACTTCATAAATATTGGTCCTCATTAATGATCCTTTGGTAAACAAGCTCAAGAAACGGGATACCAAAGACAGATTGCTATTTACCAAAATCTACCCACATAACATCCCATTTATCACAGAGATCACATTGTTGCAGCAGTATAAATCA
This sequence comes from Ascaris suum, assembly GCA_013433145.1. Classification (NCBI taxonomy): domain Eukaryota; kingdom Metazoa; phylum Nematoda; class Chromadorea; order Rhabditida; family Ascarididae; genus Ascaris; species Ascaris suum. The sequence continues at coordinate 421,888 of CM024181.1, forward strand.
CAAAATCGAACACTTTTCATTTATCGATGCATCGCACTAACTGTACCAAGCAACTACTCTATAGGATTTGCATGCAGCATAATCTTTGCTAGATCATTTCCCGACACAATGAACTCATTCATTAGCACATACTTATAGGCATATTTAAAATAATGTGGCAAAAATATAAAATAATAGTAAATTTATTATTACACTATCTTTTTGAATTAATGAATATACATATACAACAATCACAGCTTCGTTATGGCACTTATAAGCTTTCCAAGACGGAATTTGGAATTTCCGTTTTCATAGTAATGCCTTTTGCAATGTGTTCTTATTTTTGCGATAACGTTGAGATTTGGAAGATTTAATCTTTAATCCACTCAACAACTGTTCTGATTTGCTGCAGTCAATACATGCGAGAGCAATCACTTTCAAGAAATGCGATGCAGTTTCGTTCACCAACACACCCTCACTTTTGCACGTAATTAACGACAACTTTTGCCAAAGTTATGCCAACCTTATTTCCTTATCGTTTGTGATTATGAACGAACGTATCTTTTGACACCATCTAATCCATGTCAGTCCTTAAGGGGAGCATATAAAATTACACTAAGTGTAGGTTTTACACAGTATTAAAGCGTAGTATGACTTCATAGACTATACCTAGATTAGCTGGGTAGTATTAACGCATTTTTTTACTCATCCTCTCGAAATATCCTTGATAGCTTATCATCGATAATATGGCAAAGTGTATCAACGATCAACATACTAATAGTCTCGCACAAGTAGCATTTCACTAAGCATAATTTTTTGCTATGCAAATTCGTTGATTCGAAAGTCAAGTTTCAAAAGTTGATCGAAAGAACATTAGTGCCTTTCCAAACAATGCGTTAAGAAATCGAATTTGCGTGCGTTTTCTTTGATAGAGTACGCCAACTCAGAAGCAACTGTTGGTTAATCTGCGATCATAGTTCCTTATAGCTTAAATTCACTTCAATCTATAGCAAATGTGGAAGAGCTCTTTATTACCTGATAGGTGATTAAGTATCCTTCCCATAAAAGTTCAACGAGTGAATGACCAAGTAAAGAAGAATTTTGAAAGGACTGAATATATTAAACTTTAAGAGAGATTTTTTTCAGTGAATTTAATCTGTAAAACCAATGATTTTAAATTCGTGGTAATATGAGCAATTTAATGAGATGAAACATCAACGCTTCGACAAAACAATAATTTTAGAAGCTTCAAATATCACTGTTCGCATTTGTTTGCCTATAAATGCGTTAGGTGAAGACTTTATATTTCCGAGAAGATAAGTATATTGATTCGAACGAAATTTAACACAAGCTCAGCATTTTTTTCTCGGAAAGATCATTGTCAGCCAGGCCTCATAGTGAAAATGAAACGAGACCTGTACGTTTCTGGATAATCTCTGGTTATCCTTTCTTATCGTTCGATTGCTCAAAAAACACTAGTAACTGCACGGTCAACGGCAATAATGAATTTATGACTCAAGACTCATATGTGTACAATGACAGCAGTGAACGCTTTCGTTACGTTTGATGAAGAGAACGCTCAGTGAAATGAGTTTGTTTCGGGCGGAGTTCCACAATTCTGAACTCAGGTCAAAAGTGAAATGAATACGAGCAAGACGAGGCAGAGCGATTATTTCATCAAATTTAATAGAATGGATCCCGAGCTGAAACATGCTGAAACACGAACAAGCATCACCCTCGCAAGATACTTTTCATTCAAAAAGGCATAACGAAACTGATAACAGTCGGCGTGAAGCAAGTCGACGCTGAATCCACCTTTAGATAACAGCAGCATTTAAACTCATTCCAAAAAACTCACTCATTTTCGAGTAGTTTTGCATGGAACGACTTCCTTATGAAGCCACATTTAAATCAATCTTCACAGTTCAAGGCGCCGAATACATAATTTTTTTTTGGTCCTTTTTTATATACTACTTGATTTTTTTTGTTTTGAACATCTGGTTCGTGGGAATAATTTTATATACTACTAGTAAAATTTTAGATTTTTTTTGGTCCTTGTTTTGAACCTCTGATTCGTGGGAATTGCGTGAAAAAAGCAGATATTTTGCGAAGCCACAATTTTACATTGAGGGAAACAGGATGCACGGGAGTTCACTACATGCATTTCCCCAATTCATGAGGCATTTTAGATTCCGCCTTCATTTGGGGTACTCAACGATACGCCCCTGAGAGAATGTGATAAACGTTTTGATAGCAAAGATGCCAATGCAACTACGAGTCACCTATAAACGTTATCCCGACGAGGAAGCTTTGCTCGTTGCTCTTTCTCGAATGCACACTTTTACTGGGTGAAGCAACTGCTAACGCAATGAGCCACTCAAAAGATGCAGAGTGCAGGCACCACCTTGCCAGACAGAACATCCAGAACATGCAATAAGCAGAGGGTGGCTTCCACCCTAACGTCACCTGACGTACGGCTGATGTTAGCAGCAATACCTCCGTCCATTTCGCCGCCATTTTACGTTAGATGCTGTCAACAGACCATCCCCATAGGAGACCACAACAGTGGAACCACGAGGATTCGTAGGGGACAGTAAAAGCTACTATCTCTGCTGATATTAATAATAACTAACTTTTGAGCACTAATGTACCATTTTTAATGACGTACAGTGGAGAGATTCTTATAGCAGGCAGATCGAGACAGTAAATCTGGTTTCCGAGACTCTTAAGCAAAGAGTTTTTAGAAATGCTGAAAAAGATATTAAGTTCGGCAATAAGTTCTTTCAGTGAGCGACTAAAAGAACAACTGGCGAAAGACATCTGTCGCTAGATGACAGGAAGACTTCGGCTTGTAATAGTTACAAATGTGGAACCATTTTGAAATGCTCTCATAAAGAAAACAGTGAATAAAGAAAATCTACACGGCAATAATCTTTTAAATTCATCTTTCTCAATGAATTTGATAATTCTGGTCACTTCTAGTCATAGCGTAAGGAGTGATAACTTCATTTCTGGTCAACATGGCCAAATTTTGAATTTTTGGCAAAATTCGGCCAAATCAAATAGCTAATAAAACGAAATTAGCAATCTTTGTGCTGTTTCATCGCTAACATTTGGCATTCCTCATCATGGCTTCTCATTTGTACATCATTTTTGGTAATAAGAATAATGTAAACAAAACGGAGGATAAATTTTTGAATCGCAGAAGTTGGTCTATTTTTTTTTCGTGTTTCTACTTTCTTTCAGTACCAGAAATCAACCAGCTTACATGATGCAAGTAAGCGTCAATTTTATTTAAAGGAGATGTGTCTAGCACTAGCAGATTTTAAAACAACGATTGTTGTGTCCCTCATTCAGAGTGTCCGTTTGCTCATTGGTCAAACAGAGCAAGTTCAGAGATGCGTCCAAACGCGATGTGCCTGCACCGTTGAGCCTCGCTGACGAGCATAAAACAGCTGTTCAAAATTTGCTGATGGCGTGCAATCAAGGGAACAACGAGGTGTTGGCAAGCTGATGAAGCGTGCTCGCCAAATCTTAAGCTGGCTCTCGCCTTGTAGCTTAGAACTAATTTGAACATCGGTAGATATCGCATGGGATCGACGACAGTACAGTGCCAGTAAATGCAACGCGCAATGGTGATTACCCATCTTGACGTTAAAATACACCGATGAAATGCTATTCAAGAGGGTATAATGTTGCTGTCACTCTGTGCGGGTGGTGTTCGACGCACATATATATCAGCGGGCACAAAAAGTACCCCAACAGACGTAACGCCTTCAGAAAAAAGTGCGACGTCAAGCGAAAGCGCTTCACAGCTGCTCGGGTCACCACCCTCTTAAGTTCAACTCCCCCACTCACCATTTCCTCTTGTTTGCCAATACCATGCGAAATCGATGACAAAGTTAACCACTAATCACTACTTAAGCCAATGATCAACCTGTACTACCTTTTATTGCAGCTCTTTATTTAAATGAACGAAGAAATTAGGAGGTGTACAACGCATTTACGTGGTGCAGTAGGAAAAAAAGACGAAAAGCAAGTGGATGCAATGAGCAACTAATGAGATTGGGTGTGATTTCGTTACGAATGCAAGGAAAGGACGAGTTAATACCAGCTAACACATTGGACATTAATAGCAGCAAAATAATTCTCTTATATTCTCATAAATAGATAGGTAACTGCAACAATGTTGATTAAATGGTTAAAAATTTGATTAAATGGTTAATCGTACCAGCTATAAATGGTCAAATGTCAGGTAAGTGGTGGCTATAAATCGTATAAATGGTTGGATGGTTAAATGTCAATGGTTAACCGTGTCAACAACTGTTAAACGAAAACATGTCAATAATAAACGCACAGGAAACAGACAGCCGATAAGCACTTACTGAAGCGACTATGCTCGTTGTGGGTACCCCTGACATACTCGGGTCTTGTCAAATCATTTCTTCGTGCCTCGTATTCGGCTGTCGTTCGATCCAAGATCTCCACCCACGTCCCTGATCGACAAAATAGCGCACCCTCACGATTTGGTCCGTCGTACCTATAAATATTTGTTGAAATACTCCTATAAACTGAAGGCAGCGAACTACACAGCACCTTTTGATTTGATAAGCAACTAATGAAGGCAATACATACTTATAATTAATCAGAGATGAGGTTACATATGAGTAGAAACTTCCCTTGATAAAAATAATAAATGATTGGTGCAGTATGTTGCCTATCTTCATATTCAATTCTAAATTTCGAACGCTAAGACTCAAAACTACTTCCCGAATTCCTTGTTTTTCCCTTAGCAACCTATAAACGTAGAAAACTACCTTCAACTTTCATCTAAATCTACAGGCAGAGGTCAAGCAAATCTGACCTGTCAAACTTCGAAGCCGAAATACCTCAAAACTGAACTGATACGTATTTTTCTAAGTTTCTTCAAAACAAGCATTGTTAGCGTTGAAGGCGACGGGAAGTGCAGGATATTCCCTCAAAGATGTCGACTGAGGTGATATCCTCGAAGCGAACTTCTTTAAAGGCAAATATTCTGCTGAAATTCAAAGCAAAGTTGCACGCTCAAGTCTCCATTTGGTGCATCGGAACTCGAAGCAGTATTATAAATATGCGGCAGTTTACTCTTAATGTGCCTGACTTGCATTAACGGTAACCTGATTCAGCAGAATTACCTCTCACATTAGATCATTTTGAGGTTGTCTTGAAAGATGGAAAATACTGGTCACTAATATGCTCTCTTCATAGAACCGACTAAGCCTAGCTCCACCACCACTTTCTCCACCTTCATCATTTGTTTTTCATTTTTGACTTTGATAAGACCACTTTGAATGCTCATTTGATTTCACAAGTTGCACTAGCCTGCCAAAAAAAGAAAGCTTCACTACGAAAGTTTAACACCAGTCCCTTCAACCCCCCACCCCCCCCCCCTTTCACCTTCCACCCAAACCGCGCTTTGTACTTTATACCGCAGCTTATTGAAAAGAAATCTCCATATTTCGTTGTTTTACAAAAGGCTGTGATTTGCATCGAACTTCGCTGGATAAACATGGAAGGTTGCCATGTAACGCCAAAAAATGAAAATGTTCTTGAATACTCGCCCTCCTTCCCCCCCCCCCCCCCCCTTACCTCCTTCACTAAAGCCTCTTAAAGATCCGGTCGTCTCTGTCACTTCCTCATGAATATTCATTAGTTTAGAATTTTGTGATATGCCTCCTCAATACTTTTAAAGCAAATATGCCCTAGAATATAGAGGAATTGAAATGATTCTAAGCGACATATGCTTAGAATTTATAAATGGAGAAATAGGGTGCCTCACCTCATATCTCCGTTAATCTTATGAATCTCTGAGTTCTCAATGTTGTATAATAACTAGCTAGCGACCTCTCAAGAACTTTGCAATAAACTTTTGAAAAGGAAGCAAAATCTTTTTTCGGTGAGGAGATTTATGAGAGGCCAAAATCACGATATGTATCTTTCGAAAGTTGCAAATGTGGTATCCCTTTCATTTACCATCTTGTTAAGAAGTGGTCGTGAATACTCCTGCCCTAAAAAATACACAACATATATGAATGTTAACGGCGGTGGGGGTGTTTATTCGATATACGGTGATAACAACTGCTCCATTAGAATCCCATTTACTCTGGCGTTGCAAGTTTTCTCTTATACATATTGGGGTATGGAACGGAAATGGAAGGAAATTGGATAAGATGAGCTCAGAGTAATCTTCTGGATGGATCATTGAAGAGAAAGTGATCTTCATTCTAGATACCTATGGTTGAAGTGAATCTTTGCATTTCTGAAGGCTTTTAGTGTACAGTAATTAGAGAGAATGTTTCACTGAGGTAGTACATGTCCATCGCAGTCACTGCTAATTAACATATCAATATACTCCTAGATTTTTTTTCTTCGAACCGAAGATGCCCGAAAAGCCGGGAGCTTAACAAAGGTAGAGGGCTTGTAAGTGAACATCGATACGAATTTAAGGAAGAAAAAGATTCATCGATAAAATTATACAGAATAGGCAAATATCCATCAAGAGGTATATAAAATCGTCTCTTTCCTTCAAAGTGTCGCCTTAAGAACATTTCAAAAATCTGCCTCTTGTGTCGTTGGATGTCGAATACTTGACAACCGCTTCATGGTTAGCGTGTCACTGGATAGCAAATCTATATGCATTCACACATCTGAACAACCCTTTCCTTGAGCCCTACCTCGAGATAAACTTGAAAACAGTTTAGTTTCGACTGTATTTAGTGAGCTTGATGCCCTATTCACTTGAGAGGCTAAAATAATTAACCGAGGAGAATAATATCAATTATAGTAGATATGTACTTTCGGTTGCAGTTTCACTTTAAGGGAAATCCATAAGCGAAAGTGCACATTAGCCACAATGTGAATCATTTCAAAACGAATTTCTCTCAACAGCGCCGAACTACTTTAAATAAGAATTTTCTGTTACAAATTTCATTTCTTTTTTTCTTAAAATTTGATGGATATGAGTTTCTTAGACTACGAGTAACCTCTACTTGATACCTGCATATTGCTGAATTTTCTTTAATTATGCTTTGGAAATAAATATAAGCAATGTGATCATTTCAAAGTGAACTCCACCTCCCTCCAGATAACCATCACCAGATGAAGATTTCTTGGCAAGCATCACCTTCATCTAGACGAGGAACATTCTTGCACATGTGAAGTGAGATCGCGCTAAACAGTTGCTCATTGCTTGAGAGTGTTTTTTTAAGCTTCAATGCCAATCACCTCACGAATTTTTGTTATGATATCTCCCACTTTGAAGCTTTTCGATTGATCAGTTAAGAAGACCTCTTACTTTTTTACATTAGCACGTGGTAAGTATAGAGCGTTCAACGCTGCCAACTATGTAGAAGCACATGACATTCGGAATAGTGATCCGAGATATCCTCCGTGATTAAATGTCTGATAGACATGTACAGTAATGGATCAATGCCGCGATCAGATGATAGGTCAACACTACAGTTGGACAGTTATAGCCCCAAGTAATCAAAGAAAAGCAGCAATAAAGAATAGAACGTGAACTTCCTGTGTGGAATAAGTTTAATGTTGTCGCTTTTGATGCATATGTCTATTGTTTCAGCTAGCATTGCGAGAACTAAGGTCGTCAACAGCACATCTCTTCTCACTTCTCTAATGCTCATTACTTCTTTCTAAGTCAACAATTACTCTTGCAAAGCACCACGTTTACATAAGAACACAAGCAGCCATACAGCTGAAGAACATTTGTGCTCGGTGGCAAAGAAAGCACAAAGAAGCGATTAACCTTGGCTCAAGCCTTGGCTCATGCCTTCTCCGGCGAAGCTGTTGCGCTTGCCTGGCGCAGTTAGCCAGGAGATGTGAGCCGGTATAGTCGAATGGCGGCATCAGGTTGACGGAAAGCGCGGCGACTGGTTGAAATGAAGCCGCACCACCGCCAATCGTCGCAATTCCGCTCATCGGATTCAACAGCCCGTTGGGCTCCGAAAAAATGTACAGCTCGGTGGAACCGTCCGAATCGGTGACGATGTGGTCGTAACCTTTTGGTGAGCGAATCACGATTGGGCGACTGCCACTCTCGCTTGGAATGACGAGGAAAAACAAGGCGGCTAGGTATAGCTGTCGCCAAAATGTCCTTGTGCTCCACTTGCCGTTCCTAGCGAACGTGGACGAGAGACAGTAGTGATCTGCCAGGGTAGAGGTCGAGTAAAAAGCTTCTTCTTTAAAATGATTCGAGCCCTTTTTCGGGCAGGCCCTAAGGCCTGCTCCAGGACGCTTCAACTGGCCAGCAGCTATTCGTAATACGGACCAGCGTTGAACGAAGTGTATGACGAGTACACAAGAGAATAGAATCCCACAAATAATCTCTGAATGTGACGTCGTGTAAAATACAATAATGACGTGAACGAATCCAGAGCTGGACTCAGCAGTTCTTCTCTCGAGTCACCTCTGAAAATAAAGCGAATTTCAAATTAACTCATCTCTCAGTCTTGCACGCCCTCTTCGAAAATAATATCTTTTATGAATAATAATGAATTCAATATTTTTAGATAAATATAAACAGCACATTAATCAATAGGATGGAAATATTATAAAACTTATCTCTATGTAGTTTCCAATATATCAATATTGCAAATAGTTTCAGCATAAAGATAAGTTTGGCTGATCGCTGCGATTTCTTGTGTTATTAAATATCTGTTGATTAATGGTTATAAGCATACATTTCTGTATAATGAGATATAAAGGCAATAAAAGATCTTCGAACTGACTAAATCAATTCATTTAATCATTTAAATATTAAACATTCAACTCAAAAATATTGCTCAACGACTTTCTGCAATTTGATTAATGAGCTGCAGCTATTCCTTATTATGTAAATGTTAGTTTTGTATGCAAAAAATGACTGAAAACAAAGAAAAAAAAACGTGGAAAATTTATTGGAGAAATTTTGCGACATCGCTAATATAATATCGTTGAATTCGAAACTATTAATTCGCTCTAATGTAGAAACAAAAGTTTATGCAAATGATAAAAAATAAATTTAAACAAATGGAATTAAATAGAAGTAAATGATTTTAAAAAAAAGTAATGATAATGAATTTCAAATTTACTGAATATACATCTATCGTCTATATTTTCAAAAATATTTGCATGAGATCAACTCACGCAGATCAATTAAGTGTGAGTGAGAACGAATTTGCTGCATTAAATGAATGCTTGATTTTATCCGTATTCTATATATTTAAATGCATAAATAAAGAGGCTATAAAAGCGTTCTAAGAATCCTCATTATAATAATGTTACTAATAAAAAAATTTCTGAAGAAAACGTGTTGATTTGAAGCACATTGAATTTTATACTAGAAGATAGCACCAAACAATTGTCAACTAAGCCATCTTTATGCTTAAAAAACTAAATGCTAACAGTACATTAGAAATAGTAAATAGTTAAGTATTTAGATCATATTTTAAAGTAATAATAAAAAAAACTTTATTTTTCGTCAAAAAATTATGATAAATGAATGTCTCTTAAAAATGAACGCTAATAAACGAGTGTTTAGTATTGCGTTAGGTATTCGTAAAAAAAAAACGCAATAAAAGAAAATTGAAAAAATGCCGATAGAGAGGGCATTCAAAAAAAAAACAAACTCGAAATCTCATGGTTCACCTGAGAAGATAACAATCTTGTGATGTTTGATGCTCGTCCTACACCCCAACCTTTCACATCTCTCATACTCAAAATAAAGTGGCCACTAACTAAGTGCTACAATTAGCTTCATTTCTTAAAAATTCAACAACAAACAGCGATACTATAAAATGATTTTACCTGACGTAATTCATATTAACGGAAAGTTTCATTCGACGCCTATTCGTTTTTTGCAACAGAATAAGATAATTCGCCAAAATCAGTGGAATTCTCCGAGTAGGAGAAAAGAAGAAAAAATTGAAAAATGCTTCAGAACACCTAAAACAATGCGATTCGAACGTAAGTTAAAATGCAGGCAAAGTTTCAGAGGCTCAAATTTTTATAACTTCTTTCGAGATCAGCTTAATATTTGGTAGAGTCTCAGTCCATAGCGAACCAATGGGCTCCAGAATTCTGAATCTGGCTCCGGGGTAGGAACCAGTAATGATCGCTTCGGAGTCAGACTGCTGTAGAATCCATCTGCACAGTTAACTCAAATCGAACGAGTTACTGGCTTATTATTTAGCAAGCATCGAAATGCGTCTTATATTTGTAAGAATCGAATTAGCCACGCAAGCAAATTCAGAAAACAGATTGACTTCGCAGTCGTCCATCACTGTTCGGAGGTACCTTATAGAGAAAGTATATATGCGCGCAGAATATATACGCATAGACACAATGTCACCATAATGTTCCATGGAAACGGAAATTCACAGAATCACATAATGGAGATATAACGAAGTAGGAAATATGATCCTAAGGTCAGCAGACTTGTTATTTTATAGATTTGTTAATCAAGCCAAAAAGTTCCGTGACCTGCTTGAAAATCCGAACGTTTCAAAATGCAAATAAATTTTTAGGCGCTGATGAGTATATTCGCTACTTGAATTAACACAAACGTTGATATTGGAAATCATCATGTTGTGTACTTTACAGCTCGTAAATTAAATTTTGCTGATCTCCTTAAATAGTATGTAGTAAATAAATTAATCGTTAAATGTACACACATAAACAACTTTGCCATAATGAGCTTCATAGATGCAAAACTGCACTACATAAAAAGCTTCTTATATAGTATAATCGTTAAATCACTCAACGGAAATTTGTGTGATCTTCTCCAAACAATGCACCGAAGATTCGAGTCCAAATACAAAACGTTCGCAAAGTAATTCAATACAGCTGCTATTCCCTTGAGAGCGACGATGAACGGCATATCAGAGTTGCCTCTGGCAGTAAAATAACGAACAGTTAATGTGCTCTTTACGAGCGGATGAAGGATTATTTGGCAAGAGTTTGCAAAAATAAATAAACGAATAGAAAGCAGTATACAAAATTCAACCAATTATTTTCAAAGTTTCATTAGTATTTGTTTTAAGGTATATAGTGAAAAATTCTTAATGCAGTGCAAGGAAAATATATAGTTAATCAAATTAAACTGATACATTTCAAACGTCAGTAATCAAAACATGAAAACTTTTTTTTAGAAACAAACAAGGCAAGCATGAAAGACATCGACCGCAAATGCTAGCGGGTAAAGTGAAGGGAATAAACTTTCGTTGCACTATGCATTTAAACAAAAAATCACTGTACTAGACAAACGTACGTGGGTAATGCCTGGCACGTTTAGCGAGTTCAGTGTGTACACTGTGTCCGTTCAATGAGAAGGATTCTCTCATTAAGTCATCCAAAACAATTTACCTACTAATTAACCTATAACACTCTTAATGGATCATCACCTGACCTAACAAGCAAAGATTTTCAAATAGCATGCCTGCAGCTTTCATTGATCGCTTATGTTTTTTTCAAAAAGGAGGATATGAAAGAATTTGCGATAGGATGTGCAATACGCTTGCTTACTTGACGCTATTCAACTGTTGCGATACTCATATCGTAAAATTCATTGCGTCATAACTGCAATCCCATCTGCGGTCCAATAAACCTCTGAAAGAGAATATCTAAAACAGGTAACATCCTTAAAGCTGGTCCATCCTTGACTCAATGAGCACAATAAATAAACGGCATTCTCACTGAAAATGAGACAATGCCTCACTATTGTGGGTTTATTCAATTGTGAAAAAAAACCGTCGTAGAGAGCTAATAAGTCGCGAACATTCCAAACGCTCAATACTTGCACTTATACGGTCCTCAGTTCACGACGTGCAATCACTTTATTTCATGCAGCAAAAAAATGAATTCAAAAAAGCGCAATTGTGCTAAAACTAACGAAGAATTGCTTTTCGAACAACTTACATTGCGGTAGAACATTTTTGACAACGGTAAACTTAGGAAGCTTCGTGCATGAAGTTTTTTTTCAGTCCCAACGTGGTGATATTTTCAAGCATATAGAATTGATTCATAAGCTGACAAATTATGCTCAAATTTAATCTGAGCTTTAATGGTTGTAGATTTTCACTGCGTTCAGCGGAATTTTTTGAGAGCAAACACAAACAACGCAAAAATTGTTCTTAAATAAACGTCGCCATGATCTCATTGTTTGTTAGCAAACATGCAGATAACATCTGATCGGTAATATTTTTTCAAGCAACGACACATTCATTTCTAGGGCCGCAAAATTCAACTCAACAAAGATGTGGTTGCTGTTCTCATGCGTCGTTATTGAAAATTTTGCATTATATCTAGCATAATTTTGGTAGGGCTATGCTATCAAGCGTTTAATGAAATTATATTGCTAGATGTTGCTTTCATGAAGTCACTGGTAAGTTTGATCACCAGAAAAGTTGCAAAAGAAGGGAATAGGATTTTTTTAGAGGTCTGCGACTATCGATTCACACTTTAGGTGAACTTTTTTAATTTTCCGCGTTTCTTTCAAATGATCGTCTAATAAAGTTTCAGACGAAATAATTATACGATAATTATGCAATGGTTACACCTACATAATCGATTCTTTTTTCTTTACAGTTGCAAAATTTTGCCTTAGAGATGAGAATTGTGCCATAGGACTAGCTTGTTGGCTGCTTAGTTTATAACATACAGCATCACCGCCTCTATCATCGTTTCGTTTCTTTCTCACTTCAGTGACAAATGGGAATAGGCAGAAGAAAAATGCTCTTCTCGAGAAACGGCTATGCCACAAGTTCACATGTTGAGGTTAATGTTCATAAATCAGAATATATATATATATATATATATATATATATATATATATATATATATATATATATATATATATATATATATATATATATATATATATATATATATATATATATATATAAGAAAATAATGTAAATATGGACTGAAATGAAGTCTTCAACGGAGAAATACTTTGTGTATTTTTTTTTAATATATGGCTTCTAGCTGCATAACTATTCTTGGCATTATTTACTAGCGCCATGAGCACACGCGATTAACCAATAAGACTGTTTCGATGGCAATGTGCTAATTGTGTTGTTGGATGTAGTGATTGACTCGTTACTATATTTTCGTCAGTAGAACAAGTAAGCAGACATATGTATAAGTACCTTAGTTTAGAGGAACGGATCAGATGGGATGTTGTTTTTTTACGATTGATCAAAGGACTGAAGGAAATGCCCATAAGTGAGCATGCCGAGTCCATAAAGCCAACAAGTAAATAAATTCTTTAACTCAAATTCCTAAATAATCGAATATAATATCACATTTGTGGAGGTATTACTTCATGAAAAAATTCATTCGAAATCCACTTTTCAAATAGCATACGAAAGAAATTCAGCTTTATCAAACCAATTCACTAAAAATTCAGCTCACTCTTAACGCAAAAATGACGATAAATTAGAGAGAGACGACTCACAATTTCTTTTATCCTTGTATACAAATATTTGGCTTCATTAACCTCATAGCTTAACTGACGCTTATTACTGAATTTCATATTGATTACGATGGCAATGCTATATTTGCATAGGTAAACTTGTAGATGCTGCAGAAAATCCTTTCCGGGGAATCACCATCACAAACACGTGCTTTATTTATATAAATGTTGGCTCTTTCAGAGGATAAGGCACGTATAGATGAAAACACTAACTAACGCACATTTATATTAGCATACTCTTTCAGGATAATGGACGATTATTTACTACGGATAAATTTGAAACTATACAATGAGTCTTACGCAGCAATAGTTTCGCTTTGAAATTTATTAGGCATTAGAAAAGTAAGCGGAAGCAAGGTTAATAAAATGAAATGAAGTTGGATTCGATGGACATGGGAATTGAAAAGAGGATAATAAGAGGTAAGCGAATAGAAAAAAACTCAATTGGAAAAATAGTTGTGGTACCTGACTCTTCGAGGCGAACAACGATGCGAGGAGTTTACGGCGGAAAGGAGGGAAGTGAACTCAAGTCTTCGAGCGTTTCGCACACTGACGGGCTCCCGCTTGCCGGCAAAGCAGATCGATCGCATTAGTGAAATAAATCAAACCGTTTTTGCGACCTCCGAGAGGAATCACCGCTCATTAGAGCGCCTTTTGCAATACGGTTTACCACTCATCGTATGCTAACATTTTCGTATACTAAAATGCATGTGCAACACTCATTTTCAATCATCCGCGCTCTCGCCTATCTTCAGTTGTCTAAATATTACTTTCATCATACAAACCGTGAAATCCCTCAAAAGCTTTTTGCGATGATATGACGTGCAATGAGTGGATAAACCCTGGCAACGTCATGTCTCTTCCCAGCTCCCTTTTCCTCCTCCTAGGTATGATGGCTACTAATTATGAGTTATGAGATATTCAAGGGCCCATAGTTGTTGCTCTTTTAAGAGTAATATTCAGCAAACGACTTTTGAAATCGATATTGAGCGGTTCATCAACAGAACACTTCATTTCGGAGCAAGAGGGCATCCTTCGCGGAAAAAAACACTGATAACCAGCAAACAATAAGTACCACGTAGAGAGGGAAGAGCTTGGAACGAAAAACATAGGATCAATTCTTTTGGATACATGTTGTCTCAACTGAGGCTAGTTATGTCATGTGGTCATGATGCAACTGGTGGTGCGAACAAATATTAACATTCGTTACGGGTGGGTTTCTCACTTTTCTATTCACTTTGGGCCATGAATTTTGCCGGAGCCTGTGATACAGGAAATAAAACTTCAATCAATCACCAGTCATAGATGCAAAAACACGGATTTGCGAGGTTCAAGATTAAGACATTTGAATTCCGCACGAAAGCCTCCAGCTCGATGCTGCGCTTAACCCCATACTTCGTTCTCCACCTGTTTCAAGAGGCATAACAGTACACTTGAATCTATGCCTAGTTGAGTCTCTACACTAGGATGCACTACTTGTAGTGCTGACGGAATAGGTGGTATGACTATCGGCCATCAGAATGGTAGACCTGTTTCTCATTTTTCTTTCACGACGCAAATTTTCATATTTGTATTTCGTGAACTATTGAAAAAGAATACCGCAGTAACTGAGCACTTTAAATAACGGCCGAAAAAAATCCTTCAATCTAAATAAAAAGGAAAATCCTCTGAAGATATCCTTTTTACTGAAGGAAATATTGCAATTATTTTATAGCAGATAAGAAAAAAGAAAATATTCTATGACAAAAATATGCTGAAATGCAAGGAAATAAAACGATAAACAGGAAGATCATGTCACATTTAACTATCCTAATGTGAAATCGTGCCGGACACACAGTAGATTGATCACTTTTTCACGGGGATAACTGATAAGAACTAATGGCCGACCATGTAACTAGTACTCGACGGATACAAACGCTGAGTTACTTGCAAAACAATAATATAGCAGTTTAGCAAGTGGTCATCACTAAATTCAGCATGAATATGTTCGAAAGTACAGCAGAACAAAAGCACAGAGGCATCTGATTACTGTGGCACATCGTGTCTAGCAAGAGGTGAACGATATTTCCACTTCGTCGACACTTGTTAGCGCTACATTCAAATTAGACGATATCCCAATACCCTACCAGCAGTTACATCTGTTTAATTCATTTATTTGTAACATTTCCACGGTAACGATCAACCAAAATAAGGCAAGAAGTGCGCAGCATTAATAAAGGCCCAACTTGTAATCGGAGAGTTTATAGCTTACTCTTAAAGTCTTCTCTTCAATGAAGACTCCGAAGCTAGTAAACCACCTGGAGGCCTTCATTGAAAGGAAGGAATAAGTTTAAAGAGGAATGATCAGCTTTGCCAGCAACAATTTTTGCAATAAACAGTAATATACGGCAGGTAACACATCAATACTGTAGTAATAGCAACTCCACAAACAATTTAACCTCTCAAAGAAGGACGAAGAAATTGAATAGCAACTCCAGTATCACACATGAAAAGATTGGAAATTGTCATGCATAATTGTTCGAATATTCAAGAAATTGTCAACGAAAATACTGGGAGCAAGTTTTTCGCTACTCCATCCATCCCTCTCTTCTTCCCTTCCCAACTTCCTCCCTTGCCCTACTCTCAAGCGAACCCATTGTTTATCACTTGAACTTCATCATGCCGAAACATTTGAAAAATTTCTCACTTTTCTGATCGATTGGCGGCTTATCTTACTCTGTTGACGACTCGAAAAGAGATATTAATATTCGAATTTTCATTTTCCTTCAAGCGGTAATCCTAATGGGGGCATCACCATTTATAATCAAAAAATAGTGTTGATACACAATTTCATTTTGTACTAAAACGATTTTCTTAGCGAACGAATAAGGAACCGAAGCAAGATCTATACAGTAAGGACAATGTAATAGAGGAGGAACATCCTCGAGGTAATGCAGCTTCAACAGCGCACAATCCGAACTTATCGTCTAGTGTCAAATGTGTGAACACTGCGACAGGATAATGGCTTTTTTTAAAGCAACACTAAGAGAGCTCTATTTACAACGTTGTTCGATCAGCTGCGATTTTTGAGTGTGAACTTACGTGGGCGATCAATACCTCAAAAAAAACTTCTGTAAACAATTTTACGACGTCTGAAGCAATCGAATGCGTCTAAAGAAATTCTATGAAACAAGTCGTTTGTATAGTGAGACGACGCAAAGCTTGCATACAACAGACGAATCTCTCTTATAGCAAAACGCCTACTTTTGCCATCATGTTTTATCTACGATATAGAACAGCATTCGTTGAAAAAGTGGAATAGAACTGCAGCAGGAAAAATTCATTTAAATAAATCTGTGCCGAATTTTGTTTAAATGTCTAAATTTTTATCCTAGTCACCATTTGAATTATTTCATTTGATCAACGAAAAAATTGTGTTAGGCTACGAGATTGGAATTTTTATTGCTACTCATCTATTAAAGTTATGTTTTTTAAAGATCGCCAGTACGTGGCCAATGTGATGATCTATGTGATGATGTGTTGCATCGAAATATTGTTTCATTGAATCGATGGCTAAAATCTGATCATTCTAATAGAGGATTTTCGATGAAGATAAATCGCGGTTATTGCTTATTCTATCAATAAATAAGTTCTATCTATACCTTTT
The DNA here is from genome assembly GCA_013433145.1 of Ascaris suum. Classification (NCBI taxonomy): domain Eukaryota; kingdom Metazoa; phylum Nematoda; class Chromadorea; order Rhabditida; family Ascarididae; genus Ascaris; species Ascaris suum. The sequence goes on from CM024181.1 coordinate 439,020, forward strand.
TAATAGAATGAATTAATTACTAACCGATAAATACAATAATATGCAAATTTATTGCCTCTTTACGCAAATTTATGAAACACTTTCCAAGTATAATCACTTATTTGGGCCTCATTAATTACGACTTTGAAGAACTCAACGAGACGAATCACTTCTCTAAAAATAAATTTACAATGTTCAAAGAAAAACTTAAACGGTGAAGGAAATATGATTTTCTTAATTCATTTGTAAAGGTGAAACTTTTTAATGTGTGAACTTCTTATATTTGAGAGCCGATGTGCCATAAGCTAAATCCTACCACTACTTTGGAACTATAAGCATCGACCGTAGCTCTGTGTCTCCGTTGGAATGTCTTCAGTGATATCTCAAGTCATGACAAATTCAGATATTTTTTAAAACTATAGCTATCAATCGCGCAATTTCTTAGTTGCCCACTCGGTCTCTATCTATGAACATCATGGGGGGAAACCCGGCAACACTTTTTTTTAATGTAAAAGCCGATAGATGTCCAACTTTCATTGATATAGCCACTGCCGAAGAAAAGGAGAGATGATGAGTGGGTTAGCTCAATCGAACAAAGCCCTTAGTACCGAAAAGTGAAAATGTCGAGGTGGGAATCGTGCAGATATGATCCACTGCACTTCGCTTTTCTTTGCTTCCCATCATTAGCAAAGATGTTGACTAAGTTTACGTTCTTTCTACGTCAGCTTATTGACTTTTCTACGCACAGAAAAAATAGCAAATTTAGAGATTCTTTGAAAATGACTCTAAAATACGATATATTTATGATAATCGTCCACATTTAAATAAATATCTTCGTAATTTAATATTCAGAATTTTTCTTAAAAAAGAATTTTTATCACTTCAGTAGAATAAATGTGACGGTATATGAGGCGAAAGCTTTCAGAAAAGATATTGGATATGGTATTCGATTGAAGATACAAATAAGAGAGACAACCAATACAATCATGCATTTTATGCAATAATGATGTATTCATGCACCTAATGAATGAGCACCATTTGGTGTCTTTTGATATGATCATCGTTCACATTCACCAACAACATGAATCATCACATTGCTCCTCTCAATTCGAAGTATTTCTTCACTTATCGCCATAATTTTATGTCCAAAAATCGACTGTAGCAAATAGAATGTCATTATGCTCGAACTAGATGCGCATAGTATAGAGGAAATTCTTTAAATCCCAATCACTGCAACGTTTTGCTGCTTAGCTGAGCTGAAGCATAAATTACATTGAACGTTAAAGAGCATAAGCGAATTTTTAAAAAAGTAGCTTTATACTACGTTCCACTTAGAGATGAGAAAAATGAGCATTAAGATATTGATATAAACAAAGCTCGCTAACATAGATGCAAACAATATTTGACAAAGAGTTGTTCTATCGTTTAGAAGATGTTACTAACGAAGAATGAATCAAGTGAAGACTTCTAGAATTATGAGGCAATAAGCTAAGGAATTAAATCTAATTCTTTCTCGCCGATGGCCTTTGAAGTCTTTAAGGACGAAAAAATTCTCTAAAATAAATGCTGTAGTTTTTACAACATTGAATGAGGAAAGACAGAGAGCTGTATATGTTTAATGAGACGCAATCTTCACACAAAGACGATGCAACTTATGCGTGAGGTTATATGATGCTCACTGGGTATGTTTCATTATGAAATATTAAATCGCTAGCAAATGATTCTTTAATTCGCATGAAGAGGTTCATCTAGAGAGGGTTTATATAGAGTGATCGCATGATGAAAATCTAAATAGTAAAGGAAACTATCGTCTCATATGGTAGAAGTTTCTCAAAAAAAAACTTAGGAAGAGCTCTAAACAGCAAGGCACAATGCTCGTTTTATTGTGAAGTAGGGCAATGTAAATAAAAACAACACATACAACCATCTCTGAGAGCATGTGTCAAGAAATAGAGATTCTATCCGATTCAATAAACGAGAATTTTTCCCGGCTTCCTCCTCAGAGCACTACTCGAGTAAGAATTATAAGAACACGTTTCACAATTGTAGATTCTGTCATGTCTATAGGCGAAGATCCAAGAAGTCCTACTTCCTTTAACCAAGTTTCATAAATACTGTTACAGGATCTGAAGTTATGGAGTGCTGTTTGAGGTTTTGAGTGGGACATTTCAATTGTGTTATAGGTCTTCTACCGTGCTATAGCTCAAGTGAAACCTTGCCTTTCTAACAGGTGACGAGGTATGCCTTGCTTTTCAAATGAGGATATACAAAGCCATGCGATTCAAAGTGAAAGCAAGAGATTCTGCAATAAAGCTCTTTATACAGGTGACAACAATTAAGCTATGCTGATGCGGTGCAATCGGCCTACGCTTACTTCCGGCAGATGATGAGGTAAAAGATTTGCGTTTGGGTGATTGGTCGGAGGAAAAGAATACATGAAGCTATTCTTGCAGGATGATAGCTTTAAGGTTCTTGTAAGCACCTCCAACTCCTAAAGCATTAAAGGCTCAAGGAGGCAGAAGATATTTTAAAATGGCTTCAGCATAGAAATTTTCGCTGCTTATGGGACTCAAATCAAGGAAATTTTGAAGGCGGCAAGGCACGACAGAATAGTTTGGGGAGTTGAGAGGATACCACCTGATCACAGGTTATGTCTGAATGCCTAAATGGTAAATTACGTGCGAACCTACTGAATAAATCAAGAGTTGAAGTGTGCGAACTGAAAAAAAGAGCGAGCCTTTCGCAGTATGCTTCTCGCTAAGAAAACGATAAACGATAAAAACACTGATTCGAACTTTACTAACAAATTTGTCAATTTCTGGCAAACGCAACAATTAGCTCGGCAAGACATTCTTCAGTGAACAAAATCGAATATCAATTAGTTGCTGAAATTATATACGCGTTCGTTTATCCTAAATATAATCAAAAATTAATGCTGCTAATAAATCAAGCGGTTCTTTAACGCCAATGATGAAATCAACCTGAAAAGAGCTTACTAAGTTTGGCTGTTACAGAGTGCAAACTAAATGATACAGCGATATACGTTCATATTATAATGATGCACGTAAGGGGCCCTTTTCATCTTTGTATACTTGCAAGATTGGCTATGTTTTAGCCGAACGAATATCTAATAGGAGAACAAATTGGGCGCACTTAAAGGCAATCAATCGAAAAGGGTGTTAAAAAATACGTTCGCCTTTTCGGCATAATCTTAATAAACGATTAGTAGTTATATAGAAAGAAATTAGTTATGTGCAAGATTTAAAAATTAAAGAAATTAGCTTCATTTAGTTTCACTCATTTAAAGTGATTTACCATCCCTGCAGGTCCAAACATCTAGTATGCCAAAGCTAGATTAAGTTGCCTTCTTGGCCGCATCATGTTCTACGAATATGAGCATGAGATATGACAAATAACCTTATTTGCATTTGTAAAGCAAAGTATAATGTAGTCATGTTTACGTATAAACGTGTGTGTATCTGTCTGCCTGCTTGTTTCTCTACAAATAATTTTACACTTAAGATCTACGGAGACTGCACTTGTAGAAGTCGATGCGTAATTTTCACAGTCAGCCATCTAGGAAAAAATAAAGCGAAAAAAAAAATGAAACACTTTGCACAAAAGGATGTACGCTTGATCTAAAAGAATTGGAGTTCCATGAAAACATGTATTTGTTAGGCAGTTTCATATCATAAAACAGCGTATATGTGCTACGAAATTCACCGTGTGATATAGTAATATATGACGCGTAAACGCTAAAGTTATTTTATTTAGTCTGGAATAGTCTTTAGTATCGAATTCTTGCCCGATCCAGAACTTATGTCTGACTATCGGATAGGTGAATTTTATTCAAGCTCGAACCGCATAAAAATCCGTGAACACATAAAAATTTTAAATATTTTAAATTCAACAAATAATTCACAGCTGAGAGTTGAAATCAAATTTAATTCAAAAAGCTAGATTGCAGTAAATTTCGTAATCGGAAGCTTTATTACGTTGCAAATGAAATATATAATCTGCAAAAATTTATCAACGCATAGCAAAGATCAAATCAACTGATTCAAAACATACAAGATGAATTCTTTTAGCTGATTTTCATGAGGAACGAACGAATGAATTAGCAGAGAGATTTACCTTCTTCATCGTATATGCGACATTTAACAACCTATCTAAAGCATAAAATGCAAGTTGACATCCACCGGATTGAATCATGAGTTTAACTTACATAAATAGAACATATAGACTCATTTATAAATAGAACTTCATCGTAATCGTAAAGCATAAAATGCAAAATTGAATCACAACTTACATAAATAGAACTAGGCTCATTTATAGCCTATTATTTTCCGTCATGCCCGAGAGAGTTATGCGGATTTCGTGTAAAATAGGTGTTTTCATGAGGTTAATAAACAATAATAAAGAATGACAGTATGTGGTTGCAAACTTTTACAATTCCTGACTCTTCCGTAAACCTCTTTAAAGACCGCTCAGTTATTTTTCGATGACCTTAAAAAGGAACAAAGAGATATTTCAGGTCTTAATATTGTGTACCATAGAAATGAAGAGTAGCCCTTTTTAGAACGTCGGTTGCGTTTTTGCATGAAGAACTCTAGTTTAAAACACACCAGACATAGAACACTAGCAACTTCGTATAAGCCTTGTTTGAAGAGCTGAGCATTCTACGGGCTGATCAAGCTTTCGTTGCTCATATCACAGGATAGTCTCAGTAGCAAAAAAAAACTTCCTAGGCTGTTGTGAATTGGATAACAGGAAGATGGGAGCCAACAAAGAGCCTCCAAGTTAGAACAGCGCTTCTATGTTAATTTTTATTGACCTACGAAGATGGCGATACTCCCCCAGGGGTTTGTGGCCGCCAATTTCAGTAAGAAGGATGTCCTTCGAGCGCAACACATCCATCGCAGCGAGCTTCTCCATTCGCTTTTCAAGCAGCAAGTTGGAAACGCTATTAAACAACACGAATATAAAATAGTTTCTAAAACTTTGTAGGCGTTTGCTTTACAGTTTTTAACCAAAAATTTTATCCTATTCAAAAGAAGAATTGGAATTTAACAAAAGCGTTAGACAAAGGCACCGTTTTCATCAGCTAATGAAACGCCGACTGATGCATACGGAGAAGGGGGGGGGGGGTATTGATGCTTCCAAACCAAACCAATCAACGCCCATAGGCTAATCAGCCTACCAGCGGTTTGCTACAAATTGCATTTCCTTTTTTTTATTGAAAGCACATGCTTGTCTAAATGTCTCCAGACAAACACTTCAGCATGTTGTAGTTAAGAATAACGAATTATTACGATGTAAACAATTAAATGGATATTTCTATTGAAATGAAATTTAAGAGGCATTTTTTGGAGCATTGAAATGCCAAATTTTGCGAAGAATGAGATATGTAATATTAGTTGCTAAATGCAAAACTATGATGAAAACATCATGTTAAATATTACATTTCTATGTAGGCGAAAAGTAATTCCCTCAAAGATGGTCGATGAATGCTAAAATCTTTCAAAAGCAATTCAATGATTTCGCTTTGAGTAAAACAGATGCAAACTGCAACATTTCGTTTGTTGCGTTACGATGGTTCATTTGCTCGCCAACTGCGAATCATTAAATGTATTTATGATTCAGCCGTTTTTTTTTTCGAAGTTCCAACTCGAAGATGATCATTTCATATTAACAGTTGAAAGAATATCGATGAGCGGCGATCGAAAGAGATGAATTCATCACAAGAATATTATGGTACTATGACACCCCAGAATTACGATAGGTTAGCAAATAGACGATTGGGTAACTACTGAGTGAGTAAAAACGATTACAAAAAAGAACAGAGGGTAATATCCATCATAAAAGACTGAAAATAATTGCCGCATCGCTCCCATTAAATAAAATCGATGTATACTTGAGTTTACGACCTCGATTATCATGGCTTACGATGCCCTTTTCAGACATATATAACTCAGCTTTAATTCATCAATTCTGACTGCACCTCGAGGAGCTAAGAACAAACAAAACTCAATGCGCATTGAAACGCTAAAATGCTTTGTTAATAGCGAACCTCTCTCTGGTTTGATGCAACATCCAAACAGCAAACTTCACATTCAAGTTCACTGATAAAGAAAAAGGTAAGCGGCATAACAATTAAAACTAGAGGATTATACGTAGTTAATTTCATTCGTTTAACCTTATATTCAGACTATTATAAAGTTCGGCTAGCACGTTGCATGCATAGTATAGGCGAAAATCATTGTACAGTTTATTTATTTCATAGTTTATATAAGCTAAACGAATCGTTGCAATGGCAAATAGTTGCCCATCGAGCATTCATCACGATATATAGACTAACTGCTGATCACTTGTTGCCTCTATGATCACTCCTCTCTTATACGCCAATTGCAGCAAATGTTTTGCTTTAATGTACGTCGTAATCATTGAGTTTCATCGTACCACTGACGTCACGCCAAATTGATGTCTTCACGTGCCCGTTGAATTTTCACACCTTAACAACGTTTAAATACGAATTTCTTTTTTTGAGCATTATAAATCTTAGAAAAACCGGTTAAACGTGAAGTGACTAATTGAAGTCATCGTACTCGATGAAACGATGTTGTAAATTTGCATATTAATAACAGTTATTAGCATGAAACTAGAAGGCGTGAAAAAACTCATGAATTTTTTGAATATAGTGCCATATAAAGATATGGATATTCAGTGCTAAAAACTGCGTCAACAAATATATAGGCCAAACTGATTCGTTGATATCAACGAATTGAAAATCTATATCAATTTTTGCAAACTTAAAATGAGAATTCCCTGAAGTTTGCTCATAAATTCTTTTGCAACGGTTTCTTTCTTTGATGATATAGAAACTCGTAAAAGTGTTTCTAGATAATTAAAATGAAGCAATTCCATATTTCTAAAGCTAATAAAAGCGTTGCTCGAACAAATGTCCTATTTTCGCTGAGTAGATAAGCAATGAGACTTACGATTGAAAATCTGTTAAAGAAATATTGCAATTAGTTTTTAAAATGCGCTCGTAACATAAAGCGATCACTCAGTATATAGGACCAAAAACTACAGAAATATCGAAATTACGTTTAAAATACAAATTTTAATATAAAAAATAAAGCAACGCTATTGCATGATTCACATTTAATTCAATATATGCAGTTTATCTGATGCAGGATGTCTCGCATAAAATGGGGAAGAGTTGCCTAATGCTACGCACTAAAATGAAGTTCAATTCAATAGTGGCGATTTGATGCTCTACATCAATGTTGCTCGCAAATTGCATAATTAGACTTCATTATTGCATCGATGAACCGACATCCTTTTGCTCAATGTCGATCGTTGCCGACAAAAGCTTAGAGAAAAGAATGAACAGCTAGCTGGCTCTAAAAGTCTCTCACTAAAAACCGCATTCGCTTTTGAATTGGCTAATTTAGACAACAATCGTTTAGGGATAGATACATTTTTCTTGCAATCAACTTGCTTGGAAGTTGGATGCACATGGTGCATTCATCGCATCGGCAGTTCAGTGCAAATTTAATTTCACTGCTCCGCCGCAACGATGAATCGTTTTTTTTTTCCTCGAGAGGATTTCTGCACAAAACAATTATTCACCACAAAGTTTTCTGCTGGTTTAAAGGGATTCGTCAAAAAAGCGAAATCTCTCCCTTCTCATCAGAAAAACAAAAAATGCCTCCAGCGTTTCTCCGTTCGCATACCGTCTCATAACACTGAAGATATTGCACTATACTGAAAAATAAGAACTTTTATTTTGTCCTACTAAAATTTATACTTTAGTAAATCAGTAAAAAGTTTGTGATGGATTTAACAATCGAGTAATATTCTCATGCCTGAATAATACGAAGGATAGCGCAACGAAATGAGCATTCCTTATATGATAAACAAATTCAAATGTTTGTGTCAAGTTTACAAGAGCAAAAAAAAGTTGGCAAACTTCAGCTATATAATAGCTGTTGGTTGCTAACTGCAGTCCAAATAAATCTACTTAAAGGGTTGAACTGAAATCCTATATGATATTTCTAAACAATCTAAGCAAAATCCATATAAAGTCGGGGAAAGTCATTTCTTAGTGAGATCGTATATGAAGAGAATAGATCAGCCTTAGCACTATGGTAATCAGTTGACGATTGAAAGAAGCATTAGACATGCATAAATACAATTATTTAACATTAATTCATCAGTATGTCGAAAGGTGAAGTCAGTGGTGGAAAAAAAAACCGGCGACCTTTCCTCGCTTATACGCATCATCATTGCATTCTTTATAAAAAGCCGAAACAAAATGCGCTATCTTTTACCACTGTGGCACACTGTCAATAGACGTCAGATGTGGCTAAAGGACGAATTGTTTTTTCTTACTTTTTTGTCACAACTGCATTCGCTTGATCCACTCAAGAAATGACACCTATTGTTTAAAATTATTTTTGCACATACCATCCTAATCCCCGCCAATTATTACTGTAATCGAAACAAAAAATGCACCTGAATTAAACTCTCCCTACGGTAATATATCTGAGATGCTTGTCTTACTCTTTTCATCAATAATAATATAAAGAAATAAGATTTTAAAATACACAATGAAAGATGTACTTTAACTATAAATAATACAACGTGAATGCTTTATGAATAATTAAAATGATTTTCTCGCACTTTTTGTGTAATAATTTTCGATATCGACGATAAATTGCAATTGGTGCATTCAAAATTTCGAAAAAAATGTGCTGAAAATTTATGAGGAAATTTATAATATAGAAATGTTAGCGACAGCTGATGTAAGTTGTATAGCTGACACATTTTACTTAAGGAAGAACAATGCACGCTCAATAATTTTAGACAGTTAAATTCATTGTCGGTCAATAAGCGATCCACACTCGGAAAACTTCCACCTACAAGAATATATCCTAGCAGAACAACTGTTTAGGACACTTAAAGATATAAGGGAAACAATAGATTCGCGTTAAGTCTGTTCACGACTAACATAAGCAACAGGGCAACGAAAACCTATGGTAACTCATGAGAGTTGTTTTATACCCTCGCGACTTTTAAACAACTCCAAATTAGCAAGAAAAAGTTGAAAAAAATGGCAACAACAGTTTCGTGGATGAAATTCGATAGCACACGAATCGATGAACACGAGAAACGGGCATATACAGTGTTTGTTGATGAATATTTGAGCAAATGAAAAAGAATGAAAATATTTATTTCGATGAATCCAAACGAAAAAAAAATCTTCAAATCTTCCTAGGAAAATAGTCTCGGTCCACGGACTAACAACACGAGCTAGCAATGACCGCAGCATTTCGGAAAAAAAAAACTAAAGCGCATAATATGAAACGAAAGAACGTAAACGTTCGAAGAATCGGCAAATTGTAAAATTTCATTAATTCCATGAATAAATGATAGAGGATTATTAAAAGGTAACAGAATTGACTCCAGTGAAATATTAGAAACAATTTTACGAAAAGATACCAAAAACTACTTACGTGATTGCAAAGAATATTCACTACAATTGAAGTCGGCAAAAGAAAAGGTATCGCATGAATGGTAGAGATCAACTGAATTGAAGAACGAACAAATGGGTATTATAGTGGCAATACATTGATATAAGTTAGTATTTATGTTCAAATTAGTCACTTGCCAATTGTATCGACGTTCTGTACCAATCGTTTCAAAAAAAGAATCGCGAATGCGGTGTCATGCTATCATTGGAGAGGCTGAATGACCATTAAAAGAAAATCGTTTGTTTGTTTGTTTGTTTGTTTGTTTTTTTTGGATTAATGGTTTGATAAAGAAAATCAAATGAACGGCGTAAAAATGCAAGAGTTGGATCAGCGATATGCAAATTTCGGTGAGGTAATCGATTCGTGACCATTGACTACTAACACACCAATAATCACAAAAAATAGAAAGAAAAAAGCGACGCAAATGTAAGCTAGAATGAAGTTGCGATGTGTTATGCAAACTTCATAAGCGTGCTTATTCGTTAGTTCACAGAAATTTGCTCAGCATAAAACAGGCCAAATGAAAGGTTTTATGAGTGAACTGGATATGTAAGTTCGCATATCCAGTTCACTCATAAAAAAGAAGCCAATACCTCCTTCTTTATACAATTTTGCCAAATGTAACGCTTCAATATTTTCATTACAGCATTGTGGATCTCCAATTACTTTTTTCCAACGTAGCTTTTAAAAATTTCTTTCCTTCTTTTTCATTTTTTAAAAAAATATTTGTGAAAGTTCATCTCGATTTGGGCTTTCGGTATCACCTGCAAACAAAATAATATCAATCGTTGTCGAAAAAAAGAAGAATCACTATTTATTTTAAAGAGTTTTTTTCCTTTCCATACAACAAAATAACTTAAGATAATCGACGAATGATGAAATTGGCGAAGACAGAGTGAAGTGAAATGTTCCCAATGCAGCAGTTAATGGGGGGAGAGGCCTATATACAGCCCATTTTTAATAGTTACCTCAATTGCTTTCAATGAAAAGGAGAAAAAGTTGAGATTTTATTTTCGACATTTGATTTTATTACTTCGAAGACAGTCGAAAATTTCACTCATAAAGCCGATTTTATTTGCTTCTATGCTGATACGAAATGACCATCGCAGTAAGCAAGCATGTGATCACTGAAACTATAATTTCGAGCGAACACTTAATCACCTACATCCAGATGACACATAGTGATATATCAGCAAAAAATTATAAAAGCCGTTATCCTTCTCCCTATTGTACTTTTATCCGAAATTTTCATCAGTGAACTGTTTTTGAAGCTTATGAATGAAAATGATTGTTGAAGCAAAAAGTAGAGCTGCGATATGCATCTAATCGCCGGAGTTCATAGCTCTCTCGAACTTCATCCACTTCTGAGCTGAGGCAGTCGAATTGTCGGACAAGTCCTGTTAGACACATAAAATAGAATCGGTGCTAGAGATACGTTTCTTTTGCAAGTTCGTAAAAGAAACTGAGTGACTTTACTAAAATTCAAAAAAAAAAACTTTGCACCAATATTTTTCAGGCCTTTTTTTTCAATTTAGCTGAGTAGTATGCTATTAAAGTCGGAGTTCATTTGCTATGTGCATGCGATTGGAACAATCCGAGCAAATTTATCTGCAACACAAGAGGTATTCTCAGACTAAAAAGGTCAACAGTTGAAAACAAAAGGCGTCGATCTTCTATCCACTTCTTCGCCTTTTTCTTTCCGAGCGTCGGAGGCGCCAGTTTCTTATCGATTTCTGCGCCTGCATATGTAATACATTGGAAAGTCGCTACAATGCACGAGGATAGAGACCGCGCATTTGTTGAATAATCCACCATGCTTTATATTTTGATATGAACCTGAGAAGAACGGAAAGACTGAATTTCGCAGAAGTTTTCGGAAAATATTCCCTGACGATATCAATTAAATGTAACATATTATGTGAAAACGAATACGTGCACAACCTTATAGTAGAGATTTCGATAAAAAATTTAAAGGGTAGGTGCAATACGATAACAACTCTTGGGGGATAATTCTTCAAGAATACAACTTCAAAATTCCGAACTCTGTAAAATCATTGATATTCATTAATAAAGAAATTCATTATCACCTACCAGGAACACCTCAATATATACGATTCAGGTGAACAGTACTTCGCGATCGTCACAAAAACTATCGGAATTAACGGAAAAGTGCAAGAAATAGGAAAGAATTACATAAAGAGCAGAGTGCAAAATTCTCTGCAAGAATCTCCGCATGACTAAGTTGAGAGAAGAAAAAAAAATTAAAACTTATATAGGTGCACATTTCAATAAAGTTAGCGTTTTCTTTCTTGAAATTGCATGAGAAAACATGGCGCATGATGTCATCGGTGAGGAGGTGTAATTAGATTACACCTATGTTAAAGTTTTCTTTTCTGTACCAACAACTGTATTCATGTGATCGCTTTTGTACGATTTTCAACTACGTGATAGAAAGGTTTTTGCGTTGAGTGTTTCCGCTTTAGTGTGGTATAACACATTGAATTCACGCGGCGCAAGTTGACGTCAAACATTAAATAATTTGATCATCGAACGCAAAGATTTTACGAGTCAGACACTCATCGATGTTGAATAGTGCCGCAATTTAGAGCACAACCATACAACAATGAGCCTATCACCACGACGCTATCCGTTTAATTTTGTCGGTGAATAACAAGTGCTTCCGGTTAAATTGCTAATGAATTATTCAACATTTGAGCATAATTGCAGCTATTTGCAACCTTACACAAACCTTAAGAGCATCTTCTGATTACATTACAATAGCTCTGACAGCTCTGATATCGGGATCCTTCCTGTGATGATCGAAAACGCGCACCCGTGCATTAGCACTTTGGAAAAGTCATTACTCATCATAGTATCCCTAACGTCAGACAGGAAACGATCATGTATCATCTGCATGTGAACATTATATATATATATATATATATATATATATATATATATATATATATATATATATATATATATATATATATATATATATATATATATATATATATATATATATATATATATGTACACATGTATGTCTGTATACATATCTGCGTGTACCATGCAGAATATATGCAGAATATCTTTTCGTGTGAGTGAATATATGTGAATTTTGATTCGAAATGTCTAGAAGAGCTAAAAAGCCACATACACAGTTGCCTTTCAATAATCCGTTAATGGAATCGTCAAATAACCGAACAGAATAACAAGAGCAATTTTGAAATACGCTTTTGCTAGAAGTGCACATGAACAGATGCGCAAGTGCATCATGATTGCACAACAAAATAACAGATGAATATATCAACAATCCAAATTGCGAATGTGATTTGCCTTTTATAATAGTGAGCCGATTTCAAGTTTTTTTTTTTGTTCCGTTTTTCACTCGAAAAAAACATCAATAATAGAGAGCAACAACATTGCACGTTTACAATTTATAAACCAATACTCGCGCTTCTACCTTTAGCATTATTGAATATTATACTCACAACTATATGATACTTGCATTTGCAAATGTACGTTTACTAACGTTTATTACCTTATTACTTAAAGTTTATTATTTTCACCTGTCTTTTATACAAACTGGCATAGTAAAATGTTAAAAGTTCGATATTGTTAGAATCAGATAAAACAATAGAAATGCTCCTATCAGCGTGCTCCTAAAGTTCTTCGATTGGAAACGCTGGTACCATCGTTAAGTAAGCCTTAGTTTAATTGGTATAATTTTATATAGGCGATGGGAAAGGCGAAGAATATGAAAGCCTTAGAAGAAACGAACGCGTATGATGACATTTTTATCCGATCGATATAACAATATTTGTTTGATGCAAGATTCTTATATTAGATTAATCCGATTGGACATTTTTTTTCTTATAAATTCTATTTTAGATAAAACATTTTTAATCAGTTAAAAGCATTAGTTTTGCCGAATAAACTGCATAAAATTTCAGACATCTCTACCAAATATAATATTTTTTTTTGAGATCTCAACTAATAATTTTCAAGCCTATACTTTCACCATTACGAAATTTTAATATATTACCATATAGTCATAGATAATTTTTAATATTTATAATTAAATGAAAGAGATAAATTAAATGTCAACTGCTATAAAATAATTGAAAACAAAAAAAAAACAGACAAAATCCTAAACGATACTACGCTTAATATGACTTTCATGAAATATAAAATCACCATATCAATAGAAGAACTTATTCGACATATAATCATAGCATTTCATCGATCTAAGGAATCAAACCATATTTGAGACGCGGTAATGAGGGGAAGGGAGGGAGGGAAGAGAATTAGGATAGCAACTCTGATTCCCAACAACTGAATTCCCAAAACTAAATACATTTTTTTTAAAATTTCGTCTAAAGTATGGATTGCAAACAATTACTATTTCAACGGAATTGAATTCCAAGTGTTAATCAAGCAAATGTTGTGCCATCATGCTCACATGCATAAATAAAAGTTGCATCTTCTTTCGCATCATTAAGAAAGAAAGAATTTATAAATTTGCATGCTAATATACCTAAATAAGATCTTATTTAATATACGCAAAGGAAATTTAAATCTTATGAGTTTAAAAGTTTCGGCAGTTTCAAATATGCAAATGAGGTAGCTTTTCCTTTCTCTTCGTTTTGTTAATTGAACTCATATCGAAAGCCTTTGAGGTTTCCCATTTCGGTGAGAACCTTTTTTGAGCAATATTGCCAAGATTCTTGCGCATATTTTAGAAAACAATGAATATTTGTCTTAAAGACAAAAGCCTACCATTGATTGATAGTGAAATTCAATGAGCGCAGAAAATAATCGCACTAGCAAAATGGGTACCTTATAATGTTGACTACGTGGAACTAGAACGATAAGCTAGACATCAGCGCCACAGTAGTAATATATACCAAAGTCACTGAATATGAATTATAAATTGAATATGAGTTATAGTGATCGAATAACAATCAGAAATGAAAAAAGACCGTTGCAAAATTTAGTGCATGTAGTCCATGACTTTATCTTCTTGGGTATTTTTTGTCTCGACCACAGATATAAATTAGAATGTATAAAATCGTGGATCGGGTGGTTTATAATTTCATATTTATTGCCATTTAATACTTTATTATTCAATATCATGCGAAGAAAGATGAAAGCTAGCATGGATATACATTTTTTCATACTTCTCATGGGAGCTTCAAAAATTAGCAGCGAAATTAAATGATGCAAAGTGGTATCCCATATCTTATTCCTAATTCGTTCGCATGCATAAATTATGCATAAAAATTCACTTAAAAAAAACTTGGCCGATGCACAATATATGCAATTTTCTCGCCACCGTTAAGCGTCTATGACCCTTTTGCAAAGTGTCTCAACCCGAATCATGATAAAGGAGGCGATGCTATGGGTGATACTACAGTCTAAACTACAAGACAGATAGATAAACACATCATGGACAAGATATCGCAATTACACACTCTTTAGCAAACAAATCTCTAAGAGATTAAAAACTAGAGAGAAAAAATCCAATAACAATGTCTTCAAAAACAAGGCACATTAGACGGCAGAGAGAAATAGCCGATCACTGCTAGCGTCATCTCTACAGATTTTTTAAAGACGAACTTTTGCAAAACTGCTTTACAAAAGTGCACCAAGGCTGCTTTGTATCTATGATTGTGTATGTATCTCAACTTGGAAATCATCTGAACTATGGACTTTGATAGGTATTGTGCAACGTTCACTATAACAAGAATCTCTTAAAATATATTTCACGCCCTTTATTCAACTTCGAAAATCATTTTAGAAATTCAAAGGCGTGGTAAGCAATTTGCATATATTCAGCGCTAACCGGATTTATTCATACCGAATTCGTCGTACTACAAAAAAAAGGTGAAACTTTTTAGAAGGTTCATGGTATCGCCTGGTTTGATTCATCGAAATATGAAAAAAATTATTCAATATATTTTATTATTTTGTTAGTAACATATGGAAATGGTTGACATAAAAAAGCGTATCCTTTAAAACGCCTCTTCGAACTAAGAAATTCAAAGAAAACTGATTGTTGTAGTTGAAATCATATAAAAAGAGTCTTGCTTAAGAATAAAATTTGAAGAAACAATAACGGCAATGTACTTTTAGAAGTTAAAAACTTAATCAGGCTTGTAAATTTTTCAGTAGTCATTTTATTGGTTTTATATGAGGAGAAAATAAGAAGAAAAATCTGCTAAATGCATAAGCCTTGGAGCAATCATCGACGATAAGAAAATCATCCGGAAATTTTTCGAGAAGAGATAGAACCGCCCAATTAAAGTTTATTTTTGATCAAACGCTAAATACTTTTTTTGTATCGCCAAAAGATGTGACGATCAAGACAATTGTAGGATGGAATTTACGTGTTCCATAAATACTTAACGAGCCTTTTAACGTGCTCAATAGAAGGATATTAAAAGTCAAATCTTCCGCTCAATAACCTTCTAATATAATTTACATATATAATAAGACCGGAAATTTCAATATGAAGGGACAGAAAGTGCTAATCCATTAGCAATAGAGGAAATGCAATTAACTTATGATATCTTGAAGCGAATCTCGAAAATATCAGATAGCAGATAGCAGAACATACAATCACGCAAAATCGAACACAGACATCGATTCTTATCCTAAGGTTTTATTCCACAATAGAAATATATGAAAAGAAATTTTTACCTAAGAATGAATATTCGAACGTATATTTGAATTGAGACTAAACCTATGTGATAAAAGAGTTATTTTGCGCTCTATTTCATTTCATTTCATTCCATTTCATTCCATTCCATTCCATTCTCAGCAATAGCCATATACATCTTAACAGATAATTATACAAAGAGATCAGGCAACAATAAAATAAAAAAATGGCATCAACATTGCAATTCTTTAATGTTGTAAAGTCACTGATAACAAATTGCAATCAGTCGTTATTTTACATCATAAAAGAATTGCTCTATCTTATGCCTAAAATTGTCGCCCATTATGCACAAGCTCAATAATTGCAATAGAGTATAGATAATATACCCAGTTTCATAAACAATGAAACTTTTCCTTTGTTTCGTTGCAAATTTCGGCAGTATTCCCATCAATAGATATGTGTCCATAGGAAAACTTCCTCTTTTCTAAAAGCTACAATTTTTGGTGAGATTTGTGCGAGTTTTATTATGAATATGCCATTGAAACACGGTAACAATCTCATGTAACTTGAAAATAAGGAGAGAATAAATTCTTGAGAAAATTTTAAAACGTTCATTCCATCAAAAGGACTGAGACTTCCACTTTCAACCAACATCAAATTTTCACCTTTGTTATCGTAAAAATCAAACCTAAGGAGGTATACTGAAAAAATGGAGAGCTAATCGAAGCCGGCTGGATCCGACACTGTGTTCTATCACAGTATCACACACTTACATGTCAAAATTGTGCAGATTTAAAAAAGTCGGAACACAGACAGGGATAGATCTTGAATCGCGAAATATGCCGAATTTTATAGAACTTCATTGAACCACGTCTTAGCGTGTTCCAACATGACAAATTTCCATCATTCAAAAATCGCGAATTAATGAATCAGATTTAACTGTAAAAGAAACTTCAGAAGTACGAAATCCTCAGCGGAGCTACACAAAACCGCATAAATTAAGTGGCATGCGAATAAAGTGCTTTCGCATGCGAAGATTGACATAGCTAGAGAAAGAGGAAGGGTCATAAAAACAAAGTCGATTATAAAAACTTAGCAGTTTCCTAGTGGGCATAAACAGGGCATTGCACGTGGCCAGTGAAATAAAAAAAATGCGACGCACAAGAAACGGTAATAATGAAATTGAAAAAAATCCTGACAGACCACAACAGACAGCGACACGCTTCAAAGATAGCATAGCATATGCAGAGACTATTTTAGCAATGACACTTTCCGCATGTCATAGCCGAATTAATGCGTTTAAATGGCACAAACAAAATGAACACATTTATTACCTTCACAGATGATACAGCTGTCAGAGGTGCCGAAAAAAAAATGGTTTACTGCGATTTAACGCTTTTTAGAGCTAAGCAAGTGAGGTTGAGAGAAGAGGATAAGCTCGAGTTAACCAAACACTCTTCTTTTTTGGCCCATGGCCTCATTTTTGTGATTCTTCCTACTTTCATCTCCCCTCACAAAACATAGTTTTAGAATCGCATCGAGTGCAAGCATATTTATATATGAGGTAAAATAAACGCCATGCTCTTTTAAACCTCCATAAATGTCATACATAAACATCATACTTTCTTATCTCAATGAAATACCATACCTGTGTATTATAAAACAAAAATATCATTTCTTGTTCAAATAGATAACCATCATAAACACAATATTTACGCGTCCTCCCTTGAGGTATCACTTTCCTCTGTGTTCATGCCTAAATGCACTTACTGACAGCTGTCTCGCAGAAGACGATGCCAGGCTGCCAGCAGCAATTTCATATATATGCTTCAGTTAGCAAGTAGTCGTTAACTAGCACATTTAAAACGGCTGATAATCATCATAAGTGAGGAAAGAATTGTGTTAGCAAACAATCGAAACAGCGCATAATAAGAATCGCTGCCGAGCATCCGCCGATCGGACTACTTAAACTAAACAAATCGAAGACAACCTCACTAGCAAACAGCATCCCGTAGAGAATCACTGATCAACATTATGTGTCTCTAGTGTAAAGCGAGCACCCAATCAACTAAGATGCAACGGCAATTCATTACTGCCATTCCCTAGTCAAGACATTCGTAAAATGTGTGCCTGGAAGGATTATTCTACAAGAGAAAAGAAAATGAAAGAAAGGATCATAAGGTCAGGTAAATAAAACGTTTGGAAAACAATGAATGTACTATCGCTATAATGTGAAAAAGCCTTCGCTAAACCTTACCTCACTAGTTTTGTATGATACTCGAAATTATAGTGCGAATATCAATTTTGAGCGATCTTGGCTTCTATAAAATTACCGGTGATAATCACCATGGTTTTCTTAATGAAATGTTTACGCACATTTCTCTGACAGCCGGAGATCATGTAATCAGAAACTCTTTGCGAGTTTCCAGATAGCTGTTTCTACGTTGATTTTGCCGAAGTTTTTGACTTCATAGTTTCATTCGAAATTATTGTTAAAATTGAAGCTACATCGAAATCCGAAATTGTTAGAAGACGACACTGTCTTAGCAGGATTTTAATTTTTTACGCTGGCAAAATTTCTAGATGCAAAATGGGAATGCCCTCTTCCCAATTTATGCTGTTCTAAGGGATGGGGGCCGGGGATGAGTGCAATATGATAGAATTTTAGAAACGTTGAGCGTTTCAGCCAACCTATGAGCAACGGCTTCAATATTTTTTGATTTAGAACTTTGCAGGCATCTCAAGTTTTATATCCGTTGCTCAAAGTTTTTATAATCGTTAAAGATTTGATTGCGTTCGAGGCTAGACCCTCTTTCAATCCAACTGGTGTGTTTAAATTCATTTGCTTTTTATTCTATCCACACTTGGAATTCTATACTACATAACGTAGTTATGGCTCAAATTTTGCTTATTTCAAGCATCTAAAGCAATGTGTTCTGTCCAATGTGTGCACTTTGCATTGAATGAATTAATTACTTTCTGCAAAATCGAATTTTTTGTCAGCATCATCTCTTCCCGCTTTTGTTCGGGTTTTAGACGCATGATCATCGACTTTCGCTATTGTGGAATGTAGATCTATTGTTGTAGTTGTTGTATTTGAATTAAATTAAACTGTTCTGACAGTGAGACTCATGTTTTTATATATTTAACACATTTGAGGTAAGAAGAACGAGCGATAAGGCCTAAAACTTAATCACCATTCTCGAAATATTCAAATCGAAAATAAAATCACTCGCAAGAGCTCTCCAGCACATACTGCAAGAAATACTCTTTCTGGTAAGCCATCTTTATGTTTTGAAGCATAAAGATGCCAAGCACTTCTATTCAAGATTTATGAAGAAGAGTGTTTTACCCTTGGAATAGTTCCGATTGACGCATTATTTCACCGCCCCAAGCAAGAAAGCAAATCCGGATAATTCTAGCCACTAGAAGGTCGTTTCTGGCTTTTGAGGAATACGTTACGACAAATGCCGTCGGATTTCCGCTCCATAAAGAAAAGTATTCCAGCTTCACGAAGCTTCATGCATCGGTGGATGGCAACGATCGTTCATTGACATTAGACAATAAACCATTTTACTATATGGGTTTCTGATAATTCTGTCTGTTGAAATCTACCCACTGAAAAATCATAAAAAATAGCGCTTGTAACTGTAGTGCTTATCGAAAGCCTATGCAGCTGCAAGTATATCTAAACGTAAAAGGACTTAAGTTGATTGGACAGTGAATGCCACTCACAATACTCTCCGTTAAAGGATTATGGAGGAGAAAGATATCAGCGGTAAGTGTATTGTTTTTACCGGTAGATGCATGCAAATGGGACAACATCCTCGGTGAATCAGCAATAACTTCAAAAGCTAAATCCATAGCCTCGCATTCCTCCGTACTTTAAGAGGTTTCTACCAGTTCTCTCTCATTAAAGAAGCAAAAGCGTCGTATGAGCCCTTGCCTCATACGCTGGAAGTTTTAAGAGTGGTCAATATGTTTTTGGAATAAGTTTGGTGGGGAAAGATGAAATATATGAAAATATATTTTAAAAAAAGACTAGTGACACATATGTATAAGCAACGACGACAAAAAAAATCACCAGTTGTCTTCAAAATTTCTAGAAGTGAAAAGGGATGTACTAATAGAGGTCTCAGAATGTTCACTAATAATACAATAAAAGATGTAAGCATCTCGAACTATCAAATGCGCAGAAATAGTCAACGAAACAATAATAAAGCGACTGTCATCGTAGATCTTTTCAAAGCAAACAAATAGAATAACGAAACTGCCGATAGACGAAGTAGCTGGCAATTGACTCGACATAACTGCCGACTCACCTCTGCTCAGCCGGCTGCCACCTATCCCTCTGTTACACGTCGAACTCTTCGCTTATCATGTAGTCAGTCTTTATCTCACCGCTTCACTGATACAACCAACGATTCGATCCATACAGATGCTATTAGTCTACTGAAGTGAGCGTTTTGCTCTCAGCTATACACTCCGATATACTCTCTCAAACCTAGTGATCCACCTATCATAAGTGTAAATTCGACACCTTTGTAAGCTTCATTCCTGCACTCTCTCCAGCCTTTTGTTGATCTGAAGGTTGTCGATTGATCTAGCTCAATATTTCATCCGTTGAGCAGAAATCTCAACTGCAGAGAAGCATTTCCAAGGGAAACTTAGATAGTATAGTCTGAAAGATAAAGCAATTATTGACTGAAAAGTTATGCAAATGAAAGGTTAACCCTTATTCAAACTGTGCTCATGAACTCATCGATGGGTTACTATACATCGGCATGATGGGAAATGTATTTCAATGCTTCATATTAGGTGAAGTGCAAAGTGGCTCTTTTCTCGGAGTCACTCTAATGATCCATTAGTATAACTGTAATGCTGCAGAAGTATTCCTAAGAAAATACGATCTTCATTGTAACATCACACGTATACAGATTTTGCATTAAGAACAAATAATATAACACCACCATTATTCTATTATTCTCTTCATCCATGCTGCTCTCTTTTTGAAGCACTGAAAATAAATGCATTCATCGTTTTGCATTGATTAATGCGCAGTCGATTGTAAGCAAGCTCCGAACAGACTTGTTGGCTCCGCTCAACCAGCCACCCCGCCCAGCGCGCTCATCTCTACGAAGGCGGCAGAATGAGTCTCGACCGTCATAAGAGGAAAAAGTTTCGATCGACTCGTCAGCGTCCGACAGGCACGAGACGGATCCAAGCCCTAACCTTCAGGCGACCGACCTGCACATAACAGAGCTAGACCTGCATTGAGATGGAGTGACTCTTTAAAAAAGACTGCCGGAACCAGTTCGGTCGGAGAAACATTGAATCGGGACAAGCGGAAGCGATGAGAATACATTTATTCGTAACGAATGTCTGTTGATTGAAAATTAAACAAATAAATAAATAAATGCATACAAATAAATTATGTATGCACCGAGGGACGACCAGAATTATCTATATGGAGCCGCTGAAATTTTTGCTTATTTCCGTTGATAGGAATGAATTGTTTCACTTAACTACACAATCCAAAATTGTAAACTTTTTCAGCAACAATCACATCTTCATGCATTTTCCCGAACTTGTCATTCACAATACACGTTACAAATATGATTACAAACGTATGTCATCATTTTACCTGTGCCACAGGTGGTCAATAATTTATGAAATTTTAAGGTATCTAGAGAGCATATAGAACTTAGAATAAAGATCACCTAGTGAATTACGTCGAATAAAACTCCATAGGTAATAAATTTCTCAGTTTTCTTTTAGACGAACGCTCGAATCGGAGGATTTTTAATTGATGAGCGAATTTCTCTGATTCTAAAATTTTAATTGGCTACAGAAGCAATATATAACGTTTCAAATATAGAAAAACAACGAGTTTTTCTTTATGATAGAGTGAAGCTATCTAGGAGGAAGAAATCATTCTTCTTCCGACATACGACAGCCAAGAGAACTCCTCACAAACAATAGTCCAGCTATCATATCATCCGATATATACTCCGGTCAAGAAATCCTCCGACATATAAGCAGATGAGGGATCTGCCGACATAGCAGTCGAGAGATCTTGCGACATATAATGGTCACTACCTAAACGATGAAATTTTTGAAAGCAGTGTACTATATTCATTACCGATTCGATATATCTCATCACTGTCTATTGTTCACGGCAAAGTTTTCGATAAATGTAATATTGTCGCCTTCAGCTTGAATTTAGAATATTAATAGGATGGTTTTGAAAGCGAATAATTGTAATCTCCAACGGATGGTCTCGGGCAAAAGAAGTGCTAACAATGGTCAGTGAAGAAGGATACATGGTAATCACTGGAAGCTTGATGTTTCCTTTTTCAGTGTGTTTTCATTGAAAACAGAGAAATTCATTCCCCTCCTGCTCTCCCTCTACGTCTCTCTTCCTCCCTCATTAATCCCACTCCTCCCCGCCTTCCTTTACCTTTCTATTCTCTCATTTTCCTTGCCTTCACTAGTTTAATGAAACTGTTTTCGAGCAGATGATATATCATGTCCACCTTGATTAAAAAGCGATCTGCCCGTCTTTCACCCAGGAGGGACGTTGCATGAGTTAATGAAATCAAGCCAATTAGGCTGATTCTTTAGAAATAATGCATAACCTCTCTATTCGTCTCCCTCTCCTTTCTATTTTTCACCTGTCCTGTTTCGCATTCAACTTCTGAAGGCTCTAAACGGTGCCATCATCAAAAACGTATCCCGATTCCTAACAAAAACATCGGAGGAAGGACATCGCAAATGTATACAACTAAGAACTATTTTCTTTTTTAGCTCTGTACAACGAATCAAATCCTAACTAAATTATTCTACTATAAAAAATATGTTTGAGAAGAAATTGAGAATAGTTCTGACTCGAAAAGATATTCCTATAAAATAAGCAAAAAGTTAACGCAACAATAACAGTGATTTTTTAGCAAATATGTATATTCAATGATAAATGCCGACAGCAAATTTCTATCGCTCACATTGCCACCTTAGGAAAATGTTATGCTCGAAGCAATCTTAAAACGACAACAACACCTCTTCGTTTCCTTTCTTTGCACAACTAATTGCTTCTCCCCTCCTTCAAGCATTTCATGCCTTTATATTGCTCAATTTAGGTTATACTTTTCAGATATTTCTCAGGTATACCTTTACAGATATAAGCAGTAGCCATATATAAAGATAAAAATTTCAATGTAATGAGCACATTTATGAGTAGGTAGGCATTTCTATTAGTAGAGATGGCTTTGATCAGATAAGAGAAGAACTCATGTTTAAATTCGATGAAGCCATCACTCCACTTATGCAATACGAGCATCCCTATTTTCTCTGAAATCGCCCAATGGGATAGCTTTTATCAAGCGATGACTAAATGTTTCACTAACTGGACACGAATGCAATTAAGGCAATATAATATCTGCTGAAATTTTCACGTATTTCATAAGTAATCAACAAGAAATTCAACGCATCACCTGAAGATTTCAGTCTACTTTAGTGTAACGGAGATTATACTGACCGCTAAGAGCATTCTTTTTTTTTTACTTCCGAACAGGAAAACTCAGTAATGTTTGCCATTTATATTCGAAATAGCGCTGATCCTAGAATTAAACAATTGTTATCGATCGCTAAACATTCGACATTTCTACTGCTGCTGCAAAGTTTACCTATGAGATTGTTTTCTAACGGAAAAATTCCTACGATTATGGAACACCTCTCGCTGCACTCTAAAATAATCAAATCATTTCTATATTTAATATCCAGCAGACAACAACTCGTTTGAGCGCATTCATTTTTTAGCAATTATGCATTCTGGTACGTATCAAGCACGTAACACTGCAACTTCATGCCTTTAATTCCAAAAAAAAACGAATTAAAAGATAAGTGATCAGTAAGATAAAAATGCATATTATAGACTCTTTCTGTGAGTGACGATGATCATCGCAAGTTGTAGTTTCAAAGTTTCAGTTGCGATGAGGCGATTCCAGGAATAAGACGACCGAAAGAATAATTGCAATATATCGCATGCAATCCTTTCGTTATAAAATCATCCGATATAATTCAATGAGCAATTTACTGGCCGTTTTTCTCACTATTTTCGATAAGTAAAGCTAAGATGCTTATATATTTCATGAGAACAGCAATATAGGTTGAGTATAGTATAGTGCAATAATAGTAGTATTCTGAGCACTCATCTATCAAAAACGATTTTGAATTATTATATGGGTGTGAGTGATTACTATGCCACTATATGATTAATGAACGAAATTATTTTCAAATGAACCTATCAGGTTGAATTTAAACCGCTATGAAAAGGCGAGAAAAGGGTGGCATTATAGCACCGACGCAAACTGCACTCTCTCTATGTATCATCGGTTATAGCATCACAGAAATAGCAGTATTGCGCGATGTGGTGACAACGATCAAGATTCAAAATCAGATCGGAAACGTGAAATATCAATGCTGTAATAATCAACAATTCAGGTTATTTTTTTCGATTTTGGTAAGAGAATAGTTTTTGAGGTGATGTCAACAAGTTTCGCTGTATCATTTCACTCAGCATAAGACCTACTCTGCGTCACCCCTCCTAGTAAATGAAAACGAAAAACGATGCAGATACAAACTCTTGGATGGGTAGCACCGCCACGTTATTGTGGCTTAAACAGCTTACGTTAGAAATCCGACAAGTAAAAAGTATCAACTGAAAAACGAACAAACAGTATCAAATATCGAGTGCGAATTCGCGGCATATAATAAAAGGATATTATTTCAAAGATCACGCAGAGATAAGTTGCCGCTATATGAGGAGAACATTGCATTGAATCAATTCACACATACTTCCACATCAAATGACCTTTCAATATTAATACCTCCTCAAATATTCGCTATTAATACTAAATACTCAAATACCAAATAAATTCATCAATTCCGATCATTATAAAAAGAGAAAACTACTGAAAACGAAAATGGAAATCAAATATCGAAGCAAATGTTTTTTTTAAAAATATCCTTTAATATTTTCTCCGAGGAGGTAAGACAACAATTTCTCAGGCAATAAGTGAAGAAAATATACAATCGGATATGTAACCTTAGATCCGTTATTCAATAAAATGCTTCGAGATATCTATACTTCTCAAATAACCTTTATTGTACTCATTAGGAAAGTAAGTTGGGATAAAAGGAAATCAACACAAAACCGATAAGATAAGCGATATGTTAAGAAAGAATATTGATGATGCTCAATGCTATACCTTCAAGCAATAGAAATATAATTCTATTCATTTAGAACAAGACTACTTCCATCGAAACCAAGCACATCGTTAGAAATAACGAAAAACTCTTAATGATCGACGAGTGAAAATTTAGGACAAGCAACATCTCCTGCCGGAGTCATTATGGCATTTCATATGAGGCATTCAGAACGTGTCTACGAAATTATTTGTCTGCGGCATTGAAAGCAAGATACATAAAAACCGATCATAAAATCAACTAGCATCGTCGACGATCTCCAATAAACTCTGTTATTCCATTTAATCAACTCAAACAACATTTCGCAAATCGAACTTAAAACTAACCTCGATTATCCGATGGCGTTTTTTGTGAAGATTGCGTAAATCCCTTAACAAACTGGGCGTTTCTTTCCAAGCATCGCTGATGGCTTCCATCTTCCCCATTACAAACTTGCGCCTGAATGAGCAACTTATTATATGCTTTATATAACCGTTTCAATAAAAGTTCAAACAACTCGTTCGCGGCATAATTAGCATAAAATTTATCAGTGAGATTAAAGAAGCATGAAAAAGACTATTGGTATTGCCTTTATCAACAACTGCGCCGAATATATGCATTAACCGACGAGTCTCATCTATTTTCGAATATTATGCATGATCTAACAAATAGTCGTAGAGTAGATTAAAGTATACTATCGATCGTTATCTGATTAGATAGATATGCAGAAAATGAAACAATGAATTGCAAAACAAGCAAGCGAAATGAAAACGTTGGAATCCGAGATGATCTTCATTATGGGCACAGAGCTTCAATTTCAAATTCAGTAATCAGTAAATGTTTGTTGCCGTTGATATGCGATCGATAGTGGAAATAGTTCTATTTTACAAACTGCAACAAACCTATTAAAAATATCAATTAAAAAAAATCAATGATCTCATTAAACACACAAAGATATCTAAAAGAATGCAATCATATAAGAGTAACTTATCTCGAGAAATAACAGCAATGCACATTAAAGAATATCTCAGTGAAGCGCACCACTTAATACGAATATTACATCAACTTGGATTCATTGTTGATTGAGTGATCGAAACTTTTGAACTGAAGTTGGCAACACCGATCATGTGCTATCCTATGCGGCACATTGGGCCTTACATTAACCCTTTTGTCTTTAAATGATAGCTTGATCAATACGTCTAAGCTTTTTGCTGATGACTTGAAGGTTTCTAGATCGATTAATGATCTCAGAGAGGTTCAGTGTGATTTAAATCATTTTGGCCAATAGTCTAACGGATAGCTGTTGGATACTAATAGCAGAAAATATCGGTTATTACATATTGGTTTTAAGCATGAACACCCACTGTGAATTCCCAAGATTCTTATTCCAAATGTCAGTTCCGTCCAAGATTTCATAGTGCTCGTTGACGAATCTATGCATTCGAAGATTCGTCGTGAGTTGGTGGCAATTAAAGCTCATTAGGTTGTAAATTCCACAGATGGCTCAGTATAGCTGCAGTGAACATGACAAGAGGACTTCCATCACTTATTGTTGCTCCATTCTTGGCTATGGGCGTTCAGTTTGATTGCGGTTTATAATACCTTCTTGTTTCCGCCTTCATCTTTCCACTCTGTGCAGACTTTATTAGAGCACTTTGCACCACTGCCGATGTTGAATTTCTTCTAATGGCATTTATGCAGAAGTTATCTATGCTAGTGGTTTTGCAACTCATATTATTGTTGTTCGCAAACAAAATAGATAACATTAATAACATGAAATCGAACAAAAGAAAAAGTAAAGCATAAAATTACGGTGACCAAAAACCGGCGTCAATTAAACATAAACTCATTGATCGTACGAGATCGAAATGCTTGAGGCAACTAGTGAACGCGGAGATAACACGCTGAGATGATATCAGCAGGAATTTTATTATATACTCCGATGACCCGAATAGAAAAGAAATTGCAAATTGCATTCAAAGTCGAGAGTAGTGGAAATAATTGAAAGCTATAAGTTTGCGATAAATTATATCGATCGGAATAATAGAAAATCGAATCAAATGCGATATTTGAGTATCCATTAGTTATTTCAAAATACAATATAAAATCTAACTCAGCGTAGCAATATCGAAGCGTTTTTAAACTGAAACTGAGTAGACAAATTGCGTAGTTCGGATTGTATATGGGGATATGGGATAACTTTGAAGAGCAATTTTTCATGGAATCTTTTTGCTTTATTTTCTAAAATCTCTATCTCAGATTATGAAACTGTAATGAACAAATATACGAAGATCAACCACTGCTTATTTTCAATAAAAACCATCAATAATCAGCTATGGTACTATGCAAATCAACTGCCATTGATAAACAAATTGATAGGGAAATCACTACCTTGAACAATGTTCGTTCTTATCTTGATGAAAAACGATTCATCTATCCTCTCAATTCGGGGAAAAAAAAACTTCAAAGACTCGACTCTCAAAGAGTATATTTTCAACAGAATTCTAGATGTGCATATATTCCGCACAATGATATTTGAAAAACATTAGAGACGTTCATCTCATATTATCTGAACAAACTTACCTAACGCAAGGTGTATCGCATGTAAGATGTCAGTCAACCTTCCGATGACGTTAAGCCAGAACATAATGATGGAAAACAGAACGCAATCACGACTACAACTAGCCTCGATTAAACGATGTTGCACACTGATTCCCGACCTACACCGAGAGTATTTGCAACTATGCACTATTAGAATAACCCTCAACAAGACATAAGAAACTGAGAATGTCAACAAATGACGTCGATGTTCGATGATCCGTTTGATATGTACTATGCAGCTATTTGTTTATTTATAATCAACCAAAGAGATCATACTATTAATCGTCGAATCAATAATGCTCGGTTTTTGACCGCATCGCTGCGATCATCGGTCAAACTACAACATAACATAATTCGATAGGATCTTCCAATATGAGTGGAAAAAAAAAAGAAATAAAAGACGAAGCAAACAAATCATTTCAGATTGTAAGACATCACTCCAATTCGATCCCCCCAATATGAACGAACTGTAGTGCAACGTACTCAACATCAAGATTGCTGCCCTGAATTAATGGCGAACTTATATGACAATATTTAGTCGGCGTAGAATTAAGTTCCTTATTTCGCCTTCTTTAATAAGAATCGCTAAAATCTAGAAGAGAGAACAAGATTTCAATGAAATATTAAAATAAATATGAAGAACAAGCCATAAATTTGATAAAGCATTAGAACAATCGAGATCAACACATCGATCGATCGATAAAACACCGGAAAAAGTCGGAAATTAAGACCGGAAGGTGAACGAAGCAATGAACAAATCAAATCACAGAAGCTCACATATGCATCCATCAAGTGGTAAGCGCAATGACAAATATGTAATAAGCAGCCATCAACATACGTATATAACAAACTTAAAGTTTTCTTCAACATCTAATTATATTATTTCAACATTTTGAACTGCCGAAATATAGAAAAATCAAAACAACCACAAAGCGATAGATCAAGCAAGCGGACGTTCAATAAAGTAAAATAACAATGGGGGAGAAGTTTGAAACGATTCAGGTGCACTTTGAAGAATGAGTGGTACCTTAATGATATAGGCGGAAAGCACATTTATGCTCATAAAACCGGAAATTTTTTGAGGCATAACATTTTTCGCCAATTGAAACTAATGCTTGAAAATATTTGCAAATAATTTATAGTGCCTTCACTTTTACATACTAGTTTATATATATAGCGATACCCGATATTCAAATGTAGACATACCCACACTTTGCAAAGACATCAACATGATCGCCAAATTTTTTAGGATGTATTTCAAGGGATTACTTTAAAAAATTCAGCAGGAGGGAAGTTGGAGTGCGTTAACGCACGATACATGTCTTCTCAATTTCACCCCCATCGAACAACAATTAACAAAACTTTAATCGACCTAAAATACGGGGTCACAAAATGAATGTAAAATTTTGGAAGCGTTCGAATAACTTGAGCATTTTTCGAATGTAGTAGAGCGCTTTGATAGTCGGCATATGAAACTCTATGCCGCGACCCTCATATATGCGAAAATTTGTAGTTGTAGCCTCAATAGTTCTCAAGATAAAGTTGCCGGATATGCACTGAACATGCAAAGAAATGCCCATCGTTACGATGCGTTTTGCTGTGCAAACGTGCAAAAAAACGCGGTTTATTTTTAACTGAAGTTTTGGCTTTAAAACCTCCAACCTACTTCATATTTGAGGGTGGCGCGTTTTGCAAACCAACAATTTTAGAAGCATCAACTCCACAAAAGATAGACATCACCTACATGGCCGACTATAAGCGAGCAACATAGTGAAAAAAGCGACCTAACGTATTTCAAAAACCCATTGCGGTACGTTTCGGCATGAATGGAAAAACTTTTCACCCCCTCCCCCACTCTCACGTCCTGCCCTAGGTCATTCTCCTCCTCTGCCCTAGTCACGCTGTTTTCAATGATCTGCAACGCCACGTAGCTTGGCCAAATTGACTAAATAACAGCATTTCTGCTCTTCCGAACCAACGGCCAATCCAAAATCAGAAGGACGACGCGAGAATAGTGTGCGCATGAGCTAAGAGATAATCGTCACACTTAATTAAGGACACGGTAAGAGAGCTTAATTATTACAACATGTATTCCAATGCATTTCTTAGGCGCTCAGTTTTCTTGACTATTCTCTTGAAGAGATAATCGTCACACTTTCACTTTCGGTTCCTCAAAATTGACATATTTTTTTGCGTCCATAAACCGGAAAATGCTTTCCAAATTCGATCGGCGCCCTAATCAATTTGAAGGAAAAGGATTGTACGTCCTAATAAGATCACAAACGACGAGTGAGTCCCAATGTTAACACACCTCAATTGCAAGCTTAATCTTCTGAAGACACTCAAAAGAGGCTATGTGAAGCGTGGCAAGATATGCTAGCTTTGATGGATATGCCATCATTTATGCAGTAACACCATAAGTACGAAATGTCTCTAGAAATCTGCATTCAAAAGCGGAGATGAAACCTCATTGCCAATACTTATCGTTGAGGTTTGGTCACAACACTAGCGGCCATCACATGCGCATATTTCTTCAGCTAGCTACAATTGTTGCCTCTATAGTTTCACATAAAACTTCAATAAGGAATCCTTCGAGAGTAGAATGGAAAAAGAATATATTTTGACTCCAAATATAAATTCAAATAAATAAGTACCGAAAATTTTAAAATTAACTTCTTTTCATATATTGAACTACATACCATATCAACAATTAAGCGTCATTTTTGAATGGCTATGAATTTATTTGATAGAATGCGAAGATATGCAAAGCAGTTGCACAATAATAACAACTCTTGCTATCTGCTTATTTGTTTCAGCTAATCATTACGAAGAATGGTGCATCCTCAATAACCTTTTATCACTTATCGATGTAGTTCCACTTCGTATATCCAAATTCTATCATTATCTTGTAAAATGGACGAATGCAGCAAAGAATTCATTTAAAAAGAATGAATAAAATAGGACAACAATTTATAAATAAAGAATATCTCGAAAATCGAACGAATAACTTCGAAAAAAAACAACGCACAAATGAAAGGCGAAAGTGAAAAGAAAAGAAAAATTATTCAACGAAAACAATCGAAAATAACCGATGAGACGCAAACGTTGTGATCGCTATATCCATCACCTCATTGCATTTATAGACGCTTATCGTACTGATACATGAACAATGCTAAATTGCCAGTCTACGTTTATTGCAGCCGGATCCGCAAATTCCGTTTATCATTTCGGCGGCATATTTTGGCAAATCAAGAAAGACCCCTCTCTATCCTTAATAATATTATAAGCACCACTTATGCGAATATATAAGAAATAAATCGAAAAACTAAGACCCACATACTCACCGCCTACTCATTATTCCACGTCCCATGTATAGCTGACAGATGCGGGTCAGAGGGGTTTTCCACAGTGAATTCTAACAAATGCATACGAGGCATATCCTTTCCGAAAATCTAGTCCCACTTTCTGAAACTTTTTCTATATAGCTGGCATCCGAAGTCCTAAAATAGAACTCCCAATCGGATTTTGCAGAAATTTTCCTAAAGGATCCACTCCGAGGACGAGGGATGAACGATGGAATAATAGTAGAAAGGGATCGCCAACATCCAACCAACCATTTCAAACAACTCAAAAAAAGTACTTATACGTATAGGATTCCTAATTTTCGATTTATAGCATTCGAAGCAATCCATTAGTGATGAGAGATGGCACACATAATAGAGTGTTAATGTTTGCGATTCATTAAATATGCAAAACATTTACAACGACCATAGATGAATAAATAGCTCAGAAATAATATAGTAATGGAATAAAACGGAATTCGAAAAATAAATTGGCCGCAGCGATTGGCGCAAAGCAACTGCCAGATATCTGATAGACCGACCGCACCAAAAATAGAAGACAACAACATAAACACAACACAGCGATTATGTGACTGAGGTGGAGCTCGAACTATGATGTTGCTTCTCTAAACACTGAAGTCAATCGGCTTTATATCCTTTCTCAGTAAAACTCTTGAACTCCCATCCCCCTTAAAAAAGGCTTCACAAGTGCCGCCCGTCGCTCAAACAATTTTCATCTTCTTCCACAAATCCCCTACGAAAGGATAAAAATTAAATGAGAGGATAAGGGTTGGAAAAGAGACAGCATGAGGAGAGAAAATCATCAATGAGATTCCATAAAGGATTTCTTTTCTGAACAATCATAACGTGAAACTTAAGAGTGTTATTATATTCAAGCAAAACCAAGAACGCATAAAATAATCTGAAATATAACGAAAAAAAAGTTGGCAACTTGAGAGCATATCAATACAAATTATTTCTGCAGAGAACGCAAACTACCGCACTCTAATCTATCTATTACATTCCACATTTTCTCATTGAAGCGCAAATTAGTGACTTTGAAATCGATCGGTAAACAATCGATTAATTTGCTCAAAAAATTAGCATATTTTAATGGCAAATGTTCATAGACAAAAATTGCGCATCGATTCAACACTAAACTTATAGGCAGATTCGAATTCATTTCCGCTGACGATTCTAAAAAAAAACGCCACAACTTTTTGAATCGTTAGCGCGGAGGTGGAATTAATTTTCATTGAAAAAAAAATTCTTCAACCGCCGCTCTAATGCACAACCATCGAAACACATCCTCCACCCCCCCCCCCCCTTCACTCAACTACGCAGTTTACTTTTGCTCCCTCCCATCAGCTGCGTAAATTGGGGTGCAAGGAGGCACGATTCATTTGGCGTATCGACGGATGGCCCTAAAGAGGGCTGTTGGGCATAACAATGGCGGACCCTGCCTAAATATGACAACACAGCATAAATTAAGTCCAACTGCAGCATTTATTCATCTTTCTGGCCTGTGTATAAAAGAGTTTGCTCTGATTTGACAAACCCTCGCTGGCCGCTACCAAATCGTCCAGTTTCTCGCCTCGCTCGAGCACCGATTGGATAGTATTGTGTAATACGATCTTCGTCTCCTCAACCTCCTCCTGCAATATCATTCATACGCATTTAATGCACCAATATGCAAACAAATTCTGCTGTAGCAATATTGCAGAGAAATTTCTCTCCTCCGATTCCAATATCAGCCCATTGGTTTCACCCTTCTAAACGAGTGGCTGCCTCATATGAACAACAGTAAAACGCCCACCTGAACTCTCGTCATTGCATCAGCTTCTCGCGGGTTCTGCCACTTCGTAAGCAACTCAGGAAGACCAGTGTACATGCAGTCTTTCTCCGTCTTTATTGATGGCTGCAATACACTCATAACTAGCATTAAAGCTCAATCACCTAAAACGCTTTCCGCGCTACAGACTGAAGTTACATTTAATTTCTTTACTCTCACAAACAGGGCAACCATGAGGATGCAACTGGACAAAGCCAGTACAAAAGTGGACTGCATTCTCCCATATACGAGACGAATAGACAAGTAGAACATACACATATATAAGAAGAGACACAAAACCAAAAGCTCTGACAGCGTATCGTCAATTCGTATTTCGGAACTTCAGAAAAAAAGAGGCGAGAATAAAGAGATTGATCTCCGAAGATGGGCGAAAAATTATTAATTTAGACATGTTTTCTGAAAGAACTTAGCGACTGAAAATTCTAATTTACTGACCCTTCCTTCCGCTCCCTCCCCTCCCTACTGCGTGTGCAGTCTGCGTATTGTCCCTCAGGTGCGCGTCTCCTAATACCTTTTTGTGCATTCATTGAAGAAACTCAACTTAGCAGCATACATTGCAGAAAAAGCGTCACAGATGAACCTCTGAGGCAATACCGCTTGTTGGAGCGAACTATTGGAGAAATCAAAACGAACCCATTGCACTGGAGCAACCTTAGAAACGAAATCGTCGAGCACTCGATTCAGCATCGTAAACGCGACTCGACGTTGATACTCCGAATCTGATATACAAACGCCAGCAAGCCCATCGGGACGCACATACCTTTAACATTTCCATAGAGATCCAATCAAGGAGAAAAATAAACACACAAAGAACAAACAAAAGTTTCGAGTTTATTCTTTCCAAGCAAACAAAATTTTCGAGTTTCAACACTTATTCTATATATTCTTTTGAGTTATTTCAGAAATTTTACCCAGATCACCTTTCCCTTAGTCCCTCCCCCCCCCCCTTCCCAGTCATGAAGATATAATTATGCATATTTTCAAATGTAAACGCGAAAACGATTGAAACCTCAATCGGCGAACAAATAACTGCCGTTTAATGCGTCTAATTTTGAGCTCATGAATTAACATCTAGTGATCCATACCTTTCCCCTTCTTCAACTGAGCGACACTCTCTCTGACAGAATTAAACTGTGCTGAAGGGAACGAAACTCTTGTGTGGTATGGATGGAAAGCTCTATCGTGTATGAGGAATAGAGATCGAGAGCTGTGCAATAGCAAGAATGAATTTAAGAATTTGGAAGGCAAAAAATAGAAGAGTCGACATCACCTGTACCCTCATCGGCACTTACGTAAACGATCGAATGGACGGATTCTTATCAAGTAAGCAAACAAATCGTAAGGTGATTTTATTTTAACCTGATGGTCTATTAACGGAACTGCCAAATTGACTAATGGGTGAACAACGGTAAATATTTATACCATGGTACCTTGTAAATAATTTTTTTTAGATGCAAATTTCTCATGATACTAGAGAAGGAAGGCCAGAAGAATACACATATAATGGGTGCCATCATCTCAAAAATCCTGGCCAGTAACACCATACAACTCTTGCGTAGAACCAGCACACGCAATGAATACACACATGCGCACTATACATATGCAAATGTGTAGCTATATACATGTAAACCATTACATGTACATGTGGTACTACAAGATTACAGCTTCTCAAAAACTACTAACCCACCGCGATTTCATGTGAAAACAACCAAGCGCAATAACACGAATAAGATAAAAACGACCTCCTAGGAAAGCCAAGCGTTCCCCAACTCTTCAGTCTTCACAAGGGCTCTCACTGAACCAACGTTTCAGGTTACTTTATCTTGATAGTACTATTTACTTAGAACTCGATTAACGCAGTACCATTTCAAGTAACTTCATAGTCAAAATTTCCATTTCTGCCAGTTGCCGATTAGACGTCACATATTTCCACCAAAAAGAACAATCGAAAGGAATTCTCCTATGGACCCATACGCGTCCCCAAAATGGTGCCATTTGAATGCATCAAATTCTTCGCACGTTGTAGTGCAACAATACAAGTAGAGCGCAATGCGCCAAAAATTTGCACTTTTTTGCAGGCAAAACTGCCTGTTATTTACAGGGTTTGGTGGTTAAAGAAGGTTCACCCCTTTCTCTTTTGGATGAGAGGAGGGAGTGGCAAATTTCACATGTTAGTTAGAAAGAGTCAGTGATTGTCCTTTCCCTTCCCCCCCCCCCCCCTCTCCCTCTTCGAAAAAAACCAAGTGTAGTAAAATAAGTGGTGTTAGCGGAAATGACGGACTGATATAACACATCGTCTTCTGCAGCACCGCTCAATTCCCAAAAAACAGCTCAGATGGCAACAATCAGAAAGGAAAGAGGGATAAAAGATCTCAGGCCAAACAGGGGATTAAAAACTGGGGAGGTCTACTTTGGGTAAGCTCATTTTTCTGCGCAAGGCAGCGAAGATTGGAAGAAACAAAAATCTGCGGCAAATAAATGTTGGGATAAAGATAGCTTACGTGTAGCAAA
Source organism: Ascaris suum (assembly GCA_013433145.1). NCBI lineage: Eukaryota > Metazoa > Nematoda > Chromadorea > Rhabditida > Ascarididae > Ascaris > Ascaris suum. Next base: position 474,750 of record CM024181.1, read on the forward strand.
AGTATTCATTCTCCTTCACGCAACTCCGACTTGGCACCGCAGAACGCTCAACGAGTAATTTGCCAGTGAACGTCATGAACTCCTGCAATTAAAAACATTCACGAAATTTTCAGCGCTGGCTCCATCACGAGCAATGAGCCCAACAAAGCAACACTCTGAATACCTCCCTCCCACCCCACCCCCCCCCCCCCTCTCATTTCCTCACAGCCAACCTATACTCTCTTTCTTCCCGCACCTGTCCAGTTTAAATCTCTCTTCGATCTTAGCATACATAAGCATTGCATAAAACAGATTGCTTTTTCTTTCCTTTCTAACATGGGCATATTTGCAACTAAAAGAGTTTGAAGAAAGGGAAATATGGAACAGCACAGAACAATGATTGCAGTGTTTACAACACGGGGAGGGGCAGCAGGAAGTAATGGGCGCAATTGTTTATGGCGCCAGCAAAACGGAAGAAACGATTCGACTATGGTTCTTAAGCTCGCTGTGTTTGGTTTTTACGACTTGTTAAACTCCAATAATTCAAAAATTTGAATGTAAAACGCGTTTACGATAGAAAATCCCTCACAAGTCTTCAGAACCGCAGGTTTATTCCATCCCTTCCCTCCTTCAAAAGAAAAAAAAACATGAAGGAACTATGATTCTCTTATATTTTCCTATAAACGCATGATCAATGATGAAATTTTTCGATTTTTCCCAATAGCCCAGAGAGAATATGGAAAGAAACTGCAGATACGTTTTACCGATAGCAGCAAACGCGGTACTTTGATGTACGCCATCGTAACCCAATGCGGAAACATAATTCGAAGGGTGTATGTACATAAAGAGAGGTCTATAATAAGTTCCACCATTTTTCAGAGCGGCGTATATTCGAAAAGAAACTACTGCAGAGGGTGAGGTTTCAGAGACGTTTTAGATCATTCCCAGATAGTATTAAACATAAACTATCCGAAAATATTCTGCTAACAACAATCACTTCTGCAAACAATAATATGCTAATTTTGAGGTACGCTAACCTCTTGTTAAAAACGTAACACTGCATTTCAATCTTCCAAATAAAGGGTGAATAACACTGGAAAAATTTTCTCCTGCAGTAAACGAATCATAAGCTCTCTGTAATCATATAAATTGCCTAACTATGCTCGAGTTTCCTTGCAACTCTTAACTGCTATCACTGAAATGTTACATTTAGATTCTTATTTAACACTTAATTAAAGTGCTCTTTAAATTCCCCTCATCGCTAAATCTTTGCTATGAATGTGTTATACCACTCACTCTTAATCAGACATTGTGTTATAACAACATTCAGGACAAAATGAGAAAATACAAAAATATCCATTCTTTCCCTTCCAAAGATTTGGCCTCATATCATCTTCAGTTCTCCGGTGACGTCTATTTAGTAAAGAGATGTATATATGAATTTATAACTGACCTGTACTGAGCCTCTTTGAAAGAAGCTGAAGCTTGTAAGGTCGAACGCGGACTTCATTGCTTTCACTTTACCAGTAGAATCCTTATGAAATACAAGAATCGAGTAGAGTTTCATGATGGCAACAAGGCGAATCGCCTAAAGAGTTGATGCGACTCGCGTATGCCACACTCCCTCTCAACTAGTCGTTTGTTAACACTCAGCACCAGTTGTCACTGCAACTACCTTGACACCGGTATTAACACAATTATTACTTCTCAACTGTATAAGCGTGACCTCCAAAACGATGGAACGAAGGAGGAGGACAGGAAGGGGGGTGGAAGAGTGAGGGAATACAAAAACACTTATGCTTTAAGAGTTCTCGGAATTGGTTCCAAATCACTGCTTACTGTTTGATCGTAAAGAATATAACGCTCCAAAATACGATTCTGCTTGAATGTTCTAAGCTCTTCCTTCCCATATGATAAGGACGGTTAGATGCAGATCCCATAAGCGATGATAAACGTGCAGATAGCAGGTAAAATGAAGCAAGCTAGATTGAGGTATCGAAATAATCAGAGAAAAAAAAAACTCAGCAGCAACGAAATCCAGCTACCAGAGAAAAAAAAACAACCTCGTCCAACACCCACATTCGTTTCAAGTTTTTTAAAGTAACAGATGAATACTCCCTCACTTCTCCACTCCTCTGGCTCGAGGCCATATCAGTTACTCCCTATGCTACGCTCCGGGTAAGCATATTTCATTGCTGTTGCCGTTCTCGCAATCAACGAAAAACAACACATTTCAAATATAAAAACATCAAAGATGCCCAGAAAGGTAAAATAAACGAGAAAACAGCCGTCTGTCCGTTTATCGAAACGTATCGCATAAGCAACTTCATAATCATTGAGTAAAATTTTTCTATGTGCCTCGCTAACTAATCTCTGTCACCTTCCCAGAAATGTGCGTTCGCCTCATCTTTGCTTTAAAAAAAGTTTACTACCTCAATGAAACACTTTCCTTAAGTTTCATATGAAGTGAATGGAACAGGAACTATCCGCACTAGTAAAGAAAAAGCCCTTGATGTGCTCCTGACGCCCGTTCCACGAAAATCCACTCCTTATACTGGAAAAATATAGCACCATTGGTTTCTTATAAAGACGGCCAAGGCAACTTTACGTACATCAAGACCTTCAGCGTAAACACGGCGCAGATGCGCCGCCCCGTATCCGATCCTTAGCGGCACGCATAAGCAAGTGTGCCATTCTGAACCTCAATTACGTTCTGGGTGAACCTCAAAACTTAACACTATTATACGTCTCTACCTTTCACCTCAACATTTTCCAAAACGACCCTTGCCACACCTTCCAAATGATTGTTAAATGCCTCTCATTAAAGATGCTACATGGTTTACACTAATTTTCAAATGGACGTTCCCTCAAACTTGTACAATGAAGTCATTCCAATACTGCGCATCGTTTTCCCATTTAACTGACCTTCGACCTCAACAACAGTTGAAATGTCCCACCGTTATCGAAAAGTTATCCAAAATTAACAGCGTTATTCCCTGCGCCTTGCCGCATAGGTATACCGACCATTTTACCTAAAGATCTCCATCATCACTGAACCACATTGAAATAGTAAATTTCTGTATGATCCTCTTGTTTGATTTCTAATAAAAGAGTGTTAGAACGCTTCACCTGTATTGCTTTCTATAAAGTGTATCCTAGTCCCGAACGAGTAAATTGCACCATAAAAGTATAAAAATCGGAATCACTGGATTATGATATAGTTACTTTTTGATTTGATCCTTTGCAACAAAATTTCTATACACCTTATTCGGCACTCCACTGTGAGAAATGTTTCAATTTATCTCATCTGGCAGTCAATGTGCGCACTAGCTTTAGCTTATTGAAGAGTGTTACAGAACCAAATGTTCTCAATGATTTGTAATTTTGTGTTCTATGAAAGTAAAATTTGCATCTCGAAAATGCGTTCATCATATCCTCCAAATTGCCATTGGGTTATTCCCATCATCATACTAATGTTGCCCTTACTCCTTGAATAAAGAGGTATTTGATATCTAGTCGCCAATGTTTCCACTGTCTCTCCTGTTGCCTACCTCAATTTAATATTCGCATACCTTTTCTTTTTCTCACTCGCAGTAGCTGAACTAATGAGAATTAAACCAGCGCAATATTAAAATGAAATGCTTACTTATTAAGAAAGGTAACAAATAAATGGGATAGACCCACATGGGTGAATGCCAACCATCGATCGAAACAGCACAACTTACTTTCATTGATATATTTATTTATTCATTTATTGCAACAATTGATATTGAATGCAAACGTTTTCAAACATTCATAAGCGAACAATTCGGTGCAGCTATGAGTGATTTTTTAAACCCAAACCATTGCAGTCCCCAGCACTCGAACCTAAGAATGAGATAAAGGTATCGACTATACTCTTAATCACATTCGAGGGCAAATAAGCTATGCGTATGTCGAACACGTTTGATATAAATCATCTTATAGAATAAAATTTCAAAAATTAGTTTAATTGTAAATTAGTTTACAATTAAAGAAAAAAAAAAGCTTATCACAATCGTATAAGATCAAAACGAATATTCCTCTCAATGATGGATATAATTATATCAATCAACGTCTACCAATTTAAAAAAAAAAAATCAATAAGTGCATTTATTTGCACATAAACGTAAATAAAACAAGAAATAATATGGGAAAATCAATAGTCGAATTTTCAAAAACCATTAAGAGAGGAAATAATACGAAAAAGATGGCACTATACGATTGCTTAAACGCTTATAAAAATATTCCATAAAAATTTCTATACAAATTCATAAAGAATAAAATTCGTCGACAGAAATGAAAAAAAAAATTAAGCGGAAATTTTAAAGCATTTTGAAAATATATATTTGGCAGATTGCCCGATATTGCATAAATTTGCGGCAATTCAAACAATGCAAATGCAGCACATTTCCTCAACGTACTATCATCTCGAGTGATCATAATGCATTGCAATGATGGATACATTGCAATGCGATCATCATTGATAAATTGCATCAAAATGAATAAAAAAATTGCATCGAAATGAATGAAAATTATTGTTTTTTTTTCCAATCGATTATAGATGTTATATAGCTGATTGAGGATCTATAAGCATTGAATATAATGGAGGATGAATATTTTCTTTTTTTGCACGAAACCAATCTGTTAAGCACACAAAAAAAAAAGAAAACAGCAACATTACACGCAATTTGTTTCAGTGCAATACGCTCATCAACGCTCTAAGTGGGGGGGGGGGGGGGGTTTGCATTGTGCAAACTATTGCATTTTATACAATCGCATCCGATATGATATTTTATGCTAAATAGTCATTTATCGCAAATAATCTTCCAAAATTTTCGAATTAATCGACGTAATAATTCTACTATCTATATTTTAATGTCGAGTAACGATCGCTTCGATTCATTATGGCAGTAAATTTAAAAAACACACACACACACAACCACAGAAACCACCCTCACCAACACACATTAGCTGATCACCTAGTAGGTAGGTCGAAGAAAGATACAAATCCAGGAATACAAACATAAGAAAGACAGCAATAACCTGCTAGGATATTCATCAATGAGACCAACTATGTAGTGAAATCGATTTTGTGAGGATAGTAGTGCATACACGCACGCTTGAAACACACACTGAGATTATTTAAGGGGAGAAGCAACGATGAAGGATAACCACACATAAATACGAAGGCTAAAACGCAGACGCTAATGTGCACATGCCGCAACGCATCAATGACAAACAACTGCTAGTAATACTCTAATCTGATTCGAACAGACACACACACACATACACACAGACACACAGACGGAGACAAATATAAACAACACAAACACACATAATAACACACACACAGATACACAAACGCATAGCGCTATATGGCTATAGCAGAGATATGAATTACGCCACTCATAGAGTATTTGAGGTGAAGGTGGGAACAACTTCCACAAGCTATCACTGTTTAACATAAGAAAGCAGCGAAAACATATTGAAATATTGAGCATGTCCTCACCCATTCCACAACCATAAGACCAAAAATATTATTTTAATACTCCATTAATGATCCCTGGCAGGTTAAATCTTAATCAAGAAATTTGAATTTGTTCAATTCGATGATTTATTTATGATCTCAATAAGAATCCCCTATTAAGATTATAAAACCCTCTAAAATCCTTGTTTTATTCGATCCATTTATATATGCAAATTAATTTAAAATTTCTTCATATTTCATGATTTTGATTCTTGAGCAAACATCCAAACTTTTATAAGCGGTAGATCGAAAAAGCTCAAATTTTTAAGTTGAGATTTAAAGATATAAAATTATGCGACCGTTGAATGCCGATAGCTTAATAATCAAGCAACAACAATTGCCTCAAAAGATTATTCCAAATGAATGACTTTCACATTATAGACATAATGATAAAAAGTAGTCGAAAAGAGAAATTAAGAGAAGTATTCATAAACAACATTCGCATAAGATATTGTAATTTCTCAACAAAATCCTACTCGAATAATAACTAGTAAAGTAACGCTGATCAAGAATAAGCAATCACCTTCTATCCAAACAATTTATACTCAAACGAATAATGAAGACATAAAAATGCTCATAAAATACGAATAGATTTTGAGTGCTTTATAAGAAAATAATTTGCAACTAAGCTCTTTTGCAAACGTTCGCCTACGCAAAAGCGAAACGAATAATCGACATCCATTTCTAAATTGCTATCTCCTTATATATCGGCGATGAAATATCAAACCCGCCCACATGCAGTTAGCTACTTCAACACTTTGCATGACATTTATCCCATATTATAATTTAAAATCGATAGATGAAGAATACATTGAAATTAAAGTAATACTTAAATAGAAGAATAATCTTCGATCTCAACAAATTTTGCTAATGGATATGAATATTAACGCTTAAAATAAAATGAATGAAAACGAAAATAGTAATTTTGTTGTTTAAGAGAGAAATTCTATTGTGGAATATTTTCCACAAAATTTCCTTAAAGAAATTGCAAAAATTAATCGGAAATCTTAAATAAGAAATAAAAACATCTCTTTATAATTCAAAAAAAAAAGATTGATAAAAAATTTATTCTGCATTAATTAATATTGTATATTTTGTTTATACTGTTTCTTTTGTTTTCATCATTGCTTACAATTTACTTACAATTTTTTCATCAATGAGATTGTACTCTTTATTGTTTAAGGTTGTATTATTTACACCCCCCCCCTTCTCCCCACTTAGAAACGCCTCAATGCAAACTCTCATCAAAGAAATTCAATGCAGTTGAAACAAATTGCAATTGCAGATCAAACAAATAAAACAAATTGCAAAAACAATTCCCACAAAGAAGCTCCAAATAAACCTTTCAATGCCCATCATCGAATAACAATTAACCATTAAGAAAATAAAATAAATAATACCAATAAAGTCATTAATTACCACATAATAATCTATCAATAGCACTATTCCACCTTATTTCAAAATTCTCATCACTGAATTTTTTCACAAATTCTTTCCCATTCTCACGTATTCTTGCCCGAGCCGCTGGTGTCATATGTAATATCTTCATTACACAATCGACATACTCTAAAATGAATAACATTAAAATTTAACAATAATATCGAATGAAATTAACAATACACTTAAATACCAAATGTAATACTGAGAAATGACTGAATGGACAATGTCTACATAACAATATTTGTGGCCAAATAAAACAAACAGCATCCCATCTATTTACCTATAGGAAAGGTAAAAGCACAACATACACCTTTCCCATTTTCTATAAATCATCCATATACCTATAGGATAGGCAAAACCACAACTTCCTCCTTTTCCATATGACTGAGTGAAACTGAACATTTCTTGACGCAAAAATACGCAACATAATCCTACGTACCTTCAATTGAGATAACAAAAAAGAAAGAACAACTACTCACCGTGCATACTCGTTGCCAAGAATCCGATGCGATGCTCTTCGTTAGGCGTGGTCGCGTTTAAAATATCCAACTTGGGACCACCTTCAAAATTAATGACAGCCTTATTACTTCCTCCTTAATTAATAAAAACTAATACCACCGATCACATTCATAAACCATTAAGCACTCTAAGACTTTAAAACAACTACGCTTGAGCGGTACATACTACCCTCTTCACCCGAATTTTTCGACAAATATCGGCTAAAATATTACTTCCTCTAAAAATGTCAACCAAAAACGTCTTACAAAAAATTCACGCCGTTACATCCGTTCACTTTTTATGAAGGTCAGCTTCCTCCTCGTACTATTCTACACCACTAACACCATTTCATGTTGCCTTTATTTTCTTCAGTTTATTCCTTCATGTATTTTCCCAACTCTTCCACCGATCTCCGCGAATCTGCACATATGAGTTTCAAATAAGCGCAGTTCATTTCTGTCATATTTCGTAAATCAACGTTGAGAAACCAACGCTTCATTCGGATCAGCGATTTCGACGGCTCAAAGTAATCGAGGTTCCAATTCATTCAATGTTCAAAGACCGAATCATTCCCTACGAAGAAATTAGTTCTGACATTTAAATACGTCACTTGGATGAAATTTCTCGCATACAAGAGCAATTAAAATCAGCAACTGTAACAAATCAAACGCTTCGATAATATAAATGGCATTTATAAGTTCACAATCAAAGGGTTTGCAATCAAATATTAGTAAAACGTCCCTCATTACTACCCACTAAGAAACATAATCCCCAAATGAATGCATAAATGAAATGCATTGACGTCATCGATGACATCGGCTGTCGTCAACGCTCATTTGGCAGTTCACAATTGTTCCTTTATTTGCATCCCCCGCAATTTCATTGTTTACATCACACACATCAAACACATGTATGCAACAATAGGCAACTACTACTCACAAAGATATCTGCAAACAAAACAAACAAAACGAAAAATTAAAAACACAATCGGTATGAACGTAAACGTATAGTAACATACCAGAATTATGCGCAACCATCATATGCCCTGCGGCAACTCCCTCCACAACCGATATGCCGAAATGTTCGCTGTGCATTGTGTGGAATCCAATCAACGACTTCTGAAATTAATATAAATATTTATCAACACAAATAAACTCTCTAAAGCACAAGAAAAAAAAAACAATATTTCGATTGACTCTTCGAAAGAAAAACAGATTAAAGTGATCGCATTTGCAAGAAACAACTCTTAAAACTTATTTCCGGGCACATATCATATTCAAAAGTACAGAAAAAAAGATTGTTGTTATAAGTAAGAACGAATTTTGCTCGAAGAAGTTCTCTAATAAATTTAAACGATGAAAGAAAATAAGAACTACTAGAAGAAGTTGGCTAAGGACTCTACCAATCCAGCACCACCCAACGCTTATGAAAGCTCACAACTTCCGAACAACTCAGAGCAAATGAAACTTTGAGTAGCTGTGTCCACTGAAAAATCTACTTCAGTGAGGACGTATCACATGCGGAAGAAATCAAAATATAGATACGATCGAAACACCATAGAAATAGTTACAAACAATGCTGGTACAGGTTGGAACAGACGGCGATGATAGAGAGAAAACTGCTCGGTGACATCGTCAGAGAACGGATAATTTGCATATGTGTCTCAAAGGGAGAAAATACACATAGTACTACTTAAAACAGGTGGCAGTGATAATTAATTCAAGCAATTTTTATGATCACACTAATTCCAATAGATCAATCGACTTGTCTTCTCAAATAGCTAAACAGCATGGCGAACTTTCGAGCACAACAAAGAGCACTTCAACGGCTAAATAGGTGACGCTTTTTAAGCAGAAAGGTGCACAATGAAAAAACATCGACGACCTCAATTTGACTGACGATGAATACAATGAGAGAAAAAATTTGCTCATACCGTTGAGATCAATGCAAAACATCACTAAAAGAAGATGCAAAACATGTAAAACACTAATTTCAATCACAGCATGTCAATGGATCGAAAAATATGACCCTTATAACTGCTCATTAACATATTGGACTCACAGTAGCCGTCATATTGAGTGAAACGCATATAAAATTTGAGCAAGTATTGACACCTTGTGATGACTATCCTCTCTGGAAAAGCAGATTAATCCAAAAATCTCAAAAAAAAACGTATCTTCTCGTATTTCGTTCACAATGACAACAAATAAAAAACCACTGCTTACGATCTAAAACAGCCCTCATATAGAATACGAACTGGATGCCAATCAACGTTCAGCAGCTTCCTTCCTTCCTAGCAAATTACTTCCTCAGAGCAATCCGAACAACATTTCACTCGATACTATTAGAATCGAAAATAAAATTACCTGCCTTAAGAACTTTTCTACGCTGCCAACTTGAAAAGGTGAGAACAACCTTCAATACAAATATTTCTGCAAAAATTCATACTTATTACCTCACTCTTCCCCTTCTCCTTCACAATTAAATGCCCAATGCACAAAGCAATTTTCATTTCAATGCTAAATCATATTCTCTGCTATTCTCTTCATTCCCATCCCATACTATTCTATTAATTCCTATTCTCTGCTATTCCATTAGTTCCTTACCTCTGTTATCCCATTAGCCCCTATTCTCTGTTATTTTATTAATTCCTATTTTCTGCCATTCTATTAATTCCTATTCTCTGCTACAGCTAAAAAAGCTAAGCAAAATGTTAGATGCACTCTTATATAATTCAAAGCTTCAGGTCAACTGCATTAAGTATCAATTTCTAGAGAGCTTACTAAATGCAATACAATTGTGTAATTTACATCTTGTAGTGGTTAAGTGATCGGCACTACGAAACTTCCCAAGAATACAACCTACTGAATAAATATTGATGTGTTCGTCGGTCATTCTAACATTGAAACAATTCTCAATTAAACAGAGATGGACACCATGGATTGGCAAAAGAAGCAAAGGCCGACCTGTAATGAGATAAAGTAGTTTATCCCTAAAAAAGACCGTAGGAAACAACTGAATCAGAGAAGCATTGAATGGGAACAAGTGGAAGCGATATGCAGAGAAATTTAATTTATTCGTAATGAATGATCTGTTGATTGAAAATAAATAAATGAAATATATCCAAACATTCAAGATGCCATCGAGTTCGCCGAAGTTCAATCTGCATGAGTTTAACTGCTTGCTCAAAAGGATGTTCCCGAAGTAATGACCCAATCTTGTTGGTGATTATATCTATCAAGCTTCAATGGTAGCAATTTTTCAATTCCAAAAAAAAAACAAACAAAAATAAACCAAAAAAGATAGTAGAAACTAATAAATAGAACCTAAGAAATCTATAAAACCATCCATAAAATAGGATTTTATGCTTAAAAGATGTGCCATAATCAGCGAATAAAAATTCGAAAACCCATCGTCGATTCTGATAAACAAAACAGGAGCATACGAATGGGCTAGATCAGCACGAAACGCAATATCCCTATCGCATTCACTCTATATAATACGGTATACAGGCCGTTTACTGTGTACAGTACGATACAGTATACAGTCGGAATACTGTAGACTGTGTATACTACACGTTGTTTGCTGAGGTCACACTATAAACTAAATACAATCGGACCTGATTATATAAACGAATTACAACCGGATCTGATTATATAAACGAATTACAACCGGACCTGATTACTTCGACTCACCTGCATGATCGCATACAATCTCTCGATGTTTACATTCAACGCCCATTCGATATCGTCATCGTCGAGACCCAGTTGTTTAGCGTATTTCTTGAGTTCATCGACACGTTGCCAATCTTCCTCATGACGACATCCGCCACAAATAACCAAACGCACCTTGAAGTGAACACTTTCCTATGAATCGCTCTCTCCAATAAAGCATCAATCTATCCGCCTCCATATTTGGAGGCACTAAATTGTAGACCACTAATAACCTCACCTTTACTCACTGCTAAACTGCTTACTTATAAGGTACTTATTTTCAAAGTTTTAACGAAACTAATGTCCTTCAAACGATGCGACCGCAAATCGCCGTCGCCAAAACTTACCAACTCCTCAGTTCATTTACATCAGAAAAAATGCAATAAACAATTACATACATATCAATCAGTTTCGACTTGCCATTAAAAAAATGCCCTATTGCATCACAAAGTTTATGAAAATCTTTGCGCGATCACAGTGCAATGAGCTGGATGGCATCAAATCCCTTCCACATCTCTCACAAATTTCCACTTCAGTACCGCTTTGAGCCCAACTACTGCTTTACTTTGTCATAAAACTATTCCAGGCGTCGACCGCGTATGTGGCTTATTCTATACCCTTAAGACTACACAAAAATATGCAAGCAAACGTGTTGCTGCAATCCGGTCGCCATCCACATGTAAAGAACCTATCGGAAATGAACAATCTGAGTTTATGGATCGAGAGAGACTACTCAAAACATACCGTATAGAGACTGCCGTCTGTCTTGAGTTTCTTCTTGAGTTCAGCGAGCGTGCAGATTTGTAAACGATGATCTTTTTCGGGTCGAATCTGACCCACCGATATTATCTGCAGCAATTTCTTCTCCTCCAGCATCGACTCCGCTTCGGATTTCAACCTCAAAAATGTTTTACCATCAAATGTATCAATTCACGCATAACGGATATTTACCTCTCTTAAATTTGAAACTTCCTTGCGCTATATCAATGATCTCGATTCATAGTGCTGAAGAACAAAGAAAATGAGATGAACCAACACTAAATTCGGGCACGAATCTCGTTTCTCATTTCTGTTGATATTGTGCGATATTAAAATGAGTATAGATTCAACAGCATTCTCCTCTCCAAAATTTTAAATTATTTCTGCAGCAGCAACAACGCAGTGAAAAATGCTACAACTTCTATATATCTATCCCATTCATCGAAAGTGCTCTTTCAATATCAGTGATCCGCCACGATATTTTATTTGTTTGATTTAAAAAATGCACACAACATTTATAATAAACAAAACAAAGTTACCTTAGGAAAGCGTGCACATTACACGGAGGATAGACAACGAACGTACGCTCCGGCATTCGCCATAACTCCAAAATATGATTCCTTGTCCAACTGAAACAAGATTGAAATGGCAACCAAAACTTGACTTGCACCTCAAATCTCTCATCAAACAACTTCACCTCATATTATTTAGCGAACTACACGTGAAAATTTTAGAAAAAAACATCATCTCTCAGAATAAAAAGCAGTGCGGAAATAGCCCGACAGCATGCAAAGAAAATTCTATTCGGGCAAGATTGAGTGGCGATGCGCCGATAATTTGATCCAGACCTTATCGAAGACATTGTCGGTAATATATCTGTACAAAAATACCACATTCCAATTTTATGACGTTTAGAGCATATTTATGGCGAAACAAAATACGCCCACCTTCCGTTGACCATGACGACGTCAGCGCATTTTCCACAGAGACCATAGAAGAAGGCAAAAATGCGGTAGTATATAAGCTTACAAAGACTGAATAGCCAACTGCTTGAAATCCATTCCGCATTATTAAATCTCGCCTCTCTTGATTCAACTGATTTTATCATATCTGAAAAACGAGCTCTCGAAATCAGTTTTATCATTTATCCTTCCTTATCACAAAACATCACTCCACTCCAACTTCGCTCTCTTGCATATAAAATCCGGAATGTCACCTGTTTCGATTATTAGTTATTTTTATGAGGATCCAATAAGCGAAAATGGCAATTGCATCATAAGAATAAAGCATGAGCCACTCGAAAGAATATACTTAAAGAAGTGTCTGAACCCATATGACGCATAAAACAGCAGCAACTACGTCCTCCTAAACATAAATTTACTGCCTGATCGGATAGCGAGTATACCACACACAAAATCCTTTTAGTTTACCTCATATACTGAGAATTCAATATTATGAGACATAGTCGTTTTCAGAGCACCATTCTGAAAATAAACAGCACCGCAAAAAAAGATGGATAAAACGACCTGCGGAGACTACTGGATAGTGAACGTAGCACCCAACTTTCGAACCAGCGACCCATCTGAAAGCAAACATTTATCACGATTGCTTCAAATTATCGAACAATCAGGTTCCATTCGATTAATGGACACAACGAGCACAAAGGAAAGCATTCACGAATGTACCTTCATTCGTGCACAAGTACCAGCAAAAACCTCTCGGGGCTACGCACCAGGAGCCTATTGGATGAGGCGGATAGCATGAAATCTTTCTCTCATTTTATTATGAATCTGGAGAGTAATGATGATCGAAGCTCCCAAGTACGTGGCTAAAAATGTCTGAGCTTCTCCACAAAACCCTGAGTACGAACTCCCAACTATTACATTCTGCTGATGCTCAGCTCTCCTATTACTGAATTTGAACAAGGAAGAGAGACGAGCAGGAACGGTATTTTCGCGTCCCATCTCCACTAAACACCATAAACCCATTCTAAAGTATGTCATGATATTCGATAGGCAGAAAAGAGAGTGAGAGGGAGGGGAGGGGGGGGGGGGGAAGGGGGATGTGATTGAGAAAAAGGCTTTACCGCCTTCCCACAACGATAGCAGGTAGTATTAAACATTAATGCAAAAAAAAAAAACAAGACTGAGAACAAATAGAAGTTTCCGAGATCGTTGAGAGTGCTTCTCACATAAGACTGTTGCTCGCACATAAAATCCAAATGCTCACAAACGATTCCCATTGAGGAAAAAATACGATGTGACAAGAAACAAGAATAACTAAATCTAGATGGGAAACTACGCTGAGGAATCTGGCACGATATGCGTTCTTGCAAATTTTGCCAAGCAGACTAATCAAATTTAATGCATTAAGAACAAGAAAAAAGTCACTACAAATCATGCGTAACTTTTAAACGTTTTAACTACTCTTAACGATTACTATATTAGATTTACTTCAGCCAACTTAGTGGGCATAAAATGAAAAATAGGCTAGCAAGCGTATAACTCATTTCAAATTGGTGGACCAACTTGAGAGGGATATACGATACCATCCTGTGATATACACCACACCTACCAAATCGCACAGCTTTAAGTAGTTTGCAAATAAAACCTATACGACAAGTAGCCAAGGAATCATATCTATGCAAAAACATGATGACAAAAAACGAAAAAAAAATTGTTTGAAAGAAAATGAGCGTTAGAAAGACTAACTTAAACAAAGGCATCGTCATCGGATAGCCCATCGTATCAATGAACACCTCAGGATTTAAGTTGCATAACGCCTCAATGCCAACGATGAGCGCAGCCAGTGTTTGCAGCGCAAGTGTGAAATGAGGATAATTCCTCGCCTCTAACCATCGACGTGTTCTAAAATGCCATATTCCAGATGGTACTGCCAATATAAATCTAGAAATATGCAAAAATGACTTTCATATAAAGCCTCAACCTATATCCAACACTGCTCTAATCGTATATATAAATATGGCAGTGACATATAAATTAGAAGCCGAAATATACTGCTTAGAACTTCCATATCTATTCTTCTATCAAATCAGAGAAAATCAATATCATTCGAGCCAGCGCATTTTTAAACTTTTCATACAAAATCAGATGCTTTAGAGCTGCAATATTCGAATTTCAAACTCAAAATATAGTACATCAGCTGTGAATCGAACTAAAAAACATTGAATTATAAATGGATTATAAATTATAAATTTCCGCTGAATTGTGAAAGAGACGCTGTAATGATTCGGCTGTGATGATATGCCTAGATGTAAATAATAACAGACTGGATGCGAAGCAATAAGTGAGTAAATAAACGAAATGAGAACGTTGGACTTTTTTTTGGCCTTCGGTGATTGAAACGAAGACAGCGACCATGTGTGCGCCATCTTTACGTGAAATATACCAGCCCTTTAAAATCCGTCTCGTGGAAGAAACAAAAATGTTAGAGCTAAAATTTAGACGGTTGAGTGACTAGAACAGGATGTAAGCGTCATGGAAAGAGGAAACTGCAAAGAACAGAACATGCTATGTGCCTGAGAGGAGTCAAATGCAAGAATGAACGATTTGCGAATACAACCGTTGTCCACCTTGCCGATCGCCAAATATGGTGAATAATTTACACAACGATTCAAGAAAGGCTCAACGCTTTAAAAAAAACCATCTTCTGAGTGGTTTAAACCAACATCTGATATAATGAAACAGAGATAGTATTTCGAATTTCATATCTTTCCCCTGTAATACCACAGGAATTTCCTACAGCACTATAGGAATTATCTATAAATAAGTACAGGTTTACTACAGTACGGTAAGGATCCTCTACGATGCTCTAATAATTCCTATACGTAACAATTCATGGCTTTCAACATAGCATAACCTCATCTTTTAATAAGACCACTATGGCACAAGACCGAACGTTTACCACTGCAAAAGCGATTCCAACCTCAGATAAACAAAATGCAGCTTCCGCTCGTCGACGACGATATCGAAACGATTCTTTGCTCTATCCAATATATCATCCGGCCGTGCATCGTTGTCACCGGTATAAATCACACATGTAAGACCTTTATCTGCATATCTGAACATCAAACACTAAGCTAGAGAAAAACGAGAAACAAAATGCAACAACCTACGCGCAAATGACTGAGAAAATGATTCGTTCAATGACAGTCATCATAATGAAGACGAACTTTACTTACCAAGTCGTCAAACTCAGAGTAGATCTCTCTCCCTCACTCATTCACCCACTCAGTCATTCTCTCCCCCTCTCTGCACAAGTCATAACAAGTGAATAAGAAGAACAATATTTCAGCAAGTGACTATTCCAATAAGATTATAGAGTCATGTCCTCTATCGCAAATTTTGTTTCTGATTAGTATTCATTCGAAAGCATTTTCCTCCACAAAACAAAATTCACTCTACGATATCCTTGATAGTGGCGTGAAAAAAACACATGAAACATTCAATAAAAGGAAACAATACCCTACAAACTATCCCATAAATATTCTATAAAACGCAAAATGCAAATATTTCATTAATAAATATGAGATCGTCCAAATCGAGGAGTTCCCAACGCTCAATAAAAGGCAATTTCCCTTATTATCGACTATCCAACGTTGTCAACCTCACATAACAATAATAAATGCGGGCATCCAGCTATAGTGGATCAAAGCAATCTCACGTGTCTTAACACCACCGATATCACACGTGTTGATCTCATCTCACCGTTCAATAGAATTGATGACACCTTTTCTTCTCATCAGGGATCAGAATGTAATTGCTTCTCTCGAATTTTCGGCATGCTCACTCACTTCAATTACCAATCACACTTCTAAGTGTGCAATAAACCAAACTAATAATGATGGCGTTCCAAAAATGCAGCGAAAGATGGGTGCTCCAAAAATTTCTGCATAAATTTCAAATAGACAGCTGGAAAAATAGTGGGCAACTTCCCAAGCCTACTTCAAGCCTGCATTAAGGAGGACTAGATGTCATGTGAATAATGTACAAATTAACTCTACTGCCTTCTTTAGCAGTAACAATTTTACGAACCAATAATAAATTCAAGAGCAATAAAAACTGCGAATAAAGAGGCGTAATTATATCTAGGCTCCTTTAGTCGTTTCTATTTTATGACGAAATAAATTCAGAAAAAACAGTTTCGAGTTATCGTTCAAAAGTGATTTTAAAAAAAACAATTGTAAGTACCGCTAATGTGAATCTACAATCTCCCAAATAAAACTTCAGCAAGGAAATGCCCCCTCACCACAATAAGTTCCCTTTTTGTGCAATTGCAAGCACCAATGTCTCTATTAGGTTTTTACAGAAATTTCATTGGAAATTATTTAGAAAAGTAGATTTTTCGAGCAAATTATTCATCGAAAAGTTGTTATTATCAAATACTTTGAAATATTTTCCTGCACATAGTGGTATAATCTCCATTCTATTTGAGGCATAAAGTTTATAGCAATATCTTCCTCTTAACCAACGATCTCTTATCGCCGAATTTTTACCCAGCCGCTCACGCTAGAGAACAAATCATAACAACGTAGCGCGATATCAGTGCTTCACGCAACAAAAAAAACCTTCAGTAATTCCACTGACCGAATA
Organism: Ascaris suum; assembly: GCA_013433145.1. Classification (NCBI taxonomy): domain Eukaryota; kingdom Metazoa; phylum Nematoda; class Chromadorea; order Rhabditida; family Ascarididae; genus Ascaris; species Ascaris suum. The sequence goes on from CM024181.1 coordinate 492,299, forward strand.
CTAGGAAGCGTCAATTACCGCCCTGAATTCTGGCATTGTATCGCTCGATAAGAAAATGAACGATGATCGCACAATCAATACCCCGCACCAAATTTGCGAAATTAAGCAAAATCAATCCAAACTATGAGATACCGTTAAGAGTTCTAGCAGACATAAACATTAGTGAGTTTAAAACCCAAAATCGATGACTGCTCCCCGTGGGCGGGGAGGAAAGAAACGAGTGCTAACATTGGACCAGTATCAATCGGCTATCCGAAATGATTATCTTCAAGTATGCGTCTCTGTGAAAAGCTACGTTCCATATCAGAGTTAAGAAAGCCCAGGCATTTGCATCATGATGAACAAAAATCATTCTGAACTGAAAACCTGGATGAGCGTACACTATGAGTGACATGAAAGAGAGGCAAGTATAGAAAGATCAAATGAGGGATAAGAAAGCGGCGATAACACTATAAGAAGAATCCATCAACGATAAGCAAAGACCATCCTCATGCAAAAACAGATTTATAATTTCAAATGACATCTCTGCGCATAGCTACCAACCCCCTTCAGATGCCATTGTGTGCAAATAAGAGAATCCACTACAGCAAGATTCTCTCTGCTTAACAACAATATCTAAGCGTCCCTGTAGACAAGAAATAAAAAAAGAAATGAATAGTTCGTTGATATATCACCACAGTTTACTTCGCCTTCAAAATGATGCCTCTTTAGACTGTCATAAAAAAGTCGAAACTACGTCAATGCGCCCGCTTGGGATGATCCGATCGAATTGCAATTTTCAAGACAACAGGAAATTATCCATCGTTGTTCTCATAGCACTGCAATTGATTATAAAAGAACATTAAACGAGAGATCACATAACATAAATATGGAAAAAAAAACTATAAAAGATGAAGAAATGTGCTCATCAATGGAGTAGAATATGAGCTGAGTTTCAGCCGAATCAACTGCCACATTTACCGCTTACTGCATTAAAAGGGTTTGTAAAGTTGTTGATAATTCGATAATCTCGCAAAACCACTTGCAATCTTACACTCTTTGGTAGATGCACCACTTAGTGTCAACTTCGAATAACCAAAAACAAACAAACAAATAAATAAATAAATAAATAAATAAACAAATAAATAAATAAAATCGATTTATACGAATTCTGAATATGAATCCACTTCGTCATAACCTTAAAACACACGGGGATAGTAGTTAGAAATATAAGAACTACGCAAAAACTAGATATCGTCATAAACCGTCATCGCAAATTAAATGAAGAAAAAAAGGTTCGGAAAAGGATGGAGGAAAAATTACAAAAAAGGAAACCGTGAAAGCATCAACAAATGCCTTAAAGATTAAGAAGATATGAGAAAGTGAAAGACGCAGACGTCAAGTATTGCAAACATACTCGCAACACATTTATTTTGTCCAGCCTGAAAGCAATCAAAAAACAGCACCCTTCCCCCCCCCCCCCCCCCCACCTCCTCTACCCCTCCCGAAGAAAATATAATTGTTTCTCTAAGCACTTATGTGTCTTTTAATTAAGTATATGATAACAAAAACACTGAATGTGATCTACTAGAAAAGCACTACTCTGCTAAGAACTGCATAACGACTCAATATGTCAACTCTCAACGGTCATTCGAGAGTTGTAAACGGCACAAATGACTCAAAGCGCGCTCGCAGAATTGAATTTATCTGCTCGGCTGTCAACAATTAATCGGTACGGTTGTTGAGAGCTGATGTCAACGCATAGTACGCACTGCTCTGTTTCATATGCGGCAGTTCTAAAATGGAAGAACGGAGCAGGAGATGGAGAAAACAAAGGTCCAACTTATTTTCCAACTTTTTTTAAAATTTTCTTGAACAGTAACTTATTCAGCCTCGGGAATTAGTGCAATAAACGGTGCACGATCCTCTATTTCCACTTTATTAACTTAAAATCGCACAATAAAATGTAAAGAACATGTGCGTTTTCATCAATCATCTCCACCCCCCCTTCAAAAAAATACAAATGAATGGGGGAAATATTGAGCAAATTAACCTGCCTATATGCATACTAGTGATGACGAACAACGATCAACATTTTAATGGCTTATTTATTTACTTAATTAGTTGATTTATTTACTTCAGTGTCTTCACTCACTCATCCATTTCACTGACGTAAATTCACTATCTAAAGTACACTTGTTAAGGAACCAACTAACATTTTCTTCTATAGCATTCGCCTGCAAGTCAATAGCCTATATCGATTAGCAAATGACAAAAACTTCATTCGGTTACCATCATCACTGCAGCCATTCATAAAACGCTTTAAACAACAATTGTTTTTGAAAAAAAAAACTATGGAGAAGAAATGATCTATAAATTCAAAAACTACGAGAATCAAAGAAACCTGCCAATCGTGGGAATTCTCTTCCAGAAGCCTCATCAAACTGTCGATGGTGCTCGTCAATTCATGCTCTCTAGGACATAATGGCATATAATCTCAACATAAATGCAACGTGGCACCTTCAGAGGTTTCGCTACCAACAAACGGACACCTAGAGAGAAAATACTGCGGCAACTGTCCTCCCTCACCACCCACCCACCCCCCCCCCCCCAAGGATTCTGAGGGATAATTTTTACACTTCCAAATTTTTTGAGCCATTACCGTGGACAACACAGAAGCATTTGTTGCTCAGATGAATGCTGAATTAATTGTGCGACGTTTTTGAATCTTAGAACTCGAAGATTCGCAGTGCTTCGGTGCAGAACCCCGACCTCTTAAAAAAAAGAACGACCCCCTCGAAATGTTTCTAGTAATATCCCTGCGTCAAACGATAAAATCGAAAATTTACAATGAGCATTGTTCACTCGAAGAAAGATGAAATGCATTTTGAAAAAAATAAAAATCCACAAGAAATAAATACACGCTTGTCGCCGTTCTATAATTACATGAATAACTCTTGGAGACAGCCGATGACGTCACTACGCTTATTTAAAGACATGCAGCATGGATAAGTATGATCAACATGCGTTAAACACGACTGGCAACAACGGTACCGTAACGTTAGCAACAACTGCGCTACACTTGACTCAACCTCCAAATGAGCACATTAAGTTTGCCCTTAACAGATAAAAAATATTCATCTAAACTTCACAACTTCAATCTTACTGAACATCTCTCCGCCGACAAAAAGCAGCCTAGGCATTCGAGAAAAATAACCACTTCCTGTGAAGATCGAACTCCAATGCCTCAAGTAACGAATCACAGGGAAAGGAGACAGCATTAATGGAATAACATCAGAAGTTAGCCTTAGAACCACAAAGAAATGTTTCACTTTGGAGAGAGAGCCAGCACCAGAACTTTCATTACCTAACTAGTACAACTATCAATACCTAGCAAATTTAATTCTTTTTCGCTCTGCAAAAATAATTAGTTCAAAATAACATCCTAAAATTGAAATGAAGTAAACATTTTCAGTTAGAACTTCACTGAAGGCCATTAATATATAGCCCGAACAACGTGTCGTATGGCTAAGAAAATTGGACCAAGGAACATATCACCTAAATGAATTAAAGCCTTCAGTAGCAAGCATTGAGCCCGACGGATATATCGATGCGATGTGTCGTCACGTTATGTTAAGTACACATTTGCATAGGAATCCGCATCCAACAAATCGCATTCAATTTACGACATAGCGCTGGCCAAACGTTCACAGTCAATAACTTTCTGGCATATTTACCTGAATATTTTAGCATATTTCGGACCACGCCTACATAGTCGTCAAGTGAAATTTGGCTGATCGTTCCACCATTACTAAACTATACGCACTATCTGCACTATATTCATATATATATATATATATATATATATATATATATATATATATATATATATATATATATATATATATATATATATATATATATATATATATATATATATATATATATATATATATATGTGCAGCCAAAGATACGCAGGATGCCAGATTATTATGCGCATTTAGCAGCAAAAACCGTGCAGGCAAAAAAGCATCTTTCAATATCTCATCTGCAGTGCTAATAAAGTTCCCCAGCAAGCATACTGCTCCACACATATTGCAGAATAAGAACAAAAGATTTACCTCAACTGTTCACCACATTATTATCCCAGCTGAATACCTATTTCAGGATGGAAATATCTAGACGAAAGAATAACACCGTCAAGGATAATTAAATAAAAGCTCACTGTTTTTGCATAGCGTTGACGGCAATCCAAAGAACGCGCTCTCCTCCACCACCAGCATTGCAATATGGATGAAAGAATGCAACGGTGTTCCTTTGCTTTCTTAGTCGCGTTCTGCAAGTCACCTCTATTTCAAACCTCTATATGCCAAACACATCAAATCATAGATATATTCCTCTGCACAAACATCACACTGATGGTGACATCCGTTTTGTTCATTAATGAGCATCCCCTCTAGATTTTACTTTAGCCTGCTTATGTACCGAATTCAATTAGCTTTTCCAGATTACTATATGATGCATCGCGGCGATGTGCTCTTCTTCAACTCCAACTCCAAATTAACTCCCTTCCCCCTCCCTCACAAATAAAACAACAGATAGCAGCATAGCAAACATAAAAGATCTACCGATGCCAAAGATAACCGGAAAGAGTGCAGCAACGACTAAGTGAACTTAGAGGACACCGCAACTGCTAATTAAGGCACGAGGAAAAGTTTAAATGATGCAACCCTGAGCCAGTCCCGAGTAAATCAAATTTTCGAGTGAAACGCCAATAGAAAGCACTAAGGGACTGTTCAATGTCCAATAATGTTTCACAAGACGAAGCCTATTCATTACTCAACCATTCTACTAAGGACATGCAATAGCCAAAGACCATCTAGTACGCACCGCCTATCTCAAATAAGAGCTGGAAGATAAGCTAAAGGGGGTTATTAGAAATGTCCCTTAAGATTTCAAAAACAGGATGACAAGCGAATAAAAAATAAGAGTGATGAGTACGGACAAATAAAGCACCATCTTAAAAGAATAGATACTGGGTAGAAATCGTGAGAGAGGGACCCGCTATCTGTGCAGGTGGTTTTCGAACTCTTACATCTATAAATGGTGAAGCAGCAGATCGTGGCGTACAAATCCATGGATCAAATTTTCGAACACACGAGGTTTTTTAAAAAAAAAGAGAGAGATAAATAAGTTTTTGCAGACTTGATGAAAATACTCATAAAAAAGATACTGCATTAAGCTCTAGAAGATAATGCTGATGTGATGAACAGGATACATGATCTATTCAATAACTGCAGAAGTATCAAAAGAAGCGTGAAGTGGACATCAAGATTAGATTACATGAAGCACCTATTAATCCGATTAGATCTGTTTGCCGTTGGATTCCACAATCTTACACTGCAGATAACCTAAAATTGCGAAGGAGGAGGGGGGAAGGGCGTGAGGGTGGTCAAAGCAACAACCAAATTGCCAATGAAGGTACTTTACGAGAACGCTTAGGTGAGGGAATACCACAAGGTGAGAGATGCAAACAACCTCTCGCCGACATGCACCACCGATGAGCGAAACCCTAAATGAATTAGTGGCCGTCGAAAGCTACAGCACGAAGTTTATCCTCCAAAACATTTCAGCTTCTTTGGATGCTGACCCGCATGATTTTCGGCAATTCAAGCAATCGCCTTTTGTTAGCGTCAAACTGGCTCTTAGCTTAGTATCGCCACTTTTCATGGATCATTCATTTCGGAAAGCCGATGAAAAATCAAAGGATTCATTCATGTGCTTATCTCATATGGCTTTCCAATATAAGATGTACACAAAAATAGCGCACCTTTAGAAGAAGTACATCATGCAAACAGATAATAAATCATTTTCGCTGTGTAACAATCACAGGTAAAGATGTCGCTTACCTTACAATAACCGTCAGAAAGATAAGCGGTGCGAAAAACAATAAAGCGAATGAAGTAATCCAGGAAATTGCGCATATGAAACAACCCATTGCTGGAAAATCTGAAGAACAAACATTTATAACACCTTCTAATATAGCATTATGGAGCATGTAATACTGCCGAATATAGGAGCAATTTTGAGCGAATGGAATTTGACCTAAGCATTTATTTGTTCCTGAGGTCACTATGTTTGCCAAATGTGCTTGACAACTTTAACCTTACCGGGCATCGTTGTTACCTACCAGTGACCAATACCTTTGGTCACTCTCTTGAAGGAATATTAAACTGTAGAGCAAAGTGCCCAGCTTCTTTGCAATTCTACCGACCGATGAAATACCATCAACCTTCAGCATTCGGACCTCACCTTATGCTTGATGCCAACATCAAGTTTCATAAGTTGGCAGCAAGTTTGAGAATACATGCTTTAACCTAACCTACTGATCTTACCTCTATAAAATGCAACCCAAATGGTCGAAAAGCACAAATAAATAATCCACTCTTCTTTCTCTTTTTTAATTGTTTGCAATTTCTTCCGAATTTAAAAGAATTAAGATGAAACTTAATAATTAAGATGATTCCATACTGAAGTTTATAAAGAAAATGTTTTAATTCCAACTTCAATAGTTGCCAAATTGGAAATATTGGATAAATAAGTGCAAAACACTCACATCAACGTTGTTGTCATAATGCGCTTGATTAATTCTCACTTGTGGAGTAGTATTATGAAGAAAAAGAAAAAGAAAAAATCTCCTTAGTTTAATAAATGAAGTTATGTTCTCATTTAAAAAAAAAAATCAAGGATAAACCCAAACTAATCAATCCATTTTCATGAAATGCGTTAAATAATTCCCAAAGTGTCTTTTTTTTTGGCGAGTTTCCTTCCCTTTGCGGGAAATTTTTATTCAGTATACATTTGAAGCACACTCTCTTTTTCGATGCCCAGGATGCCGTTGGTCGATTTCTGTTGCTCTCAGCAACTACTAGCCATGAGAAAATTCGTTAGTTGTAAATCGGAGTTCGGTTTTCCTTACTTATAAGAGCATTACAAGGAAACGACGAAGGCAGAATAGAGAGAGAAGAGGGAGGGGGGGGGGGGGGTGGGGGAAAGGGAAGGAGAGTAAGAATTAAACTACGATGAACAAAAACTTTGTTGTAAACAAGGACAACACGACGAGAACAACGTTGACATCTCGTTATTTTTTATGCTTCACTGTTCAATATTATTAGTGTTTTATTATAGCAGTAGTAGCGATATTAATCGACTGCAGTGATACCGGTATCCAATATTATCAGCGTAACTAAAATTTCTACCCGCCTATAGCACAGATTTGTGAACGTTTTGCTCGTTCTCGCTGTTCATGATTATATGCTTTTGTAGGCTTCCCCACCTTGAAACATTTAAACAAATAAATAAAAATAAATAAATAAATAAATAAATAAATAAATAAATAAACCTTGCAGAACAATTATAAAAAAAGAACCACACACACATCTCAGGCACCATTAATATAAACATCAACGCTAGCTGCGTCCTCAACCACATAGAACGATACTCTAAGACACCATTTCAAATGGATTTTAAGCAATTTTTTGCTTCGACATTGTAAACAATCAACAAATCGCAAGGTACCACTCATTTTACATGCAATAAGCCCCCTCCTTTGCTCGAGAAAATACACCTTCGAATCACATACAAATTAAAACCTAACAGACAAAAATAGTAGCGCCATGTGGCGGAAATGATAGTAGGATGGATTTATTCACCCATGATCGCATTTCATCTCACCTTTCCATTAATTACAGCTTATATTCTATGGGTTTCCATCTATTTTATTTTTAATCCGTCCTTTTTTTTTCAAATCAAGAATCATGACACGTTCATCGTCAATCTTATCGTCATGTAAGGAATTCTTCTATGTATTCTTCCGCCGATAGCGTTGAAATTTAGTATTTAGGATAATCAAGAAAACTGCAATAATATAGTACAAAAAAAAAAATCACATAAAATCGAACACGCATATTTTGACTATAGTCAGACATAGTTCCGATGTTATTGTGCTATGTTTCCAGTGATCCTTGGCCATTGTGGCCGGACCGCAAGTTCTCTCCATCAGGTGTGACTCTACTAATGCCTTATCACTGCAGCTTCATCAAGTGGATTTTTCTTAACAATCTCTACGATCAAGTAATAATCAGTGATGCATAATCGTTCGCAAATATTACACTCCATCGATTTGCATGAATGCCCACAACAATGCAAATGAAATATTCGTTCATTGCCTTGTATACCAAATAAAGAGTAGTCGTTGACAGAAGCAACTACATAATAGCATGCGCTCTTCAAATGCCCTTCTTTCATGCTTCATGTTGCCTTATTCAACCCCGTTTAATATGTAACTGCTATAGAGACCGCATACAACATGGATGTTGTGGTTAGGGTTTGCAGATTACTAAACTCTCGTCGATTATATCGGTTATTACGGATCGAGTCTGATGTTCTAAACATATAGATGCTCATAGAAAAGAAATCGAATAAATTGTCGCTACCAATTTTAGAAAAGATGGGAAGGTGTAAGGGGAAAGGAGAGGGAAGTCAAGCGAAAAAAATGAAGTCATTTAGTAATTATATGCTGAAGATCATAGAAGTACTATTTGTTATTCTGCGCATATGTTCTATTTACTTTGTAATTTGTATGGTATAACGATTGCAAATTGTACGGTATAACTATTATTACTATAATGAAATTGTATGGATTTGTATTTGCAAATTTTAATTTTATTTCCTTCATGGAAACCCCATTTCATATTCATATAAAATGGCTTATAATAGAAGAAGAAAATTAAGGTTCGGAAATATCACCTGTGGAAGAGTAAATCATTTTCAAGGGAACTTGTGCAAACATATCGCGGAAATTTTCGTTAAAAAGTACTAAGAAATTCAGCATCCCATATAAAAGCCTCGCTGGGCAAAGACTAAGAAACTCGACTTACTCTTTTTTTCCTCTGGATTACTTCCAAATGTTGGCTCTAGGATTCGTTTGCACTTCAGACAATTAAGCAAGATAGCCTCCTTTATAGGGGAACCTCGCTCTCGTCGAATAATCGTCGATCTTTTACCTCCTCAATAGAATCACTATTTTTGCTCTACCCAATATTGGACAGAAAAAACAACTAGGCACGAATCTACCTGTTTCTTCATTAACCTGTTTGGTCCACAGCTCATAATGCACCACCCAAGACATCATGTTACTCTACGAAAATATTTTCACGAAATATTTCATAATCTAAGATATAGAAACTCAAAAGTGGAGAGCAACGCGTTGGGCAATTTTGGGGCTTATACGCTCAGTTAAGAAACAATCGTTATTCCTGAATGCTTCAGTCCTTGAACTAAACGTTATTAAATCCAGAAAACAACCGTTATCCATGCTCATTTACAACATGGCTAATGAAGAAAAAATTAAAAAGTGGAAATGTGATGTTACGTGAAGATTAGCCACACAAAAATTTAGAACAAATGTAGTCAATTCTGAAACGTAATAACGGCGTACGGTGATAACGCTGAGCGTCATATGATCATACGTGCACGTTGAACAAGTGCAGATAGAATATTTATTACTGCTTTCAGTTTAAATGCACTGACATGAAAGGTAGCCAATATATGACATATTAGTGTTGTACACCGACCCAAATATCCCATCTATTGATCGCTTCCCTCACCTCTCTCCCAGGACGTCCACACCTTGATTTTTGTCCTCCGTTGATCCCCGCTTCCAGAAAATCACTTCTTGCACAACATTGCACTGTATTAAACGATTATTCTTCAGCATCTGAACTTCGTGCGTACAAAGGCTTGCTGTTATTATCGCTGTGATTTAGGCCTGTTCGCGCGCAATCGTTCGTTTCCGTTTCGTCGGTTGAGGTTCGACTTCTCTTTCAGGACTGAAATCGCTTCACTATTTATACATCAACAGTTGAAAGTATCTCTTAGGCAGTTTTATCCACAAGGGAAATCCTTGAATAATTCCCTTCTCAGTGCTACGTGCACTTCTCCAGGATTACGCTTCGTGCCGCATACTCTTCGCGCATTGGGCGCTATATTTTTTCACCGTCATATATCTACACCTTGCACTAAAGTTAACAAAAAGGAATTTCCGTTCTCTAGCATCTAAAATGTGGCTCAGATCTGAAGGATTAAAGAGCGATCGAAATGCACTCGAACGCTTTAAACGATCAAAAAATAGCATTCGATTTATCGGAGAAAATTTACAAAAAGAGGTTTTCCAAAACAAAACAAAAATCCGTCGGTGTTCGATATAGAAATTTAACTAATTTAAGAAATCCTTTCTTTGATATCGCTTCCCATAAATTAGGCATCAATTTTTGCCCAACTAATATATCCGTTTAAGGTTGGGATCGCTCCTTAATCTGTTCGTTATCATCCAAATTCCACTTATATAACAAAAAAACTATCTATCGATCAACATCCGACGCTATTGTTTTCACTAATATTCTGCAAATCTATAAACAACGCAAATAAGGATTACTTCATTATCTAACATATACGCCCCCCCCCCCCCAATTCGAAATGCCTGCATGGTGTGAAAACTTTTTCCACCTCCAATGTGAGTCTTTATCTGATATGAACTGCACTCATTTATCATCATCACATCAAACACTTATAACCAAACATATGGAAAATTAGCAGGCATTATTATTAGCATTATAATGATCAAGGTTCCCCATCAAGGAAATTTAGTACTAAGGTATTAAGATATCTACTCTATAGGTATTCAGGAAATTAGTGCTAAGGTATTTTGATCTCTAAAATCACTTCAGATGAGGCCATTATGCAAATGTACGAATCACGTCATTCTTGAAATAAGGTAAACGAAGAGATTATACAAATGAAACGTTGTGTCCGCATTATTGTGATGGATCAGCATAGAATCGTGTCACCATTATAAACCAAAAAATTGCTTCTTTTCCTGGCATATATGGAATGGTTCTATCTCCTATGGCCTGCATCAAAGAATTGGCCATATTCCATCATTGTCTTTACTTATCATGGAGTATTCAATTAGCGTTAAGCTCTCTTTATTAGAATTAATGCGCAATGAGAAGCATATACTTACGTTTCCACTCTCCCACGAGGACGAAGCCGACGGAATGGTTGTTGCTCATCGTCTAGGTTCGATTCTTGCTCACCTTCGGCAACTTTCATGAAATTATCCACCTGAACACAACGTCGGCATGAAAAGATGCCTAGCCATGGACGGCAACAAACCTAACATCGTAGAAACACGCTCATCACCCCTAAAACTATGCTCTATAATTATTCTCGGATATAGCACTGAAGTCGGGCGATTGCTCAACGATCGATTAGCCGACCAGAAAAATTGGCAGGTTGAAAAAAAAAAGAATTAAATAGTTTTACTGAAAGAGTAAAAATAGAATCAATTTCCGTTTATCTCTTAAAAATAGCTCAAATTGTTTAAATTAAAACTCGTCAAAATAAACTCGAATAGACTCAAAAAGAAAAAAAGATCCGGCACAATTGACAGAAGAGAATGGTTAAGTACCCAAAAGAACTTTGCGAGTTGAAAACTTCCCTCGCAGGCCTATTAGCCACGTATACGATGGAGCATAACAACAATCTTACTGCTTAAAGAATTCAACTCCAAAGTGTGGGCAACTCACAATGATTGTTATGGGAAGAGCAAGCACAAGCACTCCGCATGCAATAGCGCCCGTCGCTACTAATTTCCCCACTGAAATTCCTCATTTTTATTCATTAATCACAAATCTTTTAATTTTCAATTTTATTTTGCTGTTTTAAAACTTCTTTTTAATTTAATTTCTCCAATTTTTTAATTTTAATTTACTATCAGTTGTTTCGAATCATTTAAATCTGTTCAGTGAACTTCATACGTGATGAGCATCTTCTAAGAGGTTATCATTTAATGCTTAACGATAGCGCTTTGCTGCAAAGAAATACCTATCCTCTATCCACCTGTCCCGTATTGAATACCTTGCAACTACAACTGAAACGGTGAATTCCTTCTTGAAGACCAAATGAAAAATCTCCTTAAAATCAGTTGTCTTCGAAACCCTCTCAGTGAAACAAATGACTTACTGAAGGAGAAGTAAACACATTTTGTGTTTGAAAATTGCGAGTGTGCATGAAATATCTCCATTCTGAGCCTCATAAATAATAAAAGAAATATTGCATATTTATTATTATATTATAAATCAAAGAAATATTCTGAACCTCATAAAAGAAAAACTTATCGACACTTAAATATTTTTTAAAGATGAGAATTCCATGAATATACTTTCGAGAAACACAAACAATACCGTCCGGTAATCCAATTGAAGGTAATAGGAAAAAAAAACATCGTTTTTTTTTGAACTGCCATCATCAAATTGTATATAAATTTGAAAACTTACGTGCTGTCGTCGGTGTCACGTCTCCATATCCTGGAAAAAAAAGTTTTACAAGATCATCTCTTTGAGGAAAATATCAGTTTTAAATGAGACGCATATTTGCATATCTCAAAGATTCTCTTCTCCTTTCAGCAATATTCGGTGAATTCCCACAATCTTTACCGATATCAGCACTTCCTCCTCCCCTTTCTTTCCCCCCCCCCCCCTCCCGCAAAATAGCTCATCACGAGATCGCCTCAGTTGACCGCATATCTGGAAGAGGCACATTTCCAAGCAAAAAACAGTTTTGAGCGTTTAACGCCCTTAAGACTCGGGAAGTGAATTTCTTAAGCAAACACATAAATGAATGTCAATAGTGGGTATGCACAACGAGAGACCCACGACACAATGAGCAATCGATGTTAAAGGATTCTTCCGCTTGAAGCATTGCATGGGAGCGATAAAATCTATTACTTATCGCACACTAAGGAAAAACCTCTCATATAAGAGGGTGGGAGAAGGGAATCTTGTTGCAACCAGTCGCATGCATCATGCAGCCTGACGTCCAAAGCTGAAGTGACTGAGGGCCGGGAACTAAAGTAATGGGTTTTGCCCATATGTACACGTAAAATACAACACAGTTACGCCACATCAGACGAGCAACATAGACATAACGGAGCGGGAAGAACGAGGACGAATAAGCCCCTAAAAAGTCCGATAAGTTAGCGTCGCCTATCAATTTAATCTATCATTTCTAAAAAAAATCGGCGAGTTTCCACCACCTTTTCCACCGTCCTCTAATTTCAGCCTCTGCTGATAAGAGAAAACTATATGGCATTCCCCTCTTTCCTTACACAACAAGTGAAATGCAATTGCTATAGCTGCTTGGCGGAAGAGGATCCGAGAGAAGTGAATGATGAGATGAAATGCTAGAGCTCGACACAAAGTGGGAAAAACACAGCACAGATAAGAGAATGCATGCTAACACAACAACAAGCACAATCTCCAACCAACCAACTGTTGTCATCGTGACGATGCACCGGAAATACAAAATTCTTATTTGCATACCACGGCTAGTAAATATAATCTGATGGTAAAGCAGAAAGGCCCTAATAAGCGGCACCACTTGATAGCTAGGGCACTAAACAGTGCTAGCCCACTATCTGCTATTTCTACGTTACTAGATTAGTGAAAGAAGACCTCACATTTTGCAGGAAATGAAGGAAAGAAAGAAGAAGTTCCGTTCGTTAAATTTTTGGTACAGGTCCCTTAGAAGCATATAAATCAAAAGTACATAGCATTTGGACTGGGAAGTACACTGATCCGCTATATGCCTTTGTTGCATTTCAAGTCTAAAATACCAGTGTTTTTTCACTCCAGCATCATGCACCACATTTGCATATTCCGCCGTTAGTGTCTTCCGTAAACAACAAATAATAAATGATTGGGGTAAATGTAGCACGCAAATAGTTCGTGTCTCTGTATCCCTCTATGTAGTACCACAATTGCAAAGAAAGATAATCGAAAAGACAATGTCCAGTTCCTATCTATAACAAAGCACAGATACGACGAATCACGCCCAACGTATCCCTCTTTTTCATATGCATTAAATGAGTCATTCAGAACTTAATGCCTTTTAACTTTACAACTCAGTCCACCGACACATTTCGTGAATAGAGGTCTCCTTCATAGAGATGCTCCCAATTGTTTTGGCAACTTGGAAACTCTGATCTCAAATCTCAGTCCCACCTCGATGAGAAGGGGAGAGATGGGAGGGTTTGACATAGCATGTGTCAAAAATTTCCTGCTTTTCAAAGGCATTATTGTCACTATCTCTAGTGGAGAAAACAAGCGTTAGAGCAAGCTGTTACCGTTCACAGCGTTTTCACCGATGCGTAATAAGCTCTAAAGCAATAATACGGAAACATAGGATCGGCAAGAACCTTTGTTTAGCAATTCCGATAATTTCTCCTTCGTCTTCATTTGAAAAGATCAGTGCGGCAAAAAAATCAATGCAATGAGGATGCAGAGTTGAAATCAATCTCTGAGTTATTGAATTACAGAAATTAGCTGTTGCAACTTCTATCGAATTCTGTTTCGATAAGATAATGCGCATTAGCATCTAGAAGTTACAGCAAAATGTCATGCTTCGAGTAGTACCAACTAAGAACATGACTAGGGAGGGAATGAAGAATCACCTTCTATCCTGTACATGAAGTTCACCGTCATAAATTCCGCTCGCTGAGGATGTCTAGAGAGATCCAGAGATCCTATAAGCATATCCTTCACCTTTTTGGAACTCCGAAGAAAGATCTGTGATATCCCCTTTCTTCTTTCAGAATATCTTTGGCTAATACCTTATTAAAAGAGAAATTCATGTGCCAGAAGAATGTATGGGTCCCTTAGCTATACAAAATTACGAATGAATACTTACCACCAACAAGCAGCAGGAATAGAATAGAATTCACTACCAGGTTCATCCTTTTCGAGGAAATAAACAAGAGTGCTAAAGAAGATAACACCTGTCAGCACAACCATCGCCATCATACCCAGCTGCCGGAAACTTGCCTTCAATGAACGCCACTGGTAACAAAGGTTATTATCATTCAATAAAATGAATGCTCCTTACGTACTCGTAATGCTCATCAATAAATCTAAGTAAAATGCTTTTATATTTACACCGCTTTTCGATCCATATGAAGAGAACATTCGACCACCTTTACTATCGAAATCACCTTTACTATCGGAATAAATTAAACCACACTGAAAGGTTCAATGTTTCAAAGAGCATAACGATCGACATATTTCAACGATCAAAGATCTAATGTTAGCGATTTTGCAATTAGAGGAGCCTTAAGGTGAGAAGTGGAATTAGGATGCTGACTTACCTTTAATGTTTTACCAAACATTTGTAATCCACTGCTATATCTTCCAAGTTTTAACACCCTGATAACTCGTAAAACACGCAGAATTCGAATCACAAGAAATGCACCCTAAATCAAGATAACTAACTTTATGAACCAATTTTTGTAACTTGAGAAATTTTGAAAACATATATAAAGTTATATATAAATTCATAAAAATAGAATACTAAAATTCACTTTAGAAACTCTGAATGCCGCATAACGTCATTCATCACTCATTCATCAATCAACTGAAATCAAACTAAATTGGAATCAAAGAGCTGCGGTTATATCTTCAACAACTTCATGAGCTAGTTCCTGAAGTGTCACTATGAACGACTTATAGGTAGTAGAATTGTCGAAATTCAAGGAATCTTTTGGATTTCACAAAGACATAAAATGGTATTCAGAAAAAAATCACCTCTTTTCCACTTGTGACCTTTATTGCAACAAAACGACGAAAATATCGAGCTTCATGAAATGAGCTAAAGAGTTCAGCTATCACATTAAGAGCTAAACTTCTCCTCAAAACGCAATTCTTTAATATAAAATAATAGCAGTAATTGAGCAACAGTATTATAACCTTGATGTCTCTGAGTTCTTCCGTATTAATGCCGATCAACATAAGAGCGATTTCAATAAGGAACGGTAATATCGCCATCAAGTCGATCATATTCAACAATTTCAGTGCAGTTGTTCGCCGATCATAGCTTACCAGCATTTTGCTTACATATTCCAATGTAAACCATACGATACATATCTGTTCGATATGTTCCAAAAATGGATGAGGTTCCATTTCGATTATCAATGAATTGTCTAAAAATTATCTCTCTAAACAAAACAATCGCTAATCTCTAGAATATGGTACGGATGTATGTTGGGACGATTTGAATACGTGTCTATCGAAGCTAGAAGCTTAAGTGGGTGGGTTGGGATGAAAGGAAAGGAGGAATATGCATATCTAGTATGGCTAGTTATCTATGCGAACAATCAAACGTCTGAAGGTCGTATTCATTGAGTGGTGCGTATAACGGCACCATATTCCATAGATTAGCCATTTTGAGATCCTTTGGTTAAGGAGAGAGATATGAGGTGAAAGATAAAAAAAGGCTCCAATGTCAACGACATGAAAACAAACCCGAACTATTTTGCTTTAAAACGGGCACTTGAAGCTCTGGCAATGATCCGAGCACAAGACCACATATTGAAATAAGGAGGAAAAGAACCGAGAAAGCAGCAAATATTTGAGCGGCAGTTGAACTGAAACCAATATTGCTGAAATCCACGATAAAAAAAACTTTATAAGCATAAAGTGGACGCTTATTCGCTTACTTCGAGAGTTTTGCTTATTGGCAAAGATAATCGCCAGCCTATAAAAATCTATTCTAATGATTTCAATGTGAGAATTTAATGATATAGATAGGAATATTACTGGCAGCAAACCGTCTAAGATATTTGTCTTCAGCTCATATTCCTCCTCCATTCTCCTAAACACCTCTAAAATAAGCGTCTCCCCTTCCTTTCTTCATTGAAACATACGTCACTTTTGAATAGCCGATAACGGTTGGATAGTGCAGTCGTATAAATGAGAGAAAACTGTGTTTTTTGAACGTGGCAGTCGTTTAATTTTTTGGTTTTATTCTCAGTACGAAGTTGCTTGGATATTAGGGAAAAACTGCAACTATCTGTGCATAAATAAGTGCTGAACTATGTCAAGAACATTACCACAATGAACACTTTGCATAGCTCTATTGATAGAACCGATCGATTGTATAAATGACTAATATATTTAGGGTCTCTAAATAAGGTGGCAAAGTGGTTGATAGCATGTATTCCCAAAGGATGATGAAATTTCGGCAAACTTGGGTGAACATTAACGAATACTCTACAAATAAAGTAATGAATGTAAGTGTTTCGAAATTTGTTCGAAAATTCTGCTTTTCTTCCGTTGAAAAAACACTAAAGTTTTTTTTAATGAAAAATTCAACAACGTCTAATCAACATTCAAAAACAATGCAATGCCACTCGATAAGTCATCTATATTTTAATTCTTTATCTATCATACACACAGATTCCTCGTCAAGAAACTCATTTGCAACACTTAGTTCAGAGAGATGCAACACTAGAGATGATGACCATTTAGTGCTGTCAAAACGGTAAGGAAGGGGATTCAATGATTTCTGATTGGTCTTCCCATCCTTTTTTTTGGTTCACATCAAATTGGAATATTTTTCAACTATCGTTGCGAATCCTCTGAAAGTAAAGAATAAAATTCAGGATTTTATTCATCAAAACCATCGAATTCCAGAATTTCGACTGTTTGCGCCGATTCGATTGTTATTCCTCCCCTCCTTTCTTAATTCGAGACTCGCAGGTGCGGGATCATTTAGATATATAAGGGCTTCTGTTGATGATCTATCAAGCTATTCTAGAACCACTTGCTTCTCGCATTCCATCATACAAACAAATATGTTTAATATTTCATTGATCACTATCATGCGATGGGAGCGACAAATTCCAAAAATTACCTGAGCGGAAATATATTTTTGCAAGCATCTTCACTCAACTATATTGATGATAGCGACTATTATTTACAACTATTGTAATTGTTGCTGCAAGTATGCTGTTGCAAATAAATGCAATTTGCAATTATTACAAAAGTTGTGCAATATTTTTTGCAAATGCAACAGTATAACATATAGGTTTTCATATTATGATCTTATTGAATCAGCAAATACATACAGTAACGCAGACTTTTGTTAATTAACTCTCACATTCTTTTTATTTCACATTTCACGAATGCATACAGCCATTTGAGAGAAAGTGGATGGAAAAATGAGAAAACAAGTTGTCTAAGAATGTTTACCTGTAAATTTAGGTAAGCATGCTTGTTAATTTACACCTATAAGTTTTAGAACAAACCAATGGATTCACGTAAAATGGGGAACATCTATAAATGTTTCCATATAAGTTGCCCTACAAGCGGTGTTCGAAATGAAACACACAGCATTGGAATTGATGTATATGGACAATGCAGATATATTAATATTTGACACGCAGAAATCGTTCAGAATTCGATAAGAGTGGATTTTGAAGCATGGATCCAACCTATATAGAACGACCTTTATGAGTTGAATGGACGCTCAATAAGAAATAAGAAAAAGCACAACATGTGCTCTTTAGTGAAGTTCTTCATCAATGAATAACGAAGAGATTGTATAAATTCACCAAATTTATTTCTTTAGCTAAGTTGTGCAGTGCTATATAAGCTGCATGAAAGTTATTTAGAAATTGTCAAATTTTTATGGCTATTTGAGGATGTAATTATCCTCAATTAAGTTTATTTTGATTATTTTGGATCAATTCGATGGCACTGATAGATGAAGATTTTTGGTACATGCAAATAACGATGGTTTCCCTAAAGAATATTGGTGCTTACGCCTCAAATTCGAAAACCTAATAACTAACCTTGAAGGTTTTTCGATAAGATTCCAAACTTTTCTACGGTATTCACCGCATCGAAGATGTTTAAAATAGTTTGGTTTTTCATATTCCTCTTCGTTCTCACTTTGATGATCGACGGTAAGTTGATCGGCACAACAACACGATGCTAGATACGCATCCGGGACAATGCCCCAATAATCAAGCTCATCGAGCAGATCTTGTGGACACACATATGTTGGTTGATGAATGAGACCTAAAATAGAATCAGTCGGTCAGAATGCTGAGCACCTTGCTCGGCTGATTTGAGTCGCCCATCAGTTCGTTATCTGATCAGGATCGACCTTGAAGGTGGCAATATCTTCAGATTACTGCATTCATTGGCTTGTTTGCATAATGCACAATATCTGTTAAATTCGAGACAACATTCAACATTTTTCGTCGCACACCGATTTCTTAGAGGTGATTTGTAATGACTTAATTACGAAATCAATTCTGAGCATTAAAATAAAACAAATACAGTTTAAAGAGCTCTTCGACGAAGATTGATATAGGATTGTTACTGAACTCTTTTAGAGAATTCCCCATTCTATGAGCGAAGTTTCTGCAGAATGGAAATTTTTGCCCTCGAAAAGCTCCTTAGATGTAAACTCAAGAGCATAGTATGCTCCACGTTAATTTCACTACCGAAATTTCTAACGTACATCATAGCAATGATTGATTCTGATGAAAATAAAATTTTGAAAGCTTTGTTTGACGTCAACATTTTACTTCTCTAAAATCGAGTAAAACAACGTCGTTTAGGTTAAGGTGGATGACAAACAAGACGAGATTTTCCTCGTTGTTTCGAGTTTTCACTACATTCTTCATGACAAAGAATTTTCCATGCATCTTTCCCCTTCTTTTTCGTTTTAGATATAGAGATATAAGTTGGAAATTTTGATTTTCTAAGAGAAATGACAATTATATGGTCGGCAAATAGCAACACAAAAGTTTAGCGACGAATAGAGAACTTCGAAAGATGAGAAAGCTAATACGGCTTATGAATATAACGAGTAACGCAGCGAACATATACGAATACGTGATAGCAAGGATAAATACGTTTCAAGAAAATAAATATAATATTAGAGTTTCTGTTCTACCTGTGAGATAAAATTGATAGATGATATGAAATAATAGTGGTGCTCTCTCAAAGTAATATTCGCTAACATCATCGAAATATGCATCAACCATTGTTAGTCTCTGCTCGTGAGGCACTCGTAACATCCAATAAAGTCGACCTTAATTGAGGTTATTCCTTGGTCGAATGGTTTTCAAATAACATTCAATGCTATAAAGCAACATTATGAGGAAATATTCATCAAAAAAAGTCATTTTAGCTACGAAATAAAAGAGTGTACCCCCTAAATAAGATGAGGAAACCACCGAGTAAGCATCAGCGCATGCAAAAACTTGACCATTGGTGAGAAGATTGTAACGAACGAATACTATATTGGCTTATTACAGCATTTATCTCTACTCATTCTTTCATGTAGTCAAAAAAATGTGACAGCTCACTTTGCAATTAACCATGTAGCTTGAAATATTTGATCGCGACCGATCAATTTTGAGTGAGTGACCAATGGATACTTTTCATTTAAGTAAAAATTCTTGAAGAATTTCTTAAGCGAAAACAGGAATGCATAAATTTCAACAGAATGTCGAAGAAAATCTATCGATCTCATCTTTTAATTAAGAAAATGAGATGAATAAATTTATGCAAATTCTCTATCGATGCGGTGATTGATGGCCGTTAAGTCATTAGAGTTAATATTGGAGTTGCAATCAAAAATTTTTTACGCGCTTTTAGAACTATGTTCATCTCTTGTAGTGAGTCATTTCGCATTGCATCCGATTTCAGCTCGAGTGAATGAGATCCTCAATGAAAAAATTTCTTGCTTGCCTTATATCACTGCGCTCATCCGAACTCCAATCGCCTCTTCTTGAAATACTTCATGACTACAAACAAACAATATTTGGAATCAAGTATTAGAGCCCCCGGTCCTCTATTCAATTTTATATCGTTGCAATTATCTTGACGTCTACGCATAGCCTTAAAGTGGCCATTATCTTATACGAAAAAATTTTTGAATATTTCGGGCAATGAAATTGTAAAAATCAATACCACAACGCCTTTCGTTGACCGTATTCGCTCGCAGCAGAAAATGGGTCCCACCTACATTCACACGTAGAAATTGATTAGAGGGGATGTTATCGGATATAACCTGAAAAGAACTTCCTCAATATTAGGTGTAGACCAATAGACAAATGAAGAGGAGGACCCAACCAGCTTCCTAAAGATGAAGGAAGCAGCCCTCCGTCTTCCCTTTCCCTCTTTCATTTCGCTGCGCATAGTGCATTCCCATAGTCGGGCAGGAGGGTGTGTATCGATGGCAGAACTATCAAATATGATAAGCTCAAAAAATGTGAAAACCTATCGTAGAAACTTTTGTGTATTTAATTAGATAAAGCTTAACACAGCGAAATAGAATATGAAGCAATAAAAGAGGCAATGCATATTTTCTCTCATCAAAACGTTTCAAACTGCAAAGCTCATTGTTATCATCTAATTAGCAACAACGGCCAATTTAGACTAATTAAATAAAACAGTTACCAGATAGCAAAACTACAATTTTTGCAAAACTTTTTTTCAGTTCGCCACCTGTATTATGACTTCCGGCAAGAAGCAATAGGCTTCTTGATTATGAACTTAAGCGCTGCAAGCATCAAAGGAAAAATAAATACTAACGAAATTGATTGTTTAAAATAGGTACGCTTGTGGGAAAAGCAAAAGCTATAGAAGAACATATTAGGCGATTGTCTGTACTTATCTTAATTCTTTCGTCAACAAAAGAAGCAAATAAAGCTGAAAGTTCATTGAGGTAAGAATTCACACTGAAGTTTAAAAGTTAATTGCATACGATGTCCGGGAAGTAATTAGGATTATTTTTGGAATCCATGCATCGGCAACGGTTCCTCCTAATACTATACAGAAAAAGATGTTACCTCAGCAGTGCTTTGTTCGAGTTTTGTTGATTCATCTTCGGCGAAAAGGCTGTCAGCAGTTTGTGCACAACCAGCTTCAGAAGTGCCCCCAACGGAAGTTGACCTCTCTAAGCGCTCCCTAAACGAAAGTCATTCCGCCATGAATGGATGATTTAAAATAGGAAACATTCTCTTACCGTTTGTTACCTTTACCACTCATCACCACCAGGCAATTACAATGAAAATGAATGTGACAGAATTGAGGATAAATATCACTCTTTCTCCCTGCTGCGCAAACACGTACATACCAGTTGGAATAGATATGAGCAAATATATGTTTACCAGTAGCGATTCTATGATTTCTCCTTGATTTAAAATTTTCGGTTGTAAAGTTGTCATCTCAAATGGCTGCGATTAGCGAAATTAGCTAGGTGTGTGCTTACCTGTGTGAATTAACCTCGATAGTCTCCTCTAGGCTGCAGATATACCAGGTGAATGCTTACTCAAGTGCATCCATTGCCATAATCATTTCAAAATTATTTCGTCAAGTATGAAATAATTTACTGGAAATTACAAGGAAACAATCTTGAAAAATTATGTAAGTTTTGCGAAACTGGTTATTATTCACAGATGTGCATTCCCATATGTTCGCAGTTGTTCTTTCCAGTCACTTCACAAACAGATGACCACACATAACTGCGCAAAACATATCGTTCAACAACTCCACATTAAATCAATTAAGGTTGTCTTTGAAAACAACATTCGCAAAACTGCGCAAACTTATAAAAACGATAAGCAATATTAGAAGGGTTTCAACCAGGAGAACGAAGGTAAATGCTGGAGTTAATTAATGAATTAAAGGTAAGACTGTAAATTAATGGATTAAGGTTGGAGACTTGGCTATCGAAAATGAGGACATTTGAAAAACACATGCGTAAAAAGAAGAAGTACAATGACGGCATTAATAGTCGCTTTAAAATTGCTCAATTTTCAACACTCATTAGTTGAGCAGAACACGTGGATCACACCTGGGCGGCAATCAAATGCACATTACTATTTTTATAGCAATACACACTCAAAAGAAGCAGGACGGCGATTTAGAACGTCGGAATTCTAAAGAGACGAAAAAGGACGTAGAAGAAGAGAAAAATATTATTGGAAATTTATTAATGGCAAATTGCAAATTTATATTATTATAAATTTAAAATTATAAAAAAATATATACATATCAGTTGGAATAGGCATGAGCAAATATAAGTTTACCAGTGGCGATTAATTGTACATAGAAATAGAAGAGGAAATTGGCAAAAGAAAAAGCAATTATGAAATGCTTTTATAAATTTCAATAAATTTGCTGCATCTCTTTTGCAAATGTCTTGTCTCCTTTAACACAATTTTGCCTATAATTTTATGCATAAAGGTGAAGGTTATATATATATATATATATATATATATATATATATATATATATATATATATATATATATATATATATATATATATATATATATATATATATATATTTGTGAGGTGAAGTAATAACAAATTTGTAACAGTAATATATATAACAATAATAATAAAAATAATAAAGCTCATAATCAGTAATAAATTTGTACTAAAATCAGTACTAGTGTTGTTTAACTGCTCATCATTTGTTAGAGATATATTTCTATGATTACGAGCCTGTATATAGGCTATCCCAAAATTGTTGAAGCTTACGTGGATTAAATAGTCTAGGCCTTTAATATTTTTCAATTTTGTATATAACTTCCTTCTGAAAACTATTTAACTGCTACTCCTACATAGTTACTGCTTGTATAATTATGATTTCATAAGGCTCCTTTACAGCAATAAGTGTCGATGACTGGAAAGCTTAATTCTTAAATCACATCTTTCAAAACTTTCCAAGAAAAAAGTGAGCATTTCATTATCAACTTCAGTAGTTTTAACGAATTTAAGAGAAGTTTCTCCGTTTTTTTAAAGGAATTTTCTTCCATATTTCTGTCTTAACGATCGAAAAACAACCCACTCACGACATAGATATGACCAAATCAATTTGCCCACTTACCTGCTTATTTTCGAAAAGAACGCGTTTACTGCAGTTAGTTCTATTCTGCTTTTAAAGGAATTTGATTCCATAATTCGATATGAATTAAAATGCAAAAATGCTCAAAAGCACTGTAACAGCAACCCTCTCGCGTCATGCTTGACATATCAAATGTCATTTGTAAACACATAGTTGAATCGTCCAACTTGTTCGCGCTGGGTTAGTGTTCATTTCATTACATCTTGACTCTTTTTTTTTTTGAGCAAGCTCTATCCTAATTTTCCAGTTAAATAACGTTATTTTCTTATCCACCACAACATAGTATCGAGAGTTTTCAAATGTGGTGGAAGACAAATAGATCTGATCCACCAAAGAAACCACAGGTGAGGAAGTTTCAATAAACCTCATTATCTAAAAGACCACAGGTGAGAAAGTTCTAGAAATTTAAATAAAAATAAACCATACTTCAACCGCAATTTGAAAAAGTGGGCAGATTTGTCGTGCAGGCTACTACAATATAATTTATTTGCATTTTGCCCCATTGCATTAACTCTCTGCGAAACAACAAAAACGACAAACGGAACAAAACAACCAATGAAAAAATACCTAAGATTGCACTTCCTATGAGACATTTATACGAATATGTAGTCTATCTTCTTGAAAACTCATGAATGAGACCTCTCTGAGTACTTTCTTCGCGATAAAAAAATTTTAAAAATTAGATAAAAATGAGTGCCAATTAAGAGAGGCGATAATAATTCAATGTTCTGTGAACATTTCAATTAATGCTTAACATACGCCACATAAAAATGCTCATGTAATGTAAAAACAATCATTAAATATTGAACATATCTACTTTTTCACTCGTAAATAACGTCCAAGACGTAGGGTGGAATAGGCGAGTCGATTCGAGCGATTATGTCGGTTGATTCGTCGAATGCCATGCGATGTCGCAACTAGAGTACCCTGGAGAACCGCTGTGTTCATTTTGAGGTACCGCTTTTTGTACCCTCAATGTACCCTCCCCCAGTAATCAATGAATATCTTACTGCAAAAAATAAAATAAATATGCACTCCACTGTTTTATAATAAAAGACAATTCAGTGAGTATATGAAGAAGAATGGAGTAATGAAGGAAGTCATTATTCAAACAGAATCCCATAGACAAATGTTGACAATACACTCGCAGAATATTTCCATAGTTGTAACCTTCTCGCAGAGGTCATAAGTGAGACGATGTTCTCTCACCATCGTAAATCGTCGAATAGTTTCACAACACCATCACTCTCCTTAAACTTTGCCGGAGTCTGCGTTTAGCAAATGTCTAATGACATGAGTTCGCTCGATATTCTCGAACAGTATCAGAATCAACATGAATCATTTAATGCATTAGCAGCACTTCTTTTTTGTAGTAATCTATGAAGTCAGCGATAGAATTCAGTAGCAATATTGCAGTAAAACTGTTAGCAGTTAAGCTTGCCAACACGTAATGCTTCTCATAAAATGGAAAAAAAAAATTTCTTTAGATATAAGGAAGAAACAAACAAAGAACAGATTGGTAGACTTCTTGAAAGGAGAGGAATTTTGTGAAGAATGGCAAAATTAATGAACAGCTTAGTAATAATGGATGAGAGGCAATAAAGGAACTAATTGAAGTGAACTAGGCAATTATCGAGCACATATGTGCGACCGTCTCTCGAGGCAGCAATCACTCTCCTTTAATCGACCTAGAAACGATCCCAAACATATTCAATTCCATTTAGCCATAGCGCCACGAAGCAATTAGCGATTACGCGTGCATTAAATCACCACGAATAAATGTATTTAACGCATTATTAAGGCAACTCTGTTGAGAGGTTATCATATCTCAACCGTTTTGCATTAATAGGCCGCGTCTTTTTACGTCAGCTAGAATTACTTTCTGCCGAACACTCAATCCTTAAACAAATTAATGGTAATATCGATAAAACGTTTCAATATCACATGACAGGCACCTATTTTATGAAGAGGTATAGCTTAGTCGATCAACATATGCATAATACCTCCATTTGTCGTAAGACGGCGCATGCCTACATCTAAAGTGTCCTTTGAATAAAGCAATGCGCTTCTTTTCGTTCCGAACTTTTCGCATATGAAACGAATTGGGCGAGAATGATTTCAGTGCGATCGACAAAATGCCGATGTCAGGTACGTTAAGAAAATTATAGAAACACAATCACGCTATATCATTGTCACGCAGATATTCACTCCTGGACTAAAGTTGAGGAAAAAGCCGATAATTCTTTAGCACTTTTGAAGTTTCCTCCTTCCCTTCAGCCGAACCTCATCCCTCTCGCTAACCAAATCGCTTCTTAGAAAGAGCCTCTCGCGAAGCAAACTGTCTCTCTTCCAGTTTTTTTTTTGTTCCTAAGCAATTTTTTCTTTCTAGCTATCCTTTCACCATCTCCTTCTCCCACCAAATTACTCTCCGATGTGTGTTTCTCGAATTTTTCATCACATCGACATACAATTCGTCCTCAACTGCACATTTCTCTCATGCTCTTCATCTAACTACCTATGATATTTTTCCTCAGTTTCGTTAATCCTTCAGTTCACTCAACGACGAAGTTATACTTATCACCGTTCTATAGTATACGATGGTATACGATGGTATGACTTGGACGTTAAACTTTTGTGATAGTCTACACAACGAATACGAGAATAATTTAACTTCCAGCCTATTTCTGTACTAAACTCTTTGGAGTGAAGAATAACGCCGATGGAGATTGGAATAAACTAAGACTGTTTAGTGTTGAGTGATGAAAGGTACCAATATAACATCCTTCGTGCAAACTACATTCACAGTTCAAGTGTCATCGCTTAGATGACAGTCAATCGTTGCAATGCGTTTCCTTATCAATCCAACGTCGGCAAAATTGGAAAAAAGAAAGAGAACAACAGAGGTGAAGAAAGAAAGAACGATTGCCGAAAAGTGACGATTTTTGATAGACAAATCTTGATCTCCATAAAAACCTTGACATTTAGTTAATGATCCAAAATACTTCGAACTTTGCTACACATCAGCAATCTATGGAAGTAAGGAGATAGTTACTGGGCCAATAGGTGGCGTCAGCTTGATAGAGAAGTCAAAATGTTAGAAGTGTTGAAAATTTCCTGCACGAAATTGATGGCAGTTTCATTAAAACATAGGAATGATCCTAGGTGGATGTGAACTTGAAAGTTTCTAATCTCGAAAATCCTTCTCCGCTGAGTGAAGAATTTAAAAGTGACATATTTTTGGATTGGATAATGTTGGTCGTTGAAGCGAAGGTCCGCACAGTTCACAGAGTCAAACAGCGCCATCTGCTTAAAGCACCCGTACGTAGTGATCATAAAGCACATAAAGTTAATAGAACAAAAAATGCTGCAGAATAATTCCCAGCAAACTCAGGGAAAGATGAAAATGTTCCCATCTCGCTGAGGGATAGAGGCTAAGGCCTACAATACACTTACATGCCCCTCTCCGCTTGATGCTCCATTATTAGGTATACAACAGTTCGTAGAGAGAGAGCACACAGCTAATACAGTGATATGCGACAATCTACCATTTATGTGCCTACATCTAATTTACAACACAGTTTGCATTCCATTCTCATATAACCTCTCATTACAAAATTCATTACAAGCGTGTTAAGTTGGTAGGTATTCCTCTTCCCTTACGATTTAATTCTTCTTCAAGTAGCTCCTCTTTATTCAGTCCTTCCTTTCCCCTCTTTCTTTCGAGGTTTGGTGTTCAGTCAGAGCATGTTTCAGCTGTGGCTTTATAATCCGAGACATTTCATAAAAGATTCCAGAAAATGTGCACATCTAAAAATGATATAAACTATGCTTATAACATCATAGGCAATCTCTGTGGCATCTCTAATGTTGTAACTACCAAGGTTGCTGATGTACGGATGGAATGTGATATAGAAATAACACACATCCAGCTACGTTTTATTTGTTCTAGTAAGATGGTATCAAATAGGCCTCAACTTTATTTTTCAATCTCGCACTAACCGCCAACTGCCTTTTGTCATTCAATTGCACTAGCAGACTTATGTTCGGCTATTGCTCTTTTCTTCACGCTAATCGCGCAGAAAGATAACGTTTACGTTGCGTGACAATTCATAGGTATCAACTATAGGATATAGCCTTCCATGTGCAGGATTTTTACAAACTATGGGTGATTCTATCAAACATCCTTATGCTGAGCGAAAAAAGGATCATAAAAGGCGCATTTACCTTTTTTTCAAACTCATTTGTTTATCATTAAATCCATGTAAGAAAACACCGACGACATTTTGGGATATTGCGTTCACATCTCTTAGCTTATGAACGACTTTCGCAACTTACTTTGAAGAAAACACGCCTGTTCAAATTCCTAAGAAGGATAAACACATCACATCACAGTTGCCTTTCTTCCACGGCTAAATTATTACGTGCATCGAAGTTATCTCTACTTTAATCTTAAAATTTTCCTCACTAGTAAATTCGAACTATCAAAGAAGAGATTTATAGAGATTCAAATCCGAACGTATAGATATCGCAGTTCTGGAAAAAAAAAAACTTACAGATTACAAATATGAGAAAACATTAGTGCAAAAAAAAAAAATCAGCAAATGGCATAATTTAATAGACGATAAAAGGACTCTCATCGACGTTGAATGTATTAATGAGATTAGGCAAACGAAGTTGGAATTATATGAAATTATTGAAAAATACATCAATTAGCAAAGTAAAGTGCAGAATCACCATGGATTTTTGAATTTATATTAAAACCTTCGAATGAGCGAAATGGTTGCTAAGCAAAGATGCGCTAAAACTTTTTAAACGATCTCTTATGGCTTGAAAAAAAGGTTTACGATTAGTGACGTCAGGTTTTTCATGGATATGAGGTGGAGAAGACAGAGAGTGACATACGATGAGAATCGTTAAAGAGCAACCTGAATAGGATAAAATTGATGATCAAGTATGCATTTAAAGCATCACACATCAGAGGATACCTCTCTCTTAAGTCCTCAGGTACCTCTCCTTTAAGAGAGAGATTCAAAGAATTCGAAATTCTACGGTGACATAAACGTGGTCTGACTGCAGCTACATAAACCTCACCAGCTGATTTCCTGGTTTATTAAACATCAGAGGAAGACAACAACCCCTCTCCGCACCCTTTCACTTATGAAGCAATTCGAAAAACTCCAGAACTTTTAATGCATTTCTCAAAACTTTATTTGTTCAGTCAATAAATGCTGGACGTTAAACTTAACCAGTAAAACTTTATTTATTTAGCATCAGGAAATTAAGTCTTTAATATTGAAAACCCCTCCATATTTCTTCAAACGTGCAAAATTTTTCCCCCTCCCTCACTCCCCTCATTGAATGGTCAAGACTAGCACCTCGTTCATTCTCATCCTACTCGGGCATCGGACAGTAGTGGTGTCAAATAAAGTTACAATGAAAATAAAAACACAACGTCAAAATTGATAAAGCATATAGTAAGAAAGCATGTAGTACTTGATAAAGTATATATAGTAAGAAATGAATAATGCTTTAGGGTGAAAATATCAAAAATATTTCGAGAAGTCGTTCAAACTTGTTAACATTGCGAAATAAATGAAAATTCGACGTTAGCCAAAATGGAAACAAAAGTTTTTCCCCATAAATAATGTGCTAATGATTTGTATACAACACACTTGCATGTAACAGCGAACAAACCCTGTGGTATCGGTTGTACTTCATTAAGAATGCTTTACTATGTCAACTAGATAAGGAGCATTCAATGAAGATTTGATTTTCCATGCGCTTTTGAACAGGAGGTAGAAGGACGACGACCGGTACAGATAATTTACATATGCACGCAGTCATACCTTCACCTGCAACTATGTCTATTTGTTTCGTAGTTAACAGGTATGCCGCTCATTGCACAGAATGGATGTGTAGGTTTGATCATTAATATGTGTTTATTGAGCCAAGCAAGATGGCTCAAAAGGTATGCCGCTTATTCTGATAGAACATTCAACGCATATGCTAGACGAATAGCGCACATGCAATAAGCCGCAATCATGTATACCGTTCTATTTCGGCTGTTCAGACCATCATAGCATTGTGCTTTAACGAACTCAGAGTCCCACATCAGGGGACATGCTTCACTGAGGTTCTCTGAAGATTTCTTATGTTATTCTTGCTATATACTACCTCAAAAGTTCTGCGATAACTAGTGGACAATGCTTAGACGCTACAGCAAGCCTGCATCAACGAGGGCGGAAATCGCGTGGACTTATATACAAATTAACTGAACGATCTTCTTCAGGGATAGTAAATAAATCCTCTGCATAGAACTTCTCTTATCAGTTAGCAGTAATCGAAGGACTTACAAATCTTTTAAGCGTTTGCTTCGTTGACGATAGCACAGCGATTGAATCCTACATGAATGAAATCGACCATCACGACGTTGTATACGTTCAACTATTCTGTATCGCCAATTTGACATTCAAAGTACGCACTTCTGTATATGTGAATTAGATATTATTTAGTACTGCGTTTACATATTAGTTGGCATTGCATTTGAACGATCAACAAGACTTGATGATATTGAGATATAACGATATTTGAAACACGTCACGATTCAATATATATAAAACAATAACACCGATGTCTAGCAATATCAGATAATAAAGCAATAAATTGCAGTCTATCAAAGATCCCACGAATAAGCAGTGGTTAACATCCAAGTCGGAAATAAATAAACATGCTCATTGCCTTCCATCCGTTAATGCCAAAGAATCTTCCCCTCGATTAATGAGCGATATTGTTGATGCGCCTTTTGCGGTATATATATATATATATATATATATATATATATATATATATATATATATATATATATATATATATATATATATATATATATATATATATATATATATATATATATATATTGATGGTGGTCAAAAAAGCATTCATTGCGTTAGGAAACAATTTCTTCTTCTGTCAACAATTGAGCAAAAAATTCTCTAGAACATCATAAGGTAAACTGAAATGACAAATAATTCAATTTCGGAAATTCAATGGGCAGGGTACTAGTGACCATCAATCAAGGAGGAAAAACAATGTGCATTTAAGAAGGTTCTCGGTGATAGCTATGAATTTGAAAGTTTGTGGCATAAAAATGAGGAATTCAATGGCCGGTACACTTGGAGATACCGCCATAGGAATGCAGTGAGAATAATCTAGACCAGCAATGCAAATAAGCTGCTTCAAATAGGATTGAAAAAGATGAGACAATGAGGAGCGGAAAGTGCTGATGAAGGAATAATAGACAGAAAACGCAAAGCACTACCTCTTATACGATGAATAAGTCACTTACACATGGTACACGCCCCAAATAATACATCTTTGCTGTGCTTTTTGCCGACACAAAGTTAGCCACAATGGACTAGCCTTTAGGCCATAATTATGTGTGGTTAGTGATTGATCGACACAGCTCTTTATGAGTTGAAGCACGTATCGACACATCAAAATATTATGCATTAACACATGCAGAATGGATTGGCTTGTTGAAGATACACTACAAAATCAAATGGGTACCGAATGCCGCAGTCATCATGTATTTTGGAAGCACGTATTGTTCGCCTACGCCCCCCCCCCCTCCTCCCCTTCCCCACCTCTAGCGTTCGTTAAATTTCTAACGAACTAGATACTGTTTGGAATTTGCAAGCATTTTATGTTCTATTAGATTTTTGAAGGAATAATTTCGTCACCTAAAATCCTAAAAACAAATTCAGCAGATCACTATCATTGCATCTAAAAGTTTTGTACTGAGTGGAAGGCTCAGGAGAGTTAAATTTCTGAATTGTGTTTCATCAAAATCACTCTTACGGTTCCCGGTTTTTTCTTGATTCGTCGATACTTTCCACTCTCTGAATTGTTTCAAAATACGTTCGAAGCAACGAATAAAGGGAATCGCTGTGAAAGTCACAAATTTCCTCTCTCAATATTTAAGCTTGTCTGAGGGAATCGATTTGTTCTTGTGTTAGGCGAAAGCATAGTAGCAAAAAGTTGTTCTAAGAAAGCTTGCTAAAACATAATGAGTCGACAAATGTTGTGAACTGGACCTAGATGGCTGAGTACACGCCAAGTAAAATTAAAATACCTTCTTTATAGACGTCATATAATTCATGTAAATAATCCTCGAAACAACTCTTTATTCAGCATTAAGCTACTCTCAGTAAGTATTGGCACATATTTGGGGTTAACTTCAGTTATATTCAATTCATAGAAGAGATTGCATGTCATTCCAATACGGCAAAAAAAGGAAAACGGCGTTTCTTCAGGCATGTTGGAATGACAAGCAAAATTATTGCACAATAATTAATCGAAGCGCTTTTCTTGACAATGGCTCAATATTAAAGCCAACTGACGCTATTCTCACGCAACTATTCAATAAAATATCCTTCAAAAGGTTCGAAGCACTTAGTTTAAAAACTTGAGGACAAGCTTGAATAGCAGAAAACTTCCTCGAGATCACGGCTCGAAATATAGCACATATTCTTCGACCTTAGAAGTTTCTTGCGAATGAATAGCGAAGACACCGCACAAAAACAGCACTACAAGAGCAATTCGTTATCACGGAAACTAATGAACGTCCAGATGGATTTATATTTGAAACGGTCGTCGTCACAGGCCCGCGGCATCGCCCGATCCAGCGAGATCTCCTCCAATATTTCCTCAGCGTCGATTCTTCTACGGATGTACTTAAGCAGTTCTGGAATCTAGAGCTACTCGGTATTCGAGATCATGAATTAGCCGATGAACAGGACCTGTTTGCATTTCGCCACTGTGAGCAGAACACGCACATCGACTCCGACGGCCGTATCAATGTTTCCTTTCCATGGCATCGCAATGAAAACATTGCACAGCCGCTGTCTGACAACTTTGGACTCTGCTAGGGGCGGCCGCATTCCACGTGGGAGAAATTGAGGAAGGTACCTCACCCTCTTGAACGATACGATGCTGATATTCTCAACCAAGAACGCCTGGGAATCACTGAACGAATCATAAGTACTCCCAAAGCGCTTGAACATTACCTACCACACCAGCCGGTTCTACGTGAAGATAAGGAAACCATCAGACTGGAGTGGTCTTCGAGGAGAGCTAAATTAAGAGGACAAGGCAGCAAAAACTATTACATTTTGCGAGGACCTGTATTACTTCGGAAATTGACCGCAGTATTACCTCGACGGAGCGTTCCAGCAATTATTATTGCTGACATAGAAAGCCTTCCATCAGCTCTGCCTTAATGTCAGTGACCGTCGTTTCACCAAGTTCCTGCGACTGCGAGATAAACAACGTCCTCCGAAAGCTCCAGCCCAGTCGTGTATCAATTTGCACGAGTACAAAGTATAACATGTTTCAGATTCTTTGTCAGTAAGCACCCGTGATACTTATCTGTGACGACAAGAAAGCAAAGATAAACGTCCTGTGGAGTGTACAGCAAAGAATCTCAATGGAATCGATAGGACGCACACAATTGTTGATCAGAAGAGAAAGAAAGTTAACAAATTTTGCTAAAGAAAGGAAAATGCGCTCGGTGAGCAGTCGATATCGAACTCTATCTCGGCTTAAAAAGCTTTCTCGATTCCTTTTTACTGAGCTAGCCTCTTAGATACTGGAGGATGTTCTGGTTCAAACTTGTCTCTGTTAGTTAAAGAATTAAAATTTAGTAGACGAACACGCCTCAAAGCACGTGCGGAAGGTACCCAATGTCAATGTGCTTTCCTCAGTTGAGTAAATGTGACGCATTTTCACTTAAAGCTCGAAAAATGGAACATCACAATAACTCGACACTTAAATCTTACAAGTTTGCGACAGGTGAATTACAGGTCACCAAATTCAAATTTTTATCTAATATTTTAAAGTAATTGCATCAAAACTTGAATACCGTCCACGTGAAGCGCTGCGTCCAGCTAGCCGTAACGACGGGTAGACGAGCATTACTCTTAGGCGGTATAACATCTCAACTGCAACGAGCAGCGCTTCTTGTGGCAGCAATAGTTTTTTGCAATTCAACGTAACGTTAATTAGAAATGCACAGCATTATACAAGTATTGCGAATTGGCTTCTGCATTTGCATGCACGCATATTTGATGTAATTCAATGCACACGATTCTGATCCAGCACCGATCACCATGAAGCGTTTAGCTATGATACGACCGACACTCGTAAGTACACAAGCCATCAGAAAATAATACCTCATTCAACAAAGGTGAAATGGAAAAACAAACATCAGCGAGCTGGCCATTACCTCCATGTTCTGTGAGCTACTAGAAATGCAAGAAGGGCTGATCATAGTCATTAAACCCAACTCACCATATACGAGACACCCTCTCAGTCCAGTTAACAGACAACGAGTCATCGAGGTCGGAATTCATAAATGAGCGAAAAAGCAGATAAGTAAGTAGAAGCAGATATCTCTCGTCTCATCTTTCAACAATATTTGCACTCTGATGGTCATTTATGTGATTGGACAAAATACCTATAATATGTCGAACCCATAAAAGCGCACACTCCATCCATGGCACTCTGCTCATGCATCTGATATTAATATCCCGAGGATGCTATCATACCAGCTAGCTAGACATTTTTTTGACTATCTCTTATTTCAGAGTCAGTACTTTTGCATATTCGGGTAATCCTCTTGTTATTTTTTGTTTTTGATGTAGGTGTGGAAGATGTTCGATTGTTTTCTCTCAACGTTCACTATCGGATAGTGGTTCATTTCAATAAAATCCTAGAAAACATATCCATCATTTCCTTAGTTAAGTTGAGAGGCAGGAATAGTTTTAACATCTTCAGGATGTCAACTGATACCATTCCTATCATCGTTTCTTTTCTCTCGCCAAAATATGCAAAATGCCTCAATTAAAAGCCATTTGTAAAGATAGATGCAGAATCCTCAAAAAGTGCTCAACTTGTTAAAAAAGGATAACTTACATTTTACATAGGACTATTGATTCATATAACACTGAACTTACTAAAAATAAAGACAAATAACTGTGAACCAATAGATAAACTTTTTTCTCCTTAGGAATTTTCCCAGTAAAATATTTCTACGATCCATAACGAAGAGAAAGAAAAAGAAGAATGAGGATGTAGCAGAATCTTTATCCATATACGAACAAATAAAATTACATAAACAGCGAAGAAATTAAAACCCAATCGGAAAATATCAAAGCAGTAAGTACAGTTGAATATGCACGCTTTGAGAGGAAACATATATGAGCATGTGCAAGTGGAATGAAATAATCGAAAGAAGGGGAGATTTTTCTATTCAACGACGTATTGGCGGAAATTTACATCAAATTCAAAGTGCAATTGATTGAAGACAGTTTAAAACACTATTTGATGCGCAACGTTAACGAACTAATTAAAATTGGTGAATACAACAAATCTCAGCGCAATAGTTCCTATGCAAATCATACTAGCAAAAGCAAACGGCGTTTTAAAAGAAGCACTGAAGAAGCCATTGTGGGTTGATAAAACAAAACCAACTCAGATTATCGTATCAGTACAAAAAACAATAGACAAGCAACAACCTTTCGATTACGCAATGTCAAGTCTTTCTTCAACAAATGTCAGCAAACAACTTGTATGCGTCCAACAATCTTTCCAACAAATCGTCTATATGGATGAGAAGCAGTGTGAGTTTGATGAGAAGCTCCTTCGATGATAACTACTAATTATATCGTTATATTAGTGCAGCAGACTCCCACTTTGAGAAAAAATGTTCTGATGGAGAGGAATGACACCAATCGTTTGATATTGATCCAAGCATGTCATATGCTTTCATAGTACCAAAGAATTTGGAATGCAAATAAAATGCAACACTCTGCATGATCAATGTAAGCTCTGTTAATTTGAATAATTTCATGCAACGGCACGATCTACTTGTTCACGAATGGTAGCAAACGAAACATCGTTAAGCGTCGTAACAAAAAACACTAGATCGAGTGATTTCAAAGCCAGTGAATGCTGAAGTATGGAGTCCGTAACTATAATTCACATTGTTTGCAGACTGAGAGGACAAAGCTTAGTGACACAAGGATCCTGCGGCGGATCCGACAGATGTTTCTTATGAAACTGCATGACTTGAAGGTTTTCCAATGCAATGCGCAAGAAAAGCTCTCTTCAGGAATCATACAAAGAGAGAATGAAATGACTTCTTTTGTTTTCTTAATTGAATGAGAGGATGCCAGCTTGCCGAAGGGAGCCGTAGAAGGTCTCCCACAATGTAATGCGATGAATCATATTCCGGCAGGGGAAGGGAGCTTTCATGCCTGACGGAACCTCGCGGTGAAGTTGCATTCTAAAAATCTACTGTAGGAGCGGGAGATATTCCGAACAACGTCGAGGATTTCCATGTCGGATGGAGGTTAGAAAACGCTTGCTTTTATCAAGATATTTACTTTATACTCTTCTTCATTTTATTGCGCTATATCGTGTTCGCATAGCACGGCAGTGGATCAGCAATTTTTGAAAAGTAGCGGTTTAGGAGTGTCGCCGCTTTTGAACAGAGCTGGCGTCACATAGAGCGGCTGAAGTTCAAAGCGCGTGTTTGCGCTTTCTCAGAAAGCTTTGACGTGAACGATGCGGCCTCTTGTTTTTTTTTTTTTTTTTTTTTTGAATGACTTGGCTTTGAGGTGAACCTTACAAGTGAAACAATTAATTATACCAACTTGGTTAGCACAAAGGTGGATGAACGCCCGAGCTGCCCAGTGCATGTGGCATCTTCCCTACATCTACCTTAGTAGTGCCATCAGTTGGCAACTCGGATCAGAATTCAAACTCCCCATATAATGTTTTTTGAGCTGAAATGTGCTGCTTTCTGTTCTCGATCCTCCTAAATAAAAGAGAATCCATCAGCAAGGGAAAAGAAAATCAACGGAACAACGGTCAAGCTGCTGGAAATACTTGTTGTTAGACGTGCTCACATCTACGTGAGCAGCTGACATAGCCATTAGCCGTCACTGCACTGGAGTCGCAATTACCGTCGAGCACGGCTTCAAAATACTCGTCGTTGTTCCATGCAACGAGTGACAACTCACTCATTCTGCTCCAACAACAATCCTTTGAAAGTGAAATGTTGGATCGATTGGATGCTGCCACTATAAGCAAACGAACGAACTCTACTTTGTACAAGAAGAGACTGAGGACATCCTGGCCTCGAACTCGTTAGTTCTTGCTCAACACTCCTGCAGCACTCCAAAGAGCCACGACAGTCGTAGCCAAGGGCATTTCGCATCAAAAACAAGTCATTACTTTATGAGCAACAACTGCGAACTGAGGATATGAAATCTTATAGGATGTTATAAGATTTTCGGTGAAAGGTCTTTCACCAGAAAAATATGCAGCTTTCAGTAGTAACATGATGTAGCCGAACAGCCCTTTTTTCCCTTTGGCGCATCTTCCCGCCTGTTATTCGATCATACAGGGCAGCGAAAGTGAAGGCAAGGCATAGGTTTTCCATTTTGCCGCCTCTAAGTAGGGACAAATTTTTTCCTGGACCTCAGGCATCGTGATGGGCACATCTGAGCTGATGGTACATGGATTTAGATTATCCACATCAAATCGATGCGAATGAGGTGAATGTGTGGTGCACGAAGCAGTGGGTCCCTCATTAGCTCATGTGACCGAATTTGGATAAAGAATTCGGACCATTGTCAGCCTACAAGGAAAACGTATTCGAGCGTCTCGGCGAAATCCATTCAACCCATCACAGCCAAGATGTTTTTCGAAACCCTTTATCCGGGTTTAGGCAGCCGTGAGATCCATCTCCTTCCTTCTTCCGCCCTTCTGTAACTGCACAGAAGATGGAAACGGAAGTAAACACGTGCAAATTTTAAAAGGCAATGAAAGCAATTAGAAAATCGGACACCGCATGACGCTTAACTTGAGACTTGAGTGAAAAAAATGGTCATAACGACCATCAAAGCCTCAGCCTTTCTTCGTCATATTAAAAGCTCTTTCTAGTTTTAACGGACTAGAAAAACATCGCTAAAGAAAGCGGCGTGATGAAAGAATGATTTCAGACCAGACATTAAAATAGCACACATAAAATATAGAGCAGGTGAAAAAAAGATATCAGAAGACTGTGATCAAATAAAAGTGAAGGGAAATAGTACAGTGAAATCATCCAGTTTAACGGCAGCAGCACATAAGCAGACGGAGGAAAGAACAACATGCATAGATGCCCATTACGACATTTGGGAGCCAGCTGGCTATTCAACATATAAACCGCTACGCTTTTGTACTGCAACTGGTCGCACAGAAGCATACGCTAAAGACACGGGAGACGAGTTCGCCCATATCCCCAGCATCAAATAACCAATTCCTCATCGTGACGAAAACTACTTACCTCCATCTTTGAGGGACTTCCTGCGGTTATGTATGGTTCAAGCATTCGTTCATTGACAAGAATATAACCCATTGGCTCGGAGACTATAGCGTCCACTTCCTTGGGTATGTGCACATCTTCAACGCGCCCCGCCACCACCACAATCTTCTCTGACAAACTACTTCACCAATTCCTGCAAACATTTAAACCTGAAATGAGCACGACGCCACCTCGACAACTTCATCAACAAATCCGATGAAAAATACGACAGTGAGATGACAGATGAGTACTTGGGAGCTATCAGATTTGAAGAAAGGAAGCTTGCTTCCAGAGATGCCTAAAAAATCTCACGGAATCCTTGAAGAGCTTCAAAAACTATAGCTTTTAGGAAAGAGGCCGAAAAGCGGTGATAGCATTTCCTTACGCTGCTTGAAGACCTCATTCGATATGAATGAAAGATGTTCTACGACCGCACTTTATCCAAAAGTTCTTTTCATTATTCACTGATACTTTATTTTCAGGCGTGAGACGATAAATTCAGCTAAGGAAACGTGTTCGTTTCATTTGCATGTAAAAGATAGGGAAGAATGGTGGTTAGGCCAAAAGCACGACAATCTAGTAATATGAAGTTGAAGAATGAATTTATATGATAAACGACAAGGAACGGAGGCATAAAAGAAATAGGTTCAGCAACGAGTGGCGAGCCGCCATTGAACACAAACACTCTTCAAATGAGTGGATATCATCTCCAATAGAGGTGCCTTCTTCCCTTTGTTCAGCCGACGACCTACTGCAAACAGTCGCCCACCACCGGACGATTACAGTTATAAAGAAAAAAGAATGAAAAAAGTGCATTATGCAAAGATGTTTCAGCCCCTTCCTAAGAGTATATGTAACGTCGCCGAATTCATTAAGGGGAAGCTGTTCATGCAGCTAACAACGATGGTCACTTCTCATCTCGTTTACATACTACGCAGGATAGCTGATGTTCAACAAAACTTTCCAAAAAATCATAAGTTTTCAATACAGTAATTTTGCATATAATTAATTTATGCCGTCCAAATCCGAACAGATTTTAACACTGCAGTTTATCGTTGCTTTTCATTTCCACTCCTCCTCCCTTCTAAAGCAAATGAGCAAATTTGCTTTCACGGCATAAACCTTGTGGACAAATGCGAGGACGGCGAAGAACGACAGCATGCGTAGCACTAATTCGACACCTGCATCAACGTCCATGACTACATGCAAATGAGCACTAATTGCTAAATCCTTGGACTGAAACACAGACTTCCATTCCCGAAAACACAGAGACCTCATCGAAACAACTGAACGACTGAAGATGAAATAATTGGATATAATGTAATATGAGAATATGAAATATGACTTTAGAAATAGAGAGTATTTCGAAAATCAACGATCATTTTTCCTTTGTAACTGAATAAAAGACGATAGGAGAACACGGATTTGCCATCAACATGAAAGTGAACATAAAGATGAGCCTAAGTACGACAACATCCAGAAAATGAAAGATACTTAATGAAAGCATGATATTTAATCGACGAAGAAATTCAAAACAAACTCTATCTACCGGAAAAAAGAAAACAGAAAAAGGCACTTCATCGGATCCCTTCTCGATAAAACAGAACAAAGCAAAAACATCACAGAATCAAAACGCATTGCCTCATTGTGCTGGCCACTCAAAGTGAACGTCGGCGGCTGTGTAAAGTTTGATTTCATCCTATGAAAGAAACGACCAATACTACTATTTTCAATAGACATTCCTGCTCCCATGC
The DNA here is from genome assembly GCA_013433145.1 of Ascaris suum. NCBI lineage: Eukaryota > Metazoa > Nematoda > Chromadorea > Rhabditida > Ascarididae > Ascaris > Ascaris suum. The sequence continues at coordinate 532,270 of CM024181.1, forward strand.
TCGTGCAACGATCCAGGCAAGGTCTGATATGTGAAAACAGTCGACTTTTCCGACAAACAAAGGCTTAGAGAAGACTGTGAAGGTGCAGAAACGGCTCGTGCCAAACGGGGAAGAACCAACTAAAACTTTGCAACAAGATGCGCAAGAGGATTTTAAAAGCGAAAAGAACAGCAGGTGCAAGTCACACTCCAATGTGGGATTTCGTATTCAGGAGGAATCTTCAGTCGTTACCTTGCAGTTGGCATAAAAATAAGAATATACAGGCGTGAGGCGTTGAAGTGAATATGAAGAGTCAAATTATCATCAATAGAAGGCAAATTCAGCGCAAGAAGATGAGAACCGTGAGTAGAACTAAGAAAATTGGAAAAAAAAAATGAAGCGCTTACCATGTCCCAGAAATCGTTTGAGTTCACATGAATGGCTCGTTGGTAAGTTGAAGTACGTGCATATTCCCGCATCCTGTTTTCTTGCTGCGACAAATACCTAAAGGTTCCAATAATAAAGCAACTAAAGGACCAAGATTGTTTGTTTAACAACACTTGAAAACTTTTTAAACAACACAAGGAGCATTGAAAGACACGTCTTCACAGTTGAAGAACACTCGACCAGCTGTCACAAAAATAAATAAAAACGAAGCGATCTTTGCGAGTTTCATAAAAAATAGAGAACGAGACTGAAAATGGGAAATATTATGAAAGATGATGAACGTTAAGATATGCAAAAAAAAAGAAATACAAATTCAACTATGCTGAGAGTAGACGAAAGAGTTGATGAAGAACGAAAATAGTAATTATTAATGGAAAGGTAGGAGAGACAAATGCATTGAATGTGCTCTTCGTAACCCATTTCAAGATAATATGTGTTTCAAATAAAAGAAAAACTCAGCGGCTAAAGGTAACTTAGCGGAAATAAACTCATGCCCGCACAACGTATAGAGATGCGTTTCGAAGTTGTAAAAATTCTATAAAGCTCATGCTAAAACTGGCTGCCTTTTTTTGTGGAAAATAGAAAGTAATGAGTAAGAAGTGATTTACAATTAACAAAAAAAAAGTGTTGCAAGCAATAAAATTGAAACTGCAAATACTGTTGCATTAACGCATCTTCGAAGCTTCGGCACTATACAACATCCTTCAATCAACAATTGCATTTTACTTCCTGCAAATAATGCAATTCGATCGCAATTGCAATATAAACTATGCAAACTCATTTTAGAGTTCTAAATTGAAGTGTTACACATTTGAAGAAATTAACGCCGTGAAGAAATCCATAAAACCCGTCCCTAACCTTATCATATCTGATCGATGATGCAATCCTTCAAATTTTTTGATTTTTTGCATCGCATTACGCAATTTTTATCGGGGTGTGCCGCCGTGGTGGTAACCTTAAAAAACATATTATAATTTTAAAAAACTGATGACTAGTTCATTCGTCGGCGGCAAAAGTATGCTAATTGATTACACAAACTTGTGCTCTATTCACTGACTAGAAAATTACGGAATCACATTTCTTAATGCAAGGAATTAAATCGCAAAACTTTGCCGCAAAGCATACCTAGGCTAATCGTCTAGCAATCAGGCAATACGCGATGCTACTACGAGAATCTGAGCAGCAATGGTAGATGGAGAAGGGTACGCAGCGATTGAGGCGAACAAGCAGTATAAGCACAGCGGTTCAGCGCAAGATTCAGAAGCGAAGAAGAATATAACCGCATAAAATGGAAACGGAATTGGAAAATATTTCGTCACTTAACATTCTATTTCTTCAATTGCAGAACGGCATATTACGTCACCTAATTCCACTACCATCGCAAACTGTTACTTATATCGTACAAACAATAAACTTTGTGCTCATTTAAAATAAATTGCTTTTTAAAAAAAAGCTGTCGATAAGGTCACGCGTTTGGTACGGTAATAAGCCACGTAAAATGCTTAGCAGAACTGATGACAGCAGCGAAAACTCTCCGATATTCGCAAATAATCTACGGACCTCCGATGCACAGAACCACGCGTGACACATAAATACGGTTCATTACGCAAAATGCGTTATGAGCAGTGAGGCAGTATTGCTACTACCCTCAAGGGAGTGGCACTATAGTTACCTCACTCAAGGGAGTGATCGACTCCGAGTTGTACAACATTATTTGACTCATAGCCAACGAATTCTTACTCCACCATATTGAACGTTTCGTCCTTGTTTATGCTTCCCTCTATAACACTCCTTACATTTGTGAATAATTACGAGCAGAAATGTAATCAACGAATGCCGAATGCAGAAAAGGGAATGATCTTTGCATGCTGCATAATCTCCGATATCGTATAGAAAGTTCGTTTAAGTATCCAGCATTATTTTCATAGCCAATGCTCTCCATTACTCTCATTTCTTTCTGCATGAGCCGACAATGCTCACATAAATATAAAGCGAGGTGCGAATGCATCTCTATATTTAATATGTCACCTGCGTTTGTTCATCGATCAAAAAATTTCGATTATATGACCACTATGTGCTAAATGCAATATTCACAATGCAACCTTTGCTAGCTACTTCTAAGGTTTGGTAATGTGGAATGAAGTGATTAGCGTAATGCCTTGTTCGATCATTTTTACCATACATCATCGTCCCTCAGAAAGCAGACATTCGTGGTATCTTCACAGTGAAAATTGCCCGAGTGTTTGATCAGTATTCAAAATGCATCTATTTCTACCAGTGCCCTTTCGTTAACTATGACGGAGAAATGCTCGCTATAGAAACTGGAAAACAATAATTAATGCGGGTTCTCATTACGATGATTGCAATTTTCGCTTAGAAATTGAAATTCTTTTTTTTTTTAAAGTTTGGAAGTAACCAAATAAACACAAAAAAGTATCTCTATTTTCATTCGTTCGCCTAGAGCGAATTGGAAACCGTGGCAAAATTTTAATACTCCCTTTCAAAGTATTGGAAGATATGTGGAGATAAATCTACTCGTTATATCGCTCTTCTTTTCATAGCGCTTTGTAAGATTTGTCCTGCCGAATTTCACAAACCCATTCAATCAGACTGCCAAAATTGGACACATCGCCGAATTCCTGTCCGCATTTTTGCTTGGCCAAACTCGCTCAGACAAACTTTCAAAGCCTGATCCGCAGTTCCATTCGGGAAAAACATGCAAAATCAGGTTGCGAGTTGTTTATTCATCGCGCTGACATGTCGATGCGCTTAATATGTGGGAAATTGTTGCACCGGAAATGATGGAGTCAATTTTATTACAAAATGAACATAATGCTGCAGAAATCCCCCGAAAAGAGCACTCTCGGGTTCCCAGAAATGCTACACATATGCCGGAAAAATATTCCCGGAATTCGCGACCACTGAAGTAACCAAGTGGAAAGAGATGGATAGACTCAGGTAGCCAAGATTTTCCATATCCTGCTGCGTCAATTTATCTCTCAAAGTTGCTAAAGGAAGACATATGCCAAAACGAGCAAAGAATAGAGAAGGAGCAACCGAAATGTGTTAAAAATATAAATGTGGAATTTTCACTTCAAGAGGCTTCCTGACTTCTCAAGTACAACCATAGTGAGTAAATGTGGCTGAAGGAGAGGAGGCGTACTGGGACGAGAAATTTGGGAACGATGTATGATTATGAGGTTACAGCGACAGATCAAACGTTATCGATCCCTTTCCCCCTCTACCTTCCTTCACTTACACGCGGAGCTCAAGATGCGAGTCTTCCGAAATATCGCAAAATATTTTCTAGTCATAGCGCATAAAATAAACGAAACCAGAAGCCAGTTCTGTCTTGTTTACACTTTTCTGGCCCGTATGAGTATTAATTATATACTCTGAGCAAGGGTGAAAATTCAGATGTTTTTTGAAACCCATACTTTTTCTTATTAGCAAAAAACCTCCTGTTTTCTATCTCTCATGAAATGAAACGCAGCTGCGAACATCAGCAAACTTGTGCAGGCGAGGAAACAAACAAGCAGTCAAAACCAGTCTGAAGGTCAGAACAAGGAAATAGAGAAAGCAGCAATCTCGAAAAGTTTAAAAACTAGAGGGAAGGCTTGGATCGGAGAGGAGGTTTTATTTTATTCCCCATTGGCGATGCCGTTTCATCCAACTTTCTTAGCGAAAAATCTTTTACACAACATTAAGTCTCTTGCAGTTTAAGTGATGCTATCCAGCAAAAAGATGCATAATTTCCATAGATACAACCTCTCTACCTGAAACCTCTCAAAATGGTGATGAAAGATGAAGCTCACGAAACATGGGGGTAAATAACAGGCGCAAATAGCAAAGCGAAGATAACCGAGCACGCTCACATTCAACTTCACAACTACCATGCATGAAGTTATACTTCACCTCACAATCTACTCTTACCTTGTCGCATTCCCCAACCCACGTTCCGCCACCTCACAAGGTTCTTTTATCAATCGCTCGCATTCATCCGCATTCAGCAACGATTTCCTTCTTCACCTTATAACCCAACGCTGCCGAACATCGCAACGCAATGTTTACCAGCGCGCGCTGAAGCCACACGACTTATTATTTACCAGCATACACTTGCCTCCAAATACTACTCTTCACCACCTTTCGCTTTACTCTCTACAGCTACTCACCACCTTACATTCCTTATCGCAGCAAAGCTTATTATTTAACATTTAAGTTTAGTTTATAGCTTGCCGATATTTCAAAATAAAATCCACCACGCATGACCTCACGAAACCTAACGGTACATCATCATACAAAGTAATGTCACAACAGGCCAAAACTTTTAAACATGAAGGAAAATTAGGCCATTAAATTCATCTCGCCGAATATTAAGTTTCTAAGGCAAATTTCCTGAACTCTAGGTCTAACCAGACATTCTTGTTCTTCGAAAATTCGAGCCTATTTGAGCAAAAAAACGATTGGAAAATCGAATTGTCGAATTGACAACAATCCACGACTTCTCAGAGCCTATAATGAAGTGGTAGTGACAACGGGTACGAAAGACGAATAAAAACATGAATGAACGCGCACAATACGAGGAGTGGAAGCAACGAGTCGTTTAAAGGGCCGTTTGCATAGCCCTCGAGGCGTCATAGATATTTCATATCACTCGTAGATCATCGGTAGAGCTGCGTAGGTTGAGCTCTGATCTGCCGTCGGATCGACATCAGAAGTTCGATCGAGTCATCGAGCAAGACGAATGTTTTGCTTTAACGGCGACAACAGTTCTGCAAAGCGTTCTCGCATTTGATTTGCAAAAAAAAAAAAAAAAAAAATTCTATTCTACGGTGAAATAGATTAGCGAAGATTGAACTATTTTTCTTCCTTTTCTTCCCTTTCGCCATAGAGCCGGCATTCCTTGGCCATATTTAAGACAACGTTTCTCATTCGAACGCTCGAAAATTGAAGGTCATCCAAAGTTAACGCCGAAATATTCATAGAGGCTGCCATGTGTTGAGTCATTGGAAAGCCGCTTTGATAGGTGAGACAGGTTGCCATCTGGCTCAGCACTCAGTTCCACGCTCATTGCCCGGCCCGCACTAGAGCTTCTACCGTTCTATTCTGTCGCTCGCGGTACGCGTCCCAAAGTGTGTGCATACGGATCAGCAATGAACCCTTAAGGCGATTTTCGATATTTGAATGTCAAGCAGTGGCAACGTTTCTGGTGTTTTATTTTATATCATACTTCGATTCGCTTTGAAGACATCGTACATGAAGTTCTCGCCCTATTCATATAAATCCATTCGCATTACATTATTTTGTGTGTGCAAAAATTTCGACTTGCAACATTTCATTTTATTCATTCTATATAACCACGAATCATCTCTCACTCAGCACAAACACATCGGCATGTTATGCGCTGGAGGTATATATATTAAGCGCAATTTCCACCAAGTACATCAAACAAACAACCAATGAAAATACAAATGCGAAGTGAGCAAAGGATTCTGTGGCTCTATTTCCCACCCCTCTCCCCTTGGTTCCTATGCGCAAAAGCGGGTTGCAGAGAACTAGATATACAGATTGAAGGTGTACACCACATACGCGGTACATGTGGAGGGCTTAAATTGCAAGCTGTGCAAATTGTAAGGCGACTTTTGCACATTTCGAGGAGCAAAAATGAAAAAGAGCCGATGTATTCTTTCAATTTGCTTTCAATAATAGTTACTTTGATATGAATGAAAACAAATTCTTTTCACGTCATCCTTGTACCACAGATTTACTAAGAGTATTTATGATTCCAATGGACATAAAACATCATGATGGCTCTGCATATAAATAAACATTATACAAAAATACGAATATCGGATTGCGAGGTACCTCTGAAATGGCTTATAATATGATCCTTGTAGGACGCACATGGTACTATTGTTTGATCATGATCGTTGCGCATGCTTCTTTTCTCTTTTCGCTTCCGGTCTTACGAATCCGCTTGACAAAACGAGAAGGTTTGGCAAAAGATTATCCGAGTCGTGCCAGTTATAACAGTTGATTATTGCAGGTAATAAGTTAATAAATATGCTGGAATTGAGCAAATGGGGCGCTACTACAGGAATGCAGCTAGTTGAACACATCCACGATGAACATCTCCATCGGATCATACAAGAACCATATGGCAAGCGCGCTTCCAAAAACGGCCACCGTAGCTATCGATAAACAAATGCATGAACGTCGTCGAACTGTATCTCTCCGTTTGGAGCCGGGCATGGGTAACGATAGTGGCCTCATGTCGATCGGTCGCTTAGTACGTATTGTGCTGAAACAGTCACTCTACGTTCGCGTGCTCTGGCCTTGTGAAAACGCAAATTGAAGAAATAAACGGATGCAGTTTACAACTGCAATAGTTGAAGCCCACTGAAAATAATTAAAAGGAAGAGAAAGACGTGATGGGAACCGTGAACAAATGCTCCAAGCACTAATCCACCAGCTCCAATTTCAACAACAATTTTAGCATCTTTAGCAAAAGCAATAATTTAATCTTCACTTTTAAATGCCGAGGACGATCTCGAGCGCATATTCTTCGATCAGAAAACGGTAGAAGTGATGCGCGCTCATAGGAAAAAATTTGATTTTTTTAAATCCTAAGGAGAAACTTAACGTAGAACAAGCGAAGAATGAAGAAGAAGATGGGAAAATCTGAAGATTTCCGATGGAAGAGCTCTCAACTCAACGAACTTCGAAATGTTCGACTTGGGTGCCCAATACTCGAGAGATCATTCTCTACCACATACTTAATATTCACATTACTTGGCGTAAGTTTATTTCATAAATAATCAAAGAAAAATAAATGAGAGCAAACGTCTTCGAACAGAGAACTCTCGACGACAGAGAAGAGTGAATCTATATGTGCAAATTCCACTTCTCAACAATAAATCATGATGTTCTAAATGATACGATCGCCGTTTTAATTGGACGCACATACCTGCTTGAAAAGACTTGTCACCCTGTGATTCGAATAACGCAAAACCGAAATCCGACAAACATAAAAAGCATACAAATTTTTTACTACCTCTAAGTGCCTATAGTCGTGACGTTGACGGATCGAAGGAACAATTGGTATCTGTGGATGTCAAATCCATTAAATTGCGCACCTTTAGGCTCATTGAATCCCCAACTAAAACTATCAAATAGACAGACGCACAAATGCATCATTGCTATACACTTTTGCGGTGTAAACTTGCGAAGTTATAAACAAGTGGGAGTTGTTTTTGTATCGGTATCTTTCATTTTTTGATAATATTGAAAGAAGCGTTTCAAAAATCGTGTTGAAAATGAAAAATGTTAACCTTCTACTATCGACAGTGTTGTATGGAGTTCTTCGATCGTCGTCGAGTGATTTCAACGATGAGACGATGTCATGCTTAACAACTGAATGCACACTGGCGATGTTTTGATTTGAGGAATCTAACATATCGTTAGATCGTAAAGCTTGCAACATCTCTCCGAAGTTGTCGACATTCTCGTAGAGTGGAGTGGGAGAGCATTGTGTTCCCACTGATGAACAACCCGGTGAATAAACACATCTCGATAGATCCTCTATCGGCATATAAGAACCTTAATGCGGAAAATATCAAGAAAATGAGAATAATAACGTAGAAAAAAAAACGTTTCAAATATTATGCTATGCAATCAAAAACGCTATCACGTTAAAAATTTTTCCATAACGATGAGTCGCAGTATCTGTAATTAAAAGAAAACAAGCTTCAAATTCTTTCAATTATGCTCTCAATTGCCTAGCAATCTGCTTTTGGACCTGGAAAATAATGTGACCTCCATCAGGATATGCTTGTCGGAAATCGCAACCTATTGATGAGATAATAACAGCACGAAGAACTCTCATCGTCACTATCTTTGCGTCTTTAAAAATAACACTGATATTCCTCATTGCGCTAGCAAATTTCGATATATAGCCATAGTGGAGGTATATACTGAAATATTATTTTAGACCTATCTAAGCACATCTAGGAATACAACAGCGTATTCTTTAGCGAACGTTTTCCAGTTTCCAACTCTTTGCTAAATTTTTTGAACCTCACTGCGATGAGATTTTGAATTCAGTATAGAAGCAAAATATGATCGGCTAAACTTGAGTTCAAGGGTGCTTAACAGGCAACATGGTTGCTGAGGTACCTCTCTCTACTGACAGTCTCTTCTCCTCATACACTATCTAGTTTTACCATAAGAGGCTAAAATTCAACAGAATGCTCCTCTAAATTCAACGAACAATCACCATTAACGCATCCAAATGACTGAAATATGTCATCAATAATAAAAGAAGAGCGAATTGCAGTGATATCTTAGCGCAATCAGTCAAGAACTTAAGATGATCTGCAACAAAAGTGCCAGCCGATAAGTACATCAAATTGTTTCTATTCAAGAAGCAGTATGTAACTCCTCTAGCGATACTTACATCATCCTCCAAACAGCTTCTACACATATTAAGCACTAAAGAAAAACACTTTAGACCGCTAAGCAACAATTGGTCTCACTTAACGCAACGCTGCAGTAACGATATCGTGATCAACTTGCCCATTGTCACTACAATCTATTACTAGGTATGATGGCAATCCGTTAGGGAAACATGAAGCTAACACCACGGTTGCAACACCTATAAGAAAGTTGTAACCGCAATCGAATAGCTGTGTGCAATTGTATTAACAGCCGCATTCGGAACAGATGTAACGCGGCGAAATTATGAATGCTTGAAAGCGAGAATGTTATTGATGCCCGCAGGTGTCAACAATATTGCCCAAAAGGTACGCTGTAGCTCCGATGCAATGTGCCTCATGCAGTGAGAAATCTGAGTTGTGCTTTCTTATTCGACATTCATTCGTCATGGTTGCATTTGCCTTAGAACGTAACAAGTTTGTTTTGAGAGATTTCTTAGAGTAAAACAAACATACTAGAGACACCAAAAGTTCTTATACTCGTGACCTTGATGGATCAGCGCATATCTCTTTCTCCTCACCCCCCCCCCCCATTCCCTTCCAGCTCAGAATTTAGCAAAATTAAGGTAGCGCTTCAGAAAATGGATTAAAATAACGACACTATAGGGCTCTAGAGAAAAATCTTATAGAAGTCGAGCAAAGGATGCAGAAAGCATATCTGATAATGCAATTCTCGAAGGCACAGTTACTTATCTCCTCCAACATACGAATAAAAATTTGCCGCCTCAAAAATCGTGCAGAAATTTTGGTGACTCACATATAGAAGTGAAATCTGTCCGGAACCATCAAAATCGAAATTAAGAGCGGATACCCAAATCTGATTTTCATTGGCATCACAATCACGAGCGCTGTGGCAGCGAATTTTGGTTTTTCAACACTTGCACGCTGAAATGAACACTTCTTTCATAGCCGAAAAGCTACTCGGAAAAAAACGATTCCTAACAACTTTTTTGCTCAAGCTTTCAAGTTGACTGCACGACAAATATCTCTGATGGCTTATTAATTAATGTGCAGCAAGTTTGGCCGAATAGCATGTGGTTACTTTTGATCAAAGATGCATCTTCAGTAAACCTCGTCCGCTTCCCGACCGTGGCCACGGTCCGGAACCGGATGAGATTTAACCAAGATCATTCGAATTTTTCCTTCCTAATTTCTCAAATTGAGTGGTGATTGGCAACAAATTCTGAGAAGTCAGAAAATTCAGTTACAACTGGACTATAGGAAAAGCTCGGAAAGAATTGAAAACTTTGCAAAGAAGCACTGAAAAGGATTGGGAATTCCGGAAATTTCGAAGGAAAATCGGAGGAGCTTTGTCACCGTTAAATCATTCGACCTATTTTTGAAAACAAACTTAAATGGAACTATTGTTTGCTGCATGAATAGCTAAGAAACCCTATGTGCAATTTTAGAAAAATAAACGATGAGCATAAATCAATCGCAGCCCCAATCTATGCCCCAGAACGCAAATGCATCAACAGCAACAGAGATTGAACGGATCGTAATATTTAACCATTGAGTGTGAAAATTCCATATTCTTCCGATCATTTGTATATGAAGTGCTCTATCATAAATTTCTTGGCGTTACTATATTATCAAGCGTGTGATTTCAAGTGAGGTTTCTTGAAGCATTGAAAATGTTAAAACTTCTATACGAATGAATTTGATTTTATTCGACTCTATTCGAAGAGTGCTATTTAAATATAAATAAAACAAATGTGGTTTCAATTTTGCCTGTCATCTGCCGGATACTGAAACAACAGTTCATATATATTTAATGGCTAATATTTTCGTTTTATCACAATCGTTTCTCGAAAAACACTCCAAATCTCAATGCGACAAGAAATAATAAAATTGCGAAATCTGCCGGAATTAAGGGAAAGAATTATGCACATAAATCGACCAAATGTCCTTCTCTCTTCTAGGATTAAATGAAAACAATGGCGCAAAGTGATTCTATTCTGAAATTGGTCGAGATGGAAAAGTCACAAGCGCCCACTTTGAGGAAACTATTTGCCAAGGTATGAATTGTTTCATATTTGAAATGTTTAAGAATTACCGATAATGTAAAAATTAAATTCATCGACTTCTGGCTTTCCGCTACCATATAAGAAATAAAGCAAACACATAGGAATGACGAAGGTGTTTTTGGGAGTGGAAGTGGATAGATCCTGGTCACGCAAGCAGCACTTTTTTGAGGTAAAGTGGACTCGTTTGAAAGCGTTTAGCTTGTGAAAGACAACCTCGCAACGAGTAGAACATAGCACGGTTTTGTGTGCTATTCCACGCATACTTTTCCGAATTAGTGCAAGGAAGCTGAAAAATTCGCAGCAATTCAAACGCGGTGAATCCGGCGCATTATACTATCATCGATGTAGTAGTTATACGAAGGCGACTTCATATCTCAAAAAAATTTGAGTGCTTTAACCGTTCACCGAAAAGATGAAGCAACGTTCTGGAAATTAGTTCAAGCTCGATCGACAACGACTTTCCCTTGACGAGTGCGCTTAGTGTAGCTGATGAAAACGAACCACAGTAAAAAAAGAAATGCAATTTTGTCTATTTCCGAAAAGACTGATCCGAATGGGGTTACGGGTCACCAAAAATTCTCACGCAAGCATCACCTAGAAAAATTTGGAACAAAAGAAGAGACGTTCCGCGCGACATTCCTATTGATTTTGCCGTTTTTATAGGCGTCATCTCGGCATCTGATCAGATAAATTCTTTTTCTTATTTCAACTCATTTAGATCTCTATGTTTTGTTTGACGCACTTTGTTGTGCAATTATTCGTTTACTACGAGTGAATATTTTCCAGTTAACTGCTTAGAACTGCTTATATATTCGCACTTAGAACGCACTTAGAACTTGACGCACTTAGAACGCACTTAGAACTTAGAACTGTTAACTGTTTATATATTCCACCAAGACTTAAAAATAGCGTCTGTGAGTCGAATATCACTTCGGTCGCTATTCGAAATTTCAGAATCGATCGTCCCCTGTAGCCTAGAAGAATTCCAAGAATGCCAACTTACGTCGCTAATTGCAAAAAAAAAGGCCGCCTCTTAGAGACTCATCGATGGAAATTTGAATTTTTATCTTTTAATACTAAGCAAGGTTCACAATTCGGCGTACTCTCAAAGATGCGGTTAGCGTTATTTTGATGAGTGTTAGTTGAAGAGAATGTTGGCGAGCTGAATTTATAGATGGCGGCCGAAAGTATTTGACCACTTAGGATCTTCATAGGCTAAGTGCTCTTATGAACCCACTCTTCACAACTCTTCACGCTTATGATCGCAATATCGATTTTTAAACATAAATCGTCGTTAATGAATGTTATTTAATGAAAAAGATTAATCGTATAAGCACCACGTATGCACGCATGATTTGTTCTTCTAAGGTCATAGTCATGCATACTCCGTTATTGACAGCCACATTTGTCGCAAAACTGAAAGATCAAAAAGGATACGTCGATGGCCTGACGGGAAATAAAATGAGGGAATGGGGAGGAACATATGATGAGGTGAGGAGAAAATCAGTCAACCTCACTGGAAAGTCGTCATGTTTTCAAGAGAAAACATTCGACAGTTTTTTCATCTAATCGCATTCGCCCTATAATCAAACTAATTGCAGAATAGATCGATTCTGATATATAAACTAGAGCATCGCTGCCACAATAGCGAAATCTTTCGCGACTTCATGCGTAAAATATGCGACCTCAATTTTTTAGGGCAAATACGAGAAATTCTCCAATTGGAAATCATCATCAGCTTCTTTTATATTTGTGATCTTATGAAATGTTTTTGTTCAACTCTATCTGAGGTATTTGTTTGGAAAACTCAACACCAATTAGTTAATAATGAGCACAAATATCACTTCCTCGACAATTGATTTGCTTTAAAGCATTAATCATAAGGTATTTCTATTGACCTAATAATTAAATTCTCACAAACCATTATGACCAAATTGCCAATCAGAATTTTTCTGATAGCATTCTGTGGCCTAAGTAAGGTAATCAATTAATGAACAAACAAACCAAACAAACTAAACTAGACAAAACATGATAGTGTACGATAATGAGGGGACTTCCGGGGAATTAAACTGAGATCCGAATTTTTATTGTGCTTTTCGCGAAATGACCAAATGGAAAGAAGCACAGGTTCAACTTAGAATCAACTTGGAAAACAACATGAAATCATAAAGTCACGATGTATATTATTCTTTAAACGAAACATGAGTTTCGGAGTTGATCCTGATTTCAAGGAATAGCCGAGAACTTGCTCTTAGTGTGGCACTTATTTTTCCTAATATTCGGTCAAGGTGCATATAATACAGCCATAGAAAGTCCATCACAGAAAGCATTTGGCATTCGTTGGATACTACAAATATTCAGATCGGATTCCATTCCAGGTAACGCAAAAACAACACACATAGACGTGTAAACTACGGCATCTCGATCAGACAACCAAAGGAAGTCATAAGAAGACTATCGAAGAGTGTAAAAAAAAAAACAACAAAAAAATCTCATCAAAGAAAAAAATACGAAAAGTGAAAATTAGCGATGGCAGATTTTTCTTGAAAAAAAAATTGCAATCGATTCCGCCAATAAGTTCAATTTAATTAGCAAAATTTCCAGCATTGTATAGTAAAATCATAAAATTTAACTCAAAATGGAGAAAAATTTATTAACAGCAGCGATCGTCATAAATTTCGTTAATACTCGATATCGCTAACGTTAGAAACAAAGATATTATATAGAAAATTTTAATCATATGTCACATAGGCTAAATTTGTTAATTTGCGAAAATATCGGCGCATAGATCGACACAGGTATGAATTTCAGTGCAGATTCCCGTCGAGGAACAAATCCCAGTATGTGTGAACTCTTATATTGGAGATGTGTTTTATTCTTCAAAAGGAAATAAATTCCTGAATAAAAGACAATACCGTTTCGATATGTGTAAACAATGCGCATGAAGGTATACTTTCAAAAAAAAATCAAAAAAAAATCGTATTCTATTGAAGGATAATAAAAATAAATAGCAAAAATTTAACAGATTGAGGATGGCTATGAGAGATGTTGAAGTCAGTGACGATGCAATCGCAACAATGGTTGCAATTGTTATTATGGATAAATATGTCGAACGTAACCCTCTTATCGCACACAAATATTGTTGCCGAAAAAAATGCATTTTATTGAACATGATTGCAATCACAACAAAACGGTACTATCGTTCACAAAAAATAAACATTTATATTATCCTCAACTATTGAATTGCTCCCCTCATGATGCTCAAATAAGTGCATGCAATACATTATTATCACAGCTGTTAATTAATTTTTGGATTTTTTTTTGCTAGGAAGATGGAAGATGATGTGACCTGGAAATGCTGAAATCAATATTTAAGCTTTTGTTGACGTCGAAATTCACTAAAATTTAGCAAAGAATTTCATTTCTTCACTTGCAGTTAAGATTACAACTTTTCCATCGAATGTCAGATCATGATGAAATTTCGGAGTAAGGTATGTGGCCATGCTAAGTCAGGTAGAATTACCTGCCTATATGCAATGCAAATTCTGGTAGTTTCTAGAAGGCTGAAAAATCGCCTTTTTCATTCGTTGATAGAAACGTTTCTTCCAGTGGTCTCAAAATTGAACTTTCAGGCCTTAGGGGACTAGCAAAAATCCACCACCAATTTCATTACGATACAAAAATATGGTGGTACAATGTGCTCGCTGAGATAGCGGAGGAGGTAGCGGAGTGACACAAGCAGTCAAGCGATGGATTTTATTAGAATAATCAGCAGCAATAACAATCAATGACAACACGAGCTACAATGTCACATTCATTTGAACAATGCGCGAGCAACAGCGGAAATAAAACATATGCCCCGCCTAAACATGGATTTTACCTCATCTGAACTCTACGCATACCACCTGCTATTAACTATCCGTCATAACGTTAAATCCTCAACTATGTTATGGATGAAATTCGTAAACGGCGATGAGAGTTAATTTATAAGATAACGATGTGAAATATACATAGTCCTGTGCAATAATAATGCATTCATTCCAAATGATGAGGCGAAAAAGTGATTTTTCATTAATAAATGGAATTGATCGATTCATTAAAAATTTTCGTCAAAAATTGTTAATTCCATCAGAACTCGTATAGATATGTGCACTGTTCAAAAAAATTTTCTATACATTAACGTAATTCTTTAGGAGTTTATGAGAAAAGTAGAAAATAATGAGTTTTCAACGCAATATTTATAAAAATTAAAAAAAAAACTGCAAAAAGAAATGATAGAAGAGCAAACGCACTTTTGTAATTCTTCTCATAACTCTGGCAAATATTATAGACTGCCAACAAAAATGAAATATACTCATATTCTCGCATATTTCATTAAAAAGAAATGTTCGGCGAAAAAGTCATTTTCCTATCCGATCGTTTCTAAAATGCTAAATGGACGAGCGCAAAATGTACGATATTTTTTATCATTGCTGCACTTTTAAAATCATTAAAAAAATTGATGAATCAATCTGAAAATTAGTAGAAGAGATTATCATATCGTTAAGAAAAAACTCATCAAATTTCGCGTGTCTAAATTTAATGTGTTTTATAAGTTGAAATCACCGGACAAACAGGCAGAATGCATAAACCTATATGGGGACATATTTATGCATAGACGCTACTCTGTGACAGGACATAGATGCTAAAATGCAAGGAACGATGATAATCTGTCAAAGATGTGTATGCATGTTGATCCGCTGATATGAGAATAACGCCTTCATTGACGAACAGACATAACGCGTTTAAAATATGCTGTAAAGCGACAACTAAGTAAAAATGCAGAAAATATGAAAAAGTAAGTTTGATAAGTAAGATTGTAATGTTGTAAAGTTGTAAGCATGCTGTAAGGTTGATAAGTAGGTTTGCATGAACGCTGCAAAATATCGAAAAATGCTAATAAGCGAGGACAACTCAAGTTAAATTATTTCAAAAACGCCTAAAGCATCAGATCATCGAGAAGTTGAGCCCTTGAAGACTTCAGTTGGCACCGCTTGACATAAGAATCGGGAAATAGACGTTTTACTCCCACTCGCTTTCCTGAACGTTTCCTGCCCATTTTTGAAGAAACCTTCTGCTTATCACAACAGCACAATTTTGATATTGCCATCTAAATGAAAAAATTCTACAAATAAATCGTTTTCTGCCGAAAGAACATTCTTCGGATCACCTAAGGCAACAATATCCTAAAAACTGGAGCTGGAGAGGTGTTGAAAGGACATTTGCCTTTTACTTTGGACGATGTTCATTTTTCGACTCAGCCCATTTAGGGTGCCTGGCTAATGAAGGACTGAATGGGGACAGAGCTAATACATCTCATACAGTCGGCGATCAAAAAGTAAATCTCACATTGAAATTACTCTCGTCGGATACCTCAAATGTCTTCATCGATGCATCGATAAACATGACCTTTGCAATTCCTTAAAAATATCTGGCTACGTTGTCGCTTGAAGGTGGGATGAGAGGTGAGAGAAAGGATGCAGCCTTTTCCCTCGAAAATTGGGAAAAAAAGGAATCTCCAACGAAACAGCTTGATAAGCTGACTATAACGACAATAGATACCTGCTATTGCACTGTAGAAAAAAAAAACCGCATGCTTGAATGCCAACAAAATTTCCGTTCAATTAAGATATGCCTCTAATCAAACCTCTAAAAGTATTAGTAAAATTATGACTCTTTTACATCAAACTGAAAGTGATTTAATGAGATGGTGACTAAAAAAAATTATCAATTTCATTTGGTTAGCAACTCTGTAATCAGTTTACCTCAAATTCTTTTCTTTGCATTATTTTCAATGAACTCTCAACTAAAGAATGTCCCATAAGTTCTTGCACTAAACTTATTTCGTAATAAAGTGAAAATAGTAAAAAGAATTTTTTCTGTGATTATTTTTATGGTGACTTTCAATCAGATCAAAAGTTTGCTCATCACTTTTTCCATTTTTCTTTTGGTATTTATGCGAGAACATTTCGATCATCGTATGAAAATATTTTCGCTAAAGCGCTTCAACAAGTACAGAAGAGGAACGGAAACTCGTCAGTTAGCACTTTTGCTCTTTAAGTAATAACACGCATCAAACGCCATCAGATTGATCGGATATACCGTGAAGAACGCTGAAATTTCTGTTTCTTGGCCCATTCTGATCTCAACTTATATGCAAAAAGACAAACATTTTTTTTTTCAAACACTGATGATCGGAGCGTTTTCTCAATATTTTGTTGTGAACTGTGCGTATGAACATAATCATACAAACAACGATCCCCACAACGTCTGACTACTGTTGAACAATAGGACGACTGCTACGACCTAGAATCTATATTATCCATGAACGCAGTCTCCACAAAACCTTTCGACGTGAGAGTATCTCAGCGGAGGTCGCAAATCTTCATCCGTGAGGATAAACTGATCCAAGTCGAGCTGAATTGTTTGAGAAATATCATATCCGCATCCACACTTAGCTCACAGTACTGCGAACGAGTCGCCGGGTCACGAAGGAAGGTGACAGGCCCGTCCCCTTAGACTCTCGATAAATCAAACGAAAGGAGGGTCAAGCAGCTTTACTGAGGCTGTATCCAGCGAAGCAAGTGGCTGATGTTGTTCGGTTTTGAACACCTCTCGCTCTATGTCAAGACGCAATAATGCCACAAACATCATTCGGAAAAAATGCGGTCTCATTGGCTTTCTATGATAGGCGAAAGCAATGTCGGAGAAACAGATACAATATGTGTTCTTGCTATTGCGCCCATCTAATCAGCTAGTTTTGTAAATCGTCAATAAATAATGCAAGACGCCCAATAATACACTGATATTTTTAGCACACAAGCGCTCGAACAAACAAATTTTCCTCACAATAATCCTTCTTAAACACTTCTATATTTGCAAAGCGCACTACAGCGAGGTCGCCGTTGTGGTATGCAAAAGTTCGTCTATTATCTGTCGGGCAGCCCTAATTTACCAAATATCAAAACTGGCCTTTCGAAGTCCAGTGAGCATAACGTATTTCAAGTTTGAAATGAGCTAGAGGCATCACAATGCGGCTGGAAACCTAGATATCCCTTGAGCATTGAGGTTGCATTTTGCGCCGATTGGGTTGGAAAAACGAGTTTTTGTGAGATTATTTAATCGTCCATACATCTAAACTATCGCAATATTGCAGATGTTTTATTGTTCATCGGTGATTTATGCAAAGGGCTAGTCCAATGAGTGATAGTATAAAAGCCCAGTGATAGTATATTGTGTCAGTTCTTCGGTTCTCAAACATGAGTGGTTGCAAAATGCGGAACAAACAATATAAAATTCTATATGTAGGTTTCTAAACATTGCAACTGCTCTTGAAAGCCTGGATATTCGGTGGATTATTACCTCAAATGTTTGCGATGACCAAGTCATGACATAGACGAACATAGATGATGTCTATCAAATTTGCTAACTGTGGCTTTAGCTGTGATTAAATTACAACTACCAAATATAAAGGCACACTCATAAACTGCGACACATAGAGATACATCGCAATTTAATCTGTGGATAAAGTCGCAAAAAACGCATGAAACGAAACGTTTCCTCTGGTTGAACAAGAGCGCAGCGAACGTGAAGTTAATGTTGTTTTCCAAAATTCATTTACATTTGCTTTTTTTCATTCTTGATTCAATATGAAACAGTAACATAGCTTCCAATTCGAAATGATAATAGACAGAGATAAGAGGAAATGCTTGAAGAGGTAACGGATGACTGCCTTCTGGTGTTTTCTGAAAACCGAGCAGGCTGCTCGCTAAGATGCAGTTGTTCGACGTGAATGCAGAAAAAAATTTGTCGCCGTTTAGTCGACGTGTCGAGACAGTTGTAGGAGAGCAATGCGACAGACCGTATCTATAAATAAAGAGGGCAAAGAGTGTGCGGTCGACGGTCCCCTGTGCAAAAATGACGAAAATGGTTCACCTTCGTGCCAACATATTTTCGACTTCACGCTGCGCATCGGACAGTGAGCACAGTGGAGTCCTGCGAATAGCTCGAGCACGGCTTCCTCTTCGCTGTGAAATGATAGAGTGTAAGGGATCAACAAGAAACGGCATTCTTGCATATTGAGGTGGAACGTTTAAACCAATCCGTATTAAGCATCTTCCTTAAAAACTTCATACACAATATCGCGGAAAGACAAACCTGCGTACTTCTTTCAGTATTAATGTCCGATAAGATTTTCAGTGCCGATCACGAGAGCGATCAATTAAGGGAACTGATTCAATGCACTGAAAGCTTATTTATCAAGAAATGGAATCGGAAAATACAAACTGATAAATACCGGTAATACGGGGAATTTGGACTGGCAGGGAGCGACGACTTCAGTGCAACGAAGAAGCGAGACGAATGATGAAGTGGAAACACGGCAGCTGATGTCCGTATGGAACGGCTAACAACAACGCATCGCTGCATTACGCTCTCAAGCAGCGTACTCTTTGCTGTGTCGCCAAGTGGAATGTAAGTTCCAGCAGCCAGCATTGCACCCGGGAAGCAAATTTCAACTTCATTTCCGTGCCTATTTTTCATCTTTCGGCTGTCTTTAAATCTTAAATAATTTCTAACAGGAAACTAGATCAGCTACTCCAGATAACAATAGTATCAGACTCAGACAATTCCTCGAAAAATTGTCAAAGCTCCACTAAAACCAAGCAAATTTAACTACATTGGAGTTCCATAGAGAAACTATCAAACAGCATTTCAACGAAAAGAAAATAAGAGAAGAGAAAAAGATGAGAGAAAAAGCTTCCACAGCGCTATGCTGCGTTTATTTCCTAAGCATTCCAACTTGCCACCAAAATGATAACAATCCTACATTTTGAGGCGAAATACCTAACTTCTAGACGTAGCATATTTACAAGTGAGAAAACGTTTGCCTAGAAATCTTCGTGTCCAGGAAATGGGCTTAACTTTGGAATCTTGAGATTTTGTTACGCTGGAAATTATACGCATATTAAGTGTTTATTACGATTACCTTCTCATAAGTAAGGCACAAAACGATAGCGCTTTCCATCCAATTTCAGTCATCTCCACTGAAAAAAACCTCCTTTACTACCTCTTATAAGCAGAAGAGACAATGATGGCTTTAAATAAGCCGAATAGGCGAATAGTGGAGGAGCTGAAGGTTATAAGTAATGGATGCATACGGAATTAATTAAAGCTAAATCGCACATATTGTTTGAAAATACTGCCATATTTAAATGCTGCAATGCCTATTTGTTTGTATGCGTTTCAGATCGCAGTAATCATTAAAAACTGCCGTTTCTTTCTTTTTTTTCATCCTCCAAGAAATATTCACCTAAATCGGCGTTTTTGGTGTCCGTTCTTTTCAACAATTAGGACCATGAAAAGATTCGCACTACCCGGACAGATTTCTTTGAAAAGTGCTAATTCAAATTGTTTTTTTTTTCTTCAACATGAAGGTCATCGCCATCACAGAGTTCATTTGAATAGTACAACATCCCGACACCGTTTTTCCTCGCCGAATGAAAGACCATCACCAAATTCGTCCACTGGATTTTTGTAAGTGAAGCGAAAAAAAAGAAAGAAAATTAATCAACACGGCATTGAATCTATCTTTCTAATGGTACGTTTATGGGCAATGAGCAGTGCATTAGAATTCATAACAGCGGGAAACGAGTGCAAACATGCAGATAGCGCTGCGCATTGTGGCCAACGTCATTAGTAAACACAACGGACAAACTGGAATACTTGGAACTAAAAATAAGAGAGCTCATTGAAAATATGTAGGATAGATAAAAATAGAAATTCTGATACGTACAGATCCCTCTCCCCATTCGATACCCACAGGAAGAGCGAGTCGATGATTCATATGTGTATGCGCGATGTTGATAACACGTGTACATCGTTGTTACATACTATTTTTAGCGAGGGACTATGAAAGTGCTGCTGTTCTACATGGCTCATCCCTAGCACGTTTGAGTCAATAGAAGTCAGGGGTGATGCTAGTGGATGTCATCGACCGATACGCAGAAGCCATCCTGCGAAAAATGAAAACCTTCAGCAGCAGCTGAGCAGCACTCAGAGTTGGTGCTTAAATGCTTAGATGATAAAGTTGCTTGGATCATTTTTTATAGAAACGATCAAAAAATTATGAGCAAGAGTTGTGAAACAGACGAAAAAAGATGTTGAGTACTTATTAGGCGTTAGCAATCTCGCAACATGAGGCAATGCTCGTTAATGATTGCGGAAATGTAGTTGGATATAACCTGCACCTATCGTTATTTGTGCAGACTGGAGTAGGCATAAGTGAAGCAATTATCCAGACAGCCTGCTGCTGCGATGGTCAGAATACAAGCAGCTATGAGACGCAGTACAATATCTCATACGCTTAATGTCAAGTAAGGTAATGCATGTCGCGAAAGCGAGGAAGGAAGCTATTCAGCCAAACAAGATGATGTGCAGCGAACGGCTAAAAGACACTGAGCGATGAAAGGGCATCTGATTCAAAGTCTCCGATGAATGGACGAGTGTATGGCTATGACTATCGAATGGTCAAAGAAGGGACGTCGAGTCAACAGATGTCGAAATGTGAAAAGCTTGCACTTTCCACTTCGATTAAAGATATCTTCAAATGTGAGAAGCTTTAACTAGCATCCCTATTGAACAAATGTCTCAAATATGAAAATCTTGCATCTGTATGTACTTCACTACCTATATAAGCATGCGTTTAATAGTTGTCGGCATTAATCCTGTGTTTTCTTCGATTTTGTTGCACGTACTCATGATTCTCATGGCTTTCTTCTTCGCCATGACAATCATGGCGAAGAAAACGCAACTAGAGATAATAAGAAACAACTCAATCATATTCAAACTATTTTTGGATGTATGATAAAGGTTTAAAGCCTCATAAATTAATTTAAAAAGCAATTCTGCGTCATCAAATAAGATTTTCGTGTGTAGTGCTACATTCTCTAACGTTTACCCTCAGGATCATGTCAATCAACGGCTACCTCAACAAGAATAACTACTAGGGAAAATTCAGATGATAAAAGTGCCATACGATAAGCGCACTGCTCACATAGCGGGATATTTGTGCTACCGGATGCTAGCTAACCTTCAGCAAGATGTGCTAAGCCCGTAGACACAACAATCTCAGATTCGCTGCTCAATCAGCAGAGGAATGCGCTCGATTCACTATACAGGTAATACGCTCTACCGCATCAACAATGAAACGACGCTGATGCGAGCAATATACAGGTATATACGATGAGATATAACTATTCGTAACTGTATCATAAATATTAATCTATACATCGACATTAACGTATAGGAGTAATACAATCTGCATTTGTTTGTTCGTCTATGCGCTTTTCTGCATAATCCGTTAGTACTCACTAGTCGAGTTCCTTTTAAATTTCTTTTAATTTCCTTCCATATCTAGTTTACACAAATGATAAGACAATCACTAATTTATCCTCCCCGCCTAATGAACAAGTTTTTACATGCTGGGAAACGTCAGCGGAGTGTTGTTAATTTAGTTGCTCTTCATTTTTGATTTGTTCCCAATGATACTTCACAGGATTAAAAAAAAAAAAAAAAACTATCGATAGAGTAAGCGCTAAGATAGAGCACCGAGACACATTCCTCTCAAAGAGAAGAACTCCCAGTCGAGGGAATATAGCTGGAAGCAATATTCGTTTTCATATGAAACGATCGGTTGTTCACAAAAATAGAATCCGATATGCATCGTGTATGCCACCTTATTTGCACGATCTGATTAATGCTGCAGTAAGTGGGTTGACTTGTTGAACGTTCATCGATAGAAGAAGTGAGATGAAGTAGCGATTGATGATAGATCACAAATGATGTCTCTGAAATTAAAGACAGTCGTCATTTAAATAACATTTACAAAACGAACGCGGGAAGAAACAGCTGTCATTTATCGAGCTCACCATGCACTCTGCCACTGATCTCAACTCTCCAATGAAAAGTCCGAGAATTGAGCAAATAAAATATCGAGGATCGATTTCGATTCGGTTAATCGTAAAGAAAAATCACGAGCGCCAAATGTGAACTGCCCGAACTAAACATTCGGGCATTTATTAAAACCAGCATAGCTGTGGTAAAATAAGTTAATTTTTTGTTGTCTTTTAAACTTATAGCATCCTTCTAAAGAACAAAGTGCGGTGCAAGTGAGTGTGAAAACGTTTGCAGTGAAGCCAACAGAACCAAAACTCAAGGAAAGGCCAAAGATCAATCAAGGTCAGGTGAGTGAACGGAAGGTTCAACGTTGCAAGAATATTACGAAAGATTATGTCGCTATCGTATTGAAACGCGTTTCCAGCGAGATCCTAAAAGTGAAATGAAACGCAAAAAGTGCCTAATGCATTCGATGAAGCACAAATGGAGCATTGATATAGGCGTATCAAACATGCAAACGCGTCTGTTTATGTGTTAATAATACGCCAGCTATTGCTGCCAGCTGCTTAGTTGAATGGTTGGCTGTTGAGTTTATCGGAGTGAGATAATTTGGTATTACTCGCTAAATTTCAGCGAAAAAAGGATCAACACGCTTGCTGCCAGCCGCCCAAACCGACAACACAACCAAACAGCTAAAGTGAAACGCTTTCTCGAAGTATGCCGGAAGGAGCGAATAACGCTTCGCTTCTGTACAAGCGAATCATATAGGTGACACGAAATGCACTTTTGCAGTAGCATGCAAAAATTCTTCGGTGATCGTATTTACCGAAAAACGATATTTCTGGACAATTCTGGAGCTCGAAAGCTTCGAAACGATCTGGAAACGTGTATGGTAATTCTAGATTTGTTGACAATTTGCGCTTTTGCGTCCCCCTTAGCTTAGCGACTAATCTGATAAGCTGTCAACAAAGAATGCGACATGCGGAATAAGGCATTCGTATTTTAACTGATAAGACTATTCGAGCAAATTTTCTAATGACATTCGTGATCTCACCGTTGTAAAATGAAGATTCGACAAATGCAATATGCGTGAAAGTTTCCTGCTAACTATTTATGCTTAAAGCTTTTTTCGAAGTTGATAGATCTGAACGAAACGGTATCGAAGATCACGTGGATTAAAATCACCAAATTTCGCAATCCTGGCTAGCGATTACCGAGCTGAAATTCCAACTGGTCTAGAAGTAAACGTATATACATATCGTTGATGCTATTAAAGACATTCCACGTAGAAAAATAGCTCAAAATTTAAGGCAAGAGTAAATTCGGATATGGGAAAGAGGCTGCTTAGAACAGGAAATCTGGCCGTTGTATTGGTAAGTTTTGGCAACTGCACTTTTTATATCCTCATTAAAAACCTCGTAAATTTTCAGAGAAAATTTCAAGCAGCATCAAGAATTCACAGTAATCAGGGAACATCGCTCTCAGAGAAATTCCACCCATCTGACTTCTGCAACATGCTGAACAACAAGGACAAAGCATACGTGTAAATGCTTGAGCAGGTGTGCAAAAACACATGACTAATCGCCCTTTTCTATTGATCTGACATCTTCGATTTTATGTACTTAGTCATTGAAGTATTTTCTGATCGTCTCCGATATGAAGTCTCATGGCTGTTCCGAAGCAGTGAACAAGATACCGTTTACAAGAACAATGCCACCGTTGCTTATATCACATATCATTAAATGATTCCGATTTTCCAAACAATTTAATTCACTCTTCAGTGCAGAAAAAAGTCGTTTTAGCTCTATAGCATAAACTAATTAAGCATGATAGATGCAGATGTAAGTAGCATATATCACGAACAAATTAAACATCTACTAGCGGCGAAGAAATGCGCAATAGCTGTCTCTCTGACCACTTTTCCATTACAATGTCCAATAAATTGCACGCACAATAACTTAGAAGTGATGACCGTTAATGAGCGAAGAAATGTGGCATTACTGAGTACGCCGCAGCAAAAGAAATGATCACTTTCTTTGACGAAAATATTTGCAGAACCAAAAATATATGTATAAATTTGGAATAAACACCACTTGTGTTCCCCCGGATGTAAAATTTGACTTACAAAGTTTGACTTGTACGATCTCTATAGTTTGAAGCTCAAGCGTGGAAAAAAACATCGAAAGGAATTTTGTTTCCATTAGACCAACCCGCATCGGTCTACTTGCAAAAGCTGGACAAACCCTATTGATTTTGAATAGAAAAATGCGGATTTAGAACATTTAATTCAGTGCACACCGCTCACTTGTGGATGACAAATCCGCCGTACGCATACAAAGCTGTCCATTTAACCGATAATTGGCATACGGACGCAGTTCTCTGTTTATGTTCAAACCAAATTTCAAACTAACAACTACTACTATGTGCTGAGTAACGTTAGCTTTTAAATGGCATCTTGTTTCGAAGTGAAATCCATAACAGCAGCATGGGCATATATAGCTAGACGCCTCTGTAAACGCTTTTACCCTCAGCTTTTTCTATGTCCACAGTAGCAATCCGTGTGGACGATCCACGTTAACGAAGTTGAAGATACAGTTCACAGCTGATTGGTGATAGTGGTAACGCCATACCTGGATTGCTCAGACCTAAGCATTTTGACACATATTCTTGAAGGTCTTACGAGCCTTTCCTGATTCGCTGTGCTGACTCCATGGTCGAAAGTTACACACCACTGCTCTGGAGGAGCGAACAGTGGAAGTAACTTTCCATCTTACCTTTCCGCCAATTCACCGACCTAAGAAACATTTCACTGGTGTCTCCAGGTGATCTTTCACCATTATATAGGAATACTGACCGACTTTCTTTTTATAGAACTCTCGAACAGCTGAGATGAAGGAACTCTCGAATATTCCGATACCTTCACTACAGTATGAAATATACAGCGGTGAACTCTCACTTTGCAATTTCCTGTTTTTTACAAACGCACAGCCCATACACTATGCGCGAAGCTTTACATCACTCGCGTCCATATTGGAAAAACCGAATAGTGCCTTCGCAGGTATAGATTCATTACTTAATACAAAAGACATCCCCACATGTAAAGATTCATTCCTACATGCGCAGCGCTAAGTTCAGCAGAAAAATGTCGCTGTCCAGGACATTTCAACAATTCAACGGCAACCTACAGTTGCTTATAACGAGATGAATAAGTGTAGTAGAACAATAAATCCATCACATACTCCAAATATTCTTATACCTTGCTCCAACAATTCGCACATAGCAGCCATCGATTTATCTCGAATAATACCAGGAGATTCTTGAACCCCGATTTTTGAAAGACACGCTGCCGAGGAGGCAGGAGGTGGTGGCTTTCCAGGAACTGCAACAAGTTGCGACGATAACACACATCGCCTAGGACTTAAGGCAAAGCAAACTTCATGGTTATCCTGATGGGAGAATGGACAGCGACTCCGTAAGAAGAAAAGGTTCACCTTTTCTTGCGAGATCATCCGAATTTTAGATGCGGTGGAACAAACTCGGGAAAAAAACATCAACTGATCCAGGGATAATTAAATCTAGGAAAATCGATAAACTGCACTCGACTACCAAAAAAAAAAAAACATGTAAATGTGTTATCAAATAATCAGCCTCGTAAACTCCATAAAGCGCGGTGTGATAAGATGAACAAATGGTCGCATCAATGAAGAGCAAAACAAACTTTGAGGAAAGTCGAGAAATGAGAAAAGATCGAAGTTATAATCACTGATCATAATCGCATAGAACATAACTTAGTACAGCGAATACTCGATATGATTTCACAACTTCATTTGCGCTTAGTTTATCACAGCACATGGGAGTTTATCACTAAAGATACGAGCAATATTCGTGAGAAAAGATTACGAATTGAGGGGTAGATGGTGAGCTGTTACATGAAAGTGGTAGGTGACTAGTGAGTGTTCAGGTGTCAGCGGTAATTACTCACGAATAAAGCCACGATATCACATCTATTCAATGGCGTTAAACAAAGCAACGAAAAAAGTAATTAAAACTTTCTGAGTTAAGTAACAAAGCGTGGCGCCGTCAATAGTTAAATAAGGGTAAATGAACAAGCATCAGAAGAGCGATTCGACTTCACTAAAGACAGTTACACTGTTGCCAACGTTCAAAAACCAGCCGCCATAAGAAACGCCACAAATGAACGCACTTCGATCGAATTTCTTCAGCGAATTCAGAATGGCCTACTTTGTATATGCGTTCGGCATCTGAGTGATGTCATCGAATGTCAGATCGTATCATTTTTGAAGTTGAATTCATTTTGCTCATAGATCATCGTATCATCTATAGGCGAACATAATGCTTCAGACATATTTTTTAAGCATATAAAACGCCCTAGATAAAACCTATTTGTTGCTTGGAAGAAAAAAGAATTCATGGAGACATTTGAACTGGCTAACAACTCGGCTTCTAAATCTCCAAATAGGCAGTTTATGCTTTTGTTTTGTAAATGTCCACAGAGAACTTTAAAGAGGAACTCTTTTGCAAGTGCATGATACATACAGGCTCATCTGATGAAACCTTCTTCAACAATAAAATGAAAAATCACTCTTAGAGAATGAAACGTTCATGAATAGTGCGCTTATTTTACTGCATGTTCGACTACAGTATAGATTATACAAATTGTTTGGCCTATGCGTAGCTATTTATAGTTAGGTATGGGACGCCATTGCATGCAGCACAATGTAGATTGCCGGCAGGCCAATTCTCTCGATGGCTCACATGGTAGCTATCGCACCTTTGTAAACGAAACCAGGAAAGAGAAGGGGATGAGGCATCGCCAACTTTACTAGTTTCTTAGAGTGCAAAGAACTAGCAGAGAATAGAAACAGAGAACACAGCGTAAGAAGCTAAAGAAATAAAAGAAGGAAAAACAGCAACATTATCCTCGCACGGCATCGTGACAGTTCGGAGCTGGTTGGAGGGCCTGACTCATTTGTTCCTGCCAAAATGAGAAGCACGGAGAAATGCAATGATTAAAACGGTGATTATAGCATGGTAGAAGGCAAAATAAAGACCTGCATATTTACTGAGTAGTAATGCACGGAATTGCGAGCATCAACTGGAACACTCGACAAGTGCACTGATATTTGGCGGCTTTTTAAAGCAGAGTCAATGAATCTCAACGTGAGGTCATGAACCAAAAAAAAATCTACGGGGTGTCCGCCGGCTGCCATGTCGCATGTGTAGAATGCTGCGAAGAAATGTTTCATGTAACGCTTTTCAAGAATGCCTTTATGTAATATTTCATGATATCTCCCTGCACTTTTGATCGAGTTGGTGGCAACATCCAACGGACAACCGACCTTAACCTCAGCAATCATTCTGCTATACCTTTCGGTGCCCGAAGAAACCTCAACGAACTTTTCGCTCTTCTCTCTCATGCTCACCATAGGCACCCTTCGAAAATCAATTGTGGCTACCAGTACTTTTTATTACCCTTTTAGGAAAGAAGATAAAAAAGGCTCAGGCAAGACCTCCGCGGATGGAAATAAGTGCATTTTTAAAATTGATTTATTTGTTTTCTATATGATATATATTTTATGCTACAAAAGCATTTCATACAAGTATATAAAATCCATGTATTATAGAGCATGCGTAAATGACCGTACGTATCTACTTATCAGTGCAGCCGCATAAATGAAAAAGCAATCGCTTCATTCTTCTTATTAATGATATCATAGCTGAGTATCATACATTAAAAACCTCAAACACATTTTTTTTTCAATGGTCATCTTCTTACGAAGAAATGAATATTAATGCTCTTCTCCCTTTATTAACTCTTTGCAAATCCTTGTTTAGAGGTGCAAATCATCTATAAGCCATCAGGTTCTCTATAGAATTTGTGCAATTTTCTGGAAACTTTTTTATTTCAGTGCTATTTCTCATTTTCAACCATTGCAATTCTTCTTGAGATTAGTACTGCTATTCTGGATCGCTTTAAGATTAGTACTTTAGGAGCGTTCTGTCCGTTATGAAGACTTAATCGTATGGAGTGCCAGGTAATAGTGGATACAACTTGTTCATCTATCAACAGCAGAAATGTGGAGCAAGCAGGCTGTGATGTTACTTGCAGGAAGCTATCGCCAAATGGAACGACATCATCAACAGTGCCCATGAGCTGCGAGTGACGAAGAGAAAGGTCGGCTATACATGTGCCGTTGCGATACGTTAGCAAAGGACCAGCACTATCGCAAAGTGTTGATTTATCCGCAAACGTCAGCGGGCTGAGATATTCGAAGAAAACGAGAACTGCTTCAATAAGCAACAAAAGTAGTTGACAATGCGATGCTAAAAGTGAGTTGGCATCAAAATCTTCTCTGAGTGCCACCGGGCCGATAAGTGCCGTTGATAATGGCCAGTTGAACGAGTTGTACACGCTTATATTCATCGTTATCTGTGGCAAGAAGCTGCTCAATAGTCTCAGCAGCACGTTCGAGCTTTGCCGCACAACGTTGTTGACTTGATTCGCTTGCCGTGATAAGCACATGCAATGGCTCTGACAAGTGCTCCCATCCAGTTTTGTTCTTTAGGCGTGCTTCTCTCCTCGAATCCTGTAGTCAGTGACATAGTGAGCATACTCCCAGTAACTGTTCCTTTTCAAAGGCGCGGATTCCTTACTGTCACCACACTTATCGGAACCATCACATCATCACCACTGAAAGGGTGGATTTTGCTAGATTTACTTAAGATCAGATTCTTTGTCGCTAATATTTCCTTAGGCGCAAAAACTTAAAAAGCACATCCCTGAGAGCATGAATGGAGTTGGCACCTAACACTGTATCATAGAACGTTATCCGCTTTCACGGAAACCGATGATACCTATGTGCAACTTAGTATTCTGTCTTACTCATGCAATGCAATGCATAGTGGGGATGTTTTTCCTTGAATATCTGTTGAAAACGCACTTTAACTGATCCTTTTCCTCTTATTAGAATGCGGCAATCGGTATCTGCTTCAAGTTGTCTTATAGAAATGCCTCGTGGACCGAGAATACGTCCAACATACTTGCATCCTGGACGACGAGGAATTGCAATCTTTCTTTGTAGTGTTACGGTGGTCCCCTCCGATTGAGATGATTCGTAGATCTGAAGAAAACTAAGCTATACCTAGTGAGAATTGCTCAACCTATCTCGATAATCCTCGTTTTGATTATCATCTTTTCGGATTTACTCTATCAATACAAGCAAAATGAGAATTCATGAATTAAAAATTACCGTCTGCAAGTAAAGAAAAATCTTATATCCTTATTCTTAAACAGATTTCTTGTTGTTCTATAAAGCGACTTTGAGCATTGCTCTGACGAAACCCACATGGGAACTGTTTGAAATGCTTTCTTCTTATGGCATATGTTTGGAATCGATATCATTTGTTGCTTATAAATATCTGCATTCATTGTTTCCTTTCGTATTTCCTTGGTAATATTGTTTAATGTGGCACAAAAATCAAATCTTCTTGCATATATTCAATGTGTTATTGGCGATCGATTAAAACTGTCGAGATGCGACCATCATCAACACATCGCTCGCACATATCCTTGAACTTAGCGAGAAAAAAACTTCAACGACTAGATCACTTCCTGTTGGTTTTTTCTCTTTTTTTTTTTTTGCTTAGCATAGGAAATTGAGGAGATATCCATCATTCAATACTTGTGACCTCATTTATCATTCAATATCAATGCGTCAGTCACTTTTTTCGTCTCTTTTACACAATCTTTTTTATTCTTCGTGCAACTATTGCAAAAATACACATCGCAACTAAATGTTTCTGCACATGCATGTTCACATTTAACCTATCTATAGTTCAACTTATCAATCATAAAAGCGTTAAACAGCATGTATACTATGAATGGCATGAACATCGTAGTGACTTTCGAATCCCCAATTTCGTCTCCCACTTTCAACTTTTCAGCTTCAGATGTTTAAACACATTAAAAAACTTGCTTGTTCAACCGGAATGGACTTAAACTGAAAGACCTGAAGGTAAATTGCTTGCTCGAAGCAATTCACAGCGACACTAATCATTTCTTCACTAAAGAAGTCAGAAGAACTGGTGAAGACAGTGATGTTTCTTTACTGACCACTTATATCGCTTTTTGCTTCCTCTCCCCGCATCTTTCACCTTGATTCACCAAATCCCACCCAAACTTCGATTAAGAAATGTATGTCGATAACAATCGCAAAATCGATTTCCTCTTCTTTGCACAACTGGTCTTACATATTCGTGAATGCATATTCTTGTAATCAATATGATCATATGCTTTTCATTAACTCTTATGCATATTTCGTTACGTGAACACAAGGTACCGAGTCGTCAACAGAATTGCTTCATAGGTGAATAGAAGCATTTTAAATTTGAAAACATTGTTTTTGCATGATTATATCGAGCATCTCGACGAATTGCGGGAGATGTCTATGACATTGCCGCGTTTCGAGCTACTTTCATGAATCGAGAAAGCATTTACGAAAAATTACGCAGTGATGCATAAGCATGAAGACAATCTGAAGCTATGAGGTCGAAGGGCGTTCCCAAGAATGTACAAACCTGGCGAACGAAGCGGACGTCCTTCGCACTTTTATTATCTCATTATCTCTGCAGGCTTTGCTGCAGTTATTAGGTAGAAAAGAAGATTATAGCGTGGTGCTTCAAATTATCGATGATATCACTGCTTCACAGAAACTAAAAGGCAGTCAGCAAAAGAAAAGATATGACCACATAGCTAGGACTACTTTGGAAGAGCATTTAAGGGTACCAAGAAAGCAAAAGTTCTATGGAAAACACATACATGAGAGGCAATAGGCGTCTGCTCAGCGTTGAGATTTGCCTCGTAAATTGTGTTCCAAACGCGATCGATTTCTGCTGCCAGTAAGGCTTGTGTGTGCCGAAACCCTCTTGTATAGTTCACTTCAACGGAGCACAGCATACGCATGTCTTTTAGCAGTTCGTCCAAGTACCTAGACAAAATGAACGCATGTCGTTGCGCCTAAGTGTGCCGCTGAACTTCAGCTAACATACTACGAAACTGCCAGAATGTAAGTGGGTGTAACAATGAGACTGTACCAGCACAGTGAACCACTGAACAGCGTTCTACACAGCTTCCAGTATAGGGTGGTGTGGGTTTGGAATAGCCTTCTGGACAATGTTGTAGAGACCCGGGATTTGACTGTATTTATGTATTGCCTAAAAGGTTTCAATCTGTTCTCCATTGTAAGAATGATTTACTGAAAAATCATCAGAGATGTGCCAGATTTTAAGGGAGTGAGGCATGCATGTGTCGAGACAACGTGTGTTTTGAAGTGCTGCTTTATGATATATTCTCCGACGTTTTTCCGATTATGCGCATTTCTTGTCATTGTAGTCTTCTTTGTTCTTCTATGAATAAAGAAGATTCTTTCGCAGACGTCTCCATCTTTCAATTAGTAAGTCAACGCAGGTGCAAAGTTACATTTGTAAAACGTAAAGCAGTAATGATGCATAAGGCGTTAAAAGACAGCAAGAACAGCTGCTGCACAAAGAGGCGGAAGGAGCTGTTAAGAATGAGTTATGTGGGGACGGTGGATAATGCGGCTCAGTCGATGGTGGATAATACGACCTAGTCGAAAGCAGAAAACAGTTTGAACGGTCGGATCAGTTATTGGATCATTTCATATAGATTTTTTGAAGGTAACTTGCGATAGTTATTAGTTAAGCGAGCAGGATGCAAAAGCGCATAGAGCGCCAAGTCCTCTGGCAAATGGCGGCTTTCCAGGAGTGCAGATTTTGTCTCCACTAATATATTAAAGTGTTAAAGCTTTGTAAGTATAGTAAAGTGTTTAAAGCCCCATTCTATTCTTATTTATAGAAGGGCTGCTCAGGTTGGTTGAACCAACTGAGTTTATCCATGAGCATATACTGATGGGCTCAACTTGCCCTGGCTCTAGTTAGGCGATTGTCCGATTAGGAATATGAATACGTCCAATCGACCTACACGTGTCTATAGGCAAAACTTGCTTATATCCAGACTGAAATAGGTTTAACTCATTGAACGAAGATCGGTAAAAGGTGACGCATTTAGCAAAAGCCGCCTGTTTTGTTAGCTGGTTGACCTTAGAGGTGATTGGGCATTCTCAACGCTGTGCAGAGAAGGCAAGGCTTGCTCTGTCGAATATTGGTATATTCTCACAGACTCAGCACTGCATGAAATCAGGCAGGCAAATATAATAGGGAAACTGGGGTGAATAATACAACAGTGAAAAAGGAGTTTCCTATTGGGAATGGAATACAGACTTGCCGAAGTAATCCATGTGAGTGCTCTCTGCGAATAGCTGTGTCGCCTTGAAATCGCACACAAAATTTCGATGAAACCACTTAGAAGAGCTAGATTTTCAGCATTTGACTAACTCCTCTCATCGCAAATTAACAATACCGCTGACTAGGAGAATTCGGCTCTAACCATTTCAACAAACTCATCATTTTGATAACCTATCATTGCCACAGCACCGAATGATCTTCATCTTACCAAATCAAGTATAACATCGATTTCAAAACGTATCATCAATATGAGCCTTTGAACATGGTGATATCGAAAGAAGTGAAAAACTATGAATACTGAGTCGTGTTGGCGAGCTCAGCGCATTTGTCTCTTGTGAAATAGCTCAGCTTGTCAACAGATCTCACCATAAAGTTTTAGGTAGGGTTTGCTGGAAATGCATTTCTCTAAAAATAAACAACTTTGCCTCAGAATCTTTGAATCTCTAACGTTCTCATCAGGCAACAAACTAAAATCTTCAGGAATGTATCTGCACCTTCATTGACCAGAATCTCCATTGATACCGCTTTAGAGAGCGTCAAAATAAGGAAAAGGCGCATTCGTGGAATAATTCAAGCAAACTGATGGAATTTACTCTTTATTTGAAGAAAGTGAAACTGAATTGAGAGAATCTGCTATTTGCTCAAGAAGAAAGTTACAGCTAGAAGGTCATTACAAGTCACAGTACAATCTACCAAGCCTCTACGAGATGTGAGTTAACTAAAAAATACTTCAGCAGTGACAAACAGCTTAACATAATTGAAAGATTTGGCGATTAGTGCAAGCACGAATGCTGGGGACGTTTACATCACATTAGCACAATGTTTTCTTGAAACGAATGAATCTGCAGGACTTTTCTGGAGAGGAAGCGATTCCTGAGGAATTATGGAGAGCGAATTAGCGACACAATCACACCATCTCCCAGTGAAAAAATCCTTTCACTTCCTCGTGTGCCCCTTGCACAAGATTCTCAACGCTAACACTACCTCTCATTGCTATTTTCTCATTATGCTTTCAGGAAGACGCAAGAAAACTGACGGCACAGGACTCAGTATTTCGTGGTAGGGAATACGAATTTGCATAAAACTGATATACGGGGCCGTCCAGTTAGCTCTAGTCACCTGGATTTCACCATTAGCCTTACTTAACAGAAACAGGCACACACCTTTCATGGCAGCTAGATGAGCAAAAAAGGAAGCCTACCTTCCCCTGCCGCACGCACAGAAGCCGCCAATGGGACTCTCCGACGTGGAAATAGCCAATAAAATAGCCAGCACGGGTCATGCGACGCTTTTCGATGGAACTCTCGACACACATATCAGCCCACACCGCTGCCACCCTCCCTACCACCTCGTTGTCTGGCGAATGCACTTGGCGGCGCACACCACCCGGACAGTCGGTCACCGACAACACTGCCAGCGAAACATACGGCTGCTATTATGCAACACTTCATCAGCGGTACAGTAACAGTGATGTTCAGGTGCATTGCAAAATTTAGGTCCATAAAAGAGTAATGAACTTATTCGCCCATGCAACAGAAAATCTGTCACTGGACATTAGCAGTGCAAAATCGGAATTTTTTACTAAATGACTTGTCAGTAACGCTTTCGATTGGTAGTTTTTGCAGATTCGTTTGCTTAAAATAGTCGTTATTTTCGTCTAGTGCATAACTTCTTCCAATCCTCTCTTTTACTATTTGCCAAAATTTTATATATTTGCCAAAAGTCAACCGTGAAAAATCGCATAAAATGACCGGAAGAAGCTGAACTTTAATGTTTTTCTTTTCAAATTGCAAACTGTGAAATTTGAATTCGTCAATCTGAGGAGACTTAAAAGAGAAAATTTTGCTGAAATGCAAAAAAGAAGCACATCACCCATCTCAATATCGATGGATTACGGCTATGCACTTTACCATACCTATGGACAAGTTCGCAAGCCTATAGCCTCTTTGAGACAATCTTATCAAAAAAAAGAGGAAATAGTATGAAGACAGATGTCAACATAAAAACAAACAAATGAGCATTTCATGCGACTTACTGCAAGCTAATTGGACTTAAAGCCGATCGCGATCTCCTAACTGCATACAGTTTTAACGCGTTCGAGCATAGCATTTCCAGCTATCATATATCTCAACAAAACTTTGATATTCGTATTCATTATTCCAACATTTTCATTAGCACCCACTTCTTCAGGTCATTTCTTTTTGCCTATATCGACGACTCTTGCTCCTATGGGTGAGCACCACTTTTCTCATCTACCAAGAAAACCCACATAGTGAGCTCTGTAGGCGGAAGAATCCATATGCTTAAAAAAACATCAAAACATCACTTGCAAAGCTTTCGAAACAAGTGTGACTGGATAAGATAAATGGTGCAATAGAACATAAAGCGGCCAAAATAACAATGGCGATAGAAAGCAAACAAGCAATACATCCCTCACCCACTTCAGAGGTTACAAGGAATCATACAAAGATACAGTTTACATTTAACGCTGAACATCTCAATTCCTAAGCTGGCCACTTCAATTATTCGAGAGTTGGCCATCTCAATTACATGAGAGTAGGCTACCTCAAGTAGCTGTTTGCATGATTTAGACGTTATTGATAAGTCTTTCTATAAAAGAGTTCACTGCTAGAATCTGGTCGATAAGATATCTGAGAACGCCAACTATATTTTACGTCATCCATCGCAATGGTTTGAATATTACGACGATGCATTTATTGCTTTTCTTTGTCGAATTTTAAAACACTGCCGCCAGATGTGGTCCCCTTAGCAGAAAATATAGAAAAGAACTAAAGGAGCCTAAATGAATACGTTCAAAAGCATTTTATTGGAATATTTTAGACGGTTATTCCTTGAATTATTTTTCGTCCAATTTTGCGCTCAAATTTTCACTTCTTCTCTACAACAATATATCAAACAATTGTCAAAATAAATAATGTCGAAAAAAAAAGACCATTATATTTGAATTATTCTAAGCTTTAGCAGCACTAAGCTATTAAATCACTTGAACACTAAGGGATCGAGTTCGATTTAATTCTCTTTTTTTATGAATTGGTCAATTATTTTTATAGCATTCCATCCTGTGAGCATTTTTCATATTCCCTCACATGCTTATGATTCGCGTTCAATGAGCATGATCTAGAAATTCAATTACTGTTCAATTGTTTTATCGTTTTATGTCGTTTGCATCTGGAATATGGATGCTCCCATAGTGCTGTTCCAATTAGAGCTTATTGTGTCTCTTCCAAATACGTCACATTTTATTGCGAAACTTAAAGCTTATAATATTCGCGAAATTTTTGATCACAATTTTATTTAAACAATCATCTTCTGCTAGTTACTTACTTCATTGTTTGGATAGCTATTTTCTTCTATTTGTTTACAAACATAGCCCTAGCGCCTGTCATTGCATATTATTATGTCATTAGCCGAAGGTGTCTCAGCATCATGGGGATTTGCTGTGATCTTTTGCACTGTATAAACTGAAGTTAATAAGCTTCTCGACGTTATCAGGTGAATTAATTTTACCAAAAACACTACCCAAAGTCTTTTCACTATGCTAAGTGAAAGAGCATTTAGAAATGTGAACATTATAGTCGCATTCTTTTCTTCAACTCTACTTCTTTGGATGGGGACGTATTAAAGAGTAAAATACCATGAGATTAGCCAGTGAGTTATTTAGAGAAGCGAGAAGCATAGAAATAACTTCCTTTAAGGTATATATTGAACAATAAATCTGACTCTTATGATGTCTAGACATAAAAATTCGAGAAGAAATATCCAAATGTTACAAAAATGCAGCTACTAAATGTTTTTGCTATACTCTGATCCCAGGCGAATAGGCAGTAATTCTGATCCTGCATGAACGGGCAGTACATCGCACTCGTGCATTCATGCCCACTCACCTTGTGGCTTTCCTTATTAAGCATTAAGCAAGTTGTTGTGACAATGAGATATCTTGAAGGGTTGCTTACTTTTGCAGATCTTCATGATCTCTGCAGTAAAGGTAGCCGATAATGGCACGATAGGCATTTGCAAGAATAAAAATGAGGTGTGCAATGAAAGGGAATCAATAAACGCTCACCTTTTTTGATCGTTCGGCAGAATAGAGAATGAGTTGGCAATGGCAGGAGGTTGCCGTCGACGTGATGTGGAAATCTCCTCAAGATGAATCGAATGTTCATCGTTGGACACAAAGACGTCTCCTCGTTCGCCTGCTGCAGCCATCGGCGCCAAGCGTTCGCTCATTGATAAGCCTATTAACACAATAACTTTCCAGAATTTAGCCGGAAAAAAAAACAAATCTAAAAGCAAAACAAATTCTATGCAATAAAATTTGCACTAATTACATTACATTGATTATGCAAACATTCAAATAATTCTGAATGTCTATTTTTAGCTGGCAAGAGATTGGCGTCACAGACACAATGTCTTGGTAACGCGCTAAACCGCTCTAAAAATGAACTTTTTTTTTTGGCTGAATATTTGCATCAAAGCCATATATTTACGAAAATCACAACAATATTCGATCAAATAAAATTGTGTTACCTTCAGAATAACCTCATTTGTTTATTTATCAAATCAAAATATCCTTATGGTCATGTATGCATAAACGTATAAATGATGATGATGATCTTGCATTATTCGCTTTTTTTTGCGACCTTTTTTATAAGTTTATGGGGGGATGTGATATCTTCATACTATCATCTTTATAGCCATTTTCGAAAACCGCATATCGGAAAGTCCTAAGCTGCATTAACGCTATTAACGAAAATGATCTAATTTGTTAAGGTTTTATAAAAGAGAAGAATAAATGTATATGTCGATTCTTCTTCTTAAAGTTCTTCTAATACAAATAATAAATGAACGTTCACCTTGAGTTATTTGACTATTTAAGGTTTAATAAAAGGGAAAAACAAATGTATATGCAAATTCTTATTTTTGAAATTTCTCTAATAGAAAAGCAAATGAAAGTATACTTTGAGTTGTTTTCAAATTGTATATGTTTAAATAAAAAGGGAGTAGAATTTATATAAAAGTTTTTGAAATAGAATAATAAATAAGCTTGCAGACGTGTAATTAGATAAATCATATGCAAATGTGCTAACATAAAAGTACTAATGGACAGTCCAATATATATGAAACATTAGTAGAGGCCAAGAGGAAAATTGTGCTCTAGGAGAACAGAATTAGAAAAGAATTTAGAGCGAAGGGAAGTCTATCGTTGACATAAACACAGAAGGAATAGATGAATGTTAGGAGACTAGATGTTAAGAATGCAAAAGGTAAGACGCAAATTGATCACCTTTAAGAGTAAAAGGTGGCCATGTTATGGCCCTTATCCGTTGACATGTGCACCGAGTTATGCTCGGGCGAAACATATAACCCCGTTGGTATAAGAAGCTGTACAGACAACTTAAATAAAAATGGCGAGAAAAGTAGAAAGAAAGAAAACGGAGAAACAAACTCTTCGGGTAAAAATGAGTAAAAGAAAAAAGTACAAAAATTGTACAAGATAACCCTTACCTAGTTATAAATCTAGGCATGTACTATATACAGGGCTAAAAACTCATACAGACTAAATTATAAAGCGCAAAGGGATGATGTCGACAACGCAGATAACGATGATTGGTAATCAATAAACCTAAGTGAATGTGTTGACGCCACTGACTTCACAGTAGTGGCATTAGTAGAGCAATATTTGCTTGATCTACGTTTAATGCTAAGCCTGCCGAAGCAATACTGGTAACATTTAAAGTTCACTAAAAGATTATGAGGAAGAAATACTAATATAAAAATACTAAAATAAAATACTAATACTAATACACAGAATTCACAGGATATTATAAAGATATAAGTTACGCAAATAAATGCTCGGTTGAGATATACCGAGTACAGAGAAAGACAGTGTTGCATGATGCAAATACACTATTGGGGAGCGGCGATCAATAAATCTTGCTATACATGGTCAAAGCGCTAGCACAAGTAGAGCACTATTTATTTAATGATAGACCCGTATAAACAACTCCATATACAATTATACAATTAGGTTTTAAGTGTATACGAACAAAAGATTTATGCAATATGAATGGTTAATAAGCGCAAAAATTAAAGTCTATAAAAGATTTCGTTAGACAAACTTTTGATACCCTATCTGTTAGGATAGACGAATTTACATACTAATTCTGGTTTGATAATTAATGCTTTTTATAAATATTTTTCCATTAGAGTAACAATAAGACCTTTGTCCTTATAACTTTTAAGCAATCCATTACATTTACTAATAAAATCCTCCTTAAATGGGCACATTTACTAAATCTATAAATTTGAGAGATTATAAGGTTTTTGTGCATGAACGGTGGGATATTACTGCCCAACTGAGTATATTTATTTATTGAAAAATTAAATTGTTCCGTCTTATCATAGACGTTTGAGACGACACCATTACAAGTAATATGTAAGTTTAAGTCCAAAAAGTTAGCCGTGCCACCCACGTATGTGACCTCAATCTGTAATGAATCCCCATAAATTAAATTAAGCAATACTCTGAAAGTGATCATCAGCGTGCCTTCATCATATAGCACTAAAACATGAAATCTTGACATATTTATATTCGATAACGGACAGGGTGAGATCAAGTATATCAGGACTGGCATTTCCTCCCATGGGCACTCCTTTAGTTTGCCTGAAAATGAAACCGGCAAAAGTGACACAGCTTTCATTAGCGATCAGTTCAAATATTTCCATGATTTGTGCCCTAACCAAGGCAAGAGAATGCCTGTTAAACTCGTAATTGTCCTTGTAAAATAAGCCTCTATTACAACAAATTTTGAGGTAGACCTTTTTGAAATTCTTAAAGCACACATATATTAAATAGTCCAATGATAACATCATGTGGTAGTGCCGTAAATAAAGTGCAGCAGCCAAAACTGTGTTTATATGCTTACTATATCTACCAGTTACATCGAAAACATCATTAGAACTCCATACACTGTAGTAATAATTATTCCCTCTTCTTTGATTTGCTATATTGCAATAATTACTTTTTATGGTGTAGCAAACAAGATAAGAATTTAAGCAAACTTTTATTCGCTCCCGCTATATACGCACATTTATAGGGATTTTTGTGTAGGTTTAGAAATTACAAACAATTAAGGCACAAACAATTTCTTCCTTAATTTTAATGAAATATTTTTCGGTGTGCGTTAATAATGTCCAATGCGTTTTTATTTGCAACATATTCATGAATGTCGTTATCAGTGATTCCAACATTTTCAATTCCAAGCTCACTGCATAAACTTTGGATGTAAAAGTTTTCACCTACAAATGTATAATTATTGGCTACTTTATCAGCCGGTATAATAAACAATTTAAACTGTAAACAGGTCAATAGTATGCCTTTACTATGATTTGAACTATTTTTTGTGCCGATCTTCCATTTGTCAAACTCATTAGTGAAAATTCTTTTAATGTGGCTTATATTCAACTGTTGGAAATTTTTGAATTTATTAAATACGCTCCGAAGGAAACTAGTGGGTAAGCTTTGTTAAAATTGAGCCTTCTAAGAGCTAACATTCTATCGACGAGTATGAACATGTTAATTTCTATTGACAATTCGATAACGCATTTAAACTTGCTAGTTTTCAAATATTATCTGTCATTTAATTTAGTAATTACCGATGTTCTTTCATACATATATTTATCTTTCCATTCAACTGTATATTCAATTTGTACTTAGTCGTTCGTGTTCCTTATAATGGTGTTAGCGGCTAGATTTATATATTTGATAGGAATATAAGCAATCGCTGAAATACTTTTACAGCCAACAGATAAATTAGCATGTTTCTTAAAAATACCAATCGCACCGTCGGTTACTTATTTTTTCACTATTTTTGACGACTTTGACGGTTCATTGATAGATAGATGAGACTTTCTCTCTTCACTCGTTTGAGGCTGCAGTTTAAAACTTTATTAGGTTACGAGTTGAAGGAAGACGTCTGGATAAGGGACTGACTCAAACGCATATATATATATATATATATATATATATATATATATATATATATATATATATATATATATATATATATATATATATATATATATATATATATATATATATATATATATATATATATATATATATATATATATATATATATATATATATATATATATATATATATATATATATATATATATAGGATGGTGACACACATTCATGCACTTAGCTGGAAATGTTTCCGATATTGTATGCTTTAATGAACATTTCCGATATATCGGTGAGTGTGAGGAGGCTATCGATTCCACGAATTCTTCTCACTATAGATTCCTAAACTTGTTAGCTTATAATTGTAAGTTTCAACTGAAACGTCGAATAGCTGTTGCATCCGAGATTCAGTCAGCATTGCATGTAATTGATTCCCTCTTTAAGCATTCAAAAATTATAGTGAGTGACATAAAAAACTATGCATATACTGGAATGAGCCAAATTGCAGTGCCTATTGCTGATAAATGAGGGAAGCAATGTTGATAGTGTTTCTCATCTATCGACCATGACTTTTTCATTCTTCCTCTAAGTCACGTCATCAATCATGATTGCGGGGTGTGTTGTGCTGGAAAAGAAAATCTTAAGCTGTCGATGATTGTTCACAGTCACTGCAAGAGAATGTGTTTCGAATCAAATGAGATGCGATCCCATCTAATGGTATATTTTGTGCACTGCTGTCAGGACGGCTCTGATCCCATTCCCCCCAAAAATGGTATTCTATTTACAGCATCTTTTAGGCGGTTGGTTCATCTCGATAAGCTTTTACACTGACGCCCTCGAATCATCACTAGCAGCACCTCACCATTCGTTCGTTCGGTCGGCCAGCCACAGCCTATCCAACGATCTTTTGTGGCTTCATTGTAACGACCGCAAGTGTGAGTGCTGCACATTGATACAGATGTGGCTGCCTCTTCACAGTCGTTTAATAGGCAAGACATCATGGATTTCCTTTGTGTTAACAGCATTCTTGATGTTGTATGTATTACTGTTCGTGATGTGCAACGCACAAATGTACTACTGTGTTTTCGTTGCAAACTTCTTGCGAAATGCATTTCAGTCGACTATTTTTCTATTCTTTACGACTCGTATATTACTCAGTGCAGCTAGACTTCTGACCTTCCATTCGTTATTTTCAATTCCGCGTCTTTCTAAGCTTTGCTATAAATGTGAAATTCTACCTCACTAACCAAGCTGAATAAATCGCCATTTTATTGTTGTTCATAGAAATCATTTTTCCACTTTGAAAAACTTAGCACCAATTAATATTCCAAAAAAAAAACGCTTTTGTGCATATTTCAAAAGATTAGGCAGACGTATATGTTTTTGCGCACGTAAGGGATGCAGTTGACTTTCAGTCGATAAAATCAAAGACGCTTCTCAAGTGAAACAGAGTCAATATGGCTCATAAATGTCGAGACGTATTGTGCATCAGCTATCTGTGAGGAAATCAGTTGCAAATACGAATAACTATTAGTGGAAGATAGTTAAATACGCTATTTAATGAGCATATTTTGCTTACTTATTGCTAGCTGTTAATTCTTCATAACGAAAGAAACGTTTCTTTCGAAAGAAATATCTTTAAAGCAGCAAATCTGATCAAATTCCACTTATCAATACTCTAATGATTTTTTTGGCAGAGATGCTTCATCGGATCTGGCATTCCGGAGAGAAATTTCCAGAAAACAATTTAAGGAACATCATGCAAAAACGTTTTCTTCGACAGTTTTCATACATAACAAACAAGAAGAGTGGAGAAGATTTCGTGCATTATTCCAAAATATGTCGATAGCGCATCACAAATTACGATAGTGCTCGAAATCCTAGTATCGCGAAGTTCGCAGAATGCAGCATACAATTTTACAGGAATTCGAAACACTCCAGAATACTGCAAATCTCATTTTATATTGGGATTGACTTTCATTATAAGATCACGAATCCCATCATCAATAGATAATAAAACCGAGCCATCCATCTAACATCAGAAAACATTCGTGGTGAAAATTCATATGGAAAGGATAGTTTTTAATGGGATGAGTTTAAGTGCTACGATTTTGATCATTTAGAGGATTTAGAAAGGTGGACCTGAACAGCATAAGGATCAATAGTAGTATCATACAAAGGCCGAAATATTTTCATATCAATCGCAAACAATTTCCATTTTACTGAGAGATTATCCGTACCATTTTTTATATAATGCAAGAAGAGAAGTGCTCCCAAAAGTCATTGCCTGAGAAAGTCGCGGTTAATTTGATGGCTAGATGAA
Source organism: Ascaris suum (assembly GCA_013433145.1). Taxonomy (NCBI): domain Eukaryota; kingdom Metazoa; phylum Nematoda; class Chromadorea; order Rhabditida; family Ascarididae; genus Ascaris; species Ascaris suum. The sequence continues at coordinate 575,806 of CM024181.1, forward strand.
AGATATTCGTGCATCGTTAATCTTAATGGTGAATCGTTAATCTTAATTTCTAATGTCTATAGAAATTTCTTGGAGGACCTGTACGCCATGTGGCTCTAGCCTTTCTGGCTGAATGCGATGATCCAATCATTTGTTTAGGAAATTTGCTGTGAGAAATTCGATCAAGCTGGCCAAAAATCATATTGCGCACGGCTAATGAGTTCTCAGCGAACGGAGCTACCCTTCGTAATATTTCTCATGCCTTGACAAAGTTACAATGCTAAGCTTAATTGCCACTAATTTTCTTTTGAGGAATTTTTCAGTATGGAATCGATAATAGGCGTTTTCCTCTCCCTCTAGCATATTGCGATATATTCGTAATCATTTTTCGACTTTACACACCAACCAACCATTGTTATAATGCGCAAACGCCAAGTCATTGAATTGATTGAATTGCACAATGATGCGACTTATCGACATATTCTCACTTTTTTATTGAGATCATTGCTGTGGTAAATTTCAACATTACACATCAGCAAGATGTTTTTTCTTTCTAGCTTAATGAAAGAGGTGATAGATAAGCGTCCCACTCTTGTAGTCACTGTAAATAGCGTTCAATTAACTACCGCATTGCTCTGAATTTCGCAAAGCACAGTTTCATGTGTTCGTACTGAAGTTCTGCGTTAGCACTATTAATGCACGATTTGATGTATGAGATCATGGTGTGATATGATGTATAGGGCAGCGAAGTTAATGTTCTAATATAATATTACTCGTTTTCATGGTTTTAATAAAAAAAAAATCGCAATCAATTTGTGTTTTTGCATATGCCAGTTTCTTCAAACACTATGAGCATGTTTTGGATTCCTGTTATGCAGCGCTTATTGGCGCATATGTCAGTATGTGATCACTACTCGTACTTTGTATACCTTTTGAAGGCAAGCAAGAGTGCGTTGGATTCGTCTCAGTCGGAAAGATCCTCTTTAATGTGAACATTGCCTGAAATCACCCTGGATCCCTTCCTCCGGAATTTTAAACCCTCACTCTTCATTAAAAATGGACTTTTATATCTCGTGACACGTCGTAAATAAGGAGCTGATTTCTTTGAATATTTCTTTCGCACCTCAGTTGATCTCCGATATTGTGTTCATGATGCGCCACTCTGTTATTATGTAACTATATTATAGTTCGATTATAATGTGATCACAAAAAGGAAAGCTAATATCTTTAGAGAGTATAATATACCGATTATGGATTGCTCCATGAATATTTCGATGTCATACAGTGCTCAAAATGTAAATTTTGAAGTATTTGCAATTTATTTCACTTGTAACGTCGCATTTTATTTTCAGGTACTTCGAAAATCTTTTCAACAAAGATGTCGGAAGAAGAGGAAATTATGTACGTTTATAAAATTTTACTTCTTTGAGAATCAAAAGCGATGCAGTGGAAAATTGCTGCGTGAAAAAAGAGGAAAACTATAATAAAAACCATTATCCTTCACTCACCCACGAGAGCGCCTAAAGTAATGCTCAGCTTCTTCGCTCAAGGAAAAGGACAAAATTTTTGACTACGAGTCTGCTTTTCCTTCTTTACGAATTAGTCCCATTCAACTTGCAACTTATTTGATCAACTAATCAGACGGTGTTACTAATTTATTACTAAAGCAACCAGGAATTATGAGTGAAAGGAATGCAAAGGGTTTGAAAATTCAAATAAAGATATCTCCAAAAAAAGTGTCATGCGAAGGAAAAAAAAAACGTTATTTTTCGTTCCGCGTGAGTTCCATCGTATAGATTACGAGTGATCAAAAATCTGGAGAAAATTTTGCCATAAACAATAACAAAGCGATGTTCCATAGTTAATCAACATCCTCATAAGAACGCGGAAGAAGAATCCTACCTTTCCGTTATCACAAGATAACAACGGCTGCAAACCTAGAAAATGTGTCAGACATTGACTCCTCGCTCACACTGAAGTGTTTGTTGTGAAGCCTATGGAGGTGCCAACTGTGCACAGACATCAGTGTCGTCTGTCAAAAAAAAAAACAGTTCGACAACGATTAATTGCAACAGGTGTAAGCAGATGTGTTCAGAGCCTAATGTTGGCATCATCACTTCGGAGATGAAGTGATATATGCACACACAATGTGGAACAAATTAAAGAAGACAGCACAACAACAAGTGGAGATAGTGGCATCAATAAATAGCAATTAGGCTATGCTTAGTATCAATGAATATCGAAAATGGCCCCTACTTATCATTCTCCTCTATGCTTTCCTCCTTTACAAAGAGTGCATTCATATAGTATTGCGACATATAGCATTGTTTGATATTTACAGTCTTTCTCAATAATGAGTTGATTCTTCTTAAAACAATTCTGTTCAGTGACGAGGAGGAGGAGGTCGAAGAGGACGAAGAGGAAGAGGAACAAGAGGAACAACAAAAGTACATCCTTTTTATTGTGTTGAAAAGACTTTCGTTTAAAAAAAAATGCATGCTAGAGCATACAGCTATCTCTGATAAGCAATATTTGTTCGGAAATCATTACACATCTGTTTTGCATCAATGGCATCTTAAAATTTTCTTAGCATACGCTGCTTTATGGGATTTCTTTTTTCTTTTCAGAGAAGATGATTAGCATTTCAATGAGATAAATGCTTCCGATTATTGGAAGCAAAAACTTTTGAGACTCGTTGGAAAATTCTTGGAAAATCGCATTAATGCAATATCTTACCTGCATGTTTACCTGTGTATGTGGTTATTTCAATTGCAAACCGTGAATGGTCATTTCAATTGCAAACCGTGAATATCACGACCATGAAATTCGATGGTATAATCAGCTCCAAAGGGTCAGTCGATTTCAGTTTCATCGGGATCCATCCCACTGTATGGTATTGATGCCTCAAAAGCATAAATTTAGTAGATATTAATCACTTTGCAAACAATCGATGCAGAATTTGACGTGTAGTGCCATTGATCATTCATTTTCTTTTGCAATTCCAATCACATGAATTACCATCTTATAGAAATTAACTTAAGGGGAAAGGAGGCTGGACCCGAATCAAAGACCGAGCCTGATGCCGAGAAGCTAGAAGAAGCAAAGTAAGCTGTCATATAACTATCGCGTATTGATATAGAAGGTTTTAAGAAATTTCTTATGTAAAAGAGAGAAATGTTCGTCATAAATGATCATAAAGAGGACTATGAGAGAGACCGATGAACAGTTCAGATGTCTTGGCTAGCTTTAGTGGATAGTTCAGGCGTTTCGGTCAGCTATCGACTTGCATCAGGAACGAACACCAATATCCACTTGATGGCACAGCGTATACACTTGTTCCACCATCATTATAATTGATAAATGGAAGATTAAAGATTTGGAGGAACAGTACACGGATGGAACGCATTTGCAATCATGATCTAAGAAAATCGTCTTTACGCTTGTCACTTTTCATCACTTGCAAAACGTCAGGTGCAAAGTGCCTTTATACCTTTCATTTTTTTGATAAGTAAGTCTAAAGGCGATTAATTTTGGAATATTTACCTTGGCTGATAATGCGATAAGTTTTACAGGTTGCGACGAGTGGCACCCCAAGAGAAAGAGGAAGAGCCACAAGAAATGACCGAAGCAGCGAAAGCTATGCTGGTAAGCATTGAAGCGACAGATCACTAGTGCAGATGCTTAATCGAAATGAATGCCGTTCAAGTGTTGCGCATACCTCATACCTTCATGTTTTCGTTGTTGCCCAACAACTAATGATCACAATACTAGCAACTAGGGCTCATCATCTCAGTTACAATTTTATTCTTTCCCTTAACTTGTACGTAAATCCATATTTTACAAGAGCAAAGAGATAGTTTCAAATTAATGCTTATCTATCCTAATTGCAATTGCAATAAAAGAAAACAAATGAATATAATTTTTATGGTTCCATATAATAAATGCACCAAAATTTGATGCCTCATTTTGCAACCAAACCATCGCAATCATTGCAATTTTGAAATCCGTTGCATAACAACCGTTTCTATCTTCTTTCGTTTCCCTTCCTTCTTCTCCTTTCCAAAGGTTTTATAGTGCGAAAAGCAAAACATCGCATTCAATAAATCTCCAATTGGATTCCTATTTTTTCTTTACATCGATTTTGGTAGTATTAGTCGGTTTTTCAAATTAGTGGAAGCCTTCAGGTGCCTATCAAGCTGTACATTATCATGATTTGTTTAGAAGAGGAATTAGAGCGTTAACTTTTAATTTCATAAGAAATATCAGTCATATATTTCTAACCTCGGCAGTCTAATTTTGCTCGAATCCTCTTATTTCATCCGATAACAATTATTATTTCAAATTATCGAAGGATTACTCGTTGTGAAGCAATCTTATATCGTGAGATAGTGGACTCTCCGTTCGGTCTACGTTCGTTGCTTGATGGAAATTGAGCGATCAAGTGACATGTTTTCACAAGGCTTTTTCGCACAATCAAGAGCTTGTCTTAATGAAAACTGTTTGCGCCTCGGATGCGTGCTGGGACATTTATGTCAAGGACTTTATGTCTTAGTAACCGCTATCTTAGCCCACACCACTCTATGTTTATAGTCAAGGAGAACGATCTGAGGACATGAAGAAATTAAGCAGCGCAAATCAGCTGTTAGATATCGAAGAAGTTAGTTTGTACCCCATCATGCGAAATCTCAGGATATAAAATCTATGGTAGAACTGTCTTATAACGTGACTAATCCCGTACCCCTTAGAAGCTGTCAACATGTGCTTCATATTCTATTGGATAGAATCTCTGATCGTTATTTTTCTGCACTTGCCCTTATTCGACGTTTTTGCAGGATATCGGTAGCTGCTTTAACTATATAGGAATAATTTTCTCCTCTTTGCTCTTATCGTCCAATGGCTTTTCCTCTCTTCTGAACATATCATCTATAAAAGCGTTGTTGTGGTATTTCAGGCGGCAAAGAAACGACATGAAGAAGAAGAAGCAGCCAAAATGCAAGATTATGAAGAAAAACGCCGTATTGAAAGGGAGCAGATAGAAGCTGAACTTCGAGAGCTGAGAGAGAAACAGGAACGACGCCGTGAGGAGCGTGCTGAAGAAGAGCGTGAAATGGCGGAACGCCTCCGTATTGCTGATGAAAGAAGACGTCAGGAAGAAGTAAGTGCATTCATTACCTTGCCGAAAATGGGAGTCGTTTTGTATTCATTGTTTGATTTTAACTGCCATTTCGGCTTCTTTAATTATTGACGGTAGAACTCTGTGGCTCTGCTGGCTAATGAGCTATTGAAACATCGCTCTAGTTGCTGACCCAACTTGCAAAGTCTACACCCAACTTGAAGTCATCTTCCTAACTTGCACTGCTAACATTCCCCACTTCCTCTATAAAAATGTTACCGTGTCGCGATATGTGTAAGAAGGGGGGGGGGGGGAGAATATATTGGGAAGTAGATAATACTGACCATTTGCTGAGTCAAATTATATTGCTGACACATTCAAGGAGGAGAGCAAAGCACGTGTGGAAGCACAGAAAAAGAAACGAGATGAAGAGAGACGGAAACGGCAGGAGATGATCGCCGGTTCGTTAGCTGGCAAGGCAGCTAGCGCCGAAAGTGCCACCGGTCGCAATTTTGTCGTTACGAAACGCGAGAAAGGAGATTTATTCAGTAGCAAGGCTCAGGTTATCAGCTTTGGCTATCAATAATGCTAAAGATTCTCAATAACTGCGCAGCTTTAAAAAATTTCGAATTGATTTCTTATAAATGGATTGCTTCTCATGCGGTCTATACGCGTTAGGAGGGATGTTCAAGTAACTAACTGCACGGTATTTTTGATAGCGTTACCTCCCAAATCAACTCAAGCGTAGTCGACGGTGACGCTTCATCAATTGAACCGATGTTGGTTAAATTGAAATAGTAGGTTTTAGAGAGTCACTCTTCTTAGGTTTACCTTCTGATTATGCTTATCCAGATTTAGTGCAGATAATGACAAAATTGCTCGATGAAGGCCTTATAGAAAGGGTCGATTTTTGATGAAGAAAATGCTTCCCTGATTTTATGTCAAATACTGCAGAAGAAAATATATCAGTATGTAAGAGATTGCAAGCAATTTTTGATAAGCCGAATAGCCATATCAATGAGGTCCATTCTGCAGCTGTTAGTCTTGGATGCGAACCGGTGCAACGTTTGGCCAGTTAGATATGAAACGTTTTTCTTGAGTTGCAATGAGATGCTTTCGATAATCATGACAGTTAGCAGCTAGTAATTACGTTGACAATTTTAGGAGCAACATATGCATTAACTGTAATTCACAGAGTAAATCTTAGCAACAATATGAAATTCCTGGATTTATTTTGCAGTAATATTTCTCGAGGAGATAAGTTCTTTTGCGCTTAAAATTTGAAGTCTTTCTTCTCCCTCTGCCAACTCCTCCCCCCCCCCCCCTCTCTTTTTGTAGGTTTATGATTTAAGATTCATTTAGATCTTTTTTCATGATGCACTGTTCTCTGCAGCTATGCTGTTGCGTGCACTGATTTAGCAAATAATATTAGTCAAACAGTTAGTATGAAGTATGGAAAGGTTATTTTAATGCATCACAAATGGAGTTCCAGAGAGATATGGTGTGAAATTTATCCTCGAGGAAGCTATCGCTCGACGGCGAATCCTTTTCAGAAACAGGAGAAATCACATGAGGAGAAGGAAGCAGCGAAGAAGGCATTTATGGCAGCAATCAGCCGCAAGCCTGACGTTTCGGAGCTGCTGATAAATGACCTCAAGCAAAGAATCGTTCAACTTCATCAACGCATCTGCAAAATTGAAGCAGAGAAGTATGACCTCGAGAAGAGGCAAGAGCGTCAAGACTATGACGTTAGCTTTCATAACTGTTCTGGATTGCTTGTAGCATACTCGTAAAGATGCAGTTATTCATAGGTTTAAAAATAAAGAGCCATAACAAGTTAGGTACCGTCGTTCATTAGGAAGGCGCCTGAATGCAAAGAATTTTATCTGCACCGAAAAATTCTATGTTTGGAATGGTCGATGACAACTGTTATCAATATGTGATACCGTCAAGCTATGTCTTTAATACTTCGCATTGCTCCGCCTCGGCCACCGCTATGGAGGCATTTAAGTAAGAACTGGGCTTGCAGTGAGGCTTCCGTCTCAACGGTTGGATGCTCTATATCCTGACACCTCTGTAGAATGAAGAACCTCCAATGCGTGGACATAAAAAGGCTTTTAAAGCAAACATCAGGGAAATGAACTTTCAAGTGTATAATCAGTCCGAATGGATTTCTTTATGTTGCATTCATCTCATTATGATTTTATATGATTTTAATAGGCCTTTTGAATTTATTAGAAGGAGTCTTTGCATGCCTCAAACTATGCCTCGCATTTTTTAAAATTCTTTACAATTTCCCAGCATAACAATGAAGAGTATTTACAGTTGAAAGAGCTACATGAGCGTGAGAAGCAAGTAGCCCGAAATAAGGCGTTGCAGAGGGGTCTCGATCCAGATGAAGCAGCCGCCTCTATTCACCCTGTAAGTTTTTTTTATTTCTTTCTTTTGTTACTCAACCGGCTAAAAACATAGTAATGAATCAGGCATGGGGCGATTTTGTAAAATCCTCGATGGGAGGCATCCCCAGTTTGCTTCCTGGGCTCATCATATTTGCTTCTCGGCTGAATATTTTTCTCCCATCATTCTTCCAGACAGAAGATTCCATATCTCCAACTATAATCGTGCAAGGATGCTTTAGCCTCCTCCAGCCTTCCTGCATTTTTATTCCTGTTTGCATATATGCGCTGTGTCCCACCTACAGAAAGGAGCATTCGCTAGCTTGGAGCGGATACACATGTCAAGTGTCAACTTCTGCACCTCAGCGTGTTGACTGACGAATAACGTCCTCGTCGAAAGCATAGCGTTGCAGATTTTCAAAACCGAGACGCATCAAAGAGCTTGGGACTGAAGGGTGTTTCATAGCAACATGGCAGGTTTTATATGAGACTCTCGGCTAGAATCTGGATTCTAATGTTTCGTTAATTCAGTAATGCTTCTCCCTCCTCTCCGATGTTGAAGTCTTGCTCACGACCAGGCCATCGAGCTTTCTTGGAGTTTTGAATTGCGTGTTGCGGTTAATGCAGAATCATCAATAATCAAAGCACCTCGAACTGTTGTGATCGTTGTGAGTCGAAGGTTCCTTGTCCTCCTCCTGCTGGACAATTAGTCGACTTTCAGGTCTCAAAAATCAGTTGAGCACATCGCAGTGTTGTAGTTGGAAGGCATATATGGACGTAGGTATGGCAGTCAGGTCAGGCCCGTCTATCGATTTATTTTCAAAGAAATGACGATTTCAGAACAGTTTACAACTGTGACACACAGCTCGATTTAATTTCAGCCGAAGATAAACGTCGCCTCGAAATTCGATCGACAAATTGACCGTCGCTCATACGGTGATCGCCGGACGCTTTTCGAGCACGTAAGCTCTTCCAGCCTTTCTACTCTTCTCTTCCCCTCTATATGTTATTCTTATATGTTCATGAGCATATGTAGTAAATATAAATATAAATATAAGTATAAATAAAATATAAATGTAAATGTAAGTGTAAATATAAATATAAATACAAAAGTATATATATGTATATATATACCTTCTTCCAGCTCTCCTCCTTCTCTTTTGTCTGAAACAGGTGAAAGAGGGTTGTGTGTTTTGACATCATCTTACTACTCTGATGAACTACTGCAGAAATTACAAAAAGACTTGTCCTCTTGAACGGCGACCAAAGCAGAAAGTTGAAGTTGTACGTTAACAACGATATTACTGAAACTTATAGCGGAAATATCGTTATGCTGTAATTTCCTTTTGAGTTCTTCTGGAAGGAGAAAAATGGATGAAGTAATGTTTTCCTCCCTTAGCGTTGCCATTGCTCAAGCAGCTGTCTGGTGCTTCGAGAAAGTGATATTCGCTTCGTTAACCTTTGATGCATTCCTATCTTCTGATCATTCTTCAATGTCTTTTATAAGATTTGACATCTAGCTATTAGGAATTTAACATCTAAATATATTATAAGAGCAGTGTATCGATCACGGAAAAAAACATTACATGTTTCAAGGCTGAATCAAGGATTTTTCATTGATGTAGCTCCTGTATGTCGAATCCACGTTGCAGCCGACTGTTAAGGTTTCCTTAGGCAAGGTTCACGCAAGTTGAAATTTCGGGAATGGAGCATATTCACATCCTCGTAAAGAAATTATGAAAATATGCGAAATATGAACTTTGCAGCCTTTTATAAAGAAACCACCGAGCATTGTGCATGGTACCGCTCGTCCTCCACCTGAATGGGGCCGCACCGACAACGAGGAATTGGAACAGCTACGCAAGATACTCGAGCCACCGAAATATGTCGAACAGGTTAAGGTGGAAGGAGCACGTCCTCCTATTCAACCAATCCCACTCTCCATTCCACCGCTTAACGAAGACGAGCCTCCTGCCGTACATGCGAAAGCAAAGGTGAGCGGCTGCAATTACGCATCCTAGCCAATTTATTCCTGGGGATGATTCGTTTGAAGAGCTCGGCTGCATAGCATCGCTAACTGCATGTTTTGTTGGGTTTGCATCAATGTTCTTTATTAGAACGGCTGAAAAAGCTCTATTAGGGAGCAGTTTGATCCGGTGGGTTAAGCGCAGCATTGCGGTGGAAACAATCAGGGTTCGACCTTTCTTGCCCTTCATTATTCCTGTTAAGCGGTAAGATGTCATCAGATTGTCCAAGCTCGATGCCGACGAAGCAGTACTATGCGTTGTTGCTGCCAACTACTAGGTTGATATATCTGAAAGCACTGTTTGGACGCCACTATTCGCAACTAATAGTTTGTTTACAAGCATTTTGATGCAATAGGGTCACTGAGTCACCGTTTATATCCTGGTAATGAACCTCGGAGGAAAGAACCTTGGAAGAACTGAAGATAAATAAGGACTTCTTCCACTTTCATCGAGGAATCTTAAGCTTATCGCAGATTTCATTAATAGAATAGCCTACGCATGAAACATGTTGAATAAGAGTGAAACTAAGAATATCTATGCACTTATAGTTATATTCATCGTTCATCGATAAATTCCTCAGCAATGAGTCGTTTTTCAGGCAGAAGGTAAAGCGATCACTGCACATTGAATCCACGCTCGCTGATTATCTTATTGGTATTTATGTGCAAATTTTATATTATCGCAGCTTGATGTTAGTTGTTCCACATACGAAATTGCAACTCTTTCTTGAATAAAAAAATAAAAACATTTGCTTTAGTTCAACACTGAATAGCTCACAGGAAAAGGGTTACATTTATAAGACAGCTGGCTGGAAAATGAGAGAGAGAACGCATCGCAACATGCTGACTTGCGTAAACACACATCTTGTGGCTCTGACATCTCGACCAAGTTCAAATGCTCTGGAGATACTGCCTCTTATCCTATGTTTTCGTTGGTGAAAGTGAAAAACTGATAAAAATTTACACGCTGCAGAGCTCGGGCGCCAAACTTTATGTGTTCCAAGAATCATTTTCTGAAGGAGGGGAGGTATTCCACCATTGGTTAGTCCACTGTTGCATCCGTTGACGTCTTTGGTAGTGTGTTGCTTTGAATAGATCGGGGAAACTATTAGGTAAAGGGTTGAACCTCGAAAACGAGGCAAATGACAAACAACGAAGGCTATATGCCAATTAATGCGTAAAGTTGCCACAGTATAAAACGATTTTTGTGATTTTTGTCACTCATCAACGCCGTTGTTATCACAGTATACTTCTATTCACTCATTCGCCTCTATTCCTTAGTGGAAACGGGTTCAACCCATTTCTGGCTCATCAGAACTGGTCGCATAGCGAAGACCGGCTTCGAACTAATAAAATCGATTTGGTTTGAAGAAAAAAAAAATGCAAGAATCAACTATAACCAAGTCGTTGAATGCTTCTGTAATTCTGAATTTCACTCCGTCTTCTGCTTTGAATAAATCTTCATTTTCTTAATGAGGCAGGAATGGGATGCACTAGTAATTCTTTGCTGCTAACTAAATTCGATTACGCTCATCAAATTCGCATAAGGCGAGTTGATATGACTTTGAACAGAAACCTAATGTGCTTACTGAGAATACGTGAGAAAGTTAGATAAATAGACGTAGCATAGTTGCTTGCGTGTATTTAATCTGCAGCTTCAACTAAGATCTATACGAAAGGATGTCGGATCGGAGCCACTACGACAGCCAAGAGGAAATGGAAACACAATGGGAGTAGGCAAACAGAAACAGTGTTCGTGAGTACTGCTAGCTGCTGCTTGCACTATTCTTGTAATGATTTCCTAATGAAATCTAGCTAGCGTTTGGCATGCTTTTGCAAACAAATCCAACGTCAGGCGCGCATCGTACCGGATTGCATCTCTCTTAATATGTTTTCTGTTGTCACTTTTTGCTTACATCCACTCTTCGATGGCAATCGTTTTCCAAGATTCTTCGTTCGTATGCTCTATATGCATTTTGATGCACTTGCCCACTTGGAAGTGTCGTTAGTTGTAAAACCTATCGGACATGTTACTCATAGTTCTTATCGAGTAGTTTTTTTTCGCCATGAATGGAAAAACGCATTGCCTAAGCAAGCATGTGCCTCAGATAACTGTCATACTCAGAAGTAATGACATCGGCGAAAAGAGAAATGCGGTTTTTACTTTATGGAAAACTAATTCGCAAATTCGATGAAACTAATCTACACTCCTACAAATCTTTGCGTCAACAATTCGGCTCCAGCTTAGAATCCTTTAGTGAAACTCATGTTCTGGCTCTGTAGCTGGCTGCTATCTTTTGCTGAAATTATCTCGACGTTGACAACATTCAAATCCAACGGATGGTAATTTCACTTCTGGAAGAGGTAACGGTTAGGTCAGACGTTGAGGATCTTGATATCTTCAATGACGCCATGCTTTCCTTTAAACGGCATGGGTACAATGCAAGTTGATCTTCTCTACGCTGTTATCATGTTCTTAGACGCATTATATTCATACGCATTGAAAACGTATATTAGGCCTATCACTAAATAGGCAACGGAAATTACATATGCTTAAGTCACTCAATCTTGTGGAAAACTTCAATGTTTTCCCGTAAGATGAACATTTCAGCGCTGTGGAATTAAACTCCTGGAATATAAGGAGTGCCTAAATAAGTTAAACACCAAATCTTCTGAAGTCGGAAGAGTAAAGCAGTATCACGTAACAACTACGAGAATTATTCTGAAATTTTGTGCGATGACCACATCAATGTCACAGTAATGAATGCATACTGTTGAAAACGTGTCGTGGAGTTGACTCGCCACCTATTTTGCTCTACGTGAGGTCCCATTCCTATTGCAGTAAAAAAACATTGTCACCAGCAGTGCATGCGAAGATATACTGGATAAATTAGATCTACCGGTGTTGTTTCACTTAGCGAATTTAATAAATTTAAACAAATCATGCTTTATCATCTTCCGACATATCTCCTCTTGATCCAGTTGCGTATTATTTATATGTTTACCGCGCTGCTCGCATTTTGAATGTTCTTTTCAAATCCACTCGTGAGTGCTGTCATACAGCATTCGAGGGCTGTCACGTAGCATTTTTTCTATTCATCCTCATTTTTCCTCTTTATATGTTAATGCTAGTTGTTTAAAAAAAACATTTATTGCCAAGTCAAGAATACTGAACGGTGAGGTTTTATAGAAATTTGGGCAGAGGAAGGGATAAATATTCGTGTGCTTAAAATTTGAATTACCATTCGATCGTCATTCTAGAGATGGTTTTCGATGACTTTCTTTGCAAATGTGCATGCTAATTTGATGATATGCGGGGCATCAAAACGCTATTTGACATTCTCTCTTTAATTTAAAGCTATTGAAAATGGGATTCGATATGCTGGTAAATCACACCTTGGATCTAACAATTGCTGTCTTCTTATTAAATCCAGAGTAATACTTGATATGTATTTATATTTGCCACCAATTTTTTGTTTCACTTCTTAGAATTTTCCGTTTTGCTAATATCTGAAAATACTCAATGCTTATAAGTTACTTGTTAATTCAATCAACGACTAGTAATGGGCGCATACTTATATATGCTCTAGCAGCCGCTTATATGATCCACATTTTTTATCGATCGCCTTTTTTTCATTTATTTCCCCTTTATATACATACATATCGTTTATCGCATCTCACTTATGTTTTTCTCTCTAGTATATACTTGGGTTTCTTCTGCTTTATATTTCATTTTTAGGTGTCTTGTGTTAAAAAATTAGTAAATTTATACAATGAGAGCATTCACTAATATCAAAACTTATTTGGGGAAATATGAAGTGAGTTATTATGAATCAATGTTTCCACCTACTCCAACGTGTCAACTTTTTACGAGGATAGAAATGATGGAAATGAATAAGTTAGATTCGAGCAAAACAGATTGTCGATATGGAGGGAGTATAAGTGTAATGCCTTTTTTTAATGATATAGTTGTGCATTAATGAACATCTTGTTGAAATGGGTTCCTTAATATTATTTGCATGTTACTAATGAGGTGAATGATGTTTGAAGGAATTAAACGAATGAATTATCAAGCGTTATCTTTAACTAACATCGTAACAATGAGGTAAATACACGATTTGTTACTGTGAATGTTTGCTGCGTTCTTTCGATGACAATTTGCGAGGTGCGCAGTTTCAGCCCGTATGCATGGGGGTTAAACTCTCGAGGATCACATTGTTGTCAGCCGGGTCTCTTTTTGTGCGTATACACTCTAACGGGATTCGACGTTGTGAGCCTGTTGAGTGAGTGTTCTCAAACATTACCTTCTCGACATTCCAAGTGGCTTATCTCCACTCCATTCGTCGTTTATTTAGCACATCCCCAACGTTTCGTCCATTGTCGCATATTTAGCGCTTGTCAATCCACCAATTGTACACCACTGTTATATTGCCTCGATGCTATTTCATCTTAGGCCACGATTCATATCTCAGCTTTGCGAGAGTTTTATTCGTTGAAAAATTTATTTGCTTTCATTTGGAATGCGTCTTTAACTGTATTTTCATCGCTTTGAACCATAGCTTTATTGAAAACTATTGAAATGACGCTTCATTACTTATTATTCAATCATTATACAACAATTACTCTCATGCATTCAGCTCATCGCTTTAGCAAGTTTTATTATTGCCGATTTTGGCTCAACTATGCTTATAGCATTGCAAATCTTTAGCCTGAAGTTACTGAAGTATTATGAGCTTCTTTCGTATCAAGTTCGACTTGATTTTCATAAAATTAGCTCGATTTTGCCAACATCCCATTCTGGGGAATATTTTAGTTCGTTGATGCCTTTAGTCAACACAGACGTCATTTAAGATCTCCAAACGATGTTGTACCGCAAAAGTGTGCACTATATAATTTTCACTTCTCATTGTGTGTGCTTGTATTATGCGTCTTGATGATGATATAATTGATGCACATACTGTATACTGTATCATCTTCCAAGCATCAATTGATTTATTTCCACATCCATACCACCGTCGAATTCATTTATCGAGCCTCATATTATTTCTAATATTAACGATTCAGTAGGAATTTTTACGGGCTAAGTAGTGATTGTTGTTATTTGTTACGTAGTTGGGTGATATTTCAATGCCCCAATGTCGAAGCACTGAAATAAAAATAAAAAAAAAAACTATGCTGTCGCAGAGCTTTTCTCCAACCGCCTCTTTTTTTTCACTTCACGAGAACCAGTTCATCCAATTGTGCTCTTAAATAGATTCCACATTGCGCATTGGATTCTAATGTGGAAAAAAAACTTTCTGATTACTCGTCAACCTCTAAACGTTTCACGTTTCTTTAAAGTTGAGGGAAAAAAATGCTAAACTTTGCAAGAATTTGTTGCAATTTTCCGGCTGCTAGCAATTTCGCGCATTTTCATCATTTCGCGTTATGCCGAAGGCAAGGTTGAGAATTTGGATCACTTTTTCATTAGCCTATAAACTCGGCTTGTAGCCCTGTTGTGTATGTGCAATCGAAAGGGGGCACTGTAGTATACTGTATGTGCTATAGTATGCAATCACCGCTGATCGTTTCGAATTTGCATTGGATTGATGTTATCGTAGCGTAATATTACATCCAGTACCGTTTTTTTTTTTTTTTTGAAGGAACAAAATGTCTATGCATGAAATACTTTAGTTTATTATTGCTCGACAAATTGTTATATGAACCATTGGTGTTTCAACGAAAAGATTAATGACTCCCCTTCTTTTCCTTTGCGAAAAGCGAGTGAACTGAAGCATTTTGAATTAAGCACTTCACCTTTCTCAGCATCATGACAAGGTCGTTCGTATAGTTCGCATAGTACTTGGAGTGAGATGATATCCATCTCATTTATACACTAGTGGGAGAGGAATCCAGGGCAGCCGGAATATTCCAATGAGACCGCAGGTAACTTCTGCGCAAGAAAGAACATCTTTCTTATGCACTCTCCATCCCTTTATTTCTCGTATTTTGAAATCCTTTTGTAAGGACGATATCATTATTTCGATGCGACAATGAAATTGATGTATTTCGCCGTTGTTTATAATGCTCGCCTCAAATCGAGCGCAGTTATCGGTGTTCCAAAGAAATAATTGACTCGTTTTGAAGCTGATAAAGGATGCTAAAAGCACTTAACTGATCCGTTATCTTGAACAGGATGTATTATCCTCTTCCAGATTCTGTATAGGCGTTCGTTCGGTTGGTGCACATCTCCGAGAGTGATTAACGTCGACACTCACCGAATCGTGGTGTACTTCTTTTTGAATAACCTCAACGATGTCAGAGGAAGAAGAAGTTGAAGTGTGCGTTACAGAATCCTTCTTGCATTGCGATGTGTGATTACAGCAAGTAGCTAATATCTGAGCTATTCTATGGCTTCCCTTAGAAACCAGTTGAGTCGCCGCTGTGCATGTTAGTTTATATGTTCGCCTATTGCGCTTTGATGATAAACAGTAAACCTCTGAGAATATGTATGACTGAATATTCCATTTTATTACTTTTTCTTTGTTAGAACTCAAAAATTCAACCGGGCTGGATTAGATTTTCGCTCTTTATAAAATAATGAGGTGAAAATCGTGCATGGATTTTTAGCATGATATCGATTTTCATTTCCGCTAAATCGATTAACGAATTTCGAGGTTTACCAACGAATCATAAGTCTGCAGAATAGTGCTGTCATTTATTAATTAACATAACCGCTTACATAAAGGTAAGAAAAGTTTGTTGTCGTTCAACTAGGCCGATATATGATGAAATCCAAGCGGCGTAAAGTGCCTTAGAGCTTATTTCCAATTTCCGAGCTGCTATAGTGTAATGCAGATTATATGCACTTAATTTATTTCGCTTTTGTAGTTCAAAAGAAGGATCCATGGCATGGGCAGATAGATACATACGAATAAATGTATGAGCATAATGTCGCGAATATGCGCTTTCCGAATGCAATTCTACAAAAACGCATAAAAATGTGATTATTTTGATAGTGGGAAAAAACCTGGCAGCTGAAGAAGCTGATGAGGGTTTTCTTTGGTACATCATATGATTTAGAAAATTTTGGAATTTTTATGGAAAATGATGGATCACTACCTTTGTGTCCACATAATATTAATAAAAGATATAAAAGGGAGCGAGAAAAACGAAAGACAATAGGGAAGAGGGATAAACTTATCGACATCCCAATTATCATGAGGGATAAACTAAGTCGACATATGCATGTGATTGTTGAATATACTGGATGATAGAGTTCAATATTCGGCATCACTAACTCCAAAGGTAAATTCCTAATTTATTCGCACTAAATGGTTTGCGCATGAAATATGTTGTTATTAAAAAGATTCAACAATAAAAGAGATTAATATTGAACAAAGTGGCAATGTTCATTGCATATATTTCAGCTCCGAAGAGGAGGAACAGGAAGAGGAAGTAGCTGATGAAGAAGCGGGAGAGGAAGAAGAAGACGAGCAACCACAAGCTAACGAACCAGGAGATGAAACTGCCAAGTGCGTTTGTTGCTATTGGCTTTTCAGGAAGATCCATCTATAACGAACTGTTCCCTCATTTTCGTTACCGCAGTGGAGGACCTCTACCGCGGTTTATGATCGATCACTTCTTATTTCTTCTAACTTTGCTGGCGCTACCACTGCACTGCATTTAGACCATGTTTGTAGCCACCATCTTGGAGGGAAAATAAGCTTCACTGGAATACGAAGCAGCATGATCCAGTTTTCCCAGAGAGTTTCATCGTCTCATACAGGGACGCAGCTCTGGTTTTCTCCATCCAGCTATTAACTGTTCGGGTTGCTAGAGGAAGAAGGAGACAGCAGAATGGGATCAGTTGTAGTGTGGCACTATGTTCAGGAAGAATTTTTTTATTTCCCTTGGAGTTTTTCCTTTCTATAGAGGTATATGAAAGGTTTTGACAATTAACTGATAAGATAACGGCTGAGCCAAGGCTTTAGGGTAGGCAGACATGCTATCAAAAACATTGAGGCAAGTCTTCATAAACGATTACCCAGTAATCTCATATTTTAATCAGAAACTTGCTAAGATAAACGATGAAATTTTTCCTAACGCGCACTAAAAACTTAGCTGTGGAATATAAATATCAGTCAACCGAAACATTTATTGGGTATTTATTTTTATCTTTTTTGTTGACTTTGTTAAGTATTTATATATTTAGATACTTCGGTATTTATCTGTTTATGCTTTCTTTTAATAAGCATTCTAATATCCGAATTTATAGGCCTCGATCATTACAGCAACAGGAAGCGAACGAAGGCGAACTAACCGAAGCGGAAAAAGCGATGCTGGTACCGCATTTATTCCTCTCAATAATATGTTATCAATTGCCTAACATTTTTATGAGTCATTTTTATTTTAGATTTATTTTATTTATGGATCGTTTTCAATAATGCAATCTAATAATTGTAAAATAATAGCATTGTGAATTTATATAGATCAGATAACACTATATATAAATACTCGATCATCATCAATACTTTTATAAGGTACAATATGAATGCATTTATGGAACGTTCCCAAAGATCAAATGATTGATGCTAAGAATTGGGCAGACTCGTTGTACCGACTTGCCACAACCGTTACGAAGTGACGTCCTTAGAAGCAACGATTTCATTCTGAACGCTTCGCTAAATCAATGCACTGTTAAAATTCGGCATTCTCTTTGAATCTTTAACACTGAAATCAGTAGTGAACAAGGTGAGTTTTTGTGTAGTTGAGAATGTGAAGGAAAGAAAGATTGGCAGGAAGATTTTATTGCTCTCGTTATAGGCTGCAAAAAAAAGACAAGAAGAGGAAACGGCCGCAAAATTACAAGATTATGAAGAGCAACGACGCCTCGAACGTGAAAGAGAGGAAGAGGAATTAAGACAACTCAAAGAGAAGCAGGAAAGGAGGCGTTTAGAGAGAGAGGAAGAAGAGCGAGAGTTTGCAGAAAGGCGCCGCCAGGAAGAGGAACGACATCGGCAAGAAGAGGTAAGCTCAAGTGCATATTTTGCTCCGCTCGGAGTTGTTCTAATGAAAGCTCGCAGTGATACCTCGAAGCAAATATGTCTTGTTTTGAATATTTCCGTAAAGGATTCGTTTTAAGGAAGAGCGGAGAAATCCTTTATGTCGTCATTATACGCCAATAAACTTCTCCTACTCTTTGTGTAAGTTTCGACAGTCAACCTGAGTATTCATGCAAAAAACGGCATAACCCCCCCCCCCCTTCCACCCTGTACAGATGTAAGAGGAATCAATTTACAGGAGGAACGAAAGGCGAAAATCGAAGCCGAAAAGCGGAAGAAAGAGGAAGAGAAAAAGAAAAGGCAACAGCTAGCAAGTTCATTTACGACCGCAGTTGCCGGTCAAACTGGTGGTAGAAACTTCATCATTCCGAAAAAAAGTAGCGACAATGCTGCCGAGAAGTTCGGTAATATCGTACAGGTAGGAGGCATTAATCAGCGGCCGTTCTGATTTAATGAAGAGAATAATTTTGCAGAAATTAATTAAGCCATTGTGAAGGTGTTGATAAACTTTATGATGCAGTGGCAAGCGACGTTGATTCTTTCATGTTGGATTCGATTCTAAAATGAGTTCGCTACAAAGCTCTTCGAGATTCAAAAATATAAAGCAAAAAAAAAAAAGCGAAATCTTCACTATTTATGAAATACTTATAGTTTTCTTATGCAATAACTGCAGGAGATTGATACTAGCAGATGCCTTCCCTTTTAGAAAGTTATCGTTTTTTTGTGATATCCTTAATATGTTAGCTGAATGAATATTCAAACGATTAACGCAAATAAGAAAGACGGCTGCGGCTTAAATATGATAGATCAAAATAAAACAAATGGCACATCTTTTAACTTATTCAGCACAAACCGGGAATAATGATCTTCATAGCAACTTTGAGATGAAAAACTTGTGCAATATTTTGGCTCGATCCATCAACCAGTTTATTTCCTGCAGATTTTTGCGGAAAAAACAAGCAAGCGTTATGAAATTGGTTAACTTCACAAATACATCAATATGTGCCATAGTATCGAATGATAGTTGTTTCTCTTTTTTTTTTTTTCATTTGCACTCCCCAGCGTTTTGATTGCGGATTTCCTCTTTTTTTTTTTTGCAAGAGGAAGTTCATGATCACAACGAATCTATAAAGTATTTTCTAAATTAAGCTTCATTCCTTTCAATATGATCACTTCCTATTTTCTCACTTTTTTGCTCATTCTTCATCTCAACATCTTTTAAAACTCAGTTTTTATCTCAAGGTATGACATTTTATTCAGCAAGTAAAGAACCTGCCATGATAGGTGATAGGATCGTTTTGATGAGGCTTGCTCATAAACACCATAATAAACGTCACTCTCAAAGTTTCTTCTTCATAATTTTCGTTGTTTTTACTTTCTTCCAATTATTCTACACTAGATTTTCAATTAATTTTTCAACGGAATTTAATTTTAATTAGTTATATAAAATTTAATTTGAGTAAATTTTAGTGAGTTATTTATTGACTTATTCGTTGAAAAATTATTCAGCAGAATATAGAGGATGCAATAAATGATATTAATTTTAGGCGAAACAAGAGATGGGTATGACAAAAGAGCAACAAGAAGAAGCAAAGAGGACATATTTAGAATCGATTCGAAAAACGATCGATTTCTCATCACTTTCACCTGCCGATCTCAAGGAAAAGATCAAACAATTACATCAACGCATATGTAGATTAGAGGCAGATAAATATGATCTGGAGAAGAGGCATGAACGGCAAGAATACGATGTAAGTCTTATAGTCTTCATTACAGGTGAGTTCGTTAAGAAATCATCTGCACATTGAGAAGCTATCATAACCGATCCGTTGCGTATTTTTCCTATGATATCGTTGAGAAATTTTCCGATTGTTGATGAATAATGCATAAGCATTTATGATGTACCAAGTTATAATGCTTGGTAAATGAAGGGGTATTGATGGAGATCACTAACTCTTTAGGATATTCAAAACTTTGAGGGCTGATAACTTAGAGGGTTTTTAAATGAGCATATTGACTTGTCGTTAGGCAATAGTCCTGCATTTTCGAATGCAACAAAAGATTGATTTCAGCTGCGCGAACTGAATGAACGCCAGCGGCAAGTGGCACGCAACAAAGCACTTAAGAAAGGTGTCGATCCGGGTGATTCGAACTCACGTTATCCGGTAAATGTTTCAATCATTTATGAAGTTTTTCCTAGACACAACGTCTTGGAGTATCCACAAGATTGACCACATGGAAATGCGTCAAGTGGACGAGATAGCATGATTATTACTTGATCAAGAAAAACTTTTGAAGTGATCTAGTTCCAATCAGCAATTATTTTTTCGCATTTCGTACAAAATTGTTATCCCCCAGAAGACATTTGAGAATAAATCGCACTTCCTGAGAGGATCAAAAGAGTCGCGAACTTCCTGGACAATGTTCTGTTATTGTAAATGTCAAGTCATATTGCTATAGTCCACTAGCAAATTATGATCATTGAAATTTGCTGCGGTATATATGAGAGAAGCTTCGATGAATTGGCAGTTTCATTTGCAGCCGAAGGTTTCGGTGGCGAGTAAATATGACCGTCAGATCGATCGACGTAGCTTCAAAGAAAGACGAGCCGTTTATGAAAGGGTAATATTTCAATAATATTGCAAAAATGTGGTCATTATCTTATATGAGAAAACATAACACCATCCCTCTTCTAACTAGTATCTATATAGAATGTTGCGTTTGCAGAAGAACGCATATCCGTGCTTCCCGAATGTGCCACCACCGCCTGCAGTCTACGCAAAAGTTGTGAAATCACTAGACGAGGAGAACGAAAATGTAAGTTGCAGTTTATGCTATTATTATCTCTCATTGCAGTTTATCTATTATTATCTCTCAATGTGTTATTTATCAAGCAAGATTTTTATTTACGTTGTTTAATTGTAGCTAACGTTCGATCGTAAAATGCGCCAATAGTCTTAGAAAAAGTTCAACTCGATGATAATGGGATAAATTTCAGCATTACCTTTCATTTTTTTAAAATCAATACCTGAGAAGAGTTGAAAGTGGGCTAGCAATTTTTTTCAGCGGCAAGAAAAGAGAGAGTGATACACCTCCCAGATGAGTCAATAAAACGTCTTCGTTGAAGTGACAAATGATATTACTTTCTATATCGGCGTATTTATTGAAATATTCATAGAAAGTGAAAAGCAATTCTTGTTTGATATAATAAGGGCGCACATGCGTTGGTTAGAGGGTTTGACATCATAATCAATACAAATTATGCTAATTTCAGGAGGAGGAACATGAGGAAGCAGAGGTTTGCAGTTTTGCTTCAATTATTTGATATTTTCGACCCACATTTTGAGGTGAACGGCAATTTAAAAAAACAGGAATGCTTCTTCGCAATTGCATTCCACTACTTTTATATGAAACATGATTGTGTAAGAAACAATCAGACGTTTGAGTACAACCTTTTGAGCGCTAAAGAAATGATGTACTGATCAAAGAAGATAAAAAATTCTCATCAAAAGTTAATAAAGAAATACGAAATATGTTTATAAATCGTCATCTTCTTGGTGGACGAACAATACGAAAATAGCTCGATCAAAAAAGAGCAAGTGCTTCTACTTGCTTGTCTATGATTAAGACAAGGAAAGAAAAGCAAAAAAAACAAGCCAGAATTGCTGTACTTCTCTCTCATGTACAGTTATATGAAGGTATACTTGCAGGAAGACGTGGCCGAAGAGGAGGAAGCAGAGGAGGTAACATTTGTGTGATTTATAAGAATCCCGTGATTTTAACCTCATTTCCACTTGAAGGTATCACTGATATATCTACGCTACAATCATCACACTTATCTTTTTTAGCATTTCAGTATTGAAAGAAGATTTTCTGAAACGCTGACAAAGAACAGGAATAAAAGGAAGAGTTCCTTATAAATGCATTCACTAATGTCAATGTCGTTTATGATCATGAAATTGTTTTCAGGAGGAAGAGGAGTGAATTATGTGGATCATAAACGAATATAATCGTCAAACAAATTCAAATACAAGAGAATGTCTTAGGTGTATTCATATATTTCTTCGCCATATGTTTCACACGATCATTGAATAAATCTTCTCGCTGACGCTACCCGATCGTTACTTTTTACAACACTCGTACAAATTAGTGCTATGGATATTAAAAATATTTTCAAGCAATTTAAAGAGTTTCATCTCTTAAGCAGATTTAAGTAAAGTAAGTAAAGGGCACTGTTTCTCTTGAGAGAGGCTATTGTGATGTTTAGGCAAAATTGGAATTGAAAGTCATTCCCACAACATCGGGAAATCTAGGGTTCTACACGACGACTCTTCTAAGCGGTGATGCAGACTCTTGTGCAGTTTGTTGCAGCAGTTAGGATCTTTACTTCCGATTTTGATCATGCAAATTTTTTTATAGGCGCCCTAAAGGCTCAAAAGCACAACATTCACTTAGTGCATGCTAAGCAAAAGATGAACCATCAAAAAAAAAAAAAGAAGACAATGTGAACAATGATAGAAAGTACATCAACTATAAAAATAAAATGAAGATTTAAAATGCCCAATTACAGCTTTCAATACGGACATGAGCTTCCGTTTTCCGTCATATCCAACAGCATAAAATGCTACAAAATCAGAGAGCATAAAACGAATTTGCTGTTCGTTCACTGTGCAAAGTGATAGAACTTTGACGATAATAGCTGATTCTTAGTATCATTCCGGTTTTTCCAACACGATTCACGCATTATCCTCGTATCATTTCCTTGGCACAACTGGGATTTCCGACTCGCTAAGGAATAATATCTAATCATCACAAGGTGTTCTCCCTTGTTAAATCGTTGAGAGGTTAACCCTTTGATTGATTCAAATTTTTAAGGTGGGAATTGCTTTCGAGCTTTATATAAAGAGTACGCTCCCCTTCGTTGCCCCGACTATATGCCCTTGCAGTAAATTTTTGCATTGGTATTTCGCTTACTATTGCACTGTCCCGTTATCGATAGACGATCGATACCTCACTCAAATGAGGGTAATATGGTGCTCTATGTCGTGCCATTTTTGACAGCCACAATATGGCACAGTAGATCGGCCATTTTCACAGCGGAACAAATCTCCTCCTCAGCTATAAAATATTTTGAACTTGTGTTTTCGATACTATAATAATGAATAGTACCATAACTTTCCGCGTGAATTTTTGGAATTTTCCAATCATAAGATGTTTTTTATTAAAGAAGATATGAAACCATTAGGGGTGTTTGATTTACTGCAATAGAGCGAATTATGAGCGCCCTAAATTCGCCGCTCGTTTCTATCAAAAAAAAAAAAATCATCTGATTACTCAAATACTGAATACCACCTCACTATAAATACGAAATATCACTAAATATCACGTTAAATACCACTTAAATACCACCTAAAAAGACTTTACCACTGACCAGTAATCATAGGATAATTTGGAAAATCTCCCAATATTATATTTTTACACAAATCCTATTGAATCTATATAAATCTTTGCAAATTATTGAAACCGGAAAAAACGTTTTATTAGAGAAATGAATTATTTGAATCTTATTGGTGATACTGCAAAGATCTCACGTGGAAAATGCGAAAATTTGATTATATTAGGTTGCAGGCGTTTATTGCATACAATAAATGGTATTATATTCATACTAGAACGGTGCAACGATACGAGTTGTCTCATCAAATACAGGTGCTCTTCAACAAACGCCGCTGAACGCTGAACACTTTGGGCTTGCCATTACAGACGGACCATTTGATGAGTCCTACTTAGGCGAATCCATTCCGATGAAGAAGGAATTATTGGTTCATTCGATCTCATCGGCAGGTCTAATGTGTGCACTGCTGAAGGATGGCAGATGAAAGTAGTGAAATCGCGTTCTAGAGCATACACTTTCCAAAAAAAAGAGAAAAACTATCGCCTAAAGCTAACGAAGCTTCGAAGATTTGGCTGAGATGCCAGTCATTGGTGAACCTTCTCATATGATTGATTCGAGAGTGGAGTGATAAGTGAAATTTACGGCTCTTATAAAGCATTCATTAATGATATGATCCTACACACGGTGCGTAGTTCGAAATTCATGATGCAAGAATAGGAACAACAAGACATGGGCTTTAATGTTGGCTTTCATGAAATTCTTCAAAATCGACCTCTTTTCGACGTTTAAAGTTTTTGTATTTTTCGAGTGAAAATAAATTATTTGAGAGAGAGAGAGCGCATGAAAATATTGAAATTTACGCGTCTTTGCATAGTAATGCAGCCTGTTATGGCCCATTGTATGCAAAAATTTGCTCCATGTTGTCCAAACCTTTCAATCAATTCGTTTATGATGTTGCATTGCACCTAAAATGAAAAACTACATTCATAGTTCGAATAAATAAAAATAGGTTATGATCGGTTTCGTTTCCCTGAGATTCGTTACTTTTATATAAAACACTAACCGGTGAGGTTGGTTCAAGTTTATTCGCTGATTAGCTGCAGTCGCTAATGCTCGAGTCATTCGATGATTGAAGGAAATTGATTTCTGTTGTGAAATCGAAATCATCGAAATTGTTTGCGTAACTGCAACATCGGCCTTATTAAATCATAAGTGCAATCTTATAGTGTGTGCGACGAGAGATTCTGAAAATAACATTGATGCATTTAGACGGATAAGAATGAAGTCGATTTCGGAGAGCAATTTCCAAACCTTAATAATGCACCGCAACTTTTTGCAGCTCATGGAGTGAAAAGTCATGTGGAAAGGCGTACTTTTTGACGCCATAGTGAAGGTTGAGCCTGGAAATAATCCAGATTGCCGCGAATCCCAATAATTGAAAATTTTCAAATATGGAAAAAATCGAATACGATATTTTAAGAAAATAAATTTTTGCTTTAGAGTCTTTCTCAACAGCTGTCAAATCTCCGTTGAAAGCGCTCATTTTCTCATGAGACTGCCAACTAAGAGTTTTTAAGCATGAAGACGCCGGATAACGTTCTCGTGAAACTACGCCAAGATAGGCGAATTCTAATCGGTTTGTACAGTTGGACTCGTAACTATTCAGATAAGCACCCAATTCCGAGATTGGGCTTTTGAACGTGCAAATGCTGATAACTTACCGAAAATTTTCAAAAATTTATTATTTTATCATTTGTCTCCCTCAGAAGATGCATCATTATAGACGTTATAGGTATGATTCGAATGTTACTTGGCGGAGCGATAGCCGGACTATCTTTTGCATTGACCAGTGAATACGTACGAATTCATCGGGGTGCGTCTAAAAGTTGTTCAAAATGTTCGGCTCCTGTTGGACGTGATGGAATATATCGTGGTGAGCGAGAGCCGAGGTTCGTTGCTTAGAACAGTGATGCTCCATTACTCATAGATTGAGCTTTTATGGACTAATGTTGCTGCATGAGTTTGCTTCCTTATAATATTTTCCACGTATAACGTTAGCCATTGCAACGATATCTACGAACTTGCCTAGTACTATCGGAAGGTAGACGCAAAAAGGATTTGCCCTACACATAAATAAATGTTTTAAATGAACTCAGCTATTCAGAAACGGCATAACATGAGCGGTGGAAGGTGCTGCATAATTGCCCTGAGCAGACAACATGTTTGTTGGAATGGAGATGACATCTTTGAATCGCAATAAATGTTGCTGACGAGTTGTTGTGCTTTAGGTCTTATATGCTTTCGTTCAGCGATCATCCGTCGGAATGGACTGAGAAGCAATCACGTCTTCGAAAAATGAAATGCTTTGGTGAGAAGATAAACATGTCTTGCTGAAAATTTGTCGCCTGGCATAGAGCTAACATCAGCTAGTTCGAGAACTTCCACATCTGCACACGTATGCATAGAGTCATATTTTTTATTTTCAAGCATGGCCAATGACCAAAGCTTCTTCATGAGCGCTAGCGTCATAGTCAAGCGTTGGCCAAGTTTTCCACTTTTTATCAACCGTATTTCACATATATCCCAGGAATCAGCATAGTTGCTATGGGTATGAAAACTTGGCTTTAAATATCACATAAGAAACCATGCTATACAGCCTATACAGCCTCCAAGATGCGTTCATTTGCACAGTTCGAACATCGACATTTTGGCTCAAGGAGATTCTGTACATTTACACAGTACCATACAAATCAGTAGAGTTGTTTGACTTACATTTCAAGATGGTCAGTGACTTAACTTATAAGGTCACATGAAATGTTCCTTATTGCAGGATGTAAGAAACCGTTAGATATCACCTCGGTTATTATATTCGATAGAGCATGGCATAAACGTTGTTTGGTGTGTGCTAATTGCAAAAAGAAACTAACAGGCAAGTGTTGTATGCGTTAATATTGCAAGGATTTTTGCATCAATACGTATAGCTGCGCGCGAAATGTTATCGTTAATAGCAAAACACTTCTAATTTTAAATAGAAGCCTTTAATGAAGACTGCAGAAGCTGAATATAATTTCCTCATTCGTTTATTCGTTCAAAGGATGCCTTATGGGTCCCACTTTGTCATCAGCTTTTTTATTCACTAAATTTCTTAAGGGGTTTTGTTGGAAGGCAAAAATTTTCTAGTTAAAAAATAAATCTGATCGCATCATTTAGGTGTACTCCTCAGAATTGCGTTAAAAAAAGTTATAGCTCAATTTTTTTTTTGAGTTTTTCATCTCAGAAACTATCAGCCGAACACTTTTTGCGGGATTATATTTGAGAATCCGCTAGTGAAATGATGACTTGATTTGATTGGGGAAGCGCCTGAAAATGCCAGAAGTCATGAGCTTTCTGAAGTTTTTTTTTTGCTTCAAAATTCTTGCAATTCTCGGTTCTTTTCGATACGCGTCTGATGTCCGATTGTGCGTATTTTTTGAAAAAAACACGAGATTTCTCGCTACTCGTCACTTCTGCACCTGTAATTTTGTGGGGATAATATGAGAGCAATGTGATTTGACCATATATGATTCAGATTCCTCTCATCTCATTCTATTTTCAGCTTCCGACAATCAATCATCAATAACAGTCCGCATAACGATCCATGGCTTCTTTTTCAAAGATAGAGCTGAACAAATGGATGAAGGGCCTTTACGCAGTGAAGTAGACAAATAAATGGTGGTCGTTGAGTCGTTGATAGAGTCCTAAGCAACCGTCACGGGCATACATGAACATAAAAACGCCTAAAAAATAAAATGTGTTGTTTCAGGCAATCGCTATTATATGATCAATAACAAACCTTACGATGCATCTTGCTTCAAACAAGTGAAGCAAAAACAGAAAGGCACCGCCACTCATACCATAATAGATTATCGCTTTCCTGATCCTTCAGTAAGCGTTCCGATAGCAAATTCACCAACTGAGGTATTGCTACTAATTCTTCAAAAGGACATTCGCTATAAAAGAGTTACATTTTTATGCGAACGCGAACTTTAGCTATTGCAGCTATTGTTGTTGGCTATAGCAACTTGTAGATTGGCTATTGCAGATTGGATTTCCGATAATTTGCATTTATTATTGCAGATTATCCGACTTCAAAACGACCATTTACCATCGCTTCGTTTTTTGCCCATTACAACTGAGATGTAATAAGAAAAAGAGCTATAATTCGCTTCTTTTTGATGTTTTCTGAGTTTCAATGTTTTCTATGAAATTCGCTTCATATAATTGATAAGAATTATTTTCCTCTCGGTTAATACCGTTTCCATTCGAAAAAGCATCTTATTTTCACAAATCTCTTCCTTCAAAAAGGAGCGCTTTTTCACTAAATATTCAACGTCTCGCTTATCCTAAAATTCTCTCAGCATTGAGCGCACAAGTCGAGTAGAATGTAGCCTGGGTAATGCTTCAGCCTAAGGTCTCAAGGCAATATGGGTGCTGACGAGAAGAGGGTAGTCCTATCATACGACACTTCTGTGAATTCTTTATCCTCCGTGTATCTCCATATCCTTGTTGGCACAACGTGTTTTTCTACCCAAAACTTTGGAATTGAATCCACACTTTTTGTTATAGCAACAAAAAAAAAATACAACATCGAACAATTTGCGCATCTGAGTGCAAATTAGAGCTGCATTAACGCTTTCTTAAGTATACTTCATCTGAGCTAATAATGGTTTATAGGATAGAAGTGATCATCATAATGCTCCATCAGAAAGTTCCACATCTATGCGTAACATGGAACGTAATATCCGTATGCTTAATCAATGGCCATCTTTTCGCACAAAATTGTTTACAACGGCGAAACGAACAGAAACTTCTGAAACAAATTCGAGAGACAATGAGGAAATTGATCGGAAAGACAGCACGACGAAAAGTGATAACAAATAACTGAATATTGAAATTATACTGAAGATTATCTCTATTCTAGCAATTATGCTTTGAACATTTTTGAAAGAGAATAAAATGAAAGAGGACGAATATGGCAATATTATGAGCATTTATATATTAATTTAGAGCAATGAGTTGAATTTGATGTTAATAATTATAATGCAAAAGATAAATGGAATAGAAATGAATATGGAAGTGGTAGAAATAAATGAATGGAAATACGTGAAGGTGGAGTTGATGCAGTCTGAGCTTATAGAACTCCGCTCTTCAGCAACCACTCTTATCAAATGCCAACAAATCATAGGATATGTGCAATAATGCATTCATATATATGGTCCAAATCACCGGTCTTATAGGCCTATACGTTTTCCTATTCAGCCACATGAAAAGTTTAAAGCGCCTTTGGATGTTTATAAGTCCGCCGCAAGTTGACGAGATATTTTGAAAATTAATGTGGGAAGCTACCAGTAATATAGACTATGCTAACTAAATCTTTCACTTTTTCTTCACTGGTGACTTCAAGGCACCGGAAAGTTCAAGGCACCGGAAAGTTTAAGGCACCGGAAAGTAAGGCACCGGAAAGAATAGGCAAACATCGATCTCACAGTAATGCACTATTTATGCACTGCTTTCTTGAAGCTATATTGTAATTTGCACTAAAAGCAACATAGATTTATTTAAGCCGCTATCCTTTAGCTTACAGCACTTGCCATGTTACAATAAACTGCGGTTTTATCGGTAGTGGCACTTCTCCGCAAAAGGCAGCGTAGAACAAAGAGTGATGTCTGTGCGCGAAATTACGTCTGTGCATGTATGTGTCGGCGTCTGTCTGTCGGTCCGCGGACATTCTTGTGCAAACCCTCTGCACTCTTACAACATTCCAACGATTATCCCACCTGTATTAGCACATTTCTTGCCATTTCTTTAATATGCTGACTTTGAGCACTCTATACACTCTACATATCGTTTATGGTCTCGCAACGGCTGTGAGCGCGCTTGCGCGCGGCTATGATTCTTGCTGATGACCTATTTTGAACCGAGCAACATTCATGGTGCATAACTCGCAGAGCAAGGCGCTTTCTTTTTATTTCATTTATTTTGATTTTCTTTTTATGTGGTACAACATAGAAGTATGTGAATATAAACAGCAAGAAAAGCTATAACTTAGGAGAAAAGACATTTAATATATAAGAGTAGCCAGCGGCAGTTGTGGACCGAAACGACTCAGCCGCACATTGAAAGCTGAAGGAGGGAGCGCACAAACGATGTGCAGACTCGTACATTGTAAACTATGCGGATCACCGTTTGTACTGCAGCACATTTTTGGCGAGCTGAAATCGATGTGCACATGGACTAAGGGGAGGAGCAAACTGAAATTTTCCCAACAGCGGGACGTCGGAAAATCCCGAGAAAATTTTGTGGCAATGAAGTTTTTTTCCAGGTCAAAGCTGAGCTCCGATATTCCAATGATTCCAGGTTAAAGATCTTTGAGCCTGGTACATCGATTAGGCTATTATGGACAATGGTCAATTTTATGAAAAGCGATATGGATGAAGCGCTTCTGGACATCCTTAGGAGTCTGATATCAAAAACCAAATAAATAATCCCAAATAAATCATAAGGGAATCATTATTCATAATAAATCATTTCATTCGCATTACACATATGTCACACGTCGTTTATGAGATTGTCTACTTGACATTGATGAGTACATTTTAATGAAGTGCTTCTGAAATATTATCGCGCAATATTATACTTATAGGCTAATAATTTATACGCAAAGAGGAAAGATTTAAAGATGCGTTGATACCGTTAACATTATTTTATAGTTGAGACAACAACTTTTATTCGTGAATGAAACTATCCATTTGAGGATAGCTTATGAGAGAAATAAGCCGCGCCAATATTTCATCGAGTTGATTTCGCAAATCGTTGGATCGAATTATGTTATCCTATTTATGTGTTAATATTTGAGGCCGAATATGGGAAATCCCCTTATGTGAGAAACCTCTTAGAGCCTTATAAATATTTTCGAATATATCCTAAAAGAGATAATGGCAACAATTTTCGCATTTCAACGATTTCGTATATCAGCAAAAATTGCGGCTTACAGTATTGAGCACTTACTTAGCGACAAACTATGCAATGAGCATAACTTTGAAAGAATTCGAAAAAATATAACTGGATGCTAATATGAGTATTTCATTATCGATAATTGCCGAATTTTGCATGAGAAAGTACTTACTAGATAATGATGACAACATAACAACATTGGCTAATAATTTTACAATGTTGTTTTTTTTGCATTGAGCATACTTAAACGTAAGTAACTTGGAATGCTTCTGAATGTGACTCGATATGGCTATAAATCAGTGGTTACATTCTTTTTCCAAGGACTTCTTCGACTTTGTTTCGACATTTTTGCATCTTGTTCGTCCATTATTTCCCCGACAACCTGCAAGTGATCATTTGTGCCTTCCTCTATTTGAAATCAAAGACGAACGTTTCCTCCAAACGCAGATTGCTCTTGATGGAAAACTAATTTTTACCATTGTTACTATGCAAATGTTATTGACAATGTCACAACGTTTCACCATGGAGGTGACACTAGTGGGTGAAAGATCAACCAGATATGTGAAGCCGAAAAGAGAAGAGGGAGAACGGTCTAAATTTAAAAAAAAAAAACGGAGGAGGAATTGTTCACAGAGGAATAGGAGACACACAGGGGGGAGTGTGTGAGGAAGATGAGGTAAAACGGAAACTTTCAACAGCAACAGTAAACGGGCAAATTGTCGGAAAATATTTGCACATGAATTGTCTATAACTTTGTGGATTTTGTTTACTATACAATATGTATATTTATCGGCTACCTCTGTGTTCTTTGGTGGAAGTTAAAAACGCGTCTTCGAAGTGGGCACCCATTGCTGACGACAGATTGCTATCTTACCAGTGAGCAAGTTCGCAATATTGGATAGGACGTGAGCATGACCTTAGTATTTGTTTCCGGTCAATATCTCTTTGCAACTGGCATCAGTTGATGTTGCCCAGCTATATTGTCTAATCAGGCTTCTTTGCAAAATGTGAACCATTGGAAGGAAAAATTGCGTTCATGAGGAAAAAGAGTGCATGGATCGATGACCTCTTCGACGACATCCTCGAGGGTTAAAAGTCCCATAACGATATAGTCACGTCGATGTTCGTCGAATTTCACCACCATCGCAATCGGTACACCGTTCTTCATTTCTATCATGAGTTGCATCACACGTGTCCCTCCCAACGCAAATCGAAACTGGCTACTGCGTTGCCAAAGTTGCGCTACTGTGCCCACTTTCAATTGACTCGACTGACAGAACGGCAATAAATCCTTCATATTCAGCACACCCACAATCTGCAATGAAAGCAGCACCATAAAGCAAACAGTCGCGAGCATTCAGAAGTTTCTGGTGGAATCCTCTGATATCTGCTTCTGTTATCGGCGCTTGTTATGCTCTATGGGGACAGCTGGGCGTGGGAAGCTGACTCACTAAAAAAAAAAGTGCGGTACGCTTCTGCGTTTCATTATTTTGCTGATTAGACGTTACGGTTTGAGGATTACTTTTCTATAGAAGACTCCAGTTCCGAGGATTACCAGACATCTGAACGTTTTGTCAGAGATCCGTTCTTGCTGCAAGTTAATACGATGCATCATCGCTACTTAAAGCTCAATTAATGAGGTCTTACTGAGCTGATTTCGAATGTTTCCCATCATTTAAAAAAATACGATGCAATGAGGAAAATATCCCAACGGTCCGATCTGGTAGATGTGCTCAAGGAGTGGGAAATATTCTTGAACCGGAGAAGGTAGGACCGCCGTTCACAAATTTAGCATGTTGACTAAACGAACCGTATCGCGATCCTTGCCCTTATAGATAGGGATTCGAGTGCGACCTTTAGCGGCGATCGTTTTCAGAAGCGCTTTGTCGATGACGCTACAATCGGACAGCATAAAAATTTTATCTATTGGTGTCATGACGCTCATCACGATCTTTTCGGGAAAGTCGATAGCCGCGAGCACAAGGTCGGTTGTATCGACATCTATCATCTTGTGGTCAACTATTTGCTTCTTCGCTGCAAAACTATCGCCGTATCACAGCATTAATTAAACTGGGTTAGTCTCTATAACTAATCAATTCGGATGGTTGCTGCGGAAGCCAAATTTGTTGCTTTGTATACTCAATCTTTTCTACACTGCTGAATAAGTTTTACTTTATGGAACGCTATCACCAAAGTGAAACGCTTAAAGATTATTCGGATCAAAATCCCTGCACCATTTCCTTGGAAATCGCGTTTTAACCAATTTTGCCTCATTAGATACCAAGTTACGTGAATTGGATTGCTTTTTTGACAGGAAAATTTGAAGGTCCGTTTGTTTTGCTGTTAATTTTGGCACATTTATGGATAGACGTTTGGCCACTCGCTTTTTTAAGTGATAATAAAGTTTAATTTTGATGTACATTAAGAGGAAAGAAAGATAAGGAGATTTCTGTCGGTTTGCAATTCGTGCCGTTTAGCTTTAATTGAGTCCATTTCGACAGGTTTGAAGCAGAAGCAAGTAGATATTACCTGCATCCTTAATTAGATCCCTTTGCATGGTGATGAGGACGCGTAATGTTTTCCGATCATAGACGTCTCTTCCTTCCACTCCGACCACCATATCGAGGAATTTGGATACGGGGTACGAGATGGGACAGAAGAGAACCATAAAGAATATGGTGAGATATCGAGTTCGACTTCCAATCATCAACCCATAGCTGAATTTCGAACACTGCTGGTAAGCTCAACTTTTCCTGTCACATAAGCATAAGCGCTGATCAAAAACATTTGCCCATAATCGAGTAGTTAATCAATATCCTGAGAGATCAAACCGTAATGAGGTAAGAAATCATCTAGGTAATGTGCAATTTTCAACCGATAGCTTTTGTACAGATTAATTGCAACCTCAAACGAATGTTTACATTTCGTGCCTTCCCGTAAAGCTGAATATTTGCATAGGAATGCATAAAATGACATACTTGGAACAAACCGCTTGAGGCAATATTTCGCCAAACAGAGTGATTATTAATGTTGGAATGATAAGGGCGACAAGCAACTGAAATCTTCAGATGAGGTCAGAGTCAACTCAAACCTTATACTATGAGATATTTTATTCATGTTTCATTTGCAGTTCATGAAACAATTTTGGTTATTGTGAATATTGCTGAGCAATTAATAAACTTTAGTTTTAAAACTTCATTGATATTCAGCTGCAAATATTTTTGAATCAGATAAATGGGAATTTTAAACGAGCAGCGTTCCAAAAATATACATATTCCTTACTAACGAGAGAAGAAAGGCTCATACAGCCGTTCTTTGTTAAAAGTCAGCGACCTACAGATGCTCATTCCTAATAGATGTTTCATCTGCAGGTTTAGAAATAAGGGAATTGGATAAGATCGTTTACCTGAATTGCTTCACCGTTGACATTTTTGCAGAGGTCGTTGATGAGCAGAGTGGTGATGCAATTAGTGAAAGTATTGCCAAGCACAATTGAGCACAACAGGAAATTGCCATTTTGTCTAAGTGGAAGAATGTTGGCGGCATATTGACGTTCGTTGATATCTTCGCTTCCTTCACTGATCAACTACAATAGCACATTTCCCAACTATGCAAATCACCCAAATCCGCACTCTAATAATAATTATGATTTTGCATAAGGCGTGGAAGCTTTTAATAAGTTTGTCGCTATCACATTTTATAATGCATAAACAAACAAGCACCATAAACAACCTCTCCAATGTTTGCCAGTCATTTTTTTATTTTATAAGCATCGAGATTCGTACCTTGATTATGAAAATTGATCTGAAGAGATGTTTGATGAGACTAATGTCTGCTGCTACTTACCACAAGGTCATCAGCACTGAGTGCCATCAATCCGGTTGTCAGGCCCGAGAAAATACTGCTGAGCATCGCGCACATAACAATGATAGGTATTTCGATATATAGTGGAAAAACATAAGGATCTGGCTCTTCGAGTAGAATTTGAGTGAATGGGAGATGGGGAAATTGTTCCTCTGCAGGAGGATCGATGCATGCCTGCATTGGACGCTTAATGACATCGTTGATCTGTAAGCGGCATAATAATCGATATATAATCGAATATTATTATATACTTTGTGAAGATTCAATTTTAAAGAGCTAATTAATTCTTTTTCGAGTTGAATTCATTAGGAATTGGAGTCAGAGTTGCGAATTTCCAATACTCTAATTGCTATATTTGTTTTTGATAAACTCAAAAAAAAGGGATTCAAACAACGAGTTAGTAAATAATAGCGAATATTAGCCGCATTATATCACAGTGGGTGAATATTTACAAATCAGAATTCTCCTCATAATGATTAGGGATGTGTCTTCACTTCTTTGTTATTATCAGTAGTCAATGCGTATTATTAATTTGCCAATCTTAAGTTTATGGTACTATATTGATGGAGCGGAAATTGTAGTACTTATCTCATTCAGCTGTTTTTCGAGTCGAGTTTCTATGCATTATCGATTGCTAGAGGCTATATTTATCAAACTTCTCTCAATTCTATATTCCTGTGGAATGGGTTTTGGTTTCATAGTCACAGTAAGCATCTCTTTGCCTTATAACTTCATACAATTTTCATGTTGTGCCGAGAGTAATAATCATAGACAAGTATTTGGCTGTAAAATATATCAGGTGAAAGTTAGTCACTTCAGGATGGTTCACTATCCATGACATGCTTTTTGATCATCATCTCTTTGATGTTTGGGGAGAGTTCCTTTGTACTCTTTGGAATCCTCCTTTTATTGCTTCAATTATTGTAAACAAAGATTCCAAGATTTAATGCTAGACATCATTTGCAAGAAACACGTCCATAATTCCTGGTCTCCACTGGCTGCTTGTCAGCCACGCCTGACTACTCTTTGTCTAATGATCCACTTTTTTTAAATTGGGAGTTTAGTGGTGTTTTTTTGGGATTGGAGAAACCAGGAATCGGCTCCTGTCTCGAAGAATCGAAGTTATTGATATTGCTCCTCACCAATACCGAAGCCACCCCATAGTCGGAGTCACTCATCACTGAACCCGTGAAGGCGTCGGTAACAACCGCCCTCGGCGAGCGGTGGTCATTGACTTAAAAATATTGCGTACTAAGAGAATTCGGGGTGATTTTTGATTCTGTTAGCTTCTGTTGAAGAATGAACTAACCGGTAACGTTTCACACTGTAATATGCAGTTGCTTAACGCGTACAGGATACGTACTGGTACAATTCGGCTCACATTCTTTCTCCATTCCGAGCATTCAGGATCCGACGAGAACCACACCCTTCTGATTCTTGATGTATACCTGCCGAAGAGAACAAATGCCTCAGGGACTTGCGCACTCAACCGAACCAGCAAGCCATTCTCCTTGTCATCGCTATAACACAATCACTTATGTTCTATGGAGGAAGTAGAAGAGTGTACTGGCATGGATGTAGCTTGTGAAAGTACGTATTTTTATGCCTATTTGCATATTTAATTTACATTCTCAAGGTCATGCCTACAATCAATTTTATTCTAATTGCCTTGCGAACAGATTTTGCATATTCGGTAGAACTTCATTAGGTGATCGCTGATTTAAAATCACCTAAAGAAGAAGCAAATTTTCACACTTTATGCGATGCCCATTTATTTGGCGTTCATTTCCAATAGAGTTTATTCGTGTTGAAATAAGTGAGCCATTGCATTTACGAATATTCAATGGAGCCAAATGCAACTCGATGTTTTTCAAACTATTCAGCGACACATATTTACGGATTATCTAAGAATAAGAAGCGCGAAATAATATGATTTTGGAGCCTGCAGCATAATAATCCTATAATATGATCGCTTGCAGAAATTTCCCACAACATGTGAAGCATACTAGTCGGATGGTGATAAAACGATCAGAAGATGGATAAATGGATCTGAATGGTGAAGTCGGATGGTCGGATGGTGAAGCATAAGAGATGGATAAATGGATAAAATGGATCTGAATAGCAAGGTGTATGGTCACTTAGTTGTTGTGACGTTTGCATAACATATTGTTTCAAGAGGGCTTCAGCTGAGTGCACCTCAAAGCATGAAACTCTTAAAGCTCAAGCAGCTGCAGTTTGAGCTCTTTCTCGGCTATTTTGCCATAATAGCCGAGAAATAGTGATTGGCAGCTGTCAGATAAGCACAATTTTAGCAAAGAAACATCTCAAATGAGGAGGCGTTTTAAACTTACAATCTCCTTTCCACGCGAAAGCCGAAAGCTATGGGCTGTCCGGATGAGAGGTTCATATGTTTGTCGATAGCTGAAAGATGGCTCTTTAGGCCAGTATGTTAATTCATTTCCCTAAGGAAGAGTTTGGCATAGAAACAGCAGCGGAACAGTCATCGCAAAATTGCAGCATTATTTTCCTACTGCAGTCTGTGTTTTACCTCTCTCGCTATAACACTGTGCCATGGATTGCATTTTTACACTATGAATAACTTTGAAAGATACAGTGTCGAATTAGTAAAAGAGTTTTTGAAAATTTGGACTTACAAGGGAAGTTCATCGAGGATATACGAAGCGGAAACGGTCGATACATTGCCGCCGCCTCGTCCTTAAGCAATGACATCTGGAATTAAATTTTTATGCTGAAATCTATTTCTTCTTATTCATGCAAATGCTTCATGCAGAAGTTCTTTCATATAGCGTTCAGGAGGAGCGTTATTATTTTTTGATCTCTATGAGGCATTATACTGAAGACAAACTTTCGTGGCATGATACAAGAGGTAGGAGATAGGTTCAAACGAAGGCAGCGGCATATACAAGAAGCGCTGGGAAATAAAGCGCCGATTCATACCCGGCCTAATATCCGCTTCTTGGTTGTTTAGATTTGTTTATTCATTTATTTGTTTGCTTATTTCTTTGTTCATCTGTTTGTTTAATTACTGGTGTATTTATATATTTATTCCTTCTTTTCTCCATTTCTTTGTTTTTTTTTTTCATTTATTTGCTTATTTATTTTCTTGTTTTTTGTTTATTCTATTTATTCATTTATTTATTTATTCGTTTATTTGTCTCTTTATGCCTTTTTCATTCATCTACTTGATTTTTTATTCATTCGGTATCCCATATGGAAAACGTCTACCTATGATGAATTATAATTATGGGGGAGGCCTCATGCTATGCTCCCTTCTTTATGGATATTTCATTACGCTATTATCCAGACCGTTCTTTATTACACATCACTATACCTCTGTTATTCGTTACTTTTTCTTTTCATAATGTCGTTATTTCTGATCGCAAAATATGTTAATCTTGACGGCTATATTATTGTCACTATACTACCTTTATATCTTCCTACCACTCACTTATTAATGGGTGTTACCCACTGCGTTACTATACCTTACGACCGCTCACCCAAGGATAGCGATCCCCCTTCGAATAATTTTCGCTATTTTTTGTGTCTTTGCGAATAGTTGGACTAATAATCGAAATTGCAAAATACTTGCTGCGTATACACTCAATTGTGCCATATTGCAATCCTGACGCGTTTTCTTATTTCTCGTGAAATCCTTTCGCTTGACCGATCTACCGACTTTACAAATGCTTCAGAAATCACTCCCTGTATGAATCAAAAAAGGCTGAACATGTTAAAACTAATGTTAGTATATAAATATGGTTCTACTGAATGATGAGGTAAAGCGCGTTTTTTTTTGCATATTCTATAGAAACGCATAAAAGTCGTTGATAAGAGAGGGTACCTTCTTGTAAAGTAAACCTCCATCAGTCGGAACACTATTCTGAAGATAGGTCCGTGAGATGTTCGTTTGAGCCTGCTGAGTAAAACCCAATAGAAATATAGCCATCAACGAGTACATCGGCGATGCAACCGTCCGCAGTAACCGAACGCATAAAAATGTGGTATTGTGACGATTGCACTGGATGA
Organism: Ascaris suum; assembly: GCA_013433145.1. Lineage (NCBI taxonomy): Eukaryota > Metazoa > Nematoda > Chromadorea > Rhabditida > Ascarididae > Ascaris > Ascaris suum. Next base: position 614,660 of record CM024181.1, read on the forward strand.
GATTTTCGAAACCATATACTAAATCAAAGAGTTTGCTTTAACTTAAATTAATTGACTTTGAAATATCCAAATTTCGGCTTCTAGATAAGGATCAGGCAAATTTCGACTTGTAGGTAAAGGACAGGCAAAATTTTCGGCTTGAAGATGAGGGGCAGATTTCTGCTTGAACTGAAGAGGCGATCATCAAACGGTAGCTGCTTTAGGGCGCCTACTGTAGGCATCTGACTGGTAACATAAAGTACTGCATTCGACGCCCGTTCCTTGTTTTTGTGCATTTGTGAGCTAACCCCGTATGCATGAGGTGTATGTTATGCTTATTTGTTGAGTAGATTAAACTTGCAAGTCACTAAACGTTCATTAATGATCATAATGTTATGATACTTGGCATTCTGCTGAGTATAATTTCATCTTCGATCATCTCTATTTGATGAGTTTTTATGTTCTTATGCAAATGCGGAATTGCTCTAAAGATATCCTTGCGCAGAGGACAAGAAATCAAATGAGAAATGCTTTAGAAACTAACAATGAAAATGATGCAGTGAATTGAATGTTCAGTTTGTTGTTTTAAAGATTAGATGACAACGTGATTGAGTGACATGGAAATTGGACCCCAATTAAATATACTTTTAATTAACACAGCAGTATGCTTTCATATAGTTCTGCTTATAGCTCTACGGAAAGAAACGTAGCGCAACTGAAAGGTTTATGTCAAACCTCATAGATTACTTATAATGCATGAATATGCGGGTCTGTTTGGTGCGACACGGAAGTGAACGACCAGTCGAGTTTGAACTGCAAATGATTGGCGATGAAAAGAACTGATACAATAACTCGCATAACGGAAATTTTTAATTTTCAGTACTATATTATTGGACAGTTAAAGATGTCATGAAATTTGCATGATGAATTATATTGTATATGCGGTCGGATGCGCATGCAAAACGGGTTAAGCTACTTGGCATGATTATTGGCCAAATTCCACTTTCAGTAACCTAAGCTAAGCATTTAGAAGTTCTCTTGATCAAAGTTGGTTGCATCTATTATATTTTCAATTAAACAATGGAAAAACGTGTGACTGCTCGATCAGAACACTCATTTCTCCTTACCTAGTCATTCTAGCAAAAACTGTACATGCAAGTTTTGTTGCAATTCTCATAGACATGTGATTCATGACAAAGATAACTGTGGGAGTAAAATTAACCTTTAAAGAATTTATTACAAACCTCAGCTTCGTATCTGCAACCACCAATACTGAGCTCGATCTCATGGTACTGCTGATCGTTGATCTGAGGTTCATCTGCAGTAGTTTTCGCGGTTCAACGTCTCATCCCTTCATGGGGGATGCTGCGAGGACGCCTTTCACAGCTGCCAAGGCATAGAGGTGATTCACCGATTTTGGACCACAGGGACCGGTCCGCCATGCTCAAAAGATTCCACATCTCGACGGAGGAATTCCCGGAAACAAGCCCCCCGTCGTCGAGGCAGGCATAGGGACCCGTGTGAATGCCTTCGTGGGTTCTGTCATCTCTGTGAGATGAAAGAACCCATGATATTTAAAAAACGCGGGTTTTCCCTAATACACAGGGTATTAAAAGTCTGGTTTACGAAATTTCTTATGGACATTTTTTATGGACTTTGGTATCTTTCGCTTATCAACCATGCAAGGTTAAGGGAATGATCTACGCAGGTCTTACCTCTTCGCAGTAAGACAGCTTTGAGCATATATACAATGACTTATTGATTAACGCTTCCCAACATTACATTAGCAGTGATGCAGTATTGCGTTTACACGTTCTATGCACACAATGCCTTAAACTAGCATTTATTTACGTCATTTTATTTTGTATATTGTCATAGGACGTCTAACCGTTAGTTTGAGTAATTTATTATTGATATTATTATAGTAGTATTTCTTCGTTAGAATCTTCTAATGAACCTTAAATGTTATTCGCTTTGTTTCGATAGGTTTAACATCAAATATAGGTTATGTGAATATTGCTCTACCCGTGACACTATTGTTCGGTCGATAGCGCCAAAGTTGACACTCACACTTATCGATCACTAATCACCATCACTGTTGATGTCGACAGTTCATCTTATTCCTCACATCTTCACTATACGAATTTTTAGCTCAGTATTTTTTTTTTGGATATACTTTGTTTCCTAAATATATTTCAAACTTATTGTTGATCTTCTACTCATTTTTCTCTACACCATTTTCCACATATTATGCTTAAAATATTTAACAAAAACCCTTTAACCTGCTTTGTTTCAGTTTAGCGACGATTTTCATGATCGCTTGTTTTAATTAAATCTTTAATTTTATTTCATTTTTAACTTTATTTCATTTTCAATCGCTATTATTAAAGGCACATTAATACGTCGCCTTTGGTTCTCAATATTTTGTACTAGATTTTATACCACCTTTTGATGATAATTGTTGTTACACATACCAATACTTATTAAAATTCAGTTTCTAGCTTGTAGGGCAATTATTTCTTGATAACTAAGTACGTCTATATGTGTAACGGTTTGTTTGCAGTGGAGCATTTATTAATCGTTAGTGTCATACGTCCTTACCGTACATTTGCTTTAATGCCTTATTATTGTTCGTCTCACGTTACTTCTTCTTCTGGTTGTTAGGCTAACGCGCTCTACTTGTAGTTCTAGGAGACAGAGGTCGGTGGTAAAAAGTGCTTCAGTTCTGCTTCTGAACCGGCTGTTTTGGAAAAAAGGAAGAAAGTGGAAAATGGCGATGAGGTAGGTGCTACAGCATGTAACTTTTGTGTTCATTATACATTTTTCTTAATATACTTTTTGCCTTTGGATTTGCTTTCTCTATTTCTTTTCTTTTCCACATCTCTCTTATGGAATTGTTCACTTCGAACAGCCGGTGCGAAGGACAGAATACGCACAGTAACTGACTTCTGAATACGGCGAGAGTGGTGGTAGACGTGACTGCAATGAACTGCTACTGCAGGGAAGGTAAGAGCAGCTTTAGGATACCTGAATGTATTGAGTGTACCAGAACTGATAAGGTGTGAGCGCCAGCGAGCAAAGGTGAGGCGCCTAGACAACACTGTTGGCGAACTGTATGACCTGTAATCTTCGTTTTTAGGAGGTAAATGGGCATCCTGATGTCAAACGTCGAATAGATATGACATACTGATGTTGTTGAAGTTTCGTGAAATTGTGGATTGTGATGAACTACATTTGGGACTGCTTTATACCTTTATCTGATTTGGATCTTCTCTTCTTCTTTATTTCGGCTTCCTTGAGTTTTGCTATGAGCAAACTTTTTTATTCGATCACCTAACAAATATATTTGCTGTTAAACTCTTGTTGTTTCTGCAGTCCTGCATTTCGAAAAAGTAGTATCAAGTTGATTCTGTTTTTAACGCCATAGTATGTTTCAAACTATCGAACGCTGGTTTAGTTCCCAAGAATTACTTCGGAAACCGGTCGTGAATATAGCTTTCGGAATAGGCAAATCGAGAAGTTATGCGGGAATTATAAAAGAACTTTTATATGCGATCTTACCGCTGTCTAGCGAATCAAAAGAAAGAAAATCCCAAATTTACGGCTGGAAAAGTGCATTGAGTTCCATGGTGCTCGGGTGGAATTGTGTTAAACGGTGCTTATTGTAATGTTTAAGCACCTTGATTGTTTTCAAGAAAAAAAATTTTCTTTAGAATTTTCCGGAAATATTCAAAAATTGCAGAGCCATTTCTTTATAAATAAGACTGCTACTTTCGGCCAATTGGTATATTTATTCGATTGTCAGAGCTATTTCTTCAGGAAATGTTGAACTATCCAAGCATCTAAAAATTACCATCGACTCAATTCACTATTCATTTATGACGAAAAGGCTACATACGAAACCAAATAGTGCAACTGAGAGCGAATATTTCAGGCCTTAGAGCTTCAGATACTGAACTTTTTATTACGTATATGCTTAATTGTCTTCGTTGATGAGAATATGATTTATGTGCTCGTTTATGGTAATATAAGTTATTCTTCTAAAATGCTAAAAGATCGAGATTTGTTAAAGTCTACTCGAAAATGACATTAAAAGATCGCCTTAATTAATACGACTCTTGCTATTTTATGATGAAATACTTAGGTAAGCAGCGATGCAAATATGAGAGCTGAGAGGAATTATTATTGATACGACTGAGGCATAAAAAATATTATACGATCATAGGCGTTTGGACTGTAAAAAAGTTCTAGTCGTGTTCGCTCATAATAATACGGTAGAGTAAGCAGCCCTAATTAGAGGGTTTGATATATATATATATATATATATATATATATATATATATATATATATATATATATATATATATATATATATATATATTTGTTTTGATGTTCTTGACTTCGTTTTTCGTCTCTGTTGTTAGCAATAAAGGGGATCTGTTCAAAAGAAGAACTACGTACCGTAAGATCTGATACACTCATGAGTAAATATCGTGTCTGCAGTATGAAAAAACCCTCTAATTAGAGGTGCTATTAGAGAAGAGCTGTTATATCACCGCTTGGATACCTGCTCAAGGATCAGCAATAAAGGTAGTGATATGATTGCGGCTGCTCTAGGATATCTAGACACTAATGTAGGATCCATTACAATCGAAGTCAAAATAATAATAGGCGACAATAGAGCAGCAATAAAACTTTTGCAGCGATTATATAAACCAACAAATAAACACAAAACAGAAATACGATACACAGCAACACATCGACTTTGAATAACCATAATGCTGATATAATTAATATTATTCGATTCACTCGTTAATCCATCCGATACGATTACAGATAGAATATCCTTTATACTGTCCCTCACAAATAATATTCAATGTTCAAAAGTGCAGATGGTATATCTCGGACTCATTGAACGGTTTATACTCAGAAAATGACATAAGGCTTTGAATCGAACGGCTACGTTTTGATTTTGAAAATGTCGGCGGATTTTAAATCTCCTATAGAACGAAACAATAGAGCAGATATTGGGAGAGGTGTTTTTCGGCGGCCAGTGCACTGAATCCTGAATTATGCAACGATTTTGGGAAGTTACGTAAGTGGTCACAGTTGAAACATAGAATAGCTCAGTTAAATCCAGCTACTGAAAGCAATGCGCCAGGCACTAATAACAACTCCGCCGATATTTGCTCAGTGCTTCGCCCGGCGGATCTACAATATCTGCCAGCATGACATACAGCGGTAAATTTGGAAGCGGTTAGTGCTGTAATCGTATATGATTTTTTGAATACGAAAGAATCTGAGGTATACAATAGAACGTCTCAAAATGTTATGGGATACACATTGTTCCTCTACTTATTAGTCTTGCAAATTACACAAGAATATACACTGTATAATCGAAAGTGAGTGGAAAATAGCGAAATAACAAAGTGGAAGTATTTGAGAATGAGAAGAAATACATTCCAATACTATATCAATCCAGTAATTTGGTTGTAATACCTGTTGACAAGAAAGCCAGAAAGCATAGGAAGTTTTGTGAAATATACAATATAAAAACAAAAATAGAAACTAACCAGAAACAAAGTACTGGGACAGAAGGTAATAGAGGAAAATAAACGGTCCCATCCTAGACTGGAGAAAAACACCTGGCTGCAACTCGATATAAACAACATCGGCAGTGAACCTTTGTAAAGAGATCGGAAGTGGCGATCTGGATGAAAGAGAGGTGCCCATACATGTGAGGAGCCCAAGAAAGTGGACAGCGGTTATCTGGGCTTTATATAGTACTGTTGCAGGAATTGTTTAAATGTGCATTCACTAAATGCACATAAAAAAGCAACAATCATTAAGCTTTGTTGTCTCTCGATTTTTCCTCGTCCCCACTGATGTCCGATGGTGCTGTTTTAGCGGGATGCACCTCACGTACGTGCGGAGCTTGCTTCAAACATTGCTGCATTCTGAAGTTTGGTTCCTTTCAACGCTAAACGAAGGACCCTCAAGGAGACTATAGGATGCATTAGCAAAGAGGCAAGCTAAATTAAAGAGCAATTATCGACTATATAATCAAAACTTATTTATGCGAAAGTTGAATGAATGCTTTGAGTTGGCAGCTTGCAACATTTTATTAAAACGCAGTTGGAATGAACTGTTGTAGATGAAAGAGGTACTGCAACGCTGAGAAAAACAGTTTACAAGCTTTTCCATAACTCTTTTTATCACCATAACGAATTCATGACCACATTTCTATAGTCGCTTAAAACAATTAGCTGTGTTTCTAAAAGAAAGAATTTTAAACATCAAAGGCGTTGTTTTCGGTCAAATGAGCAATAAAAAACCATTTCGTCGAGGTGCCATCCAATCTGCGACAATCACTTACTAGTCGGAACGCTTGTGGAAGTATCATATTGTCACAGCTTCACTCTTATAAGATGCAACTGATGCGAGCGGATAAGATTCAGGAAAACCGGGATATATTTTTCTGATTTTTTTTTTCGAATTCAACGCCATCAGCTCTTCCAAAAACTATTTTTAATGCCTAAAATCCCACGTGGAATTACATGGAAAACCCCACACATGCAATGCCGAGAGCTTCATCTTTGTCCTTTTAGTTTGGAACTTGCCATTTCGGCTTCCATTTTTCTGCCCACATCTGGGGAAAAGTTTATGTATAACGTAATTCTGTGTTGAGTGTCTTGGCGCAGTCATTGGGCAATGGATCTCATACGTCATATTCCCCTCCTGCTGATCATTCTAAAAAAGTATCAAGTAACTTACGTCCGGATCCGCTTGGATTTTGAATCCGGAAAATTGTCCGCAGCTCTTTTTTTCGGTGACACGAGTCTCCGACCTAAAATGATTCTTTCTGAGAAAAAGATACCAACTGCTAAATGAGTTAAATAACAAAAGTAGCAACAGCCGACTTGCTCCGAATGTGAATGGCTCTAAATGAAAAAGGCCTCACAAAGTGAACTTTTAGAATTCTTCCTCTGCCTTTCCCTGTCAATGAACACTGTCTTTCCAACATCATGCACACTCAGAAGCATTCCACGTCCCAGTCAAAAGGCATAGTGACCTCGACGCCGAATTCCTGGCATAGTCAGAATATGCGTGCTCAACATCACTAACACTAGCCGAAAGACGAGCATTAAGCATTTACACGCCGAGAACTTCTCATTTCCTAATTCGTCCAGGATCCTTTCGTTTCAATGAAGGTCAGCGATGGGGAAATAATTCCTTTCCGAGCAGTAACAAAAACACTCTATGTTAATCGGTATATGCCCAATAACCCGGAAGGACGCATTCCTACAATGCAACATTCGCGACGGGAGAAACCAATGGCACGATATCATAAGACGCACCTCCAGAAGGACTACAATCAAACACAAGTATTCGTCGTACATCGCACTGAACGCCTTTTGATGTTGAAGCAATCGACGTCGATGAACAAAGCTGAAAAACTAAAAATTAAATAAATATAAAATCTTACTTACATTTTATCGCACAGAGTACATCAATGCAGTAGGAATAAATGAAACACATATTAGCTCTTAAGCGGACGCATACTGTGAATATATGAACGGATTGCATCCAGATGCGGATGGACAGTTAAACGGTTTCTTCTGCAATCTAAGGTTATTCAAAGACTAGGAGTAAGCTTTGATAGTCGAAAATCCCAGAATAAATTAGGCGAAACTATTCAAAACTACAGTTTGAATCCAGTTGCTCAAAAAAAAATTCACCAAGCCAATAAATAAATTAGGATAAACCTGTTCAACAATTTTGGTCCTAACTATTCCTCCGAAAACCAGCTTCATGTCTCCTGACATCATATCGCTTGTTTTGTGAGGGATCCTTATCGAGTCCTGATCTCTTCGTACCTGCTTGGAATCGCCAGGTCGAGTAATTTTCGATGAGCCAACCGCTTCCTCATTTTCTGTTTGCTGTTGGCAGCCATTTGTTAACGCCACAGCAGCTGAATTTGATATGTTTGAAGTATCTGTAATTGTTTTTAATAAATATACAGAAGACAGTAAAAGCTATATAAACTGGGAGAAACGCTATAACATCTGTGCATCTGCGATAGTTGTGCATTTACCTCTTCCTTATATGGATAAGGTCGAGGACCAATACGATCTGGGTAATGCTCAATCTTGAGAGCGCTAATTTTAAAGTAACATATTCCTGGGCTGTAATGGCTCGTCATTAGAACAACTGATAAAACAGGAAATCAGCTAATATGTAAATTTATGTAAAATTCAAAATATTGAACAAAACTTTTTTGCACTTCTTTACTCACTCGAACTAGTACAGTCGTAATATGACCTCAGCTACGGAAACGAAGGAATAGTGGGCGGAGTTCTATCTCCGGAAAAGATATTGGACTTGACGATGCGCCCTTGAATCTTCGGTGAGTACACGTTTCAATTCGGTAATGGAGACAACGGACGCAACTGATTGCACAACTCCATTTCTATCACGTCAAATGCAACTAAGTATACTCACCAGATGTGAGCATTTCGTATTTTCTTGATGCCCTCTTATCGGATGGTTCACTTAGCCGAGCCTTGATCTTTTCACAGAGTTCACTAATCGCAATGCACGAATTCTCAGCAGTATTGTTGTTGTTGCAGACCGGCTGTCGGAGGAAACTCGCAAAGTTAGTCAACGAGTCAAGCATTTTTTCAGTAACTGGAACCACCTCGTCAAGTCTCTCCTTCAGTTCTGCTTGCTTTTTCTGCAGCAACTCAGCTTCCCGTTTCCAATGAGCACATTTCTCTGCAACATCATCCGTTTCCACATCGCTTTCACTTTCTTACAGACAACACAAATCAGAACTTGAAAATAGTGATGAGCAACTGCAGAAAACTAAGTCGAATGCGGTTCCAACGAATTCCAAAATTATATTCCGGACTCGGATTCGCAAAAAAAGAGTCGATTCTTGCTGGCTTCGACTCCAGAAAACAGAAGTCGAGTCCTTGGTCCAGACTCCTCCTAAAGCACGGGATCGCCTCTTCGTATTGCCCATAATTGCTCGTAATTTCCAGGGAACCATATGAAAATAACTTTTCCTCTCGTAAAAAAATGCTTCCTCTAAGCGCTTCCAGAGTTATACAAATGTGAACGAACTGCAGAAAAATATAAAAAACATACATGTTAACGTTACTGTGGTGATATATATGTCCGTCATCATATACATCAAAAAAATTATACCTTTCATGGATCACTGTTGCTCAGACCTCCCTTCCCTTCCCCCTTTCCGGAAATACTGCTCGAAACACGCCGAATTTAAAACTGATTTCAATCGTGTGCGAACAAAATACGGATTTCAGTAACGTTAACGGATAAAACTGATAACATTCTAGGCAGAGTAATTAGGAGTATTTAGGTATAATAGAATCTCAGACGCCGTAACATGTGAAAGACATTATCAGTAACGAAGATAAATCACATCATTTAATGGTGGAGAATAATCGATGAAATCATTTAACTACCAGCATTACACAAAAAGGAAATACCTCCATAAAAATATTATAGATGAAAGCAAATTTGCATCTAACTAAAACGCCATCGTCATTCAAATTGAGTAGCTCATCAGATGAAGACAACGCTAGCGAAACAATGTGCATTCATTTCAACGATGATTTCAGACTAAAAAAAAATAGCAAACCTTTGAGACGTATCAATTCATTTTCCAGCTCACTTCTCATAGAGTATTCATTATCATGTACGATTCCAGAAATCGCCATTTGCACTTCATTATAGATTGCATCGAGATCGCGCGCCATTTGACGAGATTTTTTCAGACATTCTTCTTCACTGCAACATAACCTGTGCGACTAATGAAAAAAAAAAACATTGTTAGACAATGCAAGACGACCTTATTGTTCTATAAATAGAGTGGATAACATGAAAAAATTATCACTTATAAGTAACTTATTGTTTGTATTAAATTACTACTTAACTTGTGGCATGTTCTATTTCCGAATATACCAATTTAGATGAAGAAAACTGGAAAATTAGAGCATAAAAGCATTTATGACGAAATAAAAAAAACTAGAAAAACAAGGAAATGTATTCTGAAAGAAAAAAAGGCGAAGAATTTGCTCGCGGAGAAAAATAATCCTTGTTTTCTAGTCGTAAATACAATTAATCAAATTTTTTGAAACTCACCTAACTGCAGCTTTAGTTTTTTGATTAGAAATGTTGTGACTGCCTGAATCACATCCTTTCTCGTTCACTCCCTCCCGTTCTTTTCCAAGGACTATCGATCTGAAAAGGAAATGAATTTTTTATTACAGCAGTAGATGAATTCCCCTTGAGAAAATCCAAGTGACATTTTATGAAAGGAATGGATTTTATCATAGACTTCACTGTGGCAGGAAAGATTTCCTGAATATATATATATATATATATATATATATATATATATATATATATATATATATATATATATATATATATATATATATATATATATAAAAAATATTCGTTTTTGATGAAATTAGTACATTATATGCCAGAGCATCAGACTGTTAAGAGTTCAGATAAGAATCGCATATTAGGAGAATTTACGCACAAATACGGTTTCTCAGCGTAAATTTCACCGTTTTTTTCCAGCCGCATAACCAGTAACTCGGAAGGGAAAGCGATGATCCGACCGCGTTATCGCCAAACAGAATCATCTCATTCCACCTGCATTATACTTCAAAAATTTATTCATTGTCTGCCAAAAATCTCACATGGAATCGCTAGTCACATTTCTTGGATAAAATTCCCACTGCTCGTTTTAAGCAGATAGTAAACTCGTCTTAAAGCACTATATTGCAATGGTTCCAACAATCACATTATTTGCGTGAGACAGTCGTTGAGCCATAGGAATTTAGGTGAAGCACATTTCAGGTCACTCGAGCTAATAGCCACTCTAAATGGATCTTCAACTTATTTTCCGATCAAACATGCTTGCGTCATTCGATCCAGATCACACCTTTACAATAAAATATTCTCATGCAAAAGCCTTTACTTCAGCGATTCGATTTTGCACTCCAGCAACGACAGCTCCTCATCCCTAACGGTGATTATCTTCAGCAAATCCGATCTGGCCACCTCGCTCTTCGCCGCCTTCTCAGTCAATTCACTCACCAAACGCCTTAAATAGTCGTATTTTTATGAACTGTATTAGTCAACAATGAAGTCGTTTTTAATGCATCAAATTGAAATATGCACTCGTATCGATGGAGTTGTAGTATCATCCGTTGAAATATTTTTGCACCAGTTTAGAAAATGTAAAACGATGTAACATCTTCGATCTTAACTCAAAAGAAGTTCGTTAGGTTGTTTCATATTCTCATCACTCCTTATCATAACGATATCAAAAATGCGACGACTCTCAGTCCCTTCAGATTTACTACGCCAAGGGAATTTATAGCACTTTTGACAGCTCATCTGACAAGCTCGCAGCAAAACATAATAGACAATTTATTTTCTGGGTTGGAATCTAATGTTGTCTCATCAAAACTATCGCCTTCTCTCCTCAAACATTAAAAAAAAAAAGAAATGAAGGGGAAGGAACGAATATGTAATATATACTTTGTCTTGCGCACCTCTTCCTTCGCAGATGTCACCTGTTGTTGTAATTCACCGATCTCTCTCTCTTGTTCTCGGCTCACTCGTAAGGCAATCTCTTCCTGATCACGCATTGCGCTACAAAAAACTTTATTCCAAAAAAATCTTCGCACGAAAATAAATGATAAGAAAATGTCGCAAAATTGGCGCATATGCGCATGACATGAAACAACCATATACGGATCAACACAGTAAAGTAGAGGGGAGACGAAACCGTACAGGATATAAGATGCAGAAATCATGTGTGGCAAAAGTTGGATAACAGATTCGCTGCACTCGACAGCACGGTTGCCTTAAACCACCGTGATTGTTCTTATAATATATTGAACATATTTTAAAATATCGCTGAATATAATAAACGCTGCTGCTTTGTGTTATGTTGCTTTATGGATCAAATGAGCCGCGCTAAAACAGACTCGACTCGATAATAAATAAACATATCCGCTACCGTAAGATATATTATTCTGTATCGTTCTAACTTCGGAACGCATTAGTTCGACACTAAACGTTGCAGAAAGTGCAAAAATGTGCCATGGAATAATAATTGCGTTCATCGGTATGTACCATCTAGATTTTACCAATGGGAAAATTATTACCTTTGGGCACATCAAGAACGTCTCGAGAGAATATTTCATAATTATATGTAAAAATGAAAGTTTTTACCTGATAGATATAAACAAAAATTGTGGTCGAAAAAGATGAAAATTGATTAAAACCCATAACATTGAGGTTACTATTTTTTAAAATAAATACGTTCTTTTCTATGCAAAACGATAATTACGAAACACATCTCTTATTTGAATGTTTCAATAAAATTAGCTGAAAACACAATAAATATTATCGAAACTTTCTTCAACATTCATCAAAAAACACTAGTAAAATAGATCAGGCCTATTACCTTCAGCACTACGGTCATACTGATGCAAAACAGATAGTGACGATCAGTGAGAATTCATTGAGATGGAAATTGTTAGTGCAGGAAATCGGCCAAATGAATGAGAGAGCAGTGATATGCAAATAGTGAACTGGGAAATCCCTTTGCTTATTCCTTTTCATCTCTATAACTACCTGACAGTTGAACCGATACCTTAGAAATCACAAGTAATGACGCATATTCGCTAAATTTCGAAACTTTCCTGCGACGCACTAATCTTCTACATTGAAATGACGGTGAAAAACCTCATTTGTCAGCAATCTACAAACAACTAACTTCATCGAGACAGAAATATTTTGAATGATTCATCATTTTAGCCGATCGCATTGTGTGATCTTAAAAGACTTCAAGTATGAGGTCTCCAGGTGATATTGCAGCATTCGCACTATGATTAACCGAGAGATAAAGTACGCATCCATTGCCATTGTAACCAGCAGACCTTTCCAATGTCCGCGATAGCAAATATAATATGCAACTTTGGGTTTAACTTGATGTCTGTTTTCAAACATATTGTGTCTCAATGAATAGATATGGGCAAAAACAGTTAGGGCAAAATTGGAGTGCAATGAAAGCCACAAAACAGTATCGCAGAGGTGAGCTGATTTCATTGATTAATTTATGATCAGAAATGAACTTCGCCTTGATACATCATCATACAGTTGCGAAGACCTTGACTTGGATACTGGCTTACGTGCGGGCATCGCACGTGAGCCAGTATCCAGAGATTCGCTTTTCCCCTTCCTCTTCCCGCAGCCAGATTCGAACGCAACATCGTTTTCCGGAAACGCACTCCTACCTATACAGGAATAAGAGCTTCGTTCCTGGAAAAATTCAGCAACACTCACATCCATTCCACCTGCATGTCCTCGAACTTTTTCAGCTTCGATTCATAATGCTGGCGTATTCGACGTAATTTCTCCGCATATCGCTTCATCTCGGCCACTACGAGTGGTCGTATCTCTTCAGCGATTTCTCTGAAATATTTTCGCGAATTTATTTTGATTGCAGATGCTTTCTTTTATTAATACAAACCTGCAGTCAATAGACGTTTGAGGTGCTGCGATGCTATTCTACTGCGTTCTCGAGCTGGCCGTTCGCTTATTCGTTCACATATTCTGCAATATGGTGCGATTTCTAAAGAACGCTCCAGTGGGGGAGGTGATTACCTAATGCTCTCAGACGATGGAACGTCTACAGCAAAATGATTTGGATATATCGCGTAATCAGAGAGCGGTCATTGTTTCGAATTAGACTCTGAATGGAATTACATTTCACTCCGATCCTATCAGCTACCTCTTTTTGCATGCGTACCGCTCGTTTTCACTGCATGATTAGTATGCATCTCTGCGAGGGGATGTATACTACTCATAGAATAGGGAGGCAAACCACAAAAGCAAATCAAGCACTTACCTGTCGATGGAAGGCGCTGCCTCATGTGAACCACGCGAACTCACACCAGAATCCTCGTTGATTGCATCATGCTTGCATCTGCCTTCCGTTGCTTCTTGTCGATTCTCATCCATATCCTTCAAAGATTTACCCATCTATGCAATTATGCACGAATACTAAACGAACCGCAGAAGTAACCCCACGCTGAATACTCCTTCAACATGACCCTCAGTAACCTGCATCACGATCAACTTGTAACAACACACACACACACACACACACACACATCACCAACTGCCGAGCTACAAGTAACGTTTGATATACCAAATATGAACCATCGCACACATAATCAGCTCAACATGTCAACGCAATTGCATTAACGGGTGAGTGGCACATCGCACAGTTAGATTTGCCATATCGCGTGCGGGAGACCAAGTTTTAGTGGGCGTCGAAAGTGGTACCAGTCTAGGCCAAATATGTTTCGCATAACGAGAATAATACACAACCCAGTTTTGATTTGCCATGATCCTCTTAAGTTTTTTTTATACGAGTTATTCAAACTTTTTATTAAAAATTTCTCTCCTGTTTTCTTTAAAGGTACCTCTGAGTTGTTTAAGTTCGCTTCCTCGTATGAGTATTGCTTGTTGAATGAAAATTGTGGGACAAATGCATCGATAAGAGGCTAGGGACAAGATGCACAGATTTTACGCATCCAACTAACCCTATAGCAATTCTTTGAACACTTATCGTACAGCTTTTTGGGTATTACTCGGCGGTGTTATACCTCTCGCTACGGCTTAAGATTATTTGACGACATTCACTATTATACGAGCAAAATTACCATTGCAACGATCTTAAACACTAGTCTGTCATGAAAAAAATTATGTTACATACTATAAAACACTACCATTCAGTGCACAGGGCAAGAAGATGTGAGGATAATTTAGCAAAGGAAATGACTGCAATAAAAAGAAATTAAACTGGTGTAATCAAGCTGTATGGAAAGCGTATGGGGAATAGAGATCAATGTAGTGAAATGGTAAGTGAGGTAACATGTTTCCAGGAATCCTAGGAGGTCAGGTGAGTGCAAAAAATGAGTACTAAAATTTTTTTTTGAACAGGAAAGAAATATGCGTCTCTCAGATACAATTTTTTCTCTCAGAAAGATATCCAAAGAATATATATTTTATAACGGAGGCGCTCAACGGTGTAGGCATATTGCTTGCTCCCAACTTTCCGATTTCATCGTTATACTTAAGCATTTACAATAATCTATTCACTTTATAAGGTATCGTTCAATATCTGGGTTTCATAAGAAGCTGACTCAATTACAAAGATTTTATAAGGTTCTTCTCATTCCCTAAGCGAATACTCTTAACTAACTCTTATTTAATGAAGCCTTTCTGAAAACGTCCGGTATATCTATTAACGGTTCAAATAACAATAAATAAGAGAAACAGAATAGCTGTACAAATAAAATCCATTGAAGGCACCTCTCAGAGAATCAACAGCGTTAGTTAAAAGAAACCATTCGTCAGCAGTCACAACCGTCGCAATGAAAAGAAATAATCAAACGAGGCAAAACGCTAGCAGATGGGGTTGCCGTGGGCATCGCCTCAAAGATTATAAAACTACAGTTCCTTGAGGCGATCATCGGTTCCTTGTTCACAACAACAACACCGTAACGTCGCTTACTATAGTCGACCCCCGGCCAGTGAAACGATCATATCTGTTTCAAATGTCTTGTTTCATCTGAAGCATTCACAGTGGAAATGAACGCGACTTTATATGATCGGAATCACCTAAATTTTGACCGCGCGGTCGATAGTTCCTTTGAGATTCGAAGTAGACCGAAAGCCGGTATGTCCGCAGCAAGATGTAGCTTCGCAATACACCGCGAGTCTAAAGCATTGCAAGCTCGCAGATCTCTACGGTGGCATGACCTTCCTCACCACTAAAGTTTGGCTGTTGCTCGTGTCTTCTGACTCGTCAACGAAACTGCGAACGTCGGTCCACTGTTCCTCAGCAACAATTCAATAACAGCTTAGTCTGAGCGGAAATACCACTCACAAATGTACCTCTGATTCATTTCGTTTTTTGGACCTCCGGTAAAGAATGACTAATGCCTAAAAGATATTCCAGAATGAATCGCTAAAACTGCCCCCATCTGAATCAAATGGAGATACACAGAATCCGAAGTGACAGGACAACATTTTACAGAAGCTAATGTCAATGTGGATAGGGGTACCGAATGATGAGAAGCTTGATGAAATGGCGTTGCAGAACGGCCATACTTTTAAAGTATCTTAGTCTAAAAACTTGATTCCATCAGCACCTGAAGGGCATAGAACAAGCCTAAACTCTAACCTTCATGCGATCTTACTTCTCCTTGGAATTGGAAGCGATATGAAGGAACATTTAAGATAAAAGTAAAAAAGTAAAAGTATTTCTTGACATCTCGCTCTTACGCATGCGAAAAGACCTCAACTTTACTCGCTGGAATAAACGCCTCAGAGCTTCTTAGCTCAAAGTATTCGAGAATGGCGCTTATATTCAACGAGTGGAAAGATATGCGCAGTAGCTGCTATTACATGCGCTATTGCGTCCTAAGCAAAATGATAACTGCTTGTTTCAATTAAATCGGTCAGAAAGGTTTCTAGATCGATTGTGCGAACAAACTTCATTTACGAAATGTTTCTCTTAATCTAACTCATCGGTGTGGATTTAAAATCGATCAATCGCCGTACATCAAATACAAATTTTAGCCACAATTAAATACCTGTAATACCTTTTGAAGTCGATAGAGCAACTTAACAAGGGCATAGGAAGTCATAACACTGCAACTCTAAATTCATTGGTTTCCAAGTTGAAATTACAAGTGTTTCATTGCAACGATTGGGAAGCAAAATTAGAAGGGCGGAAAGTTGAGAAGGAGCAGGAAAGAAGGGGCGCTGCCACAATTTCTCCTGAAGGCAATAAGGACATGACCGCAAGATGCAATGTATCACGCGAACTGCCATCAAGCTGCTTACCCACAATTTATCTCTACTGAACTCGAAACATTTCCGAATTTTACAATTGGTCGTTATAGGCAACAACAGCGACAAATTTTATCTCTTGTAAAATGAACATTGGTGCCCATCTTAGCATTCCTTTTATATGAAAGAGACACTCGAAGAAGCTGATCTAAACAAGCAACGAGACAGACCTTAAAGCACCTATGTACTAAGCAAAACAAGTGCAAGAGTTCTACAATTCAAAAAATATTCAATAAATCTTTGCTGAATTGTTTTATCGTTTTATCTGTGATTTAGGAAAAGAAGAATTTCTTCGGTTTCATGAAAGATCTATTGAACCGCGAAGACTTATAAAATTTTGTTACGACTCAACTCATGCGTAAACGAAAACTTTGTAATCAATGCGCATTTATCAAAACTTTTGTCTGAATATACATTGTAATAATCGGCAATTAAAATAATAGAGATGGAAAGAGCTGTAAAATCATCCTACCAGCATTTCGATACAATACAATTCTATCCGGTAATATACTTGAAAGACCGGTGATATCAGCTGAAACATCCGAAGGGCTCTGAAACTGCCCCAACATTCAGAAAGAACCCATCAACACTACAAGCCAACATAGATAATAATAATCAAGGCAAAGCCATAACAAATATCACATCCACTCAAAAAATGTTCTTCTAAGGGAAAGAGCATTGTGATACGATAGTAAGACGTCGAATATGAGCACAAGGGATGAACACCATTAGTTTTCAGCCAAAAATTTACGTTAAGACCCACGAGCTCGTTCTCTAAGCCAATAAAGAGTGCCTGAGGTATGTTATGCAATGCTCAATCGATTACATAGGAGACTTCACTCATCTAATGGCATAATTTTATAATCTAATTTTAGTGTGCTTAACCAGCTCAATAACTGAGAAAACGGCAATTGAAAACAATTAGAAACCAATCGATTGATTCGAAATGAAAAAGAGAATAAAAGATAAAATAAATAAAAGAAAAGGCGGAAATCGAAATAATCGCTTTAAAGCGCATTCTATGATCGATGCTGTAATATGCATAATTATTCTTCAAAAATTTACATAACAATAAAAATTCAGCTATAAAAAGCCGAATAGAGAATGCGTATGCACTTCATAAGTTTTTCCAAGTGACGGTTGGTTGGGCGAACTGTTTGGAGTCCGACGGTTGGGTTTGTCTAAGTTTGCGTGTTCGTATTTATCAATTGTTTTGCAGATATTGTGGTTTGTGAGTGAGGTGTACGGTACGACAGACTCTGATGTATGCGTGTGTTTGGGGGGAGGAGGGGGTATATACGGTACGGTGGGTTGTGATGTATACGTGAAGTGTTAGGAAGGTAGGCTGTGGCATATGGTTGAGTGGAGTGTGAAGTTCGGTAGACTGTGGTTTGGCGTGGAGCGTTAGGTACGATAGGCTGTGATATATGGTACATTGTGTTGTTAGGATCTCTAATATGATGGGTGGAAATATCGTTTCTAACAGACTGGCCACAGCTATTTCCAAGCAACGATTATAAAGTGTTATCCATGGCAAAATTAATCAATGATGAAGTGATATGAACTATCCACAATAATTGTTTAACAGTCATGGTATATAAAAATATGCAGAAATATCACAACTATCCACATTATCATTCCTATCTCTTTCATTTCAAACACTACTCTCATCTGCAACTTACACCTTTTGTTTGCAGATAAGCTTCTTGAAAGGTGAACAATCTTTACTATGCTCTAATAGGAAATAATTTATAAAGCTCAAGTTTTTAATTACAGGAAATTTTAGCCCATAAAAAGATATCTGTTTCATACAAAGGTCTTCACTCTAATGTACAATCTACATGATGCGCATATGGATCATTTCTATATCTACATTAATCCGAACAAATAAACCTGCACTGCACAGATATCTTTTTGTTACAGAGACGAAATGAAAAGATGAAAGAGTAAGAAGTTACGGGACGTAGAAGTGCAATTAAGCAATATGAGTGACTAAAGAGGCAATTCTATTACAGAGCGCCAACTATTATCATAGGTGAAGTAAGTGTCGATGTGTATAGTGGCAACGTGGGTCCGAAGCATATTTCAATGTGGAAAAACAAGTCGTATTTACGTAATCGATGATATCTACAGATTTATAGCGGGAGAGACGATCAAAAAAACATTCGAGTCATTCCTCTCGACCGTAAGCAATCACGCTCGTCACTTATAAATTCGAGTTTGCTATTCTCGAAGAAGCTATTTACTGTGAGCTAAAAGAAAATGCTCGAATATAAGCAACTTTTTACGCCCAGATGGCTGTCTCAAACACTCAAGAGTAAATTTTCAATCGGGAATTTCTTTTAGCTGTATTCAAGTCAATTCTTGAAAAAGAAGTATGAATTAAATTAAAAACACAATGAACTGCAGTCCCACAGATGCATCAGGTACCAGAGAAACCAATGGGTGAATGACTACACCCTCTTCAAGCAAAAGTATGTTTCCTGGTCTCTACTGTGACGACTCATTCCACAAGAGCCAACGTATGACAGCGAGGACTACATGGCGGATGCAGCGATGTGACATCAAACAACTGCGCTGGTTCGAGACCAACGCTGCTGATTAAAGGAGAGTCGGGGAAAACCTAAGGATGTCTGGGGCTGCAAAGTCCTCACCGCTGGTCACTGAGGAAGTTGAAGTTCCCCCATTTCCTTGGGATCTTAGACCGAGACGATAGTGTCATGGAAACCCATTGCTGGATCATAAGACATAGAAACGCAAAGGGAATGAATGCATAACAACTAACTAATATAAGCAAGTGCATATGAGCTGCCCTCTTGAAGAATCAATTTATCAAGCCTAGCTAGTAAAATCCACCCAGAATGCTAAAACTGCTGTTGCGATGTTCCTTCAGCGTGATTGTTAGTGCCGCAATTCAAACGCTGCATCTTGCAATGTAAACTTCATTTACTCACGAGCAGGAAATAATGGTGAACAGATCAAGTGATTTCTAGTTAACGATGTATGCGCGTATGCATAAGGCTTGCTGTCACCCCTTATCGCCCCGCCAGGTAAAGAAGAAACAACAACGCGTTTGTATATATGGATATGGATGAGTAAGCATATACAAAATATTGTTCGTTCGCTTGTCAACTTGTTAGTTAATAACTGAAAATTTAAGAGAAGAAAACACAAAGAGGCACTCAGAGGATTTTGGTGATTTGATGAGAAGCCTCGTTCCTCTTTTAGAAATTTTTACAGGAAGGAGACTTGCCGATTAATATCTTCTTGGAAAACAGTTCGAACAGACCGATAACCTCATCTACACCGGACACTGACCGGTTAACTGTGAAGGTATCGCTTTCGGTTATTAGAACCTCTCATTCTCATCCATCAAAAATCCACCGTCGTTAAATTTCTATCCGATAAACTCGAGATTAGCAACTATACCTCAAACCCTATTAACAAAGCATTGGTCAGTTACATACGGCATGCTCGGTCAGCAAATTAGCCACGTAGCTAAATGTTTGGCCAATTAAAGCGTCAGTATCACTCGAATCTCTTGCAATTTCGACGAAAATTTAATGCCGTTGAAATTTAAGAAGCAACACTGTTAATTCGTTTCAAGAACAGAGAATATTTTATTATAATGACAAAAAGTGTGTTTAGAAAGCGATGTATAAAATCAGCATTACTACTTCACTTTTTTTAATAAAAATTTAGGATTGCTGTGAATATTTCAACATTAAATTAGGCAGATTCTCGCTGATGTGCGTAGGATTGCTGTGAAGATGGTGGCAGCAGAGAACTCAAGCGGAACGGTACGTTTCGAAAATGATGCTAAAGATCAATTCTCCTATCCTCGACGATTACTTTACCTATTCGCTCAGAATGCAAAAGGAAAGCGGAATATACAGCTTCGAATCAATGTCGTTTTCCTTGACGATCTTAAGAACGTAAGTTTCTTTTGAAGCCCTATACACATACAGCTAAATACTCATTCGCTGCCCAGCATTTATTGTATCCCTCCTGTTTATAGTCCTTTTCGCTTATGACTTTTGCAACTCTTCAAAACCGGTGTCTATATGTTCTCACGGCCTACGAACAATGTAAGCAATAAAAGGATAGAAGAAAAAAAAACGATAAAAAGTAAACTCAATAGATGCGACCCTTTATATACAGCAGTGCTAATTGAGCTAGGATATTATTTGAAGCGGATAAATGAGCAATGACGGTGAATTAAGTATAAGCTGACACTCAACGCTTTGAAACCAGTAAGAACAATGCTTTCCGTTATATGCTCTGATTAATTTGTTATCTCAATACAACGATAGGCAGAATATTCGAAAAAAAAAATGAAGCTGAAGTAAGGTTTAATAAACTGCCATAAATTTTCTCCATTATTTACATTCAATACCGCTATCGCACAATTTGGAAATTTTGTATCAACGAGCTCAATCTGTATTTATGACTTTAAAAAGATATTTGTTATTTTTTATTTCTATTCATTTCTGTAGAATTTATTTATGGCTGTTTTCAGTTTTCTCCAAAACCAGCAACGACAGCAACCAAAGAATCGTCAAAAACCCCAGACTCGATCGCAATGAAACGAGACAGCAAGGGAACTGAAGCAGAAACTCATGTTGGAACATGCTCACAGTCAAGCGAAGGCCGCAACACACATAAAACGACGACCACCGATACCAAACAACTACAGTCACGAACTTCGAAGAACTCCACATATAATCCAACAGAGCGATCAAAGAGTTCAAAAAAACGTTTACAAACTCCACGGAAGAAGTCACAAACTTCACCGCCTGCTGGGCATAACTCGAGATACCGACGGGAGAAGCAGGTAGTTTATGCAGAAACGGGAGGTAACGAGACGAATGGGCCGACACGATTTGCGGCTACGACGAATACGGGAACAGACGAACATCCTGTGACGATGACAACTCTTGTAAGACCTAGTGAGGATTAACTGCAGGACAACTCTATTATTGTTGCCGCTTCCTATGCCGAACTCAAAGAATTTCATCAAGCTTGCAGATATTTTTGCATATTCAGGATTATCAAATACAGTTGCATATTCACAGCCATAAATTTTGTCTCTATATCTCGGTCTGCGATTTCGTTGACTAGTTCCATTAACGTGCATCCTATCAGAAATTTATATCTTCTTATCAAATACACTATCTTTTAGAAAGGAATGTCTCTCTGAGGTCCGCGTTTTTGAGCAGAAAAAAAAAGGAAAATAATGCCGTCTTATCGATATTTTAGACAAATTGTTGTACTTAAAAACCTATATGACTTCAGAAGTTGTTAGACAATCTTTTCAGTATGTTTTATCCTCAACATTTTTGTCCATTGCTGCCACGATATCTATGCAATTACCAGGCGATAACAATAGCTGCCAGTAATGCCATATAGCTACTAATAAACTTTCAATGTCAACGTCCAAAAATGCATTCAATAACGATGGGTAATTGGTTAATAAAGCAGCCATACTCACCATAGAAAAGGTTGTCTCCAGACATGACAAGGAAATTAAAACTGCTCGAGGAACAATGTTCATACGTTCACATCTGCCGCATCACGAAGGGTCATCTATATTCTTAACGAATAATCAAATGGCGCCAGCAACTAAAATTATCATATGCGATTTTTTTTTGTGTATGTGAATACTGAATTTCCATTTCCTTCGATGGCGAAAATAACCTAATACAGGTCAGATATCAATCATGCACAAAACCATTACTTCATATATGAATGATAAATATGAAATAGAAAGCTTTCAAAATATAGATATCAATCACTAAATATCAAGCTTTGGTACGTTAAAAGTCTCCCCAATGAATAAAACAACTTCTTCGACAAGGCGTTTCCAATGCGAGGCAAGAGATCTACAAGATCATGCATCATCGGTGATTCCACTGTATGTGCGATAACTAACTGCATTGATTGGCAGCAAGCGGTAGCAAAACTCTTGTGGCGCAAATGACTCGATAATCACATAGTACGAATGACAGCAGTTTTTGTTACAACCTCTAATACCTTTGTAAGGCAGCAAGTATTATCTACCTGCGATATTACTCGGAACATTGCACTTCAATATGAAATATTATCTACCTGCGATAAATACTCTAAGTGCAATATGCAATACCTGTAGGTGCTTATACTCTGAATTTTCTCCGAAATTGCTTCAGTGGACAAAATAGAACCAAAGCTAACCTTAATGTTCTCTTCGTGTTGAACACGTCTAAACAAATGCGATGAACATATTCAATTTCTACGATACAGACCCTATGAAGCATGACTGCACATCTATGTTCTATAAAAAATCCCCACGATAGGCAATTGAATCATATGCACAATAATAAACGAACTAAGAAGGATAATACTTTCATAAATTTCACTACAATCTCTTTGGTTTATATTCATCCGAGCGTATTGATTACTCCGCCAAGATGATCGCATTTGATCGTATGGTTAATTCTGTTTGTGAGTAAGAAATAATGTGTTCAAAAATTTCATAGCCATCTTATTCAGATCTGAGTCGCTCACGCTGTAAATAATAGTCACTCCGCTCTCAGAACTATTCTTCCTTTTATAGCAAAAAGGAAAGTGAGAGATATGGGTTAACGGTATCTCTTACTTGAAGGCGTACGCTGCTCTGAAATTCGACACATATTTCGCTGATTAAGTTTTTTGATGCAAAAGTAAGCAAGGCTTAATATACCTTTAATAAACGCCATTCAACCAAACACTGCAAGCGCTTACAATGTAACAAATTTTAAAAACGTTTTATTAGCATTTTAATTAATCTCTTCTAGTAAACCATCTACTAATTATAATTAAATAAATATACAAGAGTATCGATTAGAATCCTTCATCCCATCCAGAAAATTCCTCTGGTGCCTCATTCTCTTCAGGTGGATATACATCGAAGTTCGAGCTGTCAGTCGGACTAGCCACAAAAGGAACTATTGGCGGATTTATAGAACCTGCTCGTAGACCATCCCAGTCGAATCCACTAAACCATCTATAATTCATATGTATGATTATTGAAGAAAGACTATCTGTATCATAGACAGCTTCATTACGGATAGTGAGTGATGCGGGAACAAGATTTTGATGTGCTGCGATTTTATCTTCAATCGCAGGTTTTCTATCCAGGTAGCTTGTTGAATGGCGTTGTTAAACTCTCTGAATTTCCACATCACAAAAGAAATCAAAAGCGCTTTCCACATATCTATAAAACAAACTACAATCCTCTAGAGAGTTGCGAAGTGCAAGCGTTTTCCGTTTTAGTTTATAAAAGCTTTTGTTAAAAATTTACTGGGCACGCTTACAGCGCACAATACTCACTTTATTTACTTGAAGAAGGAGATTAGGTCCTCGAGGGATTTTAGGTTTGCCCTCGATTTTGCCACGGACGAATCCAATGCATCTTCAGTTGTCTCAACAGGGCAAGGAGGTAATTTTCTCGACAAGTCGACAGTGGTAATTTTCTCACCAAACTAAGAATAAAATAAGAACGGCGTTAAATACAGAAGCTCACCGACGAAACACATATATCAATGGATAAAAAAAGAGGAATTTATTAACGAAATCACTTCTCTTCGGCAGAAGGAATTTATGCAAACATTTCCCAAATAAAGGAAATAAAGAAAAACAAAGAACAAGATTCATTTCAAAAAAAAAGAAACTTTCAGCAAAAGATTAATCGTTCAATGAAAATAATGCGATGACGCTGTACCTAAACAATAATTGGAGGTTCTAAAGACAGGTTACAGCAGCACTTAGTTGGAACTGGAACGGCTATCACATCCATCTATCCTCTCCATCTTGCCCATATTTTGAAGCATTTTTCTCCTCAGTCTCAAAAATAACAAGCCGCCCTTATTTTTCAATCTACATCGACGTCAGTGTTCAATTGAATCAATTTTGAGCATGTTTAATGAACTTACTTATGTTTACGTATATCTGCGATGCCTCCACTCCCCGATCCGATGCGATCACTAGGATTCTCTCTGCATAATTTTTTGACCAATGAAGCAGCCGTTTTGCTGACCCGTTTGTTGGGAATATCAAGCCCTCGAATACCTTTTAGGATTAGTGTATAAGTCTTCATCGGATCTGATGCCTGAAAATCAAAGCCATAACTCGGCATCTTATTGTGAAAATGACTCGCAAAAATTCGGACTGTCACATATGTAAATACAAGAAAACAGGTAACAATCGATGAGATGGTGAGCTTGATCAATGGGGGGACCTAGCTGCCTTAAGGCATCGAGTTTAAAAACTGATAAATTTCTGTTGAAGCCTAATGAATTTAATGGGCGCAAACGAAAACGTAATGTTCATAATAAATTAGATGCATTTTTTTTGGTAATATTTGATCATAAGCAATAATGTCCTCCTAATGACGTAAGAGAAAAATGTAACAACAGCTCATATATACAAACATAAGTCTTGGAGTAACCTGCACGTTTACGCCCAATAGTTTTCGAAGCCTAAGAATATTGAGTGTCATGTTGGATTGTTTTGAAGAAAAAATTCATACCAATATCCCGAGTTTTGAAAAAAAAAATGTATTTTTATGACCGCTGCAAACCAAAGTAATAAACATTCTCGTATTCAATTGTCATAATATCTTCTGATATGTCCCGATTTATTGCCAATTTGCGATATCCTAACATAATATTTTCACGATTCGTGGTTATTTCATATAGCATATGCACATTTAGAGGATT
Source organism: Ascaris suum (assembly GCA_013433145.1). Taxonomy (NCBI): domain Eukaryota; kingdom Metazoa; phylum Nematoda; class Chromadorea; order Rhabditida; family Ascarididae; genus Ascaris; species Ascaris suum. Next base: position 640,357 of record CM024181.1, read on the forward strand.
CACATTTCGCTTTTCGGATCAAATTTACTCTCTAATCTCTCAGCAGCCAACAATCTCAAATTTGGATAATTCCTACTAGTTAAAATTATGTATGAGATTGATGGAAACCAACAACTGCAATTAATGTGCCTAGTGAATCATAATGCTAACAAGGAAGATTGAAGCACTCAATATAAGAAAAGACGTATGGTCTCTGATATGCCTCTAGGCGCTATTAGAGATTTCGAAAGTGCGAACCTGGAAAGGAGGCCTGCCAAGGACCAGCTCACATACGTATATGCCAAGAGCCCAATAGTCAACTGCGATATCATGGCCTTTATTGAGAATAATCTCAGGCGCAACGTACTCTGGTGTCCCGCAAAAAGTCCAAGTTTTCCTTCCCTTCTCGAGCTTCTTTGCAAATCCCAAATCGACCTATAAAAATAGACAAATTCTAAATCGACCTACAGCAATAGGCAAATGATCGATCAACAGTCATATGCGCAATTAGAAGAAAAGTTGATATTGTTGATCACATACGGAACGTTTCACAACTATTGTGAGGTTTATTTAAGTAAATAAAAAAGTCCGCTCTGTAGAATATAAAATTCTTCGGAAGCGCTTCTATCGGGATCCAAGAGTACGTTCCTCATAGCAAATGGGTGATTTACTCTCTATAAACTAGAGGTGACTGCTGATGAGACTAGCAAACACGCTGAACAAAAAAAAAAAAAAAAAAAAAAGAAAAAAGAATAAAGGCGGTGTCTGGAAACGCCAGGATCCTTAAAATGATTGACCGATTAGTACAGTTGTGACGATTTTTTCTCGAATTTTGAATGCATTGTCAATCGCTACCCAAGTGATGATCTCGCTTTCAACGATTTGCACTGATTATTCAATAAATATTGCTATATTAATCTATAACAAATCATTTAAAAATACAATCAAATAATAAAAAATATCTCCACCTTCTATGTTGATAAAACTCTCTCAAAGCTCATACTTGAAATTCAAATGGCAGATAATAGCAAAAATCAGAATCTTCTTCAATTTCTGATAGAATCTGAAGAAAAACAATGGAAAGACGAACACCACAACTCTACCAATTTCAAATATCCCCTTTTATCGAGTAGACAATTCTCAGGTTTCAAATCGCGATATGCAATATGCTTTCGATGTAAATAATCGAAAGCTTCAACAACGCATGCCGCATAGAATCGAGCTGATTCATCATTAAAATATTTTTGTGTTCGTAGTAAAGTCCATAATTCACCACCAAGACAAGCCTCGAGAAGCATATATACATATCTCGTATCACGAAACGTTCTATACATCCTGCAATATGTATCTCGCATAAATTAATATTACATACCATGGATTACCTGATACGAAGTCAAACATCATAGAAGTCTAAATTCAGCACATCAAACAACTCTGAACGCAACATCAGACATGTTTGAATCCTATGCTTGACGGCGAGATTTCCGCTGTTGTGCAGGAATAATTGACGGTAACTTTGCCACGGTAGCTGGCTGCTTTTTTGGCACATGTACTTATGCAATACTGCTTACGGTGTTGCTCATTCTCTTTTAATTTGTGTGAAAATCGCAGCGATGAATAATGGAAAACAATTAAGAACACAAAAAAAACTATGGAAGCTATTGCAGGAAAGGGGGGGGGGGGGGGGCGAGGAGGGAAGCGGAAGGGAAAGGCCATGTCATCCATGCCAAACAATGCTTTCAAAAAATTGGTGCTGTAATGATAACGGAATGAAAATTATCTCCACTGCGTTCATCATAACCCTCTTCAAGAAAAAATATCAGGACTTTCGGAGAATGATGGCATTTGATTGTTGAAATGAGAGGTTCATGGGGTTTTATATTGAGGATGTGCGTGGGAAGGTATCTGGGACATCCATACAGACCTATGCTTCTCAAAAAACAAAACAAAACAAAACGAGGATGGCCACCAAAAATACCTGACAATAAACTGCGAGCGTGCTTGCATCATAATATTCCTCTCTGAGAACATATGTTCCTGTTGTCGCATATCAACGACGTGTTGTTTTCCAACAGCCTTTAGCGCATAGGTCCTGGATTCGTCTCCATCAACGCAAACCTTCAAAATGAATTAATTATACATATATTAGACGGTATTTTAGATGGTGAATAACTCAACCTATATAATAAGTGAAGAGAGCATATGATAGGCTGTGATAATATCTCTTCTTTAATTCAGATTGCTAAACAAATTTACAATTAAAGCTGAGGAAAACACAAAGAAGATTTATTGAATAACTTTTTGCATTTAGTCAGATATAAAAAGGAGCAGAAATTTTGAAGAAAGGGAAATAAGGAGTTTTTAAAAAAAAGGGAAGAAATTAGAAATTGACAAAGAAACGATTGAAAAATCTTTGAAATAGAAGGATGAAAAACCAGGTCGAGAATGTTTTAATAAAAAATTTGAAAGGAGGATGAAAGTTGGAAAAATTGATGTAAATAGGTAGAAGTTATCAAAGATTAGCCTTTTTTTTATAAGGCATAGACTCATATGTGAACAAAAAAACAGTTCATAGGATTGAAGTAAGAAAAAACAACGATGAGCAGTAATACAAATTGCAATAATTCAGGTGTAGAGCATTAATCCCACGAGCGTAGGGTAGCGGTTTCATACCCTCTCAGAAAAGCGTATTTCATTGGTTGATCAAACAATGACACTAAATTAGCAGCTTTCTTAAGACGGCTATAATTTAAGAGCTATGAAATAAACAACTGCGCAGCTATATCCCACTTATAAATATTCTATAGGTAAAGACTTAGTCCAATTAAAACCAAAGTTGAATGAATAAAATGATTAGCAGTTTATTTACGCATTTATATGAATATTACACGTACTTCTTCAAAGAGTGCAACTATTGGTCCAACAATTTAGATGATATCTCCCATATGAGAAGAAATCATCAACTGAAATCTAAACCTTAAAGTAAAGATGCATCAATTATAAGGAAATAAAAAATATTGACTAGGTTTTATTTCTGATGGACTTAGCTTGCAACTCGTTGTACTTCTACCACATTTATATGACGTTGAAAATGCGTTCATCCAATTCGCCAAATATTGTAATAATCTTTTCTCGCATCAAAATACTCTCTAGCTAAAGACATAAAGAACCTCAAACATCAACTTCGTGAACTTGAAGTTTAGAGTTCGTGAAGTATTGAAAGCTACTCACAAGATCGACCCGCCCAAAACCACCAACGCCGAGTGTAACCAATCGTTGTAGTTGATGAAGTTGCAAATCATCGAATTCATTTTCTATTCCATACTTTGATAGTTTACTCGATGCATGCGATTCGGAACGAGTACTGCAATATCAATCGTAATTATGCGGCGATGATGTCATACATTTTCGGAAATCCTTTTTTTTCCACTGTCGTTTTAGGGAACTTTTTCACGTCGATACGATCAAAACAAGCGCAAGATTGTTGTTGTTCACTGCTCTACATTTCGCTTCTATAATAGATGATTCTTTATACTTGTTTGACAAAAATGAAGGATGGAGAAGCGTTGTGCATAATGACTATTGCATTTAATTGCTAATATCAATCCTAAAATTAGCTTAGACAGCATAGTGGTATATCCTGCCCCACATCTCCCTCAAATTGCTATGGATAATTTAAGCGCTCGTTGTTTTTTTTAGTTCAAATTCGTGATATTAAACGTATTTTCGTAGAAATTTGTCAAATTTTCGATCGGCTTATTACATTTTTTAGTACTTGACAGCAGTTTATTTGGTGAAAAATTCGGAAATCACAACTAACAATTGGCTGGAATTTGAGCGCTATGTGAATAAGTAATGAATATTATGACATCGTACATTGGGATTTGGGGTGTTCTATCGATATAATCTCTATTGAAGCTGTCGAGATGACCAATAAGTCTAGTAAATGAGTCTCGATCCAATGTGAGCACCTCAACTCCTGGATCCATCGCTATTACACTCGCTGTACGTACCTACAAAATAAAACCTTAGTATTTATTGGCTTATATTTTAGTGAATAGGGGTTTCAAATATTTAACGCAATCTTAAAACATTTGTCTCATCTCAATGAGATACCAACATTACTACAACTCTTCATTTGATTTATCTTTATCTAACAACCGATATCCGCCATTAATCAATTGCCGTTCACAAATGATACATTGTCGCAAAAGTTCTCGAATATCTCTTTCATGATCACAATGATATTGCAAATATCTCTTCAATTACCACAAAAAATTATTGATAATTTCTAAAATCTTTTCGGAAATTCCAAATATTTCTACCTAATCAATCAGCTGTCAATTTAAAAAAAAAATGGTCCCATAATACCACAAAAAAGCACAAAACACGCTTTTCACTTCAATTCAGATCGATTACACAACTGAAGTGAAAATTCGATTACTTAATTAAAGAAATTGTTTCTTAAATACGATCTGATGTTATTTTCATGCGCTTTCAAACGTACTCGATTCAGAGTATTTGAATGTCTTATTGTAGTGCTCAAATATATGAAATCAACAAGTATCTGGCTTTCATTAAGTGATTTTATAAAAATAAGTTAGTACAGGAATTCGAGTAGTTAAAGTCTTTTTTTGAGAGAGATCAGTCATTGTTGATCCCCGTCATTGTTCTTTTCTCTTATTTTTTATTGTTCTCTATTATTTTTTAGTCTATGTCGTCCTTATTCTGCGTTGTGCATAATGACTATTGCATCGTACAACCATAGAGGATCGATACAATCACTTTTGATATTCGATGGTGCGGAAATAGGAGCCACACTCTCCTTAAAGAGTTTCTTTGTCGCTCTGTCCCTCCCCCCTCCCTCCCCCCCCCCCCCCCCCCATTCGGCCATTTATCGCTCTCCTATCCTCCGTCGTGCGATCCCTTTCCTCAACAAAAAGCCTTCGCAACTCGATGAACTGAGGAATATTCTCTATTCGTGTGTTGAATGTTCGATAATAAAAATATACGAAAATGACCTCTTCGCCAAGGAGCGCTTTTTCGCCGAAATAATCGCCTTTTGAGAGAATACGAATTTCTCTTGATTCTTCTTCACCATCGACACGTTGCGTCACTCTTACTTGACCATTATTAATTATAAAGAATGTATCACCCTGAATATCATCTCTTTAGGGAAATTGATTCAATTAATGATCGTAAAATAATTCATTAAATCGAAAAGTATACTCTATTCAATAATAATATATCAAGGTAGTCATTAAGAGATCATTGAACAATGTAATATTCATTCGACGTTGTATTTAATGCTCTTAACATTCATTCATATCTTCGTCGAAGTCTGCATTAGCGGCTTCATAGGAATATTTTCCATTTGATATAGAAAACCAAAAGAATTCAATCAAGGCGCCTCATAGGATTTTTTAAGATTTTGTAGAGAAGGACTAAATTTTATCTCACAGAGGCATAGTTCTGTCCTCCATCATCTAACTCTTTTCCCTCGACTGTGAGAAAAAGGAAGCAAAAAAGTTGTACATGGGTGATATTTATCACATTTTATTATAAAACATCAAAAATCTCTTACCCGTTCACCTTCACGAACAATATAGCTACCACCGGGATAATAATCCTGATCGAGTGCGTCGGCCACCTTTGAGATCCTATCTTCATCAAGGGGTTTCAACAACGAAACCTGCAGCAGTCCTCTAGCACTCAAAATATACTCATTTAAAATGGGCACAAATAGTGTCCTTCTTTAGTATTCATCTAGTTCAAGATTTAGAGGTTCCGTATGACAACTGAAATGATAGGTAAAGTTGAGCTTCCACTGCTAGAAATATGAGAGAATGAAAAGCCAATCGAAACGAAACGATGATTCTCCACGAAGAATTGCTAACTAACGGAACGAATACGATTGGATCTATTTCTATCTATATTATTGTTCTATTGGATCTATTTCTATCCATATTAAATGGTTCTACGATTATCGATTGATAAATATTTGAAATTTTTCTTAAATTCTCTATTTTATTGGCAGCATTATTTTATTCGAGAATTTCTAATCCGACTTTATGAACAGTAGAATCAAATTTTATACACCATTAATTTATAGAATACAAATATTTTGATTCTCTTCGACATTTCTCTTAGACTGAATATTAGTGAAACTTTTTTCGAATGAAATAATATTCAAATGAAAAAATTCATCGCACTATCTCTAGGAAAGCGATTATGAAGCACATAAATATTGCCATGAGCAAATAGCCTCAGGCTAAAGGATCGAACTCTCAAATAATTCACCTTCTGTAAGAAAGCCATCATTTCTGAATGCCTTTCCATTCCTATCCTCGTTGTTATTGTTTTGTAGATTGCACGTTCCAATACCCATAACGTCACGTCTGTTATTGCTTGAACTGATGCGGTCCTAAAAATTGTTAAGTAGTATTCGTCGACAAACCACTATTAAGATTTATATAAAATAATTTTTCAAGCTCTTTGCCTTTTGTGTCGACTATCATAACAAAAATTTAACGATTGATCGTATCGAAATATTGATTATACCAACTTATGAGGTCATAAATGAAAATCAAACCAAAACAAAAATACTCCAGGCTATTGATCCGATTTGCTCAGGAGAAAGAAAATTTACTAAAAATCACGAATTAGATAGCTGATAGCATCATCTTTTCTTGCATTCTTTTGAACCGCAAAGGAGAGGTGTCCTAATTCAGCAAAACTCTTCCGTTTGGCGATGCGTCTATGCCGAAGCGGCAACTGCTTCGACTTTATTTCCTCGCTTATCAGGATCGATAAGGTGAGAGCTGAATTTATCTTGGGCCAAGAAGTTTTCTCTCTAACGTCAAATTTTCATTTGATCGGCCTGAAACCTTACCGTCTCTCGGAAGTGCAGTATTTGAGGATCCCTTTGTCTACAGACATGAACATGACATTAAACTATGATATCTTTTAGCCATTTGAAAATAAAAGGTAATCTCTTGTAAGACTCAGGTGAGTGCCTCAAATAACTTTACAAATAACTCTGTGATAGAATCGCATATTCTTTGTGTAAACTTAAATCTAAAAAATGTGGTTCTCTCCTAGTGATAAGGCTTAACGTTCAGAATCCTTAATTCATAAGCTCAAGTATGCTTAGCATGCATATATCATACTGCAATAGTAAATCATAAATTCTCTTCCCTTATTGCTTTACCTTGAAATGTAAATCTTATTGTCTCAAAATCTGTTGCATATAAACGTTAGATTGTTCAAAGCATTTTATTCATTACCTCAAGTGCTCATAATCTATACAAGCCAGTTTGTAATAGTATCACAAACTTCTTTTAACTTACTATCTATCGATAAAAATAAACGGTCATATCCAGTAACCTGCTGGAGTTGGATGGACTATAAAATTATTAAAAAGATATACTTGGTGTCTCAAAACACCTCGAATCTATGAGCGACTCAATATGAACGTGCAGCCAAATCTATTTTCACAAGCGCTGTGAACTAGCGATGCAATCTGATTTCGAAATGCTATGCGACATCCTAAAAACATGAGAAAATTTTCGTAAGCGTTACGTTTTAGCTCATAAGTTGCTCTTCAAGCAGAAGTCACGAGTTCACCGTTAGTCTAATACTACTCTTACTGTTATCGTCTTCCCGTAAAGGTTAAAGAGAGAAGGAAGCGGTGGTTTGGGGAGAGGGGAGTGGGTGGGAGTGCCAAAAGAATCGATGAATTTTATCCGTGCAGTATCACAGTTGGCTGAGTCGACAATGGCAACGTTCCTTGTCAAAAACGGTACCAGGAAAAGAAATAATATAAATGATGGCACTGAGACAGTCATAGGAGCGGAAGAACGAGGGAAAGTGGGGAGGGGAAGGAAAGAGGGTAAGGAATTTCATTCTCTGCAAGCATAAGAAATAGCACATGGAATTATCCATCTAGAAAAATGATAGTTATAGAGCAGGTTAACATTGCATTTATTGCAGGTAGAACTATAAACAGAACATGCATGTATTGTTCACATTTTCAGACATCATTGAAACCTCTTACATTTGCCTCTGAAGTGAAGCGCTCAAAAGAACTTTTTATTTCTCCCTGCCAGATCTTTCTGGTATATGATCGTTTCGAAAACTATTCCTTGTTCACTATTGGAATTTCCTAATTGGTTCCATCTAGAAAGCAATCGCTAGGATCGCCATTATTTGGCAAATATCTGCTAAATGTGTTGCAGCATAGATAGCCATTTTATCAGATTCTAATAAAGTTTTCATTTGAGTTTTAACAACTCTTCGTATATCTTACTATACATCACTTGATTACTTTTATAGTCGAATGCACTACTGAGTTTTTTTTTCAATCAAAGGCAACATTAACGTTGATGAACTAAACAAACTACTTTGTCTACCTTTGAGAATGTTTGAAGGATGAAGAAACAAATTGTGGCATTATATCTAAAGGTGTCTATAAGATCAGCGAACAATTTACTCAAATATAAAGCAAAAATGTTGATTACCTTTCACAATTGTACAACATCGCTAGCTCACCAATGACAACTGGTGGCTTGAGAATAGAAAGTGTAACGCCTTCTTTTGATATTCGTACCTGACCATCTGAAGATTTACTTTCCTATAGGAAATAGAATATTAAAAGAATTACGATAATTATAACAATAATTTATTTCTAAGTTGAGATTAAAACTCATCAGCAAATAAATAAATAAGTTAACCGAATGATAACGATAATACAATAAAAATGATACGCTATTATTATTAAAATATAATTATTTGATTGAAAAGTTAAAAAGTATCAAAAAATTACGCAATAATAAATTATATGCAACAATAATCTCCTGAAGACAATCTTTTCTCATCAAAATAGCTGTAAAAACATTTCAGAGAGTGTAATAAAATTTAGTAAAATTTAAGCTTCTTATATTTCAATCCGTTAGATCAATTGGCTGCCTAAACTTATGCAATCAATGAAAAAATATTTACTAACATAATTTCTGAGGGAATCGGTTGACCATCGATCCTCTAAAGATTAATTGTTGGATGAAGGAAATTAAAAGTTCGTTTGCAAAATTTATAGACCTTTCAAGCGGTAATGGCTCACATAGATCACACGGAACGAAACTGGGCATATGATTTTACCTTATAAGTCTAGATTATTTGTTAGTTTATTGGTCTAGACTGGCGAATGCAGCAAGTCGAGAGTCGAAACCGTCAAGAAAACTGACATATACGTGATCGAGACGTAAGGAAAATAAATAAATAGAAATCGATTCACGCAAAAATATACTTTTCAGATGGATTGAGGGAGCTAAAAGCTCAAAAGGATATTCAATCAACCCGAGAGAGCTCAACTTGCCGCCGCCTATCAAATAACGATGCAAATGATCGCATGATAGCTGGAATCTTCAACGTTGCAGCAATGTTTGATAAAACTTTTGGTTCTATTCGCTCGTCTTATCTGAAGACTCCACTACGCCTCACGTCGTATTTGATTGAGTTATTTGTTAGAATGTGTTCAACGTGTGACTTCACAATGTGTAATTTAAATTCTGCCTAAAACCTTCCCCAATATTCTTTTGAAAAGACTTCCCCCTCCCTCCTCCAACTCCTTCTTCCATGACAACCTAAATCAGTGGAAATATCAGAATACTTTATCGACAGGACAGTCCCACTATGTGAATCATCGAGGAAAGATGCAATCATCTAAATGAAAGTAATGTTTACCGGAAACCACAAAGAGTCGATAACCGGGTTCACCCTCATGTATAATCCATTGATCTTTGTTGATGCGTTTCTCATACATACACTCGACCAATTCGATTATTTGCTCTTTCGCCATACAACGCAAGAAGTCATTCTTCTGTATCGCATCACGAATCAATTGCTTCGACCTATATAAACATCCAGGTAAATATCAAACACAAACAATCTTTTTGCCGCATCACTTCGAATTCTCTTATTTTTTACTGCTTATTGGCAAATTTCACTTAAGCATTCCAATAAACAGTCATAAAAGACAACATAAGATCATATCATTTCATGTAAGAAACAAAATATCTTTTAAGATGAGCATCCATTAGATCATAACATAATGGTTTAGAGTACCATATAACTTAAGCAGCCGATACTAAAAATATCCTAGAAGAAACACATTTACTAATTTCAAATAAAAAAGTAATTCGAATTCGACTGAAGTTCTACGGATGTTTTGTCACATATATTCAATCAAATATTCATCGTTTAGTTTCGCTTAGTGCGCGATTGGTTTTAAGAGGGATCCGAGCAAACTCTTTGGCTTTGTCCTACCGAGTCATTCCGATCAGTGGTCTCATCGGAACACGGGCGGTGGAGCAAGTCGCATGGAACAACATGAATCGACTCGTCAGTATATGATGGGCATGAGACGAGCCTAAGCCCTCACCTTCACGCTAACTCACAACTTCAGCTAAACGGAAGTGGCAGTGATATGAAGAGACATTTATTCGTAATGAATGCTTTGTCTATTCAAGTAAACTTCAAGTAAATCTATTCAATCAAATTATCGACTTTACATCGTTTAGGAAAATTGTGAGTGCAATTCAGAAGCAAAATAGGCATCTTGCAAGAATTTCAACGCTAAATACTTGCTTCTAAGCATTGCCACAATTGTTGCCACTCCATACCCCGCCTCGTGAAATGTTTCGAATTCGTTGTATTTTGCCATCGAGAAAAAACAAATAAAAACAAAACACCATAAACTCCGCAATATAGTTTGATGCGATGTTAACCTTACTCGGCTGATTTGGGATAATGTTTCAAGACGATTTTTTTCTGAAGGACAGTCGTTGGTTCTGCCGATACGGCAACTTTCTTTGGACGTGGCGGTGGTTTCTTCGCTAAATCATTCATTTGAAATAATAAATCACTACATTCATCAGCTCCTTCTATCCACTCCTGAAATTCATTACTGGCACATAATTATTACAATGTACTAATTTTTATTCCTTCAAATCATCACCATAGCATTCAAATTTTTTTCATCTTTTATTGAGCATTCTCCCACTTGGCTCAATCAGCTAGCGCATTAAATATAAGCGTTTATATTCAAAATAGGCACTAACATTCTAAAGTTGCCTTAAGTAAACAAAAAATTATATGATGTAATGATTACCCTAAAAGGTGGGAAGCAGGATAAGGGAATGCAAAAAAGGTGAGGCGTAAGGGCTCAAGCCCTCTTTTTTTTTAAATTTTCGAACTAGGTGGATTCTTGCTTTCTCAGTTGTTTTCCTCTAGCCATATTCTACATCGATTATCTCTTCTAGGAATAACAAATATTTTCAAGATGCATTAAACAACTATTTCCAATTACAAAAATTTTCTCTAGCACTGGCATAGACGTTTTCGGAAAGGTAATTTAATTCTGGTATTATGATAAGAGGCAATGAGTGAATAGCAAAGGAATTTGACGAATCCACAGACCAGTCATTACTTTGCGCCTTCAATTAATTTGGTAGCTAGGATGACTAAGCGAGTAAAGTTACCTATTAGAAAGCCAACTTCGGCAGTTAGCAGTAACCAGTTGAAATAAAGGTAACATCCTGTCCTGAAGGGTATATTGAAACTTGAGAAGTAAAGAATTGCTTGACTTTATGAAATAATAACTGAAAAAGTAAATGCTTTTAAGTCGTTATATCTTCACCATCTTACATCTTTACACCATTTTCACCTCTTTTTCCATTTTCATGTATACTTCAAAATATATCTCATTAATAATGCGCAACTACTTTTTGGCGCAAATGTCATGGGACGCAAGTTTACACAAGTACAGTTTCAGAAGGAAATTGCTTTCTCTCAAAATGAAAGAGGAAAAACGAATGTACCTCGTTGTCTGATTCACTAAAGCAGTTCAGATTTGCCTTCTGTGCCAATACACATCGCAGTTTATCGCATTCCGTCTGAAAAATTCATCGACTTCTTAATTCATTTAATTCGATAAATCAAAGCGAACTATACTTCCTTATTTACCAACTTTTTACGAGGCAAACGTAGTAAGTAAAATTATGCGCACAATTTTTCAATGATGTTTTATGGATCCAAGTGAAATTCTTCAGCGTATCGTTGAAATCAGGCTTAAACCTGATTGTAAATACTCCTGATTGTAGGATCCATTGTACAACTTCTTGAATTGTGCCTCTGTACTTGAGAAATTATACCCCTTAATTATTTCCGGTAAATTGTAGTTACTAAGTGAATCAGTGGAATTGCACCTCTAAAACGAGTGTTTACTGAATCACCTTTAGTAATCTATGCCTATAAAATTCTATGCGCTCAATAAAGAAGTATCTATTGAATTCCAATATTTCCTCATTGAAGTACGAGTACAAGTTAAAAGAGTATCATATAGAAAGACAAGCTAATCATATAGAAACATGCAGGCACATGTAAATACTGATTTTAATACAAACGTTGCCGCGAAACTAAATATTCTTTCGCAGCAATAATAAAACGAATAATAGCTTCAAAAATAACTAAACACTTTGCAACTAAACTCCAAATCAATAATAAAAATTTTCTGCAAACGAAAATGGCAGCGTTAAATGATATAATCCAACAACCGATTGGTTAGTATAGTGATTTAATTAATAATACTCCTCCTCCTCCCTTCTCTTGTCATCATCAAAGTTTTATTTGGTGAAAATGAGACGTGTCTCTTAAAAACTCAATTCCCATTTTTGGAAGCAAATAATATTAGAGAAAAAGAGAAAAACAATCAAACAATTACTAAAAAATACAGCACATGTTTTTTGACACTGTTATGCATTTCGGCTTTAACTCGAATACAACAAGATAATGATTAGTGAAAAAATAACTACTTAAACATAATAAACCTTGAAGAGTTTAACGTTAGCTTCCAATTCCATGATACGTTTCTGTTGCAATTCAAGTATATCTTGCTGTTGTTGAAGATCTTCATCTTTCTTTTGTATCGCATCTTCAAGACGTGGAATCATCAATTGAATTTCCGATATATCGAATACACGTGATCCAATCTTTACCTAGAAAAATTAATCAATATTCTTTCTTTCTGTAAAATCTAGCGATACTAACTGAAAAGTATAAAAACACTGTTATGAACCGAACACCTGAGCGTGGTCACAGTTCATGCTTTTTATTTTCGATGCTCCGAGCATCGTCATTGAAACGTCGACAAAAAATGTTCAACACGTTTCAGCAGGCTACAGTTCTAGATCTAGTGAAGGATAAGGAGGGAGGGGATGGGAGTGGACAGCCAGCATTATACAGAAGAGAAGGTGGTGGAGGTCACTTTATATACCAATCGCACAATTCAAAATGGACATGCGTAACTGACATAAAAGTACACGTTGATTCTCTTATAATCGTATAGCGATACTCATTTACAGAGATGACCGTTGAGTTGATATTCGAAACGCCACTTATGTTTGCAACAAAATTGATGCATATTTGTGAAAATTATAGGTATACAGATGAGGAAATACGTATATTCGCGTAACTAATTTCAAAGTGTAATACAGTTTTATTACGGAATAGTACGATATTATTAGCATTTCTCATTTCATGATGAATATTGCAATCGCTATTTATGCACAAACAAGAGGAATTATTAATAACTGCATAAAAAACATGATTCATTTAATAAAGAGTTTTTTTATTTTATTGAAAAATCGAATCAATTGCATGTTTTGAAACAAATTTTCGCTAATTAAATTAATAAATACGAAAAATATAAATTAGCTAAAATTGTTTGTAAAAGTGAAATTAATCTTTTCGATGATTTATATTCTATTCAATATTTATGTTATATTTTTATATCATATGAAAAATTTGAATTTATTTTCTACATTATATTTAAATTTTGAGTTATATTTTTCTATCGTTAATTATCTAAATGACTTATATCATATTTGTTTAAATAAGCAATTCGAATTACTTCAAATAAATTCACACATATTAATATATTTTAAAATAAAGAGAAATAATGAGAGTGCAATAATTCAAATACCAATAAAAAAAAATTAAACTGAACTAAATTAGAGGAATTTAAAGCAATTGCAATGATTAAAATAATTGAAATTAGCTTAAAATATATTTAACTAAGTAAAATCATCTCTAAACCATAACTGTATAGAGAATACGATACATCCAACAAAATATACTGCTAATAATATTTAGTTAGTATACGATTTCGAAACACTACACTACACTCTATAAAACTCTAATTTACGCAATGAAAAATATGAAAATAGGCGAGAAATTATGCTAAAAGAAGCTGATTTTGACTTCTTCTAAAGAGTACAAAATTAGAAGGTAATCCAGGAAGGAAACATTGAACACCCAGCTGAAGATCGAGAAACTTCCCAAAAATTGAGTGGCTATGAAAAAAAAGCGGGCGGCGATATTTTCGAAGGATAAACAAGCAAAAGCTGCAATTTGTTGTTATTAGAATCTACATCCTCCCACCCCTCCCTCCCCCCCCCCCCCCCAACCTTGCACCCCTGAAAAAAATTGATACAACCGACGAATATGTAGGTCTCCGTCTCCGACTTATGAGAAATTTCACCATTCCACGCACATTGCAAATACACTTTAACATTGAGTGAGGCGTAAGGAGTAAAAGAAAGTTAGATCCTTCAACTTTTTTCTCATCAAACGATTATCATCAACATCATGTTTAAAACCATTAAATAACATCGTTTATACCTGGGCGACGTATTTCATGGCGATCGAAAAAAAAATCTTCAAAAAAACAAGTGCCTAAGTTGGTGCTTCAATATTTTTCAAATGAGATGTACTGTTGAGATGATTGATTGTTCATCGTGATGTTGCTTTGAAAATCTATTGAGTATCACTAGCATAGCACATACTTTATACGTGAAAATACTCTGAGTTAAACGATATTAGCTAAATTTTGAAGAAATTTCTGAGATAGTATTGGAGCTGATGCATAGAAATCAATACTATCAATAATGTAAACGACTCTTAATTTGAAAAAAAAAGTTTTTGATTATAAATAAATTACGCATTTCTAAAAAGGATTAAACGAAATGATGAGGAGATCACTGAGAAATGATTAAGAATCGTATTTTGTTTGCTATCGAAAAAAACAAACAATTACAGTTCACTGATAACGGTGATCTATGATTAAAAAACCATAACTCTGATAATATTGCACCTAAGAAGTTATAATATCATATATATATATATATATATATATATATATATATATATATATATATATATATATATATATATATATATATATATATATATATATATATATACGTTTATTTATTCAATTGCTTATTTATAATTATAATTGTATTTATATCTGTATGTGTATACATTTATATTTATATTATTTTATTTACATTTATTTTATACTTATTTATATTTAATTTATATTTGTATTCATATTAATTTATAAATATATAGTTACTTATTCGTTTATTTATCCATGTTTGCTTGCACATTTATTATTAGTAAGTGTCCATATGTGGACATATACGTCTGCAATGGAATTGGCAGGGTTTACAAGGAAGCACATTAGTCGGATCACCAACACAAGAAACATCGATACGAAACGCTTACCTTAACAGATGAGTTACCTGATTCACAAACACATGAGTAACAATACGGAACGCTTACCTTGGTTGGTGAGTTACAAAGTCGGCCCAGCATTGGTGCGATTCGGCCACAACCGGTGTCGTTGTGGGTATATGACTGCGTCGTCAGTGCGCAAGTACAAGCGTATTTTCGCGATATTAAAGCTCATGTCCCTTTTGTGCCTCCATAATACATGGCGTCAACCGTATGCAACCCTCCGGTTGACGTGCGTTCTATTGTCGTACTTTGTGTTCCGTTATGTGCAAGTATCGACAACTTGTATGTCCGGTCGACAAAGTACCCTTAACGAGCGGCGGGCGGCATACGACAAACACATCAACGTATAATCGACAGTTTTAAGAGGCACACCGATATGTTGCTATGTACAGTATCGGCTTCTTCAGGAAAGGTCTACGAGCCGCTTGTTGTGAGCTGAAATATGTTTCGCCGATTTCCTCTAACACAACAAATACATACAAAAATTCGAGGTAAAAATGCAAATATATCAAATATTTGCTGACAAACTAATATAGAGAAATAATAGCACGACGAATTGAACGTAAATGACATTTTATGCGTTGTCAATACACGTTTGATATCATCTCATCACAGGTAGCTGTAAACGAAGCCCAATTGTGAACGCACCAATTGCAGTCGCTATTAATTGTGGCACTTTGTACCGTTCTAATAGTAAAAAGTATTTCCATAGGGATACCGTAATGCTCCATTTTATTTTCAAAACAATATATAGTGTTACTTTATGGCTTCAATGACTGAGACAAACGACATGGAAAAAGAATATTTATTCAATACTGAACTATAAATTAAGGTCCATTTTGGGTGGGTGGGTGCTTACTGTTTGTAGAAACAAAGGTAGAATGCCGTTATATGTCATTTCGTTACGTTTTCGTGTCCCACGCTAGCTTTTTTTAAATTCACTAATCTAAAAAATTGTTAACTTTCAGGATGGGACGAGTATTAGCAGGGCTTACTGCAAGAACTCATTTTGATGGTGAAGCTTTATTACAAATAGATGGGAATTCCTCTAAGTTGCTAGACAGTAGCCTAACTGATCTATTAGTAATTCTGTGATTCTTGACAGTAGTCTAGTGATCACAACAGCATTCTCTACGCCATTGCGGATTCTAGAGTGATCAAGACTGTCGTCACTAATTTCAAAGAAAGGGGTTTTATTGAAGGTGCACCTCGCCGGCCGCAGATGGCCGCGGTCCAACGAATCAGAAGACAGAAAATCCCAACTTTAGAGTGGCAAAGTGCATCGAACTTCACAGCGCTCGCATGAAATTGTGTTGATCAGTGTTTATTGCATTTTCAATTACCATGACTGTTTTCGAAAAAAATTGCCCGAAATTTCCCAAAAAGATTAAAAATTCGCGGATCCACATTTCCATAAAGAACACAGCGCTACTTTTGGGCTGCTCGGCATATATATATATATATATATATATATATATATATATATATATATATATATATATATATATATATATATATATATATATATATATATATATATATATATATATATATATATATATATATATATATATATATATATATATATATATATATATATATATATATATATATATATATATATATAGATAATAGATAATGCAAAAAATGAAACTAGCTTCCTTCACATCTTTTAATCGTTCCATTATTTATATTAAACACAAACACGTGGTGCTGAAAGCAACAGGCGGTAAAATAAACAAACCGGAAAATGTATCACTTACGCTGTCACAATATGCGACTCAAACGCTCAGTTATCCTACGCGAATATCCAAAGAACCATTTTCGGCAGTCGGTCGGTAATGGATTAAAATTTTCTTCTCAATATTTGTGGCAACTTTAGGGACTTTAGGTTCACAAAATTATTAGCAGATCAACGGCAAAAATATTGGATGTGCCCTATAGTTTGGATTATATTCATTAAATCTCACATCGTTTCATCGAATTTTCCAGCAATTTATGTCTAGCAGGCATGCGAATAAACACACAGACACAAGCGCAATGTCGCTATAATGCCATGCGGCAAAAATTGATAAAAATGAGTGTTTTTTAGAAAATACTTCGCAAAATATGTGAGATTTTTAATTTCATGAAAATTTTTGTTATACAGTCACTAATAAGAGGGAATAGTATCAAATCATCCATATATTTAATGACATCAAATGGAACATAACTGCCAATTATCATTGCAAGATTAATGTACTTTTAGGATATTTTTATGTATATTTCTCGCATCGTCTTCGAATTTGAAAATATTTTATGCTTATCAAACTTTATTTTTAATGTTCTACGTGAAAATGCAAATGACAAATAATTATGCAAATCATAAAAATTTCAAATATATCATAAAAAAATGAATTTTCGATTTTAAACAAATATTTATAATTTTTAATTAATTTTATTCGCATAATTTTATTTTATGTCCGTGAGTTGATGTCTCCTCTCATTCGATCAACTCTAAATCATTTCAATGCTGCATACGTGGGCGATCATGAATTGTCTATTTTCCGTTAATATATGCAGCAACAATTCACACATGAATGAAGCGAAAACGATGATAGACTCGTGCGAAGAGTACACTTTCAACAATAACGCCTATTCTTTTATATCGAATGCTAGAAATTTCAAATAACACTAGCATGAAATACGATCATATTCAACAAGTTATGCCGCTCCACTCAAATTTCCGCTGAATAATCAATTAAAATGGTAACCTCCGTTATTTCACCAATCTTTTTAACCATTTCATTCTGATCGACAAATTTTGGACACGAGCGTCAAGTTGGATAAATTGTATGGTGCAAATGTTCGACCCTTTCGTCCCATACATCAAATACGATGGTAAGCGCTGAACAATTTTGAACGCTTGAACAAAATAAATTGAGTTGGAACATATTTCGCTAAGCATGTATATCTCTCAGTAGTGAATTTTCATTCAAGATCACCTGGATACTATCATTCAATCGATAAATGGTAATCGATCTTTTTCGCTTGTCCATCTCATCAATCACAATATTGCCATTCTACGAATTTTTCCTCGATCTGACGACATCGTTTAGTATAACTAGATTCCGAAGCCGTATAATTACCTGCTTTAGATTATGGTCCTATATGGAAAGGTAACGCGACTGATAATGTTTGAAAAACCGCCTAATTCTAGTATAATCTTGTCACTTGCGTATCGAGAATTTCTTAACGGAGGAGGGAAGCATAGTGTATTCATGACCCAATGGGTGGAAATTTACCCCCCCCCCCCCGCCTCCCTCCCCCCATCCAATATTTTTACATTCTCCCCTCACGTATCATTTAACCCTCCTCAACCTATCAATTACCCCTTCTTTAACGTATCATTTACCCCCTCACCAAACTACAATTTACGCCCTCCCTCCCAACCTATCACTTACTCCCTCCTCACCCTATCACTTACGCCTCTTCTAACCTATTATTTATCCCCCTATCAACGTACAATTTACGCCCTCCCCAACCTATAATTTATGCCCTTCACACCTATCATTTACCTCTTCGCCAGTTTTAGAAGGGTTGAATTTTGAAAGTAAACAGAGACAATTACTAGTAAATTCAAGTTCTCGGTACTTTTCCATCTAAAATGATATGAATTCCCGAAAAAAAAAGTTACTAATGTCCTTCGAAATTTTCTTCGCGTTAAAACGTTATTAAGGGAAAGGGATTAGTAAATACGACTAACACACATATATCTTCTCTGTTTTTTTTTTGTATCAATTAACTTCTTATTACAAATTATCTCATCACTAAGAAGATATTATGTGAAGTATTTAAAGCAATAAATGATCTCCCTAGAGAAAACTCCTCCAATTGTGTACCATTTAAAAAAAAACATTGAAAAGGATGCTCTTAGCCTAATATTGCGATAATTTATAGTATATTTAGGATCGAATTATTCATCATAATGGCATAATGCATCTATTCCATAATGGTGGAAAACTTTTTCGCTTTTTCATCTCTTGAATGTCGCATAATAACGACACAATAAATCTGTATATATTGATCTACAACAATCAATAAATTCCATAAATACGGAATACTACTATCTAATATGATGTTGTTTAGTTAGTAGGACCATAAGCATTATTCAGTAAATATTAAATGAAAAATCAAAAGAAGTTGAAATAAATAATATGGAAGAGATAATTGAATATGGTGAATTTAGACTCGTTGATAGGAGTATATGATAAAATTCTGACGCATTAAAATTCGCATATATTAGCATGCTATAATGTTATCAATTTTTTTTAAAAGGTGTTATAAAAGAGAAGAATAAATTTATAAATAGATTCTTACTCGTAAAGTCTCTCTAATAGAAAAGCAAATGTGAAGGTATACTTCGAGTTGTTTCAAATTGTATATGTTTAAATAAAAAGTGAGTAGAATTTATATAAAAGTTTTTGAAATAGAATAATAAATAAGCTTGCAGACGTGTAATTAGATAAATCATATGCAAATGTGCTAACATAAAAGTACTAATGGACAGTCCAATATATATGAAACATTAGTAGAGGCCAAGAGGAAAATAGAGAACAGAATTAGAAAAGAATTTAGAGCGAAGGGAAGTCTATCGTTGACATAAACACAGAAGGAATAGATGAATGTTAGGAGCCTAGATGTTAAGAATGCAAAAGGTAAGACGCAAATTGATCACCTTTAAGAGTAAAAGGTGGCCATGTTATGGCCCTTATCCGTTGACATGTGCATCGAGTTATGCTCGGGCGAAACATATAACCCCGTTGGTATAAGAAGCTGTACAGACAACTTAAATAAAAGTGGCGAGAAAAGTAGAAAGAAAGAAAACGGAGAAAGAAATTCTTCAGGTAAAAATGAGTATAAGAAAAATGTGTAGCGAGTACACAAACTGCACAAGATAACCCTTACCTTGTTACAAATCTAGGCATGTACTATAGACAGGGCTAAAAACTCACGCAGACTAAATTATAAAGCGCAAAGTGGTGGTGTCGACAACGCAGATAATGATGATTGGTAACCAATGAACCTAAGTGAATGTGTTGACGCCACTGATCTCACAGTAGTGGCATTAGTAGAGCAATATTTACTTGATCTATGTTCAATGCTAAGCCTGCCGAAACAATATAGATAACATTCAAAGTTCACTAAAAGATTATGAGAAAGAAATACTAATATAAAAATACTAAAATAAAATACTAGTAATAATACACAGAATTCACAGGATAATATAAAGATATAAAGTTACGCAAATATAAACATAAAGGTATAAGATATAAAGCTCGGTTGAGACGTCATATGTATTGAATGCATAGAAAGATAGTGTTGCAAGATGCAAATACACTAGTGAGGAGCGGTAATCAATAAATCTTGATATACATAGTCAAAGTGCTAGCACAAATAGAGCACTATTTATTTAATTATTGACTATTATTTTGATAAACGTAATATTGAATAAATATAAATTTATTGAAAGATATTGATGCACTAATTCAGTCGACTATAAAAGTTCGCTTATGAATTTCTCGATTCGTTTTCATTTTCCGCTTTTATCATAGTGTAAAGATTTACGGTTTAACTTTTCAAGTAAATTCCCTAATAAATATAATTCATTTCGATGAACGTTTTCTAATAAATTGCCTCTAAAATCATAAGAAATCAAAATATGCATTAACGTTGAACGGTATCAGCAATGATCTATCACTAATTTCAAAGCGTTTTTTTCATTGAAATTCATCATTGAAAGCAGGTGATCTCAAAATTATTAACACATTATGCACTCTTGCGACGAAAAAGCGCAATATATGCTCATAGCAATTATATAAATCGATTTTAATGCTTTCCTAAATGCAATCTAAATGAGCACATGCAATAGTATTACGTCATAATTTGTCACTGTCAACAAGGTCGACATTCGAAATACCATGCGACACTCAACGTAAGTGCTATCGCATGAAGTAAAATCTGTTGGATCTTCGGATGCAACATATATTGTTTGATGGAGCGACCATCGATTTCAAAGAACCGGAAATTACGCGGCCGTAGAATTCGCTAAATTTGCCATTCTCGATCAGGGAATCACAGAATTTACTCGATCTCTATCCCTAAATTTTGACCTCTAGCAGAGGAATTATTCACTAAGAAAAGTGCAAAATGTGTGACAACTAACAAGCTATATGAGAAGATTAAGTTGAACTTCTAAGGTAACAATGCAATCTCATATTGGAGATCTTCAATATTACAACTATAATCACCGTCCAATTCGCTTCTTAATCGTCGCATTTTACTCGCCGAGCTGCAGATTCTCTAACTCGATTTCTCAAATTTGCTATTTTCGACCGTTCCATTGTGCTCGATCGTTAGAGGTTGGCGATCAGCCATCTGGGCAACAACTCTCACCACTCTCAAGATAAAATTGTTCGCAATATTGAAATATCACGAAATCCTTTCATTTATGAATCGGCATTAAACAAGAAGTTAACTGGATTTCAGCGGACTGCATCATTCGACTAAAGTGACGGAGATGGGCTTCAAGACAAAACTTCAATCATGCAACCTCTCCCTTTTATTGAAAACTGTTGGCGAAACTTTCAAAACCTCAAGTAGGCTTTAATTTTAAACGAATATTTCCTCTGTAAGAGGCTTCGAAACGCCCAATTACATACTTAAACGTCAAATATCCAGAAAAAAAAAAAACTAGCCTGAAATAGAACTGACAATGTTCTAAACGATCTTCGTGTATCAGTTCCATTTCGAGACCGTTATTCAGTCCTCTTAATAAAGATATTTTGAAGCTCTTAACATTAGGCTTCGTTCAACTAAATAAAAAAATTCATTCAACAGCACCGCTCCACGTTGACAATATCTTCTCGATTTCCTTCAGTTAGAAAGCGTTGAGACGATAACCTGCTCCATTGTTGACTGCGACCTTTATGAGGCCAAATCGGCTTGCAAATTCACATCTCAACCCAATACGCATTGCTTTGTAAGTATGCGTGCTTACAACCATAATAGCACATATTAAAGTAGCTTTAATAAAAGATTTATAGCTACAACAGATTGCAATTGAATGAACAACCCGCTGAAGCACTTTTTAAGTGCCAATAAGATTTACTGCTAGAAAATATTAGCAATAAAATTTTATGTGTTAGAATAACATATAGCCGCAAAAAATAAACAGTACAAGAGTAAAGGATGAATTTTGGGGAAAAAAACTGAATAAACAATACCGCAAAGCAAACGAAATAAAGAGATCGACAAAGCTTGCGGTGAAAAGAAAAAATTAAAGAAGAACAAATTCCTATGAATCTCAAGATAATTGCCGAAAGAAAGCAATAACAAAAAAGGCGACTAATGAAAGGTGTTTGGGGATATTAAACTGAAACCATCCATCATGACTATGATATCAATATTCCATAAGATTGTCTGAAAACGAGCGGATGAATCACTTCGACAGAAATATGGGCATGTTTACAGGGTTAATGCAAGAGACTTACAACGGGGATAAAAGAAACCATTGGCGAAAGCAAATGAATTGCCCCTACCCCCCCCCCCCCCCCGCTTCCTCTCTTTGCAATAAAATTGAGGCAAGAAGACACCACTGCGATCACAATGTTCATTAATTTCGGATCAAGAAGTGACGCTCAAAAAAGACAGCAATTCGCCGAATCGATTTCTTTAGAGAAAAGCGGAAGAATCTAAAACAATGAAGTAATGATAACAAGATAGATTAATAGCATTAAAAAAGTAGAAGAGAACATCCTGAGTGCGGGCGTAAACTTTTTCCGAAATATGCAAAAAGGAATCTTTTCTGATCGCAAACCACTTCTTTCATGGTTTCATCTGCTCCCCTCCCCTCCTCCCTCCCCCCCCCCCCCCCCCACCAAAAATCGGTGTGGGGATAAAACAGCAATCACTATCACGAGGATCAAAAAATTTCACAACGACAACAAACGGTCAGTACGGGATGAACACTGGCAGGTCTTCAAAGAAAGTGCACTGAAGTAAATGATATAAACTGGCAGCGCCCCCCCCCCCCTTCCCCGCCTCCATATTTATATATAGGAGTACCTGCCAGTCTCAAAGTATTTATTCCCATACGTCAAACCATCCATAAAGATCTAATCAATTAATTGAATGCTGAAACACTCTACGCATCAAATGAAACAAGCTGAAAGCAATCTACTGCTTGATCTTTGCGTTGCCATTGCCCAAAGTCGAACGCCTTCAATTGTGCTATAAAGTTTTCCAGTACGTTCATGTAGACACTCTCACCTCGTTTCGCTTCCGCGCAGCTCCACAGTGGCTTCATATCCTCACCCATTGCAGCCAACACTCGCGACCAACTCTCGAACAGCTCCGACTTGCACAGACGGAAGGTGAGCCGGTTACAGTACGCCCTGTTGACGGATCGAGACGCTCTATTGTACCTGCAAATTAAATTGTTGCAGCAGATACTTCGAAATGCAGCTTGCTTCCAGCCGCTAAACCAATTCCAAACGTCCAAAAAAAAACTGCCTTAAACTGAATTTAGCAAAACAAACTGGAGGACATGGAGAATCCGAATTCATGGATTCATTTCAGAGATAACAATGGTCCAGGTGGACGTCTATATGTCGACAACCTAACGCATCATCTGACAAGAGATAACAGGAAGTAATAAATGGAGAACTACGTCCCACAAACAATCTATGACAAAATAAGCCACGCTAATCAATTCATGGCTATCACAAAAATCACTTAATGCCACGTACCAACGCCATCCACCCAGTCGTGATACATCTCACCCTGTGGTCGAATTCCTTTTTGCACCGACTTCACCACCAGTTCGTTCTTTCGTGCATCGCCGAATCTCAACAATACTGCTTGCATCAAGTGACCGTCATGAGTGGGAGATCCAATACACAAGTGCGTCATGTAAATCGGTTCGAGTACATATGAGAGCAATGCACCTTGAAGGCCTGAAAACGAATATTTCTGTACCATAATATACTACAAACACATGGTGTAAGGAAGTGTTCGCAAGTGGAACGAGGTCATTCTCTGAACACTTTAACATTCAATAGCCACAAATATCGTTGCTTCTTTCTTAACCAATTAAAGATCTATCTGTGCTGAATAAATTCAAGGCTCAAAAAAATTCAAAGTAAGGATGATTACAGCTTTCATTTGCTTCAATCTGGATTATAGCAACAATGAGAGATCTAATTTCTTAGCAATGAGACCCTAAAATAATAAGAGTAAGAGATGAATAGTAAGAGAAGAGATAAGCTCAAATAATTACCCAAATAGTTCCATTTGAGCATCTTATCCGTTATACTCATCACGTTGATTTGTCCTGTGCTAATTATTTCATCCATTGTTTGCAGATTATCAGGCACATCACGTGCACGTATATTACCCACATGGCACATTAATTTTTGTTTTCCACTTCCACTCGGTCGACCAATAAGCGGTGGAAACGCTGCGTAAAGAACCACTTTATATCCGAGCTGAAAAAAAAAAACATTCTTAACATACTTACAGGATATAGCAATTGTTTAAAATTAAGAATAAAATTTGAAATTAAACGACCACTAAGTAATAAAAGCTAAGAACTGTAGTGCTACAAACAGGACGATATAAATGTTGGTAATGTTTCAATCGCACTCGAGCTTGAGCTCGAGCTTCGTGACATCTAAAATAAGATCTGCATTTAATTCAAACATAACATGCACAGCTCCATTTAGGATGAAAACAAAAATTTTTTCGGGTGGAATGGAAGAGAGAGTGAATTCAAATTCTTGGACGGATACGACAGCCCCATATTTCAAGTTTTTTATCGTCTAATCACTAAAGCAATCTATATCCCCAAAGAGTGACAAAATTAAACAAAGAAATTAATCCATTTATCCCATTTTATTGTGCCGAAAAAAAAAGCAAACAAATTCGATAAAACAATCGTTACACCTTCAACTATATCATGAAGCAAAAGAGAGAGACCTTAAGACGGAATTTGTTGGAGTTTGGAGAGCGTTCGACAACACAATTCGGATCGTTACAATTTTCGATCTGCTTGTGCAAATAAAGCAAAAACCCGCGACGAGCCAATACCGCATCTGCAACATGATCTATGACTAATGCAACTTAACAAACAAAAGAATTTTTTTGCGTAATGCAACCTCGGCATCAGTGAAACCTCTGAAGCAACGAGCTCACCGCGCATCATGCCATCTATCTTCCCCCAAATAAAAAGATAATCCAAAGGCGGGTTCAATATATATAAAAGGGAAACGGTATCACTGTACTACATCAGTGGTACGATTTGGCATGAAAACACGTAGTGTATATCGATTGTTGCACGATCGCCCATTACAATAAAACCGCTAATGATCGAAATGACTGCAGTAATAGTTTTCCAGTGAAATACATCACAAAGCTTAGTGGCGAAAACGCCTCTAACTATAAAAGCGCATCACCGCAACTCGATAACGTTCAAAACTTCAACTTGAACCTCCAAATTCAGGTAAAGAAGTGAAGTAGAACGAAAAAAAAATCAACAACACTAAATGGTGGAAGAAAATGAATCTAACAAAACGAAACGACCATCAACCAATATATCACAACCCTCAACTCTATGTTCTGAAGTTAAGACACTTCAACGGATCGACAAAAAAAAAGCAACCAATGGTTATAGCAAGCCCAGCGATGCGCATAGACAAACCCTAGTTCTATTAAAGCAATCAATACGACACACGCCACGAACAATTTCCTCAGCATTGAAAACTACTGAAAGAGAGACTCTGTAAAGAGAACGTAAAAAAAGAATAAAGTGACTAAAACCACACTGTAAATCCAATCAAGAAAACAAAGATCTCCTCTTTGAAGAATGACTTCTTATTTTTTACAATCTGGCACAGCTATACAATTTCCTTTCTTCGATCTAATAATATCAGCACTAAGCGACTCCAATTAGATCTCAAAACAAAGAACAACTTACTTTGCATATGGATCAGTACAGTGCCTTGACTATTTGCTAGTAAGCGCCCATCAACTACCCAATTACGACCAGCACCAAGCGATACCATCTTGCGTTCGCCCTCCGGTGAAACCAACACGAAACTGAAATATTTTCATCAAAAAAAAAAAAAAACAACGCCTTATATATATATATATATATATATATATATATATATATATATATATATATATATATATATATATATTTACGAAAAGATACTCTAATAAACGAAAAATGTGCGATACAGATGTCGTGCATAGCACTCGCTTTTGCAGTTCTTCTAATCAAACCGACCGGTTTTATGAACTGTGAGTAAATAATAAAGGAATGGAAAAAATACATTTTTTTTTTTCGTTAAGCCGACCGAGCATAAAAATTAGCGTGATACCAATCAGTTAGGCGTTTTGTGATCCTATTGATTGTATGCGTCCCCATATTTAAATTTTTAGCCACATGTGGATGCTCATAATTCTTTTCAAAAGTACTAGGTCAAACCAGAAATTGCTATTTATCTCAACATGTGGACTGTTTACATCAAATTTCACAGTCATGACTTCAGCAGTAAACGAAAAGACCAGACGCTTACGCCGCAATATGAGTTGTAAGTGGACATCCTTGCGCATGACACAGATTTTCATACTCGGTGCGCACAAAATCAGCGATGTCTAAACAGAATTCCAATGCCTCGTCGGTCTTTATACGCTTCGCCGTGAACAATTCAAAAGCGTCTTCGGAGAGCATATCCAACTGCAAATACAACAGGAAATAGCGAAGATCTCTTAATAAATGAAAAGCAATACTTCACTCATTGATTTCTTCACTTATCATTTTCCACCATCACGGACAACTATTAACATTATCTTTTATTTTATCACAACCTATATCACCTTATCAAAAGTATGCGATAAGATTTGCCGAACCGTGAAATAACCTAGTGGCGACCACCCATTGACCAGATGAAAGCAGATAATCTCAACGTTACAGATACTATAGACTTCATTTAGCAATCTATCAGAAGCACTCATTCACTGGTTCAAACAACTGCAATGATGCATTCTTTTTTCTAAAACGAACTCTAACAAATTGCTTCTTTTTCGTCCATTCAATAAAGAAACTTCTAAGCACCTATAACTATCCAAACTGGAGGCTTATTATTTGAAGGTTATTAGTTATTATATTAGTATAAAGGATTCATCCTATAGCAGAATGCCAATACACCGCACTAAGTTAGTTTCCATATACAAGTGTCGAAAATGAAAGAAACGAATCGTTGAATACGACGTTCGTTCACACTGAATGCATGGAATGAACGTAACATTTTCTTTTCTTCTAAATATACTCTTCTTTACTTATACCACTTTCAGAAAACTCCACTTAAACGATTGAATATCCCCCCCCCCCCTCTCACATGCTAGATCCCCTTCACTTGCAACCATAGGACCCTAAAATCACAAAATAAACGAATAAAAAATTAAAGGAGAGTGGAAAATCGAAAGAGGGATTTGAAGACAGAATGAGGATGGCCTATCTCTTTGAACGAACGATGAACGATATCACATCTTGCCCGATTAAAAACGCTCACATTGAAGATCTTTGCAAGAGCCTTTTCGGCTGCAGCACTTTTGGCCGCCTTTTTCGATTGACCAATCCCTTCGAAGGTATCCTTACTGTTCACGGTGAGCGTACACTTGAATGAAGGTGGTTTTCCAGCCCCCTCACTGATATCCGTCGCCTCACTGTAAACGATATCCGGCTGCGTTGTTCGCTAAAACTATTACTTCTTGGGAAAACCAAATGAATTAATCGAGGATATCAGAAACGACAGATATATTATCAACAACTGGTAATTCTCTGAATCATTAAAATAATGCTTAGAGCATAAAAGTAATAAATAGCTGATCCGATAAAAAGGTGCGCTTAATATAAAACTGTTATGCAACGTAACGAATTATGAAGGGAAGCATAAAATGCCGCGCAAAACCACGAAATGGAAAATGCCACATTCGGATTTGCATAAGAATCAGAAACAAAATAAAAACCTCACATTTTGCTTTAGCATGAGTTGATATAACGCATAACATGGAGAGAGCACAGAAGCTGCTCTTTTCAATGAAATGTCTTCCGGAGTTGGCATCGTCAATTCGAGCTCTTCGGTTAGCACCTTCAGACATGCCGCATCTTTTGCTTTTTGTTTACTTTCTTCTTCGGGTCCCACTATCGTTTCTGCAAAATGATTTCTCATTAAATGTGTCCCATTTAAATAAAAATCTGTTTCCAAACAATTCCACACTTTCTGTTAGCTTCACGATATCTGCCGAAGAATTACGTAAAGACGATCCAGAAAGTGAAAATATTCTCAGCGATATCCCGTCCACCTTTATAAAATATAAAATAATGCATCCATCTTTGACGATATTATCTGGTTAGCCAATCATTAAAGACTGTCGTATCTTTAAAAAAAATCCCTTCCCACAAGACGTTCGAAAACCTTAAAATTCAACTCAATTTTTCGCGCATCATGAAAAAGTGCACTTCTATTAGTTTCCCTAAGGAATATAACAATAAAAACTTCTAAGAATCACTGTAGTAACTACCTCTCCCCTCCCCCCCCCCCCTCCCCTCCCCGTTTACATTCCCTTACGCAACTTACGAATAGCGCAAGAAAGCTCTGTGAACTGCTATCTTCTAAAGTTTAATCTAAATAATGACACTAATATTCCCCCTTAAAATTCGATAGACCACTGTAATGTGCACTCGAGATGCATGAAAATGAGTTAATTTGAAAGATTTTCCAAACAGATATCCCCATTTAGTGAATCAACAACTTCGTTGCACTAAACGCACAACGATGAGAAAGCACGATATATATATATCAAACACATGCGAAAGCGGCCAGTGTCAACAATGCCCATCTCTATATGGACGAATTTTTATAATTTAGTTCTCTTTCCATAGAAATTAGAAACTAAGTCGACACATGCCGCCAGCGCATGCTTACTCTCATTGTCGAGTGTAATCTTGGCGACGAAACGGCTATTTGGCTCGGGTGGTTTCCCATCTGCTGTATCGACGTCAATAAGCATCGAACGATCGTAGAAGCTGAGCGCTTGCAGCAACACCTCAAGTAGATATTACCACCACACAACCATTGCAAAGCGAATGACCACTCACCCAGCTGATCATCATCACTTATTCCATATGTCTGCACAATACTCACTACTGCACATAAACCACCTTTCAGATGATCGCCATTGCTATATAATTCCCTAAGAGGAAAGTCTTCCACAAACGACAACAGAATCCTTGCCATCTCATATGCGAATCTTGCTCCCATGGAATCTAAACATCAACAAAACAAACGCCTCTATCAGCTCATTTTTTCACCTTCAGTTAACCGCTCTAAATACCGCAATTCAGCATTCCAGAACTACGTTTCCACTCGGATAAGAACGCCTCTATCAACTGCTTCCCCTCCCAACCCCCCCCTCCCCCCCATTTAAAGTATTATACCGCAAATCACAAAAAGAGATGCCCAATCAAAAAGTGGAGGTGTATGCGCATAGTAAGATTAAGTGCTAACAAATTCGAATAAGTATGCCTCTAATAAAGCTGCCCTTCCTCTAAATAATAATGCAAATATACAACTGCACATTTGAAAGCATTTCCACAAATTCAAATCATCATTCATTTTCAATATCTTTATGCGATTTAAATCATACATAGCAACACCATATATTCACCACTGAATAAAATTCCTCAACAATGCAAAAACTTATA
Organism: Ascaris suum; assembly: GCA_013433145.1. Taxonomy (NCBI): domain Eukaryota; kingdom Metazoa; phylum Nematoda; class Chromadorea; order Rhabditida; family Ascarididae; genus Ascaris; species Ascaris suum. The sequence goes on from CM024181.1 coordinate 670,784, forward strand.
TCCCCATCGATGCGATCAAATGTGCAATCGATTTGCATAGCGATAATTCAACTTCTTGCAAACGATACGAGATGAATATCCAACAATCAAGAACAAACGATCATTTTTAACCATAGTTATGTCATTAAAATTAATAAATGTCGACGCTGACCCCTTCGTTTGTTACGGACTTGACAAGCACATGACACCTCAATAATCTTTAAATCAAAATTCGATGAAAAATTTAAGCTAACTTTAGGCAAATAATGCTATTGTGTATAGAAAGACTAGACCTTTCTATCGTATGGAAAACACCAACAGAAGTTTTACCTCACCTCTCCCCTCCCCTCCCCTCCCCCCCCCCCCCCCCCCACAAAAAAATCTCCTCATTATAAGATTTTAAAAAGCGAGCTCAGAATTTGTTAGTTGAAGTTTAAAATAATAATTTAATCCATTATACTCGCAAAACAAATGCGAAAGCGTATTCCTGTCTTGTCCATTAAAATGAATCGAAGCTATACTTGATAGATGACTGCAACATTTTATGATCAACAAATATGTTGGTTGATGCATTCGCTTCGAAGTTGTGAGATAATAATATAAGCGAAAAATATTCATTCTAACAGTTTGCGCAACAAAATCATAACACATCAATAAATTCTCTTCGCGTTTGATTATACCACTTGAAATAAGAATAAAAACCATAAAATGAAGCATGTAGATGAGATTATTCGCATGCAAATACTCGATCTCAACTCCTTTCCTGCTTTCACGTAAAATTACATTATCCTACACATCCAACAAATTAATGAAACTCTTCGCTCAAAGAAAAAAAAAACTTTCTTTTTCAAAACCAATCACGATTCAATCAGTACAAAATCCGACAATTTTTCATAAGCAAATGCTTTCTTTTTTGGAGTCCCCGCTCAGCTATGGCAATATTTCCCGCTTGAGACGAATAACAAGAAACAGATAAAAAAAGATAAATTTTAAAAAAAATCGAAAAATAGCACTCAGATCTAACCCCCCCCCCCCTAATTTCCAGGTCCTTAAATAACGACGCATCAGATGTATAAGGGAGGGATGTGGCCAAAATGCGCGAACATAAAAAATACCGTGACTGGATTGCCAGGTCGTAATGTTATCGCGCGACGTTCAATCGACTTCAATTCCGCATGGCCAACATTGAAAACTTCGATAAGTGCCTGCAAATATTAAGCCAAGTTGAAGTTTCTTTTCTCCCACTAAACACAAAAATAAACTTCTATCACCTCAACGAATAAAGTCCTTTATAGCTCCCATAGAAAAAGCAAATGCAATGCGAGATGCGGCAACGATTCAATCAACACATTATTAAACTATAACAATGGTGTTCGTATATCACCATAACGGTCTCCCCACTCGGCGATAAAAACAGAAAAAATTCACTAAAAATGGAGCCTTAAATGTACAGGCTGAAACAACAGTTCTACAATATATTCCCTGCGAGTGACAGAAATGCGCTATCCATCAAAGAGGAGAAATAAGGATAGGATGGAAGAAAGCGAGGAAATATACGCTAAAAGACGATGACTCCCTCCCTCTATTGCAGTAGCAGCAGATTCCTTCCTCGTCCCGCTTTTTTTTCACTTCAGTCCCATCCAATAGCTCAGCTGGCTGAATAAAATGTCCGGCATGCAGTTCAAAAGTATATTAGCACTTGCACGTTTTCTTTTCTGTATCCCCTCCTCCCTCCGATCTCGAAAATGTTTTGAATTAGGTTTAAAAACTCAGAAGTGGGATACTTCTCTAGGATAGCGAATTCAGTGGGTTCTCATTTTTCAATCCAAGAAATGCGATCAAGATGCCCTACCAGAACGCACACATACATCCACACACATAATGACTGTAATTTCCAATAGCAAAAAAAAAAATCTATAACCAGCATCGACACTTGTTATGAGCTATTTTCATTCATTTTGATGGAATGGGCAACAAGAAGTAAAATATAAAAGAACATAATTGTTGCTAATTTATACAACTAACCTGTCTTATAACCCAATTCTTGCCCGCCGATTTGCCCACACCTTCATGACTGTACACTTTGCCTTGCTCAGCCATTACCAACTTGCACCTGAAATTAAGCCTCTTAAAAATCTCAAAACTTCTCTCTACATTCTTATTAATTATACTGACAATCTCTATTGTGTGCATATCGAGGAAACCCATCTCCTTTAAAATGCGCATCTGTCTCACTAAACAGGTACGAAGACTTTTCGCTTTCATCTATTCATATGTCAATACCTTCGACAAACAAATATATTTCATTAACAACCAGTTCAATGAATCCCTGAATGAGTTAGATTATCGCAGCAAAATAAAACTGCGTGGTAAAACTTCTGCTAGATGACATGAAGAATACCGATCGCAAGAACCACAAAAGATATATCACAGCAATAAATCCGCCCACCGAAAATAAAACGAGGAAAGATTTCTACAAAAAAAAAAACTTACAGAAAACGTTTTAGATGTGCTTTTGCGCCATTAATCGCCGGTAATTCAGTGAATGAAAACTCAGGATTGAAACGTACGCCGGTCTCACTTTCTTTTGCCTATAAAGAAAAAAATAAATACACCAGCGGATAATTTTCAGACGTCTTTTAGTTACTATATTCGAGTAGTATCGCCACTGTGCCAAACTTTGCAAAAAATATTCTTATTATGCAATGAAGATTTCATCCTCAATGAAATCCCTCTCTAAAAATTAGAACTTCTCTCTCAAAAACTCTAAATTAATATCCCCCCCCCCCCTCCCTGATATCGCATAATCGACTTTATTACTGAAAAAAGATGCGTACATTCTGCGAAAAAAAATCAACGAAATGACATCCCTCTTAGCATGATAAAATATTTTTCAATCAGCGCTGTTTGCAGTTTCTGGAAACAAAAAACTTCGAAGATATTTGAAGCTATCAAATATTAAACATAAAGCGAAATTTAATAAAACTAAGTGATCACTTGAACCACATACATTATTCAAACCAAACAATCCTCTAGTGTTCTCAAAAAATGGCGCTGAATTCATCCAGATATTAATTCTCAGGATTATGCTCTCATATTTTAATAAAGAAACTCACACGGCATAGTCTCAAGAAGTAATCATGTAACGAATTCGATGTTGAAAGCGGATCTGCTTTCTTCTTCTTTCCCAGCCTGAAAACAACTCACATATTGTAGACAATCCTGTTCCATGCTTCTTTCAATCCATAAAAAATGCAGTCGGTAATTGAATCGAAACTTGGCCCGTTTTTTTTGGCTCGAAAATTTTATTAATCGAGCAATCGCAATGAGAACAGATTAGAAATCATAAAGATAACATAACACGGATTAAAACTCATTGATACGAAAAATATACCGTTTTATCGGTCTCGGCGCCGGCGTTTTTGCTCATCTCCAATGCCGCTAGTCTCTTTCCAGCCTCAGCTTCCTCGAATGATGGCACATCGAGGACGATATCGGGTCGCAAATCTTTCAATGCTCGTTCACAAGCCAGCTGAATTAGATCTTCAAAGTACGAACAACAATATTTCCATGGATATAAAACTTGAGCAGGAATTATTTAAACCATAAGAACCTGCCGTCTAGTCACATATGTCGTGCTTCAGTCGTTCCACTTCAACTATACATTACACCTCGCAACTGCTTATTATTATGTGGCCTAACAGCTTCCTTCCCGGTATCACTTGAAACTTGGTTAAGGGAGGATGAGGGAAACATAAACATAAAGAGCCGAAATGTTGCACTTCAAAAAATGCGTCATAAAATGCAGCAAGAGAAAACTGGGCCGACACCAAAAATGACCGCCAACCCACTAGACTATATACACTGAACCATCTCTCGGTCCAGGCTTCCAATTTTTGATGCAAAATGTAAACCTCGAATCACAAGTGTCATTTTCTATGAACACAAATTCTGCGATATTGGATTGAGGGATGTTACGGTAATGAAGACAGCCCTCTCAGATTTCTCTAACTAAACGAGGAAAACGAGCAACAATGTGATTTAAAGTTTAAGGTCAAAGCTACGAGAGTAAGACATGCAAGACTACCTGCTTCGCGATCTTTTTACTCGACGCATCAGCGGAGAATTCTTTACCTTGTACGCTAAACTTGCATACGAATCGCGGAACTTTCATATCTGGGAGCTGAAAATTTGCATAAATCACTTCAATTGATATGCAAGAGCCATGATACATATTAAAGAATGCAGTTAATGATGCCAATTATAAAGCAAACTAGTTAATCATTGTTTCTTTCTGCTACACCTAACGCATGTTTTCGCACTATATTGAATCCCCTTTATTCAGATTCTATGTAATATGCTATGAGAACCTCATCAAGCTTCCGAATATAACTGTTAGCAAAATTAAGTAATAATATATCATAGATATATCAAGTTATTCATACCGTATCATAGGTGCACTGATCCTTGAAATCAGGATATAATTCATTGAGTATCATAGCGGCTGTTTTACCAGCAGTTGAATATTGCTTCTCTTTCTTGACGCGCATTTGAGATACGTCACCGTAAGCGTCGTATGTCCCGATTCCAGAGTAAGCAAATGCACCCTGCAAATAAAATAAACACTACTTCCATCGCTAAAATCTATTTCAAAAAATGAAGCGCCGCTAACGAACGTACATGCGCCACATTCCTTTATATAATAAGAAGACGAACAATTTCTAGCAAATATCCTTCACTAAACTCAGTCATTTTTCGACCCGGTCGGTACCACCACGAAGAGTGTTGGCAACGATATATAACATATACGAATCAACCTTATTCCCTCCCTCATGCACTACCCGCAAGCAACATACAAAGATATTTCATTGTTAAAACCAGACATTCTTGACAGATGAGGTGTCACGATGCGCACGCTGTTGACTTGTTCTTCAAATTAGCCTACACTAGAATATATAGAATAAATAACGCGAATATAAGTAAGCAATCAAGAATCTCATCATTTAGCAATTACCTTCAGAATCCGACGGTCGATAACGGTTTCTCTGATTCAAAAGTGGAACTTTATCCTTTATGTGATCGATGCAATATGAGAATAGAATGCACTGAATGCACATCGTTTACACGTGTACACGGATTGCAATTTGTGCCCTATTTCCCCTCGTTGCTTACAGCGCAAGACAATGCTCCTAGTGTCATCTCGTTACTCACTGCAACGATTTCAGGAATGTTTTTGCAGGAGGATTTCTAAGCGCAGACAGCTGAGCGAAATCAAGATGCTAAATGAAGACAGCGGCTATTTTCCACATAACATGAAAGATGGTATGAACTTTATACCACTTCTTTCACTTATATACTCGAAGGAATTGCAGAATGATATCCTCCTCTCCTTTTTTTTTCTCTCTTAATATACCGTATTGGCCATAGGATACCGATGATTTCTTAAGGAGAGTAATAATTATCTTCAGCATGTAAATGCAAGCTTTAAAGAAAAAATTTCACGCATTAAATTATAATAAACGAGGGTTAAATGAGCGACTTTGCCAAGAGTAGTGCGATTTCGGGGGGAAAAAACAAGTTTCTCGAAAAACGCATTAAAACTTACAAAGGGAGATGTGCACACCAATGGATGTGAAAACCCTTGGCATCTCCCACTACCCTCCAATATAGATGGGAGAGAGGAAAGTGACAGTACCACATACCTTTCACATACCGCCCTATGTTACAGTTTATTCCCTCCCCCTCGTCCTGATCCCCTTGAGCGCAACTAAAGAACAAGCAGCAGATATGAGTTACTTCATCTTCTGCACTCCACGATTCTATTTCTTCATGCGCTATTCATAAAATGAATGAGCATCAATAATGGTTGATTAAAGCTGCTTTCATTGTTGTCTTCATAATTTATTCTTCGCAATTCTAATTTCTAACTTCTTACAACCTTAAAATTCCAATCACGACACTATTAGTAATGAGAGAAATGGCGTGGAAAAAATTGCACAAAATCTTTAGATCGGATAGATTTCGAGATAATTAAAATGGAAAATATATCAAAACTAGAAAAATTGCAATAAACCTTTCAAAGTTCTTGCAGAATACAATAACAAAAAAAAAAGTGGAAAATATTTAACTTCAACTCAAATCAATAAAATCTCTATAATCAATAAAGTTTTCAAGTAAAGAAAATATGATATTCAAGGATACAAATTTTGAGACGAGGAAAAATCTATCCATTAAAATAAAAGTGCAAAAAGAAAACGACACTGCAGCAAATACCCCATCACAATGAAACAGGGATGGGATTTATAGAAGTCCAATAAATTCAAGTACCGTTTCTAAATCTAGACCGGGAATCGAAGGATGATGAGATGCATTTAAGAATTCTGTTCTCTAAAATGATTTTTGGCAGAAAGAAAAAAGTTTTTTGGAATTACAGTCGAATGGCTATAAGATGACCTATGAACTTTGACCTCTCTATTAAAGCATAATTTAATATTTCTGAAAGAAAATCGATGAATATGCGCAGCATTGTAATCTTTTTTATGGCTATAAATTCAATTCACGCATCACTTAAATCGACAGTGCAGAAGGACAGAAGGAATATCACCTCAACTCTAACCTCAGAGTAGAAGATATTTCTATAGGCCTAATCTACTTTGCACGAACCTGTGTCGCATGTCTGCTTTAACGGAGCAATGCCCATGATCGTGGACGTGCAAAAGATGGAAAAGACGAACCTTCTTGGGAAATGTGTTGCCACCACGCCCGCGACCACGCCATCCACCTCGTGAAAGACCTCGACCACGTTGTGCACCTCTCGTACCTCCTGGCCCTCCAGTGGCGGAAAACCGGCATACTGCCCAGTGGCATATCCCGACCCAGGTGCACCGAAAGACGCCTTTTCAGTTGTGCCGCTAGCCAAGGGGATATATTTAGGAGGTGATGGCGCTGTTGTCTCATTGAAGAACATTCGTGCAGTCTGTGCCATATTATAGCCACCCATTTTTGGTGGTCTCACATTTGATACCTTGCTCCAACCTGGTGAAAACCCAAAACCATCCATATTGTGCGAATTAAGAAATGCAGAAGAGTATACAACCCTAAAATAGAATAAAGCATTAAAAAAATCCACCTTAAAGCAACCCTAATAATGCGTAAATCACACCCCCCACCTTCTTCAGCATCTACCACCGTTGTCCATTGGCACTTAAACATGAGTACTATTATTAATGAAACATCCACCTCTGAACATCGTTACCACATACATCCGCAACCAACGGTCTTAAATCACCTGGAGTTCGATGCATTACGTATTCAACACATATGGTTTTCTAGTAAACAGCATCCAGTAATAGTGGATATTCGAATGATAAGGTACAACTTTTCAAACATTTCAATACGATATATAAAGAGTAACCATATCAAAGTTAAATCGTATGCAGAATTAATCAATTGAAGCATACTTGACGATGGTTAACCATTACGATAATCCACCATGTAAGAATGTAAAATTTCCACTGCCTGGCGAACTTAAATTATGGTTAATTAATGCTTTCTACTTTTAATGCGAACCAAAATAGAGCGTATGACATTAAAATGCTTCATCACTATAAGTTGAAGCGTAATATGCAATCCCTAATACGCCATGTGTTGCCAACTTAGTAGGCAATGCGGAATCTTGGTTTCCGCTTCTAGTGGAAAAAGAAGATCAGGTACGCCGCTGAGTAGATTCCTCATTGCAGCTGGCTCGAAAATGAAATCATATCCGGAAAGCCTCGAGATTAGTGCTTAGAACGGTGGCTCCGAATCAAAAATGAGTGGACTGAATCTGATTACGGTTACGCACCCGATTATGATTCGAGACTGATTTAAATCGACTCTCTTAAGATCTACGAAAATAACACCGCAATGAAAATCACTCCTCCTAGCTTTCATGCAATAGCAGCTTATTGTTGAAGCTCATTTGCCTATAAACGATAGAATCAGAAGCGAATATCGTCGAAATAGAAATGCTATCGAACATATTTATCTGCTTGTTATTGTAAATTCGACTATTTCGAAGGCTTCATATGCCAGGTACCTCAGTGATACGGAAAAAAAATCTAGCACCATCAAATAAAACCACAAATGATCGATGACGAGATAAAGCTATTTCCTAGCAGAATAATCTCAAAGCAAGCCACTCAACAAATGGAAAAAAAACCAAACAACAACTGTTATCCACATACATTTTTGCTCTGATTTATTAATCTCAATCATGGACGTTTTCGAATTGTTTTAGCGACACGTATTTTAACAGGTTGGAAAAAAAAATTCAAAATTCTTAGCGTTAACAAAGCATTAAAACCCAATGAGCGCATATTTTAGTTTTTCACCTCAGCAAAACTCTATTTGCCTACCTGATCGATCAAGCTTCATAAACTGTCAACAAACGAATAAATATACACAATTATGACGTCATATCCTAACTGATCTCACCATTTGTGCGAATATCCGCGCAAGAGTTGTTTTTTTTTTTTTTTAAATTTAAATAAACAAATCAATTCGAAATGAAGATGCGATCGATCCAAATTTATGCAAATTTTCTGCAATTTGCAAATATATTCAAGTATCATTTACTGATATTGGAGAGATATTTATTTCCAAAGCTATTGTACATTGACGTATATTATCACAATAGAAAAATCCTCTTGCACCATATATTACGTCCACAAAAATCCACAATTTTTGATGCAATAAATCTAAAGTTGAGAACAATGAAGAGATAAACAACAATCACATAGATTGACAAATAAAAAAAAATTCAACTAAAGAAAATGATCATCAATAATAGAATTATTCTTGAGAGGAATTAATTAATAAAGGCTCGAATAAAACCGACAGATCGAAATTTAAGCGTTTCAATAAAAAAAAAAAAAAAAAAAAAACGTGAGCGAAATTAAAGCGAAAAAAAAAGGACGTGTAAAATTTTGTATCCCGAAAGATATTTCCCATATTTTTGTTCGTATCTCATCGTTCAGAAATTAAAACGGCTGCTTCTTATTTTTCTCCACCACCTTAGAAAAAATAAAAATAAAAATATTTCGAACGAGTAAAGATCGTCCCAATTCCACCCAAAAATAAGTTTCATTCTATATGATTTTTTTTTCGCAAAAAAAAAAACGTACTTTATAAACAAATGTATGTACCTCTATTATTATAATAAAATTATTATAAAACTATTTGTTACTATTATAACATCTGTAAGTGAAATTTCCACCTTGAATACTTTCACGACTAATAGCAGGAAAAAACAGGGATCCCATCATCCCATACGTGCACCATCCGAAATCGCTGCTCTCTTAATGGAAATGCCCACCATACAATGCTCTCAATGCGGCGGAAATGTCGGCTTATTGCGTCAACTGCATCCAAATCGTAATAGTGAACATCGACTGTTTTCATTAACTGTCAGTAACTTATATATAACAGTTCAACCATACCTGTCGCATATGCACCTGCTCCCAATTTGAATGATTTTAAGAAAAACGCAAATTACTAAGCACTTCTAGCTCTGGAAATTTTTATTACAGTTAACGAGTCATAAGAACTGGAAGTGTGATGAGTGATACAACCTTATGTAATCCTATAATCTATATTATATCGGCTCATTTCCATAATCATAAAACTTCAATGATTCCCGAATTGAAACTTGGAGATGGAGATGGACATGGCAACGAACATACATAGGTAGCGCACATCTAACACCTTCAGCAAAATTCACACGAATTCAGTTTAATATGCATGTGTTCAGTCCAGTAGATTCTAAATGAATCTATTTATTTAATTAATTATTTAAAAGTTGGAAATGAAGAAACACATAAAAGTATGTGAATATCCGCGGGATCTGCAGGAAAACCTCAAGATCTGTGAGGTATGAAAGCTAAGAAAGCAAACAACTAAACAAAAAAAACTATGCAAACAGGAAGATATACATAGAACATCGGCGTCCGTAATGAAACCGATGTGTCGTCTCTATTTGAGATCGAAAACACTGAATATTTGCAAAGCATGTTGGCATACAGCACAAATGGAAAACTCTTCATTCACTCAGCAGAAAGGGGTATCATAACCCTGACCTCGAGATCTACTCTCTTACTTCAGTCCTCAACTCCTCTATCTTCTTGCCACTTCCGGTTAATAATAGGTGTAAGAGATCATCAATAAATTATAGACCAACTGCTTCCGGACAGAGTGGAAAATCGATGAGCATAAGACAGAGTAAACTCTCCACGAATGGTTTGAGGTAAGCGTCGGTGCATATAAAAGGAGAGTACATTTGCTTGCAGAAATCAGTGTGCATCTAGCCTCTCAAGTGAGGTGTCGTCTTTTCGAGGATCGGTTCGGGTCGTAGCCAGTGCGCAGTCGGGCGCGACTTGGCTCGGGCTTGAGAAGTGCCCGGCATTCGTTGGCGCGGCGGTGGCACTATTCGGGCCAACGCTCTGCCGTAGTGACGTCCCCTTTGCCGTCATGTTTTCCCTTCCGCTTTACTATTATTGTAGAAAAGCCTTAACCTCCTGTCTTGCTGCCAGATTACACAGCATCTGGTCAAGCCTCAAAGACAGCTTTGCGAATTCTTCAAGAACAAATTAAAAGTAGAAGGCCAAAACAGCGATCCCACACCGATACACAGATATTCCCAAAAACAACTCTCGAAAAATTGGTTTCACTCACACATAAGTTTGCGGAAATAATTAATGCTCTTCAAAACTAACATCACTAATATCGTAATCGAATCGCATATTTGAATAAGCATAGAATAAAAATCTTTTGGAAAATTCACTAAGCGATATTGAATTAAGAAAGAGATTTAAAAAACTGAAGGAAAAAAAAAAGAATTGATAAATAAAGATTAAGAAATTTCTCTTTAATAATTGAAATATTAAAAGATAGAGAAAAAAAACAATAAATAAAATATAAAACATAATTTAAAGAAAAGAAAAAAAATGTAATGGTGAATAAAAATTCGTTAAAAGCATACAACGCGAAGCGTATTGGCCACACGACGAGTCACTGAAAGCAATTCGTGAATCAATATTATATACCCACAACGAATGCATCGACGTCATGTGTATAAGACAGACGATCGGACGGCTGTCGCTATAAAATACGCCACACGCAACTCAACTAACAGATTTGCAAATAGTTCAATTCAAAAAAGTATAAGAAGGAAGAGGTGACCTGAGGTCATGCTATAGAATCACAAAGAGTATTTATGACGAACGAAAGCAATAGAGCAGAATGCCAAAACCATAGGAGGCAGTCAAAGCTAGCGAACAGAAACGAAATCATAAACGTATAAGAGTTGTAGATTTAGTGAACTTCACGGAAGAGCCAGTTTCCGGAAATGTCGAGCATTCCGGAAATGTCCGAATCGACAATCACAAGAGTCAAGCATAAAGGATATAGAATAATTTTTTCTCAACGCATAGGTATTATTAATAACTAATCTTTCGAAAATGAATTTCTGAAGTCAACAAAAATGAAGTCATAATGATCCAATAGGATAATTGAATTGAATTTTTTATCATATTCAAAAAATTCAATTCCAATTTGATTTCCAATATAATATTATATTGTCGATTCTTTAATCCCAAAATATTAATTTGCTATATTATTTTTTATTTCTATTTAACCTTACGAATAATTTCGAGGAAATTTTTTTTTGATTATTAAATTCCATATCATTTTAATTCTCATTTATATTATTTCAAAATAAAAATGCCATTATTATAGTATCTTTTTTTAATAAAGTTATCAATAGCTATGTGATAAAATTTTTCTTTTTTCTTTCTTTTTTTTTTTAAATGAATTTTTTTTCACTGTTTTTTTTTCGACATAAATAAGAAGCTAATATGAGGTATAAAACAACACATGAACATAGAGTATGTAAATGAAGATATTGAAAAAAAAGACTTTTTTTGTTTTGGAATAACTAATTTCCAAATAGTAATAATCTCTATCAGCCTATTAATAAAATTAACGAAGAAATATTTTACAATCATAGGCTCATCTATAAACGGCTTAAAATTCATCTTAATGCTAATCAATCATAAATTTTGAAATTTTCAATAAATCCCTTAGAGTTTTACTTCATAATTTTAGCGCCCTAGAATTTCATCTATGAATTCATTGAAAGTTTTTACTCGATGAGGATTTTATTTCCATGAGAATTAATTTTCGCTTAATTATTAACGCGTTTGAAAGTAATTATTAAGGTTCTAATTTCTAATTCACTAATAAAAAATAAGCCATGAAAACTCTAAAATATACCGGAACTCTTCAGACAAAAAAAAAACAGCAATATTCATAGTGCCGATTTTTCAAATCCACTATGCCATCTCACCGTATCATTCAATTTATTTTTATCAGCACTTCTTAGTGCATTAGGTTTCGTTAATGACTGATCAATGTTAACGCATGATCCATGGTGAACGGACAATTCTGTGATCTCAGTGATCAGTGATCGTGGTGATCACTTTGTGCAATAAGTTGTTTTGTCCACACTTTGTGCCGTTCCTGATTTTGTGAAATGAGCTTATTTACATTTAGTAAGCTCGTTATGCTTTTTGGCTAGAACGCCTATGCAACAAATTATTTCTTCCTGAAGTGGCAGATTCCTGAGAAGACAAATTCCTGATGCAGCAAATTCCTGAAACAACGAATTCCTGAAACAACGAATTCCTGAAATAGCGAAGAAGAGCTATTCTACGATATCGGGGAATTGCGAGCTGATGATAAATACTATCAACTAATGAATTATGAAGAAAATCGTCTCTGCAGAAAAATATTCAGTTCGCCCGATGTAAACACAACGAAATGACACTTACACGAAGCAAAAGCTTTCCATTCTTACCCAATAATATACCAACATCTTTGATCTCAATGACAAGAATAATATCCCACAACGAATGTTAACATAGTGGAAACGATATGGTAACAGCAACAATGGATAAAGATATTGCAAGAAATTCACGCGAAAGTGAATCGTCATACGAACGAATAAAAGGGTTTGTAGGCACAACTTCGAAGCTACTTTCACTGTCTCCCTTACTGGCCCCATTTTCGACGCCGGTGTTCTACAAAGCCCTTCTCTATACTGGGCGGCTAACCCTCTCGTATCCAAAAACGTCAGCTCTTCGAGTCTTGAGGTTACTCTCTCTTTTGGACTTACGACGCGTTGTCTGGACGTAAGGACGTATGTGCCTGGGGCACAAACGTCTCTTGCCTTAAGTCTGCTTGACGTCTATGTTCCGTGGGGGTGCATGCAACTACACTCGTCACTGCATCTCTCCTGGCTGCAGATCATCAGGGCACACAAAATTCGCAAAAAAAAAGGTTTTTGATGGCATACCGGTACTGTAAAACATTTTGCACCATTGTTTTTGAAACAAAGGGCCATTATCTTCCCATCCCTCCCAGCTATTTTTGACACAGCCTATTGTCTCCAACCCCAGCTCCCACGAACACATTTTATTTCAATCATCTGATCGACTATAATCAAAATGAGGAAATTATTAGAATCGGAACTGATGAAGTGCTTCATCCAGCCATAAGCAAATATCGCAGAATTCAAACAACAGTGTAAAAATCAATGCAAACCACCTAGCAGCACCCAACGCGTAATGGAGTCGGAAATAAAATACAAATCCGGAAATAGATAATAACGAACATTCACTAAAAAAGGTTTTAAAATACGGCAACATATTTTACAAAGTTGAAAGATACGGCTAATATATCTCACATTAGAGAGATTTTTGCTATGAAATCGTGCGATATTAAAACAACGAATCAAAAAATGATAGCGAAGTCAAAGAAAATTTAAGTTTGATTTAAGCACAATTGCCGTCTTAAAATAAACCTTGAAAATTATTTCATCTTAAACTTCGGCAAATATAGAGAATATAACGTCAATTAATGGCTTTATTATGTTAAATTAAATGATCAATCAAATTAACGATTAGACAGCTCCAACTTCATTTTCCATATTTCAAATGTCAATCAAATTAACGATTAGACAGCTCCATTCATTTCCATATTTTAAATGCTCTTACAAACGTAGAGCACCGCTTCTAACAGTAGAAAAGATACGGTATTTAGTGGCCTTATCGTCAGTTGGCGCCTATTTTCATGGTTATCTACTAGGCAGTGCGCTCGATTATTCTATGCGTCGGATCCTGCGGTGAGCGGTTTGCTTGTTGTGCTGTGAGTATGGAGTGCTGAAGTTCCTTGGGTTTTTGAGTTGTGATTGTCGACGTTAAATTGTTAGTGTTGGGATGGCTTGACGTATTATGTTGGCAGTATTTGCTGCAGTTTTTGTTGTTTTGCATCCATAGAAATAAGCAAATTTGTCGCAGATATTCTACGAAGAACTGCAAGTGTTGTAATGCACTAGGACGTTGGGTCCTACTGGGTGCGGATGGTTATCCTAATTTGAGTGTGGAGTTGTGAAGTTTCGTGGATTGTTGAGTTATGCTCGTCGACGTTGTTGTGTTGATGTTGACATGGATTGGCGTATTATGTTAGCGGTGACTTACAGCAGTTTTCGTTGTTTTATATCAATAGGACAAAGCAAATTTGTCGCAAAAAATTCACTGAGGAATTGCAAGGTGCAATGCGTTATTACTTACGAAAATTTTTCCCGTTTACGAAGTGGAGGTGTACGAAGCAGTACACAGGAAAATTTATGTTCAAATTGTAACATTGCACAACTCATTGGTGGGGAAATGCGAAAATAATCTTATAAAACGAAATAAATGAGGGAGAGGAGATGGTAAACGCTTTAATCTTTATCCCTTATTCCACTTTTTTTTTCCGTTTCTCTCACCAGTTCGATTTTTGGGCCTTTTTCATGCCTAGTGGTGGACTATTTAACGAACACAAATATATAGGAGCGAATTTTTACGATCTTTGAGGTAGGTAAAATCTTGATAGGTGGAGCGCAGATATGCATTTAATTGCACTTAACTTTGCGATGAGGGAATACTTATTTTCTTGCGAAGTTAAAATGATTAGAATATCTGATTCTTCGAGCAAAAGTCTTCATCAAATTTGGCTAAATCATAAATTTGACTTAACGATTGGATCGTTTAAATCGGTTCTTGTGATACTAGGAAGTGTTTTCACTCGCTCTTTCCTCATTCAATTCATTGCTTTGCTGTAAGCGTTGTTCACTAATCCTTTATTCTCCGCTTATGCTTTATGCTTTTCAGATTTTTCTCAGAGGCAAAGAAAGCAGGCCATCGTTTCTTGTATGGAGTCGTCATAATTGTCGTCTGACAGGTGCGTTGTTCTCTACACATCTTTTCTGAAGGAACTAAATAAGGATCTGGATCGACATATTCGAATGTCTTCCGAACTTCCGCACAATGCGCGTGCTACGACAATTGCACACTTAAATAACTATTTGGATTTTAATGTCTTACACCATCTGACTTTGCTTTAAAATTTATATCTTTACTTAAATCCTAAGCATTAGCTTTTCAACATTTTTTCCTTCACGGTGTCGTATACCTGTCTCCAAGGGCTACAATTATCAGAGGCGCAAATGTCGTTTAGCAATATTACGGCGAAAAACTTCAGCACATCACTTTTCTCCCAACTCATCAAAAAGCAATAACCCAAAACGAATTCTGCGCGGTGATGTAGTTCACCTTAGCTGTTACAAATTTTGTTTTGATTCTCCTACACAGTAACCAGACATATGGGCTCCTCAAAAATATTAACAAGTGGTTATTTAGTATATTCTCTTCTTAGCCAAATAAACGCAGAAAGATTATTCCATATCATATCATTCTATCATCGTAACACAATTATTACAGGATGCTGCTAAATGAGGCAATCATTACGACTGCAATACTATCATCTGCTTATGCGCTATGCACAACGAGAAACGTGACAGTTCAAGGGCAATTATACTGCGGTGATATTGTTTGCGGAAAACGTGAAAATTCAACTACGTGAATACGATCTCAGTAAGATTTCTAAAATTTATCAGTAGATGCGTAAAATTCCCGAGGTTTAAGCCTATGTTGGAAAAAATTTGCAAAAAGCATTCAAGGACACGCTTCCATCGACAAAGGTCACGCTCCCTTATTTAGATGGCACTTATTGGATTTCTATTTCGGAACAGATATGCTGATGCGTTTGGATTTTGCTAAGAATTTGCAAAAATACGTGGGCGAATAGGTTGTGAGCTCCATTGCACTTGGCACTGCATTAATTTCAATTCTTTGGAGACCGTTTTGCCACAAACAAGGACACTGAGTTCACTGCCGTTCTTTCGGAGCGATTTGATCTAATATTCACATATCCCGGATGCTTTTATGGATTCAATGTTTGCGCCATGATGCTTGTACGCCTAATTTTATGCCACGTATAAATGTTGCTGGAAGATTGTCCTTGTTACAGTCGATGAGGATGATACGCTTAATGAGACCAGGAGTGATGCCGAGGGCAAGTTCTGGATCTATGGCGAAGAATGCGAAATTGGTAGGGTGGAACCTTATCTCAGAATCGAACACGAATGCGACAACGGCATTTACAGATTGGTTATTTATTCGTTACTACGAGTGCTAAGGTTCGAATTATATATGAATACAAATATACATATCTATACGTATGCATATGAACATAAACATAAATATAAATGCATATAAATACAAACATAAATGTTTGTACACATACGAAGTAACTTTTCGTCTACATTCGGATATATATATATATATATATATATATATATATATATATATAATAATATATATATAAATATATATATATATATATATATATATATATATATATATATATATATATATATGTATATATATGATACGAAGTTCTTCTTCAAGTACTCCGCTTGTCAAAGCACCTGAAAAAACTATCTCAGATTTTCAGAAAAGATTATGCACGAAGTAACTTAGCGTCTACAATCGACTTCTTGCAGCATTGCTTCACAACGTATGATATCTATATTCAACAGGAGTATCTCAACGGTATCTATGATTTGGGAGAAATCGACATCGAAGATGCTTGTATCGGTCACAGTTGGAAGTGCCCTTGATCAATCAATAACGCTTAAGTATATCGGCATGCAATAGTCGAATGAAAGTGATATATTGTTTTTATTCAATAGTATTATTTAATTTTCGTTCTAAATGAGTAAAATGTTACTGTTTAAGGATTCAAAGAATTGCTGAAATCACAAAAATTGCTCGCTGAAGATGAGAATGTTTCTGTAATAATTTGATATTTAAATTTATGAGGCCTGCAAATAGGCGACGAACGAAATTGACGGCTTTTCGGTTTTGAAAGAGGCCAATTGACCTACCCTGTCTTCACGACAATATTTCCTAAAGGTGTCATCAAGTTATATTTTTTTAACGACTTTGTATCCAAAATTTGAGGAAAAACAAATTTTTTAAGCAATATTACTTTTATTACTGCGGTATATGTTCATTGTTTCGGTTATTGTAAGCGTTCACTAATGGAGTCATAGGATATAGATTAATTTCGTCTTGCGATAAGAAACGATGCCTATAACGCTTCAAATGAGCAAATATAACATAAAATATAATTTCAAAGCCAGACTGAACGTCGCCTGTAATATCACTGAAAAAAATTGCTTCTCATGGAACAAGAAAAAAAACCTTCCCAAAACAAAACAGAAGCAACAAACATATCGCCTCATATCAATTTCCACGATGACTCTGAATCCTCCATAAAGCATAGTGAAATTCTTTCTCTTAAAGGCATATTTACGATTACGATAGTTTTAGCTTGTAAATGTTCTTCCTATAATCATTTGTAGACGAATGGTTTACCGAGCGTTACTACAGTTGTTGAAAAGTGCTCTATAACCACGTAAAACAACAGAAGTTGGATCGCCCTAGTTTTTCACCTATCGTTCAAAAATATGATCTTGATATATGACGGTATTTTCATATTTTCGGAGTTTTTTATACTATTGGCAATGAATATGGAATCGAATATTTTTTAAGGAATGGAGGCATACTAAATTTCCTTACACGTTAAACTGCTTTAAATCGAGAAAGAACCTAGAGTAAATCCAGGTGCCGCATTTATGAAACGATGAAATTCATGCAAGTCGAAAAGCATAAGAGCAATTTTAAGCGCAAAAACG
Source organism: Ascaris suum (assembly GCA_013433145.1). NCBI lineage: Eukaryota > Metazoa > Nematoda > Chromadorea > Rhabditida > Ascarididae > Ascaris > Ascaris suum. The sequence goes on from CM024181.1 coordinate 688,941, forward strand.
GTATCCAAATAATAGTGTTCTTCTTTTCCTAGCGTTTGTTCCTACAAATGACTCTGCAGTCATAAATAAATCGTTCGCCTTGAAGTAATCGGTAGGTGAAATTCATTTCAGATGAATAAAGAGAGATGCATCTTCCATTAATTTAACAAAATTGCATAAGATAACGTTGCGAGTCGATGCTAAAATTGACGGTCCATTTGAAATTATGATAGAGGTTCATTTGAACTATTCACCTGAGCAAATATATTCGGCTGTAGACAATAATCTCATAATGAACTTGAAAAATAAATTGGTGAAAATATGGAATATTAGCTGAAAATTTTGAAGTTTATTATAAGCGCTAAAGGAATATTTCACCTATTAGCATACCCCTCATACTTTAATTAAAATATACGTTTGTTTATATAGGTATACCATATCGGAAATAATGTACATTTTTATTAAATAAATTTACTGGGAGAATTTGCTTGCTGTCTAGTGTATCAAATTTTCATTGCTCTCTTTTTTAGTCGATAATTGGCAAATTGGGATAACTTAGGTCATTTCATATTCATAGACTTTATTTTGCTTGGCAATTCGCTGGGATTGGGAATGTCTGTGGTAGAATTTGGAGGGTGCCTCCAAAAAAACAAATGGTTCCAGAAGCAAAGCACCCAGGATGTGGAAAACTGCTATTCTTCAATAAACACATTAGTCCACATACCTAGGTAAGGCTGTTGATCCTGAGTGTAATCATTCGCTTGTTTGCTCTTGTTCAAAGTGCACCCTCAAGTTTAAACCATGCACTGTCTGAGAATTAAAAGAAGCTGAATGAAACGAATGATCTTATTAATTATGTCGAAGGTTCTTGAAAAACGAACGGGTGGGCAGACCACTAAACGTTTGCTGATGCCATAATCGACCTCCCCCAACGCCATAGTTCATTATTAGTACTTGGCGTCATAAGCCCATCTCTTACCTTAAACACCTTTCTCGAAAGATAGACGAAACAAGTCAATTAAGAAGTCGGTCATCCAGAGCGCAAGTTGTTCAATAGAAATAACTACCCCGCAAAAGAATGAATATATCACCTTGGTTTTCAGCCGCAGTGGATCCCTGCTTCCTCCAATCCGTTTCCCATTCTCCAATCCGTTTCATGCTTAGAGATGGCATCGAATTCGTTTATCTCCGCATATCGCTCCCATTTCTCTTCCTCGATGACCATGACCATTCGTATTCAATCGGAGGTGGAGTCATATCCGTACGCAGACCCTGCACTGAGTCGATATGCGGTTGGAATCTAAAAGGAAGCATCACCTAAATGCTTGGAATCAATGTACCACTTGTTTTTCTGCGAAAGATTACTTCGGATTGGTTCAGATGCTACGGTCATGAACTCAACAACCATCTGTCACGGCCGAAAACACTATTTTTCGTTCTGCTATTATTCAGCAAGCATATTGCATGTATAATTTTCTCTCTCCTTCTCCAGTCTCTCCTGGAGCTCATGTTCAAGTGTTGTTACTGCAAAGCAGAAGCACACCTCGACATACACATCCGCCCTACAGATGACAACCGCGCGAGTTAGATTGCGCTATTCCCCAACATTCGGCTCGCATGTTTAGTTATCACAGTTAGTGCTAGTCAAAGCAATTATACCTGAATACCAGGCCATCCATCCAGCAAACTCAACAACGTGATGCATCGAAAATAATAGGCATGAGCGACAAAAAACTAACCAATAAGATCGCAAAATTACGGTACAACACTGAGGCAGGTTTCTATGATTGCTGTCTTATACGCTTTAAAAAAATATTCTGCTTCCTACTAATGGCTTCTTCGAATAAATTCATCAAAAATTTTGTCATAGAGTTGGCCAAATCACCATTAGTCAATAATCGAGACATAACAATTTGCTTAATTCTTGAAAAATTCATCATTGCACTTACAACATCATCCTCTAGATCATTTGAGATGATTGGGGGGGGGGGTTTTTTTAAACATAAATTGCAGCAGAAAATTTTCTGCCTCGAAATAATTTGATCTTCGAAAAATATTTCAAACATCTTTCGAAAGAAAGTCGTCGGCATTGAGATGGATTATAATATTAGTATAATTAGGTGATATTGGTGGGAAATCTATTTAGCTGTGTGATTTGAGTGCTTATATGATTCAATAGAACCGATTGTATTATAAAATTGACTAAAATATCACAAAGTAAAGAAATGATAAAAAGTATTCATATAAATAGAAGGAATTCCATTGCTCAAAGCACAATATAAAAGGCTATCGACAACGCATTTATCCTAAACTCCACTTCAAGTTTATAATGGATCGACGAATAGATTCCACGAAATGAAAATATCATGTGTTGAATGGAAAACTTTTTTGAACGCCATAATAATGACGGAACAATAAAAGATTTTTAGTTGGAAAACGATCTGTTTTAATCGTCGAGAGATTAATTTTGAGAGGAAATACAAAATATTTGGAGATTGTTTTATTTAACAAACATTTCGAATGTAATCTTTTTTACTTGCATCGATGAAATATCCTTTAAGAGGTCAATGAAGTATTCCTAAAAAAAAATGATACAAATTGAGAGAGAAATTTCTGCACCAAAAATGAGCTCATCAACCAAATAATGATTAATTGCCTGATCGAATGCATAAGAAATTAAGAAATTTCAAGAAGGAAATACAAGAAGGTGAAAATATTTTGCTCGATCGGTATTAAATGACGCATAAAATGACGATCTCATTGACACATATTCAATGATGATATACGAATATGTTCAATTTTCGTGCGTTCTTTGAATATATAAACATACAGAAGACAATATAAAGCTGAATAAAAGAAATATAAAGTTTATAGACATTTCTTCAAAGCGATAAAATAATTTAACGTTTACTGTTACGACGTTTGAGTATGAATAGAGCGGAATCGATATTAATCTGATTGCTTTTAGAATCTTAGATATAATTTTCGTGTCAAGAGCGATGTTTTTTGTGAAGTAAGCCATTGATATGAGAACTTGCGTCTCTTTCTATATCGTCCTAAATTTCGGCAAACATGATAATATCTTAGGGTATCGTCCTAAAATTCGCCTAACTCACCTGAAAATTCGTCTATTCGCCAAGAATCGGCGCCGATCTGACGAGTTGCATTTGTATCCAAATAAATGCAGAAAGATTGTACTACAGAAAGATTATTCCTTCTTAGCCAAATAAATGCAGAAAGATTATTCCATATCATATCATCCTATCATCGAATACAGTTATTACAGGATGCTGCTAAATAATGCATTTTTATTACGACTGCAATACTATCATCTGCTTATGCGCTAATGCACAACGAAAAACGTGACCGTTGAAGGACAATTGTTCTGCGGTCCACTTGCTGCACAGAACGTGAAAATATAGCAACTACGTGAATACGACCTCAGTAAGATTTTCGAAAGAATCTTGCGAATCTTTGATTCAAGCCTATTAAAAAAAAAAAATCGCAAAATTCTTTCGTATCATGAAATGCTTAAGTTACTAAACAATCATCAAGGAGTAATGTTTAAGCAAAAATGCTACCACCTATAGAGCGTATGTTCTCGTGTTTGGATGGGATTTATTTGTTGCATTTATATTCGGCATAGACATGCTGATGCATTTAGACCTTGCTAGAGACTTGCGAAAGTACATGGGCGAATATCTGGGAAGCCTTATTATACTTCGTCCTTCATTAAATTCAATTCTTTAGAAGCCGTTGTGCCATTAAAAAAATTATTGAATTCATCGTTGTTCGTTTGGAAAGCGTTGATCTCATGATATTCACACATCTCTGATACCTTTATCAATTCGAAATTTCCTACCTTTATCTATGACACGTTTATCGAATATAAATTCCATGATGCTTGCATGCGCAATTTTCTGACACATATAAATGTCGCTGGGTGATTGTTCCTGTTACAGTCGACAGGGATGATACGCTCAATGAGACCAAAACTGATCATGACGGCAAGTTCTCGGTCTATGGCGAAGAATGCGAAATTGGCAAGGTGGAACCTTATCTAAGAATCGAACACAACTGCGACATGGGCAAATTCAAAGAGGTTATTTATTCATTACTTCGATGTTAAGATGCGATCTATATATATATATATATATATAATATATATATATATATATATATATACGAAGTTCCTCTTCAGGTACGCTGCTTATCAGAGCACCTGAAAAAAACTATCTCAAGTCTTCAGAAAAAACTATAGGCGAAGTGACGCGTATAAAGTCGATTTTTTGCAGAATCGCGTCATAACGGATGATATCTTCATTGATCAGACTTATCTGGGCACTGTCTATGATATGGGATCTCGCGATCTTAACAATCTTTGTATCAATCACAAGAGGAAGTATAATTGACGAAACTATAAAACTCGAGTATATCGATATATAATGATCGAATGAAAAAGATTTAATGCCTTCATTCATTAATATTCCTTCACTTTTATTCTAAATGAGTAAAATATTAGCGTTAAGCATCAGCATAATTGTTACGCTGCGTTCGATGTGCGATTCTTAAAATTCCATCATTTTCCTCTTTCAAGCCGTTTTTTGCTTATTTTCGACCATAAAATTATGCTCAAAATCGACTGAGAAGAAAATTTTGAGATACATCCAAATCTAATGTGCTCATATTTACTAATATACTTTAACGACGAATTTTATGCGCTTCTGAACTGTTTCAAAGTTGAAATAGAGTTGCGTTATTCTCAAAAGTGGGAAATTATAGTTGTGATATAATTCAAAAAATGATGTATGAATCGAGGGACGAAGATTGAAAAGGTCTTAATAAATTTTCACAGCACATATTACCGAAGTTTTTTAGGTCGAACTTTCGCCGGTACTATCATGCTGTTGAAGAGCGGTTATATTCTTATGGTTTGGAAATGACCTCACTTTCTATGAGAGGGTTACAAATTCACATCACCTGAAAAGGTCATATAATCGGACAGAGAGGAAGGTTTATGTTGAGCGAAGGCTAACTGTCAAATATTGCGACAACTATTTAAGAATTCAAAGAATTTCTGGAATGAAAGAAATTCCTCGTTGAAGATAATGCGGCAAATGCTTTTTGAGTTGTGACTTTATAAAGTATGTAAATAAGCGATGAGCAAAAATTGATATCGCATTATCTATATATTCACCTCAATGAGCGATCAAGAAATATCGCCGAATTTTGTTGAGAATATGCGTTACAGTGACGATAACTAGTCATATTTGATAATCATTGACCATAGTGTTATTCATTAAATATTGCGATACATCCCTCATCAATTATTATACCACTAATCTGAGAGAGCGTTATCTGTTCAAAATTCTGATGAATCTTTTGTTTTGATAGAGGCTCGTCGTTTTGTCGATCTTCACGACGATATATCTCTTTAAACTGTCATCAGATTCTATTACACCGACAAATTGCCATTAAAAATCTTTAAACTAATTTAGGAATCTAGATTCTATGCTACGCTTAATCATTGGTTTAAATCTATTAAATAATTATATTGCTCACCTCTCCTTGAACCTAGCTAATAGTTCTATTATCGCCTGAGCCTCTATCGATGATGATATCATGGCAAAAGTCATCCTTAATCAAAAATAAAAGGAAATTTTTTAAAAAAAAGTTACACTTTTCTTATTGTAACATATTTTTCCATTATTCGAAATATTGCAAGCGTTCGCTAATGGAATTATAGGATATAAGTCAATTGAGATACAAGATACATATTGCACTAATTTTACAAAACTGCATGAAATAAAATTGAGAGTCTAACGTGTAATTAGTGGATTCACTTAAAACACAGACACAGATCTATCTAAACTAGTCAGTTGAACACATGTGTTCTTCGCCTTAGACACTAATACCACGAAGAATTTTTGCAAATGAAAAATTTGTCGGAAACTTCCATTAAAAATATGCAAATTTTTAAACTATGAGCTTCAAGCATCGAAGTTATGATAAGCGAGAAAGCAATGCTTCGCTTATCAGCTTTGAGAGCATCTGGTTTACTTTGATAAATAACAGTACATTAATACGGCATAAAAATATTGTGTGACTTCGGCTGATAGTGTCTCTTTCACAGGAAGGAAATATCAGTTGAAATATCATCTAGTTTATATGTATCTCGTGCGGATATGTCAGAATAACGGCACACCGATATAGATTAAAGCGCTGTAAATGACCAGAGAAAATAAACAATATTTTGCATAATAAGAATGCCGCATTACACTCGAACATACACATAAATGTCTAAAATTCGTATTGCTAGATGAGATTATTTCTTCACCTTTTTATGAATTAAACGTTTGATAAAGAAGGATTTCTTTGCTATTTCTTATGGTTGCAGTATCACTCTGAATGAGCACATGCCAGACATGAATCTATAACATCCTCAAATGCTATAAAATTAGCTTTTTTTGTCAACAGCAGGCTATGTAATCACAACCAGAACATACTGCGAGTACTACCTGAAATTCATAATAGATGAATTTCATCGGAAAACAAACGAAAAAAAAAACAACAAATCGAAACAAGGAAAACAACCTAGAAAGCCCATAAACTCAATTTAATCGAAGAAAGCGATATTCTCCATTTACGCTCTTCGATCCATGCCAAATAACTAATCGCAATCATTTACGATTATAATCGAACTGGTAAATCAGTAAATTCTCACAAATTAAAAGACTTGGATCAGTTGATCGAATTTGATGGTGAAACCAAGGATTAAACAGTGTTCTATGGGATTGCGACCGTCTTGACATGTGGAGAACTTCAACGGAGTAGTGAGGCTCCTTTACTATGAGGCAGAACAACACGACGATAAGTAGCATACACTGACTGAAAAGCAAGACCGCAGCCTATTTACATCTTCGCCAATGGCCCTAAGGGCACGGAGAGGTCATAACCCACATGGGGAGATATCATATCAAGATCAATACAAGTGTGGGCAAAACAAATTGTTGCACGAAATGAAGATAACCACAATCACTGAGACCACAAGAATTCATTTGTTCACAATAGATCACTCTTTAATGCATCTCTCGAATTTTTCAATTATTGAGTCGGTTTGGGAGTCACAGCAGGCGACTTGAACGACGAAGTTGTGGAAGAACTTCTTCATCGTGACGCTGCTCGTCGTTGCTCACTGCTTCAATCACTTTCGTTTAATCCATGCCACTGTGCCTGTGCGATGTATCGCCGTCGCCATCGCCACTGCCGGAGCTGCCAGTGACCAACCAACAATCATTGAGGTTGCTCGCTGCGTTGCGTTTTGGAGCGTCTACGATTACACCATCTTCGAGTGGCGCGCCATCATCACTCATAAGAGACACCGCGACATCCCCTGAACTTCTGTAATCCATATTACCGCCTGGATTACTTATTTGGTTGTTACGGTGTCACCACATCACTTTCCAACCTCCGTGGACCGTATAACGTCACCTTACTCCCCTACTATCCCTCCTCTTCTCCACGACTTACCCTGGCTCACGTAATCAGGAACAGTTACGTTATCTTCAATCTTAAACTCGATTTTCCATGATACAACAGCCACTTCCAAAGGTCGAACTGCAAATTAGATGGGTTCCTTCGTGCAAAATAGTACAATCCTCACGTTCGCGAATGGACTTCTCAGTATCTCTGCCTATTCCTGGCCATCACCAATAATGAAGTACCTCGTTCTTGTCACGACCTGGGTGAGTTCCGTGAAGTTTAGGCAAATACGATTCTTCGTCTCTTATAGATAATTGTTCTAACACCCCAAACCATATATTAAACACTCAGCTCATTCCGACCTGTGAAAAACGCCTTGCGCCCTTTGTCCCGACGTTTTTCCCGCACAATCAGCTAATACCAACTCTCTGATTTGCCTCAAGACACTATCCTTGTTTGTGCGCATCGAAATCACCCGAGTTGAAATTATAAGCTCTCTCGAGATCTAGCTTCAAATGGCTTACCATCGACTGGTCTTCTTCTTGAGCTTGACACGAGCCAGAACGTTCTTACTGTCCTCTCCCCTCCCCCCTCCCCTTGCGTTCATTTTTGAATACATCCGTGTACTTAGTGCACAAATCTTCAAACTTGTTCAACTTTACTAACCTACATTGCAGATAAGCGAACTGAATGCAAACAACTCTCCACAACCGTGGATCCAGTCCTTAGCAAGAACGTTGGCCGTGCTGCTCTCGGCCACAATCAGCAGCAACTTCTTGCCCCTGCTATGGTCTATGCAAAGGAAATCGCTGAAGAGAAAGTCCGAGGATTACTTCCTTGTTTGCATGTTTCAGATGAAGTTTTATTTAATGACGATAAGGCTTTTGAACTGTTATTTAACGCTTAGAGCAGCAACAACAATAGCAAGGCATTTGTGCGTGCATTCAGTAGGGCTGCATCGATTCTTTATTCCATCAATTTGCATATACCTCATGCATATAAAAATTAAATCGACATTTTTAGGATCTATATTTAATTCACAGGTGGAAAATTCTGAAACCTATGCGAGAAAATTTTTAAATAAAAATTAGATTTTTTGAAAAATCAAAAAGCGGTATTCCACTTTCAAAGAAATTAAATAGCAAGCCGAAAAAGTAAACGTAACAAACAATTTGATGCCTAATTTTAAATTGTCCTCCAATATAGCGGCCCAACAAATTCAACATCCGTCGTATAGAGGCCGAATGTAAAGTCAAACGATTTCGTTTATCTTCTTCTTTTCACCATCAACAACATCGTTGAGGCCGATCGTATTTTCTTCGTGAATCGTCGGCAACATCGCACTGAACTGAAAATAAAACAAAGAAAACTGAAGAACAGCGATCGTCAATTAATGTGACTTGCTAATCTCAGCTTTCCATCTAGACCTCACGTCTCAAGCTATCAATGGGATATGCATATGCATAGGCACAGCGTTGCCATAATGAACTTTGCAAAAAAAAAGCCTAACGCAACGTTTGACAACGCCTCTTTGCTCCTGAGTTGCACTTCACTAAACTTAATACGAAATTGAATCCGAAGTTTTATGACCGATGAAAGAATCCAACTGAATAGACACGGTATCATCTGAATTCAACATATCGGCTTCAATCATATTTAGCTTAAAATACTCAACGGTCGATCAGATTTCGCAAGAAACTTGTATTCAAATCATTGTGCATATCATTTCGCGATCTTTGAACGCTGAAACACGGAAATTTGCCAAAGTTGGCATTGTGTGCGCTTTTGCAATTCTTTTCACCTGGACAATCAGTTTCATGGATTTATGGATTCCCGACAGCGATAATACACCTGCAAGAACGCATTCGCACCTTACCTGATCTAATTGCTCATCCAATCAATGTAAAGCACAAGTAAACTTACTAGCATCTATAAATGCCGATTTTTCGCGCGTCAACCTTAGACAAATATAAAACTTGGTTGAATGCAAGCAAGTTTAGCTGATCGAAGCAATTATAATGATTTCAAAGGTTCGAAGATCAATTTGCATTTTAGTTTTCACTTTAAACACATAAAACTTTGCAGCTGTTATCCCAACTAATTTCCAAGCTGATATATATATATATATATATATATATATATATATATATATATATATATATATATATATATATATATATATATATATATATATATATATATATATATATATATATATATATATATATATGACTGAAAAAGCAGAAATCATCAAAATGCAAAATTTGTGTTTCCGTGTCGTATGGGATGTTGCTTCTTTTTTTGAAAATCGGTTAACTCAAAATTTACGTGCAAGGAAATTGCCAATAACTAGGCAAGTGCTTTATGAATTTAGGTTCAACCTATCATGGTTATTACTTACCAAATGGCTAAAAAAATTAGTACCTCAGTATAGTTACATTCTTTGGCTTCCTTGCTTCTATTCTTAGCGCAGCACGCAAAACGTTTCAGGAGACAGCCAGCATCGAATTGGTCCAAATCTTCAGGCATGGGTTTGTCTTTCGTTTCAGGTGCTGTTAAGACAAGAAGTGCCGCAGCTGTCGAAAGCGCCGCAACAATCGCTTGAGGTGCTCTTTCGTCCACCTCTTTCTAAAAACGAATCCATGTTTTGATGTGGTAATCCCGAAAAATTTCTAAACAGTTTTATGTTTCGGCTACATTTACATATGAACGACAATAACCAGCAAACATGTATGCTGTCTGAACTTCTTACTTACATGATAAGAGGGGAGAATATTAAACTGATATGAGAAAAAACAAAACGATAGTGTGGGAAAAATTTACGCACTGCACCCACAAATTTTGCTTTCCCATTCATATAGCACCCTGAACGTGATCATCAGAACAAAGACTGTTTCAGTACTTAAATCATCCGATAATCTGACTACTACCTGCTCAGTTCACTATCCGTCGTCCACTTCAGCAATCCTCCTCCAATGAAATACTCTTCCACGTTGAGCACAAATAATTTCAAGATCAAACGGCGATTCTCACGGTAATTCAATACATACATCGACGCGGATATATGCACAAGCGCATTTATACATAAGCGGACATGACGTATATATACATACATGTAGGGACAGGCACATAAGTATAACATACTTAAAACACAGAGATATATGAATATATGCAGATTTTAAGTTTCAGTGCATATCTATAAACGCATGCGCTTATATATATATATATATATATATATATATATATATATATATATATATATATATATATATATATATATATATATATATATATATATATATATTATATATATATATATATAAAATGTAAGCTGCATATGCACGAAATACGTATTAGCATATACACATACACATATACATAGATTTTATATGCATAAAAGAGAATTCGCTTTCCAGCCAGTGCATCTGGCGAACACCAGAAAAAAATATTAAAAGCTCGCCATAAATGTTTCGTTCGATGCGCAGGAAAGTTTTAAATGGAAGAAGAACAGGCAACCAATTCACCAGTGATAGTTTTTACTTACCAGCAATTCTAAGTACGGCGCTACAACTGAGCCAATTTCACCAAAGAATTGAACGACGCCATAAAATGTGTTACGAATAGATGTGGGACTCATTTCCGCTAACAGCAGCGGTTCTGATGACCAAACAATGCTGTTGAAAAGCTTCGCTGCTACAGGAAATATCATTTCAATCGTACCAGGACCTGCAAACATATTCCCATTCATAAGTTGTCGACTAACTTCTTCAACCAATTGGGAGATGCCTTTATGGAGGTATTTTACAAGAGATGGAATCGTCATATGCAAATTTTACTAGGAAATAAAAAAAACTTACAAGAAAGTCGCATATGAAAGTTGCTTTAAAGCAATGCCCATAGCAAACATTATTACTTAAACTCAACCGCCGATTCTATTCATCGATTTCAACGATGAGAAACAATGATATCCTGCGGGATCTAAAGGTATAGAAAAATAACGCCTAACAATTAATACAGCACAAATTATAAATGCCAGATAGCAAACAACTTTGCCGTCACGTCCTTATGTTTACCGTATCTACACTTCAGCACAATAAACACTAAATGTTATTGCAATTAGAATGCCCAAATCAATCCTCTTTCAGTACGACAACTTCGATGGGTACTGCATCAACTTTAGTACATCGAACCACTATGGCTATACTCAACTATGTCAGCTAGCAGTGGAATAAAAGGAACTCTCAATATCTCTAAACGATTCTCTCCATTCTAACGCGTGCGTATGTATTTCTCATTCACAGCTTTTATATCTCACAACTCCTATCTCTTAGGCCTGAGCAAACAATGATAAATTGTCTCTAAATTTAGCATATAAGGGAATATCCTCTTGTAGTGAATTTAACTCTCTCACAGCAGACATTAAATGCTGCAAGACTTGTGATTCTTCCTCCTCCCCCCCCCCCCCCCCCCCTCCCTCACTCCACAGCATGCCAGCTATCACCACTTTATCAGGCTTATAAAGTGGCCAGTTATCGCTCTCTGCTCTCATCATTCTCCTTTTGAGTTATTCCCTTAACAAAACAATTGTGCTTTAACGTACCAGGATAGAGTATTGCTGCACCCATTGAAATACCTTGTAAAGCAAGGCACCAAAATGTGATAGTACGTCGGCCAAATTTGACGAGCAACGGAATACACAACAAACCGGCAGGAATCTCAATTAAGCCAGAAAGAAAATATCCTGTATAGCTGTCATCGCTTAACTTTGTGCTGAATAATGCAAGACCCCAATAAGTGGCGTTCATAATCATGCTGAAATATACTTAGGGCACTTAGGTTGAATCAAAACTTTGCATACTTCCAAAATTATTATGGAGAATGGTGTACCGCTGAATTTGTCATCGACGGTTAACATCTACTATTCAAGACAGCTTTTTTGTACTTTTCCTCTCACTTCTTCTCTTCCCCACTTCTAAAATCCACAAATAGTTCTTCTCATACTATTGGCCAGAAAAAAAAAAGCCAAGATTTTTATATAAAACAATTTTAAAGAAATTTCCGACACTCTATTTAGCGTTCCAGCAATTCAGATAACAAAATTTCTCTAAATTTAAATGGGCTCAAAATCTAGTCGACATCATATCTCTATTTCCAACAAATGAGCCGCAACTGTTTTCAATAGACATATTATTTCGTATCAATGAGAAGATAACGATTCAAGACTGAAAATTATTAACCAATATAGAATTTTTAAAACTTCAATTTATCTCTATCATTTAATATTGATCATTGAAATAAAGCGAAACTCTTTTTACCATGGAAATATTTCTTTAAATTAGATAATACTGATTAAAGATTAAATTCCATCAATCAAACGAACAGATATTCTCTAAATGTCGTCTTTTTTTCAATAAAAGCAATAAGCTACTTTCTCTCGAGGTAATGAATAGATAATATCAACACTTACATAATGAGGCAATGGACGATAAGATGGAATACAATCGCTTTACTCTTTATCATATCCAAAAATGTTCTCGATTTTTCTTCAATTGGCTTTATCGCAGTTGATTTGCATTCAGGTAATGAAACGCGTATTTTATTGAAACGAGATGACGCTTTTATATACCTAAATAATGAAAATCAATGAGGCATCAAAAAAAAAACAATTCAATATGATTTTTTGCTTTCAATTATAATCGAATTCATACATAAATTGCATTTTTCTTTTAAGAAAAAACTAACTGACAACATTTATGATAGCTGAAATAAAATATCGACATAAATATCTTCGAAAAAATCGTAACAATCATGAATCAACGTTGTTTAAAGCAAAAACAGAAACGACTAAGCCAACGTTAATATCGAGAATGTATACGTCTAGCATCAAACATCAATGTGGGAAATGCTTACCTACGACATCACTTTACGAGTAATTGGATGGGGGAACCGAGAACACAAAATGCATTGGTCAAGGGAAGATCCCGCGCATTTGCACACTATGGGAATAATCCAGAAATATTACAAATAATTACTAAGACAATAGTTTGCCCGTCATGCATTGATTACATTTGTTGGCACTCACTTGTCAACCAATTATTGCATTGCATAGCACGAGTTGTTGACTACGATTGCAAATGAAGAGTTTATAAACGTCGATCACCTCGAAATTCCCTTGCTCCGATTGTGAGTTATCATCCAATGGAGAGACTCCGGTAATAACCTAGAAATCATTTGTGGCTTATCATTGCCCAGTCACCAATGATCAAAGAAAACCTATTTAATAGCTATTTTCTTAAATCAATCTTGTAAATTTTTTAAGAGCAAATAGAAAGACACTCCATTTATCTTCATTCAACTCAAACAAGAACAGTCTGTCAAATGTTCATGGTAAGCGATCAATGTGTTATAGCGCATCCAAGTATATACCCATTCAGCAATTGCGTTGCCTAATCAGACTGAAGCCATTCCCTCAAGCAATGCCGCAAGCTTCATTTCATTTATCACAACATCAGCAAAGATTAAAAACCAAACTTTAGCGCTTTTCAACTCTCTGTAATCCGCATAAATGCATATATTCTAATTTTTTTTTCATCGTTAATTTACTCGCAATACACTTTTAGGACTGGCGATGTTTCACAACTTACATGTTTGAGGGCACTGGGAAGAAAGAAAACGTGGGAAAAGTTCGAGCACTTTAATAAAATTTAGGGATAACCGAGCTCAAACTACCAAAAATTCTGAAGATGGAGGAGTTGCTCTCGCTCTCGACCTCTCCTTTTCCCACCTCTCTCCCTTCCCTCCTCAGTCGCAAAAATACCGGAAGGACAGCGGCAACAGTAGATGAGGATCATTAAAATGAGCTCATAAGAGGAAAATGTTTCCTCAGCATTTGAACCACTTGCTTATATAGTAAACAGCTTAGCGATTAACCACATACCAATAAAGCTCCTTTTTGCTTTGTTTTCATTATAAATGCCATCAAGGTAAACAGCAATAAGCGGCAGAGTCATGCCTCAATCAGCCAAAAAAACCCAGCCGAGCGAATGGTGGCAGCTATCAAAGCTCACTTTTTAATCTTTAGCAGCTTTTTCATCCTCTAGGAGTTATTCTGCAATACGACCTCAGTTATAAAAATTCACGGTATCCAAAGAAGAGGAACTGCACTCTTTGTATCCATGGAATGGATGTGCACGTGGAACCCTCCTTCCCTCCAAATCAACAGATGTGGGAGAAAAAAAAAGCAACTAACCAATAGTAAGAGATAGTAAGAAGACCAGGTACTGAGATTGCGAAATAAAGCCAGCGCCAATTTCCGATGAATATACGTAATGCGCCTACCATCATTATACCGGCCACCCAAGTGAATGTGCCCACAAGTGGAATCAATGATCGAAATTCAACAGACACCGATTCGCAAGATAGCACCCAACCGATCGTTGAGTAACCCTAAAATATATCACACTCCTTTCGTCATTTCCGTTGACAAGTTTTTGACAACGATACTCTTCCATTTCCTTTCATATAATAAGTTAAGAGATTTTAATTGCAATTCTCGCTATCAGCTCTACCATCTTTCACGCACTGAAATCAATAATATATTCTACACTTAAATAGATGGAATATGACTGTTTTAGCATATATAGATGAGAATATTGTAAAAGAGAATCGCTGACAGACCATACCATATCATCGTTCTTCAACGACCTCTTTTATAAAAATCCATGGGAACCAAAGAAGAGGAAATGTGCTCTTCTCTTTGCATCTAGTGATCAGATGCGAAGTCTCTCAGCATCAAATTCAATAGATATGAGGTCCCTCAAACTCAATCTGAATAGATAAAAAGGCCCTAAACCTAACGTTGCCAAAAAAAAACGCCACAAGTTTGTGCATAGAGCTGCAATTCTTATCTTTTCAAAGGAAGCTCTTCATGCAAGTATTCCTGGATAAAAAATTGACTGAAAAAAAAGCCTTGAAAAGCCAATGATGAAGAAAGGAATACGTCAGGCGTTCATGGCCAATTAACTTATTTTGTTCAGTACCGCCGAATATATAATTTCTTCATCGGGTAAGAGATGACCGCCTCAACAGTCTCATTTTTGTATATCGCTGAATATCGATACATTGGAATAACGTTTCGCTAGCACACCTCTGGTCACTTCTGGCCACTCCATGATAAATGCGATAATGAGAAACGAACCGTTGTTCCAACACCTGCTACGAATCGAAAGAAAAGGAAAAGCCCATATGTTGGTGCAATCGAACAAGCGAGAGCAGCCGCAACTGCTGTCCATAGTGGAATTAAGAATGTATAGCGACGACCATGTAGATCAGATAATTGCGTCAAGAATGGTGTAACGATCATTCCACCTGAAATATTACTGTCACTTTAATAATCAATACAACAGTTCGGAATTAAAAACTAAGAAATCGGTATAGGAATTAAAACAATACTCAGAAAAAAGACCTTTTACAATTTTCTTCGTTGAACGAAGATATCTTTTATTGAATCAAAGCAGAAAGCTATTAGTGAAGCACTTTAACTCCAATTAAAACGGCATCAATGATTATTTCGAGTAGCGCCGCCCTCTTTAAATATTTCTGCCGTTTATTCTATCAAAATTAAATTCATTCAGAGACATAACTCCGTAATAAATCCACCACTCCTCCACCCCCCCCCCCTCCCTGCCCCTCTTCACATACTTTACGAAGACCATCGATCATTCCCACTCCTCTACCACTCACGAACTTCCCCCATAGTCTCCCTAACAATTTTCTTGGTTCTTCACTTTAATATGCGATTGGAAATATGAGAATATTAAAAAGCATTACCTCAAAACACCATTCCGAACACAATCTTGATTGTTTCGCAGGTTCAAAGCATATTTCGCACAATTCACTTTCTAACACAGTGCAAAAGTCAGCGTATCGCCAAATATGATAAGCAAAAACCATGTTTAACTTCTGAGTTGAATATTGCAGAAATTGCAAATGAAAATAGCAAGGACAAGAAGAGGTGAGGAAGGTGTGTAGAGGGGAAGGGAAGTAAGAAAATGAGCAAAGAAAAAAAAAATTATCCCTTCGAAAAATTTTTGAGTGCAATAAATCATAAATGTTTGTCTATTGAATCACTTATGTTGATTACATCATTAAAAAACCAATCGTAACCATATGAAAACAATACCAAGCATAAACAACGATGATGCATGTTGAGCCCAATGTTCATCTCGGCAAACTAAATTGAACTGAAAAAAAAAAATCATAAGATCAATTCCTTAATGATTCGTTTATTTATAGATCCCTATTTAATTTATAGATGCTTGATGAGTTCTTCAATTATTTACGTATACCCAATCATAAACCGATCGAATGAAACATTCAATAAAAGAAGTAATTCAACATCAAAAAAGAATTAAATCAAAAAAAAGCGGAAATCCATTCAGTAAGTATGATGGTAACAAAGCAGCGGTGTGATTCACATGTAAGTCCATTAGCGTCTGACATATTAAAAAATTAAATTATCTCCCAATTTAGCTGAAATGCACAATTCAAAATGAAGATTACTCCTCTCTATAAATGCAGTAATGATGCCCCATATTGCCATTCTCAAATGTTAATTCTTTTCAGCTCGTTATTAATTTCAGAATTTATGAACATTTCATGCTAGGATAAGCTTCCAGTCAGCTAAAGCAGCAAATAACGATAGTCTGCAAGATAATTTTCCTATCATGTAGTGAGGATATTTCTCCAAAGGATATTCGACGAGCGGTTGTCACTCTTATTAATGCATTTCATTGCTGAAACAATCATATTTACAACACTCTTTCCCTTATAAGCTTCGAACGTCACACAATTTCTCCTCAATGTCTAGCACAATACATATATTTCTGTCGTCCTTCTGGCGGCTATCGTCAACATAGAAAACTATCGAATTGAAAATTGTTGAAATTATTTACCTCTGAATTGAGCGTACTTCGAGGAGATGTCTCATTGAAGTTGAACGATGCATTCGGGATATCATTACATGCTATCGTCCAATTATTCGAATCGGCCACATAACACCGATCAATTATAGTATATTGCTAGAAAATATATTTCTACTCTTTGATAGCAATTTAAAGCATAAATTAAACACTAAAAAAAACTACTCTTAAATTCAAAACAAAACTTTCGGTAAAGAACGGATTCAATCTAACAAAGGTGTGCCTACCCTCCTAATCTCCGCCAGAGTTTACCTAAAATATTCACATGAACGATATTTTACTCTTTTATTGCTTATGAATATCAGTCATGCATTTAATTTTATTAAATAGAACGCATTCAATTTCAAAATAACTGATGAATAAATGGTACTTTCTTTCCTGGTTCTTTTATATATTGCTCGAAGCCGAACACGATTATCGTCTTTTAAAAAAATCGGTATTGATGCGAGCATCATACTAACGAAATATCGTGATCACTTTATGCAGTACAGTGTTCAGCTGATCACATGAATAATTCTATGAAAAGATGATAGCAATACTTATCCATTGTGGTCGTTCTTCGGGTTATTGAATATTACACTCAAAGTTAAGTGCAATCGAAGTACTCACCCACTGTGGTCCTTCTTCGGGTTGTTGAATATTACACTCAAACTTAGGTGCAATCGAAATAAAGCCCATTATCATCATTTGTGAGGAGTATAAAACTGCAACCGAATTCAGCAATATATATGCCATCATCTGAAATCTTCTCATTATTTCTACAAGAATAGAATTTGAAAAATTCATAACTAGTAAATTATCGTAATTAATTGCTCCCATTACAACATGAATAGAAATTCACATAATAATAAGTTAATTTTCTTTCCGAACATTTTTCGCGTATTGACCATGCAGAAATTTTATTGTTTTTCGCCAATTTTCTCATCTATTCTATTCATTTACGTTCTTTCCGACCAATCGCCGCTGCAACTAGAATATCATTTCATCAGTAAATATTAATTTGTTTACATGGGCCTCTAAGCATTACTTTTAAATTATCTCAACGAAAAGTAACGAAAACAGACAGGTCATAAATATAGACCGTTATTTATTTTTGGTTAACAATCACCTGATATTTGCCAAATTTGCCAAATGCGCTTAAAACTTTCTCGGCATCAAGATTGCCCACACTTGTAGCTGATGATAATCGCTTGTCGCTACCAACAACCGGTACACATCGACACCCGTTATCGGCTCCGCGTTGTGATGATCCATCTTTGTAGATTCTCAGATCGCAACAGCCTGTATTGAATCATAAAAGGATTTGGACATTTTATCATCAACATGATAAAAATTCTACACTCATCAACTAAACAAGAATTTCTTACAAGTTCACGACAAATCTCTATAAATATCGTATCGTTGTTGAAAAAAATCGCTCTTAAATGCTCTAAAGGAATGGATTTCAAAACAAAATGCGCTCTCTTCTTTAAAAATATATTTCCCTGAAACAGTCGGAATTCCATCTGTCATAGAAATCAACTCTGAAAATCCTCTCACAGCTAAATTACTTCATGGTTCAAGCAAAATCATCCTATCATTTATCTCATATCTATCAACTAATCAAAAAAAAAACCCTCTCGAATTATCATCTACCACTGATATGCCTTATCACTTTATCCTTCTCACGTTGCAGGCTCTCTAAGCATTGCATAAATGAAGAAGCCTTTTATATGAAGTGTTTGCATCTGGGTAAATGATTCGCATCTTTTTCAATCGTATCTTATTAGTATTACTTTAAAGAGATTATGAAATTTGCAGCTAAAAATTTCAAATGCACCTCAAAACAAAGGTATGATAACGTATACAATGAAAAGGAAATAAAAGGAAGATACATCACCAATTCATGATTTTTAGCAAAACTCCCGCATTTCACCTCCCCCCCCCCCCCTCACCTACAGAAAAATAATGTGGATACTAAAAAAAATAATGGAACATCGTTCGAATGCTCCAACGAATGAGCATTTCTAAGAGGTCTCATGGATAAGATCAGCACCAGATGAGTGCCTTTCACTTATATTGTTTGAAACTTTTTTTTCTAAAACTTTCAGCAACACAAGGTAAAATCTAGTTAATGACTATCTAAAACGTCCCTTTAAGAAGCTTTCTATTAGGAAGACGTCTCTTCGGTTTTGAGCAAATATGCACTTATTTATTTATTTACCTATTTATTATTGCACAAATATGTTAATGTATTTTGATTATTCAATGAAAACATTTCGGATTTAATGTTCGATATTGAAGGCAATAATCGGATCATCGCAATGATCCTATAACCTCTTGTAATCTCTATCTATGGATCCATCACGAATTTTAACTAAGGATCGCTTGACGACAGAAACATGACTGAAGAACTTCTGATGTACACAGATGAGAAATCAGAAGAAATGTAAGACATACAAGGTAAATTGAAATAATGACCGCGACGTTAGCGCAGCAACTGTAG
This sequence comes from Ascaris suum, assembly GCA_013433145.1. Lineage (NCBI taxonomy): Eukaryota > Metazoa > Nematoda > Chromadorea > Rhabditida > Ascarididae > Ascaris > Ascaris suum. The sequence goes on from CM024181.1 coordinate 708,867, forward strand.
AGACTGCTCGAAAAAAGAGTTCTCCTCAATCAACCTAAGCAAGATCTATTCATAAACGTCGATCTATTCATAGGATGTCCCTAAGCCAGGAAAAACAATTTTCTGCACTATTAGAGGAATTTAAGCTCATGTTGTAACAGCAGTCTTGTAGTTCTAGACGTCCCACTTTTCAGCTAAATACACCAGCCAAAATTCCTTAAAACATGCATCAAACAACGCAACGTATCGCAACATATATCCGACTATATTTATATCTCGAGCGCTTTTACCTAAATGGGATGAAGAAAAATGCGCTTTCTCATTTCAGCAGATAGCTTTAGCTTTCATCTTCACTCCCTCTAACGGAAGTGCTCCAGGTGCAAATGTGAGCATATCACGATAGCAATAACTGCACAACAGGCCAATTATCCTCACAATGATACAAACACACTTTCATAACAACGGATGATTGGTGCGATCAGCGGCTCGTAACGAACCATGATGAGGTATGTTATTGCAGCATCATAGGTACATCCTTTCCCTCATATTATCAATTAAGCTTGACGCTTTTTAATATATTCGTTAAGCGATATGAGGCAATCAAAAAGAAAAAATAAAAACGAACTACCAAGAAAATATCACTAAAATCATGGAATTGAGCAAAATATTACGCAAAAAAATCACACGAATGCACGGTCAGGGATGGACCGAATAGTCTTGCATAAGCAAATACATGAACGCATAAAAATAGCGAATAAAAAGCGAACATTTTATGAAAACCTAGATATGAAAGTAATAATATAAAATTCTAGAATGTATGAAACGCAAAGCACAACAAAAATATGCTCAAAAATTCTTTTTGAGAAAAAAGGAATTAATATGGCATAAAATCGATGAATAGAGATAGAAATGATATATAAAAGATATTTTCTAAGGCAAATGAGGAGTGATAAATACACTTTTCACTAAACGGACAACATCGAATTATCGATGACACGGAAATTCATGGCTAATGGTTGTCAACTTAAATGGCGTACGCAAATATACTACTGATAACAGCTTAAAAACTGATAAGAGTCAGCCATCGAATCTGTTTTCAAATAGTACGTCGAAAGCAAAAGCAAAATCGCACACGAAGTTCGGTTTTCTTAAATATGATGGCTTCATTATACGATCAATTGAGCCTAAGATAATGACCTTTAGCCGGCTAAACGACGATGAACGAAAAGAATGGCGGGGAAGATTATTTTTATTATTTTTTTTTAAGCTGCCATTTCTTTATTTTCTTATTGCCAATAAAATTTTCGACCACCCCTTCCCTTTTCCATTTCGTCAATAACACAATACCCGCAATATCCCATTATCTACAATATTGTACTTGTCATCAGCCGCTCTCAATTATCTTCATTCCAATCACAGAATTAATTTTAACGTTGATTTTTAAAGCACGAGCAAATAAACGGATCCCAATTCCAAAACCTAAATTTATAACACGTATAGCGTTATAAAATCAAGGAGTGGCAATCCGAAGGTTCATTAAATTTGCAACAGCCATATCTGAAAGCTGCTGTTACTCTAACTAGTTTTCTTATTTTTCCATAATCAACTTCTTTTTTAAGCGAATAATTTTGATGCGGAATTTACAGAACAAATACAAAGAAAACAAAACATATTCTGGAATGTTATCAAAGTTTAGAGTCAATAAACATTTGAACTAAAATTTGCAGCTTTTTTCGAGGGAGAAACATTTAATCGCAACAAGAGTAGAGACAATTTCTCGAGCTCGGACTTTCTAGAAAAAAAGCAATTTCAGTCAATTCTAACAGTAGCATTCTCAAAAACATCGTTGAAAGTAATCGACCTAATGAAACTATAGCTTTATCAACAACTACTCTAGGTGAAGCTGGCGATGAGGAGAATACTAGAATAGTCGTCACGACCAAAAATCCAGACGAAATTTAAGAGGCCATCGGTTCCAGTTTAAAGAAGAATTAAAAGTGATGCTATATTCTTTGTAATTTTTCTTTGGATACCCCAGACTCCTAACAGAGAGGAACTAATAAGAATACTGCTGAATAAGCACTGGAATACACCTTGCGTTTCCTGGTGATATTAAATGCTATACAACGGAATCATCGCTTGGGAAATTTTTATGGACCAGAACATTAAAAAAAAAAATCCTATCTGATTTCTAATTTTTCATATGATAACGACAACGGAAATTTGCATATCAAATGAAGAGATCGATAATTTTTTCTTATCAGAAAGTCTTTTGTTTTGAGATTATCTTATATAAAACATGAAAGTCTTATATATAAGAAAATCTTATATAAAACATTAAAAAAAAAAGCAATTCAAATCATATCATTGATAATAACAGCTCTGATATAAACCGGATGCAAGATTATCCTAAGCTTAGCTTCAAGAACACTCAAAAGAGTACAGTTATGAGTACTCTAATATCTTACCACGTAATGACGGTGTAAAAATCGCCAATTAAACGTTCTGTAAGACAGGTAAACAGTAACTTTTCACAGGTAAACAGAGCGTTCGGAAACGCGCATTTAAAACGAATTTTCCTCATAGAAACAATGGTGTTGAAAATAACGAAAAGAGGGTATGAAAGCAACGTTAAGGGAATTATAAAAACGATTCAATAATCATCGAGAAAAACACCTGAATTAGATAAAATATCTGAAGCAAAAATTACATTATCGAAGAAATGAAGAAAAAAGTTAAACATGGAACCCGAGGCTATCTGTTTGCTAGCCATTTAAAGCGATCTGTTGAAAAAGCTTATAGAAAAAAAAAACAAGAAATGCACAACCTACAATATAGATGCATAAAAAACAAATCAGTATTTTATGACAGCTAAATCATGCTGCATAATGCCCAAATATATCAAACATATTACAAGGCAGAACATAAAAGCGTTGTTTATTTCCGGCGGTTAGGATGAAATAATATTAAAATCCATAGGAAATTGCGTAATGAAACGTAATGCAAAGTCCATATGCCATTATTTGTGATACACTGAAATTGAGAACTTTATTCTGCAGAAATCTCTAAGCTTTTCACTTTTTCACTCTATATTTCGATTTATTCTTCAAAGCTTCAAAAAGATCGTCCTCCTTCACAAAGATGGTTGTCGAAAAATATAAACAACATTACCCTCCCCCCCCCCCCCCCCCCTCTAAAATATCTTTTATTGAAAATTTCTATTTGATTGACTTAATAGTATGTCGTTCTTACATAAGACATGCTAGATAATATTTTTTGAGGAAAATGATAAAAAAGCGAGGATTAATGAAAGATGCTCAACAGTTTTGCTTATCACCTCAATTATTTTTACGAGCTATCAATAAATTAGAAAATATCCGCATTAACATATTTAAATCTTTAAAATAGTTTTGGCTACTCCTATAATCTTCTAAATAATATTCGTTTATTTAACCAAATAAAACGCAAATCGACTGAAACCAAAATGCTTGCGAGTTCTTAGACAATTTAAACATACCTCCAACTCTTTAAACTTGATGAAACGATTTGAAAATTGGTTCAGGTGAGCAATAATCTCTGAAACATTTCACAATTTCACCCTTTGCGATTGCATAAATTGAAGTTATTAGATAGATGGACTCAAACATATGCAAACATCTACACACAGAGATGATATTACCATAACAAGCTAAATAAATCGAAACTAATAAGAGCAATTTGCAACATATATGCTTTATCGATACAAATTCAACAGGTATCTACAAAAAAAAAACATACCAAACATATTTCATTCCAAGCCTAAAATTATATCAAATCATCTTATCTGCTTTTTCTTGATTTCATCGAAAAGGAGCAAGAAAAAAAAAAAAAAAACTTACCTTGGCGGATTATCTGACGATGACTCTGTTGCTGCCAACCTTGCGGGTGGACATATTCCTTCCATTCACTAGACCAGCAATGACGTTTCATTAAGTATGCCGTGTAGTCGTACATATTTAACTGCCATCTCCTCTCTTCCATAGATGAAGTTTACCTATGATGCATTTCTGAAGCTTGAAACATTGGCGTTTAATGAGCTGAAGTGCAAAAGGCGTTTAATAAGTTGAAGTACATTATGCCATTAGGCATTTTAATGGTTAAAACTTTGATGCAAACCCAAATGTAATCCTAAATTAAACGACCGTTGTTTTATATTTCTTTGCGGGTGTTTCTAATTTGAGGATGGGATAGCGTAATAAAGAAGTTTTAGTTGATTCTTCATAAACTGTTTATTGCATCTTTATAATTCATAAGCGTAAAAATTGAGAGGATAATAAATTTTCACAACAAAAGCTGAAAGAAAAAAAATTTTTTTTCGTCCATCTGAAACGTCAAATTCTTTCGGTATTCACTAAAATTGCCCTAATAAATCCTCTTCTACATATTCAAAAAACTTTTCTATACCAATAGGAAAACCTCTGGCTAACCTCTGGTTAACCTCTGGCTACGTATTGTTTCCCATTTTCTTGTCCCTTGTATATGGAAACAAGACGAAGAACGTAAGGTTGTAGATAAAAAATTTTAAATTAGACACTAAAAGGTTCAATAAAAATGAGAGATTCGTATCTATAATCTTCATATTTCTGAAGGAATAAAACTATAGTCGCTCGAAATGATAGGAGAGATGTCGAAAAACCTTCCTCATTTCTATAGAGAAAAAAAACCATAATCGTTATCTACAACAGCAATCAGTATGGTGATGAACATTCACGCTTCCAGCATGGAACACTCCTCACCTCGGTAAATCCATTACCTTATCGCTAAGAAATAATAAAGTCTAGCAGTTGTTGCGTAAAACTTGCTGTCATTACTAAACTCTCTTTTTTTAGCCCCTGGTCTTCACCTTTATTTTAGCCCCTCACTTCGTTACTATACTAGGCAATGTCAAAATCGCATATATGATGAATCAAATATAAAGAAATGGTCTCTATCTTGGTGTGAACCTCATTAACGATATCAAACAAATGATTTCCGCTCGTACTAACAATTTACGACTTTGCGTCAAAAATATATAGAAGCAAATACCACTCGATGCAATAGTGCGAACTGAGGGCATGTGAGAACGTTCACCACGTTCAGACCTCCATGGCATTACTGCTATATCCCACGACGTCACATGCCAACGCTTTGGTGGGGCGATCAGAAAGTTACATAAAGAAAAGGCGGCGTTCCATGTGGCGTTAGACATCGTGATCTTTGTTGCTATGCCTCGCACTCCCTCTTTCCTCGTCTACCTAATGTGATCTCTTATGAAACTCAAAACTTTAATGGTGATGTTTTTTCTTTTTTCTTTTTTTTTTTTGAAATCCTATGAGCAATTTGTTAAAACCTTCTAAGAAATATATAAGAATTCATTATTGTATTGGAAAATATCAAAGATAAGGTGAATTTCGAAAGATTTATCTCAAACAGCGTTTTCTACTGGCAATATAGAATATGATCAAACATAAAAGGCGGATAAATGGAATTGAAAAATAGCGGAAAAAAAATTTTCTTTGGACAAAATAAACGATAAAAAATTCGAAGAAAAAAAGTTCCTCCTCATAATCCCACTGAAATTATCAGCTATAGTATGGTGCCGATAAGTGTTTTCTTTTTATATAGAAGTATGAAATTCCGTCGAAATATAAAACCAAATATCTTTGCTGGTTAAATTCACAAATTAGCTGAACTAAACAGGAAGCGTAAGGTAAAATCTTGTGGCTCGACGCACTATTTGAAGCATCCGGATAACTATATCAATCATGAAGAATTCAACCATAACATTATCTCTTAAAATGGCAAAGAAAACTAACCTCATTAAACCAACTTTAACCATAGCGGTCACTCTAGCTTTGCACCCATGACGGTGACAACATTAGGGATGCTAAGCGACAATTAAACTTTCACCTGAAGATTTATGCGATAATCGGACTTAGAAGTTTATTTAAATCCGCAAAAAAAAAGAGAAAACATACCTATCCCCTTCATCTTAGACGATCTAAATTTATCAAAGTCTCACTTGCACTGCCCCTCCCTGTAAACCAAAAAACTACTGAAATAGCTGAAATTTCGCGAATTTCGCGAATCAATCTAGTACACAACAAAGTTGGATCACGCACTACTCTTAGTGTTTTACCAAAAGCAATGAGTCATCATTCCCTGTGATATCTCATTGTAGAGCAATAGATAGTGATAGAAGTAGTAGCAATTAAAACGCAATGTTTTTGTTGTTTTGAAATGTGGAGCAACAAGGATGTTGAACTCAGTACTTCAACTCAATTTAGATTCCATTGCAATGGCCGGCTGGCTGTAGAGCATATAAACTTCAATGATCAAGGATCACGTACATTCAAAGGTATTTTCGAATTAAGAGACAAGGGGGAAGAAGGCGGAGTCTTATACCATTCAATGGTAATCGAATGATAGAAGTAAGAGTTGAAGGACAAACTCACTGTACACTTATGTGGAAGATTAGAAGTTTTTAGGTAGATGAACGGAAGTTTTACCCTTGAAATCAAGGTGATACAGTTTTTTGGTCCGCAACGAGCAATTCACATCAAACTTGTTCGCTTGTCGTTATCAACTACACTGTTTTTCACGTGAAACGGAAGAAAATGATTATGATTTGATAGGTAAGCAATTTCAGAATTCATTAAATGGTACACAACTCGATCACTCTCTGGTTTAATCAACGACCATACCTGTCTAGTATATGCATGATGGATAAGTTGAAATAATATGGCATAAAGATGATGATAAGTTGAAATAACATAGGATTAAGATGATGATAAGTTGAAATACTGTGGCGTTTCTTAGTGTGTGTTTTCTGATTTGAATCGCACTCATTGCATTACGAAGCAAATGACACTCAAGATCTATATGTAAGTCTTTGAAGGAGTTTTATAGGAATGTATGAGTGCTATAGAAGTATGAACCAAACAGACACACACAGATATGTATCGTTGCAGATGCGGTTTCCAGATAACGCAAATTGCGCTGTCAATATGTTCCGCGCACTTGCGTTCCGCTTACTTACCAATACGCTTCGTTTTGTCGTTTTCTTTTAGCACTTTCATCTTTTTTTATTAGAAGTTTTCAATTTCTCTATTAAATGTAACATTACAACATTCTTACTAAGTTCATTTGTTTGATAAATTAGAAAAAAAAAGATAACTGAGTAGGTAATCGAACTATCCTAAAAGAGATACTATGATATGAAAATAATATGGAAAAAAATTTCAAAAAAATTTTTTCTATTCTTACTGAGATTTTTATTCCTTTCTATCATGTTTATTTATTTATTTATTTATTTATTTATTTATTTATTTATTTATTTATTTATTTATTTATTTATTCATTTACTGATTTGCTTATTTGCTATGTTTGGTTCCTATGAAATGAGCAAAAAAGACCATGCTGAGCTTAGTTTCTGATAAATTTATGATAGACGCTCGAAAAGCACAGGATGCGTTTTTTTATTATCTAGAGCTTTGAGTACATACGCTTGCGAATTGTCGAGAGAAGAGTGAAGACTATCTGCATATGGCCCGAGTAAAGAATTCAACAAGGTTTCACTGCAGCCTTTTTTTTTTGCTTTTAGCAAGATAATTTGATGCTTAACATATATGAAGAGCCGTAAGTTGTATGTCATGAATGGCACTATGACTTTCTAAGCGTTCTATTTGTCAAAGTGGACGATTAGTCGAAATTGCCCGATGTTAAGTTGAATTTAATTGAGTTAAACTAAATTTTGGATCAAACCGAATTAATTTGAGCTGAACTGCATTGAAATGAATTAAGTTGATCTGAATTGAATTGAATTAAATTTAGCTGAATCGGATTAAATTGAGCTAACTTAAATTAAATTCAGTTGAATTGAAATAAATAGGACTAAATTTAATTGATTACGTTAAGTTGATTTATTAAATTTCATCGTTTGAGCGTATTGAGCTGATATATTTGTTGAACTGAATCTTTTCTACATAATACTAATTGAATAAGTGTTAACATTTCTAGTATTTTAGCATTATAATATCATTTCAGCTAATTATATGCATATTAGCATTAATTAAGTTGGGATCTTATTTATCGTTAATATTCCAGTATATTTCCAGTATTTCATCATGGTACTCAATTTACGATATAATGTTTGTTTGTTTTCTGTTATATTAACCTTTGTTTTCTGTTATATTAACCAACAAGACGAATAACTTAATATTAAAATGCTCAGTTGAGTTAACGCTATTGATTGTGACTCATCTATCGTCACTATGGTCAATATCCATATAATGAAGAGGCGCTTTATGTGAAATGAGCTTGAATAAGCGAAGAAAGACGGATGCTTCAATATATTTCAAATACTATAGCGCTAATTTAGGTTTAAACGATATTTTAACGTAAAATTGTAATTAGAAATTTAGATCATGCAAAAACGATTGGTTTCTTTTTTTCTTTTTCAAAAACCCCTTCAAAAATTCTTTAATAAAATTGTAATATCGTTGAATGATTTATAAAATTAAGAAGAAATTAATGAAAGAAAATTCTACGCATTTTTTTAATCTTATATTAATTTTTTTTTTTTTTTTTGAACTGATATATGCAATATTAGTTGGTTAAAGCAACTGATAAAAGGGGTGTGACCGCAAATGTCGGCTGCCTTTCGGGAATGTCAGAATACGGGTTTGACATTTCAACGTGGTGGGAGTGCCATCATCATGCGCTATCGAAACATCAAGATCTTATCGTTGAGCAATGAACTTTTTCACCCGTTCTTGCGGTTTTTCAGTCGTAGCACACCTACTTGAGAGACTAGTGTGCCGTTATGAAGACATTAAACCTTGACAATAACAAATTCCATCTACCTCTTGCCCAAACCATTGCGCACCTTCTATCCAAGCACCTCTGCTCGTTCCCTCGGCAACTCGTCCATTCTCCCATCCCTGCTCATATCCTTGTCAGCTCAACCATCCACACACCTCTGCCCAGATCCTTGCTCACTGCTCTGTCCATTTCAGCCATGTCCATGCGCCGGCCCACTCCCTTGTTCCCCTTCCTCCCCTCCTCACCTCCTTTCTACACATCACCTTACTATGTCACCTTCCATATCTACACCACTGCTTTAGGCTGCAGTTATTTCGTTTCCGCTCGAAACTGTGCTAGAACTTTCACCAGTAATTTAGTTTAGTTTTATTGTTGCGATATTTTCGCATGAAGGTAAACGATAGGAACATGCCTGAATCACATAGTCAACACTACATAAAATGCAGGTGAGATGATAGCAATAACAGGAGAAATCTGTTTCTTTTTTTTGTGCGAATATATGAAATATTTATAATACACATTCTTAATTATGGTTGTTGTATATATATTTTTTCCAAAACGAACAAAAATATCCACCTTATTCAATCAGTTCAGATGTATAATACTGGGCAGTTGCGTTAATTCTGCCGGATGGCATAATTTTAGAAGGCAAAGACTGAACCGGAAATTGCCATTGTCCCTTCATTTGTGTAAATATACAAATGATTTGATTGAAATATTTAAAATCATTTCTGGCTTTTATCGCATTCGTTTCTTTTGTGATCTTTCAATTCGCAACTCCTAGTAGGGGAATAGGCAGTGATGACTTAAAGATACTGTTTGAAGGTTCCAGATTTAAAGTACAGAAGCGTTTTTTTTTGCAGTCATATTGCTAAAATATGAGGCAATCTACTGCGGGATATAATGACTGCTTACTTCTCTCAGATCTTGAGAGTCAATATTGAGAAATAATTTCGAAACTTCACGTCTTTGAACTGACGAAATTTCCAATCTTTTCACTTAAATTTGCATTTGTTTCATCCGTCTAAACACAACATCTATTTACGAATCGATCATTTGTTTCCTGCTGAATTCATATCATTGTGAGAGTGGACTGGCCTTATAAAACGTGTCTTCTTCTCCGACAAAACTATGGTATTGTTCTACCGGTTTAATTTACGCTTTCAATAATGCGCTAGAGAATATCATATGTAGTATGCGGACGAATAGCGATTTAGATTATTTTTTAATGGGCCGCAATTGATTGCTTTACAATTTTATATCATTTATTATTAGAAATCGTGCTGCTTGCAAAGATTATGATAATTCCTAACGTGGTTTTTTTTACACGTTGGTGATTGCAACGTTGAAGGTGATTTGATTAAGGTGACTTACGATATGAATAATAAGCACCTATTATCATATCTTACTACGAAGCTAATTTCTAGGCAATACACTTCAATGAGATGATATGGCTGAAAAAAATTGCAGTACGATTAGCGCTAAACTATGTATAGGAATGTTTTTCTTTAATAGATAGAAGTAAGAACTTCCTACTTCCTCTAAGTTTATAGAAGATAGCCGCCAACCTTCTTCTTTGCTCTATATATTTTTTCCTTACATTTATGAGCATATACTATGAATTAAAGCAACAATGAATAGCTTCATAAGAAAAATCTTTAAATTATTCATTAAAATCATTGAGTTACTAAGATATTGTTTTGTACTATCTCTACTCTAAGAATAAACGGACAATTTTTTCTTAAAAAATAGAAAAAGATATGCGCTGATTCTATATGAGAATATCGAATAAAAGATTTGCCTATCTTCCTATCGGAATCAATTTATTACTAAATGAGGTCACCTGAGCATTCGGCATCAACGACTGAAACAATTACGCCGATAACGAGAATACCTCTTACTTTTATTTCTTTCAAATAATCTTTGAAAGTATTGCGGTAAGTAATCCAATTCATTTATATATAAATATAAAATTGGCAAAGAATGAAATATCTAATTGTTTTCGCGAGTCTTTAATGATAGCGTTGAACATGATATATGAAGGAAATATCCCTCTTAAAATGCTTCTCTTCAGTGAATAAAATTCATATACTACAATACTGCATATGTTTAAATATGTGGTTAAATTTTCCGCTTATCTTTATACTTTTAAACTTATTAATTATCGTGTACATGTACCCTTCCGGAAGACGTCATGCATTGATTCAATTCCCAAGAGGGGATTTTTTTTGCGTTCCCTTGTTAGAGAATTGATATGGTTAATTTGATTTCCCTTGCATTAAACGAAAAATGATACACGCTATAGGATGGTTCATTGAGGGTGAAATTCTCTGATGGAACTATTCTCTATTCTAAATAACTATCAAAATAATCGGGTATCAAGTTGCCTGATTCTTTTTTTAAAATCTTCTGTAGGCATACGAGCGATTTAGAAGTTGATCATAGCTATAGCATTTGAAGTATCCATTATGAATAATAATAGAGAGAATTTCAGCTATATATGCTTCCCTTAAATTATAGTTTATATTACTATTTTATATACTATCATTACTTGAGATCGTCGAATTTTATCCAATGGTTTTATTGCGCAGAGTTTTATGCTATATAGCCCATCATAACGATGGGCAATCGTTTGTGCTGCACTCATAGGTGAAGAGTGCTTTTATATGAGCTTAATACGGCGATGGTTGCCTAGAGCATTTGAACAGACGAACCTATTACACTTAGAAAAGTATTAGAGCTTAACTACTTTCGAAACTCTATTGCACTTCATAGTATATTTAATGAATCGATCAAGCTTTTTATAGAATATTGTATCGTCATTATTTTTGGATATTTTTGATGCTGGACACTTGCGCTTGATATCTTTGAGACACATGATGTCGATAACATGTAATATAAAAACGTTGAGCTAAGTTTCCTTTCCGATGCAAACATAAGAAACAAGCCAACTATCTTTCAGCTGAAGCTTTTCAATTTCGCCAAATAAAAATGAAGCAACAATTGAGTAGTCGTGACGGAATGCGCGAAACACTCATTTCAGTCTAAGCTATCATCGTTCTCTTTCTTTTTCTGGAAAAGGCCAGAAGAGGGGTGAGGGTTGTGCATTTATGCGCATGCATATGCATAGCTCTCGTTTGTGCAATAATATATCTGCGCTATCAAATGCAGCAATGCATGTGTCGTTTTTTTTTTTTCTATTGCGCGATTTTTCCAGGCAACCCCATCTTATACGGCTATTTAGCTCAGCCGCAATTTATGGTGTGCACACATTGATAGCTTTTAACTGATAAGGAATAGCGGAAGGACGAGATCAGATAAGAGGCACTCAAAACGAGATAGCTGCATAGCGTTTTCCCTCTTATCGACTCCATCCAATCTCTTTTCCCTCTTCGCTTAGCTCATCATTATTTCATTGCAGTATTGTTGCGATTGCAAGAATTTTATTTCATTTGTTGCAAAGATTACTCAATATAGGCTTATTTCATTAATAAAATGACTGCGATTAGTGGTACTCCTTCGGAGCGGAACTAACCATCCAAAATGGTGAGAAATTTTAATAAAAGATCAAGATCAATTTTATTTAAAAGTTAATTTTCAGTGGATGTAAAAAATAATTTCCAATAGATATTTGAAAGGAATGGAAATGTTGGGATGCTATAAGCAGTAAGGCACTATTTGCTATAAGAAATAATGCAACTATTTACAAAGGCTTTGCTTATAGACTTCTTATATATATATATATATATATATATATATATATATATATATATATATATATATATATATATATATATATATATATATATATATATATATATATATATATATATATATATATATATATATATATATATATATATATATATATATATATATATATATATATATATATATATATATATATATATATGGCTTCACGTTAATTACCGGAAGAAAATTACTAAGAAACAACTAAAAAATTCCTATTATTCTATTGATATATATATAAACGTTGAGCTAAGTTTAATATCTTTGCATAAGAGATAATAGAGACGACAGGATTTACAGTGGATCCCCAAAAATGTAAGTTTATTATTCATCTTAATAAAACATTAAGGAGAATTTTTTTTCACTGTTGGAAGCGCCCATTTTACTGTAGATGCAACTAGAAATTTTCCTTTTGAACAATTTATAATTATTTTCCTTAACTGTTAACGTTATTTCAACTTGAAAGTACCTAATACAAATAATAGGAGAACCATTACTCGAAATGTAAACATCAAAGTTAACCGAGGTACGATGTGAAGTAAAGTGACGGTATAATCTTTCATTGCTAACTTTGATATAAGGCATGCGTTTATGTAGTTCAATATAGTGGTCATAGAGAGAGGAATTTCTGCTATAAATGAACCTTTGAGCGTATATCATCTTATTACCAAATTATAAAACATAAAATTAGCATATGTTTCAGCTTAAAAAATTGCGAAGGAATACGAATGAATAAATTGGCTACAACGGTTGTTTCACGACGAAAACAGCAAAAACCGGCGAGAGTTATCGAGAAAATGTCAATCAATAATGAATGCGCCAATTCTAATTCATCTATTATACGTGTCGATGATCTTCATTCGGATCAGCAGCCGGAAGTAAATCTTCACGCTGGAACAATTTTGGGACCATTTACAATGTGTAACTTGACTGATAATGATGACTTCGTAAAAAATACAGAGGTAAGTATTCAATATTTTTATTGCTCGTACATGGAAATGGATACTGTTCAATTATGTGCAGTTGAATAATTATTGGAATTGCAATTGCAATTGCAACAAAAAACCCTATAGTTATGCCTTCTTAATTAGTAAAGTCCCTCTTATTACTAGCCACATATTGCAATACTCATTTAGCATTTGAATTCGTTCTCATATCGACCTCGCTACTATCGCAGCGCCGTCCTTAATATGCAGTATTGTACTGATCTCTTTATGAAGCGATCGCTTTACACAAGAAATTGTATAATACGTATGACATTACTGCAATGACGAATTTTCTCTTCGAGTACCCACAATTGCTAGTGGCACTAATTTGGAGGGAATTTCTTTATGAAGGTCACATTCGTCTGAGAAGACAGACTGCATTCCAATTCTGAGAAATGTTAATCACTGCAAGTTTGTGCTCATTGCACAAAGAAGCGATGTGCATTTTTGCAACGATCGGTGCTGCTATAGTTGCAAAATTGCAATAAATGAAATAAAATAAAATAAAACAAAATAACATAAAGTAAAATAAAGTTAAATAAAATAAAATGAAATATGAGAAAAAAAATAAAATAAAATGAAAATAAAAATAAAATTGCAATTTTTTTTTTGCTTTAAATTCTCTCATAGATCTGCAACGGTGAAATAAAACTTATAGGTCTATATTTTTCTAAGCAAGACAAGCGAGGAATATAAAACATTAATAGATTTTTTAAAAAAATTTGCATACTATGAAAAGCATTTATTGTGATTTTTTTTTCTTTTATTTTGCTATCGTTTCATTGATAGTAGTGTTAGCATGTATGATAAAAAGGCCTCTTTGTTTAGTTCATCTCATTTCTTATTTTTGTGGCATTCATGCAAAGCGTATTTAATGGTGCTTATTCATGTTGAGACTTGTTTACTTGTTTAGTTGAATCGACAAAGCATTCATTACGAATAAATGTCTCTTCATATCACTACCACTTAGCTGAAGTTGTGAGGTAGCGTGAAGCTTAGGCTCGTCTCCTGCCCATCGATACTGACGATCGATTCATCGTTCTTCCATGCGACTTGCTGTAATTAGACCACTGGTCGGAATGACTCGGTAGGACAAAGCCAAAAAGTTTGCTTTGCTCGGAGCCCTCTTATTAAACGATGAATGTTGAGACTGCATATTCATATTTAACGTATAAAGCATCGAGACTGCATAGCTTTTCAATATTTCTAAACGCTTAAGTTTATTAAAATATTATACAATGTAAAAATTATTTCGAGAAAATTATTTATTATTTTATTTACGTACAATTTTTTCAATAATTTTAGATGTTTGTTATAAGCAGCATTGTTTTTAAGAGTAACGATATAGTCGGTCGTCTAAAGTTGTGTAGTTTGGATGAAAATAATTCGAAAGAACCGAAGATTATTGGAATTGCAACGACAACTGCAACGAGTAACGCCAATTGTGAGCTCTTCAAATCAGGTCATTGACAAATTCATTGCGTTTTTTTTTTGGTAAAACCAATAAATGTCCTTCACAAATATTTCTCAACCAACAAATTCGTCAAACTGTTGTGTAAGAAAAATTTTCTTTCATTTCAATATTGAAAAAAAAGACGGCATTTCAGAGTTAATTTTCTTACCATCATTTATCTGCTTTTCAGTGATAATTTAATCTAAAATTGTGCTAGTACCATGATAGTTCATTGACTATTAGAATTTTCGCATGCGAAATCTGCGATCATAATGCAAAGAAATTCTAGAAATTACGACAAATCTATAATTTTTCTTCTATACTACCTCTATTACTTTTACTTCATGTTCGACTTGTAACTTTCTTTTTTCTACATTGGACTTTTGTTGATTTCAAATTCACCTAATTTTAGATGAGCTGATGAGTTTATTGAAATATTACACTGGATAGCCCCTTAATTAGAGATTGCAGTATTTATGTATTTATGCAATGCATTCACAAGCACAAAGTGCAGAAAGGATGAGATCAGTTGAACAGTGGTGTCTACATCGTCACAATGTTTGTTAAATGTTCTCTTTAGAAACTGAAGTGAGTGAAGTGGCTATATGCGTTGAGAGGACCGGCCTACGTCCACTGAACTATATTCAACAAGGTGTGCTTAATACTTTTTAACGAGGTCGAAGAATAAATACGGATAAATAACTTGCGATAATAGGATTTCTGAGAACGCCTAAGTACGAGTACTTCTATTCCAGATAAGAATCTGTACCTACGCGTTAATCGATCAGTACAGAAGATCTCAGATCTAAAGGCGAATGTTTGCTCTCTATTGTATGCACAACAATCCGATGTATCATCGAATGAGAACGGTACAATTTCCAAAGTTCAAGATTTTACTTATATCTGAATGCATTACTACTGAAATATTGCTTTGGATGGCCTCAGCAGTTTATATATATATATATATATATATATATATATATATATATATATATATATATATATATATATATATATATATATATATATATATATATATATATATATATATATATATATATATATATATATATATATATATATATATATATATATATATATATATATATAAATAAACTGCTGTGAGTTGCATATAAATCAGCATTCAGAGTCAGGAGAATATTTTCGTTGAAAACGATTGTGCTTATATAAATACATCATATCGATCACAATAATCATCTAATATAATGTGATGTTATGTGTATTGTTTATGACGTCAGTTCTTTAGTGATGATATTATATGTCCATAAGATGATTCACTGCAATCCAACATACTGTTATTGCAATTCAATGGTCCGATTTAGCTCTAAATGCTCTCACATAATTTGCGTAGGTTTCAAATTGTGTTCCTATTTGATTTAATTTTCATTACTATTTAATTCAGTTTTTATTGCAATTTTTTTCTAATTTCTATTAGAATTTTTTTTTCCAGATATCATTAAAAATTCCACATTTATGGCAATTTAAGTGCGTGAATGCATTGTACACATTCAACTTCGTTAACTGTAATTTAGGAATTTTTCGAAGCCTTAGAGTACAATCATCTAAGATTTAGCAGTTGTAAAGTTTGGGTGGTATTCTTAGTTGCATTTCGATGATGAATTATGCACCAAGAATCAGCACTCTTTTTCCACAATCATTAGATAAGAATTACTTTTCCTGGAAAACTGTTGTTGTTTATGTGATACACTTCAATCATTGAAAAATATTTTCTATGGATGTAATATAATATTTTTTGAAATTATACTATATCATTATTTGTAGGTTCATCAACTGTATCAGAATCGCTCGTACATGTACAAGGTGGTCAAGATATACCAAAACCTAGCACTAGTAGAGATGTCTCATTTGTTGCGATGGCACCACATGCGATCTACCTTCCTGTCGCCTATCACGATAGCGCTGTATCGCATATACAGGTAAAGAAAGATTTTATTCTCATTACACCCTCATTCTTACAAATTTGCGATGTCTACTTCAGTGTTTTTGAATGTTTCTCTAAATTTTTCCCTAAATTGGACGTTTCCTTGAAGGTAAATAAAAATGCAATATCCCTTAAATTCAGCTTGCAATAATATGTTGAGTTATCTATTGATGTTGAATTATTTATAAATTCAGGTTCTCGGTTATCCACAAATAATCATACCAGTAGCGATCAATCGAACTACAGCACATCTGCATACGCCTTCTCTATTAGTTGATGAGACGCTCTCACGTGGCTTAGAAATGCCTTCTTCGTTAAGTGTTGGTGGGATCTTGTTGAAGGTCGATAAAATGGCACATCCAACATCTTGCACTCCAGAAGTTGTACCTGAATCAATCAGTGCTTTTCAACCGCTTAAAAGGTGAGACGATTTGAGCCAACCTTCATAGCGTAAGCAAATAAGATTCATATTATCGGATTGGAAGTGAATAAGGTTCTCTCAGGTGTGATTAACGAATCGTTCCCTCAAAGTTGCAAGTTTTAAACCACCTTCCCTATTTAATCCATTTCTTATTACTTAAAGCTACTTACTCAGAAAAAGAATATTTCCTCGAAATATTTATGAAGGGGTTTTTATTATAAATTTATTTCAACAATTTATGGTAATTTATTTTTCTATCCTTTATTAATGATTTAATGATTTAATTTAGAAATTCGTGAGGAAAGATTTAATTTCGTTGTATTTGATATGTTTTATAAGCTTATAACCGTAGTAGCAGAATAAATTATATTAAATTATATTCACTATAAAATAGTGATGAATAGGGTTATATTCAGTAATAAAAGCGTCTGAGAATTGCAATGAGAGGTTAATTTCAAGTATAGAACTCAACTTCAGCTATTTGAAACGATGTATTTCAGTGCTTTTTCTGCGATCACTGATTATTACCGCTCTTTCAGCATGTATATCTAATACTCCATTCATCTGCTTTAGATTAAAAACTGATGCGTTTTTTGCTTTAGATCAAAAACAGACCCATTTTTGTTTTAGATGAAGAACTGGCTTATTTTTTTTTTGCTTTAGACCCCAGGAAATGACCCATTTAACTGCTTAGGTAAAGAAATGATCTATTTATCTATGGCAAATCGAAAACTGACCTTGATATCACACCATGTTTTTGGTGTTTTAATTACATGACTGTTGTGCTATAGAACAAGCAGTGAATTTTTGCAGTAAATTAAGTATACCTTCACGTGTGGCTATGAAAAGGCATTCTCCATCTTCTGATAACAAACCTCTCGATTTATCGCTTCATATTAAAGAGAAACGATGCGCAATTACAACAAAGCACGAATCTTCATCAACGGTTCGAGTAGAAATTCATCTATATTTGCAGAAAAAATAATATTTATTGCAATAGTAAGGTGAAAGTATAATTTGGTAATAAAAGATAATTTTATGGAACATAGATCTAATATTTTTGAAGACTATTAGAAAAGAACGAGATTTGTGCAATGCTTGTCTAAAGATTAGTTTTTGACTGAAAGAAAAAATGTAGAAGAAATAAATTGAATAAATAATTCAGGCTAAAAAAGATTAAGACACTATCGATATCGATCATTATTATGCAATGCTTAAAAATATATGAAAAAAAAATGAAAATTTTTCTTATCGCTTAAAACTTTCATCTTCACTGTAAAAATATGAGAATATTCTAGCAATTATCAAAAACAACTGATAAGTTTAACAATGATAACTCTAATGATAATCTATAGATTATCAATAATTAAAGGAAATTTATTTTGAAGGAAAATTCCTCCAATGAGAGCGAGAAACGTTATCGATGTCAATGTGGCGTTTCATTCAATAGTGAAACAACATTACAAGGACATCGTAAATATTATTGCAATAGTGTTGCAAATCACGCTGAAATCATTCGCGAACAGCAGAAAAAGGTAAGGTCTGCAAGGTGCGTCATTTTTGAGTTTAAGTTCTTATTTTAAGTGATCGAAACCTGAAGTGAAAATTCTCGTTACTCGAAATGTTTCATAGCGATTTTTTGAGTGTTCACATATATCATTGTGAATTTTATTCCCTCTGTACTTAAAACATTCCTTATGTTTGATATGTTATTAGTAATAATCTTTAAGTATCTAAAAGTTCTCAAATAATTTTGCGTCGATTTTTGAAGTAGTTTCAATATTTCATAAAATATTTTGTATAAACAAAATTATTTATAAATTTATAGATTATGTGTAAGTGAATTATTTGCATATTATAGGATATAAATATTTATGCATAATGAATACCAGAGAAAATCTCGACTATTGATTCAAGATAACTTGTAAATGATTTTAGACGGTGATCAAATGTCAGCAATGTGGGTTTCAACCGGCTAGTGCGAATCAACTCGCACAACATATTCGTGCTATTCATTCGACAATACGAACATACGTATGTCAACTATGTGGATATAAAGGCTACTCACAACGAGGTATTCGCTCTCACTTAAGGTAAAAAAAAACAACCAGTTTGTACTCTCATACTTTTTTCTAATGCATTCCTTTATATTTTTAGGATAAGAGCACCATACGAGATCGTCTGATGAGGAAATATTGATGATATGCTAATATAGACGGGTAATATTGATGATAAACTTGCGAAAGAAAATTTAGTCATTTTGAAGGAGGAATTCCTATTTGTTGACTTGAATGGAAAGAAAATTGATGCAATGGAAGCACTATAATATCCAACAAAGCGAAGCTTTTATAGAAAATTGAAACAAATGAAAAATAGGGCAATGATTGTCTCTTTTGATGGATAAAAGACTTAAGAAGCAAGTGAAGACGAATTATATGATGGATTAAATGCTTTTAATGAATCGTTTCCAAGCGATATCAAATCTTCTTGAAATTTTTGAAAGGTTTTATTATTTCTCATCAATGAAAAAAAAAGAGTATTTTTCAATACTTGAGACATTTTCCGATGTGTTAATAGTTTCGTTCCGTGAAAACCTTAATTGCAGAACACATTCTGAATATTCAAATAATCATGGTGATGAGCTCATAAAAAGGCACGTTTTCGTTATAACAACCGATGCGACAAAATTCGAATGTGTCAAATGTGGACTGAATTTTGCGACGAAGCATCTTATGAAGGATCATATTTGTGATCGTACTCTTAAGCGTGATTTAAGTACATGAAGAACGTCTTTGCTGAACTTTGAGATGCTTCGAAATGCCATTTTATATTACTATGGGTACTTTTTATTCTCAAGAGTGGAGTATATAATTGAAGAATTTGAATATCTATTCGATATTATTTGTGGAATTCGATTTATATCAATCTAAACGTCATTTTCTCTCGTATATTATCAATGGCAGCATAGATAAAATATAAACAGTATTTTGCTATTTTGGTATATTTATAGAGAAAATTAGTTTCAAATTCGATGCAATAGTGATGAATAAAATGAACAATACTTGATGCGCTATGCTAATGCAAAGTACTCATGAAAAAAGAGAAAAATTATCCGATTTTTTTTTAAATCAACACCTATCAAAATTACTCATAACAACAAATATGTTAGATTATTCAGTATATCAAGAAGCAATTTGATGTAAATGATGAAACTTCATACAAACAATTGTCATTGTTTAGAGAGCGCTAATGAATAACACACAAGAAAGGGGATACTCTTTATTGAATTAATAGTCGTCCTCTATTATGCCTCGCTCTAGCTAACGTTACGCTAATAAATAATAATAGTCGTCAATGCATCTATCTGTTTGTTATTTTTACTTCCTAGGATCAGGCTCTTATCTCGTTTTACAACGCATAATATTGAAATTAACTTTACTACGATATGTGTTTATTTTCTCGTTAATATCGATGAGTGTGAACGAGATCAATGAAGATCAATAAATGAGCAATATTTTGAAAAGCATATTTCAACTGTTACAAATATTACCTTCACTTGAAGTAATACTTGAAAGATATAAGCTGCAAGTTCGATGTGAAGATAATGATAAAAATCTATGCAACTAAAAATGGCCACGATTTATCCCCACCCTTGCAAATATGCATCGCACAGAACGGAAAATTACTGGTGCAAATAAAAAGAAAAATAAAAAGAAAAAAGAAGAAAAAGCATTCATTTTGCAATAAAATTTAGCAAATATTTTTTCACGTGACTATATTTTTCGAAATTAAAAGCTTTCGAGGATAAAATTTTTAAAATACGACAAAATATTGCCCGCTGTTTTATGTTGAAGTGTTTTTTTTTTTGCAATAGAAATAATACTTAAGTTATTTCTTAATCATAATGAATTTAACGATTGCAATATATTTTCGAAATTGCAATCATTCCTCTAAAATGCACCCAAAGAATTTCCTGAAAATATATTCATTTAAAAGTATTTCAAAGAAAAATTCTCGATTCAATTCTCGACATTCCACGCTTATTCACTACAAAAACGTACAGCAAAAGACTTTTCGCCTCTAGAGATGTTCTTGAAGTAATTGGCAAAATGAAAGCTGGGTAGGAAATGAACCGAAGGTATTCAGGCAACAGAAGGTAAACGAAGGTAGATGAGCTGACAATAATGTACTGAAACAAATAACAGATTTATCGGGATAAATTTGAATATCTAATGGTTAAATTAGTCTAAATACGTCTATCGTTTCAAGCCGTACCATGCGAAGCATAATAGTAATATTTGGAACCTGAATTAAATACTTTCTTTAGGTTAACAATGAAGTTAATAGTATAAGAGGGAAAAGTTAAATAATAAAATTACTTCGCTAATTGCTCATCTGATCGCTTATCTCTATCACTCATATCATTGCTGATAAGCAAATATTAAATAATCAACTTATCAACACTGATAAATAATAAACTTATCTTTTCTGCCCACCTAACAGGGATATTCTATTTTGCATATTTAATAACGTAAAGAATTAGAGCTCAATTTCGACTGTTGTTAGCTTCCACCTAGATTAGCGTAAGCCATGTTCGCCAATATGCATGATGCTTCGCAACATTTCGCCTGCTATGCTTGCATATATGATGAATTGCCTTCGTCTATAGAAGAAACAGCCGTTCCCTTATCTCTTACGTGAACCGACATATTTTATTATTTCTTTTTTTGATGGCTTCCGACTTGCCATACTTGCGAATTGATGACACTGCTTTGAGAATTTGAATAAACAAATAACACATTTATCGAGATAAATTTGAATGCCTAATGGTTAGTTAGTCTAAATACGTCTAAAAAAAATGAATTAGCGCTCTCAAAATGGAAATAAGGTTAAATGCAAACACTATCAGCATAATATTCGTTTAAAGCACAATTCATTAATCGGTCTTATCATAGGGAATTTCATATAAATAACGAATAATAATGAATCGCATTACTACCACATTAAGGGTATAGCATCAATACTGTATAAAGCATACAGTATTACTACTTCAAGCATTGCCCGTTATGTTCTGCGTCTTTTTTTTTTTTCTTCAGAACATTTTTCAGCACAGCATAAACGAGTGCTTCGTTATGGAATTCAATTTAAAAATAACATCTCTTTTTTAAATAAAAATATAACATCTTATGGAGTCTAAATTCTCTCTCTCTCTCTCTCCCCCCCCCCCCCCCCCCCTCTCTTTTTCTCCGCGTTTCTGTAAAAGAGACTTAACAACAACCACAGCTGTGCTGCAATGTTCTGATTGGAAGCATAGAATAGATCATGATAGAGCATAGAGCAGCTCTGCATATATGAAATCAGGAATTTGATATGCATTACGATTTTGCTTTGATCATCTAAAGACTGAAATTATTAAATTATCATATTTTTAGTATAATAATGTATAATACTTCATTGATATATATTATACCTTGAAGATAATTGAAACCTCACGCAAGAGTAAACTAAACATAACCAACAGTTTTAACTGATAAAAGAGAGATTATAGAAGAAAACGTTTACAACATGAAGTAGGCAAGGCATTACATTCATCCTTTTTTTTTTTTTCAACAAATCAGTTTTCATAGTTTGGAATGTGCTCTCGTCATAGGTGTTCTCGTCATAGGCATTGATATCCAGAGTACTCAGCTTTATTACATCCTGACGTCACCGCCGACAATTTCAGAGAAACTAGACGGTCATCGTTATGTCTGAACGATGTTCAGAGCGAAATACTCTGGCGATACGTTCTACATCTTTTTTTTTTTCTTCAAAACATTTTTCAGCACACTTAAACGAATATTTCATTATAGAGTTCAAATCAAACATAACATCGTCTAAACTCCCTCTCTCCCTCTTTTTTACGCGATTCTGTAAAAAAGAGTGAGCAGCAATCGCAGCTAGAGGTCTTCAGAGGCTCTTAGCATGTACCATCCAGCTTGCAAGAAGAGAACCCTAAAAATAGAGAGTACTAGTGAGCTAGCAGAAAATCTTAGCAGCCTTCATTCGTGGGCAAGCGTACGTGCACGCCAGAAAAACGTTTCCAGATTCATTTGTGGATTACGCTGGAGGCTAGAGAAAACAAAACAGTATGGCGAGAGAAAAGTGAAGCCAGAAGAGATCAAGGCTAAGATCGAGCTCGAGTATGAGGGAGCAAGAGACGGCAGAAGGATATACGAGGGGGCGGTTAGGAATGCTCAAGTGCCAACGGCCTGCTTACCAACGCCACCTGACGATCCGTACAGCAGCTATATTCATAGTGTAAACTGGCTGGCCTCAGTGCCTAGGAGCTGCTCGCTTTGTGTGTGTCGACTCGTTCTCCTTTAGCACTCGCTCTCATCGACCGTCATGCCTTCACAGCCTGGTTAGTCTCGTTGCCCTTTTACATCACCAACTTTGTTTTTAAAGATTGAATATCCCAAGTTTGGTGTCTATAATAAAGCATTCTCCTGTACTTTGCGATAAGTTTCTTAGTAATGAAATTGCCTGTCATCTCAGGCAGAACAGTCGCCTCACAAGCGTCCCATTGCTACACGCGAAACAGCCTTTTTGATTGTTCCAAAAACTGAATCTTGCTCGCATACTACGAAGGTAGAGGTAATGGAACTACTTATTTGTAATGAAAAATATATCGTTGTTAGGAGATTAACAGGGAATTCAATACCACTTTTTTATATAGTCATCTTATTCAAAGGATCGTGTAACATAGAAATCTTAAGGTCTGTCTCATATTAATAGAAAAAAAAATAAAAGTTTCTTCTCGCATTATCAGCCATTAATAAGTAAAGAATCAATTCTGCTAATGATCAATTATCAGCCATTAATAATCAATGTAAGGCAATAACAAAGCGATTCTGCTTTGTTATTGCCTTAAATTGCATTTTAACGAAAAGTAAACATCGTACTAATCTGTAATTTTATGAATTACATGAATTTCTTTTTCATAATCAAATACATTTAAATACTCTTTAACGAAATAACAAATATTCACCTTTCACAAGAATGGCCTACTATGTATTCATTATCCTTGCGTGTGTTCATCAGCTAAACATGAACAATTGTTTCCTAATACTCACTGTTTAGTCTTGAATTTCGTTTTCTCCCACTTTAAAATAGCATATATGTTACCTAAACTCCTGCAAGGCGATAAGCATGGGATGATAAGCATATCAAATGTCTTATCCAGAATGTCTTATCCAGATAGTTCTATTATTTTTTTAAAGATCAACGCTGATGAGAAAATTGTTTGTCGCCGCTGAGATCACTGAAGTGATTAGCCATTGATAAACGACTGGATTAAGAGTTCCTGAAGTTATCGACAAATAGAAGTATTAGTGACCGATTGGAGAGATCGTTATGCCGACTGTTTCATAAGCCTTAGTTGAAAACAGCCTTTTTTTAACAAAAAAAGACGCCCCTCAAAGATCTACAAAGAAGGCTGAAAAAATTGCAACTCACCAATACCGCAGTTTTGTTGGAGAAGAAGACATTGCATTACAAGCCAGTCACCTTTACAACGACTGAAGCCTTATAGAATACTGAGTAAAACTATATGGAGTACAGGACAAATGTAGTGGAGTTGTCTTATTTTTATGCACAACTATATGCGTTTGGTACTTACTTTAGGATTAGATTTCCAGTGATGAGTGAATGCGTTTATTCGACGTCTATGTTTTTCACTGCAGCTAGCCGGCATCACTCAGCACTCTTTCATGCATTCTATGTCATTCTCGCCCCCCCCCCCCCCCCCCCCCCCCCCATCCGTCTACACACAGCCATAACCTGATTTTTCACATTATGGAGATGACAGAAAGAAACTGAAAACGGATGATAGAGGAGGAAGTGAGATGACATTAGTTCTGTACAATCTGCCCACATGACCGACCGGTACTTAGGTAGAAACAGAGAGACATATATGTAGACATATATGTACATATGCCTAGACACACTTAGCAAAACAAAATTCAAAAATGCGTATCAATATTTGAATGAGCACTAGCAACCTTTCACTTGATGCACGATAGTTTTGCGTTACTAGTCGCTCTTTAAGTGCAAAAGCTTTTTAGTTGAAAATGTTTTTTTTTTACGTCAGCGTAAAAATTTCACAAAACTTTACATAAATATTATTATTGTTTTGTTAGTGGGAAATATTTTTGCATTACTATACTAAAAACCTTTCATTCATAGATGCTGTAGTGATGAACATTGAAAAATTCAATTCTATAATTTTAGAAAAAATGAATGAGTTTTTTTTGCTCATCGTGAATGCTTTGTTCGTTTCTCTGATGCTTCTAGCAGATATTCTTGTAGAAATTTTTGTGGATTTTTGGACAATTTTTGCCGTTTCATGGACAATTTTATGGGTAATTTTGGCAAAATTAGCTTTCTCGTTATAATATGCATACTGGGATGCCAACATATAAATACCAAGATGACAACGTGTGAATAAAATGGAAAAAATATGAATTTTAAGAAAAACGAATTACTGAGTTGACAAAAGAGAAAAATTTCATTACTGAATTTTAAAAAAAATATGAATCTTTCAATTTCCGTTTCTTAATAGAAGAAGTATATAATGGGCTATATATAGGTATCAATCTTAAATCAGGTATAAAATGTCTTAGGTGCCTTAATTAATGTGTTATATGACCTGTTGCGCCATTCGTTGGCATTTGTTATAAGCCAGATGACGGACTTTAGGGCATTCTGAACAAGCAAGTAAAACGATCGGTTTATAGCTAAAAAGTGGTTCCTAATTTAGCCCAAAATATACGAATCTTTAAAAGATATTGAAAGGAAATAATATGGCGCGGAAAATAATGCAAATGTCTTTGTCCAAATTTTTTTAAAATTACTGATCTATACAGATTTTTTCCAATTATCTTAGAAAAAATGGGCCAGAGCTTCCAGCAGCATTTGTAAAAACGCTAAGAGGGAAAAGAATAAGTTTTCGGTTGTGTTACAGAATCGAACCTAATTGTGTAAGCATTAAAATTGCACTATCCTAGTGCCAGAAGTGCTTCTATAATTTATCACTTGGCGGCCATTTATAAACTTCTCCCTTTCTAGATAATAAGCTTGGTCTTGACTGGAAAATATTTGGTAGGATCGTATCGCCGATGATTTTTGGGCATAGCTGTGACATGCAAATTATCCCTTTTAATTATTTGCACTCATTTCACGCGATCACTGATGATTTGTGCAATCATTTATTATCACTTATAATTATTGGCGCTTTACGCAATGACAGCGCGTTCGGTTGTCCTAAAGACTGAGAAAACATTGCAACAGAAAATGCAACTAGATATGAAATGCTAGTTGCTTATCAATGTTTATCAACCCGGTGCTATTCTTTGCTTGGACCAAAGAAAAATCTACCAATGTAGTCCAATATCAGACATATCCATCGTTTGTCTCATTAAAATCACTATACTTTATAGCAAAGAAGGTTTCATTCTTTTTAGAACTTCAAAAAACCCTCTTAGAACAGAGCAATAATTTACATTTTCAACGAGGCATTTGGACCGTATCGTCGATGACTTTTGAGCATAGCTGTGATATGCAAATTATCCCTTTTAATTAATTGCAGTACTATTTCATAATTCAGGGACGTGAAATAAACTTTCACTTTGATAATTTCAAGGAAACATTAAGTGTGGTATTACTATTTCATACCTCATTTTTTTCAGTTGAAAAGCCGTCCAACTTAGATATATATTCTAAACGGAACCGAAAAGTTTGAAGCAATTATATTTTAGATAGAAGAGAATCGTTTGAAGAGTTCTTTCTCAGAAATTACCTCTCCATGATTTCTATCGCTTGTCCTTTCACATTTAATAAATATTAACTGTCAGATACGTTTTTCGAGTAATTATGAAACTCTCGAAGTGGTATAAGTATTCTTTCTTTTAAATTCGGAGAGAGGGGGTGGTCAAGTGAATTCGCGATGAGGGTGAGATATTCGGAGGGAGGGTAAGCGATTCATCCATTTTTTTTTTTTTGTCGTGGAATTCGGCAGTTTGATGAATATGTTAACTGACGGCTGCATTTGATAGCATAAAGACTATAATGAATTCAGACAATTAGAGCACATCACGATAATGTTTTTTCCGTTTAATGAAAATTGCAATCATTTGAATACTTCAGAAGTAGTAACGCATACTTAATCTCACAGCCAGTATTCATATTGTTGGCTATTCGACTCATGAACGCTACTATTTTGTGAAAGGTGGTGAAATATTTCAGGTGACCTAAAATAGATTCATCTCATAAGAGAGGGTATTGGAATATTTCAAATTAGTGGGAGTATTTATCGTTGACGTCTTAATATAGCTTCTCGACTGCAATTTGCAATCGCTAACAAATACAATTAAGGATACGTTTCATAGATTGATCAATCGTTGATTGATTGATTGATTTAGAAGCCTTTTGTGCATTGATCACTTGGCATGATAGCTAATACATTTATAGTTAAGCACTTACCTAATTATGCACTAAATTTCACTTAATTGAGACAAATAGATTAGGATATTTGCTCTTACACTTTGAAACGTATAAGGATGAAACGCTGGTAAGATTTGAGTGATAATGAAGTGAAACTATGAGAATAAATCTTGTAGAGCTCAAGGAAATCTTCAACCTCTATGACGAAGAGTTGGATGGGAAAATCGATGGCACGCAAATCGGAGATGTTGTCCGTGCGGCTGGGCTAAAACCAACGAACGCAATGGTGGTCAAAGCTAGTGGTCATGAATATAAACGAAAAGGTGAAAAGCGTATCACATTCGAAGAATGGCTCCCGATCTACGAACAACTTAGCAAAGAGAAGGTAGTATTTACCGATATGAGCATGATACTTAGCTTTAGTACAATAAATTAAAAAATTGACGGCTTCTTTTGCGAAGGTAGTTGAAGCAGATATAATATATGCCAAAATAGTTCACTATAACATCGGACTATAAATACACACCACATGGTTCGACTATTGTCTCTAAATGATTTTCTTCACTGAACCTAATCTGATGATTGCTGGTGATTCCTCCTTTTTGGCAAATACTTCGACCTTTCCCACCAGTTTATGAAAATGTCAAGGAGATTGAAATATTAGGCAAACGAAGAACTCAGGATTAATGGAGTTCGGGTTCGAAAAGCAAAAAAAAAGCAACTAACGAAGTAATTTTGTAAGCGATGGCGGCGATAACTGTTCGGTTATTCATGTTGGCTAATAATGAAGATAATCTGCAACCTATCCTCAAGATTCAAAGCTTTCGTGCTAAGATTCATTATTTGTTATAAGTCATTACGATCGTTGTTCAGCTCATAATTCGAGTTTATGGCTTCAAAATTATTTTTAGGAATTTAGTGACGGATTTCATTAATGAAATTCAAAGCACCCGCTATTTCAAGGTTTTTTTTTTTGAATGATAGAACCAAGATTACAAAAATCTGACTTCACAAAATCTGCATAGTTTGCGATTTGCGCTCAGTAGCATAAATCAATATGAGATGTTAGGATATCTGATCGGCGGAACATCTTCGAATTGATTGGTAGGTGAGGAAAATGATCAGATGGCGGAGGCGTTTAGCGTTATCCGCAATACAACGATGTGGGAAAAAATTGTTTGCTCTGAGTATTCGAGGAAAAATGCATTGATGAAGCGTAGGCAGTACGGTCGTTGGGATGCATATATCCCACTCTATTAGTGTAAAGTTGAGTCGGTTGTTGAATAAGTGCTTCAAAGAAAAGCAACAAATGAGTTGTGCCCGATCACGCTCACTGTTTTTCACGTCACATAATCAGCTTTCGTTCACTAAATGCTACACCTATCGCATCTTAGATTCCTCTTTGATTAACTTTCACTCATCATAAACAATAAATAATTGGATCATGTTTGCAGTCTTAATAAATACCTGAACAACTTTTGTTGTAACTGTAGAGATGAAGCAATAATCCTGAGTAATTACACTTAGCTGATTTATAAGATTCGATTTGCATCCTCTCCAGGTGAAGGCAATTTTTTTTTAAAAGTTGAACAATAT
The DNA here is from genome assembly GCA_013433145.1 of Ascaris suum. NCBI lineage: Eukaryota > Metazoa > Nematoda > Chromadorea > Rhabditida > Ascarididae > Ascaris > Ascaris suum. Next base: position 738,338 of record CM024181.1, read on the forward strand.
TCATGTTCATATCATTTCTACGAAGCGAAAAACGAAGAATATTTGATTAGATAGAAATTGATTATTGCAATGGGAAATGAGTTCCAAAAATTTTAAATCTTCCGATACATAAGAATCTAATTATTGGCATCGAGTAAACTTTCAAGTTACTTTGCAGAAAATAGATTACATGGATTGTCGGATCGAAATTTATTCGGCATTGTGGAGTTCAATTATTCAAAATACAATAAATTCAATGAAGAAAATAGTTCACTCTATTGTTTTGAAAAGATTCTCTTGTTATTTTCAACGTTCTTTCTTCTCTTCGAGAGATATTCTCGAAAATAGGCACTCTCAAAAAAACTCGATAGGTAGTGGTTTGCAATTTTGAGGTAGTTGATGAATAAAGGAATTCGACAGATCACAATTTCTCTTTCTTTTTCTAGCTCTTTCAAGGATTTCAACCCAAATCAAAACTTCTCGATTAGAAGTTGAAGCAATTATTGGCAAAATTTGTACTCAGTTACACCGCCTTGACTGAAGTCAACGAAAGGTCTCGAAGGTTCTTGAAACGTGGAAAAGCGGCGAGCATTAAATATAACTTAGATGAAATTCAACAAGGAACTTAAATTCTAAAGAAAATTGAGTTACTAATGAGGCGGTAAGGTTTGCTTGTCTCCTGTGAATTTCTTGTGAATTTTTCAGGAACAGGGAACCTTCCACGATTTTATGGAAGGATTGAAGGTATTCGACAAAGAAGAGTGCGGAAAGGTTAGTCAGTTATTCGCATTTCCTCCCTCACTGAATGCTCTATATAAGCTAATTGTTTCCCGAAAATTTTGAGTAATGAACAGGACGTTCGCTGTTAAAAGTAATACCGTCTGATAACCTCTACAAGAAGTTGAAATTTTTAGCCTCCACAAGAGATTTGATTGAGGACGAAAATTGAATCGACTCAATTTCTTACCTTAGCTCAGCTTTATTTTTCACCTTAATGTCCTAAAATGCATTAATCTTTTACAATTAATACAGCAAGCAAGATAGGAGGAAATAAATGGAAACGAGAATTGCGTGGCTGGTAGCTTCTGCGAAGGACTATGATAACCGCGCCACTTATCCGTTCACTATCTTCCATTTGCGCTTTATCCACTATTATTACTGCGACCCCGGGGGCTCTTTATTGTATCAAATATAACTAATATTGGTTTAGGCATATTCCTGAAAGGATATCGTGGTACCTGGTGGACGTCAGCTATAATCCTCTTACTGGTTGAAGTATGGTATCGAGAACTTGAAAATAGAAGCACATTCCTCCAAATTATTCACTGCAGTTCTACTACGACAAGACCTAAAACTATAGAACTTCAATTCATTGGACTAAAAGTTTAAAGCCACCTAAATGTTATTGAAAAGATGAATTTCAGATCATGGCAGCAGAGTTGAGGCACATCTTGCTTGCTCTGGGAGAGCGATTGAGCAAGGATGAGGTTGACGAAATTATGAAAGGAGTTGAAGATGCAGAAGGCATGGTCAACTATGAAGGTTATTTTTACTCATTATCCTAAACAAACCTATTTCTTCTTTACGGTAAATGTCGACTTTTTAGAACATCTAAGAATTAGTTCACCTCTGAAACGTGGTGGAAATTTTCCACTCTATTTATTATCGATCTTTTGCAAATTTTTGTAGAAATTCATTTAATAGATACGGTTTTTTTTTGGTTTTTTTGCCTTTGTTTTTTTTTACCAGCCTTTATTTCTAGAATGGTTCATGCATTGGTCAACTACAGCAGAAAATATTTTGATGCACTAGATGATTTCAATTACTTATTACATTTCATTGTATAATGTCCACCTTTTCCATAACATCCCCCTTTCAAGTATTTATCTCTCTTGCTCCACTAAAACATTCACATATATTAATTTCGTCATTGAAAATCAAATATATCTTTCATTCTATATATTCGTCTGCTACAATGTGCAATAGGAGTAAGAAAATAGTATTCAGGAGGTTTGCTGTAATGATGCTGTATTATTTAACGTTAGCCTAGTGCAATAGCATTTTACAAAAGAATGAAAGCTTCACTTCAGCCTTTCAATGCAATTGCAGATCCAAGGTATATATTAAGGTATGTTTTTTTCTAGCGTTCATCAAGAAGGTTCTCGCTGGGCCGTTCCCTGATGAATAAACGCAAACGATGGATATTGTTTGACATTCTGCTCATCACTGCGTTCTCTCTCTCTCTCCTTCTTTCTCTCTCTTTCTATAAAAATGTTCGTTTTACATCTATACAAAAGAAAGCATTGTATAAAGATCGACTGAAGAGTATGGCATTTCATTGGCAAAGAACGGCTTCATTCCCTCAAAAATGGCTCATTGAAAATATTTCTAAATAGTGCAAAGGAAATAGGACGCTTTGAAGTGATAATTTGTTAGGGTACAATTTAAAAATAAGACGAAATTTCGTTTAGTCATCCAATTTGGTCAAGCGTTTTTGCTATATATTGCAACAAATCATTGGCTTATATATGTGCTATCTATAAATTTTTACTTATATACAACAAAAAAAGCCACTCTCAACTGCACTGAACAATTCAGCGGACACTCGAAAAAAAAACGGCCACTAATTTACATTGTCCACTTTTCGTTTCTATACTTTCTCCGTACTTGAATAATTTAGCCATTTACGCAATAATCATTCATCGTATAATAACCACAGAAGAGAGTTATTTACAACGACGATTAAAATTTGCCATCGAAATGCGCTATATAAATGCCGCTATTTCTTAAATTCGATCTATATAAGTGGCATTCGAACGATTCAACAAAATATGATCGCCATCAATCATCGACTCTTCGGCAAAAAAAATCCGCGTCATCTTCGTTTATTGTCAAACATATTATTATTGTCGTCACATATATCAATATTCATAAAATCGAATGCTCCTCACATGAAACGTTAATAAAAATTTTTTCACGACTATTTTTTTCTTCACTCTACTTAAAGATTTAGTGATATTTGATTTAGGAAGTATAAGAAAATCATCCCTCTTTTTTACCACTTTATCATAAAATCTTTTTTTTTTTTTAATTTAAACCACTCGTTAAATTGATGGGATGTTTCGCTGCGCTAATTTGCATGCTAGTTATCGTTTCTTTCTTTCAATTTGCCCCATTTTAGTGAGAATGAAAGACAGCAATCATTGAAACCATTTGGACAAAGAGTTTCGATTCATATTTTACGATATTGGCACTTCAGAACAACGTACGTAAATTTTCAGCAAGGCGAATGCATGAAATTTTCTTTCGAGTTTCCAGAAAGACGAGTTGCTGAATATGTGGGTTATTTTTCGCAAAAAAAAAAAACTTCCGATATTAGAATCAGCGAACGTACTATGAGAATATGGCAAGTAATATTGATATAATATATTTTATCGTATAAAGTCGTATATTAGTGAGGAATACAACGCAGTTGTCTCTGATGCAAACTTTTTTAGCACACCGCTGATCCCCATCCTGTCATCTCCCCCTCTCTCCGCCTTCCTTCCTTCTAAAAAAGACGTTTCTACTTAGATAAGAACCCCATCTGTTTTTTATTGCAAACTCTGCATTTAATTTAGAAAGGGGTGAATGAGCTGCGCTGCAGCGGTTCAAGCAGATGATACAGGTGACCGAACCGATCGCCTTGATATCTTTGTCGATCATGCGTTGCAAATCGATGAAAGCATGATATTTATGATGATCGAGATGCACTTGAGGTGGCTTATGATTTCCTTGCCGTCCGCGGTGGACAGGGACAATAAGTCGCATCTTCCCCGGGACGCCCTGGTTGACCGGTTGGACCTGGGAAGCCAACATTTCCGTCTGGTCCTGGTTCACCTTGAGGGCCTGCTGGCCCTGGTGGTCCCACGAGACCTGGATTGCCATCTGCTCCAGCAGGACCTGGAGGACCTTGCGGTCCCATGGGTCCTCTTTGCCCAGGCGGGCCTGCATCTCCACGCCCTCCGACAAAACCATTCCTTCCTCGGAAGCCCTTTGGACCCGGCTTACCAGTGGCGCCCGTCTCCCCTGAAAAACAGATAGATAAATAAATAAAAACACGAGGGTAGATGACGTTCTCTGAATTCGTTCAGCTTCTAAAACTTGAATAAACCAACTGTTTTTGAAGAGAGAGTTCTATGTATTATTAAATATTTCCACAAGAAAAACCCGTACGAATGAGTTGACGAGCAGTCAACGGAAATTTTCATTGAGTTCGTTTATTAATGCTTACCTGGTGGGCCACGTGGTCCAACTGGTCCTTGTAAGCCCGGTTCTCCTCGCGGTCCACGTGGACCTGGTGGTCCACTTTCTCCGGTTTGTCCCATTGCGCCAGGTGGCCCTTAACGAGAGGTAATTATTTAAAGGATTAATTATTTATCGCTAGTGGGTATCTACATTCTGCCCCTAGCGGTGAGTGTTGTCGCAAATATTCGCGAAAGTGCAACGTTCAGTAACGATGCCGGTGCAGCTGGGGAGCCGGAAACACCATTCACAGAGAGCATCTTGACAGGCGTCAGTGCTGCAAATCACAACGCGTATATTGACTATCGTCAGATGCAAGCACCGTGAACCTCAGCTGAAACGCCATTCACAGCGAGCAACCATGACTAATACCAGATGCGCGGCTCATGGTGCCCTCAACTGTTCATGCTCCTCGTAAGCTTCTGCCGCTCACTCGATTCGCCCAATGCCCCACAGTGACGACGCATTGGGTTCGGCCTCTTATGTACTTCGCGAATCCTTTGTTTAACTCGTAGCTCATGTAACCGGTCAATTAATCTTCTTGCAAAGACGTTCATCTATTTGTGTTTGAAATGTCACTGAACCTACAGTATCTGTACTGCAGACTTTAGTGCTTGTTTGAGGTCCCAGGTTTCACTAATTCGCGTTTAACTGTTGCGTCGTATATAGTTTCACTGTTTACTCGAATACTGAGGTTTAAATACTCAACTTTGAGCTCCGACGGGTGGCGAACCTGCAGTACCAAGACATCAAACTTGGGATGCAAAACGGTGACCGACCCGAAAAAAAGGCACAAGTGGACAAGCCCGCGATCAAGGCCAGTTTAAGACTTTCGACATCTCGAGTTTCCTAAAACGCTTTCTTTTGCGTGACAAAGCTGTACGAGCTCAAATTCCCGATTATCACAGTGTTCCGTTTAAACGACGAACTTGTATTGCGAAGCTGCTGTGTTGTAAAGTTCATCTTTATCCGTGTTTATTTGTGTATAAATATTACCACTACTGCATCGTCGCCTATACAGCCGCAAATGCAAACAATCATTTAGCTCTCGCTGTTCGCTATGGTGTCCATCCACTCAGTCGAAGTGAAAGCAGGCTATGCTATTTCCCAAAAGATACATGGCCCACTATCTTTCCTATCTTCAATGCCACGCAAGTCTAATTTACATCGAAGAGTAATTCATCAATGCTGAGTTTAAAGAGTTGGATCAATTACGCATCAAATAGTTACCCGGAGGTCCTTGCGGTCCATTAGGACAAATTCGGCAGTTCGACTCAATATTGATTGCCACAGATGGATAATTCCCTGGAAGACCAGGAAGTCCAGGAGGGCCAGGCAATCCAGGGTCTCCATCAATTCCTGGTTGCCCAGGTGGACCAGTTGGACCAGGAGGGCATTGATTGTCCGCGTTGCAATCTAAAATTTTTAAAACCTGCTCCCATAGTCCATTTCCTCTGCCTGACGCAAAAAAAAAAACAAATGCTCGATGACATTTACATTAGCAAAGTTTTGGAATGCCTATTACTTTAAAAATTCAAATCATTTCCATAATTTTTTGAAGTCAATAGTTCAAAACTTGCTTAAAAGTCCATTGAACATGAAGATTTTCTTCAAATAAAAAGCGTCCAACTATAGAGAGTACGCTCAAAACATTTGCATAAAATGTGCATTGAAATATTTGTATAAAGTAGACGTCAAAATTAGAGTTACTTAAGGTCTAATCAAGATCAAGTTTTGTGTGAATACTTCAGACAGCATCAAATAATATTCGTAGCAAAAAACAAGAGTGCATTGCTATTGCTTAGATTATGATTGAAATGTAGAAAAGCGTTTCATTTCAAATAGGTAATTCTATGTGATTGTAGATGAAATGAAAAAAAAGAGAAAATCCATGTAAATATGGAAAAGCTAACTGCATTCGCCTGGATAGGATGTTTGTCTTTTTGGTCTGAAGAATGAAAATGCTTGATGTGTGGCGTCGATATTTCTTTTCACTTGTTTATAGATCTCATGTTGTAGTTCGTCGAATTGCAATTTATCCTAAATATTGCATTAAAAAATTTTCTCAACACGAAAAAAAAATCATTCTAATCACGCATTAACAATGAATCAACTGCTGAAATCTATGAGTAAAAAATTAACTAAAAATTTAACTTTCATTTTTTGTCGAATTCTTTTTTATTTAATAAAATTTGCAATAATTTTTCATCACAAAAATTTTTATTCTTTTCAATCGCTTAAATTTATTTGCCGAAATTGATAATAAATGAAATTTTTTTTTTGAAGATTTACCATCAAATTTTTCAATATTCCCTATTTAAAAGATCGCTAAAATCGAAGCAATTCAAAAATATTTCTCAATGCTTGGTCATGAAAGCTTTTTGAATCAAAGAGGACTCACTATTGCAAAGGAAAGGATATTCTATGACTGAAGGATAATAGTACCGTTCAGAAAATGATGAATATGACCATAAAATGACCACTAGATAATATAATATTCTACTAAAGGCATCTGATCTGAGGTTATTCAGTTTTGCATTAGTAATGACTCTTAACGAGCGCAATATATGTTATAATAATTTCCAGAATTGAGACATTCGTTTCCGCAGCGGTTGAACAGATTTTTCGGACGTTCTCAGCGGTTGCATGGTTTCAGTCTTCTCGTGCTTCACTTATTTACTACATCCACCCTCTGACCTTCTTTCCTTTCTCTTCGTCCATCATCACTCCTTCACCTTCGTTCACTCCATTTAATGAAAAAAAAATGTGAAGGTGATATAAGTTGCATATTTTAGTTCAATTTGGAGAAACGTTTAATCATTAAAAGCTTACCAGTTCGATATCACTGCGAATTTCGGAGATTTTATTATAGAGTGAGACGAGAAATACTGAACACAGCACTAACGACGAAAAACTGATGATAGCTGATACTTTGGCGGCTGCTCGTGCGAACATCCTTCAAATGGTGGGTATTGTGTGTGGACAGTTGGAGAGAACGACAATGAAACGAACTTTTATCGGTGCTGCTCAAAATCAAGAATTAAAGGCTAATCCGCATTCATTCCAACTTTCACTCAACTCAGTAATACCACTCCCTTCGAATAATGTCAACATTCATCGAAAATTGATTCTGCATGTTAGTCGAAGGTGTTATATATATATATATATATATATATATATATATATATATATATATATATATATACCTTCGACTAACATGCAGAATCAATTTTCGATGAATGTTGACATTATTCGAAGGGAGTGGTATTACTGAGTTGAGTGAAAGTTGGAATGAATGCGGATTAGCCTTTAATTATATATATCTATATCTATATCTATATCTATATCTATATATATATATATATATATATATATATATATATATATATATATATATATATATATATATATATATATATATATATATATATATATATATATATATATATATATATATATATATATATATATATATATAGAATCGATTATATATCTATGGAATCGATTATTACTATTATTCATTTTATCTCTATATATGGGAATGGAAAGAAAAAGAAATGATAAACCTTGCTCATGGAAACGTTGATGGTATGACGTCGAATATTTGGAGATATTCGCTTTTATAGTCGTCCATCTATTCGGTAATAATTTGAAGGATGTGGATTTTCAAAAAAAAGAGAGTCCGAAATAGAGGAACTGGTTCTGAGGTCCTATCTCATCAGCAACGACAAGTACAAATGCATCATGAGATTGGCATGAAATAAAAAAAAAAAACACGATCGCAACGAGCAATTGTGTGATTGTGTAGAAGAAAAATCTTTCTCGAAGACCGCGTAAACCATCAACAAAAAGAATTCATCAATTCAACATTTTCCTCATGAATTAAAAAAACGTTTCTAATGATTTGGTAGTTTTATGAATGCTATAGAATAGCAGTGAAGCGAGATATGTTTATATTTCATCCTCATGTTATATGTAACATTATTATTATTTGTTGTTATTATTTATTATTATTGTTATTGGTGTTGTCACTGTTATCATTTATTCTTATTATTATCGTTATTACTATTATAGCTACCACTGTTATTATGGATATTACAAACTATTACTGTCATTACCACTGTCAGTTTTACTGTTATTATTACTGCTGTTATTGTTGTGTCGATTTCAGTGAAATTATTGCAATGCATTTTTTCCATCCTTCCTGTAACTGATAGTGACCGAGAAGGAAAGGATTGTTGGATCTGGACCACTGTTGATCGGTCTAATTGAAAACAAAACTTGCAATGTTGTATGGTCCGCATGCTTAATTTCTGAGAACTGTCTTTGGGGGTAAATCACACATTCTAACAATCGTGTTGCGCAATTGTGCAAGTCCAGCATAGGTGGTTGAGAGATTACCGGACAATGTGGTTAGTATATGTGCTACGCCATCGGCGGTGAGATTTGAAGACGGGAAAAATGGCGACTCTGGGCGCTGTTCATTTCTACCGTTTAGTCATACTGGTGCCTAGAGAACTGCTTTATATTCTTATGGTTTACTGACTATAAAATCGGGTTTTTTATTTTTCATCCGTATAGTAACAAGGAGGTTGAACGAACTGCGTATATCATTACACCGAATGACTATTTGAAATGGTGTTGTATATTAGAAGATTGGTGGATAAGAAGGATTTGAATAATGCCGTTGAATAAGGTTTTACCGGAAGTACAATCTACATTTCAAATTTTTCCTTTCCTGGACACGTATATATCCTAGTCATTTGACTGCTCTACAAAGCAGTCACCGCTTGGTGAAATATCGCGTGAGAATCCTCTAGCCAGAAGGATCCTCGAACCGAAGAAGAGCCAGAAAATATGAAGAAGCGCTACTAATGAGAACAATTTCAACTTTTCCTTAAAGATTTTCTCAGCCGATCAAAGGAACGATACTGAGCACCGGTATTTGAATTTCTACCTGAGTATGGGATTTGATAGTTTGCGACAAGTGTGCCAAGATGGGAATATTTTTTTTTTCTTGTGTTGTTCAAAATTGTCATCTTCATTTCATAACAGATTTTTGCAGAAACTTTTTGTTTGTTTGAAGAAAATGCCCTATATGTTTTCGTAAAATAATTATGTCAAATGGAACTCTTACAAATACATAGTTGACGCTATGCATTACAATCAATTATTTTGGTCTGGCTTAGACTCACATAACAATTGGAAGTGACCATATTTCTTTTAGAAGTAACCTTGCATTAGTGTGCACTAGAAGTTGCTGAACTTAATTTAAAAATACTGGATACTTGAAGAGTTCGCGGTAGCCAAATAGGAACAGCATTTGCATAGCAACATAACATTTGTAGGTTCTTCTCCATCTCTTGACAAAGTTTTCGTTGATTATCATCTAGATGTAACTGTCGCCGTTCTACAATTTCATAAAAGCTTTGGTGTGTTGCCCATAACCTGGTCATTAGGAACTTTTTTCATTGTAGCTACCCGTATGGGATGTGAATTTAGATTTTTCGCTATTGTTAGCTATGTGGATAATTGCTATAATTTAGTTTAAAATTAGTGGTATTGACCATTTCCGGAGACCTTTTAATAGGGATAAAATACAGTAGTAGTGGAGTTGATTTGCTAATTTCCTTCTGGTTGATAAACGAAAAAGGAAAACACTTTTCACGAGTCGCAGATGCTCTCTTTAAAAAGTGCTAAATTCATCGCTAACTTTTTCTTGAATTTCAGTAAAACCTTTTTATATGCAATAAACTATTTTAAGTAAGGTTGGTGTTTATCAAAGATATCGATAATTCAACTTATTCTATTGCGTAATGATTTGTGGGAAACATATAGGAGGAAGAACTATGTGACGTGCTCTGCCATTTGGTTAATCTAGCTGAGGTGGGATTATATTGTAAACGATGTTAATTTCAGGTGTATTATTAAAGAATAAGGGAGTAAAGTTTCAGGTGTGTGTGTGTATTTGCTAAAATGTTGTGCTTTTCTATATGACAATCGTTGTTTGTTCACACATTTGGTGCGGTCGATATAAATGATTCGGACTGAAAATACATCATGGCAAACATCAAAATTTCTGCATCTGTGTGATTAATCTTACGATAAATCACCTGCTGAAGACGATAAATAAACATTTTTTACAAATGGTCGAGTTCTGCTAATGAAGGGGTTTGTTTAAGCATTTCATATGACATTCGGCCACTTCAATTTCTCAGTCACTTGAATCGCTTGTTTCACGACGATATACGCTCAGATAACGGAATGAATCTTAAATGGTTGATGTCTGTTGAAACTGCAGGGCAGAAGACATTGCAGTAACAGAAAATACGATAAATGTGTTGAGGCCTCTTGATTTGCTGGGATTATGAGGGTTGAAGGCCAGGCAAAATATATCTGCATTACGCTCGTTGCTATCCGTAAGCCAAAGGGCTAATGTGAAAAGATTGGTTAAATTATTTAAGGTGTTGCTAATTCTAGCTCATCTTATCCTACTCCCTCGACAGAGAACGTCAGCAATGAATCAATAGAGGCCTCTCCATCATCGACGTCTTCAATCTTACCCATTGTAGAAAATGCTAGGCAGAAGACACTGTAGAAATGGAAAATATGACAACTCAGTCGACGACAAGCCACAACCTGAGAAAGAATCCGGCATGAATCCATCCATTACTGCAACTACCATCCAACCTACTATAAAGGAGGCAAAGACTGCAGCTGAAGGTGTAAGACATCACGACATGGTTTTATCATGCAATGGTACTGCAGGAATTATTGCAAGAAGGAGAAGAGTTAGACAGATCGCAGGACTTAGTAGAAACCCACTACCATACAGCCCCTTCGATAACCATAACAAAAGCGTGCCACGCAACCAACAAAACATTTCCTTCATACGCTCTCCAGCCAGAAGCCATACAGACCGATTATGAGTGCAAACCAATGAACAACGCAATTATCGCGACGCCAATCAAAGAACAATGCAATATTTTTTTATATTCGGACAATAGTTGGCAGCTTATAGAAAGAGCGCTTAAACAGGTTTTCAGATAGTGCCGGATGAGCGGACCTTAATACCGCGAATCTTCGCAAAATTGCAAAGCTGACATGTAACATGATGCATCTTTAACCGGAAGCACTGTTCGTATTGCATTCAATGGCCATCAACAACAGTTGGAAGCGCCTTCGTAGTGTTTTCGAAGGTGAGCGCAGCGCTTACAATTCATCGAATTCCTTCAAGCGAGGGATCTTGTATTATTGAGCTATTGTTTATCCCATAGCTATATTTATATTCATCTTGTGCAAATATGCACCGTCAGAGTAACACCATCACGCACTGGAATGTCAAGAACAAACGGACTGTTTACCTGACAACTTCAAATGACTCAGTTGGCGAACGGGAAGGATGAAGTCGCACAAAAACTAACTAAAACTATATATTTCATTTCCTTGCATCTATATAGGTATTAAGACAAGATATCACATAAGATAAAATTTCTGTTTCAAATAATCGAGGATTTCATTTTCATAGTGAAACAAATCACAGAAAGATGAAAATATCTTCGTAGTAAAGAAAGCTCTAACGAGCAAAACTGTAACAAATGCCCCAAAAAGTGGAACCTCTTCAAAGAAACGAAATTATGCTAGAAAGCTATAACTTCTTGTGTTTTGGTTTAAATCCTAAACATCGACACATTGATAGGGCAGTAACACCAAACGCTTCACCGGCTTCATTCATTTCGTTTGACAAACGCTTTCCAGCTTCAATGTTTTTTCAGCGAGAATAGGAGAGCACGTTAATTAAATCACAACGGTTTGGAATGATTTAGAAAATTACGTTGATTTAGAAGATTTAGAAGTCGGTATCTGATTCGTCGACATATTTGCAACTTCATGAATACGCTGCTTTTCGCAGCCTCATTCATATCATGCGGTGTGTCCTTGTTGATTCCTTAGATATGTATCAACTCATAGAATCTAAAGCTCTACGAGTGCAGCATCATCGCATGTCTACCTTCCACTGTACGTTTTCCTTCTTCAGGAAGTTCATCCAGATCTGTTTTCAGGTTTGTTTCATCACCTCTATCTGCTTCATCCAACAATCCAGAAATGACCGAGTAATATGTTTTTCTCATATCTCAAAGGTCATTATGCCAGATTCGTAACGCCGGCATGTATGGTTAACAAAAAGTACAAAGCGGGACTCACTCCCATAAATTGACTGATGATTTTTAATACTTGCATTATATAAATCTTTCTAAGTAGTCTTGATTTATCAACAGATGTTATGTACGATTGGACGAAGGAATTCAACGAATTCATCCGCATTCGCAAACACAAATATACTTTTCGAAATGGGCTAATGCAACCATGAATTTCCATATTTTCCCATAAAACGTAAACATCCCTATGGAGCAATGCATAAAAATAAAATGTTTAAAACACCTCTATTAATAATATATGAAAAGTATAATGTAGACTGGAGGCTATCATCTATATTATCTAATGCAATATCGTAACCCAAATAACTTTGATTTAAGCAATTAGGTACCCAATAGTACACCGTCGAAGACGAGATTGTTTACCAAAACGTTCTTATCAACCTTATGGTCGACCTCACTTGTTTCGGCACAACGCCATTTGTACCATTTCCATCTTTATAATATCTAAACCCGAATGTGCTGAAAGATGAGAGAATGTGGAAATAAACAAAATGCTAGTGTTGCAATGCATAGAAACTTATTGTCTCATCAGGAGTTAATAAAAGTAACAAAAGTTTACGCTGTCCGTATGCTGCAAATATTTCATAAATAAGCCTTTTGCGAGTAAAAGATTGTCTCATCAACCGAACAAACGTGCAAATAAATAAAATGCGGCATTATAACATATTGCCTAGAGCACCTCTTCAGCCCATCAAAAAATCTTCCTTACACAACTCTCACCTTCCAACTCCAACCTCGCAGAGACGGCAAATATATAACAACGCCCCATCAGCCGACCCTAAAACATTTTCCAACCATCAGCAACAACGAAAACACAGCAAAGACGACATTTTAAAAAAATCTTGAAACGCTCACAGGCTAAAGTTCAGTAATTTAAAAAAAGCTTGCAGATGCCAGCGAAAAAATCGGTCCAATGGGTTCAATATTGTATGAGCAGAAGCGGTTCCTGTATTAATTCAGAAATCCACCTTGAGTATTCCACCAGTCGTTATAGTGCTGTTTTGCGAATGAGCGCTAAAAATATGCATTGATAGTCGTCGAATATTGCCACTAGCATTGCTTACAGAAATACCACGTTCAATGAACGACATCCCGTCCGATCTGTGAAGTTAGTGTTTGGATCGGAGACGACTTGGGAATCCCAGATGCTGTAAGCGAAATCTTTTAAAATCTATTTCACATTGATGGACTTTTCTCGAGTTTATTCGATGCTAGAGGCGGGAAATGATTCAATGTGATCACCGGGTGTGCACTTAGTGGTTGTGGCGATATTCACGTCGGTTTAATTACCCAAGTTTGAGGTAATTCCGTGTTTCAGCTCAGTGCCTCTATCGGCTCTGTGGCTTGAAAATCAATTTTGGAACGCTTTACCTTATGGTGAAGCAATCTTAATGAACGCGAGCTTAATATTGCCATTGACGTGCATTAAACCAGAATGCATATGAATAGGCGAAGAAAATAAATTGCGCGAGGACGGCGTTTGGGCGATATTGACGTTCTACTTTGAATTAACAGTGAAGTACGTTTTGTGGTATCAAATCAATGCCTATGAAGTAAGCATTCGATATGATTAGCCACATACCCTCTTAGCATTCCTAAGCTGGTATTGAGGGGTTTTTTAATGGATCGATCTTTAGTGCTACACAATTATAGGAGCTTTCTGCAGAGTGGTAGGCATTCTGTGAAAAGTTATGAAAACTTTCTAGAAAACAGGAGAAGTTGATTGCCACTTGTTTGTGGTCTATGAAGCTGTGAACTAAGGATTGCGAACACTCTCACTGCTTTGCAATAGTTCCTTGCAAGGCTTTAGTTAGTCGTGGTGCTAGATCTATTAGGATTGATTATGAAGGCTCAGGGGTTTTCTATAAGTCGGAGAAGTTAGAAGTCACCATTAAATCATCCATTATCCCTGACAGTATCAAAGCTCTGCGATATTGCGTTGAGTCAGGAGGCCGTAGGGCGCTTTCGAACCCAGGTATCTCTGCTTTGAGATCCATCGAGACCTCCGATTTGAAGTTGTCCGGACTAACAGTTGTATATCGCACTTCCTTTTGGTGTGCGGAAGAGGAATTAAAACGATGAAATTTCTTGACTCTCACTTCGATACGAGGAAAAAGGAGATGATTCCTTGACTCTGAGTCCTAGAGCGAATAGTCATCTCTCGGATTCAAATATGCAGGTAGACATGGGACTGACCGTCTAAAGCACTTTCCAAAGTCGTCCATTAATGCTTAATGCTGCTATTTTTGGCGATTTTCAATTACCCAGTTTCGGATCCTATGATATAGAAAAGTTTTGGACCATTTCCAGAATTTTGACATGACCAATCTTTCTTTTGCTTGTTAGTACGATATTTGACATCAAATGGGACTATAGTATTGCAGAATTGATCTTTGACCGTTGGTTTTGCGTAAATGAAGCTAAAAGCTGGGGGACGATGATAGGAGAATATTATAGAAAGTGTCAAGTTTGTTACCCCTGAGACCTATCAAATGCGGTATGGCACTCTGCATTATTTATTCGTATATGCAAATTTTCAAGGACCGAATAGAGTGCATGCTGAACAAGGGGGAATTTATTCCAAAGAATGAGTTGTTGTCAACGCTTTTTCAAGAACTGAATTTCCTCGATTCTTATGAGCTACAATTTTCAACAATTTTGAGTTGCCGGCCGGTCCTAGAACGTTTGATATTTAAGATATGCCTTCCAGCCAAAACTTCAACGTGAATAGTTTCTAATTTCAAGAATGAATTAACCCGTACAACTGTGTTGTTGGTATTTGCGTATTTTGTCGTTAAGTTTGAAATGGTTCTGATTTTACTCACTGAGGGGACCATATTCCACAGCATTCTGTACCAGGTGTAGATTTCGTACCGAAGTCGATGACCAATATTTTGTGACAATTGTTACGTTTTTTTTGTTTTATGCGTTCCATATATACTTTCTTCACTTATTCCATCATTGTATACGACCGTGTTGTTTTATTTTACTGCTTCTTTAATTTGTTCTATGCTTCTCATATATACATATATATGCATGTACATACGTTATATATATGTATACATTTATTTGTTTATATTTATATATATTTATATTTGCATTTATATTTATATTTATATTTATATTTATATTTATATTTATATTTATATTTATATATTTATATACGTTTGCAAATGTTTTACTCGTATGGATCTTGAAATAAGTAAGTAAATAAATTAACAGGTATATTTGGGATTTGCTTTTGGTTTCGGAGAAATATTGGCATCTAATATTTTAATGCATATCATGCACAGACCGGCGATGGATTAATTAGAAAGTGGAATACAGATTATTGTTTTTTTTTGTCTTTATTTGCATTTTTCACCGCTGTTCACTTATATATTCTCGGTTTATAGATGGTTCTTTAAGTGATCCATGCTAATATCGTCGTTCCTGCAGCATTTTGTTTGTCAACCATCCACGTTTGAAGCCTTTAATTCTTATACATTTTATTTTAGATTTTTTGTTGCAAAATTTGCATTTTTTTTTTAAAGCGCATTATAGCTCAATATGCATATGTCTTTTTTATTTTTATATATGCCTGCATGTTTAGAGATTCTTTCACGGAAATCATTCAAGCTTTACGAGTGGAAAATTTCAATGCATTAACATATCACTGGAATGAAATTATAAGCCAACTTTACTTCACGTGACTTTTTATAATTTTCTTTAAGCTGAAATCAACGCTATATGAAGAGATATTGATAATGAGTATTCATTAACTGATTAAAATCCAATCAATCTTAATCATAATGTTGATTTGCTTTATTAATAGCAAATCAATATCAATCTTCGTATCTTTCTGCCTCTATCAATTTTGAAGAGTTTCATTTACAATTTGCAAATTTATCCTATCGTCAGGTGGCCGGCCGATCTTAGCGATGAGCAATATCGATGATGATTTTTACAATATCGATGAAGACGACGCATTATGTGTAAGTTTTACTCCTTATCAAAATTTTTTGAAGTAATAGTTCGCTTTTTTTTTTTCTTCAATCCACCGGTTAAAGATGTTTTAAAGAAAAAATTGGCTGGATTTTTTCAATCATTCGGAAATTATGAGAAAGGGACAACTGATTCGAAAAATCAATATTGTTTCTATGAGATATGAGATTATGGAAACAATAGTAATAGTAAACAATCTATGGAATTATTAGACGATCATATGTAGTTGGCGCAAATGTCCCGATCGGTCGTCATTGTTTTATCTTTATAAGTTATAATCTTTTGAAGGCTTTGGAAGATGAGCAATCGCAAATTGCATCAACTTCTGAATCACAATTAACAAATGCTGAACCGTCGAAGGATGCACTCGATAAACTCAATAAATATTTTGGCCATAAATCTTTTCGTCCATTACAATGGGAAATCATTCGTAATGCATTAGAACGCAAAGATCAGCTTGTTGTCATGTCGACAGGTTTGATGTTTTAATAATTTCAAGAAAATCTTGTAGTAATAAATTCTTAGTCATTAAGGTCTCAAGTATTTAATCTTAGATTTCAGCTGAAATTTTTTTTTTTTCTAAACGTTTTTCGAAAATTTTTGTTAGAGTTGGGTTGTCGAAAATGGGGGGATGCGAATTTTTGGTTTTATTTTTCATCGTACCCATTTATACTCATTAATTTTTGCAGTCAATCGATACAGCTCTTAAGTGATGCTTTGAGAGGTGAAGAAATAATTATTACAAGAAATAATTATAAGCAAAAATAGATTATACATTCATTTTTACGATGTTGAGTAGTTTCTTTGAGGCAACTTTTTGAGTGAAATCTGAGATCAAAGACTAAGTCTCTTTTTGGGCACTGATTATTGCAATAGCCGGGTTGATATCATGAAATAAACATTCCGAAAGTTTAAAATTCTGTAAGCTTTATAAAGAGTTGGCTTGGACTGCAATCTTTTTTCTTCTTAGAATATCACGACATATCATCAAATAGTCGAATGTGTTATATGCACCAGCCTAAGCAAAACAAAGCGTTTTACTCAACGTTTAGACTATGAGACACCATCGAGAGATGATAGTTTGAAATATACACATACCTAACGTTTTCGAGTTTTTTTTTTTTTTGCACACGAGAGGAAGTGGGCTGTAAAATACTAGAGCTGCTCTTTAGTACATCTTTTATTGATATTTATTTTGTGTATTACTTGCAACGTTACTTAATAGTACCCTCTGCTTTAATTTTTTTAAGCATTTTAGCGGTAGCGATGTGCGGACACGGTCGTATTACTTCTTGGCGATTTTGGGCTCCATGGGCTTCAGGGGTCGAAGCAAAATGTGCAAACCCGGATTCCAAATTGCTTTTGGAAGTGAAGTCAACGAACTGGAGGGGAGAGGGCGAAGGGGACGCTGTTGTTTTTTATGTGGCTTTGAAAGCCTAATTTGAGCTCGTGGTTTATTCTTGAAATTGGAAGCATTTATTACTCCGGATAGTGAATGGAGTAATAAATGCTTTCAGGCCTCTGAGTCGCGAGGAAGGGGGCGGGGACGTGCGAACGCGAGCAGGAGGGAGGGGAGCAGCTGAGGCAAGGAATGATATCATTCAAACTCAGAGATCCCGGAGGTTCCAAGCGGGCCTCTGGAGGCAAAATTAGTGTAATACATAATATTCGTTTAGATTTTCCACAGCACTCTTGAGTTGTCTTAAAATCCCGCCTTTAAAATATTATTATGGATATAAATGGTTTACTAATGAAATGATTTGTTTAGAAGATACCAAGTTGCAGGTTATGGCAAAAGTATATGCTATCAAATGCCATCATTGCTAAAGGATAATCTGACGCTAATAGTATCACCGTTGATATCGTTGATGAATGATCAAGTTACAAATGCAAGGTGCTTTCTTTTAATTTTCATCTCAAAGAGCACTTCATTTCCTTTTTATGCGATTTTCAAATATATGTTTAGAGCTTGTGATGCTTTTTACTTAAATAATCTGGTACTTAATTGCTATGAACGATTTATAATTTCGAAGCTCATAGACTTGCGGTAATATGCGCTGATCAATGTTTTGTCGTTGGATAGAATATGGAATATGGCATTCTGAGATCGATTTATTCAAGTGAAATTTCTTTCAAAAAGGTTCATGAGAAAGTTTTTGTGTCGTTATGAGTTTAGGATTGGCCTATTTGTTTTGTTTGATACTTCTTTGCTTCCGTTCTTAGTAGTTTCCGTCATAGACCATTCGGTATTGATTTGCTTTGCAATTTATTTCCTTTCTCTCTCTCCTTCTCCCTTTGGTATTATTTTTCGCCAGATCTTATGGAACCGAGCAAACTTTTTGAACATGAGCAATGCACGTTTTTTTTTTCTAGTGCAAATGGTATCGCAGCATCGTGTATAACCGGCGAAACGCAAAGAGAGGATCGAAATGAAGTTTTCGAAGATTGCCTGAATGGTCGTCTACGTCTTCTTTATGTAACTCCAGAGTTCGGTCTCAATAATCCTGAACTTATACGCAAAATAAGTTTGCGTAAGCTTTCATTTTAATATGCAAACAGTAAAACTAGCTCTCTTTATAAGGAATTTTCTCGGATAAATGAATCGGTGATGATAGAATTACCAATGAATGATGATGCAGTCAATGCCTTGAATATTATTTGGTTAGTTGTTTCTAGTGATGCAGATTCCATTAATTCATTCATGTGGAAAGCTTTAATCTTTACTGGTTATTCGTTGCAAATCTGTCCTTCAGACAGAAGTTTTAGAGGTGAGGGAAAAGCTACGTCGTTGAAGTTTATATAAAGCGTTAACTTCAAGCACATAACCATATGAATTGGAACACTCGAGTATGTTACGTGTTCTGACTTATTATTCGTATTTATATCTATATCGTCTATAAATAACATCCATATACATCATGCATAACAAAACATATATATATATATATATATATATATATATATATATATATATATATATATATATATATATGTTCCATACTCCATATTAAGTAAAAACATATTACTCTCGTATCGCGTATTCATCCAGTCGTATCTTTATAGCTGCAAATTATGTGGATTCTTTTTGAGAAGTTCAATAAAAAATCGTTTAGCTGGAATAGGTTTTTGTTTAAACTACAAATATTTGATTATTACGGTTTAGGTATTGGTTTGTTGGCAATAGATGAAGCGCATTGTGTATCACAATGGGGTCATGAATTCCGATCCGATTACCGATGTTTATCGTCGATTCGTGATATTATTGGCGATGTACCACTTATGGCACTTACCGCTACGGCTACTCCGGAAGTCAAAAAAGATATCATTAAAAATTTACGTATGCGTCAAGCAGTAACTCTTTGTACCAGTCTTGATAGGTGAGTTAACTGAATTATACGCTAAGATTGTGCAGACTTTTGCATGTTAATTTTATACTTTCGTATCAGATTATTCTCACTGAATTTGTTCATCTTCTTAGGACAACAATAAATAAATCTATCAATCTCTTTATAATTTGCAAAATTGCAAATATGAGTAATAGAGGCTTAAGGTTCGATCCCTAGCATTGTCGTGTAATACAAATGTTGACCATTGAATATAGCCATGACTTGACAGTCGGTCATGAATTTCTTATTTGCGATTTGAAGATACTATTGATTTGATGCTCGGGTTAATCTGCTTTCAGTATGTGATGGTTATAAGAAATGTGCGGGAGTTGGAATTTGAAATGACGTCATACGATGTATATATATCGCATCGCATCTCATTCTTTGTTATGATTACGTGCTCAAGTAAGCTAGAAATTATTTGTGTTTAAATGTCTCAATTATAGGTCGAATTTATATTTGGAGGTACGATCGCCTACATCTATCGAAGGCTTGCAATCGCTTGTGACTGAAGTTGACGATATGCGAGGCAAGCATTTCGGTGGGCCCACAATTATCTATTGCCCTACTCGAGCATCTGTCGAGGATGTCAATAAAGTCCTTTCTGGTAAGCTTGATGATTCTTGTTCGGTGTTTTCGATCGCTTACAGCCAATGCTTGTGCAGTTACTATTGCATTGTCGATCGATTGTTATGAGATTGTTTATATTTGTGGAACGCATGTCATACCCATTTCACCATTAAGGCAGTATTGGATAAAATTATTGCAATCAAACTGTCCAGTGTCTCGTATGGATAGAAATTCGCAACGCATTGATTCATTCTCATTGCCTCTCTTATACAACTGATGACCATTTAAAATTTTCTCAAAATTTCTGCTCACTTTTTGGAATAAAATTCTATGAGAAACTATAAAAATGTGGGGATTTTGTTCATTTGGGCAACGGATTATGAATTGCAGATCATCACCATCCAATTCTGGTCTAGCAGTGGAAGTAGTACATCAAAGAATCGTCTATATGAATGAATGAGTTCATAAGTTGTTTTCAGGAATGGGCGTTAAATGTGCAATGTATCATGCGGGTCTTTCATCGAAGGCAAGATCGAAAGCGCACGAAAATTTCGTTAAAGATAAAATAACCACTATAGTTGCGACGGTTGCTTTTGGGATGGGTATTGATAAGCCTGATGTTCGAAATATTATTCACTTCGGAGGTGAGAGGATCTTATTTCTTTCTCTCTCGTTTTTTTTTCTTCTCTCTGTTTTTTCTCATTTCATCTTTTTTTTGGTTAAAAATTGCAAATACAAATATTATGTTGCTTAATTAGACTATTTGCAAGGAAGAGGGGAATATATAGCTTACCGACGTATTTATTAAATCAGCATATAGGGGCAATTTTTGAGGATATTTTATTATAGCGCCAAAAGGCATCGAAAGTTATTATCAAGAGATAGGTCGTGCTGGTCGTGATGGATTCCCCAGCAAGTGTATTGTCTTTTACAGCGACAATGAGATCGCTATCAACAGGTGAAAAACTTCTTGTTTAATATTGTTTTAGGGCTAATAAGAGGATACAATGTGTTTAATGTCTATTGCCAATAGACAAAAAACACGTGGAATTTTTAACTATCTATCTTTAATGATCTCTGGGCATTGAGTGTTGAGTGTTGTTCTTGTACTGAATTATAGATATATAAGAAGGCTTTCACTTCAATCATTTGAATATGAGTCACACTTCAGTGCATCTTTAGTTCATTGCTTCATCTGTGTTATTTAGCCATCAGTTTACTGATATTACTTCCTGTTCTCTGGGATTTGCTCTTAATTCATTTTTTCAATTGATTTTACAATCGGAGGGTTATTTTATTGGTGCAAGAAGGCGCTTTGAATTTGTATTATTTGTTATGAAGCAATTAATATACTTGAAGTGACTGCTGGGGGGGGGGGGGGGGGGGCTAAGTATTCAGTCACCATCTCCACTAAGCCATGTTTGATTTTTTTTGACCTATTTGACGGTGATTTTCAGAAACCGTCTAATAAGAGATGGTAAATTAAAAGATCCTTATAAAGCGCATGCGATTGAAATGCAGAGACATATGGAAAAATTCCTCACTGGTAACACTTGTCGACGATTGTTAGTTGTCTTTTTTTCTTTATCTTTTCTTTCCTTCTTTCTTCTCTTTTTTTTTTTTCAGCGTTGCAATTGCATTTGGTAAACGAGGGCTGCGGAAGATGTTTTGCTTGTGATGAATGACATATTTGGGGGATTTCGATGAAATGTGGTCAAATATCACTAAGAGCGGAGAGCGCTTTAGCAAAATTCGTATAGTTTTGTACAGAAATTCGATTTATAGATGAGAGGAAGATAGGGCGATGATATGGTGATGCAATTTGCAGTGAACAACTCCGCAACAAGTAAATAAGGGTGCACCTGAAATCTAGCATAGGTAATATGCCGGCCATATTGTTGGATCGATTTTGAAGCATTGGTCAAATGCATGTGGAATAATCATCAAAGATACGTTGACTTTAATTTGGGCAAAATTGAGAGCTTTTTTTTTAGAATTGAGCGCAGAATTTTCTACTGGAAATGTAATATTTGAAAATTATTATGCGAACACTCATCACATGAAGTAGTGAAATAGTCTGGATTCAGCCCAAGGTGATGCATGTATTCACCTCGTTGAAATTTGTTCGAATTGTTTGTTATTTTAAGTTGCCGAAGCATTTCGAGTTATTATTTAGATCATATTGGGTTTAATTAAGGGTTTCTTTAATTAATTATTAGTTCATAGTGTGCGTTCTACACTATTATAGGTAGATCCTTGTTGACAGGAAACTTAGAATGTTTTCGGACGTGAAAAGGGGCATATGAGGCTGACAATTACATGAAATCCCACATCACGTAAATTGTAAACCATGTTCATGTATTTTATTGTTTTGCAGTAGTTTTTTCCCATATGATTTTGATGATTGCAGTTTAATGCTATCGCATTTCGATGCATCATTGAAGAGTTCGACTCCACGCGCAGGTTGTTGTGATATTTGTGATGGCAATATTGAATCAGAAAACAACCCAAACAAGCGTACACTTACAGTTAACTATGGTTTTGAGGCGGAGTTACTTCTTCGCACAATCGACGAAGTATTTCATGGATCTACGGGGCTTGGCAAGGTGATCGACTTCCTGAAGGGAGTAAGTAATGTCGTCGTCATTAGTAGTTGTTTGCGCTAGGGCAATCATACCCATTGTTTTGTTTATATGAGCTGACTGCACTTTATACAAAGAGATTTTTTGTTGCCAGTGTGAACTGATAGGGATGTAAGGTTTTTATTTTGTTATTTGACATATGGGACAGCTTGTATGCGGTGTAAGACCTACGGGTTCACCACCTATCTTAGTGGTATATAAAGACATGGTTTTGTTCAAAGTGAATGTTGCGGATGCTTTAGGTAGGTCAGGGGATGAAAAACACTCCCTTCCACCGTCACTTCCTTCGTTTTTCTTTCTTTTTTTCATCGCAAGCAAAAATTGAACGCTATGGAATCTTTTTTTTTAAATGAAAGTATTAGGAAGTTTATGGAAAATTGCAGAAAGCGAACGTATATGCAACTAAACAGAAACATGCACTATATGGAGCAGGCGCTAAGAAAACTGAAGCATTTTGGAAAGAATTGGGTCGAATTCTACGCTTAAGCGGATATTTCTATGAACAGAAGAGTACCTACAACGAATTTGCCTACACTATTTCTCTTTCGGATAAAGCTGACAAATGGCTGCGGATGAAGGAAAAGGTGACTTTTTTATTGGCTTATTGGCTTGTTCGGTGAAGAAGAGGTGGATTTGGCTAAAGCATAAAGGGGATAGCTGTGGCCAGTTAGATGATGTGAATGAGTAAAAAGCCGTTATTGATCGAAACTTGGCTATTTTTTTAAGGCGAGCGCTGAAGTTTTCATTGAGAGCAAAAAAAATTTAACGTCGTTTGTCAAAAAAATTGGGATTTTAATGCTTCAAATAAAGCATGAACAAGCAAAATTTTTGAAAGGGTAACTATGGATTTGCACGTAATCGATAGTGATTAGGAAATGAAACACTAAAAAATGTGCATGAAAAAGGAGCGGATTTTGGATAGAGAATAGGAAAGTTTATTTTTGCAGCTGCGCTCTCCTCTAATTTTATCCCTTCCATATCCCAAGATTTAGATTAGATGATTTCTTGGAGCGAACTTTTAATTGCGCTTCATAATTTCAAGAATTCAAAATTTGCACCTCAGTCTGCATATCGGACAAACACATTCTTTTGATTATTCTGAAGCCAGCCATTACGGTGCATTTGATTTCTCTATGTAACATGGAGTTTTATAAAACTGACTGTCTGATACCTGATTTCGGTCGCTGTGCTTCCAGGAGCTTTTGCTGGAGCCGACTCCACCTCTAATTGGTAGAGTAAAAGTTGTGGATTCTCAAGGAGCCAAGAAGTATTTGTCGATACCAGTTTCTGGCGATATGCCGCAGTCAAAGTATGTGTCCTTTTTTGGTACTTTCTGCGCATTATGGATAAGCGAAGAGATTATTTGCGTTAAATTGCTTCTGTACTCCACTAATGTTGCTCATGCTTTCGTGAACATTTCCTCAAGATGGATGCTTTTTTTGCCACTTCTTGGTCCAGCTACATGGAGTAATCTTGGTGTATTCTTAAGACAAATAATTGTTCGGAAAAAAGATAAAAAGCGCAGACTGAGTAATTGAGAATTTTAGGTTTTGTGGGCTTATAGAGAATGCGATAAGTTTTATTAATATTTCTGCTTTATATAATACGCACTTTAATTGCAAAATTTTTTTAAAAGAAAGGTTTGTGGATTGGCGGTCATATTTTTGCCGCCATTCCGGCAAGTGGTGTTTTGTGATTCCAGGAATCCAGGATTACGAAACAAGAGAGAGAGGGAGAGAAGATTGGACTTCGCCTAAAGGAGGCATGAAAAAGTGGCTGATAGCTCACCATAATATTAGAAATTTGAAGGAAAAAAGAAGATAAAAACTGGTGACATTTCTGACGAGTTATAGTATTTTCTGTGGTAATGGGTGATGAGCTAGCACTTGTAAAGTGCCTGTTGTGATACTAACTGTTAGCTATGACGTGCACACCCTCAATTCTCTCAGGATTTATGGGTAATTATGCTCTCAGGATTCTTGGTACCAAGAAGAAACGTTTATGGAAGAGTTGTAGCGAGTACGAAAACCTTTGCAATGCAACCACCGAACTCTATGCGGTATGTTTTTTTTATTCGCCTATTTCACTTTTATTTTTTAACATTGGTATGCGTCAACTTCGGCTGGGCGATTGCTCACTCACTTTTATCCGTTTTCGGCTTATTCAATATGGCGCATCGTTGCAGTGCGTTAAGCATCTCCTCTGTATTAACCAGGTTGTAAGCGTATTGACATTAAAAAAGTTTTGGCAATCAGAACTGTCGACTATTGGTTTCTTTGTTGCAAGATTTCTATAATTTCGTTGTTAATGTTTAATCTGTCTTCTTTTATTGCTTGGTTCTTTTTGTTTTGTTGTTAGTGTTATTTGCAGTTCACCTGAATTTTCGAATGGAGACTTAGTCATTATAGGGAAGTAAGGGAAAAGGAACAGATGGCTGTGAAAACTTGTTTTTTTTTTGGGGGGGGGGGGAGGGAGGGGAGGGAATCTGTTGCAGCAGAAAACCATTAAGCTTCGATTATATCGTTTATGCGCAATTGTGTCAGCTAACCCCACAGTTCCCCAACCCTCCATCTTACTCTTTTCCTCTATCTCTTTTTTGCTGTATCTTCAATGCGCTAGTGGCGTTAATCGATCGGTCTTTAATGCCTCGAACATAAGAAAGCGTCTGCAGGGACATTGCTAGAGATATGCAAATTTCAGAAGGAACTGGAGAGGAAATTAATCGATTTGCGAACAAATCTAGCGATACAGATGGATTGTGGAGCACATACCATTGCGTCAAATAAATGTATTCAGCAACTCGCAACTGTGCGTCCATCTTGGTATGGTTTTTCTGTCTTTCATCTTTGGTGGGGGGGAATAGATGGCCTTTAGTATTATTCGCTTATTTTTTGAAATTGTTTATGAAATGTAAGAGCTACAGTTTAACAGATGCGGCTGGGTGGATGAATATATGAGTTTGCTTTTTCTGTTTTTATTTTATTCGTTTTTTTTTATTATTTTCAATTTATTTTTCTTGGAAATGAAAAAAACGGGATGATGCATAAGGCCATGTGATGGAGCAGGTACATAGAGTGCATACGCTTTCCGTTTCTCTTGCAGTCCTGAGGCGTACAGTTGACTGCAACTTTCGCCCAGATAGATTCTTTATTTGAAGGGGAATGTGGGTTGCATCAATGAATTGCAATCACGTTTCCAGGAAGTCTTGTGTGTTGCGGTCAGTATGTGTAGTGTTTGTTATGAAAAGATGAGGATAGCAGAAGGATGGCGAGACCTTCAAGTACAGGCCTATATTGAAAACGATATCCTCACATTGCAATACACGTTCATTTTTGTTGCACTGCCTAAGAAAATCGATGTTTGTCAAAAATTGGGCATGCTTGTTTCTATACACCTGCAAATGGATGAGTCTTTTTACTTTTTTTTTAAAATAGCATTTCTGCAACCGGCTGATCAGTCGAGTCTACGGGAAAATGCCTGGATATTATCGCTGTGCACATCTTTTAAGTGCGTACATTCGTTTATATTTTCCAAATGGAAAGTTGTGCTTGCAGTGTTGAGAATTTGTATATGATTGGTGAAATGCCCGAAGAAAAACGGAGAAAGTTCGGCAAACAGCTTGTTGATGTTTGTGTACAGCATTCAAAGGAACACTCTCTTACGATGGATTGCACTACTGAGTCTATGGTTTGTACCTTTCCCCTTTTTATGTGAAGAGAAGAAGATATAATTGAGGGGACCGGGAATGAATAGGTTCACTTTTTATGTTTAATGGAGTCTAAAATAGACAGGGATACCAGTGCAGGTAGTTTTCCTTTTAGCAGAGAGACAGTGAAAGTCGAGGTATAATATTTGATTTCAAAGGAGCTGCATTATGGCCGACAATATTTCTCTTCAAAATTTTGCAACATTTTATTATTTTATTTTGTTGCTTAAACTTTATGTCTATAGCGTTTTAGTAAATATCAAAATCATTTTATTAGGAATATTTTCAACACCGTTGATGAAGAGATATTTATATAGCATTTTTCCAGTTCCCTAGTGAGCTAAGTGATGCAATCGACTCTTTGACAGATAGTAATCGCGAAGTATATCAGAATCACGTTAAAGGACGCCTCTCATTGGTTCGTTTGCTGTTTTTCGTCCCGATTTCCGGTTATTTTCTTCATTTTCTACGGAATCTGATATGTTGATAACAGCGATGATAATGAAAGCTGAGCTCGGTTGCGATCGATGGAGTGATTACTTTATTGGAGTTCTTTTTTTGATAAGTTGGTGGTCTTTTTCCACACCGAAGTATTAGGTTGACGGAGACACATTGTACAGTATCACTCTAAATGACTGTTTGATGTTCAACGAAGATTGAGTGCCTTGTTTGATTGCGAATCAAAATGTGATTATGCTGATAACGAAAATGTAACCTGTGCAATGGAAAGGGAAAATTCTTTATGTATAAAAACAGTAACAAAGGAAAACGCTGTCATAGCGCTTCGCCATCACGCGATGTTATCAGATAGCAATACATGAGTGGGAATCGAAATGTGTATGAAGTGGGTATATAGGGATGAGGGATTGAGAAGGAATCGAAGGGGACTTGAATTGCGAAAGAAGTGGACTGGATAAACCTAAAGAAAGGGAAGTCAGTTTTTGACAAGGACGTGCTAAAATCGGCCAGGAAATCCCAATAAAACGAGCATGCTGCTGCTGCTGTTTCTTATGCATAAAAGACCCTCTTTTGTTCATTCTAAAATGCAAAAAAAGAAAACATGCACGTTGTATCGCATACCTTTATGCTTATCTTCTGGTTTTTAACTTTGGGCTTTGTTAATACATCCGCCATTTGTGTGGTGTCGGAAAAGTGCACCATCTCCTTTCTCTTAAACTTAAGTTAAATATTACGCCGCATTCTTGGCTTATCTGCTTTCCCTTGTCTTGTGCTACGCATCGTCCAAATGTTGGGTAAGCGTAGAGGTGGACATAGATTCATTTGTAGGATTGTATAAAGAACGGCTTGAATGAAGCTAATGTGAACCCTTTGCAGGCGGATTTGGCGCAGATGCGCGGCATTAGCGAGTCGACAGTCGCGTCATATGTGGTGAATTTCGTGAAGGTCGGATTGCCGATTCATATGGATGTGCTAGGCATCAATGAGGATTTGATATTCACTGTGTTGAAGACGATCAGGGAAAATGGTTCAGGTAATTAGATGTGCTTGATGTTTCGGATAGGTGAAGTTTTTATGCTATTCTAAATTGGGAGAATGCAAAATATTAGGAGGTGAAGGTTGGAAGAAATTCCCTGAGGCCACAATAAAGTATGCTTTATTAATTTTGCCGTATACTTCAAAATAAGGGAAATACTTACACTTTTCTCGCAGATTCTTTAACTACGAAAATATTCATCGTTAATAGGGAGTATTTTCTTGGTGGGCTGTTTCGCTAGTTACACTGACATATAGAGAAGGTGAGTTGTAGCTCCTGTAGAATTGTTATTCGTGCGATGGCGCTCAACATATACGTGTATGGCATTCAAAAAATAGGCTAATGGCACCTTTTACTGTTTTTTTTCTTTTTGATTTGCGATGAGTGAATGAAAGCCGTGTTCATTTCTTTATTCACTTTTCTCAGTTTTTATTATTCACTTCATAGTTTCTTTTTTTTTTGTCGCCAACAACTCTCAGCCACATTTGGTGGAGTATTTTAATGAGATGATTTTCTGGGTATTTACAGATATTATTCGAATGAAGCCAATAATGGAGAAATTACCTGAGGCTTTCATCGACTATAATCGTTTGAAGATTATCTTCACGATACTTGAATATGAATATGGAATTGAAGAAGAGGAAAGCCTATCACAAAATGAGTCAAGCGTTTCACAGCTAGAGCGAAAACCGCCAACACCGACACGAATCATTTCAAAGGGAACGGAAAGCGGCGCATCATCTCAGGCGACGAATTCTACTAGCCCTATGTCGAATTCACAACAGACTCAAAGTTCAAAGCGAAGTGTTCCTCTATGGATGACGAGTAAAACTACTGCCAGACTTGCCTCGCAGCCGCCGATAAAGAAGGCGAAATCGTCAAATCTGTTTAGATGACTGGAGTTAGGGTGTTGTTAGTTTTAATTCTTATTGCATTTAATTTCATTCCTGTTGCGTACAATATGTCACTGATATGAAACCGTAATATATGAATTCGTTATTGATGAAAAAAAAGAAATTATAGGTTGGTTGCTGAAGGTAGAATAGTTTGAGGTGTTTTTTTTTTCGCCATGAAACTAAAGTGCAATAATTTAAGGTGTGATTTGAAGTCTTACAGAGATTACAAAGTAAGCAAAAAAAAAGGTGAAATATATGTTGGACACATTCATTTTTTTGTGCGGAAATGAAATATATGCACTCAAGTGCAGCATTTTTCTCATATTCATAGTCTTGTACTATCTATGATATCTTCATAATGGCTACATCGAATTTTTTAAGGAATTTTCTAGCTCAGTTGTACGTAAAAGCTTTATTCTATACCTTAGACATAATTCGTACGGCGTTTATCCCATGTTAATAAATTAAAGAGATGATCAAATATTTTATATTTTTATCACAATTTATTAGATTGTTCTAAAGATTAGAAAATTACCGAACCAGGTAAGTAGTTCCCAGAAGTTTGCTTAGATGATGGTTGATTTTATAGGTTTATACCGTGCAGTTTTGTGCATTTTTTCTTATAGTGAATGGTTGCTGCATGATTTTCATATTATATTGTACATACATTTTTTTGTGAGATACCTCGTTTGCCTTCGCATTCTGCAACAATTCGCTCTTACGTTTGAGTAAAGCTGAATTATTTATTTGCCATAAAGAATGAATTGGATCGGTTATGTACTGATGATCAGTAAGCTAGTTGCTGATGATAGGCTTGTGCTAATCAAAAACAAGTTAACTGATAAAGAGACAAGAGGTAAGAACTGATTTAACAATTGATGAATTTGTTGCTTCCAGCTAGTCATAAGAGCCAAATCCGGCATGTTGTTGTCGAAAACGAAATGCCGAATTTGGTTCTTATGACGATGTTCGGCAATAAGATACCGAATTCGTTCTTTCGTTTTTGACCTGCTTTTGATGTGAATCACGTATCATATAAGATAGACTAATCGAATGCAGATCAAAAGAGATTAGGCACCTTGCCAAGTAAATTAGGAAGTCACAGGCAGAACGAGGGACTCCCCAGCAAGGTTAACCTCAAGCACAATCGAGGAGGTCATAAAAGGAATTAATATGTGCTCATACGTTCATTCCAGAATGTAGTATGCAGACTAGGCGGTATTCAGAAATAAGAGGCCAGTTAAGGGCCTATGTCATCCTAGAATGCCTTAGGAAATTGGTAATTGGTTCCAAAAAAGATCCAAGTCACATATGAATTGTTGTTTCTCGTCTAGTTCATTATTTTATGCGCAGGAGATGCTATGATGAATTGATAAACAAGCTTATCAGTCAAAGATGGCTGGATTAAGTCGATGAAAGTGTCCGCACAAAAAATCGAAGGCCATGAGTTCAATTCCTACATTTGGGCTTCCGAGAAGAATCAATGCACTTCGAGGGATGCAATTATGTCTGTGAATAGTGCTATGATCACGAACGACTCTATGCAATTTCCAGTAAACAAGGGAAACGCGAGGCGTTAGGATATGGATTTGCAAGCAGTAGAATCGAAAAATCTAGACCGCATCGTGCACATACAACGGAAACAGCAAAATCAATGTGCCCGAAAAAGAGGCGCAACGAAGATCGGATTACGCTTGCCGCATTCGTGCCGTTCAGATGCATCTTACGCTGAAGCTTTTATCTAATTTTGTGGTAAATCGACCGAGACATGAACACTAAACTGAACGAGTAGCAATCATTGGGTGCGGGGTGGAGCGCTCATCGGGAGTCAGATTGTGTTGTTTTATGCGTGAGAGTGGAGATCATAAAACGGGTTCTTCGCTGATATTTGTTCTTTTGCTTGTGTGTGCACAAACGTTTCCCTTTCGAACTCATTTCATCCTTTCACAGTGATGCTCCGTCATCGTTTGCTGTTAGTTCGTTTGACGTCAATCGCAAAAGGCCTAGCTAACTATTTGCTCTCTCAAGCAATCCTCTAGGCTTCTAGTGAAAGAGCATATGTGTGCAATTTTTGTCTCATCTGTGTGTAATGCTTAGCTCACCTGCCCGCCTTCTTTGGTATTTATTTTCAACGCTCATCTAAGTGCGTTGTGCAATTGCGATATCTTTGAACGATCTAGCGTGGTTCTATTTTTTCCGAAGGGATAGCATGATGATGCCTATTGAAGTATTGAACGTTGTGAATATCTCGTGCAATCTGATTTCATTGCATCCATCTTCGACTCGGGGGATTTCCATCGAGAAATTTTGTTTTTCTCATCCACTAGGAAAATATTTTCTCTCATATTTTAGGCTAATTAATGTTCATTGTTTTGTTTTCGAGTGACAATAATGCAACTTGAATTTCCGCATCATTTTTATTTGTTGTATTTACTATAAACAAAGAGGCTTCTTGCCTATTCTCGAGGCTGTTTCTTCCGTCTATTTGTCGCATTTACGATGCAGCTCTCTCTCTTGCATGTCTTCTCCTAATTATGGATATTTCTTATGCAAAATTGACGTCTTCAGCAATTTTTTGATGTGAAGAATTTGACGAAAATTTTCAAAACTTGTTTAAATTATCTAGAACCTTGGTCAAACTTAAGCTGCTTTTATCATTGAAAATTTTTATTTATATTTGCGAATATTGGCCTCAGGAAAGTGAAAAAGCATAGCGATACTCTTTGAGTTGATATGTTTTTATATGTGATCATCGATTAGTGTTGTTTTCCACATTGCTGTGAGAGGAAAACATCCATTTGGATGTTGTAGGATGTTGCTGTTTCTCTTGTAGATCGATGAGCGCGCTGAACGCCTACCCATCAATCAATTGCCATTTGATCACTTCTCAATTCAAATAAGTGATAGTTTTTTACGCAATAGTGGTGTGATTTTATACTCAATAAATTCAGATTAAAGTTGTTTTTGATGTAGAGTAAAATCTTTAGTTATAGATGGTTGTCGAACTCGCGATCCTATGCTTACTGGGCAGATATCTTTACAGATACTCTAGCTTTATATAGTTGATTCGAATATTTGTTTGGACTAGAAGTTAGTTTCAACAGAAGAAAATTTAAACGTTTGCATTAAATAGATGATCGAAAAAGTAGTGATTGTTGTGTTCAGTTTATTTCCTTCAAACAAATGCAATCTTTTTTCGACTTCATCAATTGTAACGATAGTACCTGATAGTATTATTTCTTGTTTTTTTTTTAAATATTATGACGTGTGAAATCGAATGGCTAAAGGGCATCGCTTAGCTATCAAAATGATGTGTGCAGAGAGGGCGTGACAATTGAGGCTCTTCTAGGTAGTGTTGGGTCGTCGGTTTGTCTCTGTTTTGGTGGTTTGGTTGATTGGCTCCGCAATGAGGCGATATTTGCTAGCGGCTAGCATCACCAAAACAATATTTCCTTTCTAAACGGCTAAAATGCTCTGAGATGACGTTTTGTTTTGCTGTCTAGAAATGTTTGCTTCATTTTTTTTTCGTTTATATTATGAGTATTGATTTAGTAGTTGAAAGATTTTATGAAAGGTGAAAGTGAATTGCAGCAGATGATTCTGGAAAGATTTACGGCATTTTTCTCGAGAATTTTGAACGCTTGAAGAAATTTTCAATTTTCTCAGAGTTGGAAAATTTCTTCAGCTTTTCAAGTGAATTTTTTCGATTCTGAAATTTATTTCATAATTAAGAGGAAAATGATCAATTCGTTGTGTTAATTTAAAATGCATAAATTATTCATAAAATTCGAGCGTATTCATTTCAGAGATATTAAGCACCATATCGATGCATCGATTATAAATGCACTAAAGATAAATCGTTGAATTCACCGTGTTCATTCAATTGATTCAAATGAATCCTATATCACTGTATATATATATATATATATATATATATATATATATATATATATATATATATATATATATATATATATATATATATATATATTATATATATATATATATATATATATATATATATATATATATATATATATATATATATATATATATATATATATATATATATATATGTCAATGACGCGTAGATATAAGATAAAAACCATATGAGTAGGAAAAATTTTTTTAAATTCAAATTTCCACTTTGGAAAATTTCTATTCATAGGGAATTTAAGCGAAAGAAGTATAGAAGGAGAAACAGCTGATAACTTAATCAAAGTCTCCTTCCAAACTTTACGTGTATGAATTTTATTGTATTTTCTAAGAACTGATTAATAAGAAAGTTATTGTAAATTCATTTTTTAAAATTTTCCAAAAAGATTACACATTGAAGAGTTTATTCTAAGAGTAATCTTTTGATTTTTTTTTGTGCAAAATTAACAGAAGACCGCTAGCTGAAATTATTATTGAACTATTGAAATGTTAGTTCATTTGAATTCTTCCATTTGCATCAACTGTTTGAAAAAATTGCATCATATCGCCTGGAATTAATATTAGAATATTTAATGTACTCCACTATCATTTATACTGAATTTAAAATTACTATTACAATAATTGGACGTTTTTTTATGTCGTAGTATAGCTATTATGTTTACTTAATTTTCTACGAGCATTTGTATAGCAAATAGTGATGTACTATGAGAATTAGGACGTTCTCTCTGAGCGTTAAATGCGTAGGTGTTGTTTTATTGCATCATCTTCACTTCTTTACGAACCTACTTCATTGTGAGCATATTTCCTCATCAACTGCCAAATTTAAGCATATTTCATCAACGTTTAAGAGAGAATTTTTTTTTCAGTCATCATGTATCATTCGTTAATCGTCAATAAAAATGTGTTACAATATCGATTGTTTATTATAACGATTTATTTGATGATTGTCAAAAGTTGTTTTCTTTTATGATTGCCTAGATTCTTAGTGCCGAAGGATGGAAATTATAGATGTTCTTTGATGCTTGATTAATAGGCAATAATTGAATGACCGGTTTCGATTTAGAAACGAAACTAGGGGTATTTTTAGATTTTATATATAAGGACGCGACAAATGGAATGAATTTACGTTTAGGCAAAAGTTTCGACTTGAAGTGTTTTTTTTTAAAAGATTTTCCGACGAAGAACTTGACTTGTGGAATTTTGTAAACTTTCTCCATCACCTCGTTAGATATGTTGTTGTATTCGGCTAGAGAATGTCGAATCAATTGAAAAATCTAACAGTTACGTTCTAATATTATTATTCATCTGTTTACTTGATTCATCGCTATTTAGTTATTTCAGCTAGCGAACGGAAGTATATCGACAGTCTAAGGCTGAATTGTGAGCCAATTTCGACGAATTGGCAGATTCGCTATTTTTCGCTTTCAATTTCAATCATTATACGTGCGTGAGCGAAGTGTGAGCGCAATTTTATTTAACGTCTCATCTTTTTGGTTGCACGGCATTTTGGAAGAACCTATATTAAAGGCGTTATGAAACGTAAAGAAATGGGACGCTATGAATATGAGAATATGAAGAATAAATTGATGGCAAGTCGAGCTGGATATATACCTGCACCAACTGCACCTAAACTCGAGGTCACTATCAACCAGGTGGGCAATGGTCATTTTATCCTCGATGCTTTCATAGTGCTATTGATATAAATGCAAATAAATATTGCTATCGTTGGCATACGGGTATTCTTTATTTATCTATTGGTTACATCTGATTAGATAAGTGGTTCGGAATTTTTTCTTCTTACTCTTATTTACAAATTCTTCAAATAGAATTGACCAGGTGGCTAATTCTGCACTTTTTTCCAATCTTTTAACACTTTTCATTTTGCTTTTATAGCATATTGATTAGTTTTATCTGATTTTTCTTTTATATTATTACTAGTTTCAGCTTATTGTATAATTCATTTTAATTATTATTTATTTGTTTATTTACTTATTTATTTATTTATTTATTTACTTATTTATTTATCTATAAATTTATAAATTTATTTATTATTTATTTATTTATTTACTTCTTTATTATTGTTATTATTATTATCTTTTTCGATGTTTTAGTAAGTTGCAGTCAAACAGAGTAAAATGTTTTCGTTAATGAGGGATAGATAGCTATGGTTAAGTGAGGAAATATTAGGTATTACCGGATTTCTGGGAAAAAAACTAAGAAAAAACGAATGTCGACCATTGTTGTTGTGATCTTAATGGAAATTATTGATTATAATGTGGAAATGAGTGCAATTGATCGACGAATTTTTATTAAAAGTAGCGGAAAGTTTCATTGATTGCCTCGGCGAAGAATTGACGCTGTTTACTGCAAAAACGTTTTCGAGCATATCCTCTTACCTCCTCAAATATTCTTTGCTTACTTTTTTTTTTGCAATTAAGTTGGAAAACAAAGTAATTTTTTTCCCTTTATTTCGTTCTGAATTATTGGATTTTTTGGGGAAGGGGGGGGGGGAGGGTTTGGGGGAGTATTTCAAGCAAAAGTGGATTTCTATCAAAGTGTTTTTTTTTCTTTATTAAAAAAATATATATGTGGAAAAACATTTTTCTCTTTTTAAAACGATTTTGGAAAAATATTTTTTCTCTTTCTAAAAATATAATTTAAGAACAAAAAAAACGAAATTTTCTTTTTCAAAATTGTAAAAAAAAAAAAAAGAAAACAACGAAATTTTTCAAAACGTTTTCATATGTAAGTGAAATTATGTTATATTAGCATATAATCAGCAATTCTATATGAACATTTATTAGCAATTATTTGATTCAAATCAGCAAAAAAAGAAGAAAACATTTCATGTTTTGATTGAAAAGATCATCACATTCAACGTACAAATCGTTAGGTGAAATTTTTATATCATAAGCGAAAAGATTCATAAAGATTTCCATCATTTTTTTTTTTTTTGAAGTAACGCTATTTGTTATGGTTTAATGACGTTTAGAATCTCTTTAAGGTACAATTAGGCAATAAAACCGCATGAAAATTTTGGTAAACTCATTGAAACAATATCAAATGAGATAATTTCTTTTGATGTTTTAATTTTTCTCTATATCATATTTCATAGCTATAAACGCTAAGTTTATTTTATTATTATTATGCATAATTTAAGTTCGAACAGCTAATTCTTCTTTTATTTGCTTTAACCGATCTTAGTTAACATATTTCTATATTTTTTAATGAGAATTTCTGAGTTTCTAATTGTCGAAATGAAGTTCTTGAAGAGCATAAATGCATCAGCGATGCTTGTACTTTCGAGTTACTTGAAAATATGCTCAATGGTCATTTTTTGACATTAGATGTTAGAGAGTTTAATTAGCCGTTATGCTCTTTATTGTACTCGAATGCGAAAATTGAGTCGGTATCTATCTGTTTGTTGCATCGATTCTAGTTTTGGTATGAGACGAGTCTAGATTGCATACTTTCTGTCATGTGATGTGTATATCATTCTTATTCATGATGTATGATTTATTTTCAAGTGCAAGAACGAAAAGTGATCTTCGTTCAAAGAATTCAAACAGTTCTTTATATGTATTCGATGGAATTTCCTTAGTCGATGTTCTCCGATAGGGCTGAAAAAATGCTGCATTATAAAAATTCATGATCGAATACACCTTTGTGAAGACACCTGATCGTATATATCTTACCCTGTTTTAGTGGGTTTTTTTTTCTAGCCCAACTTCACTTCCAAGTGGGTTTGTAATAATTTTTGCATGATATTCTTTGATATCGATTTCGTAAGTTCCACGAAATTCTACCGTTTAGTTTGCATCAAATTTCACATTAAACAACTACTCGTATACGAAATCCCGCAATAGGTGGGAGTGAGTGAGTAATCAACGACAGTACATCATCCATTTCTGCCCTTTGCGATCCCCAAAGCAAACATTAGCGAACCGGGGATAGAGTGCTTCAAGCTTTCTAACTTTATCTCGCGTGCCACTTTTACATACTAAGCATCACTAAATGAGTATACTATCGTGCAATTTTTTGCGAAAATATTTCCCATCATTGATGAGGAAATTTTTTTTTTTGGTGATTACATATGAATAAGAAATGATGATATTCATCGTCTAAGTATATAGGGGTTCCTATATATCTCAATAATAAATATTAAATTATAATTTCATTGACGAAGAGAAATTATTTTTGCAATTCAAATCATGAAAAAACTACTCAGCAATATTTTAGTTTTTAGTTTTGTGGAAACAATTTTTTGAATTTATTTTAAGTCAAAGAGGGGCATATTGAGGTTTCTACAGTACGGTGAGGGAAGAAGTGGGGTAGAAAGATCAGAAGTAGCACTTGAAAGAACTGTTTATTGAGAGAGAGAGAGAGAGAGAGAGAGGAGAGAGAGAGGGGGAGAGAGAGAGAGTTTACTCAGGACTATAAAACAAAGTAAATTTGCGCATTCAAAAAATTGCTAAATAGGCCAACTTCACAACCGTTTGCGTTCATTTCGGCTATTGAATACGCTATGCGATGATGTGCGCAATGAATAGGACAAAATGTCATCGAAAAAAAGTACATGAAAAAAGAAAGGAATGTAAGCGCAACATGCAGATAAGCTAGAAAGAAACGTTCAAGCTAAAAAGAAAAAAAGCGCAAATAGGTTAGCGCAGCATTATCGCTAACCTATTTGCGCTATTTGCGTAATCTTTATTTTTGCATTTGTTCAATATGCAAATGCATTTTCTGATGATATCTTTTTAACTAGTGGAAAGTTTTATTAGAAGTGATAAAAAATTATACTAAATGCAAATTTTAACATTAAGTGTATTATATTATACAAGTACACTAAATTATACAGGTATATATTGTAGTATTAAATGTAATATTCTTAAGGCTTTTGATTTGTTTTAAAATAATCGGCGAAATTTGTGTTTCTTTTTTTCAGCGATTTCTTCAAAAATAAGTGCTACTACTCGGAAAACATTTTATTACGAAAGTTTGCAGCAAATGAATTGCAAAATTGTTCAACGAGTGGCTTGAAATGTATCATTTAAAAGTTGGCTGCAAATCATATCTCAATAATATTAGCAGTTGTACAATGAAAATAAGTGAATAAAGATGATGATAAATATAATATTATAGACATCTGAATGTAACACCTCAAAATACTTCAAGTTCAATCAGTAATTTCATCCGAATCATTGAACGGTGTTGGCAAAAATTCCATCGGTGCGTTCTCTTTCGGCTACAGTTGTAAGTTAATGTTGGCTAGAGCTGTACCGGAAGAAGTTTTCAAAAGCTGGAACTAGAAGGGCACAAAGATTCCACAATCCTGACGTTCAGATATAGATGTGTAAACTGGGACTTTAAAAGCCGCCAGAGCTCCAGGGTTCCGGAGCTGTTATTCAGGTGCAACCTTACTTTGCAATATAGGCAAGTAGCTGCGGGAATAACGCTATAAGCTGATGATCTTTTTACAGAACTGTGGTGATACAGCATCGAATTACTCGGGTTCGAGAAGTCCTTCTCGACCACCGTTAGGCCCACCGCCTCCACCGCCAACCGGATGCGAATATGCACAGCCGACGGCACCCGTCTATAACCCGCTATGGATTGACAGGTTTCCTCGACGGGAAAATAAAGGGATGTATCGAGTGGCACTCGTTGAAGCGATGCTCGCCGGTGCGTTTTATTGCATAGCTATTGCTTCGGATCGTTATATTATAGGCTTTGAAAATTAGAACATTCGCAGCGTCGAGATTGCTTCATTTTAATATCAAACTAGCGTGGAAGCAATTCAGCTGTATTGCTTAATGAATTTTGCATTGATTATTTCCGATATGATTTTTTAAAGCGATCCAAAAATCTCTCGTGCTCTATCACTTAGCAACACAACGTCGTTACTATCAAAAACTAAAGCAAATTATAATTGTAATCATAGATTTTGAAGCATTGTACGGCCATTAATTTTTACAGCACAAATGCTTAGATTAATGCTGTTTAAAAGGATTCACCTTTAAATGGATTAGAACCTGCCATTCATAATGTGAGAGGGGTTTCCGAAATTAAACGATAATTTTTCCGGAATTAATGATGTTCCCGGAATGAATTCGCATCCGAAAAACATGCGTTATTAATCCAGCAAGGCATATGTCTATAATGCGTTTTTGAAATGATGCGATTTAATGGCATTTCTTCATGCCTATTGATGCGCTCGTTATATTCATAAAATATGCCAATTATATTGCTGTAATATATTCGTACGCAAAATATAAGGTTGGGATTAAAAATATTTTAGTTCGATATTGCTTCGATTACTGAAAACAATTTTTTTATTATCATTTATAATCAGTTTGAATATTTATGAACAACGATCTGAAAATATAAAACGAGCATAAATTTGAATATGTGGAAAAAATTTGCATATGCTAATTTTAAGTCAATCACCTTCTCAATGTTTGTTTGAATCGAAAAAAAAATGCTGCAAAATTATAAAGCCTTAGGAATAAAATCACGTTTTCTCTATCTCTTTCAAAAATCTACGTGAAATATTTACATTTGAAGAAAAAAAAATTTCTATGTTTATAATCTAATTTTCTCTTGATTATATTTATTCTCATATTCGTAAATAAATCCAAAAATGAAAAAAATTTAATGAAAAATTTAATTTTTATATATTTTCCATAGTGATCATTCGATTGTACATTTTTTCAATCATATCGATTCATTATGGTAAATCGTACATATCCTCTCGAAATATTCCAATATGATTGTACATAATTTGCATATTTACATGACTTATATCTGCCTAGAGAGCTCATTGTAATATCCCAAAAACATTTATTAAAATTTCAAACTGCATGAATTTCACTCTTTTTATTGAAAAAATTCAAGAGTTTCACTTCCTTTTCTTAAATTGAATTATTCATTTATTTTCTACACGCATAAAATAGAAAACATTTGCGTTGGAATAGATATGGTTTTATACTGGACGATTTAATGCTTGAAAAATGGGGAGTTTTCATTACAAATATGGCATAGATCATACGAAATAATACACGCTTTTCTTGGTGTTTTTCTTTAGAGTAATGTAATAGATTTATGTAGACGTTCTTATCGGCAAATAACACTATCTACGAGCAAAAATCTAAGCAATAAAATAATATTTACATATATGTTCGTCTCGTTTCATTAGTAGTTGTTATAACGTATAGCAACAAATTTTCTTTATTTTGCAAGACTAGAAGATCTTATCTTGGTGTGTACAAATTCGTGATATTGATAAATGCTGATAATTCAGTTGATCAATTGTTGGTACTAGTTTTTTAGATTTATTTCTTATTGAATCGTTGGATGGTTTTTTTTTTAAAATAAACCTATTTTTAGTGGTAATTCTTGGTGGAGGTATTTGGTGTTATAACGATACACCTGACTATTGTCCATATTATTCGGCAATATGGACATCAGTTGTCTATCTTGTGAATGCAATTGTTGGTAGCTTTGCAGCAAAGGTTGGCTCAATCAACCTCTATATGGCACATTTGGTATTATCACTTATTTCGATTATGATATGTGCCATTAGTGGAATTCTTTCAGCCAGGTGAATATAATTTATAGACAGTCAATATGTTGCCTTTTTTTCCCGGATTTTATTACACCATCAAGACTTTATTATCCACAAAATAGTTTTAAAATTGGTTGTTGTTCGGTGTAAAGGGATCTTGTTAACATTCTGCATTGTATAGCATGAACGTTAAGACTAATTTTAGCTGAAATATAAAGTTATCTCTGTGATACCGATCATAATTTGGGCATAGCAAATTTTGTAGTTGATTTACTGTGGAAGCCGATTGAAATTCGCATAATTGCTTCAGCCTGCAATCGTTTTCGGATGCGTTGAATTGTTTTATTTATAGGAATTGGGCACTTGTCGGCACCTATCAACATCCAAAAATCAATCGAAATCAGGCGTTTTGCCTTCTCGGTGAACATGATGCACCACGTCTTAGCTATATATTCAGTCAAATGGATCAATATGATTTTAAGGCGTGCCTTTTTGAGCTGAAAGTCGGTGTTGCTGTCAATAGTGTACAATTCATCATCGCTTGTATTGAAGGTATATTGTTAATATTTATTGCAATTTAAAGAAATCAATTATGCAATTTGCATATTATTATTTCTTCATATTTACTAGTATTAATTCAATTATTGTGATATTGATTTATTACTTCATAGATATTCTTGAGAGAGAAAGAGAGAGAGAGAGAAAGAAAGAAAGAAAGAAAGAAAGAAAGAAAGAAAGGGAAAAGAAAGAATTTGAGCGATAATTAAATTCTCACCATAGAATCATTAGCTTTATTTTGTTTCGTCTCTCGATGACTCGCTTTGTCCAAATTATCTGAATCGTGGCATGCATCGAATTCTCCAAGTACTTTAGCGATTAGTGAACGAAAAAGTCACCACTCTGTAACTGTGTCTGATAAGAGGTTGCAGGCGGTAGTGGAATGAGGCAAGGAGAGGGTTTGGGGGGAAGATGCCGGAAAAAGATCACAATAAAGATGGGAAAGAGAAGTTTGAAATCTTTATCCTAGGCTATTACTAAGAAGAAGATTACGTTTTTTTTTTTTCATTCCCCTCGCCTCGAAAAAAGAGAAATGAATTCGAAAATGCAAATGTGAACAGGCACTTAGACGAACATTTACAGTGTTCGCTGAAGAAAAATATTTTCTCTTCGTTAAACAACAATATCTTTACCGTCGTGTTTTCACTTTTATAGAATGTTTTTCTTTTCTTTTCAATGGAGATTAGTGAAAATTTTTTACAAAATGAAGATTAATTGTAATTTGGAATTTTATAGATATATAGAAGAAAAAAAAAACATAAAATTTCAAAATTTTGCAGAGAATTTTTTTTTTTGGGGGGGGGAAATGAAATAAAAAATTATAAGAAAGATGATCGTTTTATATATTAAAATATAAATAAGAAAAACATTTAAATTTTCATGAAAAAAAAATTCCGTTGAAAAAAAAAAACTTATATATAAGAAAAAAAAAATTATAGAAGAGAAATTAATAAATAGTTTTGAATTATGTTAAAATATATAAGAAAATTTTTTGAAAATAAGATGAAGAATTTTTTCAGCGTTACTGAATATAATTTCGGCGTTTCTCTGTTGCAAACGAACGTGCACATCATGTTTGAAGTGATCATTGGATGGAAATCTCCACTTCACCAAAGCCTTTTTTGCGAGTAATTCAAGCAGTTATCAAATACTGCTTTAATAGAACGAATATCGGTCTCAATTCAACTATAGAAAGTGATAAAATCATGGAGTAAGCTCGATTATGATATTACGTCTTGCATGTTTTCTCTTTCAGTTTAGACGAGGAAAAAAAAATGTGATGCATCTTTAGAATTTTCATCTCAGCTGAGGAAAACCATAAAAACTCTTCCTCAATGCCGAATGTGATTCAGATGTTTAGTCTCATCTGATGAGGTCATTTCCGGTTTTTCTCACATCAATGTCGTAATTTCATTTATTTTTTGGGAGGGTGGGGGGGGGGGGGTGAAAAAAACTGAAAATAGCCTCACTCATCTAATGAGGCCATTTCCGGTTTTTCTCATAAGTAGCTCTTTAAAAAAAAAATCTTGAATTAAGATGGAAAGTAATTTCATTTATTCTTTTTTTTTTTTCTTTGAGGAACGATGGATGAACGGTTTGATAAACTTCAAAAGCATCTTTTCAAGATTCTCCAGAAAGCTGCTCTCAAATGACATTTGCAATTTTTTATTAATGAGATATTTGCAAAGATGTTTCATTTGTTTTCCTTGTCTAAAATATGCAAATATGCTATGAAAAAAGCAATCAGCTACTAAATGATCCTTTCTATGAGAAGAAATTCATTGTGCCATCGATTTATTTTCATTTATAATATTCCATTTGCAATGTTGTAATTGTTGCAATGAAACTACTTTTATGAATTTGTTGCTTCGCATTTTATAAAATTTGCTTTATGTTTCATTTAGCTTCAAATACGATTAGGTGGTCAAATATGCAAATTTTGTGTTTGTTCTTTTTTTAAATTGTTGATAAGTTTATTCGTATATATAAGGAGAAAATCTTGGCATAAGGATAAACATAGAAAATAATGAATTAACTGGTGAAAGAGAATAAAAGAAAAACAAGAATATAGACAAGAGTAAATTACATAGATTGCGATATATCATTATATCGAAGTATTGACAACTTTTAAACAAAACAACGTTGATTTATAACAACGATACAAGGAGTAATTCACTCGTGAAAATCTCTTAAGTAAGTTCCAAATATTTAAGGTGGAGCTTTCAAATATGTTAGCTCATTCGCTAATCTTCGAAGAGTCGGCAGAAATGACTCGTTGCGACTTCCGGTCTCTTCATACCTAAGTATTCAAAGGGAGATACAAATGTCCAACTCATTTATAGGAGGTAATACATCGTATTTGTTGCAAATGGGCATATTTTTAGCAATATATTTGCTGAATGACTTTATTGTCGATTCAAATTTTGCAATTGATATAAACTACTTTCATATTGTTATGAATAAATCAATTTGATATGATGTGAACAATGGTGCTACAAGCGAGGAAGAACGCGTATAGAATGGGCCATTAAGAGCGTTTCTTTTTTTTCGAGTTGTTGAGTTCTTCCAGAAATGAAAGC
The DNA here is from genome assembly GCA_013433145.1 of Ascaris suum. Classification (NCBI taxonomy): domain Eukaryota; kingdom Metazoa; phylum Nematoda; class Chromadorea; order Rhabditida; family Ascarididae; genus Ascaris; species Ascaris suum. Next base: position 782,136 of record CM024181.1, read on the forward strand.
ATCAGTCAGACCTGAGGTCATGCTATAAAAATTGATGTTGTAAATTCACTACAGAAGCTCCATAATTGCTCCATTTGTCGATTTGCAAGTTCAGGAACATTGATCTACGTTACCTCAGGTCATACAACAAATATAACTTACAGTAATCATCGAGGGTTTATTAATGGAATTGAATAGATGGAAAATGAGTGAAATATCGAGAAAATAATTACTATGGAACAATTATGCGCATTTATATTATGATTAGTGTTTATCATTTAGTAAAATTGAGATGTAATAAATGCAATTTATTCGTCTTTCTTTTTTTCCCCTCTCTTTTCCATTCTTTCCTTCTTTTTCCTCTTCTCCTCTCTCTTTTTTCTTGCGCTCTTTTCCACTCAACGTTTTTTCTCTCTCTTGGAAAGATTTTTCTGCAATATTTATTGCAGAAAAATTTTTGCATTTTTCAATTATATAAGTAAATCTAGCGGAAATTAATAGCCATTGAAATATTGCAAATATTTTGATGAGATTTTGATGGGTTTTCTCCACTCTCTCCAAAGCAAAAAGAGACTTGCTGCACTCGATGTCTATAGCAACCAAATGACGAGATTATTTTGGCTAGCCAAGTGAATGTTCGATGCTGATGCAGTGACTATGGCAACCGATGCAACAGCTATTCGCTTTATTTATATTTCACGTTCTTGAATCGTTATGGCTGCTCATTTATATTTTTGGAACTTTCCGCTCGAAATTGATCAGCATCACAAGCGATAAAGATCGAAACGTTTCATTCGGTATATTGGCTAGATGCAACGATAAATATGAGATGCTAATTTTGTTTTTTTGGGGATGTTCAATTTAAGGTAGAAAATCGCACATCGAAAATACTTATTGGGGCATAAATATTTCTGAAATATTATCTCCGTACGCCTAATATTCAGTATTTATAACTAATAGGAGAACTAAAAGCATATTAGCGATTGTTGTTGAGGGGAGGGGAGAGGGGTTAATGCGAATCCTTATTGTTTTCTCACATGAGGAAAAAAAAATGAAGTTCAAGCTTTGAAGTTCATTTGCAACAAATCTAACCATTCAAATATTCTTTTCTAGAGAGATTTGATATGAAAAAAGAAAAGAAAGTCCATTTTTTGATATGACCTCCAAGTGAAATTTTATCTCTATCCCTCTCTCCATTATCCTTACTCTTTTTTTTTTAAAGAAATAGAAATAATTCAAATTTCCGATCTTCATACTATTACTGATAATCGGTCTCAACAAATTATCGTCGAATATGCAAATATTTGAAAAATTTGATTTTAATACTATTATGAGTTCGTATTATTAGTAATTTATATTATACTGTTATAAAATTTGCATAAAAAAGGACATTCATATTCATCATCATTTCCTATAGGATTTACCCTTGTATTCAGCGATTGAGACGATTTGCAGCATAATCCGAATATATCCTATTAGCTTATTCAATGTTAGCTTATTCAAGTTTTATACCAATGCTTCTAATATTGTAAGATCACTATCAATCATAGTGCTTTATGACGATAGAGTTTTAAAGGCGACTATTTCTATGAGATAAGAAATACCTTTATGAATATATTCTTGTGAACTAATTAACTTATGATGTCATTAAAAAAAAATGAATTCAGCGATGTGTACATCAAATCAAAACTCTATTGCGGCACTGATTTAGTATTGATGAATATTTACGCAATGAGATTGAAGGATTGCCGAGGAATATTTCCTTCACGAAATATTTTCCATTGCTCTTCACACTTTCCTTATGTTCCCCCACCCACCCCCCCCCCCCCCCCCACTCCCGCACTAACTCCCAACCTTCATATTCTCATCGGCGTCATCTTATTTGGATATTATTTGCGGAACTTATTGTGTATTAACCCAAACTCCATCGATTTCTATCTGCAAATTTCCAGTAATTATAAAGAACGATAAGGGTGGGGGAAGGGGGATGAGGAGAGGAGGGGTATACACAACAACAGTGACACCATAGCAAAACTAAATTCCAACACAACAAAAATCTCTCATAACACAAGCCTATTAAAGTCTGTTACTATCGAAAAAACTTTCGAGCGGAAGTACAATAATATCATCGTCGCATTTATAGATCATTTTGCATTGATTCGAATTAGTTATCGCAAATTGTAATTTCATTAATTCATTGATGATGAATAATTATTTTTCTTTGTTTTAGAAATCGGTTTTCTCGAAACGAATTATGTCGGAAAGGATAAATCGAGAAAAACGGATAGATCAAGAAGTAAAGATCACTCATCAAAAGAAAATAGGTTAAAATATTGCTTTATTATTATTATTATTATTTTTTAAATTTCAATATATATGCCAATCGATAAAGTTTCGATCATTTTAAATTAATCCAGTTGATTTTTTTTTTTAATAGAAATATTGCGAACTATAAAATTGAGGAAATATGAGAGTATTGTTTTCTGAATTTCATATACTTTTTTTAAAAGAATTATCAAGGTTGCTTTATTGAATATTAACAGTTATCAGATATCGGTATAAATCGGTTTCTAAATTGCTCTTTGAAGAAAAACCTTCAAATCTCATAATCATAGTGAAGGGAGTTTATAGCCATATTTAGCAATAAATTCGTCGGTAGGTGATAACAGTTAAACAAAGCCCGCATAATAGAAATACTTTTCCTTAGGTAATTTTATCTAATTTTTGTATGCATCCGCCCATAACTTTCACATTATTTTGGCATATTCCACAATGATATTAGTGTGCAAATAGAATATCCACGAATAAGAAGATTTCAATTTCGACTTAAAAGATTGAGTAAAATTCTGTGAAAACGATGAAAATTTCGAATATCTTAGAGAATAAAAATTTACAGGGACCATGAAAGATCGACAATTAAGTCACGGAGTTCTTCGAAAGAAAATCATAAAAAAGATGATTCGGTCGAAAGATATCGACGATCGTCATATAATAGAGAAGAGAGGAAAACTTCAAATGATAGAAATGAACGAAAATCAAGTAAAGAAAAGATATCCTCACATAGTAAAGAGCGAAGACAATCATCACATAGCAGAAACGAAAAGACCTCGTCAAACGATAAGGATTCAAACAAACGAAAACATTCTAAAGAGGTTAGTGTATATTAAACTATAAATTACCATAATACTAAGTTTATAACCTCTGGGGGATTAAATTGTTAACTGCTTTTCAAAATCGATATATATATTTCGAGAGAGATTGTGTCGAGAGATTTTTGTAACAATCGTAGCTTTCAAAAGCGATGATATACGAAAAGAAAAATTAGCAGATTACAAGGGGGATCGGGAATTAGACACCTGTCAGTACTTTGTTTCATTCGATCTATTAATGTGTGTTTTAAGCATTCATCCCACCGTTCATCAAAAGAGCCAAGTCGTGAATCAAAAACTGCTATTTCGGATGGGAATTATCTCACCGTCAAAGTTGTCGTCGAACCTGAACCCGACCGGAGACCGCCAACATCTGTGAAAAGGCCGACAAGCGCTTTGAAATCAAAAGTTCTTCCGCCTGAACCTCCACCGCCAGTACCGACTAATGAAGAAGAGGAATATGTCTATGAGGTTCGTGTTTCCTCATTTTTTTAAATGGTTCCAATAATGGCTTCGGTCATAAGCATATAAGCTTGCATATAGCATGTTTTTTCATATAGTAATGAGCCTGATTTATCTGTTTATTTTGAACTCTTCAACCCAACCGCTCATTCGTTTTGAGGAAGCAGAAGGGAGAAAGGAGGGAGGGGGTAGATGGCAGATTGATGATAAGATATTCCAAAGTTTAACGACGGCTTAAACAATTTCCCAACTTCTGAAACGAGAACTTGAGGCAATCAACGAGTAAAAGTAACTGGAGTCTCGATGCAGTCGTTTTTCGGCCATTATTTGTTCCGAACTTAACGTAACTTAACCTGAGGAACTTATAGCCTAACATCTACAACTCATACTCGATATTTCAAAAGAAGATTTAAGAATATTCAAAAGAAACTTTTGGTTTATTTTTATCGAATGCCTTATATAAGAGGCGAATTTGTGAGTTCATTTCATTCTCTAAAGATAGAGTTTTATTGCGTATACATGGTAGAATTTTCTATCGATTGAACATGTATCATGTATTACAGCTCTGTTTTCATTGAGGTTTTTTTTTCACCAACATTTTCGATTTATATTCCCCATATAGCAATCGGTCCATGAGCAAGCTATTCACTGCTGTGTATGAAAAGGTATAGCCTAGAAAGATATTGAGCTCTATAGAATGGAGTTGAAGAGGGGAGAGGGGGGGAGGGGGGGGAGGAGGGAGTGATAATATAATCTTCACTTATATCTTAATCTCGAGGTACCTAATTACGCAACGCTTGTTGCAGAAAATGTTCTATGACATATTGGGTCACAAGTTATTTGCTTCCAGGATGATTTTGAAGACTATAGTGATGATTTCGAAGAGGATACCGAAAGCGACGAAGAGACACATTCGACCTCCCACAAATCAAACGATCTTAAACAGGAAAATTTATCATCAAATAGCAATACGGAAGTGGAATACCTTCAAAAGTACAATGAATCACCAATGATGCAACGTATCTTTAATCGCTTCGAGCCATTCGAATCAAGCAATCTCAAATCTCCTGAACGAAAGGTTTGTCTTTTTATTTTTATTGTCTACTAATTCGGCATAATTGTTGCTTAATAAATCTTTGATAAGATAACAATATCCTAATAAGATAAATTATGTTTGAATAGAACTTTCTATAGTATAAAGTTTAAAGTAACTATTAGAAAGGAGTGTTTATTGAGTCTATCATTTTTAGCGAAAAGTAGTTAGTCGAACACATATTAATCATCGGTTGTCGTCTTGTAAAATGAGTCTTCTTTCTTCCCCCCCCCACCCCCCCCCCCCCCTCCCCCAACTTAAAAAATGATGGAGAATTTTTTTTTTTTTTCATAGAAAAGATGCTTTTCAATTCTTCCCTATCGATATCAGTATTTCCCATTAAATAACGCTTTTAAGGTGAGTCGATCGCCGCGAATTTCTTCGGCTCAACGTAAAATTGATTTTTCAAATGCAACTGTAACAAATTTCGATGCATTATCGGAAGCTTCAACACGTTATGATTTACTCAAAGATCTTATTGGTATGTATTTTATTTTTAATGATCGAAATTAATCTGTTCGTATTAAATACTAATATCGAAATTTCTATAATAGTTTATAGGTAAACTAATATAGGCAGTGAAAGTTTTCTTTCTTGAATGTAGTCTTGAATGGAGAGTTCATTGTTAACCTCCCCCCCCCCCCCCCCCCCCCCACCCACTACTCGCCTCCTCCTTCGCGATCCGTTGAATATTATTAGTTTCGTTGAAAAATGGAATTTTTTTTAAAATGCATTTAATGAAAAACATATTTATTGAATGCATAGCAAATAGTACCCTTATGAAATACATCTCTTGTTGTAACACAATGAAAGGTTTATGGTATAGCACTTTGTCAAGATTGTTACAGGTATTAATTACATATTAATTACACCCGTTATTCAATGCTTTCTGATACGCTATGATAATCAGTTTTGCTAGATGTGATCTAAGGTAGCTACACGTTAATTAAATTAATTTAAAGGTATGGAAATGGTGTATTTCGATTTTCTCGATTTGTCACCTCTTCGCGACTATGATTTCTATATGCAAATGTTTGGCGACGGAAATCGCATACAGGTTGATAAATCGTATTTTGCGTTTGTTTGATTGATAATATCGGTCTTTGTCTACAGTATTGAAAAATAGAGCCCTCTCAGTGAAGCTATTAATATTGACATAACCTCTTTAGAAATATTTGCACAGCTCGTTTTTAATCAATGCAAAATTTTTGTCGTTCGTAAAAGCAATTGAGATGTTGCGAAATGCTTTGTAAGTGTTCGGATTTACTTAATGACTTATTAAGAAGGGATGGAAGGAAAAAGAGGAGAGAAAGGTGGAATCACCTGGTATGAATTTGTAAAAAAGTTGCCACCTTTATCCGTTTAAGTGCAACATTTTAGGTACAAACACAGACCGGTGACGATGATCTTCATCGAGAAGTGCAAACCGAAGATATAGACACTGAAATAAAGTGGACTCAACATCCTCCAGTTGGTAAGCGCCTATGATGTCAGAAAAATCCAGTTGCTTTTCAGATATATACAGCAATTTTCCATGTATAACAGAACGAAGAAATAACTTTTTTTTTTTGAAGAAACAAAACGAAAAGAAAAAAAAGAAGTGAGAATATTGCAATACGAGGAAAATGCTTCATTTATTGATAGGATCAACAATTGAAACGAATATTTAATTGAATGGAGCATAAATGAAATACTCAAAAGTCATTTAGTATATCTTCTAAATTTATTTAAGTTTACGAGAGTGATTAATATGAGTAATATTTATTTTTATGTGATGATGATTAAAGTGGCAATTGTTATGTCTCAAAATGCTTTATAAATTTTGAACGTCGAATATCTAAAGTTAGATGTTGTGAGGTTCGAGAAAAAAAATGTTGTATAAATGTATGATTGTTATAACTGAGGTGAAGAATTTGAAGAGATTTAATCGTATGGAGCGAAATTTTTGATAAGTTTGAGTTCGAGTTCGATTTTCTGATAAGTTCAAATAGGCTAATGTATATCGTCTAATTCAAGTTCAAGGATTCTGTAGCTGGAGTCGAACTCCCAACATATACGTCGACTCCGACTCTGAGTGCCGTATTATAGAGCCATATTCGACCTTCCAATAAAATTGCTCTCTCGATATTTAAGACAATAATAGTATTTGTATTCGGGCTTCGTTGAATATTCATGAAGAGATTCATTAGCTGGGGTTAAATTCCCGACAGCTACTCAACATAACTTCATATGCGATTGTGATGTTATATAATGAGAGTAATACTTATCTTATCTTATCTTTATGTATAGCTGTGATATTGAATGTTACGAATAGCTATTTTCTCATGCCATCTTTACATAAAGTTATGATGTCAATATTACGAGTAGTCACTTTCTCATGCTAAGTTTATGTGAGGCTAATGATAGCGAATACTGCGAATAACAATTTTCTCATGCGAACTTTATATGCGAATATGAGACTAGTTATCAAAAATCAACTTTTGTGCATAATGTCATCAATGAATTCAATGAAGCATTATTCAATAAGCCATGCATGCATGAGTTCATATTTCTTTATTTATGAATTAGACCTCTTTCGACTGCTAGTATCCATCATCTCAGAGGATGTTTCATTTTTAGACGAGCTTGGATGGGGTTCAATAGTTACATCGAATATGTCAAAATTGGTCGATATAAATGGAGAGGACCCCTATATTGCACTCTATAAGGTGGATCACTTGCATTCTGAAAGATTACGCAAATTTATCAGCGTCGCTGCACAGGTTAATTTAACTATTACCACCTTCTCGTTACCTTCTTTTTTCACTCCGATGGCTCTTTGCTTATCAGTAATTTTTTATTGATGCAATTAAAACTATGCTATTTTTATTTAGAGTGGGAATGCTTAGAATTTATAAAATAATTGAAAAATATGAAACATTTTTAACGGAATATATTTATTGCTCTATTAGGCTGGTTTTTTTTTTTTTTTTTTTTGAATATCTCACGATTTGAGATAAGAGAAAATTGATTTGAATGGTGTAGCGTTGTGCTGGAGTGTTATTCAATTGGGGAGAATTTTCTAGTAGTTTTATTCAGATCAGAAATCGGCTTGAATTCAGGTCTGATATTTTAGAGGATCATACTTTATTCATAGAATTTTTAGTGCAGAAATTATGAAATATATTGCTTCATTTTTTCGAATATTTTTCGTCTGCGAATGAATGATGATGCGATTTATGCAAATTAGTCTTTTTTTGCATATATTTTTCATCACCTCTAGTCGAATGAGCTTAATCGAGAGTTGCAGATCTAAAAGGTGGTCATTAGCAAAAAATGGAGTGCGTTGAATGGAGGAAGGGAGGGGAACGAATAAGGGGAAGGAGAGAAAATAAATAAACGTTGCTTATTAGATATATTTGATGAAAACAATTGTGAGTTGATTAATTAGCAAAGATTTATTTAAGGTTATTATCGAGTTGATCGCAGCTCCCACCACTGATAAGCAAGTCTCATCGATGCGACATCGATCAGATATGTCTTTCAGTGCCGGTTATAATATCTTCTCACTGGGAAAATTGGCTACAGGTAAATGTCTTACTTTTTATCGCACAGGGACCCTATATATTAACTGTTTGATACCGCTGATATCTTACCACCTCTTACCTACTTATCAGTTGATCGCAGAACGTTAGAAATTGCCCCCTTCTGTTTCCCGTCACTTTAGAATTGGGATTGAGGGAGAAGGTGGGCAGAAAGAGTTATACATAATGCTCTTCAGAAAACCAAGAAAATATTGGTTACCCTCAGCATCGTTGCCTTCCCTTCCCCTTTCGGCGTCTCTGAAGTAAAGCCTTCACGTAACATAATTAGTGATCAGTGTGAGTCATCGGTCATAGTGGATACTTAACGGTCACCAACAGAGCTCTCTCATTGGCTAGGTGATTGTTTGCGATTGCAATGCGTCTGAAAGCACAACATCATCGTTTCAACGTTCTTCAGTTTTTTCTTCTATTGAATATCATCGCTTAGTACTGCCTAATTTTATTTTTAGTTACCTAATTCTTATCGTTTTGCAGCATATATAATTCTAGGAAAGAATGTATTCATTTATTTTGCTTATGTTTCAAACGTGCTTCACTTTATCTCTATCATAGAAAAGTTATTTCGAGAGCGCAATTTGTCGCTTGCATTTAGCAAAACATATGACGTGCTTTTTTGAATAGTTTTACATACTCGGAAGCACCTCACTTATAATGTTTCTGTATGCGGTCTCTCGACATTTTTATCTCAGAAACTTGGAATCTCTCGTAGCTTCAACGGAACGCTGAAATTGATCATAGGGGACGATGAAACTGCACAATAAAGCCAAGTAAGCAGTAAAATATGAGTCCATAATATCGAGGGGTAGAGTTATTAGCGACAAGGTATGGCTTCATACAGGTATTCGTTGATGATATAAATTAAAGTGAAACAATAATCGTAAGATTTACAGCATCGAAAGTGACATGTATTCGACACAACGATAACCGATTATTGATTGCTTTTTATGTGAATAAGTCGCTAGCCGAAGATATTGTCGACAAGAGTCTATTAGTTGAATTCAGATGTGGTGAACCTCAACCACCGGAAAGGTTCGTTAGAAGTTTAATTTTTCGTATTTATGAGCCATAACACTGAGTTGATAAATAGATGAGTAGATTATAGCCGCGCTGTATGGTGTTGAAGATACGCAATGCATTCACAGTTGATTGAAGACGTATGCTTTGCCAAATGATCAGCAGTACTTCTGATGGTCAGATGGTCAGCAATCCATGTAATGGTCAAATGGTCAGTAGTGCATGTGATGGTCAGATGGTCAACAATAGAAAGGCAAGTGATGCCTAGTCTTCTTACAAACTGTCAATAAAATATGAAAGGTACTCATTTCAGAGTGATGTTCTGCGAAAGCGAAGTTCGATGTTGTTGCTATTCACCGGATGGATCGAGTGCTGTATTCGTTGGCTTGGTATGTTTATTTGCACTATTCACCTCTGATATTAATTGACCATTCTAATGTCGCTAATGTTTTATATTGCGCAATCAGTAAACATTAAACTTAAGGTTTTTTCCAGTCGATGCATGTTACCTTAGTGGAATTCAAGGTAAATATGCTCGAGTGAATCAGGTTAATTAAGGTAACGAGTTCAATATTGTACTTTTAAAGGTGAGCTTACTTGCTAGCAAAATTTCCTTTAGCATTGAATGCATATTAAATAAAAACGTGATAACTATACATAATAAACGAATAACATAGACATGAATATATTAGAATTTGTAATTAATCAAATCTTTATAGTATATCCTTGTTTCTAGGCGGATGGTAGTTGTGTTGCTTTCGATTTACAAGAGGCATCCTCGAAATTCCAATCAACACTACCTTGGCCAGAAACAACGAATGATTATTGTCTTCGTACAGCTGCATACGATACATCATTTAGTGGAGTAGTATGGAAATCTGGAAAGAACGAAGAACAAGACGCGCCGATTGTTGATATTCATACTGTTGGAGATTGGGAAAATGAGTGAGTCAATTGAAGCAATCATTACATGGAATTCATTTCCTCTCCTCGCCCCTCCATCTCCCCCACCCGATCTCATCTTTCCTTCCCGAATTCCTTTTTGCTATACCGCATTCCCTCTCCCATCTTTTCCTTTCATAATGTTGTCGAGAAGTCTGGTGGTATGATTCATCAAAAATATTTGGCTTGCGAAAATTTTTTAGTTGTCCTCAATGCGATTCATTAAGATGACAGTTGCAATGATCAATTCTTCCGGTAGTTCCAGCTCCTGCAACCTTAATTAACTCGTTAAAGCATATCTCATTGAACGAGCCGAGCCGCATGAAAAGTATTTCACTATCCGTTAATCTTCTATCAACAGTACTTCTTGTTTACCGTCTGCGCAATTGATTACCTGTCTTTCGAATTTCAAATATTCCTCAGAGCCGAGATTCTTGTGTTTTTCAAAATTCTCTTTTACACTTTTTTAGCTGATCTAATCATTGCTGAATGCACATTTCTAATATTTATTTTATCGTTTATTTGCAGTATCACTCAATCATATCAAGTGATCAGTATAAACCAAGCGGGTACGATTACAATATGGGCCATAATTGATGGATCGAGTATGGGCGCAGATATGGATTTAGGATTGAGGCCAGGAGCGACGTTAAAAATGAGTCAAGTAGATATATTGAAGCCTGATAAAGTGATTATGAAGTAAGTTGTTAGTTGAATTGAATTATTGAATTCCATCGAAATATATGAAGTACATCATTGAAATCAACATAGAAATTATGGCTAGAAATATTTTATTGCTGTGCTTAGAAGTAACCTTGCTGATTATTTAAACTGATAGATGGAAGTATTAGAAACTTATTTGACATATTGCATATTGCCACTACCAATTTTATTATAATTTTGCAATTATTTAGATTCTGAATTAACTCATTCGTCTTTAAATTATAGCTGAAATTGCGAGTAAAATGATCAATTTATGATAAGAAATAAATTGGAAAATAGACGGAGGGAAGTGATTTACCTATGCAAATTTGAAGGTTTGTGGATTTTATTTATCCACAGATTTAAGTTCGCTCCTAAAGAGCTCCATTGAGAAAAGACCTTATATGCGTTGTGAATTTATTTTACTAATGAAATGTGAACGTTTCGATGGTGTTATTGATATATCTGATAATAAATGTTTTATTGTTTAGATTCTTATCTGTGCTCATTTCACTCACAAAATTTTCGCATTGAATTTGATAAAATTCTATAAACGTTTAGAATCATAGATAGAATAATCCTCAAAAATTTGTTAAGATTATGGTTAAGCCTTCTGCTTTTTTTTTCCAATCTCAATATTCTTTTCTATATATGACGAGAGGAATCGGCATTTTTGTATTGTTTTAGTGATGATATTTTCTTTTTGAGCAATTCGATGGGACGATTACGATTAATCGTCAATGCGATGGTACCAAATCCATTGGATAGGAGTCAATTTTTACTTGCAACAGATGCGGGTTTTATTTTAAATATTGTACGCATGAAAGGGATCACATTTACGGGTCCAAGGATTTATAAGGCCGATATCGGTAAGTGAAAATTTTGGATTTAAAAGTAAACTTAATATCCGAAATCTTGTGAGGAATTAGATTTTTGAGAGTTTTTAAGTTTTACTTAGTAAATCGCCGTAATAATATTCGAGGTATATTTTTAGAGCAAAATTTTTTCGTTCATTTTAGAAATATTTATGTATGTTAATGAAGATTGTTGAGGAAATTAGCGGATTACGGATGTGCAGTGAATCCATGATTGCGGAATGATCATCGAGTGGAGGAGTGAATTAGATATTGAAATACGATATAGCTTATATATGTCTATTTCTATGAGAGCTTCACCTGTTAACGGATTTTTTTTTTTTTTTTTTTTTTTGAGAAAGTTGAACGCATGATTCGTTTTAGACAATGCACACCCTTCTCTGCTTCCTGTTAAAAGTGATCATTAGCGATTTATTCAGTTTCAGTGATCAGTGAGATTATGTACTATTGAGCAAGCAAAGATCAATATGACCTCATCAATGACGTCATCTGAAAGATCTTGTTAAGCTTTATCACAACTCACTTGATTTATTGAAAGCATTCGTTTCAATTTGAAAAAGCACTATTGCAGATGTGACAGCCGAAGTTTTATGCGAGAAAATTTCAAATTTCAACCCGTCAATTATTTTGGTAAGAAAAGTCCTTTCAATTGGCGCACTTTATTGTTTTTTTTTTTCGCTATAAATCAGCGACATTTATGCAATAATTTTTTTGTGCAATTGCAATTATTTTATGCAAAAATTAAAATGTTCTTGCAACATTAACTAATGAGTTAAAATGAGGAAATTCAGTGCAATTGCAATTATTTTATGCAAAAATTGAAATGTTCTTGCAACATTAACTAATGAGTTAAAATGAGGAAATTCAATGCAATTGCAATTATTTTATGCAAAAATTAAAATGTTCTTACAACATTAACTAATGAGTTAAAATGAGAAAATTCATGATTGACTAAAGTAATTGAATTAATTATTGCAAATTGAAAACTTAAATTGTGAAATTTAAGTATTGGAACTTAAATAATTAGAAATTTGCAATGAACTATAAGAATAGAAAATCTTCACCATCTTTTTCAATCGATATTTTGCAGCACATTTATCTCTGACTTAGTTTTTTTTTTTTCAATTCCGAAGAGGTTTACTTCAAGAATCATTTATTCGTACTTATCATTCAGAAAGTAAATTTGTTAAGATTTGTTTGAAATATATATATGTTATTTATTTTTCTTTTCTTGTTGAATCCTTATAAATATAAAGGTGATGTTCTTGTGATAAGAAATATGTGCGCTAAAATGTGAATGAATTTAGGCTGGTCTATCGAATGGACATGTTGCACTTGTATAAATTAAATCGAGCAGAAGCTATTCTAGTATTGATACCACCGAACAGCTCACGAAAGCCGGTTACTCATGTTGAATTCTCACCAAGGTTTAATCTTTGTTTACTTTGCTGCTTAACATTAAAATATTGATGTGCAAGTATATCTGAAGATTTTATGCCGTTTAAGCTCTCCTTGGGCTATAAACTTCGAACCCATAAAAACTAAAATGATCAAAATAAATAGTATAAGGATGAAGTTGTTGTTTATTTATCTCTCTCTCCCCACTCCCTCCCTCCCCCCCCCCCCCCCCCACCTCTACCCCCCCCACAACTAGATTTGTCCGACTTTGCATTATTCGCTGGCACTCTTGCGTTGGTGGTGCTAGTACTTCTATAGTGTTGACATGGTGCTCATAGTTAGGTTCCTCTCCATCGCTTTTATTATACATTCACCTTAACTGGCTATAGTTCACTATCGGGATGTCATTAGGTTATGACAAACACATTGTTGGATAAGCTCACTTTAATGATTGAAATACCCCTGATTGACAATCACTGAAACTATTTTAACAACACTTTTGATCATTTTATTTATTCGTATATAATCTATCATTTAGTTTATTTTAATTTATCATTTTATTATTTATTCTCTTATTTATTTCGATAAATGTTCTCTGAATGTAGAGAAACGAATTGATATTTGGGGTATTACAGATGCGAGTCGGTATTTTATTCCATTCACGGTGGAATACGTCTACTTGTTTGGGATATCGCAACCGGTAAATCACCGATGGCTGTCTGTAACTTAGAGAAGGAATTTCAAGCATCGGTGTTGTGTACGTCGACTTGGAGTGAGAAAACGAAACGAGGCAACGACGAAACGATATTTTCCTTTTTGGTATAGCTCTTTATTCATCCTTTTTTTTTGAAGAAATCACAAATGATTGAATGATATATTACGGAAATGATATGGGGAGAAGAAGAAGATGAGGGGAGAAGGGAAAGCTCTCCAGGTTTTTCTTTCAAAAGAGGATAAAATCGTTTCTTCGAGGAAGGACTTCTTTGGGTCACCATTATTCCTAACAGAATATACAACTTAGTTCTGCTTTGTTTTATTTTGAACTTTGCAAGGCTGGAATACTGAGTACATTTTACTTCTATAAATATATAGTACAAGAATACTGAGTACGTTTTACTTCTGTAAATATATAGACGAATGTCCGATACTTTAGGTCACCGTTGATGCCTTTTGCATATATATATATATATATATATATATATATATATATATATATATATATATATATATATAATATATATATATATATATATATATATATATATATATGTTCAAATTGATATTTCGATAATTGATTACTACTTTGGTGATAAAATCTATAGTCCGATCTGATCTTATTAATATAATTTGGAATTAATGCATCGCATATCGATATTTTTTTCCAAGAAAATAATATTATATATAATATTACAAGTGTAAATATTTTTAGGCACTTGGTTTATCGAATGGACAAACTCAAGTGCATACTCTCGAGAAAATATGCAAATCACAGACGCAATCTTCTTTTATCGAACTTGTGGAAATATTAAATCATAAATTGTAATAAATGACTCGTGTATAAATATTTTCAAAAAAAAAGAGGAAACTGTTTCTATCAGTCGTTGGAATTAACAGATGTTTTAGCAAATTGTTGTGTTCAACTAGAGTTGGAGTTAAAATTACGTAGCTTTAAGAGTTATGTTCGAGTCACTTCTCGAGCTTCATTCTAAATCAAATATGAGAGAGTAATTCATGTAAATCTCATAGAAATTTAATCGTGAAGTCAATGGAATACAACTGGAACGACATCGCTGACTTATACTTTTGGCCGGAGTCTGCTCAATCCTCTACCATATTACAAATAAAAGTATTGCAATACAAATGTGCTTATTGCTCACATAAATCCACATGTTCACAACGAACATATGTGAACATTACAGGTGTGCACTTCTTTTAATTAACGTGCGGATAACTGACGACCTGATATGAACTTAGGTAGCTGTATGGCATTGGATGTTTAAGTTCTAGCACATTTCGAAGATATTTAGCTGCAATAGAAGAATTTGCGCGCGAAAATTTTTCAAATTCCAACCTGTGATAAGAATGTTGTGGTACGTTGATTCGTTGCCGGGTTTTTTGTGCTGATTTAAAATTTTTTGATGTGTATGTTATGTGAATGTCACGTATGCGCTATATGGTATGTTTTGGTGCGTTTAATGTTAGATTTTTTCGATTTCGGTATCTTTCGTTTAGCCGTTCGAGAGGACTGAAGAAGGTGACGCCTCAGTTTCCCCGGGTGACCCTTCTCTCGAAAATTTTCATTCTTTTCCTTTTTTTGGTCATATTCATTTCTTTTGTCGTTTTTCTTGTCTTCTGGTGCTCTTTTATGATTTGCTTTCTTCTGTAAGCGAAATGAGAGAAAAGATCGGCGTCAGTGTATAGCGTCATTCCAAATTAGATCACGTAAGGAGAACGTGGGTCGGATCCCATCGGAGGAAGAGAATGAAATAACTGAGGAAGGCTAAGTTCATGATCAGGCCTGCATTTGATACCACATGTAATCTAGTCCACTCAGATGATTCCAGCCTAGCTGGGTTAACCACGTCACTCATGTGTGACGCCGTTCAGGTTCATTCACTCACCTTCATCCTCCCATCCTTTCTTCGCTCCCTGCTCCTTGGTCATTATCTGTTTTCTGCGTTCCATGGTTGTCGTCTCTTTTGTGCTACCTAGCTGTTTATGCCGTACTTGGCCGGGATTTGAATTTTTTGGCTTTTAATCGAGAAGACTGACCGACAACACACGAACACGATGCTCGTTGTCTAGAAGTAGGGCTATGCTGCTTTGAATAATGGCTTATGTTCAGTATTGCTCCAACACCTTCAAAATTTTTGCGAGGAAAATATGTTTAAGACCATTTCCTAAACGTTAGAAAAAAATGATTTTTTTCAAATTTCACCCTTACGTTTTATGCAAACGTATGTGTACTTTTTTCTCCGTACAAACTTGACTACGGTTATTATTGTAATCCCCGATTGACGAAAGGGAGGGAAGAACAACGATGCTGAAATCAGCCCGAAAGAATTGTACAATTGATGTTGTGATTTCAAGATTTTACTAGTGATATGTGATGGAGGTGGAAATATGGTAGATTTCAAACGTGTTGTGCTGGAAATTATAATGCCTACTTTTTGCGTAAACATGCTTCATGGTTTTTCTAAATTCAGAAATATCCCTTTTTCAACCCGAATTTTCGTTGTTCTCTCACGGTGACTTTTTTTAAAGGATAAATTCATTAAAGATGCTGAAATCACTGATAAGTTCAGCAACGTGGAAGGTGGAGTGGGTTGGAGGTGTCCTCGAAAATTTGAATTCCATCAATATCGTTTTTTTTTCCGGATCGCGGGATTGATGGTGTTTCATTATTGAACATGCTTAGATCAGTGCTAAATTTCGCACAGTCATGTTTTTCTGCTCATTGCTTCGATTCGGAAAACATCACGAAAGATGCTAATCGTAACGATGTTGCAATGAGTCATGCTTAGTCATGTGGTAAGAAGGCACAACTCACTGAGTCATAATTTTTATTTTTATTTTTTTTAACGCTGTTGTATATCAAGATGCCCGTCTTTCAATATTCGAAGGTCGACGGCTGGTCGTTATTTGAACGGAAATCCTTACGATCAGTTCATTCACGTTTCAAAAATTGGCTAAGATACCACTCAAGTGTAGGCTTGAAAGCCTACACCTGACAGGTCTCTTAACAAAGCAATCTACTAGCTTTGAAAGGCGCGTTCCGTAGTATGCCGTGGCGATAATTTTTCACTAACAGAATGCTTGAAGTCGCCAATCTTCAGAATGTATTCGTATAAAATATGCATTCGATTTCGACATTTTTATTTATTGATCGCTATGGAGCATGTTGTAAGGGGTGGTCAAAAGGGTTGAGTCAATGTTCTCAATTCTCATATTTACGTTCTTAGAATATCGCCTTTGAAAAGTTGCATAGAGAAGGCTGACGACAATTTAAAAGGTGAGGCACCATTTTTAGCACTCAATCTGGTCTCATATTATATGTATATCGGTGAGATTTTTGAAGAAAATATTTCCACTCTATCGTTGAGATCGATGTATCGATCTCATCGAAATGCTGAAATATCCTCGAAATTTCACAGTGGGGATTTGTGATTAGGATAACGTCAGAAAAGGTTTTTGAAAGAGTAAAATGTTCAACTCTTTTCGAGATTCCAACTTTCTAATGCTAACGATGGTCAAAAGTTAAACGTTTTTAAATATATCTTTAGTATATATCTGCCCAAAAATTGTCTTGAATGTCCTTAATCATCGGATCATTTTTTTAAATTGAGTAATCATCAGCATCATTTAAGCCATTAGAATACGGAATTATGTGGTTCTCTCAGCCATTTGTATATGTGTTCTCTTGAAGTTTTTTTTTCCTTTTCTGTAGGAAATGCACTATTTCGCTCTTGAAAGGAAGCTGTGTATAGGGGATCATATTTGCGATGTTGCACTATTTTCTTGGTTGGGTATTTGAAGTGGTTTATTTCAAATGTGTATTGGGGGGGGGGGGGGTTGGGGAGATCCGGTATTATTTCGCTGTTGGAGCTCATATTTTCTAGCGATGTTCCTCACTCCAATATTAGCATGAAAATTGTGAGAGCATTTTTTCACTCAGTAAAATTTCTTCGAAATAGGAGTTTAGTCGCCTTGGAAAGTTATATTTGAAGATGCGTTATTTCCTCTTTTTTTTTTTCTTTGGTTGTGGCAAATGTATTTAATTAATTTGCTTTTTTTTCTACAATTATGGAAAATTTTTCATTTAAATTCTGGACTTAATTTATGAAGAAATTCTTTATATTACTATTCGGTAGATAATGGCGGTTATTTTGTTTGTTCGATGAATTCTTGAATGCGCTTTTATTTTTTATTTTTTTTCATTTTTGCATGTTTTTTAAATGATACGTATATAATATAATGCTTATGGTTTATATTGTAGTTGTTGAAAAATTAAAGATTTCCTTGACGCTTAATGGAAGATGCGACACATTCGGCGGAAAAGGCAATTGCTTATGATAAAGCGGGAAAGTATGATGCAGCCATATACTTTTATGTTGTAAGTTTCTCTTCGTTTTATTTATTCTCAGGCGGTTGTTTTTTCTGTTTTATGAATTTTGCATATATTGATTGTTTCATGTTCTAAGCGATCGACTCACTCCTAATATTACGAAAATATCGCTTAGATATTCTGTAAGAGTTTTAACTTGATTCAGCAAGTCGGTATTCATATTTCTCTTTCAGCACTTCTCTAATTCGAAGTGCGCTGGAAAGTTGTTCTTAGAAAGTTATATGTATAGTGATATGCGGACGGCAGTATTGGTGGTTATTTTTCTGCAACTGAGCTATCCCTCATATGGGCCATTTTGTAAAAATTAATGTCATGGCCTTCGATGTGGCACAACGAGCATTTGAACCACAATCAGCCCGGATAGACTTAAGCGTTTATATTTCGTACAAACCCATTCAGTAGGGAAGATAGTGGATATGGGTAATTTCTATGTGAATATCTTAAACTCTCGTTGTTATGTTTGTTATAGGATGCGGCGAATGGAATACTGGATCTGGTTCATCAAAAAAAGGTGCCACCAAATTTCGTAACGACTGCCGAAGAATATATAAGACGTGCGGAATTACTGAAAGTTCAACGTTGGTGCCTTTTTTGTTGGCAATTTCACTTTGTTGCTGATTGCCGTGAAAAATATCTATGAGCATGATAGAAGAGTTGAAAAGGTCTGTGAATTTTTAGTAGTCTGATTTTCTTGAATATTGGCTGAACTTATTTTAATTCAAGGTCCGGAGAGTTTCTTTGGTAACCGAAATGATGCTGTATCCCACGAGGATTCTACAGAATTATTTTCTCTCTTACTTATCCTCACGGCATCCAGACCATGTTCTTGAAACTGATGGAAAACATGATGGCTGGGAAGGGAAACATGGGTTGCAAAGAGGATGGGAAGAACGATCGATTATGATGGGATGTTGAGTGTTAATAAGATATGAAACAAGGGTAGAATTGGGAAAATTTGTTAGTGATAAAGTGGTAAATGTCTTAGGGAGAACTGAAGTTTTACAAGACGATCGGCTAGTCTGCCTTTCATATTAGCAATTAAATCGGAGGTGAGAGAAGGTGAACCTTAAATTTAATGAGGAAAACTTTTGTTGTGCTATATGGTTGAAGACAGGAAACAAGAGAAACGTTATACGACTATATGACAGAGGGTAATAATCGGGTATCTTTCGTTTCCGTTCCCATAGGATTAATCTTGTCACCGAAAAAGTTTTTCTCAGGTACATCAATGGTGTCGGCAAATATCAAAAGTGTGCACCAAGTGAATCTGGAGAGGGCCGAGTTTCTGCTCTATCAGGCGTTAGATGCTGATGAAGCCGGTCGTGCATCTGAAGCAGTCACCTTATACTCGGAAGCAATCGAACTATGCCTACAATCGGTAGGTTCATTTAGCTGAACTCAATCTTCCGGAGAGATTGCACTTCTCTTTTAACGATGCAGTTTTAGCAACTTTCAATTCCATCACCATCTGAAAGAAATGTTGAGGAATACGAGGACATTCGTGGTAGTAGTGAGTCGATAAATATACCTGCAGTATAGTTCCGTCCGATGAAGGTAGAGGAATGGGTGGATTATATCCACTAATATATGAGGGTTTTCTGTTTTGTTAACTTTTCACAACTGCTTCTTATCGGTGGCCTTGTTAGGATCGCTCTTTTGTTTACCTGGTTTTTTCATGTATTTATTTTTTATAGGCTAGCTCATGCGATACAGAAACGAGGCGGAAGTTACGACAGTTAGCGAAAAGAGCATTGGAGCGCGCCGAAGCTCTCAAAGAATCATCGGAGAAAGGAGGAGATCGTGGACGCGAGCCGAGCTTAGATCTCCCTGAGGTGCCAACTGATGGTTAGGTTTTCTATAGGTTTTTTCCATGCTATTAGCTACTTATGCATCGAATTATTAAGATATTTTTTAAGGAGGGGAATGGTTTTTTTTTAATCGTGTGGAAGGCTGTGTTGATTTTGCGGCCACTTCCAGTGCTGTGGTTAAGTTATGGCTCTTTATGTCGTGGTCCTCCGCGACTTCCACCATGTGAATGCGTGGAAACTGCTTTCACATGTTTCTACGCAGTTTTTTTTTGATATATCTATTTTTAAGGCGTAATTTCATAGCGAACTAAGGAGCGCACGGATAGCTGTACTTACTACCTTCGGAGTGCACATAGGCATACTCCCGTCTCCTATTCTATCCCCTCCTCCGACCTATCAACGTAACCCTTGAAGATTGAGAATTTTTGTGTTTGGCAACTTTATCAGAGGTTAGGGCTCAGTAATTAACGAGGTGCTAATGACCACTCTTTACTTAGTAAAGATTGAAACCTTAGTGGCAAAATTGCAAAGAAGAGGTTCGTGAAGATAGAATTCGGCAAATTTCTGAATGAATTGGAGAAGTTATTGAAAGCGTAGAAAAATTTGCGCTTTCAGATGATTTTATTTCAAAATACCTGACTTTTAATAATTTTTTTCATCTTCTTTTGCCGTCTTATTGTGGTCGATTTCCTGAAAATCCATTCAAATTTCTTCTGGTCCTCCCTTTCCTCAACTTGAAAGGGGAAACGAGAAGGACAGGTAACCTTTTTGATATGCTTTGAGCAGTTTCAGTGATCGATGCTAAGCACTGAATCGGCTTCTACCGGTATTTTGAATTCCTCATTAACTTCTAACAAGCAGTATCCTTGCAGAGTTGTCTCACTTAAATTTGGAAGGTCGCAGCTCAGCGACGAGTTCTGGTGGCACGACGCCGACGATGAAACGTAAAGCGGTTGGAGGTAGTGATGATAGACTGGGAAGGGACGAATTAGCCGTTCTGGCTACTACATCGAACATCAATGGAAGGCAATATGTGCCCTTCTTAGAAGTGGATCTGAAAGAGCGTTTTGGCTATCCGGCTCCTTTCACGTGCGTTCTTTTCGTTTTTCTCATTTTGTAGCATCCTGCTGGCTTTAATTTTGAAATTTTCAACTTTTTTGTGAGTGGGTTGCCTTGAAGTTAAGGTTTTGTCGGATGCGAATACCTTTTTTCCCTTTGGTAAGGGAAGAAAGTTGACTGCAAGTTTGGAGGTTTCCTGTAGGTAACTGAGTCATGCTTGGATGGTAAAAGAAAACATTAGGAAGATGTGGGAATTTTGTAGGCAGATATTGAAAGGATTGAGTATTTGAAAAGCTTTGAAGGGAAGCCACAAAAAATGCAAAGCTCTTACAGGCCTTGTACGTCTTTTTTAATCAAATTAGCGAGTCACCAAAGCTTACTGATTGCTTATTATCGCTGAACTATAACTATCGATGATATTGCTGCCGCTCAAGTATCATTTCCTCTATGTAAAAAGGAGCTTTGGCAAATTGCCAATTTTTGAGGCACTTATTTTGGTTAAAATTTTGAATTGAAGATTTTTTTGAAATTGGAGAAGAGGGGCATTTATCGATGCGTCATTTATGCTCTTTAAGTTTAGCATCTTCTTACAGCCGTAAGCGTTGATTCTTGCGGGGCTGATCGCAAGTTGTTAATTCGGAGGCTGTTTTTTTATTCTCTAAAAACATTTGTTCCGCAGCTTTATTCTACTGGATGTTTCCGATTTGATTATTGCAATGTGTTTTTTTTTCACACTTCTGCTCACATGAATTTGTACGAGTGTGTTATTATTGTTAGGAGGCAGTATGATGTTATCTACCTATATGCTAATTTCCTAGGAGATAAGATATGATAATTACAGTGACAAACATGGATTGTTGGCATTAGCGGAGAAGCAGAAGCAACGTCTCAAGAAATGGATGAGGCCAAGTGAGATTATGCAATCGCCTACGATTATCGAACAGGTTGATAGCGGTACTATTAAACAGGTGAGGTGGTTTTTTTGGGTCAAGTTGATGGTTTTTGAAGTTCTGCTATGACGGGTTGTTGACCGAGAGTTCCGTAATCAGTTCCTGTATGATTCTGTAATCATTGAGCACCCCCAGCACATAATGTTATCTCTGATTCATCTCTTTTTGTTTCCTTCAAACGTTGTTCGTGATTATGTTTAATGTACTGATCATCACATTGCATTATCTTTGTCAATGCCATCCTCATGGTTAGTCGTTTCAAGGATCTGACCTAACAACAAGTGCTTAATCTCCGAAGCGACCATGATAACGTTTCACACAGAACAAAGGATGCTAATCGTCAGTACAGAATGAGTCGCAATAGCTTTTAACTTGATCTTGTGTGATCACAGTGTGGCTGACTGGTATAAAATACTTGGTGTAACATTTGGGGTTGCCGTTCCTTACTTGTTTTATTTTAGTCGTTGAGGTTCCGCTTGCCTAACTCAGTCGCCTCTAATATTTCATAGTTCTAGCAACGTGAAGTCACAAATTTCTGTTCTAAGCTTGTTTTGTTCACGCTTTAGTTCCCTTCCGAATTGTTGATGATGGTGGAAGGTCATTCCCTGCATTTCCGCTGTTTAGAGATCAGATTAGTTTAACTAGTAATTGGTATCATCCTTGCAGTGTTGCATCGAGGTGATTGTTTCATAAGGGTGTAGTTTTCAAAGTGTAATAAACTAGGCATATAGGAACCCATATTTTGCACAGGATTTTCCTTGCTTTCGTAGAGAAGGTCTTTCCTGCAACAGGGTTGTGGGGAAGAGAGATATGGAAGTGGATTACTATAAAATGCTCAGTTACCTGAATTGTGCTCACTTTTCAAAAAATTTAAGGGATGAATTTAGACAGTTGTATCAGACTGCTCGTTTATTGCTTCGCTATCGATATCGGCTCGATATGAGCGACGATTCGGAAAACGCTTGGTTACACGGTACGTTTAGTTAATGTTCTGGAAAGTGCGAATTACGATAGACTGATTCTCACATTTTCTTTATCTAGGATGAGGTAATTGCTTATTTTGCCGAACAGGTCTTTTACTCCTTGCGGAATATTGCTTCCGATTCCACTTTACTTTCGGTTAATTTCATTCTTGCGTCATCACCGATTCGTTGGGTAGCTTGAATGCCTTGAATGCCATGTTAGTAGAGGTGTTTTATCGTGCTCCATGCAATGTTTAACAGCATTTCTGCGATATCTTGTAATGAGGAAGGAAGCGTTTAGATAGCTGGCTGTTAGTCTCTTAATTCTCTTTTAATTCTTTAATCGTTTTGATTCAGAAGGTTCTCTTTTCTTAAGTCGATTTGTGGAAATGTTTATTAGTTGGTCTTGAAATGGTGTTTAGGAAGCTATTTTTATTGGTAGAGATGGAGGATGAGAATGAACAGAAATATGAGGCGTATTGAGGATAAAATTGCTGACGAGAGTCCTTAGTTGTTTCATGTTGAATATCGAACGAAACGTCAGCAGTGTTGATGCTATGAAAGGTTAGAGTAATGTGGAACAATATAAGGGTATAAGGGTATTTGATGAAATATTGACAAAATTTTCAGCATTATATTTCCGCAGAACAAACACGGCGAACCGATTTATAATCCATGTGGTAAATATATGGTCAAGTTGCATATCAACGGGTTTGGAGAAAGGTGTTTTATTTGTTATTATTACAATAGAGTTGCATTTGGTGTGTTTTCACGAGTGAGTTTACCTCGATCTCTTATCTCACTAGTTGTGAAGAATGTGTGGTTGCAACTTGACCTGGGGTTGCGGTAGTAACCGGTTTGAAAAAGGAATAGAGGAAAGGAATGCGTCAGATAAAAAGGAAGATTGCAGAAAATAAGGCTGTGAACCGATTTCCAGCTAAGTCGGAAGTGCGGATTCATTTCCAAGCAAAAATTGAGGTTGCAGACCGATTTGTAGATGAAAGCTGGTACGTGACCCAGTTTGAGGTTTGATGATCGTCTAACCTTTGCTCCCTTTTGGAAATTCACTGGAGCTCACAGCTAAATAGTTGACCTGTAAAAAGGGAAAGGTTAAGTTCATATGTCGTGTTGCTGCAGGTATCTTTATACTGCTTTTCTGTCTCTTTTATTCTGCGTTGGCTTTCATTGATATCCAAGATTTGGGCCTTTGTTTTTGTTAGAGGGGAATAAGCTGTTGTTGAGTAATGGCGGCTGACATCTTCGGCTGCCCAGTACCTTTTGTTGGTTTCGGCTTTGATTTGTTTATTGGTAGTATATGATAAAGATGGATTGATCATTAGTTTGAAGAATTGGAATTGTCTTTATCATTTTAGGTCATTATCGACGATCTTTTTCCGATTGGTGAACACGGCGATTTTTTATGTTCATACAGCCAAAATAGGTGAGGGTTTTAAAGATTTTTCGAGGCTGCTGAATGCATCAAATTTTCGGACGGCATTCAGTATATGGGTCGTTCAATTTTGCACTTCGTAGAGCTGTTTTTGTGAAAGATTGAATAACTTTGTGGTATAGTTGTTGCCCTCTTTCTTTTTGTTCCTTAAAAAAATCAAACAGAAAGCTTCTAGCTTTGATTTTTAAATATTTTCATCTGTTTTATTTGCTGTCGCTTTCTTTTTGCTTCTGCTTTATTTTATTGGTTCAGTTTGTTTCCTTAGTATTTCAGTTATTACATTGTTTTATTTTTTTTACCTCGAAAAAGTCTGGATTTGAAAGACACTGTTACAGGAATGAACTATGGGTATCATTATTGGAGAAAGCCTATATGAAGGTAATGGGCGGATACGACTTCCCTGGATCAAATTCTGTAAGGTTTGAATAAACTGTAAAAAATTTGCGAATTTTTCGTCGAAAGGGCAAAATTACTTGCAGCTGCTTTATTAGCTTCGTTGCTAATAAACTGTAAAAGCGACATGGCGTATTTTTTCGTTATAGGTCATTCCCTTCCATCGGTACGATATTCCATTGATTGCAGAGAACCATGGACGGTTTAAATCCCGTGATTTGTAAGAAAGTAAAATGGGATACCTTAATCATATAGTGGCTTATCGCTCTGAGGTACATGTAGTGCAGTGACGTAGTATTAGGGAATGTGTAGTGTGATAGGTGAGTCCTGTTTCATAGCTAATCATTTTTGTTTAAGTGTTTTTGAATTGATAGCTTGTCGAATATCTGAAGAGAGTGACGTGATTGGTTCTTTCACCCTTCTAAAGCAGTGTATGGAAAAATGAGCGAGAGGGAATTGTCGATTGAAGATATAATTCCGTTTCCAACCTGCAGTCAATGACGCGTTACTGGAAGAGGCTGAAGTAGAGTGAGTATTGATAATATGAACTAAATATGCATTAAAATCGAAACACGCAGTTGGTCAAGACTGTTCGATTTTGTAAGAAACATTTTTATAGAAGTGGAGGGAGAGAAAGTTAGACGAAGAAGATAAGATAATTTTGCGACTACTTCAAAAAAAAAAGTTTTTTTGACAGCATGCGAGATTTTAAAAAAATATTTAGAGCATCGACATGCATGCGTTGACGGGTTGGATACCTGAACGAATCGCTATTAGGAAAGATTCGAAAGATTTTGATGCTGACGCCGTTTTTGAGAAACTGTTTACGAGGTAAGTGCTGTAAAGTTGATTTGTTTACTTCTTTTTCTTTTCTTTTTTTTTTTTTTTTTTGGAAGGTTGGTTGAAATACTTGGGCAGGTAAGTGAACGCTAAAATTCAGTCGGTGTTGTTCTACAGGTGTTAACTTTCGATATCCTGCCTAATTAAGTACGAAAAGGTAGTCTTCGTTCTACTGAGATTTTGGAGGGGAAGGGAGAGGAGGATGATGAATGGAGTTACAGATATTGGGCAGAGTTTCATTCTTCGAGTGGTACTATTAAGTAACTAGCTAAACAGATTGTATTGAATTCGTTGTAATATTTAATTCTGAATATGGGATCATAACAAACAGCAAACATTTGCCGAATATTGATAGAAATCTAATTGCAGTGAGAGATGTAATGGAAGAGATTTTAGGTTTCATCAAGGGCATTGTCTAGTGACATTAGCCACGGGGAAGATGTCACAGATCGACATCGAGCGTTCGGGTCTTGTTGATGCTCATGCCTATGCGGTTCTTGATCTCAGGAAAGCATTGGTGAGTTTCAACTGATTTCAATGAATGAATATAAGCCGCTTTGAGTTTGAATGTAGGATGATGCATTAAGTGAAGTTTTTTGCCAGTAAGTTGTTTTCTTTTTTTAATGGTTTACTGTTGACTTTTTTGGGTCGTCTTGATCTGGTAGGAAGAAGCGGAAAAGATAGGGACTTTGAAAAAAGGATAGGGAATTTTTAGTGGGAGGTAAAGTGGCTCATACACTTCTCCAGAAGAGGAGAAAATCGAAACAAATTTGCAATTGTGAGTGAATTATTTCCGTTCATCAGGGCAAACGAATGCTCTTGGTGAAGAACCCGTGGACACATTTGCGATGGAAAGGTCGGTATTCTGAAAAGGATACACTCAACTGGACACCCGAATTATGCCATGCACTCAATTATAATCCTGCGGATGCACAACAGTTTGATGATGGTATGCGTTAGCAGTGTTATTACTGTTGGTCTTTTATTGTCTTTGAGATATTCATCGACAGTGCTTCGGGGAGGGTTGAACGCTTATTTTCATTTGTTTTGCATAATTGGTTCAAGCATTTTAATGAAACGGTAAGGCTGGCTCTTGGAATCTGTGTGTGAGGTGTGAAATCTCTGGGAAAGTTTCACTGGGAAATGAGTGAGGAGAGCGAAGGTTTCTCTTTATGAAGCTAACAGCTTAAATATGAAGTTCGTTTGGTTATCACCTAAGAGGACTTCGCGAAAATTATGATTGCTTGTGACGGGTGGGAGGGAGCAGGTGGAATTAGTACGAAAAGCAAGAAGGATATCAGGAACTTTGTGGGTTTCAAGAAGAAAATAAACGGGATTCAGTCTTGAAACACTGGCAAATCTTTCACGTTTGAAAAATCCGTTTCGAATGTCTATTTGTTCGTATGTCGCTACCGAGGAGTTGGAAAGGTGATTGGAACCAAAATCGATGGATTGAGAGTTCCCGTTGTTCTCTCAAAAGGGCTATCTCCCCTTGCTATCTCGAGGAAACTACCGAACTACCTCCGTAGAGGGTTATCTTCTTTGTGAGCTCTTCCGGTTAGCATTTTGTTGGCAAATTGAAAAGTGCAATTGCTTAACATTATAGACATTCTTTCTTCGATATATCATTACCTGAATTTTCCATGCTGTGTAAACTGAAACAATAATGCTACTTTATCTGACGAATGCCTTATCCAAACTGCTCGTTTGCTGACTTTCTTGTTAATATTTCACTTTTTTATTAAATTGAAAATACCTTCACCCTCAATGAACTTCTAGAATTTGAGCTTTTTTTTGAGATATAAAGTGTCAGGTGTTTTCTGGATTGACTACGAGTCGGTGTGCCATTTCTTTGACGTTTTCTACGTGAATTGGGATCCATCGATATTCAAGCATACATACGGTCTACATGCGTAAGCACTTCTGTTCTTCATCTTGCTTTATCGTTCTATTGTATTTTATTTTCTGCATTTTCCAGTGTATTTTTCAGGCTCGAAATATATTTATTGTGTTTTATAGCTTTAGTGAATGATGGCAAGAAATTTGCAAGCAGTCGAAGCATTTTGCTTGACCAGCGTTGACTTCATAATGTTTAGCAATATGGAGTTAGCAGCGGTTGATTGAGATAGGTTTCCGGTAGAAAGCTCGACTTTTACATCGGAACTGCCCTTTGTTTATCCTCTATTGAATTATATGATTTTTAATACTCTGAGTGTTCATTCCAGAATGTGGTCGGCAGGAGTGGGGCCAGTGAAGGATCTCTACACTGTGGCTGATAACCCACAATATATTTTGGAGGTGAATAACAAGAATGGCTCGTCAGCGGTGTGGATTTTGCTGACGCGACATATAACTGATAAGGTAAGCTGCTGAGCACCTAAGACGCCATTCGGTACTTAGTATAGTTACTGGACCTTTTTAAACCTTAGACTCTAACCATTTAAATTTTTTTTGTTTGGAAATCTTCGTTCAAATATGCTCGTATTTCGAGGACTATAAAGGTAGCAGGTGAAGTGACAGGGCAGGCGTGCTTGGTTTGTTCTCTTTGTGAAGAGGTAACAGGACAGATAAGCTTGATTGCAATTATGCTAGGTGCGTGAAGCAGTTATTTGGATGGTGGTTCGAGGAGGATCCGTAGAATGCGAGCATAGTAGCGCTATATAGTGCACGTTGTTTGCAAGAAAAAGACTTGCTTCATGGAGATGTGAAAATTGATAGGAGTTATGGGGTCATTGTTGCAGACCGATTTTGCGGACAACAGGGAGTTCATAACGGTTATGGTGTACAAATCGGGCAAAAAGGTTTATCTCCCTTGTAAGTGATATCACATTTCTTTTCTTTTTTCTTTTTTAAGCTGAGATCACAGTTGGACTGAAGTAATGTCTTTATAAGGTAGGATGGAAAGGCGATTATTATTTTTCAGTTTCTGACATCAGCATTTTATCTGTAGAACACGTTCATTAGTCTCAAAATTATTGCATCCGCTGAATTTTTGAGCCATTGTTTACAGTCTTTCTCGTCCGTGCAGATACTCTGTTTTCATAAAAGAATCCAACAGAGATATATTCTCCACTGATGATTTATGCTGTCATAGGAGTTCGTTTTGTTCATTTTTTCGGATCGCATCACCCGACATCACTAGATTATAACCTGAATCTTTTGTTATTGGTTATGTTTACTGTTTTTATTTAATATTTCTTTGTAGATGGTAGCATTTTTGTGCCAAGCAGAACTGGGATGCCAAACTTATAGAATTCTGTCTTGGAGGAGCAGTGATATTTGTTGATAAAAGCCCATAATTATGAATGTTATGTTGTGAAGTTTGTACACTTGTTTGAGGGTCGGGAAGGAGTGCGATTTTTGACTTTTTTTCATCCTAAAAGTACAAATGTCTGGCAAAAAAATTAAATGCAGAGAGATTCTTATTAGGATGCTTATTTCGTCATATTTTTCCACGTCAATATTTTTATTGCAATTTAGTTGATCCGAAACCTTTGATGGAACCGATTCGTATCAACAGCCCACATTATCTTTGTCAGATGATCGTCAAGGATACAGGTGTGCAGAAGTACACTCTGGTTGTTGCACAGGTCATTTTAAATTTTTTTTTTTTCGTTTTGAGATGTAGCAGAGTAGAGGCTTCTTTGAATGGCAAAGGTTTCATTATATAACGCCTTCAGTGATGACCATGTTAAACGTAAACACACCACGTGGATCGGTAAATTGTTATAGGGTAAGAGTGTAGCTTGTGGGTTGTCCTCCATTTTGCGTAGAGCACAGGCGCAAATGTCACCGCTTCTGGAGTGCGGAGAGCGCAGATCCACACTATATACTTCATATGCTTCGACGTGATGGTACTGAATCCAGTCAGTCGCTGAGGGACTCGCCTTTGCGCTGAATTCTGAGGCAGATGTAGCGAGGCAAAAACCGGCGTGTTATGCCCGAATAGCTCTTTCAGCGTTTTGACGGTGTCTTCGAGGGAGGCTTTGGAAGGTCTCTTTGGCAGAATGTGGTTGGTGAAGCAGGCGTACATAGTGGCATCTAGCTTCGAGACGATGAAGCGGACCCTCGCGGCGTCATCGAGCGCCGCTCCGTCTTTGGAAGTGACGTCTTCGTATCCGTTGAGCCATATGTCTAATGTGCCGCCCTTATCTGGGTCGTAAGCGAACTTCGGCAGTCGTGTCAACAGCGACTTTGTGATAAACTGAGCAATCGATGCAGGATGAGCAGGTGGAACCGATAGGGGTCAGCATCCGTTCCACTCCCTCCAGTAGAGCCTGCCGCTGCCGATCCGCCAGCTTCAGGACGGCTGCGAGCGTCCGCTGCTGTCGTTGGTCCTGAGCGGTCGAGTATGGCTCGAAGAGCTTCGCTGTCGATCGTTGGTGGCGATGCAGGCCGTTCGTCCGTTGATGTCGGTCCCTTCTGCTGGAATACCGATCGCCACTTGTTGTGTTGCGGCCGTGTGGGCGAGAGGGACGAGTGGAAACTGGAATTAAGTGAAGGCACCGAACAGGAAAGTACGAAGAAGCACCAGTATGATTGGGTACACGTGCACAATGGCAAATGGGTTTGAAACACGCATCGTAAAAGCACAGAAAGTGCGAGAGATTATAAGGCAGAGAAGAACAGATACCACTGGTGTCAGTGCATGCAAATGGAGTCGCAGCGCAGTCGTTCATCACACCCCTGAACAAAATTCATTTTGCGTGGAAAGCATTAGAAGGCGTTGAGAGATTGCAAGAAGAATATCGAGGAGGATTTCGTAACTGTTCAGGTAGTTAGAGTGCATATTTTTTTGTCTGTACAGAAGTTGTGATCGTAACTTATTAATGTGAAAATATGACTATTTGAATATATTTAGTTGCTGCGTTTTGCGTAGAAGTATTTATGGTTTATTTTTATTTATACAATGAAAATTTTAAACGATTGCAGCATGAGAAGATGAATACTATTTACTATACGTTGAGAGTATATTCGACTACGGAGTTTCGACTTCATAAAGTTAAAGTGCCGTATATAGTGAAGAAAAAGGTTTGAAATTTGATGATTTTTATCGAATTCTTATGGTTAAGATTGTTTCAAATTCTTTCTATGAGAGGTGCATATGGGAAGGATCTTTTTCATGGTTTTAATTTTTCACCGCTTTTCATCCATCGTTTTTTAATTGACGGTCATTATTGGAGGGCAGATAGAACTCGTCGCAGGCTTGCCCTTGTCTTTCTTCTCATTCTTCCCCACCTCTTTCGGCCCTGTCCGAGTTATTAGTTTTTGGAGAGAATCCATGGAAAGATTTCTCGAATACTTTATTGATGGGTGAGGATGACGGGTCAGGTAAACGCGTAGGATGAACATAGGTTTTGATCGAGTTACCATCTTTAAACCTCAAAACTTATGCATAAATATGGAATTTAGGAGGTAGGAGAGTGGAAAGGCAAGACGGCTGGTGGTTGTGGGAACGGTCCGAGCAGGGAAACATACAAGTATGTTTACTTTTTATTAAGAGGCGTTTTGTTTCTTTTGTTCACTTATTAGTTAATAGTACGGCCTAGTAGCGGGCAACTGACGCACAGTAATTGTATTGCGGGTTCGGTATGAGGATCTGTAGCGGAAGAGTTGTTGAAGGTCATTCGGTTTCCCATGCCGATGCTTTTATACTCGATATTGGAAAACTGTCGAGTAGCAGAGCTTCAAAGTGCGTAAACTTGATCGTTTATTTATTGTTCATGCGTTTGTTTATTTCATTTTATAATACAATAGGTAACAGCTTGCATTTATGTCACATCACAAATTTTACTTATCATGTAGGCAACACAAGTTTTGCAGCCTGTCTCCCATGGCACGTTATCGATCTGTGCCCCGTTTTAGTTTTATGGATTTTGCACGTATAGTTGGTTCTTCTGATGCGGCCATAGGTAGTTACAGTAATTATATTGCTGGGAAAGGACTCGATTTTTCGCTTTGCATGCTGCAAAGTGATTAATTTCATTCCAATAAAATTTTGCATTGGGATCGCCAATGTGACAGAAGAAGTTGATGTGACTACATACTTGATCAGAGTAGTTTTTGTTTCCTCTCTATATGTTTCAGGTGACATTTCCTTCCACTGGATCGGCGCTTAAGATTATCGATCTTGTATTATGGCAAATTTTAATAGAATGCAGGCATTTAGTTGCGGAGTTGGGGGAATATTGTGCCATATGAAGATGTGGCATAGCTGATAGGCTGTTACTTTGCTTACAGAAACAATCCAATATATAATATTTCGCTGGATGAGGGGAGTGACGAGAACGAGGTTTTCGTTGAGCTAAAGGGTCCGAAGCAATATAGTGTTGGTTTCGAAGTGAAACAAATATCATCGCCAAGAAACAAACCATTCGAAAGGCGTGATTCGGGAGCATTCAGGTATAGAATATGTATTTACTTCAGCTTCATTTTTGGATCTTGTGGTTCTCTGGATGGTATTTTTGACTTAGGTTCCTGGTTTTGTATATCGCCAACTTCGATGAAGTTTCCGGAAGTGCAGCTAGGGTCTGTATTCAACGTGATGGTAGTGCCAGTGAAAGAAATGTTGCAGCTTTGGGTCATCGAAATTATAGCAATCGTGAGGGGGAAATAAAACTTTTGAGTATTTTTTGGGCTGCAACGGACCGCGCTCAATAAGGAAAATGTCGAATGCGTTGTGTAGAGGTGAATAGCGCTTGTGTGACAGCGGGTGTAACGACTTCCGGGATAGCAACGTTTTGTTAAGGAGTGTCTAAGAATTTAGATTTGGCGAGATTGAGGCAGGCGGATTTTTTCCTTTTCATCCAGTTCATCCTGGATCTTTGAGGGCATCCGATTGTTGCTTGTATGACACGACTGTCGTGATGCACTTCATGCAAAGATAGCCACTCTGGAGTAAGATCCGTTTGTTTGGAAATTTTCTTTTATGTGGCAATCAGGTTTCTATTTTGGACGGAAATGGGGATGGAGTGTCTCCGGCGAGTAATTGGTGTTCGAATTTCTATTTGCAGACCTGGTTATACGGTTTTGGCTCTCGAATCGGTTCCTGCCGGAATTTATTCTATACAACCGATGACGTTCTTGAAGGATCAAGAGGGTCCATTCTTCTTAACTGTTGAGGCCTCATGTGCCTTTACCATGAAAAGAGTCCAATAGCAGTATAAGGCAGGTGCGTGCGTGCGTATCATCCTGAATTCGGGAAATTGGTTTCATTTGTAATCCTAGACCTTGGTTCGTTGTTGCGATCGAGCAAATGATGAGGTAGTGGATGGTGGTCGAGGGCTATGGGTTGTTGTGCTGTTAGTACAATCCTTTCTCCTAAATCAGCATGATTCATTACGACCACTATTATTGCTTTAATGTCTATTGCAGGAGGGGTGTGGTGGGGTAGCATTCTTAGAAATTGTTTCATCTTATGCATAAGTCTGATGAGGAGGGGCATGTTGAACGCATACTCGATGATCTGGCTGAAGTATATGTTTAACTTTTCCATAAAAGTAGATTGTTTTCACCAAGTCTGGCTTCAAGATCTCAAAGTGGCAGTGGTTTCTACCGCTTCTTTATTGATAGGTCATGCGGTATATTTAACAGACGCAGACCAATCATAGGTACGATAGTTACTTAATACTGTTGTATGTTTGCTTGTTTTATGAAAAGTACCCATAGTAATGTTTCTCCAATATCGCAACTGAGAGGGGGAATAGTGGCAAAAGGAAGGGGCAGACAGTGGCATCTTCCCAAGATCATCGGTTCTGGAGCATACAGAAGCAGTCCTTTACTGCTGTTTATAAGGGGAATGTGTTTTCTCCTCCCACAGCAACATACAGGTCATGTCGGAGGTCAACAGATTGCAACCTTCATTAAAGACGCAGAATTGATGCAGCAACTGAAGATTCAAAGTGGATGAATATGAGGAGGGAGGAGGTCTACCGAGGTATCTAGTAATGACGAATTCTTCTGGCTGTAGCTGTAAAACTTTCGAGTTCTTTCTTTTTGGTTTTTCCTCCTCGCTCTCCCCTCTTGCAGCCTACGTTGCAGTTTCCCCATCATGAGGAAATTGTGATTGCTTGCTAGGATTTCTTCGGCAGCTGCATCCCTCCATTTTTTTACACTTATTTTGGCTAACGGTTCGGTGCGTTTCGTTATAACCGAACTATCGTTAAAAAGCAGAAGTGTTTGGTTGCCGGATTACTATGCTCATGCAGTCTTTTTTTGCCTTATGTGGTATTTTTGTGGCTCGTGGCTCGCACTCCTTTCCCGCCTCTACTTGTTTGAAAACATAAAATATTCGATGAGGGAGAGAAAGGTCTTCGTTATAAAATTGGCATGGGTGAGGCTGTACAGTACGGTGTTTTTTTAAATGAAAGTGAAGAGAGGAAAGGGAGTGAGAATTTCGCCTTTATTTCTGCTGCTTTCATGCCATTCCATTGTTTGCTCAACTGATTTCTTGCTTTGATGTGCCATTTAGGTCTTGAGGTGCAAAGCACTTGTTGGATTTTCAGCGAAAGTTCAACAAGAAAGTGATCGATTTTGGTTTTAATTACAAATTGTTTTTACATTTTTCGGGTCACATATTGCAGGTTGCTATTACAAACTTTGCAGTCTCCTTTATTTTGTGCTAGTTTTTACACTGCTTCATTTGCCGTCCAATTTCTAAACTACGTCAACTCGACATTCATTCTTTTAAATTCTTGAAAATTATTCCATAACTGTGCTATATCTTCGTCATTTTATCGGAAGTCGCTTCAGTTTTATGTGATTGGCGATTTGTTGTCAAACAGTACCAGTGAATACTTGATGTATACCCCGTGAGATATTCTTTTTGGCAACTAGCGCGTCCTACACTTGTTCACGTGTCACACCTTCCCACATCTTAAGCGAAGTATTTTGCAAAAAACCGGGTCAAAAGGGGTTGAGATATGACATAGGAGAAATCGGGGACGCGCGTGGCAACGCACGCCCCCGCGTCTTTTCTAACAGACCACATCACTCACCAAGTCACAGAAAGACAGTAGGCCAAGCAATACACAACGAACTTGCGCCTTAGGCGCGATAACGTGGACGAAATTGTAAAATAGCTTACGATCCTTCGTGTTAAATATATTCCTCTAACGCTGCCAAACGTTCCTAGCAAGGTTAACATCACTCGAAGGATCGACGCACAAGTGGGACTGCCGCCCCCTTGAACCCCTGCCTTCTGTGTGCAGTTGGCGTTATGCGAAGGGAGTAAAATTGTTTGTGTGAGTCTCTCACATTTGTTTCTATTTAGTCGCGCAATGCCATTTCCGAAAATTACGGAAAACTTTGCCCTCCACATGTTATCGATCCTTCCAAAGGATCAGCCTTGCGCCACCAATGGCACAACATCTTCCGGAAAAATTTTCAAATTCAGCATTTTTTTTCAGTTTTCATATAGCCGACAATATGGGCCACACGATTTCACAGGTAATGCAAAAATCTCAAGGCAGATCAAAATCTGAAAGGTAGGTCAAAGTATCAGCAAAAATATGGTAGATCAAAACAGGAAGGTACGTCAAAGTAGATCAAAATAAGAAAGTAGATCAAAACGTGGAGGCAGACCGAAGTATCAGATTGGATCAAAATGTGAAGGTGGATCAGAGTAGATCAAAATTGGAAGGTAGACCAAACTGGATCAAAGTATGAAGATAGATCAGAGCATCGGAGTGGGTCAAAATGTGGGGGTAGATCGAAGTGGACGAAAATTGGGAGTACATCAAAGCGGTCAAAGTATGAAGGTGCATCAAAATATGGAGGTAGTTCAAAGTGCATCAAAGTCTAAAGGTAGATCAAGGCGTGAAGATACATCAAAGTACCAGAGGAGGCCAAAATGTGGAGGCAGATCGAGGTTGATCAAAATATGGAGGTAGGTCAAGGTAGATCAGAATCTGAAGGTGGATCAAAATATCAATTTTGATGAAACCATTAAAGCAGATCAAAATTCGAAGCAGATCAAAGCGGTCAAAATATGAAGGTAGATCAAAATGTGGAGGTAGATCAAAGTACATTAAGTCCAAAGGCATATCAAAATATGAAACAGATTGAAGTACCAGATTGGATCAAAATATGAAGGTAGATCAGACTACATCAAAATTTGGAGGTAGATCAAAGTATCGTAGTGGGTTAAAACATGAAGGTAGATCTAACTAGATCAAATATGGAGTAAGTCAAAGTGTCGGAGTGGACCAAAATGCGGAGGTAGTTCAAAGCAGGTCAAAATCAAAATGTGAGGTAGATCAAAGTGTGATCATAGATGAAATGTGAGGGGAGGTCGAAGCATGAAGGTAGATCAAAATGTCAAAATGTGAAGTAGATCGAACTAGGTCAAAATCTAAAGGTAGATCAAAGTATCACAGTAGATCTAAATGCGGGAACAGATCAAACTAGATCAGAATCTGAAGGTAGATCAAAGCATCAAAGCAGCTCAAAATGTCAAGGTATGCCAAAGCGCCACGGTAGGTCAAAATGCGGGGTAAATGAAAGCAGATCCGAGTCTGGAGGCGGATCCAAATATGAGGGTTGGTCAGAGTGTGAACGTATATCAGAGTATGAATATAGATCAAAAAATGAAGGTGGATCAAAACGTGAAAGTAAATGACCAAAGTGCATCGAAATGTGAAGATAGATCAAAAGTAGACCAAAATGTGAATCTGGATGAAAGTATAAAAGTGTCCAAAGGGCGGAGGTGGATAAGAGTCTGAAGGTAGATCAAAATATGTGGGTATATCGAAGTAGATTAGAATCTGGAGATAGACCAAGTTAGATCGAAATACGGGCGTAGGTCAAGGTAGATCGGAATCTGAAAGTAGGCCAAACTACGTCAGAATCTGAAGGTAGATAAAAGTGTGAGAGTATATCAAAGTGTGAACGCAGATCAAAGTAGCTCAAAATATGAACTTAGATCGAGGTATCTGAGGAGATCAGAATGTGAAGGTAGATCAGTGCACCAAAGCTGAGGGTAGATCAACTCAGATCAAATTCTGAAGGTAGACCAAAGCATCAAAGCAGATCAAAAGGTGAAGGTAGATGAGAGCAGATCAAAATCTGATGTTAGATATAAGTAGATCAAAATATGAGGGTGGATCAAAGTAGACAAATTCTAAGGATAGATGAAAACACGAAGGTGGATCAAAGCAGACCAAAATATGAAGGTAGGGCGAAGTGGACCAGAATGTGAGGGTAGATCAAAGTAGACCAAAATACGAAGGCTTCACATCTTGATCTACCTTCATACGTTGATTCACCTTCATGTCTTGATCTGCTTTGATCTACTCTACCCTCGCATTCTGATCTACTTTGATACTCTTTTTGCGCTACCTGTTTAACCATGTGGCCGATGTTGTCTGCTAAATGGAAAATGAGGGGGAAAATCCTGAATGGGAAAATTTTTTCCGGAAAACGTTGTGCCAATCGGCGCGCCAGGGAAATCCTTTGGAAGGATCCGTAACATGTGGAGGGCCAGCTTTCCGGTAATTTTTGGTAATGTCATTGCGCGACTGAATAGAAATGCTTCTTTGAGAGACTCACAGAAACGGTTTTACTCTCTTCCCTTAACACCAACTGCACGCGGAAGAAGGCAGGGGGTTCAAGGGGGGCGGGAGCCCCATTGTGCATCAATCCTTCGAATGATGCTGGCTTTCTTATGAATCTTTAGAGAGGTTACAGGGATCTAGTTAATGCAGAAGATCGTAAGCTATTTTACCCTTTCTCAATACTCGGGCGAAAATCCTGGAAAAATGGTTCTAAATGGAGAGATGCAACAGTGGAACACCAAGCGGTATTGGACCACCAAAGCCGCTGGTCGGACCCCATTGCACTTACCACTCAACCAACTCGTTCCTTGCATCATAGGCTGTCACTTCCGATGACATATTCAAGCGAGTGCCTGCTTCTCTCCAATTAGGGGCCGTTTTCTTGCACAAACATTCAATATTTGCGGTTAAAGATCGAAGAACGCGGCAAAGATGCATATGTCGGTCATCAGCTCATCGAGTTCTATCGTTTGATACGAAAATGATGGAAATCCGGAACAAAAAATATTTTTCCAGATTCTCCCTGTACTACCCCCCTTACAATTGAAAGAATGCGATGTTTCGCAATTTCTTTCTCGCCCCTATTGAACCCGGGGGGGGGGTATCACATATGTCGTGGGAGAGATCTTGGCAAGCACATCACAAGTCAGTAGGCCGTTTACAGCAATATCGAATACGGATCCAGAACGAACACCCCGAATATCGCAAAAGTCGAAACATCAAAAATCCTGGAATCGGTTTTCAACGTTTCTTCTCAATTGAAGTAATTTATAAACAATTTGATAGAGCTTTTGAAGTTCTATTAGTAAAATGAAACCGCAGCTTCCTAGGCCTATCGGTTGGCGAGATGAAAATGCGGAATTATCTATTACAGTACATTTTTACAGAAAATTCATGCAAATTGATTTTTATAATGAACAAACTCGATGTCAAACAATCCAAATGATACATATTATTACAGAACTATGTTGATTGCAGGTAGAACTGAAGGCACGAACTATTAACTACATATTTTTTATTTCAGTGGTAAATATCAAGGTCAGGGGGGGGGGGGTTGGGGACCCTTAACTTCCCCTTTCATGGAGGTGTAGTTATTGCTACGGAAAAACGGACCTTATGGAGGAAAATAGTGGGAAAAGGTTGCAATAGGAAAAGACGGCCAACGCCCGGTACTGAAGCCGCATGGCACCCTGCCATATTTCCACACACTAGCCACCCCGCTGTACACCCGCCTGCACATCGCGCTCTCAGCGCGAGTGACACCATCAAGCGAGGACAATTTTGCAGGTGCAGCTATGACAGCAATTAAATCATCAATGCAGAAAATCACTGTTTCTCGCTTCTTTTCTCCCATATTCACTGCAACGTTCTACCATGTTCGATAGAGAAGTGGATGCTGATCGCAATAAAAAAGCGCCATCCACATCCGTTCGGAGCTGGTGCAGTTGTGAAGACATAATTGACTTATCTCTCTCTCTCACCTTTGCGTACTATTTCGCAACCAAATGCAAATTTCAAGATCTGCGCCAGAGATAGCCAAGCATGTTATAGACTGTTGGAAAGGGAACTGCATGGGCGTCGAGAGGCGAGTGCGCGCACGCCTCCGACTATGCGGGAAAAAATTGTGATCGAAAATATAGAGTCCAGAATATCCTGAAAATGCAGGATCGGAGTGGAATGAAATATTCTTTTCTGCAATACTCTTGAGGAGATGTGGAAAAATGTAGTTGATGGGGAAATGGTGGATGAAGGAGTAAAAAATTGCAAAAAATGAAGTTGGCCGTTTGCCAGAATTTTTCATTGGATCGGGAACTTCAAAGAACTTACTATCGCATCGAAGACCATCCATAACCGAAAAAGCTCGATCTCAACTCACCCAATCGAAGTGGAGATATGGCGAAGAAACTATTTTCAGTATCCCCAATGGATATCTCACCAGGATCACCAAATATTCGCAAGTTTTCTTCACCGGCACCTATGGTTCCCAATCCCAAGAGATCCTAAAAAAACCGCATAAAAGAGTTCAAAATTCACAAAGATAGACAATGAAGGGCAAGGCGGTCCCCTGTGGATGATGAAACGGAGATGCTAAGGGCCAACTTTCTAACAGACAATCCAAACAGCTTAAACATATTATAAAACAATCACAACAATAAAAGAAGGTAGTCATCAATGGGAAACAAGCACGATCGCCTAGGAGACAGAACTATAGAAAAGAGTAAAAATAAATGAAATAAAATGGTCAATAAAACCCACTTCGAAAAAACAATGGAATTCAAGCTTTCTACTGAAAAGATTTTTTCCCTCATTTGCTTATTTTTTTCGTTGCCTATTTGCGAACCTCTTAGACATTCGCTGATTTTTGTTGACCCCTCTTATATAATTCAAGTTTCGAAATAACATAGCGTTCGGAGGATAGATTCAGCGAGGTTTGTGAAAGACTTGTGAGACTCTCGCTGCAGAGGATCGATCATCTCAGTGATTGACAATATATAAAGCTAAATTAGTCTACCATGCTCACTGCTAATCTTTTCGAACCGGTGTTCTAAATGGAACATTACAAAGTTTGAAAAATATATTCTACATTTATAATCTGCGTTTTAGATTTATGTATTTGTGATGTTACTTGGAGGATTAATTAAAACTTAACGAATCTTCGAGAATAATACTCTCTAATAAATTGCGCGATCCATTGCATTACAGTAGCAATGACTTATGCGTGGAACTTATGGCCATAAATTGCAATGAACGATTGCACTGTAAAAGTAAAAAAAATTGCAATCAAAATAGATTATATAGGTAGCGTCATTAAATAATCCAGAATACAGCAAGATGATAATATATGCCATGGAAATAAAACATAACCAATAAAAGTATACCATGAAACAAAAGCAAAACAGAGGAAGCTGCAAAAATCTGAAATCCGGAGCCCGGCCTTTCAACAACCTTTCCGGTGAACTATCTACTTTTGTACCGTACACAGAAATGAAACTTACTTCACAAACGAAGTCTCTTCACTAAATGCTGCAATATTGTGTTTGCAACATTGGAACCTGTTGTTCTCTCTCTCTCTCTCTCTCTGAAAAAATACCGTCCGCACCTTTTCACCTCGAGACGTATGTTGTTCAAGAAAATAGCTTCCACAATAGATACAATGCCTCCTTCGATGGTTCCGAGATTCACTCAGATTCAAATGAGGAGGTAGCAACAAATAAGGAGGAAAGATTAGAGAGAAGATAGAAATAAAAACGCATGTATCAGAAAAATTCATAGCTTATTGGCATAAGCCATCTCCTTTCTCAATAAATTGATAACGAAATTAACGATAGACGTATCACTGAAAACCGCTTAAAATTGCAACTCTTTGCTTGGAGGACAAATTACACTTTTTTAAAAACGATATTGGTAGAGATAAAAAAGGAAGAGAACAAGAGAACGGTACAGTAATAGAGAAAATAATTAATTCCCTTGCACTATAGCAATGAGGCAATCTCGATATGCACCAGAGCAATCTGAGCGAATATCCTCAACGAGGGTTCTCCCATATTGTTTTGGATATTCATCACGGATCAATGCAAGATCACATTCCGATCTAGATACGATAAGTCGGATCAATTCACTATCTCTTGTTCCCAATCCCTGAAAGGTCAATGCCTATGGCTAAACTATCAGATTTGAGTAAACAAATTTCACATGCTAAACCATATGAAACCAATCAATCATATCAAAGATATTTTTTAATATTTAGACTGGCATCGAGCTAAAATTTTCAAAGCTGTGGACTAAAAGACACTTCGATTTTTTGGAGCATCAAAATACGCTTCAATCGGAAAAAACTGAAGCCAAATAGACCAGCAAGAAGATATTTACAATAACAGCCCGCAAATTTTTGGAATTTTCTAAACGTTTAGATATATTTGATGAAGTGTTTACGGTTTTGCGAATCGAAGACAAAGGTGGTGATAGATGAACACATAATTCGATCAGCTAATTCATGTATCGCATCTTGTCTACGGTGAACAATAGAAAATAAGCAATTAGCCGAAACCCGTTCTATTAGATTATCATTCAAGAAACAAAAAAACGATGAAAACGTTTCAATCTACTCCTATAGTCTTCCAATTCCCTCATCTATCAAACATTTGGGTAGACCACAATAAAAAAGACTAAGTCCGCTTATGCGCGGAACTCGACAGCGCTTCCTTATCAACTATTGGCAGGGACAGTATATTCGATGCTTCTTTATCATAATACAATTCGAGTGAACGGCGTGGTGAGAAATCGTTAAGCCCAATATATGCCGCCGTCTGGCTTCAAAACTTGCTAACACCTTACTACTGTACCTTTTGCCCCAAACACTATAGCTCGACCTCTAACCTGACCTGCAATTTTCTTGTTGCACATAGCAGCCGCGTCGCTTCCCTAAAGCAAGCGTTTGGTGTCATTTGGCGAATTCAGGAGGCATATGGCTGATCATTGCCGCACCAAATAAAACTGTTTTATATCATAACTGCTGCTCCACTTCTTGATGATAGAAAAGATAAAAATTTCTAATCACCGAACTATAAAAATCAACAAAATTACCTTCATCGTATCATAGAGACGACGTGCGAAATATTTCGGTGGATTACGAATACATTCAATAAGTGTTAAAAATCCTTTCTTCGCATCTCCACTAAATTCACTCTGCAAAATATTAATATTATCCTCTCGTTTATCAGCGGCGGCCAAACAAAGAAAAAGAGTTTTATCGGCTCTATTAGATTTTTCAGCTTATACAAGATAGCCTTCAGAAACAAATATGACAATGCAAATCCAAAAACATGAACCAAATCTTTGCGCAATCGTACAATCAGTGTAAGAAAATGAGCGCATAACATTGATGGTAAGCACACATCGTTTTCGCTCATGTCAAAGCAAGCTATACATTTACAACTCCCACCTCCCCCCCCCCCCCCCCTCACCTCATCGTTAACAAACCTAAAAATGCTGCGCACTGTTGTCCGCTTAATTGCTATAATACAGAGGTCAAATTTATCCCAATGCAAACTATGCATAATCAATGCTAGCAACCCTCTGAAGTTCGCTTCCTTTATCAACAGCTCGTTTAAAATATGATTTTTTTAACTGCTTGCAAGATAAGTCGTAAGATCTCATAAGAAATCCCTTTATTCCC
This sequence comes from Ascaris suum, assembly GCA_013433145.1. NCBI lineage: Eukaryota > Metazoa > Nematoda > Chromadorea > Rhabditida > Ascarididae > Ascaris > Ascaris suum. The sequence goes on from CM024181.1 coordinate 824,649, forward strand.
CTTGAATAAACTCCGTTAGGATTAAATAACTCCCCTTTTAAATTAATCATTTCTTCGGCTCTCCTCTTTCCTTCTTATAAGAAAAACCCGGAAAAAGCTGATTTTTTCTCTTACCAGTAAAATATTTTGTGTTGCCGGTGTATCCTATCTCAACTTTGCGATAATTATCACTTCACCTTTTCTCTGTCTAATGGCCACCCCCCTAAGCACCTTGTTGAACTAATAAGCCCGGTGATTTTACTCCAGGTAATATCAAATCCATACTTTCAGACTTTCACTCTTTAACAACACCATTTAATTCATGTGGATTTGCATCATTTAATACAGCGTTCACAACTTGCAACTCGAATTATCCAAACCCACGAAAAGGTTTAAAGCGCAAGCGCGCATATGATCATTTCCAGCAAGTTGCCATCGTTGAAAGCTTTTCCTTCTATCATCAAACGTCCCTACTATCGTCATTTCCACTTATATTTCTGAAGGTAACATTCCAAAATGAAAAGAGCTATTCCCGAGGAGGAATGTCACAAGACCTGAAGTACTTCGCTATGTAATCAAACATTAAAGCGCTATGGAATAAAACTAAAAGCAAAGCAAACACAATTAGCACTAGAAAAATGAAATCAAACCTCTATAGCTTTTTCGATCTCATGACCACAAAGCACACTGTACTCGTTGAACACCAATCGTAGTTGATTAAAATTCTCTGTTACGAGTATTGATGTGAATACTGCCTCATCGGTACCCCATCTCTTCTCGCCAGCTGCATAAAGCTTCTCTGCTTGCTGAACGAAAAATAAACCATCAGAAATGAAAAATAAATAAATAAAATCTTTTTAGATTAAAAAAAAAAACTTTTCAAGATAATCGAGCAAACTGGAAGATATTCGCGCAAGAAAAGTACATTTGGAACCTACTTCAGTAAGGAAAATATTTTTGAGTAAAACTCCTATTCAGCAAAATATAACTCCTTCAGCATTAAACATTAACCCTGACTATCTCAAACGTTCCTTTCAGTTGTCCTATTCCCCACGATGCCGCATGGCCGCCAACACGCTTAACCTAATAACTCCATTTTTTTACGTATGACCTTTACTACATTTTTTAAAAAATCCGAACACAAACTCCAATGGCTGAACTGAAATAAGCTGCAATTAATCGAAAATAAAGAAAGTAAACGATTCGACCGTCGCACCTAAAAAATGCTCGAGCGTGACCTCTCACTGAGCTGCAGGATACTTTCAACAAACAACGGAAAAGGAAACTTTAGAAAAACGCTGCTTTCTGACATCATTCTTACCTCGCGTGCCTTCTGAGGGTTGGTGACGTTGCTCTCATCTCGTCTAGCTTGAAGTAACGCAACCAACAATCGCTCGAAATCACCCGACGTATCCCACTTTACTGCACTCTCAAGCGATCTGTGGAATTCACCCTCGTAAGCCACCTTGATGGCATTGAGCTGCTGATTAGAGCGTGTGCAGATCACATCGATCAAGGCTTGCTCATCCGTTCCAAGACCCTAAAATAAACCGCATTTTTAGTCTTAGAATGAGATTTGACATAACGGGGAAAGATTTGCTTAGCTAATATAATAATTGAAATACGATATTCTGACCGCTGTAGACATCTTACTCTCACGTATTTTACTAGAATTATGTATGCATGAAAGCATAAGATAATGCAAATCGCTACCTGAGTATAGCCCTTTCTTTTCAACAAAGTCTTATCCCTTACCTAGGCGATTTCCATTCTCAACCTCTCGTATGTAAATTGTTTTTCTATCAGTACAAATTCCTCCTCAATAATTCGAACACCTCTTTCTACTTTATATTTGAGACGTGAAGATCATTATCTGCCTTGATTACCAATTTATCTTCAAAAGCAGCAGATACCCTGAACCGAAGATTAGCCCTTATTTCATAATATTGGGCACTCTTAAAATAGTCAATTTTTTTTTGAAAAGTGTGTGCATCAACAGTGAAATTTGCACAAAACAGCTATACAGCGAGAAATTATAAACGTTTCCTTTGGAGTTGAAATGTCTCCATCTTCAGGGGCAAGGATCTTATAATCCACAAGCGGACTGGAGGGTACAAATAGGTTTACGGTTCAGTCAGACTCATTTTGATCCTTTTGCCTCTTATCAAGCTAACCTTTCTAATACAATGGAAACACCCATAATAATTCCACGGGGCAAAAGTTATTCCACCGCTCACGACGATAAATGGAACTTACACAAATCGCCTTATGTAAATGTCGGGAGTCATAAACCGCAGGTGAGAGCATAAGCGCAAGGATCACCTCCTCGAGGTCACCATGTAGTTCACCCTTCAGATCGTGCATCAAGCGTGTGCCATATTTCGCAGCATACTCGGCAGCCACCTAAATTATTCGACGCTTCAACGAATTATCTCGGTATAACCAATATTTTCATTTCAAATGCATAAGCTCTTTTCAAGAGTGCCTCCTATAAAAGCAACGAAGGAGAAATATTAGAAAAGTGAGTGGAAGTTGGAGCTCTAGTTCCAGGTCAACCTCAAATAACAACTCATCAAATGTTCATACTCCTGAATATCCCAAAAATTAGGAAATAAAATTCAAAAAAAAAATCAAAGAATGAGGAACAAAAATTTTTCTTCGATATTACTAATGAAAAAAAAAAACAACAAATGAACTCAATTGGCTTACAGTTTGCCGCTGTGCATTATTGATACGTGTCAGCTCTTGAACAACTTTTTGCTTATCACATCCAAATCCTTTCATCGCTTTCTTCAAATTTTCAGCCGTTTCGCCGGCATGGAAATTCGCCTGTGGGCGAATTGTTCCAAAGAATTGTTGTTGCGACATCTAAAATTTATTAGATATCATCTGGTAATTTGCGCAACTCTCGAAGTTATACCGCAAGAAGTATTCTTGAATTAATCTGATATATTATTTACTAATAAATCCTGACTTTACAATAAAATCCACCTCAACACTTGATATGATCCATAAAAACAAGGCAATACGAAAATTCGAGAAGAGATTTGCCAACTCCTTAATCACAAATCATTCCACATATCCGGTAGCCCTAATGCAATGAAACAAATGAGATCTCTTCCGATAGTAACCAAACTCCACAGAGAGATGTCATCGTCCGCTGTTTCATCATTTTACTATCATAGTAATATGAGTGACCTATTTAACATAATTGTTTAAATAATGTTGCAATCATTGTATGCAGTCGACTACGTTTCAATATCGTTCACTATTCAATGAAGCTGAATAAACATTTTATGAAATTGCATATTAAAAAATACACCTATTTCATATATTACATTTATTTATGCTTAATAAATATGGAAGAGCAATTAAGGATGCTGGCGCGATAAGCGATTTTTTACAAAAAGTTGGCACTCAAAATCTTATTTGATGAGCTCAATAAAATTGAATCCACCAAATAGATTCATTAAATACGTAAGCACTCATAAAACAATATGTATTCCTCCCCACAAGGAAACCAACGAAAATAAGTAAGAAAAAATTCACTTTACGTGTAAACTGAAACAATCATAAAAACGGCTTTGCACTCTTCTCTTAAAAACAAATGAGCGCTAATATGAATTGCCGACCAAAAATTTTTTTTTCAACACCCGACCGTTTTCCAGCATCACCTATTTCCTTACAATCAATGGAAGTAAGCAATGCAAACAACATGGGATCGTATCGAAAATAAAACAGGGATATATATATATATATATATATATATATATATATATATATATATATATATATATATATATATATATATATATATATATATATATATATATATATATATATATATATATATATATAATCAGCGAACAATGTTGCGAAGAAATTTATGAGTTGACAGGTCTCCAATATCCCACAGCGGTGTTTTCACCTCCATAAATATTCCTTTCCTTTCTAATCCTATCAATATTTATTTCTGCAACATCAACTTCTTTTATACATCTATTATCATTTTAGCAAAATATCCATTAAGTAAATATTCATTGTTGACATCTTTCCCATTCACAGCATAACGAAATTGGACCTGCCAACTCATAAATCTTTAAAAAAAAGCCAATTTCATTCATTATAATCGAAATAAATTATGCATACAAACAGTAACCCAGTAATCATCAAATCATTTCAGTAATCCCCAACTTTTATTAAAAAAGCAAATAAAAAAAACAAAGACCTATAGTCAACTTAAAAAGCATCATGTCCTGAATCATCATTATATGTTCTCGGAATTCCGTAGGATCCTATTTTCTTAATATACGACGGGAATTCCAATATAACCGTATTGTCGCCCACTCAAAGCAACAATGACAAATGAAGAGCACAGTGGATTGTTTACAATAAAGCGAAGAGTTTGCTAACAAAATAATGCTGTAATTCTGTAGCACTTCATATCGCAATATGGCAACAATTCATTCATTCTGTGACGTTTCTCTCTCATCTCTCTTGTGCAATTCTCAATAGTATTTTCGAGAATAGCAAATAATAGCCATTCGATGACTATACTGCTCTTGGCATCCCTAAAAATGATTCATCACTCTTTCATAATTTGATGTGATAGTACGCTAGAGTTGACGCAATTCCGGTGGTCAACATCTCTTTTTTTCCTTTATAAAATATGGTATGAGCTCAAGCTTAAGAACTCGACATCTTCTCAGATATTATGGAATCGATAAATCAACATTACAAGCAAATCCGCAACAAATTCACAAGCATATCAGATGATGACGCTTTTGTAGATGGTAAATTAAGTTTCAAGTTAACCAGAAGCCGATAATTCCGGAGATCATAACGTTAGTTTTGAACCTAATTAGCAGCCGATGCTGCCGGAGATTGCAACGTTTGTCTCAACTAGATCAGTAATCCACGCACTGCCTAAGTTATTGCTAATGCTAAGCAGGAATCAACTCATAATAATTTAACAAAAACTCGAGTGTCCACGCTCAATAACCAAACTGGAAATGCATTAAACTAAATAAAAGGAGATTTATCCATCCAAAGTGCGAAATTCGACCGGTCAAAACGGTTCCAGTTCTCCGTTTCTAGTCGTTACCTTTTGACTATCGATCAGGAAAGGAAATTTCGACCATTACCTATCCATTTGAGAAAAGTCGAATCAATCAATAAATAAAAATGATACGATCGCATCGATTTGACCAGTCGAATTTTAGGATATTAAACCATTCAATATGCAAATTTTTTGAAAAGCATTCATAAATTCGACACAAATGACCGAGGATCTCAAATTCATATCCTAATTCATCAAATTTATTTAATTTATTTTCACGGTTTTATCAATTGGCACATAGTCGTTCTCAACGTATCATTTTTCACTATGAAAGCTGTTCGTCGATTTTTGCGATCATTTAATCTCATTGCTCTATTATTCTCTCGAATTTTCAATTTATGCAAAATAAAAGCTAAAAAGTTTACAAAAATTGTATCGATATTTTATTATTATTATTGTTTTTTTTGTTTTCTTTCTACGATTTATTAAAGAAATATTTTGAATTGAATAGCAAAGAAATATATTTTAATTTTAGAATACTGTCGATTTAAAATTCAAAGAAAATACTCCTTTATTTGATCGGTTATATTGCATAAAATATTATAAAAAATAGTGTCCAACCATATTTTATTTTACTTTCATCGGTTTCCATATTCGCCATCTCGATTCTCGATAACCTCTACTAAGGTAAACTTTTAATCTATCTTCGAAAATTTTTAATAATTTGACGCAATATTATTTTCATTAAACGATCCCACTTAGAAAATAACAGAAAATATACAATCAATTGAAAGCATTACAAAACTATCGACAAATTAAAATGCAAATTATTATTGCTTGCGGATTCTTACCTATATTTTATTTACCGTCTCAGATGCATTTCCCTCTAAAAATAATTAAAAAGAACTTTAATTCAATTAGAATATGTATACACAGAGAGAGAGAGAGAGAGAGAAAGAGAGAGAAAGAGAAAGAGAGAAAGAGAGAGAGAGAAGAGAAAGAGAAAGAGAAAGAGAAAGAGAAGAGAAAGAGAAAGAGAAAGAGAAGAGAGAAAGAGAAAGGAAGAAAGAGAAAGAGAAAGAGGGAGCGAGAGATGAGCTTTAAATACGCCCAAGCAAAAATACTATTCAACACTACCTAATACTCGATAAAAGTTTCTGCAATACCTCCTCATACACTTGAAACTTTGTACTAGTAGACTAATAAGCATTTCCAGCTACAATGTAACAAAAAATGCTGAAATTTCTTATATACGTACTTATAACAAGTACCTTCAAGCTATGAATTCAAATTTTTTGAAATTTTTATTTAGTAATTTTATAACTATTTTAGTTACAACTAATTTCTTAGTTATTATTTTTTGAATTCTTTAATATTTAATATTTTAGTATAGAGTATTACTTTTAGTATTTTAGTAGTAGTATTAACAGATAATGACAACATTACGATACAAAATATATGAATTTTATAAAGCTTAACTTCCTCTAAAATGTAAACAGTATTGCAACAACACCTTGGAAGCATAATCACAACTATGAAAAATGAAGCGTTAGATCGTTATGTTGAATGTATTCATTTAGACTAGAAAGAAGAGACGAAAAAAGGAATTAACCATAGAGCTGAGTCATTATCCAAAACTTTATTATTCTCGACCGTTTGAGTGTTAAACAAAGAAAAAAAAAATGCATCAAGAAGAACTTCAATGTCAATTTATGAAATAATATATTATTCATCATATTCATTGCTATCATTGATTATAAAAAAAAATATTTCGTGGAGAAAATCAATGAAAAAAAAATGAAATCGAAGTATTTTTCTCCGATAACTCCATTAGAACTTTCTCTATGGCTCTTTTTAATCAATCATACCTTTTCAAGTTTTACTATGTAAAAAGAAAACTGATTGCTTCATCGAATAGAAATTATAATAGACGAACAATTACTGCAAAAAAAGAATTAAGAAATAGAACTCGAAATAAGAAATATCGAGTCCGACACAAAGAAAAAAAAAAGTACGTAATGATAAATAATGCATTGTATATTTAGCTCGTCAAGCGACCGATTATAAGTAACCGAAGAATAAAAAATTTACTTCTAGGCTATATCCGTGATCGATATCGAATAACTATGTCAAACTTTAAATACTTTTTTCACCTTTAATAACGTTATACAATTAAATGTCAACAATTCATAAACGAATACTACAAATACTTTCAGGAAAGAAAGGAACCGGCGCTAGATCCTTGCAATTTCTTCTTCTTTTTTTTCAACACATCGGACTTCGAGCTGAACGTTTTGCAATACCGATATGCTCTCAATTTAACACCACTATTTAAGTTGAGAAATTCTAATCCTTATATGTTTCTAATGATCATTTCATAGTGATCATGTTGATCTTCCTACTCCTCAATGCTGTCTATGCCTTCATCCCTTCTACCACCCCCCCCCCCCCCTCCCTATCTCCGCACTGCTATGTATTTAGACAACATTTAGGTTCTGATGAAGCTGAAACCTGTGCAACAGGTGTATAGCGTCTGAGCCAAGCATGTATCGCCTGCGTCTGTGTCAACACAGAGACCACCCACTTATGTTCTCATTTCTCTTAGCAGTACTCGACAATGCTGAGCATCACCTTCCCCAGTTCCGCCCCAATTACAGCACAAATATTGGCCTTCATTGAAAATGAAGTAAGAGCAAAGATGACTGCTCATGACAACATGCCATAAATTACAAAGAAATACCAACAGAGGGATATACGATATAAGCAATAAAATAACCTACAATAATATTCTATTATTGATAATAACTGTAAAATATCTAGATGCTTTAAAAAATTTCAGCAGCCTATTACCGAAAAGGTAAAGAAAAGAATATTCTCATATCGCATTCTTAGAAATTTTTCATTGAAAAACAATCCACTTAGCAAGAATCTTGAAAGGTTGATTTTTACCTTACAATATTAAATGAATTCCAAGTAAAGATAGCAGCGATTCTTCGAATTCATCGGAACCAGTTAATAGGTTAATAGTTTCTTATATAATAAATAATTAACAATACAAATAAAATTTGATTTCTATCTGACGTTAACATCTTTATGCATATCGTAAGGCAATTCAACTTCATAGCTAAAATGTTTGTCAATTCGTTAGAAAATTTTGATTCGTTCTTATTTGCTTCAACTCTTTTTCCCATTCCTTTAAAATACCATATTGTGGCGTTGAAATTGATCAACAAAATAACGATAAAAATTAAGATTCAATATGCAAAAAAGTTTTTTTAATGCTAATTTGCTCTCTTCCAAAGCAATACCACTAATATAACCATTATATTCCCTCATGCCCCCTTCTTTCTCAACGATACGGAGTTTTCCTATATAGAAATCTGTTCCACTTCAATTGTAATCTTATAGAGTCGTCAGATGGACAGAGTAAGCCATCCCCACTACCTCTTCCAATTGTGCCACAAAATAAAGAAGCTATCGCCTGTACTTATGATCCGAATTATCTGGTACTCAAATTCATTACCAATTCACTAACTGCATTTCATGTACTAGTATATTCAACAGTGTGGTTAGCAGTTAGAACTACTTCATAGTTATTAGAGCAACAATTAGCGCTAATTGCAGCTAGAGTTGTTGAACAACGAGATGTAAAAGATAGACTGCCACTTGGGGAGCAACACTTAGAAAATATAGAGGTGCAGTTTTGTGCAACCTTCTAATATCTCAAAAACGCATTAAATCTCATCACAAATTTTCCCACGGGTAACTGATCATTTATTTTGACTTCAAACAGTGGAATATTTTCCCTTACTTAATCTACATAACAATAGAAATACTATTTAAAATCACGCTAGGCAAGATAAAATATAACGCTCTTATATGTTCTATGTTGGCCTTTACAATTGCAGACATTGGCTAATATAAATCAAGAGGATGCATTTGGTCCCGACAAGAAAACAGACCAAGGAATTCCCATAATTCGACCTGGTGAGGAAAAACTAATTGCCATCAATGATCCCAACTATCAGATCCATTTACTTCACATTTCAGTTTCTCTATTAGTTCTAATAAAACCCATCCTTTTCTTTTTGAGATCATTCACCTACAGATTTCGAAAAAAAGAACATAACTACCCATTATACTTATTATTATACAAATTATACAAATAACTGCCCATTATATAAATTCGAGACTGATAACAATTTTCGCTCTGCAATAGTTAACTGCAGATAGACGGAAAGCAAAAAAAAAACCTAAGAATTAAATTCAATGGTGTTGCAGAATTATTTCATATATTTGCGATACTATTTTCGAATACGTATCACATTATGCAATGCTAAAATATGCTTTCCCTTATAATTTGAATTAATTAATGAATGACATTGCACTCTATTCTCTAGATAGCACAAATTAAACTTTCCTCCACATTTTTATGATATAAAATTAGCGAAACAAAAAAAAAATCTTATTACTAGGAATATCAACTATGATTGATATAAGAGCTCCGTCCACTAAGCGTAATTACTACCAAGTAAGTAAGTAAGCTAATCAATTTTGCAATAAGCAGTACACTAAGTGAATAATAAGGCTCACTATTAAACACTTTTAAACGTATATAGTAATTCAGTAAAACATGCAAAACTTCCATGAAATAAAAACAACGGGGTCCATATAACAACAGATATGACCGATATGACGTCAAATATGACCGATATGCCGGATTAGCGGTGCCGAATAAACACATGAACAGATGAAACGATTTTCCGATAAGAATCGGTGCGAGAAAGATGAAGAGGTGAAGGAGAAGGGCATATGTGTCCAACGTCTTCATGCCGATATCTTTTCGACAAGGTAAGAGGCACTTGCTATCAACAGGCATACAACTAACTAGAATGAAATAGAGACCATTGATGAATGCACATTTTTTTGGACTCGTTTAGCTCTATAAAAAGATCAAAAAGACCATACCTAAGAGCGAATATGCTTTCGGCATTCTCCAACCACCTCAACGAACGTTTGATCTTTGGCTAACAAAATATATGAACTAACAATTCAAGTGCAGCCCTCTTTTTTTTAAAAAATTTCATTGCTTATCTCCTATAGAATGAGAGATTAAAATAGACACCAATAAATTCACTTGACAAAATAATTCAGGTCGTAAAACAGGTGTCCTAATAATTTTCCAGGTGATCAAGTGATCGCAAAGATGAATATAACTCTAAGTCATGATTGTTCAACTTGCTCAACGAGTCGCATAGAGTCTATGGCAATAGAAGTTAGGATGTTTGGGTTTGATTGCTCATTCGAGTAAAAATGCAATTCAAAAAGATATTATTATCAAACAAACATAAGCAAACCTAGCCGAATTGCGATGTACGTGTAATGGATTGATGGGGATGTTTGGTCCATCATAAATAATCTATAAGTGGATTTCGATTCCAAATGATTTCCAAATAGGGCTCTGATGGCCGATTATAACCACCCTAGGCTCTCAGTTTTTCGATCATCGTGGAACTTCTAAACTGGCCAGAAAAACAAGGGGGATAACAAAGAATTCCCCCCAATTTAGTCTCAATAGGAATCACAATATGCAAATGCCATAAATCTCTATATATGCAAAAAAAAATAGTCTCTATATGAAACAATATGCAAAATCGCGGCTTTAAAAAAATGCAATTTGCAAACTCTTTGCAATGAGCAAAAAAAAAAAAATAATAATATGCAATTAGGATTTCATTTCTAACAAACATTTTAGAAATTTCCTAATAAACACAAATTGTTTTATGTTAGATTATGCCTACTCCTTTGAAAAATCCTCTAGGCACAACTAATCAAATATACGCAAAAAAAAAAATGTCATTGCTCCATCGATTTTTTTTGAGTAGGAAAATAGTACAGTGTAGCTATGACAAGCTTTTAAATCATTCGCCAATATGATACTTGAATATCTAATATGTACTCATATAATTTTTTTTCATTAATTCTTTCATGCTATATTCAACAGTATGTTCCCATAATTTCATATACTTTATATTGATTAATATTTTTGCCTCTAGCAGAATTCAATTACCTCTGCGAAATATCGCCAATAATAACGATCGAAAGATGGATTCAACTTATGTGGTACTCACCTCTATTCATTTGTGAAAATTACATAAATTGCAAAGCACGAATCTCTAGCAAAGAAACTAACGATTTGACCTCCGAATAGAGTCGTCAACTCCGTCCTATTGAGCCATGTCACCTATCATCCTCATTGGGAACCTGGGTGGTCGGTAAGTCGAGACCCTTCTCTTCAACGGGACAACGATGAATCGACTCGCCGGCATCCAATGGGCACGAGATGAGCTTAAGCCTTAATCTTAATGTAACCTTACAACTTCTGCTCTTAGGCGGAAGTGAAAGGCGATATGAAGAGAAATTTATTCACAGTGAGTGTTTTACTGATTTAAAAAAAAAGTAAAATACTCAGAACTAAAAAATTAGTCTTTATTAACACATATCACGGTAATAAAATGTAATAATGAGGTAGAAATTTGTATTCAACAGGCAAAATGATATCGGAAATGAAATGAAATGAAATAAATCAATGAGTTAATAAGGCAAATAATAATAATAAGCGAAACTCAAATATAAATGCATTCAAATATAACAATTAAATAATGCCTATAAATACCTAACATTATTCTTTTTAAAGATGTCTACTTATGAAAGCGATATTCAAATATTCCAAAGTTACGAAACTTTTTCCCATAATTTCAATAATTTATTTGTCAAAAGAAGCCTTAAGGGATCTACTTGAGTAGATGGAAGACATGGCTAATGAAAGAGAAGATATTCGACGCTAAATAAAAAAACTTTAATCTTTAAATGTAGAAAAGGGGATTAGCACAAATAAAATATCAATAAATATAGAACTCATATACCTTACCCCAAGATCCTCTTCAATTCACATCCTAACAAAGAAAAACTCACAACAATCCCCATGTATCTTCTAACTTATATAAACTCTAATTATTTATTTATCTATTTATAGCTTTATAATAAACAAAATCTTCAATTACAAACACGAAATAAACCACTATCACTTCATCAAATCATAGAATATAGTATCTTATAAGAACAACATTCGATTTTATAACGGAAAAATGCATACGCATCTATTACTAAGTTCGATGAGGTAACGATAGGACCATATAGAGTTTCTTCATTGATCCCTCAAAAATTGATAAATTGCACCAAAATCAAGTTTATTATACTGCGGTGATTTTGCAAGCAATCGATATAATTGATGTGCCAATGAACCTAATGGTGTTGGTGCTTGCACAGCGGTCGATGCATTTTGTGCTAGGCCAAGATCCTGAAAATAAGGGACTAGAAAAAGGTACCATCGACCAAGAATCTACACTGACAGCTCCATTCTATCACTGAAAGCATCACCGTGCTAATATGAACGTTGAATGCTATTCTATCATTCACTATGAACTACCAATGCCACGAAGTACCACTTCAAAGACCATGGTCTGGAAAATCGATGTTTCACCACTAAACATGCACCCCTCCCTCCACCCATCGCTCCCCCACCACCATTTCCGTCCCCTCTTCTATCGCCTTTCAAGTTACCTATGCAATCCAATGTGCTCTAATATTCTCGACTTCTAAACACTTCTGCACAATATTTTCCATCATCTTCCAATGAGCAAAAATAATGAAAACATTTTCTATTCCATACTCAAATATTGAAAGTCCTAATTTCCAATTGATTAATTCTTATCTAAACAAAGTCACCAAATGGCAAAATTTTTGAAAAGATTCACCATGATAACGTCATCCTCCTAAGGGATTTTCAATGTTTTTTAGTAGTATAAAACTATGCATTTATTATTAATATCTGGTTCCTCCATTTCACTCTTCGCTTCAAATATCGTCGAATTATCGTTCTGGTCAGCTATTGGTACTGTTTTGACTTCCTTTTAGCCATCAAAATTCCCCTCTAATGAAAGTAGAAGTTCGAAGAATAAAATCCGAGCGGAGAAAACCTCATAGAAAATTTCTGAATAAATCTATTCTTTCTAAGTTAAAAGAAATTTATAAAGAGTAAGAGATCAAAGCTTTGAAATAAAACTCGATAACCTTTGCAATAAGAGTGCAACCAAATCCTCCAATATACGCATTTGATGGTGGAATCCCTTCGATAACACCTGGCACTGGATTATATGTATCCGAACTCCAACATCGTCCTGAACTCATATTGATTATCGATGTCAATTGTTTTGCATCAAGACCCATCCTGAAAATGAATACAAATTGCAAATTGCATTTAAAAGAATTAAGAAATGAGAAAATTATCAACGACAAACAATGGTACTAAATCAAATCATGGCATATAGGCGTTGAGCATATTTTCCGCACTTTTTTTTTTTTTTTTTCGAGGCTGCGAAAGAGTAATAAAACGAATATTGTTGGAAACAAAACGAAAATTATATAACACCAACTATGGAAAATAGAGTAGAATTTTGAAATCCATTCACTGCATAATAAATTTTAAAAAAATTTCTTTCTTTTTTGGAAAATTTTGGATCATTTCCAAATAAAATTAATCAATATAATTATTCCCTAATGTATAAAAAAATTCAACAAGAATTAATTTACATCAGAGAAAAAAAACAGAAAAAAAAGCAAAGAAAAAAATGAAAATGAATGAAAAATAAGCAAAATTACTTTATTCCTAAATTCATCGTTTCAGCAACGCCAATCATTTGAATACCCAATAACATATTATTGCAAATTTTTGTTGCTTGCCCACTGCCAACCTGCAAAACAACTCATATTTAGAAACTCTCTAAGAAGCCTCCCTCCACCTCAAGTTTGGTTCATCTGGAATTATACCTGTCTGGTGCACTCCCCCCATAAGAATTATTCCTTATCTGGTGATATCGACGACGATGCACGTCGATGATCGAAGTATTTATCAATGCATGGCTATGTCGATAATGACTAAGCCGAGGCTGAATTCCTTGATTTTTCCGCTGCATGTATTCCCATATGATCGTTTCAGTTGTCCCTGATCTCTACACACTGCTGAAGAGTACCCTCTTTTTGCGCTGTACTGCAGAAAAAAAAAATGCACGATACAGCGGCAACAAGTGAATACCCCTCACCCCCCCTTTCTCGAGATGGAATTTCGGAAAGTCATTTTCTTCGAAATCGCGTCGCCAACGATCCCTTTAGCTTATCTAATCTTATTCCATTCCTCTTTCTCCTTTCGCCTATTTCCAAAAACTGTAGTGAACAAGTTAACCGCGGCATTACTATATCCCCCATCTCCTTACAATTACCCGCTAGCTGAAAACCACCATTTATTACTTATCACTCATCGTTACATCACTTAATAATCGTTTTTTAGTTGAAAGATATTAACCAGTAGTGATGAAGGTTGGCAAAGAGAATGATGATACAGTCGACTTCCAAGCGAAATAAACGGCCCCCTCTCTACATCGCATCCAATCTGTCGACCTATCAGATAACGGGTGGGGGAGGGAAAGGAAGAAGAGAGGTCGCCTATTACTTAGGGGAAGAAACGTGTTTCCCCTCTCCACAGGGAAAAAATTCCACCACGAAAGTGGTATAAAAACTTTGGCATCGCATACTCAACCTAATGCATATTTCTGCCTATAGTAAGATCTGAATAGTACAGAATATATTTTTAGCTTGAGTAACAATCAAAACGGAGTGCTCAATGCGATATACTGATGCTATGTTTCATGTCATCCGCCCCATCTTTAGCTCTACCCTGAAGTGAAAGGGTAAAGATGAAGGACAAGGGAACAATATGGTGAGATGAGAAGTCGCGCACCTTGGTTAACTAGAAAGAGAAATGGATGTCAATGAAGGATCACGGATCAAGTAACAATTACCTACGGATCCGAGCTAGTTGAACACCTTTGCAAAGATGAAATTTGCATACCTTACCACAATGAATTACATTCTTGCCCATGAATTTCAAAATTTCGTTAGCCTGTCGAAATGAAGTCTCATCACCGCCAACCATAAACGTCAGTGTGGCGTTCTTTGCACCAACAACTCCTCCGCTGACCGGTGCGTCCACAAAATGCCCTCCTTTATTGGCTACTCGCTTTGCTATATCTAACGAAATACTTTGGTCGATGGTTGAACTATCCACGCATAACGTACCCGACTTCATCATACTGCAACAACGAATAACTACCTGATTTTTCATTCTACCTGATCGCAACTTCAATGAACTTCAAACAAACTGAAATATTAAGCCAAATGTTAATGACTTTTGAACGCCCATCCCATATCGACGATAAACGAAAGACCACAAACAGTTTGCGTACGCCCATTGTGACAGCACTACCTACCACCTGACAACATAACAGTATCCTGAAGGTGTTGCATAGAATCCCCTGAGAATATAAAAAATTGCAAGTATGTGAAAGCAATGAAAATTATTTTAATTTACATGGCATACGTATCGCAAGAAATATCCACATCTTTCAAAACTTAACGATGAGTCATAGCAGGTTGCTGCCCCGACACACCAATTAAACAAATCGAATAACAATTTATTCGGATTCCGTTTTCTTCTATCCGCATATTTTAAGTACCACTGCAACCAGTCAAACCCTCAGGTACCTCATTGAATTTTTAGGCCAACCGACGCCGAAATTTTTTAAACTTCAGTTCAATTGTTCACCTGGTAGAAGAGATCTGCCCAGGCATTCTCGAGATAAGTTGGCTCCTTTACTATAAAAACCCAACAAAGTTGAGTAGGTAGGTATTTGTTAAACAATAAAGGTAGGTATACAACCGAATTCCTCATCTGATTGAAATGAAACACTCTAAGCAATCGTTAGGAAAAAATAAAAACCATTAAAATCGACAAAGAAACTCAAATTCTTCTAAATAATATTATATTTCCTCAGAAAATATTTTCATTTATGCATTATATGCCGCAGATAAACTCACTATAAGCTAGAAAATAAAAAGAAAGGCGAATAAGAAACTAGATATAGTAATACTCACCTAAGGATACCATCATCGGCGGTGAAAACTTTTGATACGTGTGGACTGCTTGGAAGCATTGTGATAATTCGTTCGCAAGCAATAGCGATATCTGCTGGCCGTTGTGCAACTTCTGCACCTTCAGCCTTAAATCGACCTTTTCGTGAAGCTTATGCTAAAGATAGGTATGTGAGTATGTCTGTATCACAGGCTTTATCTTCTTAGATTTGCGTCCGGATACGACTAGGAACGTTTCGAAATAAAAGACCACCACCGAAAATATCATATAAACCTCATTCTCACTGCTGCCAACGTATCATACAATATGCATCACGGAAACGAACGCAGGTCGTTCCAGCAACAGCCCATCACCTCAAGAGGATTCTGGAAGTTGCCCCTTATTAACAGGTTCCAAATGACCTGAATTAAAAGCAATCACTATTTCGATGACCGCAATTGATCGCTACTCAGAATGGGGCTCTCCTCTTACTTGGAATATATCCTACCTCACCAATAATTTGTGAGCTATAACCAAACTAAAATATCATCATAAAGGAGACGAACCTTGAGTTGGGCGACTCTCGACGCATCCACATCGCACACTACCAATTTGATACCATTACGCATTAGATTACGGGCCATATGTGAACCCATATTGCCAAGTCCAATAAAGCCAACCGATGGCATATTGCTGTCCTACCGATGCCGATTCTCCTCACCTTCTCCTCTAAAAATTTTACAGACCCGACTTACTCTTATTACTACTTGGAAGAAGCCCTCAGGCGGAAAGAAAGCTTTGAAGATATGCTTGCAAATCTGGTGATTGTATCAATTGTTGCGCACCATTTTACTAGATGCCAAAAATTTCATCTAGCGGTCATTACGATTCTCTTGCCTCAACAATCCCCAACTCCAACCTCGGGTCGTCTAGATATTATTTTTTCGACAGTACAGGCTCTAAGCATTGAAAACATTATTCATTACTTGACCATATAAGTAAAGCAACTGAAGTTGTTGTGGTGAACGACCGTGTTGCAACTCAATTTTGCACAGATCGACTTCGGTGATATCTATTCTCCTCTGCCCCATAATATTTCGCTGTTCCTCTATTTCTGTAGTTGTGTAATTCAAACCGCTTAGCAATGGTGCATGTTCAGTCGGTGATACTGGTGGGCTTTTATCCGACGTGTGTTCAGTTACCCAATTGTTTGAGTAAAACTTCGCTTCGACTCGCGTCGTTTCTTCTCTACAATCCGGCATGAGTACAACAGAAGTGATCACTATAGTCTCGAGCAAGGTTATTCAGTCAACAGCATGCGCCATGCAACTACGAATATCTTTCCATCGAACTTTATTTATTGATACTGATCCAAATCGTCATGCCATGTACCTCAATCCCATCTTTTTCACCGGACTTTCATTTAGCTAGAAAATATTTCAAATACAGCGAGAAATTATACCATTTCGAGTGATATCCACATTACAGGCAACCATTATGGGCCTCTTAATGAAGCAAATAATCAACGAAAACTATAGGTTAAAAAAAGAAGCAATAACTCACTAATAATCTTTATTGTCACCTTCAAAAATTCTTTAAAAAAGAAGATACTACCTTTATAATTTCCAGATAAGAAACACTGATTTATGAATCGATATCAAAACAATATTTTCTAATTATCACGATCGCCATCAACTCCACAACACACATAGTACAGCAACGCGAAATTATTCTTGAACAGTAAACAGGTATGCATTCAGTGTTGATGATGACCCTGAAGTCGAAGTTCGCAAGCTTCATCCAACTCCAATTCCATCCATCACGACTCGATCCTATGCATAGCGTGCACGACATTGCTTGAATGCTTCATTAAGACTCTCACATAGACTAAGATTCGATTGATTCTGAGTGCTGCAAAAACATAACATAAATAATACCTGAATTTACATAATAATACAAGCAATGCCTAAATTTGCATATCCCATATATGCTTACAATGACGAGTTGATATACTTATCCATTCATAAAATAACAGACGATATATATATTTCATCGAGGTGGGTACTCTCCATTCTCTACTGAAATATTTTTAAAAAAAGTCCCAAGTATCATTTCGAAATCCCTCTTTACTGCACCATAGTTTTCTTATAGTTTAATACTAATTACTACTAATTTAGATATCATATACCTCACACAATGTGACATACTATAGTCAGAGACATAAAATTGCCTTAAAATAACACATCATGAACCTTATATACGGACATATATGCAAACGAAATTACCTTCTGCCAACATCTGTCCAATATAGGCACATATCCCTTCTTTTTCCCCTCTTTAATTTGCATAAAAATTTGTGGCTCATTATTTCTGGCCAAATCCCTATTCATATTAGGGGTAAAAAACTGCCAACGATCAATTGGTATGCAACAAAAAATAATATATGCAAATAGAGTTGAATTATTTCAATAAAAATGATCACCACTGACAATGTGCCAGTTGATCGAAAAAAAAATGCTGTAAATGGCCGCCGGAAATCTTTCAGTTTCGGCGAATTTTTCTTCAAAATTTTCCCCCAAGAAAAAAATTTTTTCCCCCAATGTTCGTAAAATACTTAATTATGGCTTCCGCCATCAAAACCGGAAAATTTTCGCCTCTAAACAACCTCTCTCTCTCTCTTTTTTTTTCTCTTTCTCTCTCTCTCTATTGAAGAGCGGCAAGGTGTAGAACGACGCCACCTCCTGATTTGCTCACTGAAAATTGCTTCCTGCTGAGCTCAGTCCACTTATGAACTTTCGCAGGAATTTTTTTTAAACTGTCTGCCTGTGTAATAAAAAAGTACACTCGAAATAGCAGTAATTTACCGCAAGCATCAATTCAACAATATCATCGATCGAGCCTCTTTTCATACGTCTATCTGACGATCCTTAAAACAACAAAATTCCCTCCCCTTTCCCCCAGCCCACCCCATTCCCCCCCCCCCCATCAATCCTTTCATAGCAAATAGAAAAACCTAGGCATTTACGTACTTCCGAATATTTCCATCACTCAGCTCAAACAAATTCGAAAGGAACATCGTTTAGCCTAAAAACATATGGGAACAATTGCAAAAAAAAACCAAACGGTATTAAAAATTATATCAATAAAAAATTAAACTACTTATTTACCGAAAACATTAATAAATTGGAAAAAAAAATAAAAAGAGTAATTTATGATCAGGATCAATAAGAAAAAACAAAATACGAACCATTCAATGAATTGTTTCCACTCGAACTCGCATGGCTGAACAAGAGGCTGACCCTGAGGTGCAGTCGCCGGAGCAGTCGATGCAGCAGGAGCAACCTCCTCAGATCTTGAAGAGCCATTTCCTGTCATCATGTTTCCCACTGCATGACCCTGAAGTTATAATCTTTCACCGTTGTCCATAATCGTACCATTAAATAACAAAAACCATTTTATTATATTTATTAGAGTTACGGGTGCAACGATCAACAAATTTATGCACTGACCGATTCCTTCATTAATGCGTTCTGAAATTCGACCTCAATACCTGGCAGTTCTGTCTTCTCCTACCGTCCGGAAATTCATATGCATAAAATTGAAATATTAAGGCATCTACAACGAAGAGAAAGTAAACATGTAAATTGCCAATTAGCGTTAGACGTCTGAGTATACATTTAACCAAGATTTCAGAGGATCGGTTGAAGGAGGTGAGAGAGGAGGAGGGAGGGGAAGGAGGGGGGGGGGGGGAGCAAGGACAGCATACCAAAACTTCCACAAGAAGCGTAGTACGAAAAAAAACACAAGTGTAGCTGAATGCCCACCATATTTGTGACGAAGATGCAAAGAATTAATAACAATAGAACTGTCGCCCCTCCTCTCCTCTCCCATATAATCATATTATTCCTTTTTTATTCAAATTCGTTCGTATTCCAACAATTCTGCCCACTAATAAAATCATGTTTTAAATCCAAAAACATGCAAATCGACATCAAAATCTGCTAATGCAAAACGATTCCACCTCATATGGGTATGCAAAAATGCGAGTAGAAAAATGAAGCCCGTTATTCGTTTTCTCTCTCTCCCACCTATCGATAAGGTTTCAAACAAAATCATTACGGAAGTAATACGAAAATCAAACATACCACAGCGGATCCAATCGCGACACCTCCGGCGGTCGCTGCCATCTGAGCCATAAGGCCAGGTCCTTGTGATGATGGTGCATTGGCCATACCCACTGGAGTTGGAGTCGCATGTGCTGCAGTAGGTGGCGCAGCTCTCATAGGAGGGGATGGGGGAGGTGCATGATGCGCAGCACGCGATGGCATAGCAGACCGCACCGGAGCCGATGGTTTCGGCGATGCCATTCGTCGGCGAACCATTTCGGAAACCTATAAATAAAAATAAAATAAATCCACTAATATGTCGAACGTTCTCAGGTGAATACGATTCCCTCACAGGTAGAGAAAAAATGAATACAACGAGAAGAAACGTGGAAGGATAAATGCTAAACAAATAGGGTTTTTGGCTTTTCGCTCATATTATTTTCTTATAAACTAAACCTGAGAGATCCAAAGAATAAGCAGTTGATACAACGATCGATAAACCTTCCAACAATCAAAAAACTGCATCTTACGGTCAGCGTTTATTTCCATGAATCCTTAGAACGGTTTCGGATTAATCTACCCTCATTTGCAACAAGAACCGGAACGAGAATGAAGCCGGACTCAGCCCATTTCTGTACGGAGATGAGTTCAACCCAATCCCGGACTTGAAGGGAATAAAGCTGGTCATCTGATTGAGAACCGATTTACTCGATTCAATATGGTCACGGGATAAACCTGCCTCCGGTTCCGGCTGTGGCCAAAAGCGAATCTAACCCAGATCTCTAAGACGTAAGACCCTCGCATCGAAAGAGATATGCCCTATCCAAGGACATTTCTAGTAAAGAAAATGAGACAGGTCTGTGAATAAGCGTAATGCACAGTGAACAGCGGAAAGCATTTGCGCTGAATCGGGGATAAACACGTTGAATGTATGAAGGAGGAGCTTTACAAAGACACCACATCTCTAAGTGAGCTATAAGAGTTGACAGCCGAAGTACTGCAACGTCACCCGCTTAACTTCCTGTACTCTAGATGCTCCTCAGGTCACAGAATATACCGATGTGTTACTAAACATAGAAATAATAGCAATAATCAAGCAAAGAAGAATATGAAGGAGGAAAACAGCAGAAGGAGGGGGAAGGGAGGGAGGGAGAGAGGAACGAGGAAGGGAAAAGGGCAGTAGGCGCCTAGAAACGACTGGTAAATATGAATAATTAAGGAAACCTATAAATCAAACAGAAGAGAAAGCTTCAATAATTGATTACGAAATCGAGAAAAAAAAAAGCTGCATGGTAATTTAATTCCTATACACCTGCATATCGTTAAATGACTTTAAGCAGAAAACCGTTTTCAGCTAAATCCGGCCCGGATTGCGTTCCTGGCCGGAAATGGGACCAGATTTCGCTCAGACATAAAATTAAGGCTTTATTCTATCAAAGGCTATCAAGAATTCATTGGTCGATCAGCAAAGTAATGAGTGTTAATCTCTCTGCTATCACTTAAAAGATCTTGGGAAGTTCCAAATCAAGGTGATGATGATCGCCCAACTATAGTCTACCTGCCCTCACCTAGAACTAACTTCCAAAACATAAGCAACACTAAATTTCAATCCCAAAAACCGCTCTTTATATATCCCTCATCCACCTTAATCCACGCTCTCAATAAAACAACAAAATTCCATCGGAAATATACCTAAGAATCAATGCATCAGATCGCAGAACAAACACCCAACGTCACTGTTTAACGCTGAAGTGATCAATCGATAGCGTATACAACACAAGAGGTGAGCAACATTATCACGTGATATAACCACACCTGTCGAGTACATTTCGCTTACGTTAAGGTTGTCTAGGTTACGAAATCATTTACCTCAAAACATTAAAAGAAGGAATGACTGGTGGGATAATATTTCGCAACATTTGAAGTGCTAGCCAAGTGCTTACGTGATTGTTGCGAGGGCTTTTGAAACGGGTCATATGAGGGATGATATCAGGTGGTGAAAAGTTCACTCATAGTGCAACAAAAGGGTCCCCTTTTAGACACGGGTCACCGCAGGTTGAGAGGGAGGGAGGGAGGGATTGCGTTCCGGAAATCTACCTGGATAAGCCAGGGAATACTCGGAGCTGCTGCTGCGAGAGAGAGAGGCGGCTAGAATGCGCTTCCTTTTATGAGGGCATCGTCCTCACTTTATCAATGATATTACGCTGTATCATATTTGCATAAAAATGCCGTGAGTTCGCAAATTTTGAAACGTTGCATATTGGTATATTCTTGGAATGAAGTTAGTTTCATATGATAGATTCGACTGACATCCGAAAAGGTATATTTGCATTGGACATGTTACAGCCTGTTTGGTTCGATACTTAAGGAAAAGCTCATAATTTTTCGTGAATTATAGTTTTTGTTAGAAATTACGGGGCGATAGGAGACCTTTCTTGGTCGGTGAGATTTTTTCCAGGATATTGTGGGTTCCAGGTTTTCGATGGATCGAGATAGATCTTACAAACAATTAAGCGTGGTGAAACTTTTTTTTTCTAACATTTAACGCATTTTGCTATATTTATATGAGTGCATAATTTGCTCATTATAATTTTTGAAGAAATTTAGTGCACTTAATAAATAAATCCTTGCAAAGCTCATATAGACCTATCCATCCCAATATGAAGGAAAAAAAATCCTTCAATGACTAATTTTTAGCCAAAATTTTAGCCAAATTTAGTCCGCATATGGGCAATTGTCCAGAATACGGAAATTGAATTGTCCAGTTGAAGCTGATCTTTTTTTTATTCCGCTATATTTTCTAATGATATTCTTTATAATTTTTTTCAAATAAGTAATTTTTTTTAAACTAATACTCATGCGTTCCCCTTAGTATATACTTTTCCAACACAATACCTCAATGAGTTTCCTCATATTCCTGTGAATCTGTGGAGAAATTTTTATTACTATCGGATAGTTCACAAGAAGATTGCATAGCTTTTTTGAATCTAACCTATCCCGATCGATCGTTCCTGAGATCATGATCGGGATCGAACTTAAATTGTGACCCTAAGCGAGTGGGTCGAACTGTGACTTGGTCGGAATCGGATTTTAACCGGAATCTTCAACAACCGGGTTGGGATTTCGACCTGGATCCCAAATTTTGTTTCTTTGATGGTTGGTGCTTTCCATCGTGTAATGGTTTATTTCAGCCAACGAATAGAAGAGATAAAACTGAATAATGGTACGCGCTTTGCATTATGTCTTCAAAATTGGCAATCGTGAGAGAGCCTACGATTTTTTCATAAATATATTGGGAATGAAGGTAGGTTTTATTTAAATTTTGGGTAAATTTTGGGTAGATTTGCGATTTTGGGTAGATTTTTATCCGCATAATGGGAATTTTCTTAATCGAGTTTGCATGATGTGTTTAGCAAGTGTGCATTGTGCGAATCTTTCTAATGTGGAAGCATCTTATAACTAAACATCATCCACTTCGCTTTCTATCTCAACCACAACTGAAATCGTGATCAATTTTAAGCTATGATCATATGGAGATAGCTTAAACCTGGTCGTGGTTGGATGAATGGTCGATAGCGGCTTTACCCATCTCTACCTGCTTGTAGGTTAAACTCGATCGCAGCCTTGTTTGTGAGCGTATTTAAACCGGCTAGTTATCCACGGTTAACTTAACATTCGAAAAATTATATGTGCATAAATAACACACATTGCTCTTGGCAGCTGTCTATTATATCAACCATAAAACTATTGTTGATTTCATATTTAATTAAAATCATTTAGTGTATCTTAGGTCTTTTCCAGGATGCGATTAAAGGAAAGAGGGGTAGGAATGAAAATCTGTGGTCAACATCACTTTCATAGTGATATGAGCTCAAATTGCAATCATTTTTAGCCTTTGAGTATTTCTTCATTCTATTTAGATTCACACTGTTCTCCTTATTGATTCCTCTTTTTCTTACGTTGTTTGTGATTTTAGCCAAGCCAAGTAAGCAAAAAATTCAAATGGGAGTTTTTAATTCTCCTATCGCTTTTATTTGATCAATAAATTTTATCATACCTGAGGTTCAACAGGCGTTAGAGTGAAGTTGGTATATATGGCGAATATTTTTCATTGAAATGTTCGACTTCAGGTGCTTCGTCATGAAGAGTTCGAAGAAGGTTGTAAAGCAACCTGTAATGGGTTTGTTGGGTTTTTCTTTTTTGCTCTTAGTCATTTTTAATTTAATCAACTCGAAAACATCCTTCCTTTATACTTCTTTATTTTGATATATTTATTAAAAAGAAAGGACGGTTTCTACTATTGTACTTATTTACCTTTTGTACCTTTAAGCGCCGCTTAAGCTGTTCTCGTAGATGCTTTCTGCGATTAAATGAATATATTCGTATGCAAAAATTATCGCACTCTAATATGTAAATAATAATTTGGGTTTGAAAAAAAAATTAAGTCCAGTAGTAGTCGAAAATTTGCATATTTCTGACTCGTTTTGAAAATTCCTTTTTTTTCTTCATTTAGGCCATATAATGGAAAATGGAGCAAGACAATGGTTGGATATGGTGAAGAAGATACGCATTTCGTAATCGAACTTACCTACAACTATCCGATTGGATCCTATAAACTTGGAAATGATTTTAAGGTTTATTAATAAAGAGATTTAAATATCGCTTACCATGTTATTTGTCCGATTTATTTATTTTCTGAATTTAATTTCAGGTTAAACTTCTTTTTTTTTGCTGTCTAAAATCTCCAATTTTCTTTTCCAAGCAACAATATTTTAGGGCATATATATCGAATCGTCAGCTGTTTTCAATACATGTAAAGAGCAAATGAAAGGAGATATAACAAAATGTGGACTTTTGCATTTATACGATCCTGATGGTCATTCATTTTTTATCAAGGAAGGTTCTTCTCGACAAACAAATCAAATCTATAAAATCTCTCTCAATACTCCAGATTTGAATAAAACTATTGGTATGTGATGTTTCGCAGTTGATAATTTAAACTATCATTGAAATTTCATTAAATATGGAAGAATTCTAAAATCTTAGCAATATTCGGAAAATGCCAAAGAAAGTGCCATATATCGAAAAATTTTCAATAGAGTCTTGATAGGTTTTGAAGGCCTATAAACTGAATAATTAAGGAATAGAATTGATAGCAGATCAGAATTAAACTCCAATAGAATTCAGTTGCTGTGATCCAAAGAAGTAGTATCTATTGATCTAAAGCAGTATCTATTGATCTAAAGAAGTAGTACCTATTGATCTTAAGTAGTATCTATTGATCTAAAGCAGTATCTATTGATCTAAAGAAGTAGTACCTATTGATCTAAAGTAGTATCTATTGATCTAAAGAAGTAATATCTATTCGATGTTTTCTTATTTACATAAATTCTTTTTAGAAATTTATATAGATTTCTGTACAAAAAAAATTTAAAGTTTTCAGATTATTGGAATCGTCTATTAGGAATGGAAGTGCTAATAAAAGATGATCATCATTGTCTTCTTTCTTATGGCAACGATCAGGTATTATTGCTCATTTTATTGCTCATGAATTTTTTATTTCTTAGTTCTGAATTTTCGATGAATTTAATTTCGATTAATTTCTATATTTAAAACAATTACTTTACTTGAATACTTTAATTTATAGTAATTATTTTAGAATTCATAATTATTTATTTTTTATTATTTTTTGCAATATTAATTCGATATGTTTTTTTAAATAATTATAAACGAGTTGTTTTTATATATTTTATAAAAGGCGATCGATATATCATTCAAACAGATTTACTTTTATCACGAATTCACTATCGCCGAATCAAAAAATATAAGAATCGACAACGTGGATAAACTGTTGATCGACATAGAAGATAATCTATCTTGCTTTCTTTTTTTATTATTTAGAAAATAAAATGACTAGCGATGTAACCCACTTTTGTATAGATAAAATTGAATGGTTCGTTCATTCCTAAATATTGAGAAAATTAGCGTTATGGGACATTTGCGCCACAAAGCATTTTTTTTTGTCGCGATCGGATGTTTTTTGGCCCTAAGTATGGAGGGGATTATTTTATGTGTTCTTCTTTTTTTGCAGTGCTCTTTGGAATGGTCTAAAATCGACTCACCACTCGAGCGTGGTACTGCATTTGGACGCATCGCTTTTGCGGTACCTACAGAAGAGGTTTTTTTCATTTATGCTTTTATAATTTAAAAAATACATGCACAATAATTCTGATCACTTAGTCTTAGTTTTGTTTATGCTTCAAAACTCTAATGATAGCAAGATATGGCGTAATGTCTTTACCCGCGGGAAAGGGGAAAGCTGAGAAAGACGTAAAGAAGCATTGCATCTTTTACCTTCCAGATCGCAGAAAATAAACTGGTAGGATGTGGTTTTAATTTAGTTGAAGAATGCCGAAAGTGCGGTCACGTTTTTGAGGCGATGTGAAGATATACGCATAAAATGAATCGTTTCAGCTCGAGCCACTGGAAAAAAAGATACGGGAAGAAGGTGGGATAGTACAGACTCCGCTTGTGCAGCTTGATACTCCTGGCAAGGCGACTGTGCACGTTGTCATTCTTGCTGATCCCGTTAGTCTTTTCTAAAATTTTCTTGAAATTTTGTCTTTTAAGTTTTCGAACAGATCAGTGAGGCTGAGAATGAATTAATGAGTATATATATATATATATATATATATATATATATATATATATATATATATATATATATATATATATATATATATATGATATATATTACATTAGTTGTGATATACTTACTTATTCTCTATATAGTGCTGCTTTCGACTTGTTGCAGATAATTATATTGGTAGTTGGTGATGTCAATTTACTGAATTTTGATGTTCTTTTTTTCCGTTCACTCGTTTTTTTTTTTTTTAAATTAAACGTCACAAATCATGCAATACAATTTACAGAATGAGCATGAGATTTGCTTTGTGGGTGACGAAGGATTCCGCAAATTATCTCAAGTGGATCCGAAAGGTGACGTCCTACTCAAAGATGCGATGAAAAATGATAAAAGTGGTGATTGGTTCAAAGGATGCAAACCAGAAGCGGTATTTGATTTAATTTTATTTGCTTATTTCAGCAATTTTCAATAGGTTCATTGCCTTTGAATTTATAAGTTGTCCTTGTTGATATCTTTTTCATAGTATATTTAAAACATTCTTTCGAAATTTTTACTGCTTTAGAGTCGAAATGTTGGGTAAATCGGTGTTCCATGGGACTGGAAGAGGGGTGGGGGGGGGGGGGGGAGGGGGGAGAAGGGCGGAAGTGAGGAACGGAACTTAAGATGAAGATGACGCGATATTAAAATCACTTAAAAGTTATAGAGTTTTTCTTTATTTTTTGAGAAAATACGACAGAGTCTAAATGGCTCTTCTACAGGGTGCACCGTCGCTCTGCTCTCTTTACCCTCTTTCCCTTCCCTGTCTTACCCCTTCAATAGTAGCAGAACTCAGCGTGCACAATACTTATAAAGCAGCTATTTTCCGTAATTTGAGTTGCTTTATTGCTCTATACGACTGGATTCACTATCGATCGTTACTTACCTGTAAATTTCAGTGACTGCATCTAAGAGCAAAGAGATGTGACGTTGAGGATTGGAACATTTACACGTTCGTCGAATTATTTTACTCTAACTCGATTTAGCCTAATTATTATAATTGTTTAATTTATATTTGAGGAGTGAAATATCAATTTTGATATATTTCTCCACCTTTTTTTCCATCATTGGCAATTTTTTCTTCTCTAGTTTTTTGTGTCCGATATATGCATGCATTTATTTATGAACATTTGCATATCTTCTCAGTCAGCGTATATCCATTTAGGTCATGTGTTCAGCTTATGAAACGGAAAGGAATTAAGCATCGATTGTTTCTGCATCTTTCTTTACTTTTCTTCGAAATTTCTAATGTTTACTAATTGAGTTAGCTGTATTGTCACCTGTACTAAATTACCTGTATTTCTATTTGTTCAACTGTGATAATTATAGAACTTTATGTGTAAAATTTGTTGCAAACTTTTCTTGGCTATGCACCTGAGCAATCGAACAGCTACCGTTTATACGTACATCACCGATCGCTTCAGATGATTGATTCACGGCAATTTTCAATATTCACTAAGGAAGTTGGTGGACAGGTAAATTGGTTGGAAAAAGTGGTTTAAATTTTTTTTTGAGGACGAAACAATTCAGCAAGCATAATCACGTATATTAATACTAAAAAGTCATTTCATGGAGGTAATCTCATAAGCACTCAACAATTCGCCCCATTCATATGGAATCGGCTCGAGTAGGAGTTAAAAGAATATCTATAAATTTTGGGAACTTTATAATTGCAACCTTTTAGGTTTCTGCACCTTATGAGCCTTTCCAGATGTATGATCAGGTGATCGACGCTAGCACTTTGTTAAGTTCAAGATTCATTTACTTATATGAAATGTTTATTTTTTATATAATATTATCGTCAACAAGAATACCAAATAAAGCGGGCAAACGCTAGCATGAAATGGCAAGAAAAACACTTTCATAATCGATCTCCTCGTCGATGGAATTTCTGCTGGGAACTTAATTACTTACTTATAAATTACATTGGAATGGAATTGAAAAACTTATATTTCATTATGGAGGTCGAGTATTTCTCGTTATATGAGTTGCAAAAAGTTTTTTTTTGAATTGTAATTAAATCTAAGCTTATAAGAAAAAAAAAAATGCAAAGGAGTTGTGCAGTGATGGTCGCCTAAAGGAATTCAATGAATATTGGAATTCATCAACGGAATTTAACGAATATTGAGATGAATCTAAGCTGTGGGTTATACCGTCAAATTTTCTTACTGCAACAACGAATTTTTATGCCTAAATCTCTTTGCGCCTTTAATGAATGATCAGCCAATACGTATTGCAATATTGCAGTTCAAAGAGCGATTATTGAAACATCTGTCCGGATGTGCTCAGCATATATGAATGGAAATTGTATTTTATGTTCATTGCAATTGCATTCTTTAGTGCAGTGTGTATTGCTTTTGTTGCCTCAACGGAAGCTCTATTGCAATGTGAAATATGTGATGATTCTTATCGGTATTGCAGAAGCAAAGTACATCACTCTATTCATATCGGTTTTTTTTAAAGGTATTAGTCCATAACGCTTAGAAATTATGTTTATTTGGTGAGCATTGTTCTCTCACTATATAATGAACGTATTTTCGCTAGATAAATTCATTGCATATAATGTTGAAAAGAATTTGAGGAAATATTTATTCGAAGATTTAATCAAATATCTCATTTATTGTCTTTTTTTAAATTCATTGATTAACTTTCAGTTCTTTTTTTCAATTTTCCCCCTTTTTCTTTTGCTAAGGTCACTATGAATTTTGCAACATCAAATTCTATTAGTCAACAATTAAAATATTCATTACGTGCTAGAAAAGTATTTCACACTAAGATATCAATTTTGATGTGATGAAGAAGTGTCAACATATCGTTTAGTTTATTTATTTATTTATTTATTTATTTGTTTATTTATTTATTTGTTTATTTATTTATTTATTTATTTATTTATTTTTTATTTATTTTTGTTTATTTTTACTTATTCATTTATTTATTTTTGTTTATTTCTCAATTAGTTCATCTGTATGTTTTAATCAACAAAGTATTCATTACGAATAAATATCTCTTCATATCGTTGCTACTTGTCCCTATTCAACACTTCTCTGAACCTGTTATTCCTGCGATCTTTTTTAAAGAGTCACTCCATCTCATTGCAGGTCTGTTCTTGCTCCTTTTAACTCCTTTTAACAATCCGTGACATCTATCCTGTTATTCTTTTCATTCAATCGTCATTTTTCATTGCAAATATCATTGTGGCCCATCCAAACTTCCTTGTTCCAGCCTCGGTCATCAAGTCCTTTACTTTTGTTAACCGTTGGAGCCATTCTTTGGCTTTGCGGTTAAAAATTTGGGTCCAATTATGATTCTTTTCATTCTCCTTTCTGCCATTGCCAGTAGTAAATATACTATTCATAAATACATCATTGAGAATAATAGAATATATTTCTAAAAGGTTCATAATTTTCTACTAATTTTTTAATTGCCGGAAATGTGTATACAGTATACATCTCATCGATTCAACCTATCAGAATAAAGAGTATTCATTTTTGCAATGAAAATATTTCTTTGAGATGAAACATATGAGAGAATCGGAATGAAATTTTTGCATTTGTCATTAGTATGGAGGTAACTGTCAAGTTGCGATTTATCGAAGGCAAAAGTTTTCCAAGAACTATTTTAACATGCTCAAATTGAAACAGTTAATAGTAAGTTGGAAGAAACGAAAGGGAAGAGCGGGTGGGGTGTTGAGGAGGGGAAAGGGGAGGGAGGTGGGAAACATAACTGAAGCTGCTGAAGAGATGGATCAACAAAGATACAAATAAATACATTATAAATGCCAATTTGCATTTAATAATCATCTCGAAATGAATGAAAATTTCTAGTTTAGTTTGTGGTTTTTTTTTCTGAAATACACAAGCGCAATATATTTGAAACATGCTTGAAAAAGTAAACAATTGTGCACTTACCTGTTTTTATTATTCATAATATTGTTTCATGATTACCGCTACAATTAAACGCACTTAGCGTTCTCTTAATTATAAAATAAAGATCATTTCATAACTTCACAATCAGTTGATCTTTCAATGGCGAAGATAAAATACTGCGTTAGATCAAACGATACAATACTGGAATAACCGGGTTAGTTATGGTGTAAAAACCAATACCCGATCAGTTTACATGGAGTTTTCGCTAAGTTAATATGTAAATTGAAGACAGTAAAAGATAACAAATATTTGAGAAACGTAGGAAAAAGTCGCAAGTAAAACTTACAGCATAGTTGAGCATCATTCAAAAATATTGCGTATGGGAGGAGACTTACTAGCGAAATGTTTTCGTGTTTTATTTTATTTGTTTGTACTGAGAAAATCTCTTCACTTAGACGTCACATAGTTGCGATGTTTTGTTGTCGCCCTAGTGATGGACAACTTTCTCGTCTATTCCAGCAGAATTTTTTTTTCCACTATTATTTTCCAACTTAACTCCGATCGATTTCAACTTCCATCGATCTCTCTATTAACTCTCTTTCGTTGTAGATTTTCGAAAATAATTACAATCGATCGTAATAATCTCTATGAATCATTTTCTTAAAATCGATTCGATACGAATTACAAATCACTTTACTCTTTATTTTACTTTCAATTTATTCTTTTTCATCTTTATTTTCAGTTTATTTTTTTACCTTTATTACCTTTATGAAAGAGTGGTATTTGATTACAGGTATATTTGAAAGAGTCAACGTGCAGCGATGTTGATCCTAGCGATACTTTTAACTACTGTAATTGTTCCCTCAATATCGCATAAAATTCTCGTATATATTCCTAAAATGGGTCATAGTCATGTGAATTTCCTCGGCCATATCGCTGATACTCTTGTCCAAGCCGGTCATGATGTCGTAAGTTAAATTACTCTTTATCGCACAATGTTCAACATTCATTCATAGATGCTATATATGTAAATATTAAGACCAAAGATTGAAATGCTGTCTGAGCTAACTGCTCGGCTGTTATAGAATACGAAAATTGATTTCCTTTAGATTCTTTTCATTGCAAAATATTTGAAGAGTTTAGCAAAAATTTCTTTGCAAAATGTTCACATTATTTGCAAAATATCGAACATCAATGAATATTATGCATTAGAGGTAAAACTAATGTATCAATGGGTGAATGTTTTATGAATAAATATCTATCAAATATAACGATATCGATTGTTGCATTGCAAAAAAAAAACACTTCAATTCATCTAAAGAATCTTAAATAAGTATTATGGCGTCGACGGAAGCAATTATTTATCATATTTGTTGAATGGACTCAATTTCCGCCATTGATTATTTCCTCTATAAATGACTAAAGATTAAGTAAATAGTTTATAGAGAAGAAAAGTGAACTTGGAACAAGAGTGCAATTTCTTCTCTCTTAGATAATTACAATAGCATGGCTGTGGAGTATTCCCAACTACAAAATGAGCGAATATTACCAAATTAGAGTAAAGATAAAGTAAAATGAGCAAAAAAAAATCATCGAAATGCACTATCGTTTATAAGTTCTTATAAAAAAGTGTTTCTTAAACGATATTCTAATAATCTATACAATGAAGAGAGTAAATTTCTTAACGTTTTCTAAGATTTGAAATTCCTTTATCAGAGAGAGGGTGGTGTGGTATTATCTCCTTAGTACTGATTCATAAAGCCGTGTATTTTGAATTCTACTAGTTCGAATTTCAAATTCCACTATTATGCATTTTAAATTTCATTTCTACGCATTTTAAATTCCACTTCTACATATTTACAACGCGTAAATATTCACATAATAAAGCGACAATTTCCTCGAAGAGGAAATAAACTCAATATAATATTTGTAATATGAGATATCCTCTTTTTTTGATATATGATTTTGCTAAAGGAAGAAGAAGGAAAATTTGCTTTATTAGAACGGTTCAAATTTTTAAATGCTATAGGAAATTTTATTTGCAAGAAAATCGAATTACACTGTATTGATGTGTGGGATTTGATTACGCTTTAAACAATTCATTTTGCCTCAAAGAGAAACATTCTAAACGACACAACCATAATGATTGAATGCCTAGTTCACATGCCAATGCAAGTCCTATTCATAAAGTCAATAGCATTCTTTTCTTATCAAAAATAAATTTTATTGATAAAGCTTCTTATCGATGAAATATCATCAAAGAGTGTTATCGTGTATCGAACATAAGCACTTCCCAAAAATCGCTCGTTTTGTTGCTTGAGGAACAAGGGCAATACATCTATTGCATCATTTTGATCACCTGATTTATTGAATTTTATGAAGCGATTTATTGACAAGTTTTTAGGTTGTCTATACACCTGAATATGATCGACGCGTAAAAACGAATGGTACTAAATTAGCGAGAACGATAACGCGAGCAAATAATTTCACCTTATCAGCTGATGCGGAACACTTGAGTGATAATGCATGGATACGTAATGGAGAGGATATCAGTGAAGTGTACTATGTTCGTTAATTAAAATTTTTATCATCGTAGATAAAGATAATATCAAATTATTCCATATATACAGGGGTTATATTTAATAAGGCTATTACGGTAATTTGAATGAACTAAATTTTGTTAGCAATATTTTTAGCAAAAGTCATATTCAACCATTGTTGAAAATATCCCATGAAAATATTTATTAAATAATTGAAGTTTTCTATAATTTTCTATCCATAGATCTAAATAATTTTAATTTTTTTTTTATTAAGGGAATACTTCAATGAGTCTATCGAGATTTTCAGTTCATTGAAAAGAATTAAATAAGTTTTCGTTGTTTTTTTTTTCAGTTGTGATATGATAAGAATGCCCATATCATTGCAAATGATAATCGATATGAAATTATATAATTTCTTTTTTTTTTGTTGCAGATGATTGCAAAAATTGCAACAATTCAGCAAGTGGTGTGTGAAGGTTGATGATTTTTTTATTCTTTTTGAATGAAATATGAGCTTGCTTTGTATTGAGATAATTCTGTTAAGCTGATGACATAAACTTAGGAAACCTATAAAGAAATATATGACAGAAAAATGCTTGAAAGGAAGTAACGATCATAGGTAATAGTGGCTGTTTAATGGCCTCTTATGCTCTCGTATGATGTTTATATTGTAATCCAGAAATGATTAGATCCAAGTGCGACTCTAAGTACAGTGCAATCTTACTTTGCAATATATGTGCGGAACGCGCCTCTACGCTCATTGCAGTTATTATTATTTTTATTACCTTCGCTACTACATTATCGAATGCATTGGAGAAATTGCTTCCTAATATCCTGCTTTAAGAGCATACATTGCATCGGCTTATTCACCAGAATCACTCTATGCCTTTTCTAAATTCCTTTCAGATGTCTTAGAATGATTCAAAGTTATCTGATTTCCTGTTTTTTTTTGTTCCACTCTTTCCTAATTTGTTGTAGACTAGTGTTTGGAAAGGGGACTCCGTCCATCAGCGACCGGAACCCCACCACGTGAAACGACAAAGCACACCCCAGCGGGGGCGGGAAACTTTTCAACCCCATGAACGCCTCAGCGGGGGATTGAGTTTTGAAGTCCGAAACTGCTGCTGACATAGTCTTCGTTGTTAAGTGTATGAGCAACTATCGTACTCTTATCGTTCTCACTCTTCGCTTCCCATATTCGGTGTTAAAGTACATCTGTGATACATTAAGGCGTATTGCGTATTTGAAGAAATTAGATGTAGTATAGTGTATGTAATATTAGATGTAGTATAGTGTAGCAGGTAGGGTTCGAAATGTGTATATATCAATACAGTGCACTAAGTTTTTTTCATTGATATAATAAAGATTATTGTGCTGTCAACAAATGTGCTATTTGATGTGCAATGGTTATGATTATAGGAACGTTAAGCGATGAAAAACTTCTCGCTCGTCTCAGAGCAGAGAAATTTGATCTGGGAATCAGTGAGGTACTCAGTTGTTGTGGATTCGCAATTTTCGAAAAAATTGGTCTCAAAAAATACATTGGTGCATTCGCTACGAATCTTGTACCTTCATTGACGGAAGCTTTCGGAATCGACAATAATCCCAGCTATGTTCCTGGTATGATATCATCTATGGACTAAACGGAAGCAAACATAATTAAGCTTTAGTGGAGTTGATGTCAGCATTTTAATTTACTTTATTTTGATCAACAAATTATTCATTATGGATAAATACCTTTTCATATCGCTCCCTTTCACTTTCGCTTATGAGCAGAAGTTGTAAGGCTACATAAAAGTCAAGGTTTAAGCTCATCTTCTGTCCATCGGATGCCGACAAACCGATTCATCGTGTTCCGCTTAGGACGAGGATCTGGAATTGCTCCACTGCCCTCATCCCGATGAGAGTGACAGTTGAATCAATCAAGCAGTGCCTAATGTAGCGGAAATGTTGTTGTGGGTTAAAAATCAAGGATGGCGACCATGTACATTTTACCGTCCGCCTTAGTATCAGTATTTCAGGTACCATAATGTTCTTTAGCAACGAATGAAAGGTCGGCATCCAATAAATTTTAGGCTGACCCAGTTCGAAGTTTACTGATTATCTGAAGGATTGTGATGTTACAGTAAGATCATCAAATTATTCAAATTCTAGCCTCGTTTGGTCGTAGTAGTGATTTGATGAATTATGCGGAACGTTTGGAGAATTTTATGAGTTCATTGATTACGTACGTCATTGGACGAATGGTTTGGAGAACGGTCGTCAACGAACCTTTTCACAAATATATTCGACCAAACTTCGACATAACGGTGGGCTAATTTTCTTTTGATCGATTAATATCGCTTTTGATGATTTACATAATAATCCTCAATTTTTCGATAGGTCTTTTATCTAGCATAAAGTAAAATATTTTCAAGTATTTTAATTTTATGCATTTATCTATATGATTATATGTTTTAGGGGAAAATATTTAAAGTGTTGATTGCAGGAGACGATTTCGAAGAGTACATTTGTGTTTGTAAATGCGGATGAATTCGTCGAATTCCCTCGCCCAATTACACATAAAATCGTTTATGTTGGTGGAATCGCCGTTGATAAACCAAAACCGCTTAGAAAGGTTAATTATAGAAATAATAAATAAAGAAAAAACTTACAAATAGATTTATGCGAATGAATGCCGAGATGTATTTCCTAATTATCATATGTACCGACATCATTAACTTGACACAAAATCTAAAAGATGTGAAAAAAATTTAATGCTAAGATATTTCCTAGATGATGAGATAAAATAGTAGAGATGATGAAGTAGACTTTAAAAAAATAATGAAGGATGAAAACGTATAGAGAAAGGTAGATATATGATGAGGCTGAACTCATAAAACTTTAGATCCAGTGAGGTGATACACATCAAAGACTTTATAGGAATCAGCAAGGGGCACCCACCCGATAATACTAATTAAGCTGTGAGGAGCGGCGTAATCCTTACGTTGTAAGTTTATTGACAAAACGAATGCTGCCGACTTTTTAAGGAGTTCAGGAAAGTTATGGATGCGGCGATTGGCGGTGCAGTATTGATATCGTTTGGTTCAATCGCTGAAAGCAAGAAAATGACACCAACGATAAAAACCGCATTTGTGCATATGATGCGCTCATTTCCACAGTTAAGTTGCCTGTACGATGTCAATACTTTTCATTGTAAGCATTATTGAGAGCTCGAACTTTTCACCTGAAGTTTTGTTTGACATTTACCCAACTAAATTTGTTGAAATCGTATAGCAATTATCAATTATTTCTAGCGACCTTTTAAATATTGTTTTCGAATTTTCAGATTCAATTCATATGGAAATATGAGATTAATGACGACATAGCTGAAGATTTACCAAACGTTTTGAAGAGTAAATGGATACCTCAAAACGATTTACTCGGTAAGCACTCTATAGCATCGCTTATATTGAGAGCTTTTGCATGTAGTGAAGTTGAATTTCTTGCTAATCAGAAAAAGCCTTACAATTTTTATTATAAAGGCACATATAATGAAAAGATAGAGTTATCTCAGAGTTAGTTTTCTCTATTGTTTTTGTGCCTTAGCGCTCACATCATATGAAAGTCATCTAGTTAGATCCTCAAATCTTGGACAGAGTGAAAGAAAAGAAGTGGATTGTCGCCATATTATTTTCCATTATCCCATAAAATCAATAGAAATCTGTCGCAAGATTGGCATCGCTGAAATGAACAAACCTAAATTTAAAAAAAAATCAATGTGTTATATTTTAATTAAGTGTTATAATGAATATTTAAAGCACATCCGAATATGAGGGCGTTTGTGTCACATGGCGGCATGAACAGCTTAACGGAGAGCGTTCGAGCTGGTGTTCCAATTGTATGCATTCCACTGTTCGGCGATCAAATGCGCAATGCTAAAATGGTCGAGAAACGACACGTGGCCGTATTACTCGACAAGCAAAATCTTACCGCTGATGCTCTAGTTTGGGCACTCAAAACTGTGTTAACCGATGACAGGTTAAACAGAGTACCTTATCGACTTCATATTATTAGCATAGATAACGAGTGAAATCACCATCGATAAGTGAACTTCTTACCGTTTTAAATGGTGTTCATTCAAACTGAATTAGAGAATGAGCCGAAAAATGAACGAAATTGCTTGCTTTCAGTCAATGAACTAGTTGTTTAATTGAATATGCTTTCAATCTGTTCCTTCAAGAATGAGAGTGTGAGGCACATGACTGACAAAAGGGTTGACTTAGATAGTCCGTTTTCTTGTTCTGTCTACTTTTTAAAACAAGTTTGATATATCCTCCGAAAAATTATTCGATCGTCTAACCTCTTCTAGATTCTTTGCAACCTCACAATTTTGCTCTCGCATATATTAGGAGTTCATGAGGCAGTGAATGCGCATGTTGACTACAGCGAAGAGGAACGCTCTTCAGAACGTGTAAGCCAGCAGAATCTGGTGAGGCAGCATACTATACAAAGATTTTTCTTCATAATCATGCATGCCACATGCAGTTGACTAGCTCCGGAGACACAACGATGCGATTCGTATTTCAGTGTTCGATAGTCGGTGTTAGATGTTGTAGTCGATGCTCGGTGTTTTTTGTTCGCTATAGTTTACTTTTGCAGTTTCCTCACGTCGTCCCGTCGACTCGCAAAGATGATCGCGAAAAAACCCTTTTCCGTCGAAGAGCGTATCGTAAAATATACCGAATTTGCTGTTGAATTCGGTCATGTTGACAATCTCGATCCGGCAGCAAGAAAGTTGAATTTCTTTCAATATTATCTCATTGATGTCATTGTACCTTTGGTGTTATGTCTGTCACTCTTCATTTATCTCTTCGTAAAGATTGTAATTTTTATTGTTAGGAAATTCATATTCATTGGCTCTTCTAAGTCGAAGTTGGATTGATTCTATGGATTGATTATTTAATAAGAGAAGAATAAAAGATTTGATTATAGCACTACGAATGGCCGTATTTTGTTGCATTAAGTAAACAAAAACGACCTGTCGAAAATATACAGAGCAAGTGGAAAAGCACTTCAAGGTTAGCACCCTTTTCATTTGCACAACATATGCATATGCGCTTTTTGTAACCTTGCCACAATCACCGACCAGTTTTGCATATTTTCAAAGGCTGCAAGCATTTTCACAAGCAGCAGACTTCTCAATTCTATGTTCGTTTTTCGATCCCATTATATTTCGTTCAACGTTTTATATTTATGCAATTCTAGAAAGAGACAGGAAGAGAGGGGAAAAAAGAGACGAGAAAGAAAGACAAACAGAATCCATTAAACAATATTATTAGTAAATCTATAGAGAGATGATCATTGCAAAGCATTTATTTCAATATAAGCATATCTTCGATTTATTAGTTGAATTATGGCATGAGTATAGCCGATTTTTTGCAAACAAAACTCTGCATGCGAAAGGGACGAATACGATATCTACATGATCCATCATCCCATTTACCAATATCATTTTTATAATTCACTATAACGCATGCGGGTGGATTTCCACAACATTCATTCGGTTCACCTTCTCTCCAATTCGTATAATTGAGCGTTGTTCCATCTTCCCATTCCCATTTACCGCTAAATTTATTCAAACCAATCCAGTACATTTCGTTCTTATCGAAAAGTGCTGCAAATATTCATTTGCGATTGATTGTATTGATAGGAAGTGCATAATATTTGTTAATTATTGCAGCAATTTATTCTATTGTGTTTATTTCATAATACTCAAATTTTAATATCGATAATGCATAATAACCAATTTATCCTACCAACTCTCTTTAAATTACATATCTGATAGGTGGATATGGAAGAATTCAGCACTAAATATCGGTCTCGAAAATTTTGCTGCATCAATGAAAAACGCCATAAACAAATCCATTCGCTAAGAATCTCAAATATTCGCAACAGTAATATTGAAAAATATCTTTCAAAATTCATAAATTTGTTGAATATCCTCTTTAGAAATATTTACGAAACATGCTAAAAATTAACTGCATCTATTAAATCAACTAGTTTTTTTTTAATGTGTCGTTTAAACTTACTCAAAACAAAACTCGGCAGATCCGATATTATTGTTTAGCAATTCAGGATGGAAGGTGAGAACAAATTCCTTCTAGTCATCATAACATTACCACCAAATTAAGCCGCATAACGAATAAAACGTATTATATATATCTGATAATATATACTATATATTTTTGAATACTATAGAAGAGAGGCGTTATTTTTAGCACACTTGCAGCGTCTCATATTGTGTAAGACGATATAAATGCATTTTTGGCCTTTCATTTGCTTTACGAGTAAATTAAACAAAAATAGCTGGTATGCTTTTATAATTCCATAGATCCGCTCTTATTCACAGACTCTATTAAAAAAAAAAGCACAAACCATTAACGAAATCAGTCTCTGCACGTGTTGTTATTGAGGCTAGGTATGCATTTTCGCTTCGGCATTTACCACTCGCTTGCTTGTATTCATAGATACCGCGCACCTATTCAATTGAATAGAATGTTGAAATCATACGTTGGATTACTGTTTACATATTACTTTATAGAAGATTTAAAGTAAATCTATCTCCAATACCCCCTCATAAGCTTTTTTTGTTTTTAAATCATCGATAATCAAGAACATAAAAAACTAATATCAACCTTCGAAATGATTATAAATTATTGTAATATAATTGAGATGTGCTCATATTTTCAGTGAAAAATGTTGAAATTGAAAAACGTCTATTAGATGAAAAGGATAGAGCCAATGAAATGTTTGATGTTATTGTGCTATAATTTATCGATATCGAAATTTTAAAGCAAAGCAATAATAACTTACAACTTTATAGCATGATTTCGTAGATTTGAAGAGCACCCAGTTTTCAGGACATTTATAACGGCCTTCCTCACCAACGCTTCCTGTATTCAAAATATATTTTCCTATTTTTGTTGATTCATCCTCACTATGAAAATGAAATGTTCGAATATTTATAGCAGAAATTCTATCTTAAGCGATAGATTATTTTACTATCCTATATAATTCGCTTATCCGGCAATATTTGAAAATTTATTCATTTAACTCTTGCTATAATCTATCCATACTATCCAAATATCAAAAATGACATTGCATTGTTCTTTGGTTAGTATTACAATAATCATTTCGTTGTCCACCTATTTGAAGAATATATCAAGAAAACGTTTTGTCGATTATGTGGCAGTGTTTATCATATGTATAGAAAGGACTATGTCGTCGGACTACAGGGACCTATTAAAAAGACCTATTAAAAAAGACCTATTAAGACCTATTAAAAAAAAGGAAATAAAAATTTTCAAATCTCAAGAAGGTTTTCCAACAGTTTGAGCTCACTTCATGTTAGTGAATCATGGTAATCAGATCGTTGCAATTTGTTGCATTTCTAATAGTGCAACGCTTAATTAAGAAATGGCAAATGAGTGAATTATGAATAAAATTTCAATTCATTCGTTCAGAATATACCTTTTGATACCTAATAAATTTCATAGACATATCATCGGTATTTAATGAATTAGAAGTGATAGGTAAACAAAGGAATATCGAAAAATATAGATACAAATATTCGCCACTCAAATTCACATCCAGCTAACAGCTATTTTCATAGTATTGTAACATATGTGAGGAAACTTTATGGTTTGCGTTTGGTAAATTTCATTTTATTTAACGCTTAGAAATCAGATATCTTCAGTAAATTATAAAGATTACGCGCAAATTACCTTTTTATTATTATTGCTAATATATGCTAATATGTAAGGAGAGATATGCATATTTTTTTCTATAATATTTACTTACCTGAAAGGCATTTCAACCTTGATTCTTCGATGAGTGCGTCGACTCCTAATTCTCCTGATATCCTTTGTTGCCACCAATGCTCCATAATCATATCAATAAGTTTGACTGTTTCCAATTTTAGTTCTTCGGCCCAGCCATTTGAATCTTTTATCAATTCAATAATCTCATCGAGTTCTTTCTGCATTATTGCCACCTTTGCATACCATTCGAACGCATCCTTGACTCTACACGCTGCAGTAGTTTATTATTGTGGTCGCCTCTTACTTTTGCTTGGTGTAATTCCATAGTAATATATGAAATAACTAATAACGCATAGATGAGGTCACAGTAGATGAGGAAATGATCGACTATAAGAGTAGAAAGTGATTGCAAATCATATTACTGGTACCTAAGCATGTATATTATTGAGACGTTTGTTGTGGAGCAGACGAAATAATCGAAGGGTAAATGGAATTATCCCATCTGAAGTAAACAGAACTATGTATGTGATTAATGATCTTGAAATAAAAATTAATTTATTTCCTATTATCTGCAATTAGAACGTGGCATATCGCATCTCACTTTGGCGTTGAATTCTCAATTGGAGAGAAAAAAAATTAAACGAAAATACAGAAAGATGGATTTTTGCAAAGTAAATTTGGAGGATATCGAGAGATAATAAGCTTAGCTATATAATTTCTTATAAGCAGAGTTGATCTTGTATCGATTACCTTTAAATAAATGCCAAAATGAGATAAATACGCAAAAAAAAAACAGTCCATCCTAATCATCGTCATCATAGAAATGCACTGCGTTTGGAAAAATTGAAGCGTTGAAACTTCGCAGCGTTATGGCTATTATAAGAAGTCATATTTTATGAAGCCGAATAAGAGTAGAACTCACACTTTCGTGAAGAAACAATCATTAAGAATTGAAATAGAAGCGCAGATAGCAATAATCTTTTGATCATTTCGTTCATTTCCAACTCTCTACAATAATCTTTTATTGTAACACTCGTCGGAGCGAATACGATTTCCCTATCGGAATGATAAAACCTCTCAAACAGATCTATTCCCTAATGTCCAGTCTTATCGAAGCGCTATTAATTGATCAATTATAAGTAAATAATGTTGATCACTCTAGTAAAATATCGTTGAAGGCAATTATCGACAATTTTTATACTTCTATAAATATTCAAGTCTTTTTTCTATAAAGACTTACTTGTTTCGTTGATCATCTTTTGCCAACAAGTAATTATTACATATATGTTAGTTTCGTTTACTCTTACAATGGAAGAATTCATCACCGTTTATAATTTCTACCAATTGAAATATAAAAGTACAATTGTTTAGGGAAACTATAATATTGCTAAATTAAGCATAAAAATGATTAAATCTAAAAATAATATCACTTCAAGGAACGCTGTATCGTCGAGAGTCGATTTCGTTTCGTAAAAATATCAGTTAAGGCACAATTAATATCTGTCAACTGAGCTTTTGCGCTTTTTCAATGGCTATTTGTTCATCTAATAAATATTCAACATCAATTTAATCATTTCTCTTTTGAATTTTATGTATATTTTAAGCAAAAACAATTTTATATTGAAGATCGGAGCTTATGAATTTAAAAAAAAAAGCAAAAATAATGAAGATTTATTTTTTTAGAAAGAAATAGAAAATAAAATATGACAATGAAATTAAAACAAAGATTTGTAAATGCATTAAAAATAGAAATATGCAACATTTGACGAAGATAAGCTAAACAGATTAGTTTAATAAGCATGGCTAAGAATAGCTTCTATAGTGCGCTCACTATGGTATTATTCCGTCCCATATTTCGATGATTAAATTTCTTCATTGCGTTTAAAATTTGTGGAGATGATTTGAATTCACATAATCTACGCTATGATCGATGAACGAACCAGCACATATTTTTTCTCGAAACTGCCCACTGTAATATGAAATAGTGATGATTGATTCCAAGGTGGGTTAGGTTCTGAAAAAAAAAGAGGTAGAGATGGGAGGTGGAATATAACATGACTACACTACCTTGAGTGCTTTTCCGAAGTGAACGATCGATCTCTTATACTTCAAAGGATGAATCCCTTCGCTGCTTAGGAACGTTCGCCAAAACCGCATCACGACTCAGCTATGCTTGGCTGATATATCTGTGTATATGCAATTTGCGGATGACAAGACTAGCTTGACCTCACTTATAGCTCCAGCTCACTTTAGACAACTAAATTTAGCAGC
Organism: Ascaris suum; assembly: GCA_013433145.1. Classification (NCBI taxonomy): domain Eukaryota; kingdom Metazoa; phylum Nematoda; class Chromadorea; order Rhabditida; family Ascarididae; genus Ascaris; species Ascaris suum. The sequence continues at coordinate 867,980 of CM024181.1, forward strand.
TGATTCTTTGCGCCACCAAAGTTTTACACATCGTTTCTATCGAGACCTTCTACTGGTTATATTAGTTTATGTGAGTGCCTGAATGTAGTAGATGAACCTGAGAAACTGTCGCGACTGCGCGCGAAAAATGGTACAAAGATGAGGGTCAAGGATTTGTCTTCAAACTGTATGAAGGCACAAAGCTAAAAGAGGTTGAGGTTGTTGACAGGCCATCAGATAGTGTTATCCGCAAGAAGAGGGGATTCATGTACGAGCAACACAAACGGGCACAAAGACGCCATGTTAGGGCTTTGCCTTTAAACTCCTTAAATGCAAAAAGGTGCCATAAGCGCGTCAGAAAAGTTATGCGCGAATGAGTAAACAAAAATGGAAGTTGATTTAATGCCGCAGGAGCGGGTAATGATGAGCCTCAAATTAGCAAAACAACCTTTGGGGCCAATCATAGAAGGGGCGGGCCAAAAGCATGTGAAGGTGTTAACAAGAAGGCTATATAAAAGAGCCCAAAGATTCGGCAACACAGTGACTATGATCGGAGCTGCGACTCCGACGGTTGGCTTCGATGTTTTCCCTTTTTTGTCTTTGTTTATGTCTAGATAATGTAAACGTATCTGTTAGGGTAGCAATGTTATAGAATATCACTTGAGATTTGTCGCTGAAAGGAAAAAGTCACTACTTGCGTTTATTGACTAAAGAAAGTAAGCGCACCTTTTAGTCGAGCTTTAATGCTATTGAATATCATTTGAGTTTCTTCGAATACTGATTTATCCCACTGTGAGCATCTCTGAGAGAAAAAAAGTGTCCCCATTTTTTGCGTTGAATAAAGTAAGCGTATCTTTTAGTGGGCTGTAATGTTACAAAATGTCCTTGGATTTTTCGGCTTTGTTTCAACCTAATGTGTGTGTGTCGTTGTAATTAATTGTTACTTTTAGAATATCACTGGGTTTATTCCTCCTGATTTTATCCCATTGTGCATGTAGTTGAAAATTAATTGTTACTTCTTCGTGTTTTCTATTGTCTAAACGTGATAATAAAGGTTTAATTACCCAAGTTTGAGGTGGGTTCACAAAGCAGCACCAGGTCGTTGTACAGCAGAATCTGATATTTGTATTGTAAGACGAACCACATCAACGTCAAGAGGATATTCTTGGGTAAATGGCAGAGGAAAGAAGGGTGATCATTGACGAGTGAAGATCGTCAATATCTGGAGCAGCGCGACAATTAGGCCAGTCGCAGCAGACGGGAGCTCGGTGATTGGGATCGTCGACTCCAACGGTGGTCGCGGTTGGATCGGCACCAGTGGATAAAGAGGCAGATCGACGGTGGATCAGGAACGCCACGCGTCAATTCAGAGAGCTGACTACGGCAGACAGCGGACAACAAGCGGCGACTCAGTCGACAACGCGCAACAATCGACAGGGACGTAGGCCTAATTTTTTTAACAGTGATAACTTTCTTTTCTCTTATTTTTTCTTTCTTCTTCTTTGTTTATATTGTTTGTTCACGAACCTTTGGGAACAAACTATTATATAGTCAAAAATATTGACCAACTTCACACCTTCACTAACACAACAATCAACCCACAAGGGGAGGAAGGTGTGAGTGGTCAATACAGAAACATAACTTCACATACATTTATTGGAAATTAAAAGAGCAGTGAAATATAGCTTCATCATGCTAACATACCCAAAAACATTATGCAATTCGACAAAAGAAATAATGGAATATGGAAAAGATAGAACTTAATATTCTATAATGAAATTGGACGACACCAAATAAAGACACACTTAATGAACATGGAATCACAATGGAGTGTTCAAGTTCAGACAAAATGAATGCAAATGTTGCCTGGAAATGTTTACAGTAAGCTCGGTAATTCTCATAAAAAAAGATGCTAAATAAAGGTTGCGAAAAAACCCTTTTCCGTCGAAGAGCATATCGTAAAATATACCGAATTTGCTGTTGAATTCGGTCATATTGACAATCTCGATCCAGCAGCAAGAAAGTTGAATTTCTTTCAATATTATCTGTTGGGTGTGGCGTTAAAGAGCCAACTCAAGATATCTCTGTGTGATGAAACAGTGACCTTTTGCTTTTATAGCGTTGTGTTTGCGCGCCATGTCATTGTTTCAACTTGTACTTTGGGTCGGCCGAAGCCTACATAAGGCGGGCCTCAGCCCGTCGAAGTGAGTCTTATCCCTCGACTGCTCGCAGGCCGGCACCTCTGTCTCCTCGCTTCTACCCTCGGTCTCCTCTCAGCGATCTCGCGGCTAGGGATACAACATTATGTCATTGATGTCACTGTACCTTTGGTGTTAGGTCTGTCGCTCTTCATTTATCTCTTCGTAAAGATTGTAATTTTTATTATTAGGAAATTCATATTCATTGGCTCTTCTAAGTCGAAGTTGGATTGATTCTATGGATTGATTATTTACTAAGAGAAGAACAAAAGATTTGATTATAGCACTACGAATGGCCGTATTTTGTTGCGTTAAGTAAACAAAAACGACCTGTCGAAAATATACAGAGCAAGTGGAAAAGCACGTCAAGGTTAGCACCCTTTTCATTTGCACAACATATGCATATGCGCTTTTTGTAACCTTGCCACAATCACCGACCAGTTTTGCATATTTTCAAAGGCTGCAAGCATTTTCACAAGCAGCAGACTTCTCTTTGAGTTGTTGAATTCAATTCTATGTTCGTTTTTCGATCCCATTATATTTCGTTCAACGTTTTATATTTATGTAACTCTAGAAAGAGACAGGAAGAGAGGGGAAAAAAAGAGACGAGAAAGAAAGACAAACAGAATCCATTAAACAATATTATTAGTAAATCTATAGAGACATGATCATTGCAAAGCATTTATTTCAATATAAGCATATCTTCGATTTATAGTTGAATTATGGCATGAATATAGCCGATTTTTTGCAAATAAAACTCTGCGTGCGAAAGGGACGAATACGATATCTACATGATCCATCATCCCATTTACCAATATCATTTTTATAATTCACTATAACGCATGCGGGTGGATTTCCACAACATTCATTCGGTTCACCTTCTCTCCAATTCGTATAATTGAGCGTTGTTCCATCTTCCCATTCCCATTTACCGCTAAATTTATTCAAACCAATCCAGTACATTTCGTTCTTATCGAAAAGTGCTGCAAATATTCATTTGCGATTGATTGTATTGATAAGAAATGCATAATATTTGTTAATTATTGCAGCAAATTATTCTATTGTGTTTATTTCATAACATTCAAATTTTAATATCGATAATGCATAATAATCAATTTATCCTATCAACTCTCTTTAAATTATATATCTGATAGGTGGACGAATGAGCGATATGGAAGAATTCAGCACTAAATTATGGGTCTCGAAAATTTTGCTGCATCAATGACAAATCCATTCATTCGCTGAGAATCTCAAATATTCGCAATAGTAATATTGAAAAATATCTTTCAAAATTCATAAATTTGTTGAATCTCCTCTTTAGAAATATTTACGAAACATGCTAAAAATTAACTGCATCTATTAAAACAACTAGTTTTTTTAATGTGTCGTTTAAACTTACTCAAAACAAAACTCAGCAGATCCGATATTACTGTTTAGCAATTCAGGATGGAAGGTGATGACAAATTACTTCTAGCCATCATAACATTACCACTAAATTAGGCCGCATAACGAATAAAACGTATTATATCTGTCTGATAATATATAAAATATTTTTGAGTACTATAGAAGAGAGGCGTTATTTTTAGCACACTTGCAGCGTCTCATTATTGTGTAAGACGATACAAATGCATTTTTTGCCTTTCATTTCCTTTCCGAGTAAATTAAACAAAAGTAGCTGGTATGCTTTTATAATTCCATAGAGCCGCTCTTATTCACAGACTGTATTAAAAAAAAAAAACCACAAACCATTAACGAAATCAGTCTCTGCACGTGTTGTTATTGAGGCTAGGGATGCATTTTCGCTTCGGCATTCACCACTGGCTTCGTTGTATTCAAAGATACCGCGCACCTATTCAATTCAATAGAATGTTGAAATCATACGTTGGATTACTGTTTACATATTACTTTATAGAAGATTTAAAGTAGATCTATCTCCAATACCTCTTCATAAGTTTTTTTTGTTTCTAAATCATCGATAATCAAGAACATCAAAAACTAATATCAACCTTCGAAATGATTACAAATTATTGTAATATAATTGAGATGTGCTCATATTTTCAGTGAAAAATATTGACACTGAAAAACGTCTATTAGATGAAAAGGATAGAGCCAATGAAATGTTTGATTTTATTGTGCTATAATTTATCGATATCGAAATTTTAAAGCAAAGCAATAATAACTTACAACTTTATAGCATGATTTCGTAGCTTTGAAGAGCACCCAGTTTTCAGGACATTTATAACGGCCTTCCTCATCAACGCTTCCTGTATTCAAAATATATTTTCCTATTTTTGTTGATTCATCCTCACTATGATAATGATCGAATATTATAGCAGAAATTCTATCTTAAGCGATAGATTATTTTAGTATCGTATATAATTCGCTCATCCGGCAATATTTGAAAATTTATTCATGGACTCTTGCTATAATCTACCCATACTATCCAAATATCAAAAATGACATTGCATTGTTCTTTGGTTAGTATTACAATAATCATTTCGTTGTCCACCTATTTGAAGAATATATCAAGAAAACGTTTTGTCGATTATGTGGCAGGGTTTATCATATGTATAGAAAGGACTATGTCGTCGGACTACTGGGCTTTACCAACTTTCTGACTCTTCTTCTTGTTGAAATAATCCCTACAGCACCATAGCATAATAAAACCTCGTCGTAATAAGTTTTTTTTACCTTGTCCGTTAGATTGGTTGGCACTTGTAGTAGTAGAAATTGCGCTAGATTCTGTCTCAGATTTCGGCGTTGTTGTCGTTTGTCCCGTTTCTGCAACAAACGATGTTTTCTGTGTTGCAATTTCTGCGATAAACGGGATTTGAGGCATTAATGATAGAAAACTTAGAAAGTTATAGATTTATGGCTGCAATTTTCTATTGAAGGAATATAGTATGATAAAACTAAATATGGGCTCATTGGTGACAATGGCGCTGTGAAGGGTTTAATGATCAGTAGTAGCTTCGTGAAGTGTTGAGTGATCAACTATGGATCTCTGAACCTATTTTTTCGATACCATTACGATTCCTTCACACTTCTGGGAGTGAGATTTTTTTGTAGTGGAAATTTATAGTTTACTTCAGTTATTGAAAGCAATATCTCATTGCTTTAATGAAACAAATAATGAACCAAAAAAACCTACAAATATATATTAGATTTCAACTTATAAATATTAAACGTTGGAAGGATGTCTATACTATTTATATCTTCCATTAATCGCTATCACCATAAGACTTATAAAAGAAAAGGAAATCAAAATTTTTCATTCTCAAAAAAGGTTTTCCAACAATTTGAGCTCACCTCATACAAGTGAATCATGAGAGCCATAGTTAATCAGATCCTTATAATTTGTTGTATTTCTAATAGTCCAACGCTTAACTAAGGAATGGCAAATGAGTGAATTATGAATAAAATTTCAATTCATTCGTTCAGAATATACCTTTTGATACCTAATAAATTTCATAGACATATCATCGGTATTTAATGAATTAGAAGTCATAGGTAAACAAAGGAATATCGAAAAATATAGATACAAATATTCGCCACTCAAATTCACATCCAGCTAACAGCTGTTTTCATAGTATTGTAACATATGTGAGGAAACTTTATGGTTTGCGTTTGGTAAATTTCATTTTATTTAACGCTTAGAAATCAGATATCTTCAGTAAATTATAAAGATTACGCGCAAATTACCTTTTTATTATTATTGCTAATATATGCTAATATGTAAGCAGAGATATGCATATTTTCTTCTATAATATTTACTTACCTGAAAGGCATTTCAATCTTGATTCTTCGATGAGTGCGTCGACTCCTAATTCTTTTGACATCTTTTGTTGCCACCAATAGCCCAAAAGCATATCAATAAGTTTGACTTTTTCAAATTTTAGTTCTTCGGCGCATGCATTTGAATCTTTCATCAACCCAATAACCTCATCGAGTTCTTTCTCCATTATTGCCACCTTTGCATACCATTCGAACGCATCCTTGACTCTACACGCTGCAGTAGTTTATTATTGTGGTCGTCTCTTACTTTTGCTTGGTGTAATTCCATAGTAATATATGAAACAACTAATAACGCATAGATAATAATTATGAATATACCTTTTGTTTTCATAGACGTATCATCGGTATTTAATGAATTAGAAGTCATAGGTCACAGATGGATTTTTGCACGAGTAAATTTGGAGGATATCGAGAGATAATAAGCTTATCTACATAATTTCTTATAAGCAGAGTTGATCTTTTATCGATTACCTTCAAATAAATGCCAAAATGAGATAAATACGCAAAAAAAAACAGTCCATCCTAATCATCGTCATCATAGAAATGCACTGCGTTTGGAAAAATTGAAGCGTTGAAACTTCGCAGCCTTATGGCTATTATAAGAAGTCATATTTTATGAAGCCGAATAAGAGTAGAACTCACACTTTCGTGAAGAAACAATCATTAAGAATTGAAATAGAAGCGCAGATAGCAATAATCTTTTGATCATTTCGTTCATTTCCAACTCTCTACAATAATCTTTTATTGTAACACTCGTCGGAGCGAATACGATTTCCGCATCGGAATGGTAAAACCTCTCAAGGAGATCTGTTCCCTAATGCCCACTCTTATCGAAGCGCTATTAATTGATCAATTATAAGTAAATAATACTGACCACTTTAGTAAAATATCGTTGAAGGCAATTATCGACAATTTTTATACTTCTATAAATATTCAAGTCTTTTTTCCATAAAGACTTACTTGTTTCGTTGATCATCTTTTGCCAACAAGTAATTATTACATATATGTTAGTTTCGTTTACTCTTAGAATGGAAGAATTCATCACCGTTTATAATTTCTACCAATTGAAATATAAAAATACAATTGTTTAGGAAACTATAATATGCTAAATTAAGCATAAAAATGATTAAATCTAAAAATAATATCACTTCAAGGAACGCTGTATCGTCGAGAGTCGATTTCGTTTCGTAAAAATATCAGTTAAGGCACAATTAATATCTGTCAACTGAGCTTTTGCGCTTTTTCAATGGCTATTTGTTCATCTAATAAATATTCAACATCAATTTAATCATTTCTCTTTTGAATTTTATGTATATTTTAAGCAAAAACAATTTTATATTGAAGATCGGAGCTTATGAATTTAAAAAAAAAGCAAAAATAATGAAGATTTATTTTTTTAGAAAGAAATAGAAAATAAAATATGACAATGAAATTAAAACAAAGATTTGTAAATGCATTAAATAATAGAAATATGCAACATTTGACGAAGATAAGCTAAACAGATTAGTTTAATAAGCATGGTAAAGAATAGCTTCTATAGTGCGCTCACCATGGTATTATTTCATTCCATATTTCGATGATTAAATTTCTTCATTGCGTTTAAAATTTGTGGAGATGATTTGAATTCAGATAATCTACGCTATGATCGATGAACGAACGAGCACATATTTTCTTGAAACTGCCCACTGTAATATGAAATAGCGATGATTGATTCCAAGGTGGGTTAGGTTCTGAAAAAAAAAAGAGGTAGAGATGGGAGGTGGAATATAACATGACTACACTGCCTTGAGCGCTTTTCCGAAGTGAACGATCGATCTCTTATACTTCAAAGGATGAATCCCTTCGCTGCTTAGGAACGTTCGCCAAAACCGCATCACGACTCAGCTATGCTTGGCTGATATATCTGTGTATATGCAATTTGCGGATGACAAGACTAGCTTGACCTCACTTATAGCTCCAGCTCACTTTAGACAACTAAATTTAGCAGCTGATTCTTTGCGCCACCAATGTTTTACACGTCGTTTCTATCGAAACCTTCTACTGGTTATATTAGTTTATGTGAGTGCCTGAATGTAGTAGATGAACCTGAGAAACATAACTTCACATACATTTATTGGAAATTAAAAGAGCAGTGAAATATAGCTTCATCATGCTAACATACCCAAACACATTACGCAATTCGACAAAAGAAATAATGGAATATGGAAAAGATAGAACTTAATATTCTATAACGAAATTGGACGACACCAAATAAAGACACACTTAATGAATATGGAATCACAATGGAGTGTTCAAGTTCAGACAAAATGAGTGCAAATGTTGCCTGGAAATGTTTACAGTAAGCTCGGTAATCCTCATCAAAAAAAAAAGATGCGAAATAAAGGTTAGAAGAAAGCAAACGCATCTAACCCGTAAGCGATAAGCATTTGATGCTTAACGAATATTCAGCAAGTAACCTAACAATATAACGCATTGCCATGTTACAAAAGCATTCCAGGAACGCTAATATCATATGCGAATAAAAACTTTTCAAAAACGATTCCTATCTCATTTTATGTTAGATGAACTTATTCCGATCATTCCATACATTGAATTCCTACAATATAAAGAAATTAAAAGGAACAGAAATAATATTCCTTAATTTTATCAATAGTTAACACATATCAGCAATGTTGAAATCTTATAGCCGGAATGTTTCCTATAAGGAAGAATAGGAGAGAATGGGGACAAACGAAGCAAGCGCACGCTCGAGTAGTCATGTCATGCTTGGAGACATCTGAGGTGGCAGCTAAACGTTTCTCGATGATAAGAGAAATAAAAGAACATTTTCAGAGTTCAAGACTCTCTTATACGGCTGGTTAATGATGCTCTCAAATTTGTAAATATTGATTTGGAATCGAAAAGCTGCTCACACCATCATCTTGCACGATACATGCAATGGTACTAAGATATAAAGAATGGACGACTCGAACTGAGCAATTTGTTGTTGTTCACATTCTACAAGCTTCCGCTTCTGGTGTCGGCGTACTAGTGCGTTCACTCTCAGATTCTGTTTCCGATTCGTAAGCTGAGTCAACAGAATCTTCCACAGAGAACGATAAGTCGGGTCCATAGGTGAGCAGCAGATCTAGTATTACTCCATTCGTCCATCCAAAACCTTCTTGTACTTCATATTCGCCACCTCCTCCAGCTGCGTTAACACATGTCGACGCGACATTATACTGAAATAAATCACGATTATTTCTCTCTATCGATGCATTTCAGTAACATCATCAAGCAAGAACAGCCCAAGACTTTATCATTCGATAAGCAGTAGCCTCAGGTACGAAACCCTAAAAAAAGAAACACAGTGAAGGTACTCTTCATGGCTTTTATGATTCCTTAGTCGATTGAGTGAAAGTGTTACTACCCGGCTACCTTAGACTTGGAGTTCACAACAAGAGAAGTAAGAAGGGTAACTCACTTTTTCGAACATGCGTCCACCTGAGCTTATCCATGTATCGTAGTTCTTTCGTATCCACTTTTCGGCAATTTGTCTTGCGAGCGCTTGCTGTCCAGAAGCACGAAGCCCCTGGATGATCACCCATGTTGTTGGTGCCCATGCATTAGGGAAATCCCATTGCTGTCCTGATGCTATTAAAGAACTTGGCAAACCGCCCGGATAGCTGAGAACACCAGTATTACACAAATACGACACTACTTTTGACGGGTCGAATCCTGCAAAAATAGCAATCAATAATGTCGGCTGAGAGATTAGCAAGCCAATAACCTTTACAAGGCATTTAGGATGTTCCGAAGGTCACGAACGCCGCGAGAATTCAAAGGATTTTCCAAGCAACCAGAGGGTCAACCTTATATTCCCCATTGCATGTTCCTATCGATCTTTCACTGAGAAAAAAAAATCCGCCATTTCCGTTTCACATCGGTGTCCTGTTAAGAAAATCTAACACAAATAAAACTCCTGTCTATAGGATATATATATATATATATATATATATATATATATATATATATATATATATATATATATACAACAAAAAAGGATAATATTGAAATAGATACCATCATGCGTACATCCGGTAAAAAGAGGGAAAAAGTTAGTGTCCATATAATCAGCGACATGTCTTCCCGATACGATGTCGAAATCAAACCAGCAGCCGCACTCTTCGTTCCAGAAAACCTACAAGTAACCATTCAAATCAATTAAATCATATCAACAATGAAAATGTTTAAATGCATATTGCAACTGCGTTGCTTTCAAACGTATATTTGAATTAATCAACCTGCAATGTTGCCCCTCATCTAGCAATTCATTTCATGTTATTTACGAAAGTTTCTTGAATAAAAAAATTTATTGATGCTATCATTTTAAACAACAATAAACCTTTTCTCTTCGTATCATATTTATCGGAAAGGTGATTTATTAATAAATTGAGAATCAAACAAGAAAGAAAACCTCAAAAAGATTGAAATACCTGATGAATAGCATGACGCATAGCGTCGAAATTATGACGGCAATTTTCGGCGCTTGAATGATCATCCATTGCGTCGTACATATCCGCCATTAGACGCCAATTACCACAGATTATCGCGTTCAAATCCACAGGTAAGATGGAACTTGTTCTAGAAAATAATAAATATTTTTAAAAAATGGATATAATATTTGACATCACAATCATTTGGTTATTTCAGAGGGCAGCTAATTGCATAGATTTCCGCAAACTATGAAATAAACCTTTAAAGAAGAGTATATCAACTTCTATGCATCAATTACCTTTTCCTTCCTTGATGAAATAGCGAAAAACAAAAAAAGTCGGCCAGGTAAGTCAAAGGTTAAACAAGCTACGAAAGAACAAACCTTGTGGATCCCATTTTACCAGCCGCTGGCCCATCTCTTGAAAACCAACGTGAACTAAAGTCACGTCCACTTTCGGCCGCAGCCGCAATATCACCCCATAAGCGTTGTTTCTCGAAAGCTGCAAACAATTCACAATTAAAATTAAAACTAATCTTTAAAAAAATGTCCTAAAAAGAAAAAAGAACCTGTGTTCCATAAGTTTTATTTCCCACTTATCGAAATATGAATGAAGATATTGCCATAAAGCTATATCGACTTAAAATGAATCGTTGGCATTCGATACTAATAGTAATATCAAATAACTTAAAGTATAACAAATTGATGCGAAAAAATTCCCTATAAAGAAAATATAATATAAAATGCTTACGATCTTGAATATGCTCGGCGCACTCCATATCTTCACGATAACTCTCCGGTCGAGGACCATCAACGACTACGCAATATCTATAGAGAGGAGAAGCAACGCCCGCAAGCTGAATCGATCTGAAAACAGATAGCCGATCAACGGAATTTATAAATTGCATGACAAAATCAAAAGAACGGAAATAATCAGTAAAAAAAAATGATTCCTGCAATAAATTCAATCTATCTTTAATAGCCTTTCGGATAGCCTTAAGCAAGCGCAAACGTCCTCTGAAATATGCAAACAAAATTCAGAGTACCAATGGAAGGTATTCCTAAATAAATAATACATTTAAAAAAAAGGATGCTTACCTTCTATTTTGGAAGAATTCGAGCTCTCGCTCAAACCAACGTGCTCCTGTCAATAAGAACTCCTTATCACCGGTCGCTTCGTAATACGCGGCAAGACACCACGTTAGCAACGGTGGTTGTGATCTATTCAGATAGTACACACGGTTTCCATTTGGTACATAGCCGAATCTGTAATCGCAAAACGTTACTAGGATCATAGGCGACTAATTACTACTAGGATCATAGGCGATGCTAGATGAACGATATCCAGTAATTTACCTGATAAGTTCGATCAATGAATCAATACCGCCCGATATGCTAATTATGGGTCGATCGTTTCACGATAATCTGCACATCAGTGATATCTATAAAAGCGATCAGCTGTTTTTATTAAAAAAATAGTCGATATGACCATTGTCAAGAAAAGGTAAAACACTAAAACGGCCACTATAAACGATCTAAGGTTTATGAAATATAAGCCGAACAATAAAACAAACTTACTCGTCGATCAGATGGCCCATATTTTCGATCATGCCACGAACCGTCTCATGCATTCCGGACGCTAAGAGTCCTTTAATTGTGAAGAAACTATCCCAGTAATACATTTCACGAAAACGTCCACCCGGTACAACGAATGGTTTCGGGAGCGCGATCAACGAATAACGGTTCGGATCAGCGAGGACACGATCAGAAACCTGCAAAAGCATAAAATTCACCAACCAGCGAATCGATCGTTCTCCTACCGAATGCCACATTAGGCATCCCCACTCTTAAAGACTCATTTTAATCGCTCATGGCGGACGGTGGCCAAAATTAATTCAGGCCTCTGAAGTACCATGAGCTAATTTTTGGTGTCTTTTTTGACTCGATTTCTCTTTCGAAGAACCGAGAAACCGTCCTTCGACTTCATATTGTTTCAATTAGCGTAGTCGAAGAATTTCATCTCTAAACTATATACAAAACCGCAGCTCCTTCAGCGACTGTATTTATATCTATCTTCTGCTTCGCAACACTGAACATTTCATCTGCATATTACAACAATGCAAACACAAACTCTCTAGAAAAATCGCTTCCAGCGAAAAGCTGAAGGTTTAGCTGACAACAAGATTAGACAACAATAAAACAATGCATGAGAGACGTTATTTGCAACTATGTGCCTTTCCGTCCACTTCCTCTCACCTTGTAAAATTGCTCACCTGTGCGCAGGTACTAATGAAAAAGTGCAACAACGGTCTGACTAATTCCTGCCCGTTTGTATGCTAGTCTAACACTAAACCCTAAAGGCTAAGGCATGTTTGGCTTTCCAAAAACGACATCGACGATAGGCGAAACGGATAGCCGCACGATGGCCGCATTCGATTTGGCCATTGGTTTGGTCTGTGATGAGACGTTCACCAGTTTATTAGTAGGATTCGATTAGAATAGATACTCGTTGTTTGGTTAGTTGCGAGAGTGTACGATAATAAGAGAATAGTTGAAGATATGTTGATTTGTTCATACGATCGAAGCAGAGAGCGACGTCGTTTGTCTTCCTAAAATATTGGGAAAGGAATCCAAGGGAAGCTCTAATATTATGCTAGAAATCTATTTGATAACGAAAACGCGGGCAACGAAACGATTATTTTAGACCGATTCAGACATAGACGACGGGTCTATGAAAAGAAATCCTTAGAACAAGGATCACTACCCGAATTAGGCCATACTAATCAATTCTCACATATGGGTTATTGTAAGGTACACCAGCCAAAAATCTTGTAAAACCTCTACTATACTTGGGAAACATACATTCCAAAAATAAATTGAACTCCTATGGGAAATCCTTTTTTTTTTTTTTTTAACAGCCAAAAATTTTCATTCGTTCACAATGCCCCTTATCTTCTTGTCTAGCATAGATATTATAAGATTCTTTGTTGTTCAAGAATAAGGCGAACGAATGATGATGCATAATTTTTTGAATATCTGAGCGATTAATTTCATTTTCATAAAAAATAAAATTTAATTCCCAAAGACAACTTGAGTTTCATTAATTATGCATCATTGTTCCTAAAATGCAAAAACGAAACTAGAAGATGAGGGAGACGATCCAAGAAAATTAAAATTCGATTTTGTTTAAAGCAATCGGAATTCCCATATCGATGAACAAAATTTGCATCGTTGATTTCAACAATTCTATGAAAATCTATTTAATGCAAGAATAGAAACTTTTCAACGATATGTTTCATCCATCAACTAAACGGAAATGCATCGATAGATTAAAGACATTTTTTTTGAAGGTTTTTCTAATCACATTCCACACTGACTTATATTTCTTGGATGATAGAGATACTGATAATTTCAAATATTATGAAAGTTTTTGTGACTATTTTGAACTTTTATAGAAATGACTATTTAGGTAAAACATCTTCCACTAATGGAAGCAACAGAAAAGCCATCTACAAGCCAAAACAACGATATTTGTTGGCACAGGTAACCAGTACAATAAGCTCATCAAGCGCGTATATCCTTTACAAACATTTTACCAACCTCGCGTAATTCTATCAATAAATGCCATCGCAAAAAATTCTTTCCGGAAGTGTTTTTTTTTCCATCAGACGAACATTTTCACTTCATCCTGCCAACAATTCATCCATTTTTTCGCATTTATAAAAGATGAATCCAAGCATTGTCGTCAAATAGAGGATCTAATATAATTGATCAAATCTAATTTATCGCCTCTTTTATTATGGATAGTTTCTTATATCCCATCTTTCCGTTGTGTACGCTAAACGTGAAAGTGATAGTCGTCTAGAAGGAGAGATAAATGTTTAAGTGACCATCAATATTCAGCAACAGCTAACAATTTTCAAAATCATATCGCTTACTAGCAATTGCACAATGGATACTATATCTATATTCCTCATTTTTGCACCTGATTTACCGGAAAATAATCCAATCCGTTTCATGTATCTTCTAATGAGACTTTTACTCTACTTAATGATTTAAACGATAACTCTCAGCTATCCACGACTATGACCCTTCGCCATTATCTGCCCTAATCTTCAGCCCACCGTCCACCATAAGGCAATTAATCGTGAAAAGAATGCCTATAAATATGTAATCAAGATCGAAATAGTCGTCGAGGAGTTAAGCTCTTCGAGAGAAACAACAAACTGAGGAGAATGTCGAGGAGTAAAAACGCCGGTCTAAATATTTCATTCGCTTAATTAGCTTCGAGCAAGTTGATTTAACTGAAAAAGACAATCGTTTTCAATGCCAAAAAAGTAAGGAATTTATTTTCAAATCATTAACATAATAGTACTCAGAAATGATAAATACTATTCGAGTTACTTAATATTAGCAACACGCTATCAATAATACATCCCATGTGCAATGTTTATTATGAGGAAAAAAAGATATAACATAAAATCAGAAATCAAATACTCTTAATGAGAATATTTTTCTAATGTAACTACTATTTTTTGAAATATCATGGATTATAGAGTCCATATAGAGATTAGAAATTGATCAAAATGATTCAACGATTAAAAAATCAATTAAAATAGTTCATGTACATATTTCTAACCAATAGAAATTTAATAGACGGCTCAATCTCTTGAAGTTTATTGAAACGATTTCAAACGATACTCTTAACAAAAGCTTGCAAAATAATGGAATTTACTCTTAAATTCATAAAAATAGTGCAAAAGCGCTCATGCAATCATTAATGATTTGAAGGTGCTAGGGATAACTTTAGAAAAAACAAAAACATGCAGGATTCAATTAAAAAATGAAGTAAAAAAATGGACGCTTTTCATTTTAAAGCATGACTTGCATCAATGAGCAATTGTAATAATAATCATAAAGAACCCCATAAGAAATGAGAATATTTCTATAATGTTTTAAAGAAAAAAGTTCATATTTCAATGATTGTATCATTTAGAATTGCATTAAAAAACCAAAGAAAATAAAGTGATTGCATAAATTGCAATCGAATAATTTGTAAATAAGAGAGAAAAAATTTGCATAAAATTTCTTACAAGTCATGGAATCAAATGAAAAGCTACCATCTTACCGTATTTCAAAATAGTTTGTTTTAAACGATAAAAAAAAATTGAAGAAATTGATATCAGACCTTGCGACAAAGTGTTGGCCATTTACGATGTAACTCCTTGGCCCATTGGCGGTAGGACGGACAACTGATCGCATCAAACTTCTTATATTCCGGGTCGAAATCCATCGGTCGAAAATCATCCAATTCACCGCCCGGTTCGTCGAAGTAGTTGGTGACGAACTGACGCAACGATGCTTCGTCTAGATGACCACTCGAAACTAATGCTTGCCAAGCGCTTAGCGTCGACTCTGAAAACGTCCCCATTGCAGAAAAAGAAACAATCGAAGAATTCGTTAGCTCATCTTAAGCTTAATCTTCCTTTGCCCCTCCCCCTCGCACAAAAAAAACTGAAAGTAGGGGTTGAAAGTGAGACCCAAAAAGGACGTTAAGCATTTTTCTATATACACAGTATCGTTTTAATTCCTTCGGCCACCTTTTGAACAGCCTGAGGGCTTTTATACAGGATAACAAGACATTGTCAGTGAAGCAGTCGAAGGAGCTTTAACAACAATAAAAATGCCTCTATGATCATAGGCTAAATAACTCAGAGATCATAGATCATCAGGATCAAAGTACGAAACGAATTGCCCAGACTTCATATAGCGCCTATATAGAGTAAACATACATAGACAAACTATAAACAACTCACGCCATTACGTATACTTCGGACACGGTAAACACGATTCATCATTAGTGTTTTTTTTTTGTACTGGAGGAGATATGTGAGGCGATAAATCAACAATTGTAGCCGAATGGGAAATAGATAAACGAGCGACAAATGTGGCAAATACTCTTGTTGCTCGATATTTTTTTAAATTCGAGAAAGATTTGATACTATAGAATTTCCTCTGAAAATCATGATATACAAATAGAAGAGATATTTATGAACTCTAACAAATATAAAAATTAAAAATTAGAGATTATGAATCATTTGGATATTATTCTCCAGGTCTAATTAGAATAGATTACTTCTTACCTGTTATTTTTTTTAAACTGAGAAAAAAAAAGATCGGAAAATAATGGGACATACCAGCATCAGCTTTGAGTGGCATATCGACGAAATGTTTGCAGTCTTGAAATATTCGTGCCTTTTGAACGGCATCCAAGAGGGATCCACCACAATAGATTTGTTGTTTCATATTTAGTGGTTGTCCTTTAATGACCATATTGTTGTTTTGTGAGATTACACGATGAGTGTCTACGATGTTCTCGGATGCCGTAGTCGTGGATTGTTGGGTTAGGTCGAATAGCGGGATGGTAATATCGCCTTGTTGAAAACCTTCGTCAACCGACTGACCGCTGAACGTCGGAGGTTGGCCGAGCCTAGCAACACCCAAACGATCGAGCAGCAGTGGTGAGCTTGAAGATGGCACGCCCGAATGAGGCGGCGACAACGACCTCGATACGACCGCTTCGCAACACACGTACGGATAAGACTGAAGCTTCTTAACAACTCGAGGCTGGCTATATAGCCATCGCGAAGCCGAGCGAGCACCGCCCAATTGCCCGACTTCTACCAATCGTTCACATATGGGCAGCATCGTTGCTAGACACGCCCTCAACGTTAATGCCACGCTTACGCGGACAAGATCGCTTCGCTTTCGCCACTGAAATATGTTGAATAATTCGATCTTAATTATCGATGTTAAATACCGTCTAATAAACGATAGTAGAGCAACAGATAAACGAATAAAGTGCACGTTGAATCATTCTGGATTGAATATGAAGAAAAGTTTAGCATCATGTTGAAATTTAAGATCAAACTTCATAGGTTCTTTAAGTATTCACCCCACCAGTGCAAATAGAATATGAAAATTATTTACCGCAGAGTCTAGAATATAATACCCCTGGGTTTTAAATTTCCTAATCTTAGATAAATGCATACATCCATTGATATATTAATAGGTATCGTGCACAAATAAGTAATATCGTACCTTCAATGTATATTGCAGAAAATTTTTGAAGTTGCTAGAGATGAGTATAACTATACGAAAGTAACTATAATATAATTAAAACTAGCGAGAAATTTACTGTCATTTCCTATCACCAAAGTCTCTTTTCCGTATTGACCGAACGACTGCATTCACACCTGTTTATTGAGAGACAATACTTTCTAGTTTATAGTTTACCTGAGCACAGGTAACCACTTGCATATGGCCTTAGAGCTTGTTCTCAAAAAAAAAAAAATAAATGTTGTTCATGATGTTTAGAATTCAGTGACCAGCCGAACGACTGCATAACGTATACATCCATAACTTTCTAAAAATGAAGATTTGCTTGATATGAGAAATGCGATCCGGAAGGCAGTACCATCAAAAGAGGTTATCATTTTACACAAATTGATCGACACTTTCAATTATGATCAGTAGGTCACAGCGAATAAACTCATAACCGGACACATATTCTTTATGCTTGTATAACTGCACAAAATGACGCCATATGACGTCATATCCGACGGAGGTAACTATCGACCTAGCGTAGTCATATTCTTGCGCATAACGAAGGGGAACTCCGAACCTGCGCTGCACCGGAGATAAACTTCACCATGATAATCTTGCTTTTTTTTTCTTCTGCTGAATGAATGATTATATGTCAATTTCACTTTTTAACGGATGTTGATAGATTTATGATATTATTGTAAACGAGAAGTAAAGAATGAATGAAAATTGAAATTTTTACATAAAAAGAAATTTTCAAAAACGAAAAAAGTTATAAAAATTTCAAGCAAATTAGTAAAAAAATATTTACTTACTATTTATTTATTGTTTTATTCTATCATTTAATTAAAGAAATAAATAAATTCTCTATGTGGCGTGAACTTTAATGACCGATAAAATTAGACAACGTTGATTAAATTAATAATAACCGATAAAATAGGTTCATTATGAAAAAAAAAACGTGAAATATTTGTGCGTATTAAAAAAGAATGGGAAAGCGCGCCAGCTCGAAAATGGCGCACGATATGCGTTTTTAACATTTGATCAGCCATTTCATATTCCAACTGATCCAACTAACCATACAAACCTCCCCCCCCAAAAAAAAAATCGGATAAAAGGATCTTATAAAAGATTCAACATATATTCGATATGCGTAAAAAGAAAATCTAATCGGCGTATATAACAATTCGCAACTTTTTCTAGTTTATTTATGGATTAGCGATTTCTTTCGTATTGGATAAATCAACTTGAAATATGGTAAGGAGAGACCATCGAATGGTATATATTAAATCTGACCAACTTGAAATGTATAGTATAGGATATCAGTGTACGGTATAAATTTTACCGAACTTTTAACTCTATCTTTGACGGATTCCCAAGTGGAAACTATCAAACGTAGTGAAAAACCCCGTTAAGCTGATAATTTTTGCTGATAAAAAAACATGTGTTCAACGGCAAAAAAAAACCACTCGGAGAAGCGTTGCACTTTTGTTGACTAAAGCTTGTAATGAAATATTTCCATTCTCAGACAGTCAATAACGCTCACTTGTTTATGAATTTTTATATGTTGAGTAGAAAGCCAATAGTGCAGCATTGGTTTCAGTGCTCAATAGTGCAGCAATGGTTGAGTGGTCAATAGTGGATCAGTGGACAATAGTGCAGCAATGGTTCAGAGGTCAATAGTGCAGCAATGGTTCAGTGGTCAATTGTGGATCAGTGGTCAATAGTGCAGCATGTCCCCGAAACTCAGATCGCAAATAATTAGAGAAGATTAATCAATATGGTCAATGCCTATCTACATTCAACTTACAGATATGAAGGTGAACGCCTATTTAAAAGAATATGGCCAAATAAACGATTCTATAAATGAAAATTTAATCGGGAAAAGAGGAATAATAAAAGATAATTGAAATCTCAGGTAAATAAACAGGTAGACGAATGAATAGCAGCATTTATTAGAGAAATTACATTGATAAATTTCTTTTATGCTAGTTGATTCTCAACTATAAATGTGGAAACTTTCAACTATCGGAATTTGTTCAAAGAATAACACCTTGGCTAATCTATATTAAAGAAATTCGATGCTTATATCATAATAAGAAATAGCTAGAAAAAAGAATATTTATCTATGAACAAGAAGAAAAGTATATCATCGAAAATAGTATATCATCAATCTATGCTTAGAAATGGAGAGGGAAATTTTCGAAAAAAATTGACTCTTATTTGAATGTTCAAACGGAGAGAGGATCGAAGGTAGGAGGAGGGAATAAAATAAAATCAAATTATCGAATGCGAAGAAATAGAATATCTTAATTATTATTTTAATTTAATTTCAAGAAATTTAAAATCATAATGATACTAAAAATTCGTTCATCTGCTATTAGCGAGCCGATAAAATATTTCCTATAAAGCTTTTCTAGGATAGTTTATTTTGTAAAGATCTAAATGTTACCCTAAGTTAAATAAGACTAATGAATCATATAAATCAAAATAATAAAGCACTTATTAATTAACTAATTTATTTCAGACAATCGAATATTCGTTACGAATAAAAATTGCTCTTCATATCTCTTCCATTTGTACTGAACCAAGGCACCTTTGATCAAATTCGCTCCTGCGATCTTTAGGGTTGCGCTCTACTTCTTGCAGGTCGTGTGAAGATAAGCGCTAACCTTCATGCGATTATCACAACATTATTAAGTATAATGTGATGACGAAAAAAATTACATAAGTATATTTCAATCTAATATTCAAAAAAATAGGAAGCGCAAAAATATTTCAGTATCGATCATCCCGTTGAGCGTAACAACAATAAATCGATTCGTCAACATTTCCGGTAATCTTAGCTCATATATCTTATATTTATTGGCAAAGTCTTAAAGAGAAATATACCTATCTTTATGCATTAGAAATAACGCGCATGAAATGAGCCTAAATCAGCCGAATTTCTAACCTTCACGCAATCATACAATTTCTCCTTCTAAACGGAAATGGAAACGATATGAAGAGATATTTAGTCATTTTAAACATTTTATTGATGAAAATAAGCTAAATAAAAGAATATCGGAAATAAAAATATGACGGCGCAACACTGAACTTAATATAACTATATTGCGAACTTTTATGTAAAAACTTGTTAGAAATCGATCTAAATTATAGTTATTTAATTATTGAATGCGATATAATTGTTAAGACTATTGAACGTCGTGATTTATAATCGAGTAATGCATAAAGATAGGTATATTTGTAATAAAACTTTATCAATAAATATAAGATATATGAGGTAAGATTGCCGGAAATACGCATATAGGGTAAGATTACCGAGAGTACGTGTGTAAGATAAGGTTGCCGCAAATACGTATATAAGGTAAAATTACCGGAAATATAGGGCAATGATAATAAGGTAACTATCGCACTAATACCCAAAAAGAAAAGTCTTCAGTTTGGGTCTTTCAACAAGATTTCAATTATGACGAATGTTAACGTCTTCCGCCTCGTCTATTACAATCTCATTAATCGACTAGAAGATAATGAATGTGAAAGCATGACGACAGATCGATGATCGGATCAATCATATGAGCTAATGAAGAGCGAAAAAAAAAACAAAACACACCACTCATAGCCGTAAAAATATGTTTAACATAAGGTTTTTTATGCTAGATGTTCTATGAAAGTGTTTTGAAATCTTTTCTTCGTTAGATCTTTCAAAATATTACGTCTTGAAATTGCATTTCTGTTTAAATTTTTCTATTTAAATTACTGCACTTAAATTTAATTATTATTTATTTAAATTTATATTCAAATTCCTATTTGAAAAATATTAAGTCAAATATAATAAAACACATTCACAAAAAAAAAAGAATAACCATTGCGCGAATTCTGATCTTTGAAGGCCATTTCTATGTAACTGCAGTACGTAGTATAGTGCCAGCCGTAAATCGATCGATAATGATAGCGCGGCTGTCTATAAGCACTTCAGCTGGCTGCACTTTAGTTGAGCGAACAACACTCATTTAATGTCTGGTTTTTGTATTTCAGGCAACATAATGCATTATGAAATAAACTTTCCAGAACTGCACTCTATTACTCTTAACGCATTTTGCATTAATGCATTATGCATTTTTTTGCACCTAATTTAGTATTTTATATTAATATATGAGTGTATAAGCTATTTTTTTAAATGATAAGATGCAATATTATTGAAAAAAAAATTGTCTAATTCCATTTAAACTATCAATATTTGTTAAGTTAAGAGTAATTTATTGTGAAATTATATGGTGAAATATACAAATCATCATGAGGAAAGATTGTTTTATATACTCACTTCTTAGAGATAATTATTTTCTAATAATTCAAAAATATTTTTATTTATTATTGTGATATTTTATAAACGACTTTTTAATTGTTTCATATGATCGTGTACTAAAAATTTTCGGGAAAAAGAAACGAAAAAAAAAAGTTGAGAGAAAATTGCAAATTTCAAAGATGAAAAGTCTAGAATTATAAAATTAAGGTAACATAAATCTTTTCGGGAAAAACGACTAAAATTTTCGGGAAAAAAATCAAAATAACATAAAAATATTAACCATAAATTCATCAAGTATTATCATAAAATCATTACTTATCAAACGTTATCAAAAAATGTGAATGAGAATTTTTTAAAGATTGGATAAATTGAACAATTGGAAAAAAACAGCAACGATATTATCATTAACAAAAAGAAAACAAAGAAAACAATCGATTATTATGAATGGAAAGATCGTTAGAAATGAATTTCCTATATAATCATAGGATAATTGATACATATGATTATTGAGTAATATTATAAATATTATTATCAGTATTAATATCAGTTAGATGATATTAATATTGTATTAGTTTTTAATAGATACCAAAAATATTTGAATAAAACTATAACGCTAATTTTATATATGAGAAATGATGCACGTTTAACTTCATTTTCATTATCTAATAGTAAAAGACCTATTAATATTGCACGTGTGTTCTAGTATCTTGTACCTGGTATCTATCGCTAGTGACAGTAAAAGTTAAATAGAAGAGCCCACTGAATTAAAAATTCAATAAAGAAAGAGGATGAGGCAGAGACCGACCGACCATCACATATAGGTGAGACACCGACTAAGGCACCAAACATCGGAAAACACACGTGCAATACGCACAAATGACATAAACTACCTTACCGCCTGACATATTTCACAACTTCCTGCATTGTTTTTCATGTTCGTAGCTGTTTTCGTGGTTTTTTTTGGTGTTTTATGACTTAATGAGGTTATAGTTTGAACTATAACAGAGATTGTGAAATACCGAATGTACAACGGGAAAAACTGCTTATTAAATTGTTTGAAATGGTCAACTCATTTAAAATTGAATTAATTGGACAACGGCCTAGCTGAATTGGTTGTAGCGCAAAATGTTATTAAGGCGACAACGGGTTTTTCTCCTTTCTGATGAAACGGCAAAGTAGGTAAAAACCTTTTTATGATAATGAAGTTATGAATGCTAAACAAGAAAGAAAAAGGTTAAATTACCTCAGCAAAAAAAAAAAATTCCGATGAAGGTTATATTACCTGAGCAAAATATTCTCAACGAATTATTAAATTGAGAGAATTATACTTTCAAAAATTATATTTTCCATATCATCGATAATCTGATCGTAAACGATTGTCTTCCAAGTTTCACAAAATTTTACTCAAACATTTCACATCACTATATGGAAATTCTTGAGATTAATATATACAACATTTCTTTTATAGTAGTAGAGAAAATTTGAGAGGTCAATATTTTTATTAATGTAAGGGAAATTTAAAAAAAAAAAAGAAAGAACTTTGATGAGTTCATTGTTTTAAAATTTTATTAAATGCGATACTAAAAAAAATTAAAGAGAGATTTAATCGTTTTCAGTTATATTCTTCGGAAAGCATTAAATATTTTCTTCTTTCATTGTTCCTATTGAATAATTTCCATATCGTTTTTCAATATTAATTGAAAAATTTCTTACGAAAATTGAAAATTGAATAGCGAAGGAAGAAAAAGTTTGAGAAAAATTTTTAAGCGTCAAAAAGAAACAAACAACGACAACAATTCATTAGCGGTTGTGGAACTCTGATGCGCTATGCTCGACTTTTATATGAGCCAAAAGAGCCAAGGGAGCCAATAGGCGGAAATTGTGGACGTTCTCTGATCGGCAGACATCCATAGACGTGACGTATGTGATGTGTGATTTCATCGAAGAGTGACAACAACTTACGTAGAGTTAGCAATGAGTCGTCAGAACGATAGAGAAAACGATGACATCATCAGTTGATTTCACGATCACGTGTTCTTTGAATTGTTATGAGGGAATAGGTAGAAAATATGAAGCATTAAGGATAATTAGCGACAATGAATTGAGGAAATTTCTTGTTGAAGAAAATCTGTTTTATGCTTTATCGATTCAATAAATTTGCACAAATTACTTCCGTCCAAACTTTGCTTATACGACACTTTCAAATGCTTCTTCCTACTAGCGTTACTTATTTATGAATAAATTTGAATTTCTCAATTTTAGATTCTTCTCTTTTCATATGTGGTCATCTTTTATGCAAATGGGAAAGCGCATCATTCGCACAATATGTGCTTTCACATTTCGCTCATTTTAGATTATTTTCGGCAACACTGTTGAAAAAAAAAAGGATTGCATAAAATAATCCGCTCATATGTTAATCGTTAATGATTGTTTAAAGAAATCTGCAAAATATTCATTTTTATTTCGTAACGCAATAATTGCAAAATTGAAACCTATTGTATTCAAATTTTTCTCATAAAAATGCCTATAATTTCTTGCATAAGTTGTTGAATTAAAAACGATACTCTCAAATATGAATTATACTTGTAAAGTTTTGCGACTTTATTTTCAATAGTTCTCGAGTTGAAACTATCGCGCAAACAACTGGACCAACAGACAGACACATAGACAGACACATACATATGCATAGATACATGCACGCATAAACAATATTACCGAAAGAAATTCACAAAAACGCATAAAAAAGGTAAGATTGAAACAAAACATTTTCGAAGAAGTTTCCACAGTAGATCGATATCTAAATGAGTGATTTTATAATTGCTTGAAATATTATCATTCAAACGCCTCTCATTTGATTCACCTGATGATCCGTCCATTCGCCAATGATCGGCGTGAATCTATCGAATTCTATTCGCTTCTCTTCTGCTTCTAACGTTGACTATTGAGCCATACTAGTGATTCATTCCACTTTGTTTGTGGCCCAGTCATCTCTCATTATGCACGAATGCATAAAATCAAGCAATACTCAATTACTCAGTCAACGATTCTTTCAGCTTCTTATGTATTGATTGCCCTTCCACCTTTCACGCTAATATTTCCTTCTTTTCAATCGAACATAGAATTTATTACTTTCTATAAAACAACCTAAATAACTATTAAGATATTTTATGACTTAAGAATAAGATTAATTCAAATGGTTTCATCGATATATGGCATCTTCCGCTTGTTTTTCGAAATTTTCTCTGTCTAAGCATATCTATTGCATTCACTTCCGGTTTATCATTTCAATGAATACTACTGAACAAGAATGTGAAACGCTAAAAAAAAGTGAATATTGTTTGAGCAAAAGCATGTTCTCATCTGTTTGATTTCATCGATTTTTCTATCTTTAATGTGCAATTATATCCGCTTGAAGTTGGGAACTCAACTACTGAACACTCCAAATTTTATTTCATCCTTAAATCATTTATCTCTTTACCAAAATTTCCTCTTATTTTAAAAATTTATACCAATAATATATTTTTTTAACGCGTAATTAGAAATAATTGAAAATTTATTTGAATCTAAATTTAGTTGAAATAAATTTACTTTTTCCTCTCAATATAAAAATTTAGGCAATAGATTTTCTAATATTTGAATAAATGCATAAATATTTGAAACATTTTTCATCATTCGCAATTGTTTATGCAGTTTTCTTTTATTTCGAAAAAATTTTTCAATAGGAATTCCTCAAAAAGGAAAAAAAAAATACTAAACAACTAATAAAATGACGCATAATCATTTCAACTTTAAAATATACTATATATTTTTGTTTATTCGAAACAAATATGATGATAACGAACGAAAAAAAATTTGATGCAATTTGTTTTTTTTTTTTTTTCAATTGAAACCACAAAATCAAGTTTTTTTTCTTTAAATTCCAAAAGAAAAGTTCATCTATCAGAAATGTCGATAATTTTTTTTTCTTTGCAAAAATTTCCGATGATTAAAGAAAATTTGCCACTCCTTTTAAAGGTATTATGGTGGAGAAGAAGCATTTTCTAGTGTATTTCGTTGCGAAGAGAAGCAAATGGATTGGACCATAATGTATTAGCCAGTCGGGCACTTTATTGATAAAACTAACATTCGTATGATATTCACATGCAAAATCACGTGACATTCACGAATTTCTCGGATGGCTATTGCTTTCGTTGTTAAGTGTTTACGTCGTAAACTACAAATATGATGCAATACATTCCAGCGTTGTTCAGCTTCCCCGTCTGTTTTCTTCTCTCATTGCACTTTTTCCGTTCATGACGCACAATCACTTCAAAACAAAATACGATAACATATTCCATCACGGATAATTTTCCCCAACATGAATTTCACTTCATGATGGAAAATCTATAAATAATAATAATATAAAATGAAATTTAAAAGAAAAAGCAATTTCTCGAGAAGATCTCATCAAGATTATTCAAGCTTATCAAACAGCGACAACATTTACTTGTATAAAAATTTACCCATATTTTTTTTCTTAAGTTCGTGGAAGAGCAACTTAGCTCAGTAAAAGGTTTCAACCTTTATATGGAAAGTTTTTGTTATTTAGCAAATGATGAATTTTTTTTTTGTTGTTCATGAAGAATCTACAAATTTTGCTGATTGAAAATTTTATCCTGCTTCCGATATGTTTTCCTTGCATTAATGGTTGGTCGTCCAACTGTGCTGAACGCACTCAATCATTAAATAGCCTTTCAAATAAGCTATAGATGCGTAGTCATTCTTTCTTGTATGATAATATACTATTTCATGGATAAGAAAACATCAACGTTTAAAAGATATTCGCGAGCTAGGCTTACCTAGGCTTTTTTTTTCAGAAACGCTGGAAGTGGAAAACGTTTCTCGATTTAATCATCGCCTTCGTGGAAGGGGAGAGGGAACTTTTAGGCTTAGATGATCCTCACAAGGTGGTAATTGTTCCTTCAAATGTGGCAACTGTTCTTCATAAGATATCCATAGTCTAGAAGTTGAACAGCATATGGTTTTAGTTGTAAGTCAATGTGATTGCATTATCGTATTTTAAAATTTCGACTCAATTCTGCCTTGAAGAAATCAAGAAGCATTGAGCAAAAATAGTAAATTTTAATGCTTGGAATGTTTTCTTAAACTCATACTGATTATATCCAATAAGAGAGTTTCGCAATTTTTTTTAAATTGAAGTAAATTCGTTCATTCAGCAAGTGAATTTTTCATTTGAAGCCAATTGCTCGGCTATATTCTATTATACATAAAGCCAACATATGAATGACACTGCGATGATCGCTTCGTAAAAACGATCATCGCTAATCACTATCCTTCTTCCTTCCTTCATCCTCTCTCCTTCTTCTTTCCTCTTTCCTCTTCCTTCCTTTTCCTTTGCCTTTTTTCTTTCTTCCTTCATCCTTCTTTCTTCTTCCTTTACCTTTCTTACCCTCATTCTTACCCTCATCTGCGATACAGATTCCATTCGAGCAATCGTCAACGATGAAATCAACGGTATTCATTTCACGTGATATGCGACAACCGTCGAAAAGTGCACTCTTCCAATCTATAATGTCAACGATTTAATTGTACATTAAAATGCCCTATATTGAGACAATTGAACTGGTTCCTTTAATTTAAAGACAATTTTTCTTTGAAAGGAATGAAAAAAATTTTTTTTTAAAATTCAAAAGATGGATTATGCTTCATTTACTTCGCTATCGTAATGCGCAAATTTTCATAAACATATTTCAAAGAGAAATGCAGAATTAAGGACGATTAGTTTGCACGTGAAATTCACGCTCTCTGCAAACAAATTGAGCAATTTTTTAGTCGATTCGTAACGTTGCCTAAATGTTGGCATAGATTTGCGATAATAATTCGTAATCTAAGAAAAATCCTTTAAAATAAAATTTTCCTACATGATTGCCCATAGAAAAACTTCTTCGGGAAACTGCTAAAAAATTCTCCCTCCTCACCTTTCAACTTCACCTCAAATTTGTCTCTCGACCTTTCACTCATTTTCACCCTCACCACAGGCTATTAATTTGTCCCCACCTTTTGTTGATTGTCTCGACCCATATTTAACTTCAGACACCTACTTACTATTTTTCTATCACTCATAAAGCTAGCATTCCATTCAATTCCACTCGAATTTCATTTGAAATGCCATGTCGCACGTCATCGGTTTTTGAGTCAACAACGTCATATGAACGATTTTCAGAATGCCTCGAATCGATAAGCGTCTGAAGGGCTAATAGAGCGGAAATTCTTCGACATTAGAGGGATGAACTTGCTCTTGAATGTGATTCTGAACGTTTCTACCTCGATTTGAACGAGTCTATGCGATTTCATAGATCTCTAGTGTGGCATTTTGTGGTTTTATTAACGCTCGCAAAGCGGAAAACCAGTAATAAACAGTTAACAGATGAGAAATTAATTAAATGATGCGTAGAATTTTTTAAATTTGCATAAGATTTTCTAAATTTCCATAACTCTATTTTTCTTTTTAATACTCTTGGTGGCGTCTTAAATAGCAAAACCGTATAGTTTTTGAATAGATTCTATATATATATATATATATATATATATATATATATATATATATATATATATATATATATATATATATATATATATATATATATATATATATATATATATATATATATATATATATATATATATATATATATATATATATATATATATATATATATATATATATATATATATATATATCGATATAACCATATATAACCTTATGCTATAACCATATTTTAGAATTTGCTTACACCAATTGTTTGAATATTTATTAGCATAAGGCAGTATGCAACAAAAAAATGAGAAAGTGATATAGGCTAGTGAGAACTTTTCATTTTTATCTTTTGCTCATCTGATAAATATTCTCATATTTTCTATAGTACTTTTTAGAAATCCTCTTTCTTTCTTCGATCATCGAATATATCAACGAAAATAGCATTGATATCAAAGGATTACTTTTATACCATTCATAAATATATTAGATTCTCAGAGATTTCAAAAAAAAAGTGTCTAAAAAATTGCGATAAAAATAACAACGTTTATCCCATCGTGAAGTTTTTTTTTTACTAGTATCAAAATTCTTTTGCTTTTATTTTTTTCCGCATAGGGGATTTCCGCAACAATGAATGAGGAATGAGATTTCGTTTGTTTCACATCTGATCTCGCATAATACCGTCGCTCATAATTAACTAAACAACTATCAACTTTATTTATGAATTTCGATTTACATCCATAAGTGTGCTTGAATCGACAAAGCATTCATTACGAATAAATGTCTCTTCATATCTCTACCACTTCCGTTTAGCTGAAGTTGTGAGGTAGCGTGAAGGTGAGGGCTTAGGCACGTCTCATGTCTATCATATACTGACGAGTCCATTCATCGTGGTTCCATGCGACTTGCTCCACCGCCCGCGTTCCGACGAGACCACTGATCGGAATGATTCGGTAGGACAAAGCCAAAGAGTTTGCTCGGAGGCCTCTTCAAACCAACCGCGCACTAAGCAAAACTAAACGATAAATGAATTTCGATTTAGCTGAACTATATCATAAATACGCTATCCATTGAAATATTCTATCAAAATTTCCAAAATTTTTGAAATTTCTGAAGAAGGAAAAAAAACACATAAAGATTTTTTTAAAAAAATAAATTTACATTTTGGAGACGATTTTTGAGATAATAAATAGAAAAGTCGACTTTAAATCGACTTTATCGACTTTAATAGAAAAGAAGAAACGACGAGACTTAAAAAAAAACAAACAAACTCAAAATGATTTCAATAAAAGTGCGCAATGAAGAAAACAGGATCTCTTCGTTGCTTTTGAATTTAAACGACGATCAATCGGATGCCGAATCGAATCATCGATTTGTTTTTGGATCGTTCTATTCAACATTTTCACGTTGATCATATGAAATTTTATTAATACAACACATCAGATTCATTACATCGCTAATGCGTTAAGAGACCTGAAATCACCTTTCAAGGAGGCCAACAGTGGAGAGGGGGATTCGGCTTCCGTTAGCTCTCCCAAAAATTCTGATGATAAATTTTGCAATTAAATGTTGAACCATTTATGCTCTTTAAAAAAATCGGAAGTTCCAAATTTAAAAACAAAAGGTAACTTTTTTTTCGCTTCCAATCTTTACCTTTCATTAGCATTTCGCTTTTATTTTTCTCTTTACCTATAATAAAGATGTATACTATTTCGTCATTTGCATTTTCGATGTTTTTGCTTCATCTTTTTTTTTTTTTTTGCTATTTCGTTTCGTAATATTTTTCAAGTATAGTATTATAATGTTTCAATTCATAATAATTATAGGCATTTCAATTGTATTTACAAACGATTACTTTTCCCATTTTATATTTAGGTATATCTTTAGATATATCATTTTTTTTGTGTTTATTATATTCTATGCGAAAAAAAAAATTATTTCATTTCATTTATTTCACTTACAAATTCTCAAGAATTTTTAAGAATTGAAGAAAATTCTTTGAAAAGAAGTAATATTGAATTAAAATGGAAATATGTCCACCAAAGAAAAAAAGTACAGCAACTTAAATACTTTTTTACCATTTAAACCGGAATAAGTTCTAACAAAAAAAAAAAAAAAACATAGCATCCACAATAAACTATTAAGCAACAATATCTAGACTTTACTCTATAAAATGCCAATCGTTAAATTTATATAAAACTCGAAAATCCATTAATTATTAGCTGTGAATAAATGAGCTGAGAAACGATTATGGTGGAATATATGTTGAAAATTTTTTAAAATTTCAACAAATATTTTGAATAATATTTTATAAAAATATTCGTAGTATTAGCCATAATGAATGGTTTCATTTCATAGTTGGCTAGATATTTGTCTATATGAATGAACAAAAAAAAAATGCTTCTTTTTCTCGATTTGGTCGATAATGCTTTAAAAATAATTGCGGAAAGGGATGTAAACAACGGCTATACGGAGTATCGAATGTGCCAGCTGCTGCGCATCGACTACTCGAATCGACATAATATGTTGAAAATGCTGCTTTCGCAGATACACTATTGAATCGACATATACCCTCACCTTTTGAAATTGAATAGCAAATCTCTGTACTCGTTAAAGGGGTTTAATTATTCGTTTGTGAGAAAAAAATAGTCTTATAGGCAATTTTTTATTTGCTATAAATATTCGTACAGAAAATTGACAGTTTTTTTAAAAGCTTTATCAATTCCCGAAGAAGGCAATCTTATGGTTATATTAACAAATACCCCTCGGCGATCGTCTATGAAAGAATAACTTAAAAAAAAAAAAAAACAGAGCAACACAACGGAATTCTCTTACAATCGAGAGGGAATAGCAAATGATCGACACATTAATGAACGGAATCGAATTACGAGATGAGTTCCCGCACTGGGCAAATTCATTTCCCGAATTAGAATTTCATACTTAATTCTTTAAAAAAATTTTCTCATAAAAATTTCCATAATATCTTTCATTTTAAGCATTTTTGGGCACATTGAGCGTAAAACTCTATAAAAAGAAATTCCTTTGAATATTTTTAAAAGTCTCATTAGAGTGTTCATTATTTCTTCGCGAAAGTATTTACTGAAAGTTTGCTTTATATTAACTCATTATCACTTGTATAATATAGAATAATTTCTACATATATCTAAAAATGAATACTTATGATGGGAGGTGGGAGGGGGTGGGGGAGGGGGGGGGAGGTGGGGGGTGGGGGTGGGTGGGGGGAACGAAAATTTGTGCGATTCTTTTTTTTTGCTTCCCTTTTGTTGCATTCACTCATCACCATAATTATGCAGAAAAAAAAAGCCTTTTGTGAGAAAATTTTCTTTGTTGCAGAGAAAAAAAAAACACTGAAAATTAGATTATTCGAATTCGTTTAGTAAAATTCCGTAAAGAGATTCTTTCGTTGATCCTGAAACAAATAAGGCAATCGGCGTGTGGTTCACGGATCACTCACGAGCGATTCACGTGGACGTTGTTACCATATTACCAGCGCGATGCTGACAGCTGTTTCACCCAAAACTCCCAACGTCAACAATAAGAATTAAAATAGCTTTTAGTGTGAATTTGTTCTAACGTTTGATCGTTTAAATGATCAAAATTTGGCAATTATATTATTACTTATATTTTGATATAGATAAGCTGAGAAGGTAATATGTCAATAAGAGCATTTCAATTGTTATAGCCTATAAATGAATGGATATATCTAGAGCTTAAACAAAATGGACTTATAATATTCAGAATATGATCGTATTTAAATAAGACCAATAGCTTGTGCTTCTCTTATGCATGGATATAAATGCAGTGATAAAAATGATGAAATCCCTCTTGAATAAATAAATGTATAAATAAATGAGTAATAAATAATAAATAAATAAATAAATAAATAAATGTAAATAAATAAATAAATAAATAATAAATAAAAATAAAAATAAATAAATAAATAAAAATAAATAAATAAATCTGGGCGACCTAAAATACTCAATTTCAATGATCTATTGAGGAAACTACAATTATGAAAAGGATGAATAAGAGCTGTTAATAGCTATGAATATAAGTCGATAGAGGAAAAACTTTTCATAGGCTGTTTATACCTAAAGCTATACAATATTTAACCAATAATGGTTTGTTCGTTTTCTAAATTGTGTTAACAATGATAGTTTTTCGTTCATACACGAAAAGTTCAGCATGATCTCGAACTTGAGGCCAAGAGATTTTTGTGGCTTAAATCTCAACTCAATTTTATTGATGAAATATGCATTTGTATATAAATAAAGTTATTAAAAGCACTGTGACTCGCAATTCGGATGAATTCAGAAGCGTCAATGAAGGTAGACCAATATGCACATATGAGTTCAGGTGAATAGTCGCTCCTTATATATATATATATATATATATATATATATATATATATATATATATATATATATATATATATATATATATATATATATATATATATATATATATATATATATATATATATATATGGCAATGAATTACGTATGAGAAGCAAAGCTTTATCATCGAAATGATAAGGGAATTCTCTTATATAACAAAATTATCAGTTTTGAATTTATGCACAACGAATAGAATACAATGTTTAATAGCAGTTGATATAATTTACGTCCTGCAAAACTTCTTTAATAAAAATAATCAAAAGAAATTCAGCAGTTCAAAAAAAACAGGTAATTAACAGAAACACAATTCATATTATTTAATTTTCAATAAAACCAATCTCATAGTAAACGAATAAAAAAAAACAACTGAGAGAATGATGTAATTAATGTTCATTCCCTTAAATATCCACCTAAATTTTGGTTTATTTCCTCCCCCCCCCCCCTCTTTGCATAAAATACTTGGAAAATAAAATAAATAAAATATCTTTCTCTCTTCCCCTTTCTCTATTCATAAAGAGAAAAATATACTCATTAGGGTGTATATCTTAGTAATACGACACAATATTTCAGTCGTATTGCACTATTATTCTTGGCATATTTTAAACACAAAAAATAATCGCCTCATCCATTTCCGCTTAATTTTTACAACAGATAAAAACGTTGGAAATAAATTAATCTTTAAATAAAATAAATAAAAACAAATAAACCGAATAAAAGAAATTCGACTACCCAAGTAGAATTAGTACTGTTTCTTTGAGAAGATCCTCATGATTAATACCATAGAAATAAATGATAGAATGATAACACATATCCCTAATAAATACATATAATCACACCATGAACGATAAGCATGCTCTTCGAGTCGACGACTTTCCGCCTCTAGCTTTGCCTTATTCACTTCGGCTGTATCTTGCAATCGTGAAAGGGTCTGCAAGAAAAGCTGTTTATTGGGATGTCCAAATAGTACATTCCTTGACTATATATATATATATATATATATATATATATATATATATATATATATATATATATATATATATATATATATATATATATATATATATCGCAACAGTTCGCAACATATTCCAACTTACACAGGTATACTTTTGTTGATTTATTTATTTCTTTGTTTCAACGTCTCGAAATGGGAAAGCACATAAAAGTATATGAGCATGAACCGCATGAAAGAGAAAAAAACGTTCCTAATGCTGAAACTTAGGCGAATTTTCGAAATTTAATACATAAGAATGGCCATAGTGTGTAGATCGAAACAATTAAATTGCACTTTAATAGTTGAATGAGTGGAATCATTTGAGAAATTTGATAAGCCTATTTTCTATAAGATCGATGTAGAAGTTAAAGAATAGAAACATAAAGATTAAAATATTTATGCGCTTTCAAAATCTATACATATGGGAAGTAATACTCATAGATGAAACAATATCAAAATATAAAAAGGTTGTAAAAATAAAAAACGACTAGTATCAATTCATGTTTAGCTTATATAAATATGCATAAAATTACCTATATGAAAATATATACAAAATTGCCTTATTAGGCATTGACTGATGGTAAATATTAACCAAAAAAAAAAAAAAAACCTAATTCATATCCTACTGGTATAAACATATGACAGGAAATTCAGAAATATGGAAACTGAAATGAAACAATTTTTTGAGGTAATAACTTTTATTATCCTAGCTAATTCATTCAGTAATATTCCCCTCCACCCCCCCCCCCCCACTCCCCTTCTATTTAAAGGAATATACCGCATTATCCTCTTTGATGACAGCATTGGCGGTCGAGTAGGTTTGCTTCATTAATGCAGCCATTGCACGTAATTCTTCGGCTAATTCTTCTTGTTTTTCTTCCTCTCTACGTAAAACTTCGTTCAAATCACCATCCTCTGACACTTGTCTACAATATACTTCATTATGAAACAACTTGATCCTTGTGTACCATATAATCCCCTTATTTGAACAGTCGAAATATTTGAAGAGAATTAAGAAATGTACTCAGAATACTAGGGTAGATCAGAATTTTTTTTCGCTTTAAGACACAGAAGTAATTGCTTGTTTTCTTTGCAGCACAAAATCCTCATAAGAGAGAGACAAGCAAGAAATAAAACAATATAGCCTATATTCCCTCATAATTTCACATATCGTCTAATCCATACGGATAAAACTATGATTAAAAATATCAACGAGCTGTACCATCCCAATAAAAAAAAACTATTAAACCTTTGCGTTCCACCAAGAAGTTGCTTGCGTAAATCCGCAATATAAACGGCTTTATTCTTCGCTTTTAACGTCTCCACACTAATCGATCCTCCAGTTTGTGATGGTCTTTCAGTGAGTTCCGTCGATACCGTAATGAAATCATCCGTAGAAACACTAGATGATGGAAATGCAGCTGGTATCAACTCTATCCATCGTAATCGTTCTATTGGTGTCTTCTTAAAATCGATAACATTCTTACTTCATCATTGAGTAATTTTAGACATCAACAGCATTACTGCCCCATATCTATATTACTTCAATGAGCAATTTGGAAAATCCTAAAGATAGGCGAAAAAAC
This sequence comes from Ascaris suum, assembly GCA_013433145.1. Lineage (NCBI taxonomy): Eukaryota > Metazoa > Nematoda > Chromadorea > Rhabditida > Ascarididae > Ascaris > Ascaris suum. The sequence goes on from CM024181.1 coordinate 903,366, forward strand.
CTTTTCAAAGAAGATTGCAGCGAAGCATAGAAAATATTGATAAAAAGCAAACAAAAATTGCATAATATTCATCGATTGTAATCACAAACGAATTCGATAACACAGAAGAAATAACCATCTAAAATATCATTAGATGGCTTCATTGTCGAAAAAAAAAACGACCGAAATTGATTGAAGTGAAGCAATTTTCCAACAGAAAATTTATCTTTTTCTTTCTTCTTTCCTTTTCAAAAGATTTTTAAAAAAAACATTTGATATTAAGATAACATTATATTTAAAATATAATTTAAATATAAACGATAACCTTTTGCTCGGCTTCAACTAGAACTCTCATTTGATGAACATCACGTCCATATTGCATTAACAAATCCGTATCAAGATTCCTGAAGCGGAAATTAATTTCATCGTATCTTATAGAGTGAAATTACTTGGAAAGGAATATGATCTTCGCTGCAAACATTAAAATATTTATCTGGAACTTGCGAACTTATCATTTCAATAAATACGCTTATCAATTTTTATCTGCACATAAACGATACGATCATATTTTATGAATGGACTGAGTTTAATGAACTTAAATTTGGAGCTTCAACCAACGCTTCAATTCTTGGAAGGTAAAAATAAGATAAAACCTGTCATCTTGGAGACGACTGAAAATCGTTTCGAGCTCAACGATCGCCGCCTTCAATTTCCAGATATTCGCAGAAAGATTTTCACGACATAATCGTTTTGCTCGATCAAGTAATCGTTGCAAATTAATTTCGTCCACCGAAACGACCACCATCCTCATAAAGCAATCTCATCATATAATCAATAATTTCCTATCTTCTACTTCAGTATCGAGACAGGATAAGTTAGTTTACTTTAACCTACTTCTTTTGATGCGTCCAAACCAACAAGGGAGAAAAATTTGCATATATAATTTAAGAGTAGAATCGACGAACCCCTTCCCCCCTCCCCTTTTACATTAGAATTTGTCGTAATTTCTCGCTGTCACATTTTTTTTTACCCGGAGAAAAATGAGGCTTTCATCTTCCCATCTTTGTTGGTACTTCCTTTGCCTCCGTTTAAAAAACCCTTTCCATGAAATACCCTTCAGCTCCTCTCGTTGGACATCACCCTCTTCTTTATTAGTCGTTAGTCGACTAGACGAGCAAAAAATAAGGAAGCATAAACTAGGACATCGGCTATGTTTTTCATCCTTCTTCAGCATTTTTCTTCTTAGACTTCAACAGGACTTTTCGTCCTTCAACAGGAACGATAAACGACCAGGCTCTTAAATCCTTTTCCTTTATAGGCTTTCATTTCCAGTATAATTTCTACCATTAAGATTGAAGATGATTATCCCCTTTTCTTCACTTACTTCGCATAATGCGATTACATCGATAAGAAACCTGCTAATAAATGTATATCATTTCCGTTCAATAATATATTCAACGATTAAAATGCATAAAATTAAACACATCGAATAAAATCCTTATTTATATAAATAAAAGCAATAACATCATTTAAATGACTGAATGCAGTTTTCGAAGAGAATAGCAAAAATACTTTCAATTAAACGTTTATTTAAAAAAAAAGAATAATTGAAATAAAGTTTGACGATGATAACAAAGAGATTTTAAGCACTCGGCGAATAAGAAATTAACAGCGCATAGCAAATATTTCATTAAATATTTCAATCAGCAAAAAAAAACTTGAATGGCTAATTTTTACCTGCAATTTACCTGCAAAGATGGCTAATTTTTACCTGCGATTTACCTCCGAAATACATAAAGATCGCTAACAGTAGTTTAGCCTACTTTAAATTTCAGGACATACATACCTGTGATAGTATTTAAGAAATGGTAACGATTCAAAAAAAGAAAAAAAACTAAAATATTGCGTTTCAAAAATTCAGGGCCAGGAAAATGAGGGAAAAAACTTGAGCCAAATTTGCAAAGAGCGAGAAGGGAGGGGAGAGGAAAATTTGGGAGGGGGTGGGAGTGTTGGTATAATATAAAAAATTATACCCCATAGAAAACGACAATAAACACCAAAATGAGGCAAAGGTATTCCAACAGCACTCATTCGCCGAGATATACAAAACATAGCCTTTATTCCACAACTACCCCCATAGTTATATACCCTATAGTATAGAGGTCAAAGATCATTTTTCTATCGCAAAAAAAAGTTCACTCAACAATGACACAGCCCATACTACTACTAGGGGCCATTTACAAATATTCAATTCACAATACTAGTATATCCTCAAAATAATTGAAATTGTAACATGGTCGTAAAAAATAGCTTTTAGAAATCAGCAATTCCAACAACAAGCATATCTGAAGAAGTCATTTAATCAAAAATTATCTCCTTTACTCCTCCCAATCCTATCCTTAAAAAAACCTCCATTCCATTACCAAAAAGTATTGCAAGAATTAGAGCACAACTAATCCTTTCCTTCAAATGGCCACTATTTATGGGGGCAGAAATATCTCCGAAAATCAAACATCTCAATCCTCCGATAAGTATCGATACCATCGATAAAATATTCGCGAGCAATATTATAAAACGAGGTTACAAAAATGATGCATTTAAAGAAAATCAGGCAGTTTGTTGCGCTTCTTGTTCCTTTTCTCTCTCTTCGTGCTCTTTGATCAATTGTGAGACTTCAGCGTTCGTTAACTCTTCCACCACAGTCTTATCATTACGCCGCGTTAATATTGCCATTTCCACTATAATATAAACATATGATATTAGATAAATATTATATATAAGTTTACTTCCATAAGTTTATTTGAATCGACAAAGCATTCATTACGAATAAATGTCTCTTCATATCACTACCACTTCCGTTTAGCCAAAGTTGTGAGGTAGCGTGAAGGTGAGGGCTTAGGCATATTATATATATCAAACATAAATTTAAAAAAAAAACCAAATGAGGGTATGACTAAGACCAGGTGCATTCATCGAAGAAATTAATTCACGAAAAAAAAGTAAATTAAACAATTCATAGACAAAATAAACTAAAGTGTTCATTAAAAATAAAATTCATTCAACGCACTTTTTTCTGCCGATAACTTCACATCCAATGTCTTCGATAAAACCTTCATTGCAAGCTTCTTCGCTTCCGCTAGATTCGGCGATTTATATTCTTGTTTCAATAGTGAGACCGCCGCCTAGAAAAGTCGAACAAACAAAATCCACACAAACAACAACAGCATAATATTTATCATTTTTCATCTACATGATTTTTTAAAGAGGTGATATTCTCTGCAAGTTTTGAACTTCTTCTCCTGTACTATTATATCCCTCGTAACTATACCTTTGATCACCAAATCTGGACCTTAAATAACCTTATGGATCTCTTCTATAAGAAAGAATCGCAGAGGAAGTTCAGGTAACATATCAACACTTATTCTAATTGAATCAGTAAAGTCATTTAGTGCCTACTTACGTGACGTGAACCTCGCCAACAGCAAAATGCAATTTCAGGACCAAGAAAAAAAAACGCCAAAGAATTTCAGCCGTTTATGAATCAAGTACAACGTCCGTCCACTCCTAGATATCTTTTCAAATATCACAGCATATAGTTTTACCTGATGATTATTGCCAATACATGTAGCCTTCCAGCCAGTGTAATTACCACTCGGGTCGGATTGATACAGTTGATAACCGAAATGTTGATCCCAACCCATATAAAGCAAAGAGACACCAAAGGGTCGTTTACCTGAAAAAAAAAAAGTGCATTTATAAAAGGCAGATGAAAAGCGCTGAATTGATAAGAAAAAATTGGTCGACTTAAATGATTCAAATCTTAACTTATTATCACCGTGCAATCATATAAGTAAAACTATCATATACCATTAAATTATATATATGCTTGATTAAAAAATTTCTAAAACTCAGGTGAAAAAAAATGGCACTTTAAAAAACGTTTGAAATGAAAAAATTGGACTAAAAAAATGGAAATAATCAGAAAGTCGAAAATGCGCCTTTCGTTTTTTTTTTCTTCGCCAATTCGATACTTTTTAAAAAATAAAACTGGGGACATATTAACTACAATCTATTTTAGTCTATAATCCCATAATTAAAAAAAATAAAAGATAAACATATAAACTTCGAAAAAAAAAACGAAAGGAATACCTCCAACTTGTGTATAGCGCTGTTTCTCGTTGCAAAGCGTTTGTACTAATTGTTCGACTGGAATATGCTCGCCATAGCTAAGTTTATATTCGGCAGCCCAATAACGTAGATGATTGATTAAAATATTAGCATCCGCTGTGATACCTGCCACTGTACAGGCTATATTGTCCGAAAGACGATAGATCTTTTCGGCAAGTACCTGAATATCAACGCTGAACAGTGATATATGCGGATAATCGGCACCTAGGACTGACATCGGAAATTACCGGTGGGCAAAGGTGTGGCACAGATTGTAACCAATCAAGCGAATTTTGCTCAACATTTCATTCTTAACAACAGCCATGATCTCATCATTCTACATCGACGCTACGGCTATATGTGACTATTAAACGTAAATACAACCTATCCGATACGAGGAAAATTGTCCAGGTGAGATAAGAAAAGGAAATATACAATTTACTATTGTGCAAAGCGTCGGATATTCAGCATATATTAAGCAACTAGACCCATCCGGTTCCTCTCCTCCCCACCTCACCAGACTTACCCCCCCCCCCCCCCCCCACCCATTCGTTTTTTATTCCCTTTCAACTCATAGTAACCGTTTATTTAAAACAAACAACTATTATGAGAGACTTCTGAAATATTATAAAACGTTTGCAATTTAACAACAATATGAAATGATCTAGTCAACCTCATCGTCGAGTAGTTTATGAACGTTTCGTTTTTCGGCGGCAATGAGGATACCATCTGAAGCAAGAATACCGAGACAAGTACCGGCATGTGATATTGCTTCCATTGCATATTCCACCTGATATAGACGACCCTCAGGTGAGAATATCGTTGTTCTTGTATCATAACGTCGCGCCTGAATTTAAAGTATCGTATCATTAAATTGTACTACTGGAATCACTAGAAAATCTGAAAGGAAGACAACTGCGATCATTTCCGTTGAAGCATAGAGCCAACTTAGATATTACCTGAAATATACCTCTGCTCGATTAACAATCACATAGAGGCTGTTTTTACTCCAAATATAAGAAAAGACTAACCATTTTCAAAGAAAACCCGCTTTGAGATGAATCGAAACACTGAAAATAATAATTCATGAAAAACGAAACTTCGTTACGTCATGGTTGATGAGTGAATTTCAGGACGACAGTTTCTATAATATTCTTCGAACAATATATCATAAAAGCATATAGATCAAAAAGTAAAGATAACGATATATAGATACGTCTAATGAGTTACACGAAATTAAAACGATTTTTTTTTTTTTTTTGTTGAAAATGAGGATTAATTCGGGTGATAAACAGTAAAAAAAAACTGAAGGAATAATTTATGATATAGGCGAAAAATATGTTCAAATACATCAATAAATATTGAAAGACTGAGTGAACTGATCTGAGCGTAATTCTCTTCTACACCTGACCAAAGCAAAATTTCCGGTTTGCCAATTTATGAATGGATATAGGGAGACATCTCGACTCCTATCGGCTCCACGATTGAGTTTACTTATTTAGGCATTTTTGTAAGGAAAACTCAGACCGTGGACCAAGCCTAGTCGTGACATGGGCTTAGCCCAACAATCCATTTAGATATGGAAAAATCGAAGCGAAGATACAGAAAAATCAAGGATATGGAAAGAAACGAAAAGATACGGGAGAAAACCAATCACCAAAGCGAAAAAATATGCATGCAGAAATAAAATGCGAGCGTGTATAGTGTTACCTATGTGTCTCGTAGAGCAGGAATTGAGTTCGAACAAGAAAAAAAAAAGAACAATTCAAATGAGACATCAATTTTGCAGTGTTTTTTGAAAGCAAATTCAGCGTAATCGTAACGAACAACAACCCATAACAATTTTCATCTGAATCGGTTTAAAGGTATACACTCGTTCATCACTAGTGACCTCAAGCTAATGAGATGGGAAAAACCTCAAGTCTACGTTTGAGGTGACACCACCTGTCTGAGGTAAACAATCGACCGACCACCAAAGGTCAGAATTATGGCGAAGAATGAACCACATTCAGAATTGATTGACTTTGTCATCCAATTTTTACATTTTTACGTATTCCAATTTGTAGTGAAGATATTTTCACCCGTTTCGCATATTTGCCCAAATTTTTTCCCCATTCCGAGAAGGAATAATATTCACTTCAGTAGTCCCACCGGGAAAAAACCATCTCTTGTTTAATGCTAAGCAAATTATTTCGTCCGCTAGATTACTTTTGCGGACGGGACGGGGAAAAGGAGGATGGAGCTCTTTTCACCGACGTATAGTTAATGAAACGGGCGAAAATGTCCCCACTTACGTTTGAATTTTACGGAACGTGCAGTGGTGAACTAACGAACCTTATCTTTTATAAGCTTATCTCTTATCATTTCCGGTCCTAATCAGTCATTATTTAGCAATTGTCCAATTATCGATTCATCAACAAAAATTACCCCCAAGTGAGGAAACAGGTAATTTCCATCGAATACCACTACAACCTATGACCTTTTATGCACCCGCTTATGCAAATTCGCGTTTGCACGTTATATGACATAGTGTCTATCTGTGTGTGTCTGCATCTGTCCATTCTATGTTTTAAATTGCCCAGTAATGGTGCCAGACTGATTTGTATTATATAGACCATACATGGACAAATACGATCACTTAAAGACATCAGTGGATTTGCAAATATATTGGCAACTAATCGCATCTTCGCTCCGCAGCGGCCAAGTTGGAAAAAAGAAACCTCTGTAGGATAGTTGGTCATATTTCAGCCAAGGTTTAAAACCTGGATGCAATACCGAGAATATTTCATTATTTGTTGGCAATTTATAGAGGTATAATGATTTAGTAGACAAAACCTCGAAATTTATGGTTATCATGCCGTCTGGTTTACCAACCACATAGTGCCAGACGGCTTTACATTCAGATGTGGTACCAGCCGCTTTCTGCACTCATCCGGACTTGCTCTTTACTATCATTATCGTACTTTAGCTCATCTTTGCCTCATTAAATAACAGATTGTTCGTGTAAAAGCGTTTTCGGACGCTATCTATTGCAGCTTAATATAAAAGGGGATGAAAAACTTTTTCGAGATTGGTTCAAAGGGAGTGCCTCGCTGCTCCGTACTTGATTTTCGGGTGGGGAGCGTTTCGGTTAGTTATTTGCAATGATCCACCAATATTACCGGTTTTTTTAGCATAGTAGCTACCCATTCATCTGTATTCTTACAATTTTTTTTACAGTGCTTCACCTACTCCTATCTAAGCATATATATATGCCTGGACAGTATATATATATATATATATATATATATATATATATATATATATATATATATATATATATATATATATATATATATATATATATATATATATATATATATATATATATATATATATATTATATATATATATATATATATATATATATATATATATATTATATATATATATATATATACATCTACCTGTTTATTTGTGTGGTAGTTTTAATTTGGGATTCATTGAGATAATATTCGATTTATATATATATTTTTTCATATTTTTATAGGGATTCATGTTTTTTCATCATTGAAAAAATATCTCCAAAAATTTTTTAAAACAGTTGTAAGGGATTTTTCTAAATCGTCCGCCTTATCGTTCCTTAATTTTAATAAAAAAAAAACGAAGATTCTTTAAACGCCACACATAGATAACGTGTCAAATTTATCTATTATTAAATATATCGACGCTTATTAAGTTGCTTAACAATTTATAGATATGTAATTTGTTGTTTTTTTTTCTACGCTGAATTATTTCGACAATAGTGATTCATTGCAAAAAAAAACACCTTTTATTGTCCGATGAATGTATATCAATCATTTGTTGTAAAATAGTAACGCTAACGTTGAAACTATACATTTAGCGATGAAAAAATTTTCGACCTATATTAGATAATAAAGGTAAGAACGAGTGAATCATCGGAAATGTTTATTGATGAAGGTTTTTTTCTTGATTACCTGTGGATTTTATATCGTAAACTTTGTTTTTTTTTTAAATGAATTCTACGTATTTCTAAGGTCGATATATATCGATAAAATATTGCGAGCGTTTATGGAAATATCATTGACGAATTACTTCATATATTTGCTTTGCATAGAATCGACAATGCCTTTGTTGTATGAGACACCCACATAGTGATTCATGTTGAATTCCACTTTATGATAGATGTTTTTGTAAGATCTTTACATCTATTTGCTCATTCGTTATCGCAAAATTTTTCGCTGTTATATATTCATTTATAGGTGAGTTGCATAAATTAGCTGATTCAGATTACTAGGTAACGCTTTGTATTGTGAATGATTATATTGTTCTCATTGAATTAATTCTTTGCATTTCAATAAAAAAATAACTAAAATAAATTTTGCATATTTGTAACATTTCGCCTTAAAATTTTCAATAATTCGATAACGATGCAACACCTTTATAACCGTTTTCTTTCTTTCTTTTTTTTTTTTTTTTACCCTTCTCTCATTTTATCAGTTCTTTGTTTTCTTTCTTTCTTTGTTTGCTTTTTTTTTTCAACAGTTTTTTGTTTATTCGATTAGATGGAAGTACTTGACGTTTAATTTGCTAATATACTCGAAGTACCTTTTATATTCACTCAATTTACCTGACGATCCATACATTCGCGTAGATTCGGCGTCAATCCGGCGAGTTCCATTCGCCCACTCGACTTTTTAGCCATTAAGGTTTGCAACAATGACGTTCAGATTGTTAGCCTTCGTGCCCCTTTAGTCGAGGTTTACCTTTCCACGCCTAGCCGCGATGATCACTGAGGATCAGACACGCAGTCGTCACCTGCTGGGAGCCTTTCCAGGGTGGGAGGATCTGACAGACCCTCCGCTCCGCTGATGTAGCACCCAGAACATGTTGTCTGTGCGGCACCGCAAAGAGGTGGTGGAGTATGGCTTGCGGGACATTTATTTATATGTATAATATATTTGTTTATGTTTAAATATATTCATGCAATGCGGGACATTCATATACTTAATTCTGGTTCAAGTGATCGAATATGTTAAGTTGTTGGCACAGCAATCAAATTTGCATATTTGAAGAGTTCTCTCATATTTAAATGCCGATCGTTGGAATCAGATTAATTTGTAAATATACAAATTGATTTAAATAATCAACTCATGACTTTATTAGAATAAATCGGTGTTCATATTCATTGAATATTTGAATTACTCGTCGAATTACTGTCTTTTTATTTATTTTTTAAACCGGCTATGAAGGAATCGTCAGATATGATTGTGTTAAGGGCGATTTTTTTTTGCTTTTTGCAATAACTCAATTGTATATAAGGGCGACTGTTGTTTGATGGTTGAAGTGTTCGGTTGACCCTTTAGAGTATCTCTGAAAGGTGAAAGAGCCTATGCGTTGTAACATTGAATGATATACTTGCATATTAAGGAAAATATTTTATCAACGAATCGCTCGTTTTATTAATTAATTAATTATTCATTTGTTTATTCATTTATCTGTTTGTTTGTTTGTTTGTTTGTTTTTGATTATTTGCTTGCCGTTATATCACTTTTTGCTATGATGCATCGTTTTGGTCATTATTAGAAAAGTGCTATGAATAAGACCGATTTCAGATGAGCGCACTTGACGATCGGGCACAGCTTGGCGGATTCATAATTCATCCGGTACCCGAACCGGAAGAACCTGAAGAAGAGTAAGTTATTTCGATAAGATTGATCGCTTAATGTGACCCATTGCATTTGGAATTAAAATTTGACCAGTCGGCTGTCTATAAAAAAAGAAGTAAATAATTCATAAGTCCTTCTAACTTCTCAAGAACTCATCGCACTGTATAGTTGTTGATCCTTTACCTGTTTTTTTCTTTTTTTTTTTATTAACCTTTCTTAGGTAAACAGTTGTATATTTTTATGTGTAAGAACACTTTATAGAAGTAGAAGTTTTTTTCTGCATAATATATTGCTTTGCATATTTATATCTGAGAACGCATTATGGCAAGGTTATACTTATATTTGTATACGTATCTGTCTGTTTGTGTTTGTCTATCTGCCTGCCGTGTAGTAGAATTTGGGAGTCATTAAAACTAGAGTGTAAAATTAAATTTAAAAGAATGTTTTTGTTGATGTGGAATGGTGATTCGCTCTTTCATATTTGAATAATCAAATGTGCCTAAATGTTTGCATATGCACTTCTCACAGCCTATCACATCCAACGGCATATATCATAAATAAATCTTTGGTTGATTTGTATCAGTGATCAGTTTGATCAAAGCAACATATAATTTTATAGTGTATTTTATTATTCATTCGTTAGTTATGAGATTGTTTCCTATAGTGAGTTAAACTATAAAGCGCATATCATGCAAACTTACGCGAAATACTTCCGCCTTCTTTTTTTTTTGATAGCATTGAAGAATGCTAAGGATTCTTCTATATAGGGCACGTTATGTGTTTTATACATTATGGAGTTAATGTGTTGAACAAGAAAAGGGAAAGAAACCCAACGTCACCTTTGTCCCCCTCCTCCCGTCCTCATCTCTCTTCCTCACCTCCCACAGCTGCTTCTACTCTCCACAGTGTTCTCATCGCCACCTCCCACCTCACTTCCTCCGCTCCTCGTTCCCGTCCGTCCGCCACCACCTCAGCCCCGCTTCCCTATCCCACCTCATTCTTACCCTCACTTCCTCCTCTTTGAATAGCTTCACTGTAGTGATCCATTTGTAACAGTTCAAAGTGATCAAAGATGGAGTTGTTTTTAGGTCATTTGACACAACGTTTGATTTTCGAGATGGTCGTATCTACACACATGTGGTAGTGAAAGATTTCGGTGATATGGGTCCACCTCGCATAGGTCGCTTCGGGGTCGTTCAGAGCTCAACTCACATGGAATCGGGGAAGCGCGTCGCAATTAAGGTGCATTGCATCTTATTTTTCACTCTTCGCTTCGGCTATAAAGAAGATTTTATCACAGTCACTGTGAGGTATGAAGGGATAACGTTCGAATAAAGGGGGGATGGAGGGGTGTTATAATTATTGCGGTTACTTTCCATAAATATCAAAATTCAATATTAATGTAATTTTACATATAAAAGGCTTGCATATCAACTTCCAGGAGGGTCGTATCTCATTCTCGAGCTTCATTGAAATTGTGGTGTCATTATCTTTCCATGTTTTGCTTTCCAAAAATCCTAGCCGATTTTCTTTTTTTTTTTTTTGCTGTAGGAAAAATTCGTGAATAGTATTTCTTTTATTGTCTTCGACTTTATTGAAATTTGAAATTTTGATATTGTTGGAGCACTATTTTTTATTTTTTTATTTTTTTTTCTGCCTTTAGAAAATCTATACTATTGAAAGAGAAAAACAATGTTTACCTGCATAATAATTGGCATCGATAGTTTTCCTCGTATTCTCCTCATGCAATTTATTAGACTTTTCAGCTGTTTATTGAAAGCCGATTTGATTTTGTTCATTCTTTGAACAAAATGAGATGAATCTGTTCGCAGCAATGTGCGCAAAAACTAAAGTCTTCCTTCTCAAATATTAGGATTCTATATTATAACGATGTGCACATATCAATCGTTGAATAAATAAATGAACCATAAATATTAGAGTTAAATATCAAATGTAAATTTAAATATAAAGATGATTTACATATCAGTGTGATATGCTATAACTTGATGCATATTTTCATTAAATTGTCATTTTATGTCAAACAGGAATGAGTTTTAGAAATCATATGTGAGGGGATGTACGTTGGTAGATGAAGAGGTTAGACTTTATTTGCCAGTTTATATTATATTCATTTGATAATGATGTTTTTTTTTTCCTATAGACAGTATCTTTATTTAATGCGAAAACAAAAACGATAAAGAAGGAAGCGGATATTTCGAGGCGATTAAATCATCGTAACGTTATCACATTCTATGGAATGACTGCGGAAAATGTAAATTTTGTTGTTGTACTTTTGCATTGATTGTAGAGATATTCGAAAAGTGTCAGTCAACGAAAAAAAGGTCTTTTCACCTTCCCTCCTTCCTCCTCTCGCTTCTCCTATCGAAATATTTTACGATAGGAGGCACTCTCGCAAAAGAAACCTTCATGTGCCGAAATAGGCCGGTCTACTTCCCATTATAACAAGCATTGTTCTGACGTGTAGTTGTCGTCCTACCATCATGTGCATTAGAAGTGAGCAGGTGCACATTCCGAATTTTCGAATTTCGGACTTTAACAACATTTCTGGTTTCCGGTGTGATTGAGACGCGGCGATCTACTTCGTTTTGATGGGACTTTCTGGCTTAAGAATTTTGACGCTTTTTTGGTTGCGATCTCTAGTATGATCATTTACTTGTTCCGGTTTATCGCTGAATTACGACTCATTTTTCACCGCAGTATTGCAATTTGCATGCCATTAACAAAAGCTGTTTTGTTTGCAAACATTTCCTTTTGCAGTTCTGTTGCTATTGTGTTTTGAACTAATGGATGTCGACCTATCTACTTTATATACTCATATATATAAGAATGAGTCGCGTCTACCTGAGAATATGATAGGTGTGATTGCATCATCGGTAATTTTTGTTTCTTTTAAGTTAAATAATATTGGTACGCTTAACTTGTTTCGATAGCGTTCATCGTGTAATGAGTAAACAATTTCTTGTAAGACCTCTCGAAACAAACAATTTTGCGTTACAATTTCCGTGGAACATATTTCTTCCATCTCAGTCCGTTCACCTTCTTCGCAAACTTTTTTTCAATCGTATGCATTTTTTATTGCGTATGTTAATTTTCTGTTAGTTGAATTTATAAGACCGATAAAAATATTGAAATGTTACCGCATCTTTCTCTTGTGTTTATCCACTAATAAACAAGTACTCTCTATTGTGCGACTATTATCTGAGAGGCAGTATCTCTGTAGTCGAAATCTTACATAGTCATATTGAAATGTAATTTTAGTGTTGGGCATTGTGAAGCGAAAAGATGAGCTAAATATGTTTGATAATTTTAACCATTCTTTTGAAATTATATTTGCTTATGGGTTTAATTAAAATATTGGGACATAGGTAATGAGCATCAACGATAGACTGACCATTTTGAAGGTAAATTTAATGGAGAGACAAAGATTCGTTTATGAATCACTTCCGTTGTGATACATTTTGCTTAATGGTTTTGACATAGACGCCGCTACAATCGGCATATTCTTATTGCATTGTTTTTTAACTTGATCGATGTTTATATTTCTTTTCCAGATGGTAAATGGTCTTATGTATTTGAAGGAACAAAAAATTATCCACAGAGGTTTGTTTTGTTTTGTTTTTTGTTGTTTTTTTTTTTTTTTGTTTTTTGTTTGTTTTTGTTTTGCTGAAGTTTCACTGTATTATGAGAGGGGGAAGTATTGTTAAAGAACTGGCTGCGTGCTGAAAGTTTTCATAGAATGGTGGAGCGTTAAATTTTTTTTTTTTGCTTCTGTACCTCTACTTGATTTTTTTTTTCGGATAGTGATCTTCCAATAAAGTTGTGATCAAGATTGATCAAGATTGATCAAGATTAAACATCTTTTTAGGCGTGAAAATGTGCCTAGTAATAATTAAAAGGTGATTATTTCCCCGAATATCTCCTTTTCTCATTAACAGCGTAATTTTGCCAATTTAATTCGACAGGAACAAAACGCTTATTTAACTCTCACTTTTCGTATGGCGATTATTTTATTCGATTTGACCGAAGGATATTAAGTGAATCGCTCCTCATTGTGGTCTCCGGCAAAAAGTCAGTTCGGTGGACAAGATTTACGTGGTACATCATTTACGGCATTCTGGATGAGGGACAAGGAGGAGCGGAGAGGTTGGAAAAGAGGCGAATGGAGACGCCTTTCATTGGGAGACGGGAGGACTTTATGAAAGGATGGCTTCATTTAGTGAAGCCAATTGAAAATTGTAAGAAAGGTTTGTGCAAGGGGAGGGCGGTCATTCGTAATTAATTGCAAAGAAATGCAAAAAGTTTGGAAATCGTTTCCTATCAGAGAGCATCAGAGATTGTACTGCGTACATCCCATCTATAAGTTAATAAAGTGAGGTGAACATCTGATTTTTGCAAACAAAATTCTTCATTCCATTCATTAGTTTTATGGGCAATTTTACTGATGCTTTCGATTGTGAGTTTGTGAGTTAAAGATATTAGGGTACCTTCGGCAGCAGTGATTTCATCGACTCTCATATGGGCATCTGTAGAACTAGCGCTGTTCACGATCCTCCTCACGCTCCCTCATCGTGGACATCAACCGTAGGGAAATTTGTGCTAGGAATTGTTCGTAGAGGAGTATCCAGGGACACTGTACCTCGGACGCAGAGGTGACCGTGGCCACTCCATGAGGCGACTACATCGCCTTCAATTGGGTTAACTATTGGAAAGGTGGACACATTCATGGATATTGTACATCGATGTCGAATCAAAAAACGAATTGATTTGAACGGGTATATGGATATAAATGAATAAAAGGAACTCAAAATGTTCAGTGGAAATTGAAGAAAAAATATTTAAGATGTGAAGCCATCAAATGTGTTATTGAATCGACAAGGCAATGTGAAGATATGTGATTTTGGTGTTTCTGGCTATTTATCACGTTCAGTGGCCAAAACGTATTGTGGCACATCGGCATATTTGGCAGTAAGTTTATTTCCAATGATTTTTATTTTTACATTTTTATAATAAACAAAGAATCTCGATTTCTAAGGTACTAATGAACCTGGGATCACATTATAGGTTCGGAGGATATGATTGAGATTAAAACATAGAAAAAAGTTTATTCTATGAACATTTTGAAATCATAAATCTGGTACAATTCATTTAAATGGATAAAAATTAGACAAAAAGAGCATTCATAAGGTACACATAAGATTAAACTACAGGTAACTGTAATATTAAGTAGAGATATAAGTGATAAAATAAAATTGTAAGTCTCGGATAATTTTTCCGGTCAGTAGAGGTATCTGTGTGGAATTTAGGATGTAATTGCTATGAGAGCCAAGTTTAGTAATTCAATGACCCACTACCGTCCAGCGGCTTATGAGTTGAAGCAGTCGTTGACAAATGATGTAATCAGCCAAGAATTCAGCGCACATCTAATGGGTTTTCTGCCCAAAAAAAAATTACGAGTTTCCGAATTTTCGAATAGTTGAGCCGAACTGAAATTTTCGAGCAAAAATTTTTGAAAATTTTCGATTATTTTGAATAGTTCAGCATAAAAATTTCCGAGCGGTTGGATTAGCGTTCAACTGGAATAACGTCTGAATATGTTCACAATGGACGCGATAGTATTATACTGTACTCTACCCGATGAACCTTTATCGCCTTTTCAAATAAGTTGCAGATTTGCAGATTTACCTATAGTCGAAATTCATATGCATCTGAAATTATGTGCACAATCTCTCTCTATGTTATGTCTCGTTAAAACTCAGTCCTTGTTCGTCCATTTTTTGTTTAGTTTTCTCTTTATTTTCAGCCAGAGATTGTTGCTCCGCAGAAAGGTGGAAAGACAACTTATACGGTACAAGCCGACATATGGTCTCTTGGCATTA
The DNA here is from genome assembly GCA_013433145.1 of Ascaris suum. NCBI lineage: Eukaryota > Metazoa > Nematoda > Chromadorea > Rhabditida > Ascarididae > Ascaris > Ascaris suum. The sequence goes on from CM024181.1 coordinate 919,078, forward strand.
CATTGGTATGCTATCATAAAAAATTATAATTGTTTTCTTCTAAACTCAATCGATAGCGTAAGCGTAATTTTCACCGTAAAGCATTAATTTCGCCGGCATAAGCATTGATCAGTATTAAAGGGTGGATTGATTTGAAGAGGAAACGGGGACTTTTTATACCAACCTTAATTAGGAGCTTATAAATTGAATGGAGAGTCTTACAAACTATGGTCTTTTTAACTTCTCGTCGGAAATTTTTCAGTATGAAATAAGTAAAGGAAAACATCCGTACGATCCAATTGGCAAATCAACATTTGTATTACTAAGTGAAATACAAGCGAAAGAGGCACCAATATTAAACGATAGTTATTATAGCGAAAATCTTAGCGAATTCATCAACAAATGGTAATTTTTATCGTTTATTTGGAAGAAATTTTTTTTTTCTTTTTTTGGCTTTGATTTTTGTTTATCGAAAAATGTCAAACGCTGATAGATTCGTTGATTTAAAGAGAACAAAATGAGTGTCTCCATTTTCATTCTCATAGCGAATATAAAATATCGCTCGTTTGAGTGTTATTAGTACGAAAAATTGGGCGAAAATCGATTGTAATAGATCGTCTCAAAATTCTTTTGAAATATTTGATATTCTAGATGATTTGATGCAAGTATCACCTATTTTTTGTGATCTCCCTTAAACATTATGTGATCATTGAAAATCAAGAGGTTGACCATTGTCTGCACATTTGCAGTATTTGAATTTGACGCTCCACTCTTACTTTCGCTTCCATTCTCACGATTTGATGACACCGTCCCGAGGAGGCCCGGAACGGGGGGGGGGGGTGAGAAGGGGCACATTGCCTTAGAATCATGTGTAGAGAAAAATACGATCGAATTGCCGATATCCGATGGTTGATGATTCGGATATCATCTTGTTGCATATTTCCACTCATTATTTTAATAGCTCTATCTGAGTGATACCTGCTGAAGTTTATGTCAATACTGCATTTCAAAGATCTCCGATAAACTTAGCTGTTCATTGGAAATTAGCGTTTAAAACCTGGACATAAAATGGCGCTTAAAACTTAAACTTAGAAGGGCGCTTAAAACTCCAACTTGAAATGGCGCTTAAAACTCTTTTGTTTATCTGATTGTGTCGATTTGTTGTGCGGCTCGAATTGACGCATATTGTCTCCTTCCTGTGGCGAAAAAGATCTATGCATATGGTAGTATATTTCTTCAACACAATCGTATATGGTTTCAGTTTGAACAAGGACGTCGATCATCGGCCATTTTATCGAAGGAAAGGATCTATTCCAGGACTAGTCGAATTAAGCTTCTATATTGAATACAGAGATAGAGTAGAGAATAGCATATACATGACAAATGTGATCGGTGAAGATGTCGAGAATTATTTAAGTCAGATTAGCAACTAATGCCCCACATAGTTCATCCGTCCCTTTTGTGGCTAATTTCCCGTTCCATTATACGGGTCACCTCAGGTGCTTAATAATGTGGTTTGACCTTATGTTGTAATGGAATGTTTATTTATAATGCACCGAAGGGCAATGTAAAAGGTTTGCATTGGTATACTATAACGTATACTTCTGCTAAATTTATATACGTAAGGCTTTCTTTTTTGCTGTTTCTCTTAAATTTAAGCAATTTTTTATTTCTTCAGTTTTTTATCCTTTGAATGTTTTTTCTGAAGGAATGTAATTTTTTCCATCTCGAACATCTGCAGCATCCACAATTCTTCTACATGATTTTGTTGCATCTCATTGATTCTATTGATTTCTGTGCTGAGGGAGACATTTTGAATAATTCAGTTGTTATTAAGGAACACTATTATAGAATTTGATAGCATCTTATTCTTATTATTCACCTTTACATGCGCCTATCCATCGTTTTTATTCAAAGAGCTGTTAGTTTAAGCAGTGACTGGATGGAGATAGCTGAGGCTGAACAAAAGCATATTTTAAAAAGGGGAAGGGTGGTGAGTGCCACCTGCAAACAAATATCACAAATTTAGTGTTCGGGCGCATTACTGAGCACCATTGGCATCGATCTTCCTCAGTCCCTCCTTCCCTATCCCCCCCCTCCCCCCCCCCCCCCCCCCCATAAAATCTAAACATCCTCTTTAGTCGTTAGCCCATAGAATCGTTCTCTACATGCCTTCATTGCTGTGTTTCTGTCATGATTTGCCTACTTTTTGAGCCATATTTAAATGGCTCTACTATTTTTCTATTGAACAGGCGCTAAATTTGTTAAACACTACAGGATCAAAGCGTGAGACAATTGAAATGGGATCAAGGTCGGGCTGTATTGTTTGATTATTGATAAAATTTAATAATTTCCTTTCTCTTTGATCTATCAGTATTTATTTTGCTTGAATATCTGTCAATAATCACTACTTTGCTTGAAATTGTCAATATCTGTCAATCAATACTATCAGTCTCATAACAATAATTGTAAAATCATTTATTGTAAAAGAGATATTTTCAGGCTATTAATAATCATGTGCCATTTGCTTGAAGTAGATTGCTCAGGTGGGCTTATCGTTAGCTTTTGGGATTCATAGATGGCTTCTGCTGTTAGTGTCTCCTCGAATGATCCAAGTGCCTAGTGCCTCCTTTATCGAAATATATCCATCAAAGTTTATTCAAGATTTTTTACGCAGTCGTCGATCGTTCAGTGCGATGGTGAACGCTTCCACTTGGTGGCTTGGTCCATTCTACGTTGACTTCCCTCCTCTCTTCCTACCTCCTTGGCTGTTAGAGGGTCGAGAGGAGTTTTTCAGTATTTAGATGGAAAGTCGTTTGTTTTGCGATTATTTACTTTAGTCTTTGTAACTGCACAAGGTTTCCATGGCTACCAATTTCTTCTTCCGGGAGATACGATGAGGCTTGTTCCAGCGTATGGGGGAGGGTGGCGAGGGGTGGGGGGGGGTGGAATGTCTGTAATCTCTCTTCCATTCTTTCAGAAGAGACCCTGAAATACTGACCTTCTCGTCAATAATTGTGTTGAATTTAACGAGCTGCAAATGCAATTCCGGGAAGGATATCTTCACGCAACAGTTTATCTAATTCCATCGCATAAATGGCCCTCAGTTGGTACTCGCATAAGGCCTTATTGGTGCTCATTTGGAGATAGCTTGCAGCTGTTTTAGCTTAGTTTGAGTTAATCTGGCTCAGGCTGGATCACCGGCTTTTTCCCCGGATCAGCGCCAGAATTAATCTGTTTCTCAGTACGGCGATGGATTGAATCCTGTTCCTATTACCGCTAACATTTAGGGTCAGATTTAACATACCTTGTGTTGTTCCTTTTTATTCTGTCATCGAGGAAAGGTCTCCTCACGCTGGCAGTAAAATATGATTAAACACATTCGCACGTTTGAGTCAGCTTAGATAAGTCAGTTTTTCCTTTTTTTTTCTTTTTTTCCATCTGTGATGTCGCACGTAATTTATGCTTATACTTCTGCCGCTTCTTGCCATACTTCAAGAACTTATTCAGCAATAAAGTCTCATTCAGAAAATTCAAAAATATGAATCAACTAAATATGACTCATTATGAGGCCCAACCAAGGACGCTAGCTAGATGAGGAGATTCGATGATAGCAGCTGGCATCAGTAATGGGCAACTCTAGAGCGGGATCTTCCCTGATTTTATGCTTGCTGGTTTTGATCTTCCCCCATCCTGATCTTCCCTCATTTTGATGTTCATTCACTTTTATCTCCGCTCATTCCGACCTTACCTCATTTTCCTCTTCCCTCGTTTTGAAATTCCGTGATTTCGACCTTTACTGATTTTCAAATTTCCTTATTTTGATCTTCCATGATTTTCCGTTGTTTTGATGTTCCATGACTTCGATCTTCCCTGATTTTATCCTTACTGATTTTGATCTTGCATTATCTTGATCTTCTTTCGTTTCCATCTTCCATGATTTTGTGCCTTCTTCAGTTGGTCTTCCCTCATTTTGATCTTCCATGATTTTGATCTTCATCGATATTGGTGCTCCCCGATTTTGATGTTGGCTGATTCGATCTTCTCTGATTTTGATGTTCCCTCAGTTTTGTCTTCCCTCATCTCGATCTTCCCAGATTTTGATCTTCTCTCATTTCGGTCTTCCCTCGTTTTGATTTCCGTTCATTTTCATTTTCGTTCATTCCGTTCTTCCTTCATTTTGATCTTTTTTCATATTGACCTTCAATAATTATGATCTTGCTTCACTTGGTCCTCGCTTACTTTCATGTTCCCTGATTTTGAACTTCATTCATTTTGATCTTCCTTCACTTTGATCTCCCTTCATTTTCATCTTCCCTCCCTCGAATGTCCGCTTATTTAGACCTTTACCGATTTTGATCTTCCCTCGTTTTGACTTTCCCTGATTTTGATCCTTAGCCATTCTGAACCCCGCTCCATTGGCCTTCCGTCATTTTGATCTTCCTCCATTTCGTTCTTCTTCATTTTGATCTTGACCCATTTTCGCCTTTTCTCTTTTGATCTTCTCTGATTTTGATCTTCCCTGATTTTTGTAATCGTTGATTTTGATGTTCCGTCATTTTGATCTTTCCTGACTTTGATTTTCCCTCATTTTGAAATTTCGTCATTTTGATCTCTCTTCATTTCGACCTTCTCTCATTTTGATCTTCCCGCATTTTCATCTTCCTTCATTCCGACCAGTTTTATGGTAAGTTCTGCCAGTAACCGAGTGGCGACTTTTTCCGGCTCAGCGGAGCTTTTTAATTTAAAAGAGGGAATTTGAATGAAGCGAGGCTATGTCTGAGGACTGGCCTCACGCTGTACGCGGCCCCACCCGAGACCGGGGCACTCTCGAGGTTTCGAAAATCAAAATCAGGGAGGCCGAAGTTAGGGAAGATCAGAATGAAAGAGGAACGAAGTGAAGAAAGATCAAAATGAAGTAAGGTGGGAAAGAATTAAGGTGAAGGTGAAGGAATTTTGAATTCAGATCAGAGTGAAGGAGGATGAAAATGGAGGAAGATCAGAACGAAAGAATGTCAAAATTGAGAACGATCGAAATGAAGGAGGGGAAAATGAAGGAAGATCGAAATGAGGTAGGACCAAAATGAGGGGAGTCCAATATAAGGGAAGATCAAGGTCAAAAAGCATCAGAATCAGGGAACACCAAAGCCAGGGAAGAACAAAATGAGGGAGCGTCACAATCAACAAGGACCAAAATGAGGGAACATCGAAATCAGTGAACATCAATATTAGGCAACATCAAAATGAGGGAAGATCAAAATGAGGGAAGGTCGAAATGGAGGAGGAACGAGGTGAGGGAAGATCAAAGTGAATCATGATCAAAACGGGGGAAGATCAAAATCAGGGAAGAACAAGGTGAAGGGACATCACAATCAGGGAACACCAAAATCAACGGAGATCAAAATTAGGGAAGACGAAAATGAGTCAGGATCAGAATCAATGAAGATCAAAATCAGGTAAACATCAAATGAAAGAAGATGAAAACGAGGGAAGATTAAGATGAGATAAGATCAAAGTGAGGGAGGGTCAAAACGAAGGAGGATCAAGTTGACTGAAGATCAGAATGAGGGAAGATCGAAATCATTGAAGATCAAAATCAGGAAAGGTCAAAGTTAGAGAAGATGAAAATCGGGGAAGATCAAATTCAACGAACATCAAAATCAGGGAGAATGAATATCAGGGAATATCAGAATGAGGGAAGACGAAAATGAGGGAGGACCAGTATCAGGGAAGACCAAAATCAGTGAAGGTCAAATTCACGGAAGAACAGAATCAGGGACACATTCGGCTATCTCATTTACCTTTGCCCTTCAACAAATGGCACGATGAAAAAATGTCGAATTTTATTAATATATATATATAGCAACACACCTTGGGCAAAATATTTGATTGTGCTTTTAATACAAAAAAGTCACGTTTGAAAGTTTTTTCATGTATGTTTTCCATACTTTCAAAAAAAGGAGAACTCAAATACTGATAAGTACACATCAGTACTTTCACTGTTTGAAGAGCAAAATTTTTCGAAATAGAGAATAATTTCTTCCATCTTTGAACAATATAACTTTCGATTGAGATTTCCATCTGTTTGATAGCGCTTTCACCAATGATACGTACGTTAGTGATGTCTTATACCATAGAACGTATATTGTGCTTCATGAAGCATTATCGACAGCTGCTTCCTTATTAAGTGCCGACGATGCTCTCAATAAGTGACCATCATGTCCGCTATGTTCGGCTATCATGCTCAAATAATCGTTAGCTGCATCATCTGCTTGTAATATTTCCGATAAAATTGCATTAATTTGTGTAAATGTTGGTCTTCGTTGTGGTGATTCTTGCCAACATTGCTTCATCAATTCATAACTGTAAATAAATATCCTTGTATTAATTTTGTCCCGTCTGAGGTGGCAATTATCTATCACAAGAAAAAGAATATGGCATTACACCAGAAATGAGAATACAAATATGGAATTGCATTTGTTGAGAGAATATTTTAGCGTTTATCTCAATTGCTTCTCCTTTTATTGCGAATCTTTGAAGAGATTTATGAAATCGAGCTGTATGTAAACCTTTGAGTTAATTCATCAAAAATTTAGAGCGCATATCATCACCTGCTTTTCTGTCCACTAACTACTAAGATAAAATGCAACCTATACTTTCGATAATATTAGAGTACTAACTGAAAACTTGAAAGTAAGGCAAACTGAAAAATCTCAACATTGAACTCAAAGTTTTCATCAAGAGATCTTTCATTGTAAAACGTGTCATTTCAAATATTTCACTATCTGATGATGTATAACGAAAAAAAAAGTAAGTACGAAAAGAAACAAGTGTAATGTTATGTAAAAATATGTGGACTCACATTTCTTCAGGACAATTTATTGGTTTTTCGTTGCGATAACCTTTCTCGAGAAATGCAATCATATCTTGCGGTTGCACACAAGGAAAAGGTCCATCACCAAGACTGAACACCTCGAAGAGAAATACTCCATAAGACCACCTAAATACAATAATATATACCAAAGCAAAAATAAAAATACAAAATGATACTTAAAGATATACCAAAACTAATAAGTAATAATAATAATATCCATCGATAAAATAATACAAAGCATAACAATACAAAGAAATAATTATTTAAAAGATCGCATGAATTTGTAAACAACAGCTCGCTTTGAAGAGTTAAATTAATTGAATAAGGTGATAACTTACACATCTGATTTCGTTGTATATTCGTACCATTTGAGCGACTCGATTGCCATCCATTTTATTGGAAGGCGTCCTCCTTGAGTGTTATAGAGCGCTTGATCAGTATAACGACACAAACCAAAGTCGCCAATCTAAATTTACATTATGACATATATTGCGTTATGCTTAACACCAAGTGTTCAACATAACATAATATATTCGGCGCTTAACATTTATAATACATATCTCATATCAGTTAAAAAAAATAAAAATTCATCCTTTATGCTATATGATAGAGGAGATAACCGTGAAGCATCAAAAAAGCTTATATTCGCATAATTCAATCTGAGTCATAAAATTGCAATCGGATAAAATAGCTAATTTTCCTAGTAAATGATTTCTTCATGTTTGTTCATCTTTTGGATGCAACCTAATTGACAACGTATATTCTAGGATTTCATTAAGCTGATTGTATTTTTTATTAATGAAAATGAATTCGCGAAAATAACTACCAAGCTTGATGCATTTCATTATTAGCCAACGAAAATCGAATGTAATAGATACGTTAATCGAAGAATTTCCTCTCAACTATTTATGCCTTCCGTTATATACATCTCTTTCAAGTTTACGAAACTTTCCTAAATGAATATGAGTGATGAATTCGATTTTGAGCGTCTCTCACTCATAGAATATCACTTAAAAATTATAAACAGTAACTCCAATAAACTTTAATAAGTGTAGCAAGGAAATCGCTCCCATAAGCTGCTACTTATCGTCCATAGAATATGACTCGTTTACAAGTGAAGTTCACTTATGAGAAAAATAGCAGGTTATCGACGGCATGGAGAGTGGCGGAGAGCCTTTAATTCTTTACTGGAAGAATAGCTAAAAGATAACATGTTGAAAAGATAGCCAGAACTAACCTTTGCGACAAAATTTTTCGTAAGGAATACATTGCGTGCCGCCAAATCTCGATGGATTAAATTTCTAGAACTCAAATAACACTGAAATCATCGCAACGCTTAGAGGAATATTAGACGAAAAAGAGTCTCATTGGAGACTGTCTACAACTTTCCTATCGATTGTTATCAAAACAAACTTCCTTTCAAGATGAAATATGACGAAAAAAAATCCATACCTATGACCAGCAATATCGAAGAACATGATGGTAGCCATTTTTACTACAGAGTTCAATTCGCTAGAGCAGTTCTTTCTTCTTAAGTAGCTACCTTCAATTCAAATGGGAATGTCAAGCTGATGTAATGAAATTTACGTATAGTAATATCAAGTTACCAAAATGATATATTTAAATAGATAGGACAGAGTTTAAAAAAACAACCGATAGGTACAAAGAGCAAGAAATGCTTTTAGTTGAAGCAGTTTCGTGGATGGGCGCATAACAATGGCAATATAAGAGTATATCGATAGCATTATTTCACGGAATCGACTCACCATACCATCGCAGACTTGCCATGCTATCGAAACGAGGTCTCTTAAGTATAGATGAAATCCATCATCGGCTATTGCTTTACCCTCCTGAATTGCATAAATCCAACAGTTATCATAAATTTAGCAAGCGTTACATGTCGAATAAGTAGATCTCAAGTCTTGAAATTATCAAAGTTGGAATAGGCTATGATCTTATCAATCAAATGAATGCATGCATATCTTGATAACTTATTGAAAAAATAAAGGAATTCATTCCGCATAATTAATAAATAAAGACGAGTTTGTCTTTGATATGCAAATTTTTCGATACCTCTGACAGTTTTACAATCGCTATAAAAAGTCGATAACTAAAAGGAATATTTATCTCTCAGAAATGAGATGCCGTTTAATTGCATGCGCAATTATAAAGATGATTTTCCATTTTCATTATTGATATTAGAGAATTTAAATATGCAAATATTTTCATACGTAGAAGATCAGAAAAACCTCGAAAAATTACATATTAACAATATATACATGAAAAGATAGGAAAAAGTGAAGTATCCGTCTGAAATGAAAGAAATAACACCTTGAAAATGAAGCGTGTTCGAAATGGAATTTCTACTGATCGTCAGAAAGTATAACAATAAAAATAGAAGACAAGAGAGTAATATCATAGAAACAGAACAAACCGGAACAAAATTCGATTTGTTAGTTCTCAAAAAACGTAGAACATCACCATTAGCGCATAATTCGGTGACGATTTTTGGTGCGAAACGATTCGAAACACAACCAATAAGCGATAAAATATGAGTATGATAGCCAAGATTTTTCATGAACTCTATTTCGTGAAGGAAATTTGCACGATTCACATCATCGGCATATGCAGGAAGAACTTTCACTGCAACCTGCAATTGCTTCACTCCACTCTATCGCCTGAGATTTCATAGTTGGACTACGTGTTTAATTATGCATCTCGCACTTAGTCCAGTTATTGTTGGGGCTTCTGGCGATATTGTAGATCAGTTTCGATGCACCGGGGATGCTTTAGCAGATTAGATGGCAATGGAAAATGGTATATGGAAGACGAAAGAAGGGTTAAGGCGATGACGGCAACGAGGAGGATATATCGCTTCTCTGCTCTCTTCTTCCCCGTAAAGCTATGAATGCGACCAGATCAAATCCTTCATAACCCCTCTCCCACCGAACTTCCGCTTTCCCATCTTCGAAACACACTCTACTTCAAAAGCTGATATTAGGGCTTACAAAATATAGAAAAGCTAGCTCTTATGATGAAACGGAGTTCAAAATGCTTCCCGTTTACACGATTTGCCTTCATTGTTTATTGAATATTACAGCAGCTTCTTGTCTTGCTCACCATGAATAAGGACTCAAAATCCTTCATATTCTTTCATATTTTTAGGCGCATCCAGGACTAATATTCACATAACGTTACATCCCGTCAATTGTGCAGCATAGGACTTAACAATGGGATCCACATTTACTACGAACTACTTTCAAAATGTTGACTAAAATTTATGGCACTTTCCTTCTCAATAATTCATTCATTCAAATAATGAAGGGAAAAACAACAGAAACAATCAACAGGAATCGCTATGACTCATTATGATAAAAGAAAGTGCATCATTGCAGTGTGCAAAGAGAAGGTTATGCCTGATTGACAGGAAGCTTGTTTGTTGGGATTTAATGAATGATGACGGTGAAGAAGAAATTGAGAATAAAGCAGAGTAACCCTCCTCTGATGGTGATTCCAACAAATGAAAACTTTGCAGTCCCCATCCCCTTCCCCATGAGGGGGAAAGGGGGGAAAGGGGGACGAGTTTTTGCAGCTTATTACACCATCCACAACTCTTCATATTTTGTAGTCACATGAGTTTGGAAAGAGGAAGCGAACAGGTTAAAAACGAGAGTTCTGTGAAAGGAGAGACTTTTCCCCGAGGGAATCAGCACATGTGTGCTGAAGAGTCAACCATAAGGATTTTCAAGCGAGCAACAAAGAATGAGGATAGAGAAAACTTAGTCTCGAGTTTTCCAAAGAAAATGCGAATTTCCTTGCTCACCATACGCCATTTCTGCTAAATCTCATACCAGACATTATTATAATCGATTTACGTTGGCAAAGATATTAGATGGTTCTTAAATTGGGATATGTTTTCAAAAAAAAAAAATACGACACCGCTAGGCAGTTACATTCGTCGTTTTTTTTTTTTTGAATGAAAGGAATCTACACATCAGTTACGTACCTCATTATCTGTGTTCTCCAACAATCGAAAGTCAAATTAAGACTCTTAAAGACGCGATTAATCGGTAACACCCCTTTGAGTATTCCTTTATAACAGATCGAGAATGCTCCTTTGCCCAATATTTCATTCTTAATCACTAATAAATTCTCTTCCGCGATCTCCCATTCGTCAATCCTTAAAAAAAGCTTTTATAACGAGATAATCGTGAACTTTTTCCTCGTACCATAAAAGATAGATCCGCTAAAGAACATTCGTTTATATAAAACACGTTCGTTAAAGAGAAATGTTTTATATAATTATCCCCTCGGGGCATGCTGAAAGCCTTTATTAAATGAGTCGGTTTATTGCAGATTATTACTTCGTCAGGTACTTTTAAAGGTAAACCCAACTTGTGGTGAACTGCTCCACATATTACCTGCTTGATTAATTATACATGCAAATATTGTTGCCGGTAACCATGTAGTAGAATTCCAAAAAAAAAAATGTTAACTTAATGCGCTCTTGGTTAGAATATGTGCAAATACGAAAGATCTTCGTATTTGCAAATATTACATAAATTTACAATCTATGAGTGAATTGTGATACGATATCGGTGTAATAAATCAAATACTCTAAAATGCTTGAAAATAGGACGTAATCTTTAACAGCTGTTTTGTATTGTAACTGCTAAATACTGGGAGACTAATAGAAGATGGGCTTGACTGAGTCGAATACCCGAGCAAGTTCACTTTGCAACAGGTTTCATTCTTTCCTCCAAAAATATTTATCGATCTGAGAAGTGAGGAGGGAAGGGAGGGGAAAGAAGGGGAGGTGAAAAGAGTGGAGGTGGTTAGGAGAAACGATGTGCTCTTTAAAACTGATGATATCTGTTGGGCGTGGCGCTACACAGCCAACCCAACATATCTATTTGTGATGTAACGGTGACCATTTTGCTTTTATAGCGTTATTTTTCGCGCCATGTCACTGATCGACATATGTGCTTTTGATCTGCCTGAAGCCTATATAAGGCGGGCCTGAGCACGTCGGGTCAGTCTTCTCCATCGATGGCTCGCGGGCCGGCAGATCTCTTGTCCCATCGCGTCAATCTCGGTCGCACCTCAACGTTATCAGTGCCAGAGATACAACAATGTCACCAGTGAGTTGGATGTTTCAAAACGCTGACATAATATTGACTTACACCTTGACGTCTCTATATTTTTCGCTTTCGATTGAAAGTGCATTAGTAACACGTTCTTTGGAAAACATGCCCACACCTGAAAATAATTTCAAAAATTTTTTCGTTTTTTTGAAAAAAAAAATATTGCAAGAATTAGCCCGCACTGATGCTTTTTGGAGTTTGAAAATTTTCACCTATTAAATTATTCAACGTAACGATAGGTAATAAATTCATTAAAACATGCGAAATTGTTTAGATGACAGAGTATTTGCTATTGATTTCTCACTGTACGAGACCATTTCGCCACCATCTTTGCACCTTTAAATGACTTCAACTTGATAAAAATATTCCATTTTCAACGAACTAGATGGAATTAATTTCAACTCGCTATGTTTCAAAACGTTGTAAGCTGAAAAGGTGTATCGCTGATTGGAGCAGGCTGCGAGAAATACTCTCAAAACGGCTAAAACGTTCGTTGCTTTAGAATGGCCTTAAGACGAAGAGCCTAGATTACAACGAGTTGGATAACGTCTATAGTATAGGCTCAAAAATCGCACAAAAAAGCGGGCAGAACGCAAACCATACAAATTAGCCTTATGTGGTCGTCAATATTCTCGGATCTTTATCCATCAAAATAGTGAATTATATTTAAAATTTTATCATTATTTTTCAGTGGCGCTGATTTGGATATATCTAGAGATGGGGAAGGTTACACTTTTGCTTATCTTACTTTCCAGGAAGCTTAGGGTACCTCATTTGTTAATTTCTATACTTTTGCTTTCTTAACATTATACGAGCAACTAAAGAGTAACAGGGAAGAGCAAATTTACCATCAAGCGAATTACCGAAATACAAAATATTGTAGCATTTTTTTTTCAAATATGAGTAAATAAATAAAAATAGATAGTTAGGAAACTTATTATATGTGCATTAAACAAATGAAATTAAATAAATTCATCGAAAAAAAGGAGGAAATTATATTTTGATAGGCAACATTCGAGATGATTTATGAAATTCGTGTAGATATTTTAAGAAGCCTTAAATTATGAATGTTACGCAACGTTATATGATTAGAGAATTTATTTTACTTATTTCCTCTTTAAATTACTCCGCTATGCCTCCTCACCTCCCTCCTCCCCTTTCGCAGATACATCGAATGATTCTGCTTTCATCGATAAAAGAACACTAGATTACCGATAGTGAAATGCAATGTACGAACATCGTTCCTGATAGAATGTGTTGCAGCAAAAAGCGAACGCTTCGATTGTGCTGTTTTAATCCGTTTCCAACAAATAGTAACCATACCGGCGCAAACAATGAGACAAATCAGCGGAATTAATATACACAATAAAATTTTCAACACTGAAATATGTTTATTTAATTCTCGATATTAGAGTGCTTTTATATCATTGTACAACAATAGTAATATCACTATTCTTCCTAACACAATTAGTGTTTATCTCAATCCGTGGAATAGATAACGTATAGATCTTTTCGGATAAGAATGTTCGCTGAATGAAGAGTCCACCAGAAGTATGGAGCGAGCGGGAATGGTGTGGATGGGTGGGGAGGGAGGGGGGACGGGGAAGGGGATATATCAAACAATAAACAATGCAAATAAACCATATTTCCGTCATAACATTTGCACATCTCACTTCGTTCGCTCTCTTCCCATAACAATACTCTGATATACTTTAATTTTTTTGAAATATTTTCTCTCTCAAAGAAAGATCGAAATTTTAAAATAATTTTCTACATATTATTTTATTTTTTATTGTTGAAAACAGAATCCTCTTTTCAAAAATAGCACTAAAGTATACGTAGGAAATTAATCTCAAATAATGTATAGAAATTGATTCTATATATTAACTAAATAAGTAAATGATTTCATTTATTATCATCTATATCTATTATGGGCGAAAGATTCAATAAAATTAAGCTATTTATTGTATGTAAATGCATAAAGAATACAAAAAAACAGGAAATTAGAAAATTCAGTGCTGAAGAAAACTTCATTTTCCGTCTACGCAATCGACTAACATGAGTTTGACGACTCGGATTCGTTCTTCGATGGGCAAGTATGTAACTGTTTTGCATAGGTCTCCCAGTTGCCGTTTATTTGGAAGACATCTGCATACGTATTACTATAATCGAAAAGCATTTCCACTTGACAAGCTGAAAAAGTTTTTTTTTGTAACGGTAACATTGGGATGAGTGATGTCTACTTGGAGAATAGTTATAATATTTAAAGAAAAAATATTCGAGATGTTAATACAAGTGAAAATTATCTTAATGAATAGAAAATTTTCGATATTTTTTGCACCTTAAAGGGCGTATAAATGCTGTAATAATACTTGTTGCTTAATGATTTATCACTCATCGTTTAGTTTTGCTTAGTGCGCGGTCAGTTTTAAGAGGGCTGCGAGCAAACTCTTTGGCTTTGTCCTACCGAATCATTCCGATCAGTGGTCTAATCGACATGCGGGCGGTGGAGCAAGTCACATGGAGCAACGATGAATCGACTCGTCAGTATCCGATGGGCAGGAGACGAGCCTAAGCCCTCACCTTCACGCTACCTCACAACTTCAGCTAAAGGGAAGTGGTAGTGATATGAAGAGACATTTATTCGTAATGAATGCTTTGTCGATTCAAGTAAACTTCAAGTAATGATTTGTGAGCTGGTGCGTTTATTTAATTTAAAAAAAAAATTTGCTAGCAGTTTTATTTATAGACCATTTTAGTGGAATAGACTCTAGGAAAATTCACTACTTTAAAGCATTCTCCATTAAAACTGCAATTATCATTGCCCAAAAAAAAAAATTAGTGCACTTTACAACCGTATTCTATGCTGATAATTATCGGCTAATTTGGAAATCATATCAGAAATGATTCGCGAAAGTTCTTTAAGGTAAATTTCCTCGTTTAAGTCAAGAGAACTATAAAACAAGTCATTTTATAGTCATTATAAAGCATATATTTTACTAACGTCGGTTTTCCTTTGCAAAAAAGTGTCTCGGCTTCAAAATTCCATTAGTTATTTGAGCCCTATTTGAAGGTAAAAGCCGGATTTATTTCAGTCCTAGGTCCACTGTGAAAGCATTGAAGTAATGCAAATGCACATGCATATGTATATAGTACATACAAACAAATCTAAATAAATGAATAAATAAATAAATAAATAAATAGGTGAATAGATAAATAAATAAATAAATAACTGAAGAGTAAGTAAACAAATAGATGAAAAAGAGCACATGTACACATGAACAAATATATATGTGCATATACATGCATATAGAGACGTCTATAAGTATAAACTTATATATGCATATGCATATATATTTACATAAGTAAATGTATACGTATATAACAATCTGGTTTGCATGGTGTGCATGTAAATAAAAATATTTACATATGCGTAAGGTAAGCATGTACGTTAATGATCAAGTAAGTCACCTGGATTGTGATACAAATCATTGAGGTCATCAAAATAGGTAATGCGAAATACATATCCAATACTGTTCATACTGTTAGTAATTATTCGTTGGTGATTAATGACGGCGTAAAGCTGGAAACTAATATTTCATTTAAATAATTTCATAAAATATTAATAATAACCTACTATGATTTTATGAGTCGAATATAGAGGTTAAATCTAGCGGAAAGCATATCATGAACGTTGATACAATATTTGCTTTTACATTCATAAACACTTTAATAGTGCTATTGAGTTAGCAATTTTGCGCTCATTGAATGCAAAAATTCGCTCTCAAATGAACTAGAATTTTGTGTAGAAAATCAAATATCATATCTACTCGACTGCAAGAAAAAAAAAATTCACGCGATGATGACACATAATTCTAATCGATTTCATCAAACTCATCACAATATCTTTCTAAAATATTTTCTTCGATAGTTTCTTATTACCTTCTGAAGTATTCCTTCATATTTAGTCAAAATTTTTTGTTAAATTTAAAGAATAATAAACTTCTATTCTCAAAATCAACACGAATATCTTCACGAAACGCAATTGATGATAAAAGAATTATAGCCGATAGCGCCGCGTTCACTTCTATGAAAATTCTTTTCATGTATTTTTGTTAAGGTGCAAAAACTACGATATATGAGCTAGGTTGAACGAAAGGCAACTAAACGTATCGTCAGGTATGGTGAAATAAAGCAGGTAAGACAAGACTCATCATGAGCGTCAATAGGAGCAGCATTACAACGAGAGAAGTGAATGTAGAAATAGGAAATTTACGTAGATAAAACGAAAGTAAGTATCCCCTTTTTAAAGCAATTGAATGATTATAATAAAAAAAATTGCTGTATACTAGATAGACTGTTTAGGTCTGTTCTCAACTTCCACAGAAGAATCTCGATGCACATCATAGGAAAAACTAATTTCACCTCTTCCATAATAGAATATCGATTATGCATTTTATATAATTTTTATGCAACATTTTATGCAAATTATGGAATTTTTTAAAGCAAAAACTTGACTACAAAATCTTTTCTTTTTCATCTGAATCAAATCAGTTGTCTTTAGTGATAGATGTGGAATAAAACAAAGAAATAACTAGAGGGTTTGATTTTGAAATGGAAGTTTGGATGGTATCCGAATACTGATATCTCAAGCAAGCAAATTGGAAAGTGGATCCTAAAATGGAATATACGATCAGTGTAGACCATATGTACAATCCGTACAACATGTGCTCTTTGGAAATAAAACAAAAGCATAAAATATTAGAAAAGAAAATGAAATTTAGACGTTTATAAAGGAATAATAGAAGAGTGGAACAACAATAGCACGATTAAACTAAGATATCATCGTCGAAAAATATAAGAGTGGAACAAAATAAATAATTACCGTACGATATGTTCATAATATCAGTATTTGAAACAGAAATATAGGAGAGGATAAAGTAACAATTTAAGTGCTTGCTTCTTTTAAAAAAATGCAAACTTCCATGTAGTTTTTTACTGTTGCAAAAAAGATTTTTTGATACCTAGTACCAAGCAGATGAAAATGGCATCAAAGAAGTATCAAGTCTCATGAGTTTAATTTTCAGTCAATTTCGTCGGAAAAAAAAG
Organism: Ascaris suum; assembly: GCA_013433145.1. NCBI lineage: Eukaryota > Metazoa > Nematoda > Chromadorea > Rhabditida > Ascarididae > Ascaris > Ascaris suum. The sequence goes on from CM024181.1 coordinate 936,184, forward strand.
TTCATGAGAGTTTAATAAGTAGAGGTGACTTTACGCTAACTTCCGCATGAACAGGTTAATTAGCTAGGTATGCAACGCCAAAAAATCAGTGGAAAGATTATCATTGGATATAATAATATCATACCTGAGTGCACATCGACGTACAAGGAACATTAGTGATGAAAAATACCGCTCCACCTCGATTGAAAGTGGAACTATTAACGCATTTTGATAGATTTTCAAAGAATCTCACAATCACTTCGCCATTATCCGTTGTATTGATCGACGCTATCGTTAAATTTATAGGATGCAATAAATTTTCACACTCTCGTGAACCGATCTATAAAAGATCCTGAGGAAATGCAGAAAGATTGAAAGTATCCATAGGAGTAATCATCGAACACTTAAATAAATCTTTAAATTATGGGCTTTGAATTTTATTTCATATTCTGCTGAAAATTTTAAGCTCAAAATTCGGCACCAATGATACTATTCAAGAATAGCTGTTAAAATATGTAATAACTATATATTTAAAAAGTTCAAAAATCAACTTTTACAACAAACTTTAATTATTGTATTTCCAAAAATAGTTACTGTTCTTGGAAACACAACAACTAGTAGCATTACCACCAAGAAGAGTGGCAGTGCCGCTAGCAATTATACCTCATGATATTTTAACACTCTTATTGAGCGATTAATAGGCATTTTATCGAACGAGATACGCTTTTCTCATGTTTCTTTCTTTCTACCTAATTCCACCTTTCAATTGTACCTTCTTTGCCATACTAAGAGTCCGTATTAACCGGATATACGGTGATTTTTACAAATATTATGGCATATAAATATTAGAAATTACCATTGACATAGGCTTCACAATAATTTGAAAATTGATGCCTAGAAAATTAAAAAAAAAAAAATATGATTTTCACAAGAAAGATTTTAAAACATAAAGATCGATGCTTAAGAATGCTTCAAACTATTTATTTATATAAAACTGAAACCAGTGGATAAATCCAAAAAAAAAAGGAAACTTACTTCACATCTCATACCGCATTCGTACTCACTATAACCGGTCATGTAGAACGTGAGCGAAGAACGAGAATCGCAATCTTTAACAGTATAAGAGATGAAATTTTCAATTTCTTCAAGAACTGATTCGGTTGTATTGGAGCGTAATGCAAGTATAACGTTCACATCCCATGTTTGACATTCTGGTGCCGCATAATCTCGTCCTGCTAAAAAATAACCGAAAGCATCGAACTGCAGTTATAATCATTGATATACTCTATTAAAATAAGCGTATTTTAGTAAGACAACCAATAGTTGAACTTTCCACTGTTTAAATATCATTAGTGCTTTTGCATCCGGATTTAAATTTAGTTACTTTTTGAGGATTTATATGAGATCCGTAAACAAGCACTCGCAGAGGCGATGAATTTAAGGCAAAGGGATAATGTTTTGGCGAACACTTCAAAACGGACTAGAATTTTCAGCAAATATTCAGCAACAGAGAAGATTTTAGAAGCACACCTTCAACAACAATATGGAATTTCCGACAAAAATTCAATAGAATGCTTCGACTCATAACGAGGAATAAGCTATAGCAATCTCAAACCAACTATAAATATTTCCAAGTCTACTATATTTGATGCATCAAATTATCGAAAAAAAAATTACTTTCATAACATGTGCCGTTGAAAACAATTGGATTATCGTTAGTATCAGCGATGTTTATAGGTTTATTTGTACAGTCATCAATACTGCTGAGAGCTAAATTGAAAAATTGCACTATTAGCCAGATAACTTTCGTCGAAATGAATAACATTCTGCAATAAAATAAGCTAGATAAAGAGGCCGCTCCAAATAATAATTATGGCGAATAGAGTGCGATATGTTTCTTTTGAAAGTTTTAAGGCGATTACATCATAAAAATGAATCTTAAGTGTAAAAATAAAAAATCTTTTATATACTTCCAAATATCCAAAAATGTACTACATATAGGTTTATTTTTATCGAAAAGATATCGTGAGAGTGATTAGAGATCTTATCATTGCATTTAGAAAAATATTTACGAAGAATACGACTAGGAATGAAACCAAGAATTGCAACAAATACAATTAAAATCAGTAATTGAATTAAATACAATTAAAGTCGGGAATTAAATTAAACCTGGCGGTTTTCCAAGTGCACATTTCGCAGCCTGTGCCATACTGCATTGAAATGAATATAAAATTGCTTATCATTAATTTCAGTGATAAAAAAGTGCTGAATCAATACAAAGAGGACGAATATATCTTTTAAAAAATTTGCATATGACTGAAACTTATCGAAGTGTGCAATATTTGGCCTTAAAAACGGTCAAAAAAAAACTAGCCAAGCATGAGGCATATGAGCGTTACGTGTGACAACCTATTCGTCAGCAAACAAAGAAGAATGGGCACCTTTAGAAAAGTGAGCAAAGTGCTTTAGTTACTGATAAAGCATGCTTCCAAGCACCGTCACTAAAGCGTCACCACTTCTGTTGGTTTTCCGCTGTGAAATGAGAATCAATTCTATGAGTCCATAAAATTGTTAACAAATATAGTAAACAGCGGAATCAATTATGAAGTGATGCAGTGCTAAATGCATAAATTTGCAGATGCATAAGTTTACATGCGTATGGAATGTTATCTCATTGAATGTATCATATAAAACTCGTTAACAGGTGTCTGGAACGAACAAATTTTCTTTTCTTAAAGAGTTTTTTCTTCGTTTACAAATTCAAGCGGTATTCGTTAGAAATTACGTATGATTAGCTGTCTGGCTCCTTAGTCTGTATGCGTTACCTGTTACCTTATGTTAGCTGAATGCCACAAATATCCTTCCCCTTAATCTAAGCTACTTCCTTATCCGCTATTGCCCCTCAACAACGACCGCCAATAGGAAAAACTTTTCCACAATAAAAAAAAAAAACAAATTTTCTCATGGAAAATTATCCAAAACAAAATCATATTCGAAAAAAAAGACAAGGCAACTGTCTAATGGTATCCACTGACCTTTAGTGAACGATTAATTGATTACCATCTAACCTTTACAGATATGTTTGTCATTTGATTATAGAATGCTGAAAAAAAGTTAGCCTCTAAAACGACTGTTAGTTCCCCAGCGAGATAGATTTCCCACTATTACTCAACGATGATGTCGGAAAAACAATATCGTATAGGTTACACCACTGAGATGATCGATGCATCATTTCACTGTTATGCATTCCATCACAACCGTTCTCTTCCTCTTCGTCGGTTGAGTTGATTTTCAACTTCAATTACTTCTTTAGACTAATAAGTATCACCCACAAAACTTCTGCTTTTATGATGAGATAGCATTTTGCAAATTTCAAGTTTCAATTTTTGAATGACAAATTTATATTCAATAAGTTCCATAATGCAAATTTCAAAACAATTGCAAATTCCAATGACAAAATTATATGTTGGAAAATTTTCAACTATATATTATAGGAAATAGATTATTATAGAGATTAACAAAAAAAAACATAAGCCTTCATAGAGGTAACTAGATATATAAATTACTCCCAAGTTGATTAGTACAAAGTAATGATCGAAAAAAACTATTCATAAATTAGACGATTGATTTATCTCTTCTATGAAAATAGTGTATCTATGATAATAATTAACATTTTTAATGGCCTAGGAACATTAAAAATGTAAGTTGAGCTTGATTGTTATTAAATCTTCTGATTTTATTGTTGTTTTCAAAAAAAAAATGAAGAAATTTAAAAAATTGGAATCGATGAAGAGAAATTTTGGGAAGGGAAAAATTTTCTATTGAAGAGGTAAAATCATTATTCCATTTTGGTGAAATTTGCCTAATTTGCATAACTGAAATCAGTCGAACTAGAAATGTACTGTTCATTATGCATTCATGTAGAACAATGATTTAAAATAATTTCAGCCGTTATCTGTCCACATGAAGTGATCAAATCATCATATTACGGTAAGTTTATTGTCGTATCAAGTAAATTGAACATTATAAATGTAAATATTTCTTTAAATAGTGCATTCGTTTATCGATGATATATTTATTATTCCATATAATTCATCGATGTGCAAAAGAATTTCACATTAGAATGCTATAGATAAACTCCTCTTTTGTTTTATTTCAGAAGATTATTTTCCCACTGAAAGTAGCATCATAACTATAATATTCATTTCAAAAGGCTCCAATATCAACAGTTTCTTATGTTTCACGATTTAAGAATGCAATAATATAATCGACTTTTTTGAGTAATTCATTTTGAAGTTTTTCGTATTTTATTGTCGTTTTTTTTCTAAGCTTACAGATCCAGAACAATGTGGGAGACCTCTTGTTGGAAGGAGTTCCTCACGTCGAGGATTTATTAGTAGGGATCGTGGACACAAGATAATGGGTGGAGAGAATGTTCAATGGGGCGAAATGCCATGGGCAGTCGCCATCAATGAAAATGGAGGCATCTCATTCTATACTTATTGCTTTTGCTTATTTTTTTTTTTTTTAAAGATTAAATTGTATGAATAAATAGAAACATTACTTGATGCCCCTATATTTATCGACGGCTTATTTTTTCTAAGCATCATAGTGGATTCTTAAAATATATTTCACTATTTAATTAATCATTATTCCATTGATCTCCTATTGATGTATTGTTTACTTGGTCGATTCTCATAGTTTTGAGAAGATTGATCACATGAACGCTATCTCAAAGCTCTTTATGATTTTCTATTAGATCAAATTTTTGACGCAATGGTATTATTAACGACATTGAAATTTAGATTAACGACAGTGTAGGTGTTGAAGGTAAAGGTATTTAACATAAAGATTCGATACTGTATAAACGATATTGGATTGATCCCTATATTAGGCTTCAAAGGGTTTTCTAAGGAAATCAGTATGCTCTCATACTTGAATAAATCGCTAGAATAATCAATTAGTGTAGTTGACAATCAGGTTACTCTTCTAATTCTTTATCTTTCACTATGAGAATATTCGATATTGTTTCTAAATGTTTCTTTTAAAGAATATGCTTGTTCGGGAACATTGATATCGAAGAAGCATGTGATCACAGCTGCTCATTGCTTTGCAAAAGTGGCAAACATTACAACAAATTGCAGGTGAGTACCGTTGCTTCTTTGAAAACAACACAGTCCGATGACCGTTAAATTATTTCATATAGCTAAATTTAACAACTGCGAAAGCTCTATAATGAAATCGAAAAGCATATTTTGACGCAGCCGCTAATATGTGTATAACACTATAATTTAAAGTGCTTTCAAAAAGCTCCCCGTAAGGACCGAATGGAACAGTAATTTCGGTTGAATGTTTGTAAAGCTTTTGCCTCATTATCCCCATTAATGCACCCGATGAGCGCATGATAATGTGGTTATGGCGTTGTTCAGCTTACATTGTGTTATCATAGCTCTAGGGTCATATACTGCATAGCGAAATATTATCGAAAGCGTACTGCAAAGATATTGGAAGTCGACCATCTATAAGGCTTTCCGTCTCTCTCCCTGCCCCACTTTGAAATGTGACCATGAAGACTAAGTTTCATTTGCTGCTACATTTGTGAGAAATAATATGGATGCTTTTGGCTTCATAAAAAAAAATTTACGAATATAATCGCTCCGGAAAATTATAGCCCTAAAGACAGTTATTCGATTAACGAAATACCGCGAATATTTACGGTAAGATATGGAAGCAATTGCCTTAACGTATTTGCATCTCCGGAGTGTAATAAGACGTATCCGATGAAGGAAACTAAAATCATCCGGTGAGTATAAATTTTTCTTAGCTTTTGTGGAAAAAAAAATGCAGAACAATTCGTAAAACTCGCTATCGTTTGATAAAAAAAAAAAGAAAAATAGCCAAGCAAAATAAGAATTAATATTTTTAGTAAATTTAAATAAAACTTTGTCTTTCTCTTTGAGTATATCAATCATCAATCGTTAGTTGCTAATTTAATAGGATATTTCCAACAATGAAGCGTCATACATTCGATCAACACCATTAATTTACAGAGTTGAACTTCAGCCGTTCTTTGAAATTCACTGTAGGAACTCAGATATCGCATTGCTCGAATTACGTGATGAAATCGACGAGAGTGCAAATTATGTCTGTTTACCGCATCGTTTAATCAGCGATCGTCTAATTAGTATGGTCGTCTTTGGATGGGGCAGCAATCGTGAGTATTCCCAGTTTTCACATTATCACAATAACGACTTATCATTCTTATCATCAGCGCCGGAAATGAAAGCTCAAATAGATGAAGAGCTAGATATCCATATTAGGTGGCTAATATATGAAAAACAAACTATTAATTTTCAAATCATATTTATTGACTATTATCAGTGGAAGTATTCAAGATTCTCCAGTTGGTATTTCCTATACAACAATAGTAACAATAAAAGTCTAGCGAATCAAAATACAAATAATAGTAATAAATGCATTAATTTATTTAATATTTATAAATAAACTATATATATATATATATATATATATATATATATATATATATTATATATATATATATATATATATATATATATATATATATATATATATATATATATATATATATATATATATGAAAACTATTTTCTTTTATTACAATTTTATTATTGAAAATGCATTCTTATTGTTGAGATTTACAGAAAGAAACAACTAGCAATTCGATTATACGTAATCTTTTTTTTCGTTTAGACTTCACTTATCCCAAATTTGAATATTCATATGTAGTGTAAAATATTCGATTAAGAATCTATATTATTCTTAATTGTTGTAATCGTTTTGTTTATTTATTTTCCCTCTATCACCATTTCAGAGTATAATTTACAGTTTCCATTTCATAACTTCATATCATTTATTATAGCGTTGACCGGTGTCCGAACGATGAATGTCCTTCAAACAATCTCAATTAATCGTTTGATGCCGTATAGACTTTGCCGACAGAAATGGAGGCACTTACATCACAGTCAAATTTGCACGGCTGAAATCAACACACGAGGTGCTTGCACGGTATGTCTAAGACATTAACATTGTATTGTTCTTTTAATTGCCTAAAAAACACAACCTTAGAATATCTCTTTCAAATCCTGTAAAATTCTTATGTTTTATTAATCATTTATAGCCGTACTTAATTGAAACTCTACCGCCGAAAACCTTCGCTAATAATTGCAGGGCGATAGTGGTGGTGGACTGATAGGTCAAACCGAGGAAGGACAGTGGATTCTATATGGCATTATTTCATTTGGTTCGGATTGCAAAAGTTTGCTTCAAGATGCATCGCCTCGTGCTCAAGTTTATACATCAGTTTCATATTATGCAGCCAGTATCGATGTTTTCACTGAAACTCTCTTCCCATGGATTGTGGTCGATTAGATGTTCCACAGAGGAAAAACATAATTTTTGAACACCTTGCTTTGTCTAAATTGACTCGATGCCGAACGAACATTGAGCGAATCTAGTGATGTGTTTATATTGCATTGTTATACCACTCAATGGGTACGTGCTTGTATTACACACCTGCATATTATACCACTCACATTATATATATATATATATATATATATATATATATATATATATATATATATATATATATATATATATATATATATATATATATATAGAGAGAGAGAGAGAGAGAGAGAGAGAGAGAGAGAGCTTTAAAAGCGACGTTAGAGAGCTTTTTTTAAAAATTTTTAAAAAACATTGAGCGCACGCATATGATCGAACACATTCATTCGTAACGCTTCCGGTTCACTGATTCCATTTGTGTGAGGTTTGTGTCGGTGCATTACGTTCAGCAAAACGCCTCTCCCAGATTCGTCATCTCGACAATCGTTCTGATGATCGGCAAGCTAATACCACTGTTCTCACTCATCCGAGGTTACTGCCATATTGCATCGATGAAATAAATATTCGGTGCTTCTCATTTAGCAAAATGCTGATACACCGAATTCCGTGTAAATAGCACTCGGGATCATAAATTATGAAATTTCTGAGGTTACTTTAAGCAGGAAGCTGATCACTGCTATCTCATCTCATTAGCATTAGAAGTGGCGTTGGACTATGATCATTAGGTCTTCGTAGATTCAAGTTCGCTTTGCGCGCTGCCAATTTGTTCGACCTAAGTTTTTCTCTTTCTGTGACCTGACATCTCTGTGAAATGGTTTTCCTATTCCCTCCACAATCCACCTTGAAAAGCACCTCTAACTTCTGTGAGCATATTTCATCTGTTTGCTTAGTTGCCCCTGCACCCCTCATTCTACAGCATTAGATGATTTTCATCCCATCATTTTCCACTTGTGGTATCTACCTTTCTGAAAAAAAAAATCAATAAACAACTGCTTATTTCATTAGATCTACGACATATTTGGGAATCTTTAATATAAATTAACAAATTGACCAAATTCTAAGGAGGGAAATTGCATGAACACGTATCAATATATATGCCGAAAATGCATATTGCTTCTTTGAATGGGCTTATAACTTATCAAATCCATGAAAACAGTTTATGTTGTACCAAGTTAGGCATTCTAATCATTTATATTGTTGTCTCCTTATCTCTCAACCAATTATCATTTATTATCACCATTATCACTTTATCGTTTATACCTCTTTTCCCTACTTATCAATATAATACTGGAAAATAAATTTCAGTTTATTTGGCATTGGCATCTTCCTATTACGGTGAGTTTCAATATTGCATTTCGATAAACAATACAACTTCAAGATAGCTTCAATTTATTTACAAATCCATTGCTTGATAAGCTGTAGTTTTATCGAAAACGATTCCTCAAGAAATATATGGCGAATATTTCTTTAGCGAATTCTTCTTTTTCAGCAAAACAATTATGTTAATTTAGCTGCTATATTATCGTGCATAAAAATTTTTGAAGATCTTATAACAATCGTTTCGATAGATTTTGTGTCACATTCTTAACTACGCTTCTATCTAAAGCTTCATAATAAATATTAACAAAAAAAGGCATTTTCTTAATTATGGGAAATTGCCCATTGAAATATTAGTGATGATGTTTCTTTTATAAATAGACTTGTTTTGCTCGATGTGTTTCCACTCAGTGAAACTTTCATAACTTGCATACAAGCATCTCAAATAAAGTCAATAACGAGAAGAATCATCGAAGTAACATTTACTTTTGTCTAGATCCCGAAGTTTGCGGGAAGCCATTGAAGCTGGACAATAGATTTAACAAAATCGTCACCACAAATGAAGGCCCAACATTCAGAGTAATGGGTGGAAAAGATGTTCCCTGGGGCATAATGCCTTGGGCAGTCGCAATTTATGATGACGAAGATAAGTTCCACATTTTGCGTAAAATAACACTTTTTTCATTTGTAAGCAAATCTAAAATGCAAAACGTTCTATATGCATATTTGTAATGAACTGATTCGTTCGAAGTGTCCAAAACTGGCGTTGTATTGCTCTAATAGTTGCTAATTTTTATGTGTTTTATTTTGTTACAGATAATAGTTTTAATTAGAGTCTTAATTTAAATTAATGTGATAAATAGTTGAGTATAAGCTTCCGAAAAGGATAACTTCCTCACCTCAGTTTCACTGCTATTGTTTATAAATCTCTCCGCGTCTTAAAAAATGGTTTTACGGTTCTAGAAATTTAAAAGTTACTAGTCATGAAAGATCTTATATATATATATATATATATATATATATATATATATATATATATATATATATATATATATATATATATATATATATATATATATATATATATATATATATATATAGAAGAAGAATATAATCCTATGCAAACATTTAATAATGGATTTCCAAAAAAAGAGTTTTTTTTTGAGAAAGTCTGAGGGAACAAAAGTGCTAGAGAAGACGAGAATGGAAGTTTGCAGCCTATGTGGAAAATCAAATCTGCTTAATTCGTAACATTAGTTCAATAATGATGAAAGGATTCAGTCGTATTTCTTTAATGGACAAAAACAAACAGCTCATTCTCAATGTCGGACAAAAAAATTCGGAAATCAAAAAACTTTCATCAATAGGAAATTATTTCAATGGATTAGGTAACAGAACAAACCTAGACAAAGATCTTCAAACATACTCCAGTAGCTCAAGAAACAAGATGATAGTTGTTAAGATTGAATAAAGCTGAAACTTTCCTGAATTTTTCCATGAAAATATAAGAAAAATCTGATTTCCTAGGCACAAAAAAAATTGTATCTTTTTTCGCGTCTCAAATTTTGAAATTCGCGTCTAAAACTTCATAGAGTACACAAAGTTCCCCGCTATTGAAAATTTCCTGTTCATCGTTGTTAATGATAGTAAAAGGTACGTGAGAATTTTAAGCTAAGCCGTTTACCTATTAGACAAGTGTGGTCCCAAAAACGGATTTTTGACTCTTTATTTAATATTTTAAGCCATATGCGTCACTGAGTGTTTTGTTAGCGTTTTTTTTGTATGCCCTAGAAACCGCTTAAGCTGTTATTCGAAAATACAAAAGTTCATATCTTGTGCCAGCTTATTGGATACCTCATCATATGTTATTTCTCACTAATATCGTCGCAGTCGAATCGAAAGGGCCGTGCAGGTGGGCAGAATGCATAAAATGTCAGTTATAGCCATTTTCCGCCATTCTATGATAAAGGCTTTGTTGCAGCATTTTTTCTACACAAAAAAATTCCATTAAGACCTGCTAGAATATTTGAATGATGAGAACGTGTAGCAAGAAACGAGTGTTTTGATTGAAGCTAATTGGAAAAGCGGATTTCGATTCTTGGAAAATATTTAGCTCCTATCATTCAAGCATTTCAATTCCCCTTTTTTTTTGAACGGAAGAGAGTTAGCGAAATGGGAGAATGAAAGGTGAGACTTTCGAGGCAACGAATGAATAGAGTAATTATCATGGGCTAAGATACGAAATTTTTTGATCGAATTCCTAAGGTGTCCCCAGTAATAGAGGAGGTTTTCAAATAAGAGATGAACTCTTTGTATGCATTTTTCAACTCAGTCGGTCATTCCGTCTCATCAATCATCGGTTGCCACGAAACGATTTTAGATTTCGTATGCGGTGGAGTGCTTATTTCAAAGAGACATATCGTTACAGCTGCACATTGCTTCACGAAGGCAGAAAACCTATGTACAGGTAATTGCAGGTAGGAATCGTTGCTTAACAAATCGAATAAATTCCATTGTCACAAAGCACATATTACATGGATTTCATTTCGAGATTTTCTAATAGCTACTGAAATATTTCCACATTTGAGTGAAACATCTTCTAACGGAAGTGAAACTCTACTCATTCAGAGTAATCAAGAGTAGAAGGAAAGTTGTAATTATTGATGAGGAAACGAGCGAGCAAAACTCTAATCAACAACGTTAAAGAAGGATACGGTTATGAAAGCTGCATCTTCGACGATTTCTATGGAATCACTTCTTACATTTTATTGACTACGAAGCAGAGAAATATTTACAGCTCGAAATGAATGTGAATAAATGCCACCCTTTGAACATAAGGCTCTTGATTACTCTTGATACTGCCATAAATGATGGCTAAACGGCAATATAATATTTTATGCGGCGGAATTAAGGAAATTCATTGATCAATCATAAATCACCTTCAGCTTTTAATAGCAAGATTCATTCGAATTGAATTTCTACGTTTTTGCATAGCGATCTTCATCTTTCGAAATGTGGAATATTCTGCTTACGAAAAATAAGAGAGTAAAAAAAAAGAGTTCAGCACGGAATGGATGATAGAAGAGAAGGAAATTATCAAGACATTCGCGATTGGCTATGGAAGCAATTGTATAACATTATCAAATGAGACAGCATGCCTCAACTCACCTCCAATGAAGTACACCACAATCAACAGGTCCCATCATTTACATATTCATTTAATAACCACATATCCATTACATTTTTTATTTTTCTTGTCTACTCTTCGATGAAATCCCGATTGCATCACGCATCAACAACACCAATCGATAACACTTAAGTAGAAAGTTAAACTACTTCAATGCATATTTTTCGTTATATTACGAAATTCCCTTCGATATAATCCTTTAGTATGAACAATAGGAAATATTAAATGTTAACTTATAAAGCAATATGATTAGGAATGCTAATTTATTTAAATAATTTGAGAGTGAAAATTGGAACATTCTTCGAGCATGGATGCGTTGATTCCGATATTGCGCTACTCGAGATGAAAGACGAAATAGACGACAGTGCAAATTATGCATGTTTGCCTCATCGTCTAATGCCTGAAACATATCGGCTATTAGTAACATTCGGATGGGGTGCAAATCGTTCGTTTATTTATTCATATCATTGATATGGTAGCAATTTATGTTTCAGTTATTTCCAAAAGATCACATTTGCATTTTTTTTAAAAATGTTTTTATGCATATATGCATAATTCAACTTATTTTTTAAGTTCATTAGAAGAACGCATTCGTTAAATACTATTTAGTTGTTTATTTCCGTTGAAATTTACGTTGTAAAATGTTGATACTGTCTTAGATGAAAAAAATTTCAAATGAAGAAAAATTGAAACGATTAAAGAATATAATATAGACGCATTGAAGACGACTGTTTGTAGCGGCAATTGGAATGAAACGAATGAACGTCCTTCAAATGTTTGCATTTCCTCGATTAATGCCATTGCAAAGATGTCGTAAGCTATGGGGGAATATACCGAAAGATGCGATCTGTACTAGAGAAAGGCCAACAAGGAACGTATGCGCTGTAAGTGATTGAAAAATCAATGAAACATTGAATTCAAACAATGAAGAAAATATTTCCTGTTACTTTAGATTCCAATGATTTCATTGGAGTAAATCGAGCAGAACCGGAAAAAGTCGACGTATGTAAATCGAAATTACCAGAACGTCAACAAATCTCAATAAATTTTTCGAATTGAATTCAGAAGCAATACTAGCAGTCATAAAACTTCTGAATTACCATAGGGTATAAGGCTTATGTAAAATTCCATCTCAAGCGAAAAAAACCCTGAAATTCTCTATATTTATATCCGACTTCTAAGTTCATTTCAGGATTGCATTCTCGGTAAACTGGTATATAATCGTCAACCTCAAACAGCCTAGCATTCGTTTTAGTAACTGTATTGCAGTTTAACATTAGTGTATTTTCGAAATGCACTCCAACATTTAGTTTCAGGGGGATAGTGGTGGAGGATTGCTTGTGAAAAATACGGAGAAACGTTGGATCCTACTCGGAGTCGTATCGTTCGGCACATCATGTAAAAGTCTTTTATTCAGAACATCACCACCAAGAGCACAAATTTATACCTCTTTACAATATCATAACGCTGATATTGATCGATTCATCGGCGATACTTTGCCACATATTCAATTTGATGATCGCTTTTAAAAATTAAAGATTTCTTTAATTTCTATTAATGTTTCATCAATTGTATGGATTTCCATCGAAGAGATATTTAACTCTGTGAATTTGGTGCATATACATTTTTTTAAAACCGAAGATCAGTTTGTTAAACATACAGTTATTTATTCGACTTGTGTACAATAAAGCCAAAGATGTAACGTTGAACACTTATGGATATGCACATAATCTATAGAATAGATTATGTGCATATAATGAAGAGGAAACCACTAGCAAGTGTTCGACAGCAAGTGATGATCGTTATTTTAGCAACTGCCCTTTAGTGATTAAAGAGTGGAAACAAGCCTCCTAGAAGGATCGATTTTCATGTTTCAATCGGTTATCAGAAGAGTTCATCTACGCCATTCTGGTGTCTTTCTTTCAAATCACTCTTCACTCGTTCAAACTTGAACAAATATGATCGAGGATAATATTATGCAAGACTTCCTGAAGATGTAAGACTTCAGGACAGTTGGCTAGGCTGTTAACTGATTATTGATTAGTGATAAATTTGAAGATATCGTGTGAGCATGAGCATAGCGAATCGACGAATAAAAACTTTCCACCTTGTTTCAAGAGCAAATAAAGCAGGTTGTATCAAGACCAAGGAGGTTCTGTGTCAAGGCCGTGGAAGCATTATGGAAACGACAAAGAAACGTTAAGGATTCATAGAGTATGAAAATAGATACAACTGAAAACAGGAAATAATTAAAACCATAGAGCAGGGAGAGGGGGAGAAGAGGAAAAAACGCATGTTTTCATACGATCGATGACAAACCTATGTGACGACATGCAGGGGGTGTGTTCTGGTGGAGCTCATGGTCGCGCGGCATACCTGCTTGCCCTTGAAATAGTGAGCGCACACCTAGGAGGCGCCGCGCCATGCGTGTACTGCTCCTGCTTTTCACTATCGCAGTCACATTTGCAAGGTATCGTCTTGCCTTATTGGTTTCGTTTTCAAAAATCGCTTGGCCATTTATAGGTGATAAAATATGGCGTACCCCACTTCACACATTTATGCAGTCACTGGTCCGTCACCGTTTGTTCCTCGTCACGGGTGCTGACCGTAAACATCCACTAGGAGTGATGCTCGTCTGACGCGTCACTATCACCATGACCTAAACCTAGACTAGAGCGCATAGCACCATCCCAACATGCCAGTGCACGTATATGGCTTCTCACACAGTCTTGATAGCTTACAAAAAAGAAAATACGAATACGAGCATACTTTTTCCACACAGAATATCTTTTATATATATATATATATATATATATATATATATATATATATATATATATATATATATATATATATATATATATATATATATATATATATATATATATATATATATATATATATATATATATATATATATATATATATATATATATATATATATATATATATATATGTCTTGATGCTTCAATTTGCAAACCACAAAAGCTAAGAAATGAAATTTAGCGAGTAAAACTGAGCTGTAGACGAACTACAATTTCGGCCTCCTTCGATGAAACCAAAATTTCGCTTTACTGATTATTAACAGTTAAAGTATCACACGATCTATAAATCAAGTTTAGTCGTGATCGGTTGAACTCAACCAAGATTGGCTTTTTTTTTTTTAAATCAGAGCGTGTGCTAATCTATCAATTTGCAAGAAAGTGCATTACTAGTTGCTTATGAATTCGGGACAGCTGGCTGACAGAAGTGTGAATATGTATATCCTGTCAGCCTCTTCGCTGTGAATATTAATTGGTAAATAAGCTTTAGCCGGCTGATCCATATACAATGATAACTGCATGTAATTACATAATTCGAAGCAACACGCAAAAGTATATGAATTCCAGCGCCCAATGTCCCCGAAGACAAAAAAGTGGGGAAGAGGACCACTCGCGGCATCAACCTCCAGCTACTGGTCACTCAGATAAGAAGCCGAAGGAATCACCGGGCAGCACAGCTCCGAGTAGCGCTCCTCCAGAAAAGTTCATCCAGACAACCTTCTTGCATAACGACAGATCAGGTGAGCGAATTATTATTGTCCTAATGCCGCCCAGATGATGATAAAATTTTCAGCGAAGAAGTGAAGGAGGTATTCGCTGAGGTCAGGCAACGACTTAACACTCATTTGCGACTCACAGTTGACAACGAAGATGTTAGTTGTTATTCAAAATACGATAGCCTTTGCATAATACTCTTTGAAATTAGTAGTGAAACAGATAGTTCTTTACCATTTGCGATGATGGAACAACTCCGAGTATCGGTTCACACCGATTACTGCAAACTTTACCCATCTTGTTGGCATATTTAGTTCAAAAGACAGGGCCTCTATCCAAGAAGGCAGTTTGGACAGTCTATTTTCTATTCTTTCATGAAGTAAACAATGAAGAGGAAGTGAAGCGCTCATGTATTTAAAGGATGAGCATATGTAACATAGGAACAACAAGATTTTAACTTTATATGAATTTTTTTTGACGGATCCATCCTCATCATTATTAGTTTCCAGTCTTATTTGCTGTTCGGCTGGTCATTTGCGGAATGCGTTTTATGCATCGATATACTCATTGAAGGCCGTACTCTGAGAGGTTAGGCTAATACACCATCTCTCTCTCCCTCGCCCCCTTCCTCCCCTCTTTCATGTTCACAATCGACGAATTCAATCATTGAAGCGTTACCTAGTTCATTTCGTCGACTTCCTTCTCTCTTCGCCCAATATGAAAACTGCCACCTCACTGATGATCATAATACCTCATCCTTGGTGTTCGTTGCTTCGAATCCACTACCATGCGATCAGTTCACATCCGGTGCTTCACGATATACGCACCTTCATTTTCCACGAAGACAACATCGAAACGGAAATGCGTTCGACGTTCATTATACCGATAGCACGTTGTTAAGTCACCAATCTTACAACAACAAGATTTCACCAGCAACAACGGACAACCAATATTTCCGTAATTCAGGCTTTTTAACCGTTCTTAGAAATAAACTAGGCCTATTTCGGCTCGAACATAAAAGCTTACGCTAGGAAACCTGATTCTAGGCATAGGCGAATAATCCTAAACCTTATGGTACCCCTTCATGGTCTAAGTGCTTTGCATGACAAATGCTAATCGCTAGTCTATTGTCAAGCTTAAGTCTACTCTAGTCATGGTACAGACATAACAACTAATATGCCACCCCCGCAAATAATGCATAAAAAATAAACTGAAGGACAGAATATGGATCGAGTAGGGTCTCATCTTCCTTGCGTCTCCTCGCGTTCTTTTAGCGCCATTGTTCACCCGAACTTTATTGAGATTACCTTTTAATAAACCTTGCGAAATCATGTTCCGCCTCGGTACTTTACGTGGAAACTTGCACTCAACGTTTCATGTCGCCCGCTTCCACTGGAATAAACAACCCTTTATTAGTCGCCGACATTTCCTTGCTTCCGCCCATTTTGATGGGGTTTATGATGTAGTAGATGTGCATAATTGCATCAAACTACGTGGTAGTATTTTGAAATATGGAGAACAAGTAGGTAAACAAAGCAGTAGATGGTTTACGCCAAGCTTTTGCCTGCATGCTTATTTATATGACGCTAATTTCAACGATAGGAAGTGAACATGTTAACAACAAATCAGGACTAATTTTAAATTCAGGTCGATTGTACCACACGCGATCATCCACGATGCGCCGAATATGCGTTGCGAAATTCTTTTCATCTGATTGTCATCGAAGATCCGTCAGCATGTTTTCTCTACTTCCTTTTATAAAAAATTAAACTAGTGCCAGGATTTAGGAGCGGATGGGAGCGGAAAATTAAATCATAAGTGGAGAAAAAGAGTGTTAACGGAGGAGGGGAAGTAAGATAATGTTTTGACTTCTCAACGTAAACTTAATCATAAGAGTGTAGGACCGGTCAAAAATTCCAAAGGAAAATTTCATCCACACATACACTGAACTTCCATCGCTATCCTATCACTGTGGAGAGGCAGAGATTCCCATTTTATTCCTCTCTACCTAATGCACAGTAAAAAGGCACTATTAATCCTGTCTATGAGTAGTAATCAACGTGATCGATCAATCCAATTTTCTAATATAATCGCTGTCAGGTAGACATGACGGGATAACAAAGAATATGCTAAAATATATGGTAGAAATTGGCAGGGCTATGCGAAGAGTTCTGCATTGGAGTTTATATAAGCGCTAAAAATAAATGTCTATTATCACATCTCATATCTAGATAGAATTATACCGTATGAATAAATATCTTTGCAGATCAAATGGTGCTGAAGTATATTCGATCAAACGTAAATTCAATAAGAACAAAGCTATCATTGAAGCATCGATTCTAGAGTGAGTTCTTCGGGTTTTTTCAACGAATATCTATCTGAATGTGCAAGCAGCTTTTTATATACTAAATAATTTACTACAAAGTATTACTTGTACATATATGACTAATATTCAAACCATATATCTCGGGAAAAAAAACTCAAATTATTTCAAACTATTATATCTTCTTTGCATACTTAATTAAATCTATTATTTAAGCTGCATTAGTAAATAGTTTTTTTTTTTGAAGAGAAATGAAAGCAGATCTGAGAATGAAAGGAAGAATTTTGAAATTAAAGAAAAAAAACAACGATTCAAATTAAAAGATGCATTTTTTTTTCAGCGCATTCTCACAACATAGCGGACAAGATGTGACAATTTATGCAAGTGAAAGTGCCGAAAAAGAAGTGGGATTTGTTAGACGTCTATCAAATGAGGTTCGTCTTTTATTTAGTTATCAAAAACATGTTTTTTTTTTGAATGCTACTAAGGTTCTCGTAAAATGTAATCTCGTCAGATGATGTTTTTGAATGCGTGGTAAATATTATATCCCCTTCGATTATTACCGTGAACTCTTCACAAACAATTTGAGCACCTTTTTTTTTAAACGCTTTTCTTTTTATCTTTGTTTATTGTTATGCCGAGAAATAGCAATTGCGTAATTGTTGAGAAAGGAGAAGTAAGATGGAAAGAAGACACGAAAAAGAGAGCTAAGAAGAAGGGCAGGAGGAGGAGGGAGGGAAATGATCGAAGGTGAGTGCTCAAGTGACATAGTAACATAAATCGACAGTGGATTTCTAGGTTGAGATTGACCCCTCTTGAAAAGTGTTGAATATATTAGGTCTAATGGATTGAAAAATTTAATAAACACCTCGTGAAAAACATTGCGGATTGGTATATCATAAATATCACTGAAATTATTATCTCTTGAAGCATATATTTATCGGGAATTTAATAAAATATTGCTGATGAAATTTAAAAAAAAAAAAGGCAAATAGCTGTTAATTAATCATTTTAGAGATTAATATCGACGAATATAGATTATGGAATAAAATTATTAAGAGTATTAAAGGAAGTGCTAGCGATGTTGGCAAAAAGAACTAAAACAAAACGAACGATAATATCGCGATCTCCACTCGAAACGAATCTCATCGAGATGTCGCTGTTGGAATTTCGTTCATTCGTTGAGAAGGAAAATTGGAGGAAATTAGATGAGTATGATGAAGCGACATTAAACGCGGCAATGAATAGGCAACAACTCTCGTTTATCCTTTTTTGGACAAACGGTATGTTATCATTTAATCATAGTTGACTATTATTTACTGCAATATGTGAATTCTTAGTGATGTTATTTATTTCAGTGTTATGTTTTATGTATCTTACTATTGAATAAAGGAGTTTGCTTTTCTAGATTCGACGCATCAAAACGAAAATTATATTCTCTGGGGGGCAAAAACCTCGTAAAATCGATAACTCCTCTAAGTGAAGATAAAATCAACTGTTCAGTCTCAATAATTTTGAAGGCGAACTTAATATTAATATCATCTTTTCATCTTTATTTATATAAAAAAACTAATTTTAATATTTCAGTAAATAGTATAAGTCAACATGCATTCTGGTTATGGTCAAAAGCATCGGAAATTCTCAAGTCGCGTTACGCTTGATATTTCATTTGGAGCATTAGCATGTCATAAGAATCCGCAATTATGCGATGCGAATCAACTATCGAAAATTGATGATTATCACACAATTTTTGCTTATCGTAATGGAAAGCGATACACCTCACTAAAAGACATGAAAGATATCAACTATTATGTTCAATGGGTTACTATGTAAGTTTTTATTTTATGCTTATCATATATATATATATATATATATATATATATATATATATATATATATATATATATATATATATATATATATATATATATATATATATATATATATATAAGAGTTCGAATTGATTGATAGCTTAGCAACTAGAATGGAAAAAAATTTTTTTTTAAAAAGTAGTTTCGTTTGAAAATGCAGCAACGGTTGGCGGAAATACTATGAAACGCTATGAGTGCTTACTTCTATGAAATATTTGAATATAAAAAATTGCCTTATGATTTTCCTAGAGAAAAATGAACACAACGGCATTGAACGGATATCAGCAATAAATATTCATTAGATAAAACAAGCAAAAGGATTTGATAAAGAAAAAAAAAGTTGAAAGTACTAACAATGAATAAATTTTAAGCGTTATGAGTGGTAACGCAATTGAATTGAAAACTGAAGATGACTTAATGGAAGCGAGAAAAGGTTTGTTTGCATTTTATTAATTTTTCTTTTGGATCACTTCAAATAACTAATACTCATATTTATTTTCATTGCAATAGCTATTTTAATTAGAAATAATTTTTAAAGACTCTTTTAAGAGCTTTTATTAAAAATTTCGACTCTAGTTTTTTCCACTTTTGCATGAATCTCTCCGTAAAAACACCACAATCGAACGTTTATAAATTGTTATGCAATCTAAATTTCAAAAATTGATTATTTTATAGTGCTGTAATTATTATTCTTCACCATTCCTGCTAATTTTTCAAATTCAGGTAAAATAATACCATTCGATGAACTTCGACCTGCTATTACAATCGGTATTTTCGAAAGCACGTCGTCTAAGCATTTCAAGATATTTATGGAAGTTTGCGAAATATTTATTGGACGATATCATTTCGCATATTTTATTAAGAAAGGGTATAAACATTTCATTTATAATATTTAGAAAGAAGTGAATTTATTAAATTAGAATATAATGCATTGGAATGATACAAATAGCATTTTAACAAGAAGAAATGATGAGGTATCAACGAAGAATGAGGATAGGGATAGGATAGGGAAATTCATCACTCTCTTGTTGAAGATATTAAAATACCTGTTTACACTATTAAAATATCTCTCCTCTTTCGCCTGCAATACTCTTTTAGTGAAATGTTCGATCGTCCAAAACCTTATCAATAATCAGCGTAAAAAAGGTTAAG
This sequence comes from Ascaris suum, assembly GCA_013433145.1. Lineage (NCBI taxonomy): Eukaryota > Metazoa > Nematoda > Chromadorea > Rhabditida > Ascarididae > Ascaris > Ascaris suum. Next base: position 956,938 of record CM024181.1, read on the forward strand.
CACATTCTTTGATTATTAGGCATAATTTCCTTGAGAATTTGTTCTGCTATAATAGGATTGCTCATTTGATCACAGCAAAAAAAAAAAAAAAAAAATTAACGAAAATATGGTTGACGCATTGTGTTACAACTAGCTTTTTATGGAATCTGATTGAGACTTAAATAGTAACGATCGGCTTTTGATGATCATTGAAAATATTGTCCGCAGACAGCGACAACTCGACGATTTTTCCATGTCTGCCGACAAAGTTTCCATTGATCATGATGAACAAGAAATTAATTAGTAAGCAGGAAGTCAATGACGGATGCGAGTCGAAAATTGTAGTACAAAGATCATCAATGATAAATACCGACTACGACGATCTTCGGAAAGACCTTACAAACCGGCATAAAGGTCTTCAAATATCCTCACAAAGGTCTCCACAGATCCTCCCTATGGTCTTCACAAAGACCGTCCAAAATTAACCGCTGTTTACATCTACCACTGCTAGCCATTATTGTTATTTGCGTTCGCAACGCTTTCCAATCTTTCACCTTATTGCATTGCAAATGAGCCGGAAATCATTACAGGACAACAGACAGAGTTTTCACGGTACGTCCTTATGAAAAGAAAAAGAGAGTTGATTTCGATGAGAGTTTCGACGCAGAATCACTCGTGCAATTCGTCACACAATCATCATTTCCTTCAATCGTATGGCATAAATGGCTTTTTTCTTTTTTTTCATTTCATTGAAATTATATTTTATCATTTTTCATCGTTTTCTTCACATCCTTTTTTCTTTCAATTTCAAAAGCAAACAGCATCTAGATGATTAAGCATTATTTTGGAAATAACGTTTTATAGATTTCTTTGCTTTAAATATGAAGAACGAAAATCTCAGAATATTTAACGATCAAATATATTCTATGAATTTTATAATTAACTTCATCTCAAAAAAGCGACCACTGTGACGCATAAATCTTAATTTAATATCTATTTGATGAGTTCCTCTTTCTTCAATCAAGAATCAAGATCTATCAAGCATTATCAGCTATGTGCATGGTTATGATAAAATATACTTTTAAATTTAATTGTTTTTCTAGGATTACGTTCCATCATTTTGGTCAAATTAAAAGCCAAACGTTTGAAATGGATCATATAAAGAAAAATACAATTCAGATCGACATCACACAAGGATTTACTTCTGATATTCTATTACGACAGCCGCGTCCCGTTGTTGTTTTACTTCATTCGTCCGTGAACGAGATTTCGTCATTCATCGACTTTTGTTCTATGAAATCTCGTTATATTTGCACGCACATAATTCGGTAAAGATTATGATAATCCATTTGCTAAGAGAATACTCATCGCAAAACTTCACTGATATGAATGAACGAGATTGAATTTTCAAATACTAATTGAGAAATTTATCTCTAGAATTTGTGTTTTTATCTGCCGAGTCTTAACTATCCTATAGAAAATTTTTCTTTCCTTTATATTTCAAGGGCGCATATTTGAGAAGTTTACCGCAAAAAAAACTTTTCAAAAATTGTGTCTCTTTTCATTCAAAAAAAAATTTTCACCTGTATAAATAATAGTGTCGCTAATTGACAGTAGTAAATAGCATTTTGAAATGAACGTCTAGAAAGCGTTATCTCATAGTATCTCAAACAGGTAATATGAGCAGGTATCTCTCTAGCTAAGTTGGGCAAGCATCGAGATGTGAGTGCCTTTCATCTCTTCTCTTTCTACCTTAGTTTTGAAAAGTCAATATTACTTAAACACTCTAAATAGCATTACTTCCATTCTGACAATATAATGATGCCTCCATTCATCAAGGAATATTATGGATGATCTAAATCATGCATTTAGATCATATTTAATATTGCAGTGATCGATGCGATACAATAGACGATATGCTAAAGCAAATCGCTCTCGACAAGGGTGATTCACCAAAGATGATTGTGTTTGTTAAGGTCAGCAAAGAATCATTTAACAATACTCGTCAATAAATTGAATGTGAGACTCGATTAATGCAAATAAAGCACAAAGGGGAAATTAATCTGATGAGCATTAAAAATGAAACCTCCTTAATAATGTGTCATTAACCAAAAGTTGAAATTTGAAATCAATCAACTCAAAAATAATTGCATTGAATAACGTCTAGAAGTTCTAGGTAGATATTCTAATCACAAACATGTTTCCTTAAATATCTTTATGTTAATCAATATTGTGGAAAATTTCAAGAGGAATATAATAAGAACGAATTTATATTGTATGAATTTCATCACTAAAATATATTTTGCAGGATAAAATATATGTAAGCGAATATGAGAATGGCAAAAGTGCTAAAGAGCTGAAAGAAACAATTGAGACTGTCGAACGCACCGATCCTATCAGTAAGCATATTTTACTATAAAGCGCCAACAAATAAACTTTCATCTCGATTTTAATAATTCCCGTCTTATATCGAACAAATATTAAGGTTAATTTACTAGGATGTAAGTTGAGGATCTCGCTGATAGTTTGCGCGATCTCAACCAATTGAATTGACTGACATTGAAATTGTTCGAAAAAGTTTCTAGTGTTTCAATAGGTGGAACGAAAATTATTGCAATTTGATAGTTTGCCGATTGTTTTTATTGTTCGATTTTTGAATGTTCGCATATCTTAAAGTGTTATCAGGTGCTTTACTCCTTATGGCTTTTTCGATCGTCTTTCTAGAAAGGATAAGCGCATTTTGCGGTGCAAATTTTTTCACCTATACAGACTCGGCGGTTTGGAAGTTCAGGCAAATATATATCAAAACCGTATCAAACGAGGATATTGTAAAACTAGGGATCATATATCACTCCACTAGTTCCCGATCTTCCTGAAAGAGAATATCAGCGCTGAAGATGAAAAGCTAGTTGACCTACCCGACCATGTAACAAAAGCACATCTCACGCAAATCGATGTGGCCAAAAGCCTTCCGCAATCAATGTCGCACGAGTTTACGCAGAAACAGCAGCTCTGACATTGCCACTGTTGCATATGTCTTTTCTTACGGGGAAAATAAACTTTTTTCGACAAGTAGGTTTCAAATATGATGTAAGTGATAATTGTGAGATAGCCGTAAATCTGATTCAAAGATAACACTCGAAAATCTCTTTTAAACCCTCCTTATGACTCCTTACAAACTCTTTTAAGACGTACACCAAACTGACCCAGGTCGAAATGATCGCTGTCAAATTTGTACGCAGCCTGCAAAACCTGGCCAACATTGCGCTGGTGATGATAACAGTGCAAAGTAGCACTGACGTTTCGTCAACTTATAGCTTCCAAAATTGAAGCGTTAAAAACGGAACTATTTCCGTCCAGCGTGATGAAAATCACAGAACTTCGCCCGCATTCTTTTAGTTCCTCTTAACCGAAGCCTCCTTTGGCATGGAATAATTAACCCAGCAATAAATTTTGCCTATTTTCATGAAAGTTTACGCTTAGGCTTATCCAATAAATATTAAAAGCGTTAGGTACAAAACACTCGCTATCATCTATCTGGAAATATGGCATCTTTCATTCTTCGGTATTGAAAAAACTAAAACAAATACTAAACCATAGAAAATTTAGAGATTATTGCTGAAAACGATGTTCATCCATTGCGATATCTGCAATTGGCACATGTGAACGACGTATTCGGAGCACAGCAAATTACTCTTCTTCCTGATCCTCAAATCGTTGACACATATTTTCACGTAAGAGATTTTTCGTATTTCCGACATAATTTGTTCGAAAATAATTATTCAGCTTTCTCCGCCTCCTCCCGCTAGTAAAAAAAAACTGAAAATATGCTGACTTCACTGAAAAAAAAAACCTTGACAGCGTGTAATCGAAAAAATTTTCGTCCTTTTTAGCGTTTGTACACTCTTCAAAAATTCTAGAAAAGGTGGAAACTTATTTTGTTTCTCTATACTGTTCTTAAATAAATCACAAAAGTCACGGTGATGAATTAAGTATGGGTGTGATCAATTAGCATCACAGATCATCTTACCAGACTTCATTTGCACTTCGTCATCTTCTGCATATGTTTGCAGATGACATAGAATTTGCCAGCACATTTTCTTATGTCGTAGGAATGTACATGGGGTTTTTATTTCTTGAATGCATTAATCGTTACGTCTGTTAGTTCGGCGCAAGTCATGCTAGCCTTCCTGAGGCTTATTTCCACTATTTTGAAACCCAAATGAGCCAAATAACACGAACTCCCGCTGACAGCTCAACGTATTATAACCCGGGATCTGATTTTTTGACGTTGGTTTTTTTTTCGTTGGAAATTTATAGCTTTCACTATTTGCCAACTTACCGCCTATGTCTATGAAGACATCGACTGATGAATGTCTCTTAAAAACTGGTACTTGCATTAACACATATGGCATTGATTTTTCGTATTGACGGTTGAAACCTACGAGGAATAGAGCAAGTCTATTGGAGCGCATACATAACGAGAATTGAAAGCAAGAAATTCGATTTAATTTTTCTCCTTGCTTCTATGTACTTATAGCACCTGGTCAACGGTTTCTATCGGTGGGCGCCCATGACTGATATGATCAACAGTCATTCAAGTAGTCATATTGCTTACCTATTTGTCATACCAAGCACTATTTAATAAGACTTCAATCCAGCCATCCTTATCTTGGGTGTCCTCTTCTTCTTCCCACTCCGTCCCACGCCGTCCAACCAAACATTTACTGCATTGATTCTTTCAACACAAGCAATTAGTAAACGCAATTATATGCGAATCAAATATCACAGCAAACATAGTAAACGTACGATTCAAACAAACGAACATTAGCATCCATCATCAACAAAATCGTATCTGTCGATAAATCAATGGTCGATCATGACTACTCTAATTCTATTGCTGTGATCTATGAGTTCTAATCGCTCTGGCCTAATCACTACCTCAATGACTTCTTTTGTCTATCAACATTGCTGAAAGCATCACTAATCTCTTTTGCTTAGATCCATTCATTATAGCACGACACAGAAGATATGGATGATATTGGCGATACTTATGGAGGTTGTCCGGTAATGTCACGTTTACATCGAATGAAAAATCATATCAAGGATGAACTATAGTGGCAATGCGTCAAGCTCATTTGATTATATCAATCCAAGATGTGTGGACAAATTTCTATTTGTTGGATGGATTTAGAGTTTTGTACATCGCATCATTATCAAAAATTCTTCAAGCAATTTAAATTGCAACTACCATAGCAACAAAAATGCTGATATGCTAAAAGCTTGTCATTAATTAATTAATTAATTAATTACTTTAATCTACAAAGCATCCATTACGAATAAATATCTCTTCATAACGCTAGCACTTCCGCCTAGGTGAAGTTGTAAGGTGGCGTGAAGGTTGGGGCTCAGACTCGTCTCCTTCTCATCAGATATTGACGAGTCAATTCATTGTTGTTCCACTCAAGAAAATAGCTCTATCTGCCACGATTCAATAGAAATTTCTCAAACCTTTGAAATTTGAATAAAATGAAAGTAAATTATCACAAGGTAATAAATGTGGCGTTCGATATTACATTTAAATTTATTGTCTATACCATTAAGATGCCAGTTACTTCCCCATATATCTGAAATCACAATAATTTCTCAAGAAAATGCTGTTAATTTGCATATTCTCCATCATAGAAATTCTCAACGTTCAAGAAATTTTTGTTACATTTGCATTATATTTTGTTGTTGAAATAAACTATGCAATTTCAAAATCATTTATGTATGTTTTTTTTCCGATTTATCAATAATAAAAGTGGCGTTGTTAAGCATAATTTCTGCTTGATGTCTTTTTTTTTTCTATGAATATAAAATCTCCTTACTTTATAATACAAAGTATTTATATTTTTACTTTTATATAAAGTATTTACTCTTTCAAGTTAATTCAAGAATCTCAATTTAGAAATATCACAACCGAAAGATGTCACTAGAAACAATAATATGTATTGTAGGGATATATAAGGTATCTTTGTGAATTCGTTCTCCAAGGTTTTTTTTTTGTTTATAAAGAGGAGAAAAACCAGACGTGAAGCCTTATCGCTAAAAAATGATAACGAAATCCTCACAAGAACGTGAACGGCATGAAACTAAAAGGTATAAAGATGCGTCAAATTGCACAAGAATACGTGGCAACTGTATAGAAAAGACATGCTTAGAGCCAAAATCCAACTATCAGGACTCTAAATGAGGAGGATGAAAGTGTAGGTGAGGAGGTGAGGAGGCAAAAAGTAGGTGAAGAGCGAGATGAGGAGGGATGCTGAACGAAATCCACATATCAGGATCTTAGATGAGAAGGATGAAAGCACAGCTCTAAAAATTAGCGGAATGCATACTGATGGATTTTGAACATATTACAACACAATAATGCATTATAGGATCTCAAAACTCACCTACACCATACATTCAAATCGTTTCTTGCTTACGCTCTTAGTTTTTCTCAGCTTTGTGCGGAAGGTTAGCAACTCATCAAAGCAACTCGCATATAGTAGATAATTATAAGTTGAAGTAACCTGAATGCATTTAGCCATCTTAATATCCCCTCCCATCTTTTAAAACAACGCTATTTTCGCTTCCACTTCCTCACTCTTTTCTACTCATCGAGGCTGCTGTTTTGCAAAATCAACTTTCCATGACTGCTATTTGTTGTTCTTTCCCTTCCCGATTTCTTATCGGGAAGGGAAAGCAAATATTATAAGCGAATGAATACGACATGAATAAACTTCAGTAAAGATGTCCCTTTTCAGAAGAGTTCATTAATAGCAGACATGATGATGATATATATCGATGATACGCAAACAGTATATTCGGAAACGACACTGCATTTTAAACTAGCCCAAGTTAATATGACTGAAGAAGTGAACACAGGCAGCAAACATCTACGCATTGCGACAAAGCCTTTCAAGACTATAATAAGCAGGTATGACTCATAAAGGTAAATACCAGTTGCGCCAATAGAGCCAAATGCTCACAATTGATGAAATAGAAGTAAATAGTGTAGTAGACGAGCATCTATTATTCAGAAAGATGCGCAAAAACGTTTCGCAAATCTGCATGCAAATAATTTCGCATCCTCGAGCTGAATGACCACTAATAAGCGAAAAAATCTCTCCTGTGATAACAGAAATGATTATGGTGTCCAAACTCCTAATTTTGCCAATTTCTGCAGTCGCCACTGGTTAGGATGAGCACATCCTTCAAAAAGTGATAAAGGATCATAATGGAATGATGCATAAGTTAAGAAAATTCAATCACATATAAAGTTTAAACACTTGCATGAACAGACTAAAGTTGATGACCTAGCAGAATATGATGCCTGTAGAGTGTTGTGAAAGATGGAAAACAAACAAGTGAGTGGATACCTATATGGTCTAATGGATGGATCGGCACCGAATATAACACGACATCGCGACATTTCTACTAGTAAAACAAGAGTAACTATAGAAAACAAGATCGAGCAGACAACGACTGAGCGACCTAACCCAAATCATTCTGCAATGTGACAGCGGAGTTGTTGCTTTAGGTTACAATTTTGACCCTCCCAACTTATCACAATATTTGCACCGTAAAATACTAGTACGCTGCGTATTTTGATCTGTTTTACGATGCAGTTTTACCGATTCATTCCTGTTTGTGCTTATTTCGCACACAAAATCTCGATAATAGACGCATCAAACGAATGAGGATGAAAATTAGTAGTGCAACAAATAGAACCAAAATAAATGCTGCTGGTAGGAGAATATCAATCAAGTAGTACTGGAAGAAGTTCAATCTCACACCAGCTGAATTGAGATTGTCGAATGGGCCAAATTCGGCTGCAAACTCAGTGTATTTGATAACACGTTCGCGTGCTGATATCGGCTTCTTACGGATCATCTGGGCGAGACGTTTCGCTGATTCTCCGTAACTGAAATTTATGATAGCACTTTGTTATCTATACATTATCCACAAATAAATTTCCCTCAGTACCTATAGACTCTGAAATCTTGATGTTCTGCTCATTTTTTCCTATCTTTGCTTTTCTTTATTACATTGATGGGAGTTTTTCTTCAAATACTATGCTCTTTTCCGCTTATTATACAACGAATATTTGTTGCTAAAATATGAACAAATAATTGCAGTGTAATTCTTGCCGCTGCAATATTTCTAAAGGAAATTTCCCTTGCAAGAAGAGAAAAAGAAACTTGGCATATTGCAAAGAGGGTTCTTTTTATGCGCAACAAAGAAAGAGGAAATATGCGGCAGGCGTAAATTTGAAGATCGATACATCATTTCATGATGGATGAAAACATTGTCTGTGAAACCATTCGAATGCAACCTATGAATAAATTTTCCGGATGTTATTAAAAGAAATTTAAAACTAATCAAAGGCTAATTTCATATGAAAGGTTAATCATGCAAGAAAATGAATGAAGGCTTTACAAATATGCGAAATTTTTTAGCATAATTGATTTTGATTTTCTCTCTCCAGTTCTGAGCTCCAGTGGCGTTATAATCTCTATTTATTTAATTGATGTTGAAATAATTTTCGTGAGTGAAAGTGCACATATTATGAAAATGCGCTCTGAAATTAAATATCCGTTACATTTTTTTTGTAATGCTCAACAAAGTTCGCTTTATCCTTTCGACTTTTTTTTTTCAAAAAGGTATGATGGTTTCGTTTGCCGAAAGGAAGTCTGTTTAAGCCGCTTATAAAACAGTCTGTCTGGTGTATTCCTCGAAATCCTCGATGCGCTTTTCACAGATTCGAAGAATTTCCTCTAGTCTCAAAAGAACTAACTACTCCCCGACGCTTCATTCCATCTCATGTGCAACAAAAAGAAACTCCAGTTTACTCATTTTACTGTTGCAAATTCCACGTTGCTCGAGGAGAAAATCTCAAAACTTACAAATGAACGAAGAGTATGTCAAACTTACGTCTGATTGTAGAGCACTGCTCGAATAGCATCCGAGAGACTGTCCGATGAGATGAACCTCTTATCGACTAGAAATGCAACGTTTCGCTTCTCAGCCATCTTCGCATTCCGCATTTGGTCTCCAAAGAGTGGCACACAAATCATCGGTATACCCGCGTTTGTGCTCTCGATGACGCTGTTTTGCCCTCCGTGAGTAACGAAAGCGCGACAGTTTCGGATGTCCTGGATGCGCATACTGAGGAAAATCCACAAAAATTGCCAATAAAATTAAATAACAGCTAAACACAAAGCACTGAAAAACCAGCAAGCAGGAAGACAATTAATGTAATTCTATCAAAAGTTTCTTCATTCTTTCGACCTGGAGTTGAAGGAATTCGCTGAAAGAGTTGATTTTGAGCAACGAGTCATGTTACACTGGCAAAAACAGAAGAAATGTGAATGAATCTCATTGAAAAGATAAAGCACTCGCTTAAATACTCCTCAGTGTACCGTAGCGAAAAAGATATTCTGAACCTGCTCCAAAACTTTGATCTATATCAACGACATAAAGTCACGTACCGAACAAATCATTTTGTGGTACCCACTTCTTTTGATCACATTTGTGAGGTTCGCAGCGATTTCGTCATCCTCTTCGTACTTCCAGATGAACGTCACCTGAGAAGCTGCCTCTGTGAAAACATACGTCTTCAAGCAACTACACTGACGTTCTGAGTGTCCACCTTATTGCCACACGTGTATTCTCTTTTTCATGTACGTTCAGAATAATCGATTGACTGATAAGGCATACGATCAATTGGTAGTCATGGAAAGTCTTCATGAAAATTCGAATTTTTTATAGATCTTCCATTTTTCCTCACTGGAAGCATTCACAAGTGATCGTCCTCTTCTCATTGCGACCGGAAAGCTATGACTTTGCATGCTCTTATTCGTCAACTGAGTCCTCACTCTCCACTGAAAGCAAATGGGTGGAGCAGGGAGCGGGGAGAATGGGAGTATTCTGTTACCATTTACGTACTTTCAACGACCCGAAGAAACTGTTAAACATACAGATCGGCGAACAGCAGCACTCTGCACTAATTACCTCGGGAAAACGAGCGAACATTCCAACAAAAGCGTCCTTAACGTTCGATGGCATTTCAGAACTCTTCGCCACAGATCCAAACGAGACCAAGACGACGGCACCTTCCGCATTCTCCATTATCCGTTTATATTCCTTAAATTAGATGGTGAACTTTAGCGCGATCGTAAATGCTGCTGTTGACTACCGCGTCTCACGTATCGGAGTTCTGATTGCCGCCCGATCACATTATTTCATCAGATCTACATACCCCCATACAAGACATCTCAATATTGCAGTAATCTACCCGACACAAACGTGCTCATAGACGTACAACAGACCAGTTTTACAAGCATTCAAAACAGTTGAGCAACACAACTGATTTTCTTCGGAATAAAGTGGTGTATCTTTTGAATCTAAATCTCTTGAGCACAAACAATTGTATTCGATCTGCGCTGACACTTTGTTGGAGTCTTAAATAGGGAAACATAAGGTAAGCGCTAAAGGATCGGGTCACCTTTACGAAGTCCTTCAGCGCGCCGCTGCATGTTTGATGCATCATTTCTGGGAAGGTCAACTAGCAACGATGCGATTGAATATTGTTAATACTTGCTTCGTTGAGCGGTTGAGGTTGCTTCACACCAATTCCAGCAACAAAGATAATTTTATGATTAATCGGTCGTGAATATTCCACAAATTCCTCTGAATTCACGAACGCAAATGCGCTCGATTGTAGTGCATCCTGAAATGTCCCCAATGAACTGTAGAAGTGAAGAAGCATGCAGAAAATGCTTTGACTTAAAAAGAATTGGAAAGTGGTTCAAAAAGAAGTGCTAGCAACAAAGGCAGCTTAATCCAACGGTCAAGCCTAAGTTTTAATGAGTGAATCTAGAACCCAACTTCCAAGCGATTATTTCACAAAACACACACGCCAGATTGTTTTTAAAAAAATCTTCGTAATCGCACAGATGCAGCAAATGCCTGAGCTATCTGCTCTTGGGAGCTGTATCCTTATCGTGTACCTATTTCATAAGCGGAAAATCGCGTGTGACAAAAAAGTACTATAACTTCTTTGCAGGGTAAATTTGGACCTCAAAAAGAAGGTGCAAATGAAGTAGGGTAGTGCTACGGAATATTGAATCAGTGCAGTTCAGCCAAAGAAAATCTAAAGTCTGCCGCAGTCTTATGGTCAAGACGTTCTCTGTCATCGTGAAGCTACCACTGGCCAGTAGTGTTTCGGTGAGTTAGAAAGATGAGCGCCGTCAAAGGAAATCAGCTGCGCTAAGCAGCTCTCAAACAATCGCTCGTGCGGAAAAAAATGGTGAAATGTGAGCGGCAATTCTTGGCTGAGAATTGAAGGTGGAAAGTGGACATCAGAAGACATCATCGATACCGTTCTTCACAACCATCCTAACCGCTGAAGCATCCGGAATATTTGTGCTGAGGATCTTAAGTCACTTTAGAAGCAGTTGAGCAGTCGAAAGTTGATAAGTATTGCATATGTTTGAAAATGGAGTTTTCCTTGGTCGGATTCTAACCGATGACGAGGTCTTTATTCACCACTGGCATTGGTAATCAAAAAAAAACCTGTAAGTGATCAGCATGTTGGTTCTTCGAAGAAAGCCTCGATCCCCGGATGGGGTTTTGGCACTAGCTTTTGGGATAAAACTAGAATCTTTTGATCTGTTACCAAGGAAGAAAAAAGGCAATTACCGATAAGCGTTGCTCTAGTTTCTTCCGAAGACACCGTAAAAGCATCGCTGAAGAAGAAAAGGCAAGCTATCCTAGAGAATCCTTCCCCTTGCATACCAACGCTCCGCCTACATCTCTCAAATGTCGATCACCGCGGCTGAACATTGTGGTCTTAATCAACTTCGTCACCCACAACATACTTTGGTCATAGCCGCCGGCAACGGTTTTCTTTGCGAAATTTGAAACATCCCTTCGAGGCAACCGATGTGAAAGCGATGAAAAGGACAGTCGGCAGCGCTAGCCTCTTTGACCCCTGCCAATGAATTATTTTTCGTTCTTAACTGTTTGAAAATGTTGAAGGATTAATGAAAGAAGAGCTTAGATGCTGAAAGACGCCAAACTTGAGTACGCATCACAAAGTGTATTTCTTGCGACCATAGCGGGAAAAAAACCCCCACGTAATCATGAAGTTCATAGGATTGTCGCGATAATTTCGCGGATCCTTCACTGCTTAAAGCAAGATCTATCGAATACGCATGTACCTCTCAACGCTAGAAAGGAATCGCTGCAATTGCATTTGGCTACAATGAGCAGAGGCCCTATATGCTGACTCCCCGCTGTGCCAATTTCTGATGAAATTCCTGAAATGATGCTGACTTAACGGATACTTTCACCAAATATTTAGTTCTCATTTTCAATCCAGTTTTATGCGACTACAATATGTCTCCGTCATTAAGACCAATCAAAAAAACAATGAAAAAAAAATGGCTAGACATAATCGACGATGAACTGATCCTCATTAAGTTTCATTAAAATTTCATCCACTATGAAATTTCCTTGAGCATCGTTCATTTGCGATGAAGAACATTTAAGACACTCACATAAATGTTGAATCCGGATGCAACACCGTTGAAATTCATGTATGGCCAAAAGGCGAATTGAAAGAAAAGGAATGTTGCCGTATAGGTAATGATGTTTTCCAATCGTTGAGAATAACTCATAACGTCGCTTGACTGTGTGAATATGGCTAGAAATGAAAAATCAAAAGAAATTGTAAATGAAATTCGTATCCAAAGGAAAGCTTATTCTCTTATCATTAGATTATTCTCTTACTGAACATGACGTTATATCAGAAGGAAAATGAAACGATTGATATCGCAAACTGATTCACTTATTTACAACTGAATAATTTATACATAAAAGAGGATCGCATTATAAGCGCCTCAATGCATCGTTGAAACTCAGGAGAAGATAACCACGAGGAAAAATTTTCTGCGCTCAGGGAAATTTTCTTCGAAACTTTGGGGTTAGGATTGCCCTGTTTAACTCGTCCTGCCAATTTTTGCGCTTCCTTAGCTCATTCCGTTCTATCACTAATGACTTTGTTGTTTAAATGTGCAGCTCTCCTTTTTACACTGAATTAGTGACTATATGAAGATTACCTGGCACATAGCTAGGATTGTTCATCACGCCCAATTCGCTTGAGATCACGTCGATCAAAGTAGTCGCGAATGCACTGATGTGCGTGCGGATCCCAAGGTTGTGAAAAATCGCATATCCACACATATTAAACGCTTCGGTAATACCGAGATCGAATCTTTCTTCACGAAGACGATCCATCAGCTTTTTGTCGGCAAGTTGCACTGAAGCAAAGACATATGTTGAGCTTAAAAATTTCGACAACAACTTCATGCAGGAGGCTCAGTTATCCCATGAAGCGCATCTATTTGAGTGTTCAAGGCAAGATACACAAACAGCCTAAACACAATGGCAAAAACGTTCTCGAGAAAAAGTACTTCCTATCTGACTATGTTCTAACACCATTCAGACTATTCATTGAAGCTAAAATAGCTATGACACATTGCCATCTTCATTTGCTTTGCAATATGGAAGCTTCTCATCCCTAACAAATAGTCTAAATAATTAATAAAAGATGCATATGAAAACTTGTGTTCCTTATACTTTCAGTAAGGAAAGCAGCAATTAACCAACTGCTACGATCATCGTACAGAATATTTTCCCACGCATTGAGGCTCAAAATTTTTGTGGATGCGCTCCTTGTTGTGTTTGCAACATGACGCCAGCTTCTTGCATGAGGCTCATCAACCGCAAAAAGATGTAAACATGATTGGGACCGACGTTGTCTTTGCTCATTTGATGGAATAAGTGAGCCGTGTAGTTGCAAAACGGAAGAGATCGGCTTCTTACGAAGCGAGCTGCGGAGACAACGAAGGTTGGTGTAGACATGTCGATCGAGAAGCCCCAACATCATCACATCGAGGCGTGATAGCTCTCACAACTGTGCCGTAGTTGGCACGCATAACGGTATGTGCGCGACGCAGCAGATGTCGGCTAACCCCATGGACAGTAAAGAGATTGGCCAGCTTTTCTACATCTATCAGCTAAGCCGATTTTCGAATGTGGCCTAAAACAGGCCTTAAAATCCAGGCCGTCTGCATGGACTATCGTTGAACGCATGTTACTCACTCGCATCTTCTTTGCGAGGAAGGCATAAAGAAGATGCGAGTGAGCATACTTCTCGTAACGCCGTGGCTGGGCCTGCTAATTGCTGTAGATTGGCTGGCGTCAGCGGTGAAACTCACTAGTAATTCAGCTATAGCGGAAGGCCTGAATGGCCAAGTGGGTGTATCAACGGAGATGAGATAGCTGTTTTCATAGTTCAATTGTGCTTCCGAGGCATTTTGACCGGGTGGGCTTGGCGCAACATTTAAGAGGACTAGATCGGACGGATTGGTAGCTCGTATCTAACTGCAAAATAACCATACAATTATCAAATATTTGAGTAATGTGGCTAACTACGATATATTTGAAAAAAATAATTGAACAAATTAGTCAAAGAAGGATGCACATATTTTAAATGCTTTAAAAAAAAGATCACTTACTATCACAGTGTGGTTTGATATTAGCCGCCGTTCCCAATAACGCCTAAAATTACAACTCATTAAGAAAATCGAATAAACATCCAATATTATATGATTTTCAAAATTTAAGATTTTCTCTTAAAGTTTCAATTTCCGAATTATGCAATTGCAAAAAAATGCTTTCCGAATTATGCAATTGCAAAAAAATGCTTTCCGAATTATGCAATTGCAAAAAAATGCTTTCCGAATTATGCAATTGCAAAAAAAAAACATTTATCCTAGTCTTTCGCTCTCTCATTCTCATATTTTGAAAGATTTTTTGTATATTTTTGTTCAAATCTTTTAAATCGGGGTGAGGTGACTCTACCCAACGAATCTAACCTGCCCAAATGGTTGAAATTTATCAACAAGAGTCTAAAAGCGGTTACTGCAATTTGTTGGCATTCGTTGTTGATTAGTTTTATGAAGCACGTTAATTTCATTAAACTTTGGTTTGAACTCAACACATTTGACTAGGCTGTCATAAAGTTAAAGCTTAATTGAGTACATACCTTGAAAACATGTAAAAAATCGCTACTGTCTTCAGTCCACTTGCCCGGTACGGCGTCTTCAATCGTATAGGGCAGCTTGTGATCCAATGGTCGCTTGATGATACGTGCTAGTTTAGCACCAGTTGTTTTCACTTCGTCATGATAGGCTGGCAAATACAAAACCTGCAATGAGAAGTCTATTTTTGAGTCAAGTGGATAGATGCACGAAACGCCTTGGTTTCTAAGACAGAGACAAATGGAGACGAAGCGGCAGAAAAGTGAATAGATAAGGTGGGATTTTGTTTGAAAACTTATTAACTTATGCAAAAATATTATCAAGAAGAGAACAAACTATGAGTTAAATCCTTCAACAGCTAGGCGGATATGGACGAATGAAGTATCCGAAATGACTTGACACTTACCACATCATGGCCAGCGTCTACCAAAGTGTCCGCAATTTGACCGAAGAAGTTCACATGACTGTGTCCAATTTGAGGGCTATAGATGAGGATCTTGTAAGGAAGCGATTCCGCAAACAGCATCACCAACCAAACAAGGAATAAAGACATTATGGTCCACTTCTCTGTAAAGGATTGGCAAAAGATTCGCGAATATTCTTTCAACAACAACTGATTCAGACGAGAATGAGACTGCTGCCTTTAAAAATTAATAAAGATCTATTCAAAAATTTAAATCTTTTTGATGAAAATGCATTACTGTGGGCAATTTCACTACAAATTGAAACGACTTTTTAAATCCAAAGAAACAAAAAACCTTCACATGTCTCACATAGGTTAAAAATCGCGCATTATCAAATTTCCGGAGGTATACTGCATTAGCAGTAAGTGAAAACTATGCATCTTATTTACAGAGTTATTCAGCCAGTATTCTGCCAATCAGAAATTTGAGTAATTTCAAAAATGAATTTTTCATCTAGTTATTCATCCTTTTGTATCTGTCAATAAGACGAACTTAGCTAATAAAGAAGAAGAGAGCAAGCTCCATCCTCTATGCCCTAACCTAATAATTGATATTAATTTTACTAAAAAGACTCGGTCATCTTTCTTACTCTTCAGTTCGCCTATAATTAAACAAAAATTTGCTGATGAATGTCTCTTAAAAATGGTGCCGCCATTAACACATATGGCGCTGATATTTTATACCGACAAGTGAGATCAAATTCGAGAGGAACAAAGCAAAGATGACCAGTACTTGTTTTTGACACTTAGAATTAACGAGCTAAGTTCGGTTTTAGTTGTTGTTCGCACAAATTAATGGCACCTGATCGCGCCTATCCTAAAGTTAGTCGTTAATACCGCCCAATTTTATTACCGATCCGCAGGTTAATCATTCACACAGCCAACCATTATCTAACCGCTTAAGTTGCTCATACATAACCATGCCAAGAACAATTTGATAAGGTTTAAGGCAAGCAATTGCTTATTTTGGTATCCCGTTCAATAAATATATTAAGTTCTTTGTGCCAGCTACTCTGGCCACCAAGAACCGCAAATTTGGATGAGATCAACCGGAAATCTCATTATTAGTCTTTTATATCATTCATGCCAATCAACTGATATAAAATAATTTACGGCAAAATCCCGTTCGAAATGACTAAGGATACACTCTTGTTTCGAAATCAATTATTTAATGAAAACCCCTCCAAGCTGATTCGCGAAACTCAATCTAGGAACGCTATAAGCAAACGATGTCATTAAAAATCATAAAATACATAACACAATTATTTAAAACATCAGCCAGCATAAACTTATTTCCCGTTTTTTGCCCAATGCGAAGTGAAAAAAAAAGACTGCTTGAAGCCTGTCTTATCTCCAAAAAGTGATAACAGAATTCTCCCGAGAATGTGAACAGCATAAAACTACGAAGTACAAAGAAGGATCGAACACTAAACAAACACGTATGGGATAATCTGGCCATACTGAAAGGCGCCGAAAGGTGGGAATGGGGAGGAGTGGAGAGGAATTATTATTAGGTTCAATAAACCTATACGTCAAGACTCTAATGTGAGAGGAGGAGGGAGATATGCCTCAAAAATGCGCCGGCTTGACATAATGATCAAATATCCGATTTTACGTCAATGCATTACAGAGCCATGAATGGTTAACGGTATTATAACATCAAACATTATCGCATTGGTTCTTTAGACTTGTCCAAAGTTAACGAATCCTTTCACATGTATACTTCTTTTTGTCTAGATTTACATTGATATAGGAGGTTCGCAAATACTCTACGTTTTCGTCTAGAGTCAATATGAGGCATTAAGTGATCTTAATGTACGCTTCGAACCATCAAAATAACAGTACTGTCACCTCCTTCCCCTTCTTAGAACATGTTCCGTTTGTTGAGATGTCCTTTCCAAATGAGTTCACAATAGCGCAGCGTTGATTTTGTGTTGATTAGACTCCCTGCGAGAGTTGATCTATACTGAGAACTGATCCAAACCACTTCATACAACACACCCATCAAACAACCGAGTCCAATGCACACAATGTCAAACGCGTTGGCAAAGCGCATCCGTATAAGCTGCGAAATTACGCAATGTAAGAGAGCGGAGAAGTAAACACATATCAGTGATTTCGACGGGCAAAATAAAAGTCGCTGTGCAGTCGTTTCCACAATATAACTCGAAGGAGGAGTCGCAGCGTGGTCATTCCCCATAACAAACAGTGAATATAGTGATGATGTATATCGATGCTATGGAAGCAGTGCACTCGGACAGAGCACCAAAGGCCAACCTAGAGCAAGCAAATATGATTTAAGAAGTGAACGCAGTAGCAATAAGGATCTACACCTAGTGATGAACCCTTTCAAGGCAGTGGTAAGCACATATGGCACACAAAGGCGAGTACCAGTCGCGCCAATAGATGCAAATGCCCCTAACCGATGACACAACAGTAGAACTACGCAGAAATATCAAAAATTTAAAAAAAAAATGTGCTGGAGCAAGAAACTTAGACATGATACCAGAAGAAGATCTATCGTCCAGAAAGAATTTCCAGTGGTGCCTAAACTTCCACTCTTCGCATTTAGTGCAGCCGCCACAGGTAAGGATAAGGAGATCTTCCAAAAGGTGATAAGCAATATTAATGTAATGATGCTTAGCTTTAGAAAATTCGATCACATATACAACTTTACACATATGTGTGAATGGGCTAAAGCTGATAGCCTAAAAGAGTATGGGCCTTGGAAAACGGTGCAAAAGATGGGAAATAAGAAGGTGAGTGGGTGAGTACCTGAATGGTCTACTGCTCGAATCACTATTGAATATAATACGGCATCAACATTACCTTTACGAACAAAACAAAGCTAACAATAGAAAAAATGGATTCAAGCAAACAGTTGTTGAGCATCTCAACCGTTGTCAAATTCCTCGGTAATAATAGTAGCCGTTGTTGCTGCTATATGGTGCAAATCAATGCTTTAGCAATACTGCGCAAGCTCATAACAACATGTGTATTCAAGAATAGTCGTTCAAGCGTTTTATACGATGTAAAATAAGTATTTGCACAATATTTCTAAGGTAAACAACATTTACAATGCAAATGTTTACACAACAAAACTTGTGCTACTCAAAGCTTCATCATTCGTTTCCCTTTTTTTAAAAATGCTCTGCGTTTTTTTTGCATAGAATTCAAATAAACGCAATTTGTCGGAGTAGTTGAGCGATACTCAGATCGGGAAATCCATGTAGAGAATAGAGAATTTGCTTAGGAGCGACAGCGACGCTAAAACAATTGTGAAAGGCATTTCAGTTGAAAGTGGTGATAATTCGAAAAAACATAGGCGAATTCTTCGCCAATTTTTTGGAAATCGTTCTAATGTCAATAGAATAAAGTGACCTCTGGATGTCAGTCGTATATTTGGAATCGGCCAAGGAAGAATTTTGAGTGGATTGTTGATGCCCCATATACGAACGACACGAATCAAAGACAAAGATTCCATTCGATCAACGGTGAAAGAGAGAAGCTGGAGGGTGAAGGCCAGCCTGTGAAGATTATTATGCCTATCCCATCGTACATTCATTTTTTTTCTAGTGCAACTTTATGACTCTACAATATTTTTTGTGTTTTCCATACCCATGAATGTCAATAACCTATTGGCAAAAACAAAACCTTTCAGTTCAACATAACACAACTTTAGTTACAAAGTATTTTATTTTACTTCAACATCCCGAAGCGGAGGCAAAGACAAAAACTATGCAAATATGAAGAGCAAAAAGGAGGAAAATATTCGCAAATCGACATATCGGCAAATAGACATTCAAGTACATAATAGCAGCAAAATTTTGCAGGTCAAAACAATCCAGGAAGAGATTAAAAACTGAAAGAATGAATGCATTAATGATAATGATTGGAAGCAGATTTCAGAATGACATGCGAAAATGGGAGCTATATCGAACCTCATTTATGCTGCCAATATGTTTTGGCAAACCGGAAGTGATGCTGCTCACATCGACCATGAGGAAGGAAGGCAAAGTGAAATATTTCTATAGTGTGGATGCCGGAAAAGATAAAAATACGCATAGAATTTTATAAGAATGAATCAACTCGAGATTGACCCTGCGATCATAATGTCTACAAGTTAGGGAACCTTGATTTGATAACGCAGTCTAGCTAGTACGAGGCAACTTGGAGTCTGTGAAAAGCTACACGGCCGAAGCGTTGCCAGACAGTCTCTAACAATCTGATATCAGAAACCACATATGGTGACAATAAACGAGTATAGTATTTCAGAGCGAATCAACAGTATGTTATTAAGAGCTTTTGATAATGCTCAGAGCACGTATGCAGCAAAACTCAGAAAAATACGCACTATTATGCATGGATTCCAATGACTGAATGAAATGTTTCCTTAATTTCCGGTCCGTTCTTTCTTTTCAGCACAATAGTCGTACTCCAAGACGTCAACAAACAAGTGAAACTCAAAAGCTTGCAGTATCTAGCATCGCAACTTCGCTAACACAACGCCTTTTCCATGGAACTATCGCAATATGTGCTCAGTGGCGTTGAAGGAGGTGTTTTCCACAGTGACCAACGCCAATGAACTCTGATCAGCAGCTACTGAGCAATACTTTAATAACCATGCCAAAAGGGCAAGAAGAGGCTACAACACCTCCAAAACAGCTGAACAAGTATTTCATTCCTGTTTCTGCTTGCTTTCCATACAAAATCTTAATAGCAGACGCATCAAACGTATCAGGATAAAGGCTAATAATGCAATAAACAGCATCAAAATTAATGCTGCTGGTAGGAGAATATCAATCAAGTAGTACTGGAAGAAGTTCAATCTCACACAAGCTGAATTGAGATTGTCGAATGGGCCAAATTCGGCTGCAAACTCAGTGTATTTGATAACACGTTCGCGTGCTGATATCGGCTTCTTACGGATCATCTGGGCGAGACGTTTCGCTGATTCCCCGTAACTGAAATTCACAATAGTATTTTGTTATCTATACATTACCCACAAGAAATGTTCCCATTCCTAACTTTTTTCAAGAAAGGAATCATATAGTGGTTGGTAAAAACGAACCCTCTAATACCCACTGGCGCATCCTCTCTGCTTACTCCAAGGTCACTCACTCATTTTCTACTCATTTGAACACTCATTCATTCCCTTTCGGGTTAAAGAAATTTTTTCCATCATTGGGATGCACCTCATGAGAAGCAAGAAAACTTTCTGATGTACTCCACTTACTGCTGCAAATCCCGTCTCTAATGCCTCCATGTTCTTCCCAAATAAAAATCCAAAAACTGCCTAATACCATTATAGCAATGTCGAACTTACGTCTGATTATATAGCACTGCCCGAATTGCATCAGCGAGGCTGTCCGATGAGATGAATCTCTTATCGAGCAGTAATGCGACTTGTCTTTTCTCAGCCATCTTCGCGTTTCGCATCTGGTCTCCAAAGAGTGGCACACAAATCATCGGTATACCCGCGTTTGTGCTTTCGATGACACTGTTTTGCCCTCCATGTGTAACGAAAGCGCTCAGTTTCGGATGCGCTGAATGCTATACTAAGGAAAATCCACAAAATTTACCAACAAAATTACGTAGCAACTGAATATTCCACAACGCATTGAAAAATCAGCGAGCATGAAGACAGTTTATCGCAACTTCAAGAACGTTCGCCTAAAAACGTGATTGCTGCCTTCTGAAAGATCTTAAATGTAAGATTGTTTTAGCCCGATTAGCACAGAAATTCCCTGAAAAAGTCATAGGAATTGCGCAACCACTCATACTGCATAAACAAGAACGGAAGTAATGCGAATACCCTTCGTTGAAAACATAACGCAATGGTTTAAATTACTCCTCACTACGGTATAGCTGAAGCAAAATTCTATACGTGCTCCAGGAATGCGCTGTACATCAATGACGGTAAAGCACGTACCGAACAAGTCATTTTGTGGGACCCACTTCTTCTTGATCACGTTTGTGAGGTTCGCAGCGGCCTCGTCATCCTTTTCGTATTTCCAGATGAATGTCACCTAGAAAGTTGTCCCTATGACATCAAGCGTTATCAAACAGTGTATTTAAGCATTCATGCTATTGTCTATTGCCACATGCACATTCTCATTTTCACGTATGCTCTGGATATTCGACTGAGTAATGTGGGATATGATCAGTCCGTAAACGTGAAAAATCCTTGCGCAAATTCCTATCCATCATAGATCTTCAACTTTTCCTCAACGCATTCATTTAAATGTGATCTCCTTCCTCTCAAATGTGAAGGAAAAACTATTACTTCCGATCATCTTGCTCGTCAGCTGATCTCTGATCTCCGTTGAAAGCAGAAGGCTCGGGAAGAGGCGGAGAAAGTGGAGTATTCTTTTACCATTTCACGTTCTTTCGACGACTCAAAAGAAGAGCAAAACAAAGACATCAGCGAACAGCAACATTCTGCACAAATTACTTCAGGGAAACGAGCGAACATTCCAACAAAAGCGTCCTTAATTTTCGGTGGCATTTCAGAACTCTTCGCCACAGATCCAAACGAGACCAAGACGACGGCACCTTTCGCATTCTCCATTATCCGTTTATATTCCTATAATTAGATGGTGGAATTTAAAGAGAATACAATTATTGCTAGACTGATTAGCGCTTAGTATATATCAAATTACTCATTGCAATATGTAACCATTCTTTCGTCAGTTCTACGCAAACTCATATACAGCATCGCGCTACTGCAATAACCCATATAGCACTCGTTGTACCATCTGTATGTATTGCAGTACAATGAATCGACTTCATCGACTTTCTGTTGTAACGAAGTGGCCGATATTAATATATATATTATATATATATATATATATATATATATATATATATATATATATATATATATATATATATATATATATATATATATATATATATATATATATATATATATATATATATATATATATATATATGATAACGTGTGAGGATCGTGTCACTGCTCGCACCTCTTCTATGTGTAGTTTCATGGTCTTGGGTAGCACTGCTAGCAATACTGCAATCAAATAATTTTAATACTTGCTTCGTTGAGCGGTTGAGGTTGCTTCACACCAATTCCAGCAACAAATACAATTTTATGATTAATCGGTCGTGAATATTCCACAAATTCCTCTGAATTCACGAACGCAAATACGCTTGATTCCACTGCTTTCTGAAACATTCTCAGTTAATCGCAGCAATGAGTGAGCTAGTACAAACGGTTTAGATGGACATGAGTCGTTAAATCGGTCTCGAAAAAGTACGAACTGATCAGAAGGGACGTTCTTTATTGTTACTTCCAGAACAAGTAATAGATGAAGCAAGACCGCTGACACCTGTCCACTAATGCTGTTCATTTAGAAATACTTCACACTTTATACTTTTATATAAGAATGAAGACGAATATTAATGAAGCTTCAGATCAAGGCAGTAAATTAGCCAAACGCGACGGTGGTCGGACTTACTACGAGGATCATTCACAAACATGACTCCATTTCTTCCTGTTTATTATTGCATGGAAAGAAATGGATCGAATATAAATTCAGCTTATAGCAACAGAAAAGAATTCGTGCGGCATTCTTTCGCTACATGCGCGCAGGAATTACGCTTTCCCCCTTCTTGATCTGTCAATGTCTCATCTATTCGCTGAAATGATGCTAACTAAACGTATACATCGAGCTCGTATTTCACTTTTATTTCCGTCTCGCTCATTAATGTACTACTTTCATATGTTTTCCTTTTCTTTCAGGTTCAAAATAATCATTTCACCTCCCTATCCACAACCATTTTCATTGGCATAACTTTTTTGATGATCACCATTTCTACGATGGTGGTAGACCTTTAATGTGAAAGTACTAACATCAATGTCGAATCCAGGTGCAACACCGTTGAAATTTGCATAACGTCGAAACACAAATTCAAAAAAAACGAATGTTGTCGAATATGAAATTAAGTTTTCTAATCGCTGAGAGTAACTCATTACGTCGGTTAGTTGCGTAAATGATGCTGCAAATTATCACTATTAAATTAGAAACAAAATAACCATATAAAAGATAGCTAACTTATTCCGTTTATCTGATATGCAATTACAATGACTGGAAAGATTGCAATATATGATCATTTGATAAACTCATAAATCATTCATGCATAACTCAGGTTTGTATTTTGAACGTCTTAGTGTAGAGGTGAAAATTATAGTAAAGATAGTCGTAGAGAAACATTGGTTATTATCAAACATTTTTTTTTTGGAACTGCTGGCTCTAAGATTGCCTTAATTTAGCTGATCCTGTCAATTTCTACTTTTTCTCATTTCTTCCTTATTTCACTCTATCATTACCTATTTCATTTTTAAAACATGCGGCTGTTAGCTTCAATCTGAAGTATATGAACGATACCTGGAACGTAGCTGGGATTATTTACAACTCCTAATGCACTCGAAATTACGTCGACTAGATTCGTCGCAAATGCACTGATATGTGTGCGAATTCCAAGATTATGAAAAATTGCATATCCACATACGTTGAACGTTTCGGTGATACCCAAATCGAATTTTTCTTCGCGTAGGCGATCCATTAGCTTTTTATCGGCAAGTTGCACTGCAATCGGCATCAAGACTTAGACAACAGATTCAACAAACGTTCTAAGTAGTTCACCTTGATCACGATTTATTATTCAAAACGGCAACTCTCATAATGCTCATTTGCATTTTCAAGACATGAAAATAAACTCTAGCTGCAGTTTCTGTATTCTTTCATTTCAGCCATTTTTACCGACCACCGGTTCATGGACGAGAATGAATCCAAAGAAATTGAATTTTTTTTGCGATATTGACAATATATCTTCTCAGTAGAACGTCGGAATGGAATGGTCTCCTAGAATGAATCGCTATCAATGCTTGTCGAAGAACTTCAATGCTCGCTTCTTTTTTTTGCGACGGAAACGTCTCTTCTATGGACACCATCGGGTCCCATTCCAGTGTTTTGTTCATGAAAGTTTCTCCCACCTATTTCATTATCACTATATGCATATGTAAATTTGCGTTCCTTCATGCATCGATGAATCTCTCTTAAAAGAGAAAATTCAAAATCATTCAACCGCTGTGGTCATCAGCTGTGGATTCCTTCCCCCCTCCCTTCTTATCCCCCCCCTCCCTGCAGGCACAGTTTTTAACACCTTCATAACTATACAATGACAACGATTTGCATATCAAGCAATCTATCAAAGGCATTATATTTTTTTCAACTGCTCAAAAGAAAAGTTCACTTACTATCGCAATGTGGTTTAATATTACTTGCCATTCCAATCATTACCTGAAAATATTATCCATCAAGGGGAACTATGTGATGTAATTTCCTAAAATTCAATATTATATCATCGAATTTCAAGTAGTCCCCTACTGAAAGGTTTTTAATCATCACAACATTTGCAAGAGTTTTGTCTAAAAACCGTTTTCTCCCATGTATAACTTTCTAAAATCGGGACCAATTTTTTTGCAACAAGCGTGTGAATTTTTGCTTAATTTTTAACCGAGTCCTTCGATCCTTCAAATTCCTTCTATCTTTCTTTACCAACCGTTTCAATTAGACACAAGTTATTATGGAAAAGAAATCGGTATATTTGATAGCGTGTCGCAAGTTGTTAATCAATTTCATCAAACGATTCAAAACTCCAGTTTAATCACGTTTAGCTAATCAAGTTGGTTAAACTATATGGTTGAAAATGTTTAATAAGTAGAACCTTAAAAACTTGCACGAGACCTCTTCCGTCCTCAGTCCATGTGCCTGGTAGAACGTCATCAACGTCATAGGGCAGCTTATGTTCCAATGGTCGCTCAATAATACGTGCTAATTTTGCACCAGTTGTTTTCACGTCGTCATAGAACGCTGGTACATACAGAACCTAGAAAGCAGAGTATTTCTAGTCCATCCTAAGCTCTCAATAGACAAACCATTTGCTATTTCAAAACAAACACAGATGAAAATGTACCTCCTCAGCTCTAAAACTACGACAGTTTGGGGATTTCTGTGCGCGATTAGTTGAAATTATTGGAGACAAAGAGGTAACGGCCCTCAATGATATGCCTTCGTTGCTGCGTTGAAATGATTTCTACTGATGTAGACGTCGAACCAAAGCCATCATTATGTGCTAAACAAATCCGAATGCCCCCAGTAGAAACAATCATTATTCGTCAATTCATGCGATAAATGGTAGAATTAAACGAATATTAGCAAGCAGATTAGCGCGGAAGGTAGACAATCTGGTAAGAAACTTGAGAGCAAGAGAAAATGACGCTGAGAAGTGGTTCGCTTATGCAAGCGTCTATCCGAAATGACTTGACACTCACTACATCATGGCCAGCTTCAACTAGAGTGTCCGCAATTTGAGCGAAGAAGTTCACGTGACTGTGTCCGAGTTGAGGACTATAAATAAGGATTTTATATCCAAACGACTCTGCAAATAGTATCACCAACGAAACACGGAAGAAAGACATAGCAATCCACTCCTCTGCAAAAAATTGATCCGTTAGGTTCGTAAAGTTTTTATCAGCAATAAGGTGACCATTGATAATCAATGTTTGCAATGCGTTTGATCTTCGCAAGCCATTAATAATTTCAATAGTAAGTAATAAACGATTAAGTATAATTAAAAATCATATAAATGTTCGATATAGATCGAAACTAATATCCAATAAAATTGAGCCATAAAGAAATTGGATACTATTTCCGAAATTAATCCAAATTTATGCTCTAGCCAACTACATACACATCTTTGGTGCACTATTTAATGAAATAGTTTAGAAAAGAAAAAAGTGGAATTCTCTTCATACATTGGCATCTCCCTTCTATCATATCTCCGAAGTCACAGGCTAATAATGAAGTTTCATTTAACAATAGAATTGATAGTCATTTTCAAAAGTTTCGATTGCTTTTAGACTATACTATCTCTATCACCTCTATGCGATTCTCGGCTTTCCAATGTGACGGTTACTTGAATCTTTATAAGCCATTACAAGCCTCAAAAGTGCACCTATAAACAACTTGAAGAGAAAAACTAGTGAAAACAATATTACTACAAATATCTAGAAAGCAATCTCATTGAAAATAATTTATCAAATCTTCTTTAGTCATTAGGAGTAATATTAGAATTCAACCAATTCGATTTTGTGTTCTATTCGAGTGTTTTCAAAGAAAAGTAATATGAGACCATTGATGAAAGAACAAGTGTGAAATTCTTTTTTTTTTTGTTCAGAAAATCCTCTCGAAAAAAATGATTTGATTGCTAAACAAAAGAGATGAAATCAACGAATATGATAGAACGAAACAATGACGAATTATTGAATAATAACAATGAAATCTATTAGTGCCTCTTTAAGCTACATCAATAAACTACTTGCTTATAAAGCCTCGTCTTAACTGCTCTATTTACTCACGGTTTAAGTAAACAAGAAAAAAGGTTCAGACCAATAGTGCAAACTTGACGATTTCATGTGATCACCAATAGAATGTCACTAAACACCAATATCATTTTGTATGTTTGTATTATAATGTGAACGAAAAGCGTAAAATTGCTTACGATCTTCTGTATAGAAAAGAATTATTATCAGCGCTCGATCATACTGCAAGCAACGAAAAACTAAACTACGAAGATGATCAGCAAACATTCACTCTTTTTTTTAAAGCAAAAATTTCGTTCTCTATTCAAGTATTTCCACTTTCATGCTAGCAATATATTATTGCTGAAAGGGAACTTCCCAAGATGTATGTCTAAAAGAATACGATAAGTAACGAGTTGCCAACATGGTACATATTTGTTAGCTAACATTTTCAGCCAATGAATATTTATGTCTCTATAATGCTTAGAGAAGACGTGTAAAAGGGAAACCGACCTGTCAACTCGAGCCCACTGTCTGCGCTTTTTTTTTTGCATTCAACTCGGTGTAAGTCGACGTTAACCCAATTTGCACGTCTCCACTATCGACATTTCGATCGCAGGCTGCTCAAGAGCATCCAGTTTGATGACTGCAACGAATTCCCACTATGGTGGTCCTCAAGTTGTATTTCTCGAAGTTCTTGCTTCCTTCGGCAGCTTATTAACGACGCTAATGATATCTAAGGTATTTGCTAGCCATCGAATATGTCACATAACCCTACATGAAGTACACCTAAACGTGTTCTCATATGTGCATAAATACTTCACCATTATGCCTCACCTTAATACGCATTCATTGATCACTATGAAGGTGAGATATTTCCTCCTGATAGTGTACCGCAGTTTTGTCAGACAATATACCATACCACATTTGAAAGAAGTTGTGAATTCTTTCAACATTTGCTAAGCCAGTTTGGGTGGAAGACCTCTAATGGCAGCAATTACATGGAATCAAAATGCTGTAAAAAGACAATAAGGACGATCCAATAGAAATGTGGGAAATTCCGATGAAAACTCATCACCTAAAGATACAAATGATAGGTGTTCAAATATGCAGCATTTCAAGTTTTTTCCGACCTCACACTCATGCCTTGCACCCTCTCCACCTCCCCCCCCCCCCCCCCCCTCCATATAAAAGCAAATATCACTTAATTGCGACACCCATAGAGAACTTACTATAGAAATGAAACTCATTTGGAAGAGACAAGTGATAACAAAAGTTTTCCCATTATACTATAGACGTTGCAATCCAGTTTCTTTCCTTCCTTTTTTATAAGTAAGTGCCATTCATTCAAATCGATAACTTCAGTGGTTGATACGCCCGCTGAATGATCATATGTGAACTTCATTCGAGGCAACCATAGTTGATTAGAATAACATGGATACCCTAAATGGCGATTAATTATCGTATCGACAAACTCACCTGTATAAACAACCTGATGCATATCCTAGCCGTTTTAACAGGTAATTTTCTGTGCCCAATATTGCTTCGCTTCGTAGAACATCTTTATTAGTTGAGCAGGGAATCGACGTTTACAAGTTTAAAGAACAGACTCATAGAAATGCAATAAAACAATCAAGGAAAAAAAAAATCAATTAAACATATAATTTAGCAAACTATTTTAAATAACAGCTTATTCGGTAAAACCTAGAAAAAAAAGTCCTAATCGTGAATTGTACATGAAGAGGAGATATACAACGAATAAAAATCACTACAATCATGAGAAAAATCCCAGCAAAATATATGCAATAGAATTCATTTACGATAGAATCAGTAAGCGCGAATGTAGAAAAAAAAAATATCACATCAATATAACTAACAGTACGATTCGGTTTAAAACTGGACAATTTCAGAGTCTATGGATTTATTGAAAGACTATTTCTTCCTTCATAGCGATTATTTCGTCTAAATAAAGTTGTGATAAGATAAAACCTCATATAATTGAAATGATACGTCCAGAAATCATGTGATTCGAAAACTCTCTTTGTAAAATGAAAATCATTATAAATGAAAAATTCTCGCAAATCTTCATACACCTCTCTCTTTCTCTCCATCCGCATTCTATCATCTGCTTATGCAGCTATGATTTCTTCCAAAAACCGAAATATCGCATAATAATATTCACCAAAATTGGCCAAAGAAATAAAAAGATGAAGGTTCGCCAACTCAGAAATATTCCCTCGGATTGTGGCGAAAGCCGGTGAATAACTGAAACGAGAAGCTTATGTTGAGATGATAGCATCCTTAGCACGTTGTTAAGATGTGTTGCGAGACTCGATATTTGCAAATCTGCTCTTCTGAGAACCGCCTCTCGTACCTTTGAACCTCTGATTTTCGATTCCATGTCTGGCGGTCGCGAACCGCTCGTCGAAGAGCTGCAGCTTTCAGATAGTGAACTGAAAGCAACGTTTACCACTACAGCTTTACTCAAATTACGCTAATTAAACTTAGAAATGAAAAAAAAAGCAATAATAAAAGAGAGGCACTCCGATTTGTCCCTTCTTCGCCGTTTGTCAATCATTACAAAATTCAGCTTCTCAGATAGTCTTGAATGGGAGAAACTGACAAGTAAAAAAAATTTCAAATATCTTGAGAAAACAAGGTTAAACGAGCCTAGAGAATGAAATAATAATGAGAAGTTCTCCAGAAATGAAATATTTAGACCTCCTACATTTTACAAGAAATTCAACCTAAAATACGAGCAATTCGCAAGCAATATTAACTAAAAATAACATCTCTAATGGGCTCACGAATTTTAGATATTCACCTTACCGCAAAAAAAAACCCCGTAATTTCTTTAAGTTCATCATTTAGAATTTACTAGGCATCAAGAAGCTAGTCCTCAAATTGGCGTGGTTTCAAGAATCTTCCAATTCCTCTAGAAAAAAAACTTGTTAAGCATAAATAAAGACTTTACTGATCAAAAGCTCACCTTTTCTCGGCAGCTGCTGCCGGAAGTAGATGGAAATGCTGAAAAAAAAAACACTTCACAAATACTGCTCGATAATAGCTGATAAAGATAAGATTTACTTTTGCCATAAATTCATAATGCACAAAATGAACTGTTTAATATATGAGCACATCTGCTTAAAATAGTTCATTTCATATGCTCAGTGATAAGCGCTTCGTTCAAGAGATTTCATTTCATTCCATACTATCTAGAAAAAAAAACAATTAAATATCAACCTCAACCTCACTCCTCATCCAAGGATACTAAATAACGACCCCCCCCCCCCCAACCTTAATCCCCAAAAAAAGATACTCTTGAGATGTATAAGATTCGATTTATTCCCTGCTTTGAATATTGCTTTCCTTTTTTTTCATTTATATCCCCCAAAAATCTTCAGTTTTTCTAAATATGGTCATAATAGTATATACCGGGACTGCCACCATTCACAGCATAGATCCGCAGGTAAATCGAAAACTCGTTCATATCCTGCAGACTACAATATTTCATCACAAGCCTAAGAAGCCTCTCCCCAATACTACAGATTAGCAATTATTATACAATCTTGAAGAGAAGAAAAAGTTGCTTTGAGTAAAACTTCAATAATTATAGGCGTGAATGAAATCATAATTCTTAGCCATAATCGCTTGTATGATTAAATGCAACCCATTATATATATATATATATATATATATATATATATATATATATATATATATATATATATATATATATATATATATTTCCAAAAAATACCGTCGCCAAAACCACTTCTACTATGCACTATTATTAGCATACCATTACCATTACGCAGCCATCACCATAAACCTTTCTTCTAAAAATGATTAAAAAAGATGGCAAAAATTAAACACTATCATTTAAACCATCAATCACTTAGATAACGAGCGATTTATTCCAAGATGAACGCATTCGACAAACTAGGTATAGCTTCCATAAATTGCAAATTCCAAGATGCATATTTAAATGGTCGATCGCACCTTCAAAAAAAGCTTAGGATCCCCCTCAAAGTTCTCAAAGTTTCCAATGTTCATGATAAAAGTTGAAGCTGACTCCCATCACCTGAGATTTTCCCAATATACATAAAAATACACCTCAAGCTTATTCAACACAGACTATATAACTGAACTCATTTTAAAAAATACTCCCGCATAACCATCATGCAGACAAACAATCTCATTTATTATCACTGCTGTCAGATTCCGCCTATGGGTACTGCTCGCCTGATGTACATACTACCGATACAACAGAACTGATTCCGATAGAATGTTTCGAACTTTTCCAAGTTCGGGAGCGCTCGACCTCAGTTTCGTTTTTTAAGAGTTCGAGAAATCTTGACCAAAGAAATCCGATAACTCGTGAAAATGAAATGCGCTCGAGCTCGTTCAAGAATCTGAGGACCTATGGAGTCCTTATTTCGGAATTCAGAGTGGCAACTCTTTTCCTTGAATAATATCAACATCCTACTTCCTTTTGCTATGCAATATGCGCACAATTAATCAGTTTATATAAGTTCAACAAACGATGACGGATTCTCATTCTACGTCTCATCCAGGTGAAATTCTCATAAGAGACAGCATTTCGCTTCAAAAATAACACCTAAATTATAAAAGAAAATTGCAAAATAATTGCTAACTTCATGATCATCCTTCGCATCAATGTAATCATCATCACTATAGCAGACAAGCGACGGTTTCCTTTCTCCCATTGGAACATCCTCGCTTCCTTCGCTTGCCAAAGTCATTCCACTTTTGTCCTCAAGCATAAATAGCATATTGCTCTAATTATTTCAATAACACAAATGAACAGGGCTAAATCGAACGTTATGAGAAAGCAGGAAGGTGGGACGAAGAGGACGACCAAATCGAAGGAAAGGGGATCGAAGGGCAGCACAAATTGATCAATATTTCTTCATTTGTGCTATCCTCAAGAAATTTGCATTGCACATACCATTTCAAAACGTTCTAAAACAGGCAGTGACATCATTCAAGCATTTCCTACTCATGACATTCGACTCCGACTTTCGAACACCTCAGAAAGCTCTCAATTCTATCCTATCACCAACACAGCCCAATGAAACTTCCGCTTTTTCACAACCGAAATTTTGGCTATCGGTCCCATTAACGAACGCGACTTTTAGCAGCGAATACACTAACAACCGAAATTCCATTAAAACAATCCTCTCCTTCCTCCCCTTTCTAGCCTTCCCTTTCCTCCATTAGAAAAAAAGTTCCACGCTAGTTGTAATCAAATTGCTTAAGCTCACCTCTGCAACATTTGCGGCCTCTGAGAGTGTCGTGTTTGGCACCTTGGATATTCCACTTCCAACATCAACGAGTCGTTCTCCATCTTCTTCTTCTACGAGCTTCCAGT
Organism: Ascaris suum; assembly: GCA_013433145.1. Classification (NCBI taxonomy): domain Eukaryota; kingdom Metazoa; phylum Nematoda; class Chromadorea; order Rhabditida; family Ascarididae; genus Ascaris; species Ascaris suum. The sequence continues at coordinate 989,304 of CM024181.1, forward strand.
CTATAACCAATTCTCTGAATCCCTCATTGGCTGTCCACTCATCATCCACTCCTAATGCTAAATCCCCTCAAAGCATGTCCACTCACCGTCCATTCTAAGCAAAGCTACTAACCATCAGCTTGCCATCAATTTGTTCACATCTCTTGTCCACTCAAAGCAGAGTTACTCACCACTAACTATCCGTCCACTTGCAACTAACATAAGGCTAAAACAGCATGGCATTAGCTTAATCAATACAGATAGACGATCGATCTCTCATCTATCTACTAATGTGCCCTCCTCATTTTCGGTGTTGCATGAAAAACCAACGATAAACGAATTCAATAAACTTCTGCAAGTAAATGTGAACGCATCAAATAAATTTTGGACAACGAAGATGTTATTATTACAGGTGTCATAATGAAAAAAGCTGGAACAAAGTACAAAGAGACTAATTTATCACAAATGCCAACGAAGTGATACACTGGTTGATACTGGCAAGAAAACATATTAAGCTCGGTTGGTTAAGGGAGCCATTTCGAAGAAAATAAACTTAATTCACCTGAATGGCTTTATTGCACTCCGAACAAATTTCCTCTTTTCAAATCAACTGGCTATAAAAATGGGGCAAATCATTCAATAACCCTTTCATCATATTGCACTACGGTTGACATATCCCTGCCCTTATGCTCCTTTCGATCACTCTCGATGACAGAGTGAAACGGTAAGGCTATCGCCTCTCATTTCATCGCCAATACCACCATCACTTTTTCAAGTATACTTCACGCCCCCCCCCCCCCTTCCTAATAATTCAACCTCAAATTGAAAACACTCATAAACGGCAAAAAGCCACCTAGAATATTTTAATAGATAGATATATTTTTTGATCATCTCGTAAACTTGGAGTATAACCAGATCATAATCGAATTCAAAACTTCGTCAGATGCTAAGTAAATAACTGTTCACATTTCGCCTTTAAGGAATAAACTGCAGGCGAAGAAAGGTGGGTATCCACGGCCCTCCGTATCGACCACAGGAATAAAGAAAGCAAACAACTCTCTCCGCTGACCCACTCCTTCGCACTGCCCCTCCTTTTCCCCCTATGTGTTAATTGAATTTCGAAGAAAAATATAAAACGCCATAGAAATCGGATAACGACGATAAGCCTTTCGCACTGCACACATCTCTTTCATAGCACTTCTGCGGCTTGCAAGATATACATAAACTTGTGCTTCATATCAATATTAAGCAGAAATAAATCCCAGAACATTCGGATTATAGTTGTGTAGATCAAGAACGACATTCTAAGGATAGCATCAAGATTGAGATAAACCTTAGCTTGTCGGTAGCACAATGGAAAGCGGCGCAAATGGCAAATGAAGGATTGTAATTGGCCTCCTATTTGAAAAATAACGCTGGGATAAGGCATAGCCAACATATGAACATTACTTTGCATGTGGCCAAAAAAACGGGCAATCTTATCGACTGACGTAATATGAAGTGAAACAGAAACCACCATTTGGAAAAAAAAATATTACGCACTTTTTGTTTGAATGTTAAAGCAAAGCAGAAAACACAGATATTTTGGAAAAAAAAACTCTGGGCGGTTTAAATGAAAAAAGAGCCTTGACAGCAGCAGCAGCAGCAGCGAAAAAAAAATTGTTTTCTTATATGTTGCGTCTATTCTCTCGCAAATTCCCGACGACTCTAGAAGTCGTCGGGAATTTGCTTCCGGATGTATCCATTCCGGATGCATCCATATATCCATTCGGATGTATCCATATCAACTATTTATATGCGGCTGAATAGTTCCCATCTACAGACTACTACTGCTATTACGTATTAAAAATCTAATCGACTAAATTAAAATGTTGCGAAATTTTCTTCCTTTTTGCTATCTATGCATATATATTTTTTTCGTTTTTTTTCCCACTTCGAGAGATTTAAATAAAAGTTGGAGAAAAATTTTAGGATGCGAGTAAAAAAAACCTGATCTTGGGGATACCATGTTATCTATCAAACTTCACCCACTCAAAGCCTCCTCGGCGCCAGTAACTAATCAAAGAAAACCTCTTTCAACGAGCCTCACATGAGCAAAAAGTCATAACATGCAAACTCGGATGACAAGTTCAGCAAGTAGTTTTGCAGAGAATAGCCAAAGAAATTGCTCTTTACTTCTTTTTTATCGAGAACAAAGTTCAACTGGCGCCGTAATCATGGAAATATTTTTCCAAAAAGCGCAGTTTGAAAAGGAACAACTAATTTAGAAAATAGCCAAAACCAGATGATAACGTGACTGAAATAGTGAAAAAAAATTTGCATTGGAAAAAAAATTAGCTGATCAAAAATCGAAAAAAATGAACGTTCCACAACAAAACACACATACACATACACAAACACACTTCCAAAACATATGATCACTTTTTCATTTGATCAGTGAAAAAATAAATAGCGCATAATTGAATTAGAGACTTGTCCACTTATTTCATATCAACCGGTATTGTAAATGCCTTTCTCCATAAACCCTCCTCATCCTCCCTCTCTCAGCCCATATACAGACCGCTTTCAACCTCTCATCGAAAATAGAAAACCCGCTAGGAAGATCCGATCATTACTGGAAAATGAGTAAACTAAAGTAGATGAACCAAAAAAAAAATTTTCTTTTTCACAGATAATGGTGAATTTTCAAAAGTTTTTAAAGTGAAAGCTGGTAGAAGTTGAAGTCAACTTTATCCCCTTTATATTAAAAAACGATATTTTATACGCTATCCTATTATGCAAATTTCATACGCTCTCCTATTATGCAAATTTTATACGCTCTCCTATTATGCAAGTGAAATCACACCGGATATGAAAATAAAAATTGAGTGCTAAATTAGCAATTTACTAACCATATCCGAGAATGTAGAATTTAGGACGGAGGACTTTCTCACAAAAATCGTCATTAGCTTTGAGCCAAGGTATAAAATTATATTTATTCATAACGTCATCGACGAATTCTCGAAATGCCTCCACATATTTCTTCTTTGCCTCATTTGATTCCATTGATCCAAGTGAGTTCCATGCATCCCTCAAATGCATCACATTTATTCCATTTTTTTTTCCACGAAAACAGCATTTACCTGTTGTTTCGAAACTCAACGAGAGTAATTAACCCTTAATTTATTTGACAGGTGAAGGTTAAGGAATTTATAATTGAAAGAAAGACAGGTGGAAGTAAAGGAAAGAGGTGAAAAAAAAATTTTAAAACGCGGTTTTCTTGCCATAAAATGCCTATCCCTCAATTAAGCAAATGGAAATTTATTGAAGTGAGACAATGAGAATGCGGGAAAGAATATTGCTAAGTTCATAATCTTACACTTCTAAGATCAACTCAATAGTTAAATAATTTGAATATGCGGAGAAAAAAAATTAAGAACCATATAAAACCAACGCTATATTTCTATACGATTGCGTTCATCAAGTGACTTCATGATTTCATCAAATGTAGACAAAAATTTCTCAGGGTGTGTTTGATTTCATCAAAACACTACGCTCATTAAAAAACTTCAAACAAACAAAACATAAAGATCAATCAATAGAGATCATTCATCGATATCACTAATGAGAACGCCTCTCTCTCTCTCTCTCTGTGATATTTTATCAGTACAACGGTACCTTATCGTAAATAATAATTACAAGTAAAACCATCTATGAAAAGTGAAATCTGTTCGTAGTAAGTAATACTCTTACAATGATATAAATATTTATGCAAGGGAAATAAAAGAAACTCATTACCATTTGTACACATCGACAACATTCCAAAACGAAGGACGCGGAACACTGCATGGTCCTACGGTTGCTTGCTTGAAGAGGGAATAAAAACGCAATTTTTGATCCCTCGTTATTTTTACAGGTCCTGAAATTAATATTAATTTTCGATTACGCAACGAATAAAAATACTCCTCAACGTGTTTAAATTAATGAAACATATGCCTAATTCAACCATTTCCTACCCAATCCGTATTCATTTCCCTTTAGCATATCCTTTAATAAGGAGAGTAGATATCTGTGATTTATGATGGAAAATTGGATATATGTAAGATTGCACAATCGTAAAGAACTTCTTCAATGACTAAGGTCTCAATGGCGGAAGCCATCCCACCAAAATGTCGAAGTAATCGTTTTTGGCACAACTTGAATAGAATTCAAAATTATGAATGTATACCATAACTAAAATTGCAATATCTATTGCAATATGTTTCATAATTAAAACTGCGATATCCATTGCAATATATATCACAATTAAAATTGCAATATCTATTGCAATATGTATCACAACTAAATTGCAGTATCCATTGCAACATTATATATATATATATATATATATATATATATATATATATATATATATATATATATATATATATATATATCACAATTAAAATGCAATGCTTTATACATATTTTCAAATTCCAAGCTTTAAATACAGATCGTACATCTAAATAGGATGAATAAAATACACGGAAGAAAAAGCCGGAATAGAAATTTACGTTAAACGAATATAGAAGTTATACATAAACATAGAACGAAATAAACAATTCACCAATCAGCGTTGAAAGAAATCGCGAACCGGCTCTCTACGACTTAAAGGTGAAAGAGCGAAAAAGAGAAAACACTAACGTCTACACATCTCAAACCGTTGCATTTTCTTTCGTCAACATGATAGATTATGGCAATATTGCTTAAGAAACCGCTCGTTTACGTAATTTCATTTAAGCTTTGCTTCCCCCTTTACAATTCGCTCATATTTTTCAACAAATTACGCAATAAATCATGTCATAATGAAATTGCAACGAAGGGAATTCTAACGAAGCGAAAAAATTCCGATGATATAAAGTGGAAAGCGCAATATTAATTTCTATAACACTCAATTAGAGATAAAATTGACCTAGAGTGAATCTATTTATAAGAGACTAAGTAGATTACAACACGTGAATAAATTTAGTCTACAATATCGTTGTGAATAAATATTATTCGCTAATAAAAGATGTGATTTGTTCTATTGAAGGAAATAGAAACGAACCACAAATATGGCTGACAATCTGGTATAGGTAAAACATAGGTAATACTCCCCCTCCCCCTTAACAACAGCAACCTCTTCTATTATAAAACATGAATTAACAATTCATTGCAGTATGGTGTTAATGTAGACAATAGCACCATGAGTAATTATTCATTCATCGTCGATAAATTTTGCACTGAATATTGCTCATTAAGATATGAAACGTTGCAATAACCCAATGCAATATCACCGCTTGCAGTATCCTTTTGCAATATTAATCGAAGATTGCAATATCACCTTATCGCTAGACGATTAATTCATATATCATCCTTTCATTTTCTAATATTTGTATTTCTATGCAATATCGATTAAAGACTAATTTGCATCGATTGAAACGTTAAGATTCGATCATCGACGAAGTCGGCGTCTTCCTCTAATTCTTCCTGATGATATTTTTGAATTCTTTGAAAATCCTCCAGATTTGCTTCTTTTTCTGACATGATCAATTATTCAAATCTCTTTTGCTTGGGCACTCTTCTTGTTTCTTCATTCTTCACAACGCTGCCCTCTTTTCTTGAAGCCATCCTGACTATTTTGTCCATAGGAAAATATGAGAATATGTTTCAGTTCAGGAATTTTGTGCCGATCTTCGGATTCCAAGAGAGGAACATGACCCCCATTTTCTAGGTGCTCGAGAACATCCTATCGTGATGGCTCCATTTCGATGGTCACCAGAAGTCACCTCATCAATGATTCTCTCATCCGTTTGTATACTGCTCAGTTTAAGATCATCAAAACCTCAGCGCACGTCTTCTGGGTCGATGATAGCCTCATCTCTTACTAGCCAACGACGACCTTGGAACATCGTGCAATTCGGAGCAGATTCTCAGTACCGTCGACTCCAACTCGTCGTCGCAACATGCAGTAAGCACTTTGAAACTGCTATTCTGATTTTATCGCTTACCACGAAACAAATAAATAACACCTTTCTGGAAGGCATATGTAACATTAGTTAGCAGACACAGAAATTACTTCAATCACTTCCTTCAGTCACGTGCTTAAACTCCACCTTGTCCACAGATGCTTCGAAATGTTATGGTCAGCAAGTAGAGTGGTTCACAAAAAGATTTCATTAATACAAGAGAAGCACTTCACCTTTATTGATCGTTGGCATTAATATCTGAACTTTACATCGCTTTTACTAAGGAAATTAATGATTTAAGTAAAATAACGGTCGATCAGAAACCCTCAGTATTCATTTTTAATCGACAGCAATAGCAACTTGAACAGTAACAAATTCAGAAAAATATTTGCTCAATTCACATGAAAACAACGAATTACCAGTAAAAATAAAAACATTTTGCGTATTGAAATTATTGCCTCTAGGATTAATTAATGATCCACTTGGATAATTTTCGTAACAAACAACCCCCTCCCGTTCATTTAAATCCCTCACTCTTGACTCGATATTAAAACAGAGGAAAATGGTTGCTCATTTAAAAAAAAACATGCACGAAAATATTAATGCAGGTGAAACAGGTATAAATAACCAAGAAATGATATGGTTTACCAGTAAACTTTAGAAATGGTTAATAAGTTATGGTTAATAAGGAAATGGTTAATAAGCTTTGATGCAAATAAGTTAGAAATGAAAAAAAAAATTTCCTTAAAGAAGAAATTTTATTTAAAGCATCAAAAATCAATCTCAAAACTAAAAGGAAAAAAAAAAAATGATATAGAGAAATTAATTCCAAAAAATTTAATTCCATACCTTTGGGATAGATAAAAATTAATGAATATAGAGAAATAATAAACGAAAATTTAATTCCACATACCCTCTTTGGGAAGATTTTGAATAATGCTGACCGCACTCTCGAAACCTTCATCAATAGTGAAGCGCTCATCATCACGCGCCATCCTAGCGCACAACGCCACTCGAAAATGACCCATTCTATAACGCACACACCTCCAATTAATACAACTCAGGTGAGACGTCACTGAATACAACACACTTCATTACAACACAAACTCACATAAACAGGTTTGCTAATAAAGCAATTCTTCTTTTATTCTTCTATTTGTAATGCAACTTTAATCTATTTGTAATGCAAATAATGCAGGTTTTTTTTTTCTGATTAGTACTCAATATTGGATGCCTCAAATTTCCGATCTTTTCATGAAACACACAATTTCTATTCGCCTAAATTATCGCTTTTGCGAAAGTTTTCCTCGTTCTTGCTGTTCACATTCATAGATTTTTGTATATTCTCACATTTCGGGCGCTTAAAATGAATAGATCAATAAATAAATGAACAGGTATAAAGATAAATTAATAAACAAATAGGTCAATAAATAAATAAATGAACTAATAAACAAATGAATAAATAAAAAATAAATAAACAAATCGATAAGCAAATGAATAAATAACTAAATAGACAAATAAATAAACAAATAAACAAACAAATAAATAAACAAATAAGTAAAAAAAAACAGACGACGAGCAGTCCATCATAAAAATACAAACAAAATGAGCGAAAAAAAAGTCTGCGACGAGAATATCGCTTCACAACCAATTCATCTTGCTACTGAAAACTTCGTTTGCGCATATGCTAAGATGTTTGTTGACACCAGAATTGCATTTTTCGAAGTATGCAGAAAATTCGAATCCCCATCAGCCATATGAGGGATGGTAGTACAAGTCCTTCGAAAGTACTTAGATCATTGCAAGATTTTCCATGACTTTCTTCTGAAAGACCTTGCTCAAGAGGATCAAACCTTTGCTTCACTCTATAAGGGGGAGCAAGATAGAGAGACATAGAGAGAGAGAGAGGGGGGGGGAAGCACAGAAAGGGAAAGATCAAGAAAGATCTGATGCGGATGTATTTATCCTATATCAAAAATCACGATCAGGAGAGCGTTTTTTTTTTTGATCAAGGTAATCAACTTCTCAAGCATCACTTGCATTCCCGTTCCTCTCCCCTTCCAACCTTTTCCTAGTATTGTAGATAGGTTTCATTGTAATGCTGCTAGTTATTACATGATTTAATGAAATTGCTATATTTTCATCGCCCAAAAGTGAGAAAATATTCAAAAGTCTATATGTAAAAAATAAAAATAAATAAATAGCACAACAAACAAAGCAAAAACACGAAACACTCATCAATCATCCCTCCAAAAAAAAAAAACCCATCAAACTCCTAAGTGCTTCCATAAGTGACAGGAGCAATATTGATAAGTTTGAAATCACTGAATTATAACCCGAATAAAATTTTCCAGTTTCGAAAACGTGAAATCGGAAATTGCGCACAACGTCTACAGTGCAATAATATTTGATGAGCTTACTGAAAAAAAAAAAAAATTAAATCCACTGCGTTATCAAAGTTATGCATAGCCTCATCACCTGATGTGAAAAAATTCGTGACGACCCAAATTAAACAACTTTACATATATATATATATATATATATATATATATATATATATATATATATATATATATATATATATATATATATATATATATATATATATATATATATATATATAACGAATCTTCAAATAAAAAATAAAAAATCTCCAAATATCACCACTCCCCTCTCTCCTCAAAACTTGCCAAAAAATTTAGTTGCACTCATTAAGTTGCTAAATATGCCAATTCTTCTTTCGGAGCGAATTTGGTTAAACAGGTGAATTGGTGAAAGTTCTCCGATCGGCATAAAGGGAAGACCCTTTCGAATATTCGACGAGAAGAGTTATTCGATTTCAGGATTCTAGGCATCACATATTACCACAGCTGCAAAAAAATCTTGCCCACTCTACATTTTCAGTCATTCCCATCTTTGCATTTACCTGAAGCATCTTTCCCCCTATAAAACAAAGCAAAAGTTCAAATATTCTAAAATTAGCAGTTGAACAATGACCTCTTAAATGATTAAGGGGATATAAGACTTGAATGTCCGACACAAACACCAACAAAACCGAGGAAAAGGAAAAAGAGAGGATGCGTAAATAGTTTATCATTTCTCAAGGAATATGATATTCGTTTGATACATTTTCGCCGACCAAGACCGATATCAATATAGCGGAAATGATGAAACCGCGAAGCTCAAAGGCAATAATATATGACAGCATTTTATTTACACACATATTCAACACCACAATAAATATATCACTCGAATCGAACATTCCCTGTTGTCGCCCTTATAGCATCCAGAACTTCCTTCTCTTCGGCTGAAACTAGGTCTATCAAAGCACTGATTACAGCATTCCACTGAAACATAGTGACTGGTAAATACTGACTAAACACTAAGCTCTAGGTATTGCTATAAACTTAGAGTCTATTGGCAACGTGGGAGATGCAAAGCGTTTCATTAGGAAGTTCCCACTCAATGCACCTTTCTATGCAACAATGAGCCGCAAATAGGCACGGCATCTATGTCATAAAGGTCTTCTCAACAAACCATTACTCATAAGCAAATGAAATCCCTCAAGCTCCAATACGGTGTCCCTTCTCTCCTCCCCTCCCAATGTTTGACATGAGTGGTACAAAGAAAACGATATGGGATTGATGAGGTCATATCACCTTCTATTTTCTGCCAAAGAAAAATATTTCAACTTCCAATAACTCTTTTATTATTTAATTTCCTCTCCATTAGAGAAAAAAAAACGCGCAGATTTCATAGTTTTTCACTCTTTTAGAAGTGGAATTTTAATCGTTTCCTTCGGAAATCATAAATTCCTTCTCCCCTCTCTTTGCCCCTCCACCCCTCCCCCCTCCCCCTCCCGAATTCCGTTATGCGATCAAGACGAAAAATCTTTCTAATCAATTCATTACTCCTTGTTACATTACTACTTATCACTGCTCATTGCCAACCTTATATAATAAGCTTTAAAAGAAATAGCCAATTAAACAATAAATCACCTCAAACTGCATAAACTGCATCGAAAAAATATTGCATTAATTTCGAATTGCATAGAATTGAGCAGATTCTAGACTGGAACTGAATCAATTCTAAGATATACACCTCCTTCCTCCATGAAAAATCTCGAACTTGATTTCTTCCCTATTTATCTTGAATTATTGATTCGAAGGTGAAAAAAAAAAGCACAGGTAAGGAATGATTTCCATTGCATATCAACAATAAAAATTATTTAATTTTCAGTATTGTACGCTTATAGAAGTGTTCAAAAAATTATATTATATCTAATTTTGTATTATTTCACGCAATGAATAAAAATTATTACCATAACAAACCAATGAAAAATGATGAAAAGGGATGGCATAAAGAAAAGGTTGTTTCAAAATTGGATAATAAAACATTCTAAGAATCCATAGAAAAAGACTTTACGCGAAGACGCCGAACATACCTTACACACCTTAATTAATGAACTACCGGGGAAATTAAAAACGAAAGCTTACACTTATTTGTGGCTGATTTAAGCGAGCTATAAAGCCTCATTCTATTAATCCTCAAGAGTGCTTTCTCGCATGAGCGTATTGAACAACCTGAAATTAAAATAACGGTAACAAGTAAAATGATAGGTAAATTTAAAAAAAAAATAAGGCCATTCTCATATATGAAACAGTATCGCTAACGCACAAACATGAGCATACTACGGAGTAACAATCTGGTGGCGCAATGTAATGCTTCCCTTAAACTACACAGTAATATTTTAATATAAACAACTAATATACTTACTTCGAAAGCTCATAGACCTTAAAGTTTGCAGGAAAATACTTGAAATTTGAAAATCTTCCATTATTCTGTAAAATGAAGACTTTTAAAAGAAATCTGAGTACCAACCAACAAAGAGCACTTTGAGAACAGCCGGAATTCCACCGATTGAATTCACAAATGGAATCGACGAGAGCAATCTCTGCGATGATTCCACCGATATTCGTATAACGCTTGTTGCTGTTGCACTATCAAACACCTGAAATACCCCCTCATTAAAAAAGAGAAAAAAGTCTGTACTAATGAAGTACTAAAAAAAAAGAAGTAGGAACTCAAAACAATTCAGGTGACCAAGGTGCAAGACGTTCGAATACGATATGTTGGCTCTCGGAATCGACCCTTTTCTCAGTCGTTGTTCCAAACGATCCGGCTAATATCACAATATGATTGTGTTTAACGAATCCCCCATCAAAGCATAGCTATTGGCACTGATCGGCACAGTGGGGGTGCAATAGGAGATTCAGTTGGCAAAACGAGTGCATGGATCGATGAAATTCAAGAAAATTTCAATTATTTTTGAATGCACCTTTACAGAAAGTGACGATTTTGCTGCTGCAATACCAAAATCACCAAATAATGCGGCGATCTGTTTGCAAAGAGCTGCGTATATCGCTGAATCAGTTACCGCACCTCCATCTTCTTCGAATAACACCTCCACCAAGAGGTACCTAGAATATATCACCAAATGCACTCTTCAAATGAACCAATCAACAACATGGAATTTTATAAGCTTGCATTTCTGTATCTTTTTTTTGGGCCTAATTGCAGCAGCCTCTGTCTGCATTGCATCGACTTTTGCATTTCTGCAAACGCTAACTTCTGCAACTTCAATCTCAGGTAATTCCGGTACGAAAAAAAACCTACATTCCACTGGCATCAAGTCCATGATTGCTATAACTACAACTACATCGATGCAGTGATCGTTTGTTTGTTCTTCTAAAGCAGCGTGGAATTTCTATTCGCCTCGCCTTTGCTGCTATACCTTTCATAACCATATCTCACGCATGCTTTTCTCCAAAGTAATCGCTTTCGCTAATATTTCCCTTCATATTTACCTTGCTCTATGACGAAAATCAAATAGAAGGTAAATCAAAATTTCCACGGCCAAAATTATTTCGAACAGGTATTTTGCAATAACTATCCACCTCAAGAAATGCATAATCAAGTACCACCTACATTATTGCTGCTAAACTTCACAAAATTAGAGACAAAGATGCCTTTCCTATGTCCACACAATTTTGGTACGTCATTCATTCAAAAACTTAGTAAAATTCTATGCATTTCCAATTGAACAGGAAAAATTTCAACAAAAAAGTAACGAGAGCACTTGCCGAAAATAACATTCACTTATGGCATTGATAAAAGACACGTACCTGTTCTTTAACTTGACCATTACCTTTAGTTCTGCTCACACGTCCTAAGAAGACTTAACAAACGTAACTTCGACCCCCGTCACCTCACACCTTAAGTCTGACTTCAATAATAGAGATGTTCCTTTCTGAAATGGTGAAAATGTATGATCTGAAGACAAAACCATCCAATAATAATGATTCAACCTAGATTCTCTTAAGTCATACATTTCGTTTATAGATAGGAGTGTTCACTTCGTCGACTTTGAATCGAATCTGGGCCAGTGAAACTAAATCATGATCTATATAAACAACAATATGTTAATTCTTACACATATAATTCAGTTATTTGGTGGAATGGTATTTGCATAAATAAATTCAACAAATTGAACGAAAAACAACAGAAGCAAAAAAAAGGAAAAATCGAAAATGGGTGAATTACTTATAAGCTCAAATTATATGATAATGCATCAAAAATATCAGCGATACAACAATAAAGGCAATTGATAATCATACATTCGTTTTCGATATCATTTCCCCTCAAATGTTTCTCGAAATTAGCGCATAATACTGATAAAAACTCTACTTTTTAGATTAGCTTCAAGAGAAGAGGGAAGTGGACGCGAGTATAGGGTAAAAAATGGCAGGGGGTGGTGCGAGATGTGGTTGTGCTTTTCCGCTGAAGTCAAAGAGACTGCCAAGTTTGAAATTTCACAAAACTCCGCATCTATGCGTTTCTTTTCCGAATGATTCCGCATCCATACACACGTTTCTTTCGTAGCACCGTATAGGGCTTCAGTTTTGCAAATTTGGATGAAAGCGGGTCTATTCGATCGAACTTATGAAATACACAAACGTGATTTTGTTTTTCTTACTACAATATTACGGAAATTTTTGCGATTGACAGATGACGATAAGTAATTCGGAAACACCTCAAAAAATTTTCGATCCTAGCTGATTTCAAGATGGTAAGCGAAATATAGCCTAGTCAAAATATAAAACATTTTCGTGTTATATACAACCACTATAAAACTTTGCCGACTGTTTATATGTAAATGTAAAAGAAATATTATCAATAATTTTTCCTCATTAATAATCAACAATAAACATATACTCGTATAAAACAATTAAACCAATATCCTTTCTCGATAATTATATCATCATCATTTACCTCGACAATCACCAATAAATAAAATAATAAAATAAAGGAATTAGTGATGAGAACACATCGCCATAAATAGAACATAAATCAGCTATTATATTTATTATTCTCTATAACAACAAACTTACAACATTATATGAAGACATCTGTCAAAGCACAACAACAACGAATGAGCACGGTCAATAGGAACTTATCTCGCAGCATTACCTCCCCTTCCTCCCAACTCTCTCTCATCTTCTCCTCTCCCATTTCCAGACGTAATGCCCACTAGAATCGAAGCTCCACAATATGAAACCAATTTACATCCTTAATCTTTATTGTCAGTTATAATATATTCGTTAAAGCTTTCTGTTCTGCTAAGCCAGATAAACCCGAACTGCTGGCGTTAAACGGAAATCAGGTGTGTTGGATTATATACACCCTAGAACGCGCTTACCTAAGCAAAAATTAATACCATATTGGAAGTCTCCGCCATAGCCCAATAGTTCAGTAATCGCTCGCATCTAAAGATCGCAGATCACACTCATCTGTCGACAAGATTTTCGACGTCATCAAAAATGATGCATATTAAATATGTTTGTTTCTCTAGCTTGGTTTCTTAAACCTATCCCACTAAATAAATCTGAACTCATCTCCTTTCCGCAAAGAAAGCCAATCAATCACTTCTGCTAATTCTCTACAACGATAGTATTGAGCAAATCAAAAGCGAACGGGTGAGCAGACGTTACCCCACTCGGAGAGTCGAAAGCTGATCGCAATCAAAATATGCACAAATCAGAGACTGCAAAAGAAGATACTGGACCATACTGACTAACATAAATTGAATCTTCACACTGACATGCTACATTATGAACAAGAATATACCACAATACCATTAAATGACTAAAATTAAAGGCTGAACTCCAGCCTGACGGCGAATCGAGCAGAATGTCATCGCTATACCTGTACGAACTCCCCAACTCAGCGGAAAACCATATGACTAGTACTTCTGCATAGAGCTTTCCACAACAGCTATGCGCTATAGTGTTTCAACAACCTCGCTACACCTCACAAAACCACAAATGGTCCCCCTCACAACCAACAATGCCTATAGATATTCTGATGCAAATAATTCAGGTGAATCCTCCAGCTAAAAAGTGTTTGGTGTATGTGGTATGACAGTTCGGCAATGCCGGTTTCCTACAGGATTTGTCCTATAACAATATATATAAGGCTTCAATGCATAAGGTCGTTTAAGCGTCAGAAGCAATCTCTCTCAGCATTGACAATGCCTATACCACCGAGGAAACGCCACCGTATCCTTGATATTAACGATTCCAAATAACGATTGCATTAAACGTTCCATACCGATGCCAAAACCCGCGGTTGGAGGATGCCCACTAGACCTCAGATCGACATACCACTTGAGCGCCTCGCCACAACCTCGAGCTCGTAACTTATCGGCATCTGTTTCCCTCAATGAACCGCCTGCCAATTCGCCTACATATGGTGCAATAAGATCGAAGCATTCGGCCTAAAAAAAACAACTTGAAACAATAAACGTACAATATATCACATTCAACAACAACGAACAGAAATCAACAAATGGGCTTTCAATTGGAGAGTACAAAAGATTCCATGAATTCAAATCGATTCCAGAATGGAATGGTACTTCGAAAAAGACAATACAATCCACGATAGCAATATGAACATGCTAAAAGCTTGCAAAATATTTCATCAATCGATCAAGTGCACAGCAGGTCCTTAGAGACGGCAAACATATCAAATCATTTCCTCAACATCTTAAGAAAAAAAGCTTCATTCTTCAACGATGAAAAGTAACGAAGGATTTCTTAAGTATTTATAAATATTTACTGTATCTAAGGAAGAGAATTCAATGGCGAAAAGCAAGAATAAGAAGTAAAACTTGCATATCGATCGTCGCTGGTTCTACTCATATAGAACGGCTTTTGTGACGATGGGAAATATGTGACGAAAAGTGGCGATCTACAATATGCGAAGAGTTCAAGCTCTTGTTTCTTGTTGAAGCTACCGGATACCATTTCGCCTTTTCGCCGCAGTACTTCCACCGCATCCTCATAACATATTCGCGGCAACTGTTCAGGAAATTTCGCGGCCATAAATGAATCCGATGAATCCTAAGAACGAATATATCGAATATATACTAAAAGTTTATATTAAATAAAATACATTTTTAAAGAAACTTTCCAACTCCGATTGAACTTTCGCTTGAAATGAGGACAATTTTTCAACTCAAACAATGCACAATACAGTCGAAAGATATCGTAAAACGCCTTTCACCGTAAAGTGCAACGCTTATTAACTATGTTTGATGCACCATAAGACTATGCGATGCCATTAAGCAAAAGGCCTTAACTCTGACATAACATAAAACCTGATTGTAGAAGAAATTAAATCAAAGGAAAACTCAACATCTGGTTGCCGTTTCCGATTTCGTCCATCAATTTTTTTTTTTTGGAAGCTTCATCATAATCATTTTCTCTGCATTAACTCATGAGCTATATGTAAAGCTTAAGGAACGAGCCTATAAACATCATAGACAAAAAATCCAACCATTACCTTCCTTTATTTGCTACTAAGTTGAAAATCTTATCAAAAAACTTGAAGAAAGAAAACATTTGAATTCATAAAAAGACTAAAGAGAATAAACAAAAAAAAGCAAGAAATGATTACATTCTCACAGAATATGCCCTTGATTTTTTCAAAGTCACTAAGACAGGATGGCGATCTCTTGAGCTCAGAGAGAACGAATCGAACGAAGCGCTCCACCAATACACACAACTCGTTTAGATCATCAACGAACGCGAACTCAGCTTCGAGCATACGAAACTCGGCGAGATGTTGCCGCGATAGTGACTTCTCTGCACGAAATGCCGTTCCTAGCGTGTACACCTTTGGGATGCCACTGAAAAACAATATATATATATATATATATATATATATATATATATATATATATATATATATATATATATATATATATATATATATATATCATTCCTATGAAATAACTAGGCGTGAAAGGTAAATGAATAATGAAGCACGTCAACATAAACTATTATGAAAAAGGAAACCACACTCTTTCCACCTTCCTTGTTTTCATAAGAAACGAACAGCGAATCTACCTGGACACTCAGTCAGAGAAGTGTCGAAAACATGGCTTGAACACGTACCCGGTCACCGCCTCTAAGTGCAGTTGAGAGGAAACCGGTAAAAAGAAATCATCGCTATCGAAGAAATCATCGTTTTGTTGAGCCTGAAATCAACCGATGAAAAAACTGACACCTTTTACCCGATACAAAAGAAATACGAGAAAGCTAAATTGCATGAGGTGATATCAGCAAAAAGCAACGATATCATCGACGTGCGAAGGATATGGAAATGAGAGAGAGATCGACCTGGACTGTTACGAACTCAAATGCCATCGTTCTCTCCTTCCTTTCTGCTCCTTACCTGCCCTCCCCCCCCCCCCCCCCTCCTGCAGATCCTCCTCTCTTATTTTGCTTGTAATATCATCTAATGTTTGAGCGTAAACTTCTTCATCTGTTCAGTGGCTTCCTCTTTTCCGCTTATTATTTACTCCACTTCTTCTAGAAAAAGGGGAAAATAAGGTATCTAAAGATAAAATTAAAAGAAGCAGTCAACCTTAACAAGGAATGCTTCGCCTGCACCTTCGCAATCATTACGTGATATGACCGGTGGGTCCACTTCCACATAACCTTCAGCCTCAAAGAAAACATTAATTTATAATTTCTTAATGAATTCAAAAAAAAAGCAAATAATCCGGCTCATTTTCTTTTCTTACTTTGCTCGGAAACTTACAGTTTTCTAAATTCTCGACTGCAACCTTAGTGGGAGCAAAAATCGATTGCGAAAAAAATTCGCACGGGAAACTCCTCAGTGAAAATTTGACGGCACCATAATGCGTTCTTAAGTTTTCGATTTCATTCGGAAGCTCTGAAAGTTTGAGGCTATCGAATTTAGAAATTCCCGAATTCGGGGACTGTATTCAACAGCGACCTAATTTACTTTGGTTAAATATGCGCATTAAGGAATATAGATCTGAATAAGGAAACTGCATTACGATAGAATGAACCCATGAATGTTATATATGACATGAATGACAACGCTTTTTCAGCAAACACTTCATAGAATCAGAAAGCAATTTATCAGTGGATTAATAGAACTGATATTTCCCTCGTTTTCTCGAATACCTCCAAGAGTACTACGAAGCACTGCCATTAGAAAACGGCTCCAAAAAGATGAAAATGTCTGTCTCAAGGACTTTTCCTCTCAAACCTTCTCCATTCACTTCCCCTCTCGCTACAGCAAAAACAGGTCCAAAGAAAACAAAGCGTAAACGTATATTCGTTTGATAAGTTAACCCAATGCATTCCTTACCTTATATAAGGAAAAATTACCTGAAAGAAAAGACGACTAAAAGTGTTCAAACAACTGCGTAATCGTAATAAACTTGCAAATGCAGGTGCCAAAGGCCTTAGATGAAGTTGCCTCCTCAAAATGTCCGACTTTTCGCTCACAATCTAAAATATTGAGCATTGAGAAAATAACAACAAGAAATTCTTTGTTAAAGGCGTTGAGAGCAGCAAAAAAAAATTTTTTTTTCTTTTTAATCATCAGGAAGCCATGTGTTGCAAGCATGGATCTCCTATATTCTATCACCTATAACACGCGTATGATATTGAGCCATAGTGAAATTATCTGTAATTATTAGCTATTGATAATGAAGAACTACTGATAAATAACATGGGAAAATTATCAAGCATAACGCAATTGAAGATAAAAGCATGAAGCTCGAAATATAAAACACCTTGAAGCCTTTAACCGATAGAAATAGAACGACTGGAAATGGAAAAATGCGATCTTTAACGATATCCGGTATGATGCTTTCGATTTCTTCGCAAAATAGCGCCTCTGAGGAAATGCCCATCACAGAGAATAATTTAGACAATATGAACTTTCTCCTCTTTATCAGCAATTTTTCATGAATGATCGAACATTTCGAGTATTTATATAAAGAAAATCTCGAAATGGTGCAAAAGAATGACCGCCTGATTGGGCACAAAAATGATAAAGAAACTCTGATAGGTGTAATCAAATGCTAGAGGGAAAACAGATCTTTCCAGGTGAAAAGCGTAACAAGGGAGTGCCTACTCGAAAATATACTATATCACCATATTCACTAGGTTCGGTCAATGCCATGCTCTTCGGGAAACTTCATTACGTCTGTAATCATCGGATCTCGAAAATTTCTGGATGCAAATCTGATCCTGAAATAACACTGCTCTCGTCAAGCATTTGACGATAATACCTTTATGTAGTGTATATACAAAATCAACTCAAAGAAATCTGGTATTCCCTTATGGAAACGTATGTGGTAGGCCTTAAAATGACATAGTCGAGACGAAAAGTAGGATAATTAGAATCGCTTACGATTGGATTTTGTGAAAGCAATTTACATTCGGAAGCAAACAACTCCATTGGTTGTTGTGGTCCTTCGCTAGGCGTCCATTTGCCTTTCAATTCGACAGCTGAACCGACTCCGATCGAACGACAAATCGAACGAGGCACTACCGCTTGGAGCGTAGCGTTGCTTAGACCATCACCAACATGTACGAACAAGAGCTGACCCTTTTTGTGCACTTTACGAGCCCAACCCTTCAAAGCAAAACGTATTCTCTATTTTAATCGCTACTTATATTCAGGCGAACCATAGAAATTAGGTACTGCTTTGATGATTCAAGGAAAGAGAGAAGCAAAGAGAGTTGGTTTTTTTTTTTTTTTTGGAATAAACAAGGACAACTTTGACGAAAAATAAGGTGAGATTATGCAATCCTAAAATTAATTTATTCATTATAGGTATCAACACACAAAGTACAAATGATTACTCTAACTAACTGATTAACTTATTACTATGTTTGAAGTTTAATGGTCATTAAAGCGGTATCATAATTAAAAGAGAGGCTTTAAGGTAATGGAAGAGGAAGTATAAACGACCAATAATGATATAATATAGGCGTAAAAACGTCCATACGCATAAAATTTAAGAAAATAACGAAAAAAAAAAGAGGAAAGAGCCCATAAGAGATAAAAATGCAAATTAGCAAATTTCTTTGGAGGTCTAATAGTAGCCGATACGTCCAAAGATTTACCATCTCGAATAGCTAAAAAGAATGATGAAAGCCCTAAGAATCGTTTTGATCAAGTTTTTCGACTTTAATAAACAACAACTTCCTTGAACTCTACGAATAAGACGAAAGAAAAAAAAACACCTCACATACTAATTCGCTCATTCTCAGTATAATTTACCTTTTATTTCTAGCTAGTTGGGAATCGATGAAAGATAGAAGCTTATTTGCCGTATAAGTTGATAGCTCGTAGAAACGAGAAAAATTTTTTCAAATTTTTAAGCGGAATTAATTTCCGTTAGCAAATATCAAATGATTTTTTTTTCTTTATATTTTAGGACTCAAAAAAAAAACCCACTAGAAAATCTCATTAAAAACCATAATTGGATAAATTCCAATATATTTTTCAACTATGCCATTAGCTTTTAAATCAAAAATTTTTCAATAAATTTATAAAAAACTTCAAAAAAAAAGAAAAAAAAGAAAAACAAATAGAAATTCTCCTCTGAAAAAAAAAAGGCATCACGATATATTCATCATAAATTTCCATTTTCAAATATTCGTAAAATTTGAAAAAATTTAAAATATTTCATTCGAATTTTTAAATTCAATTCTCTACAAATAAAAACAAAAACAAAAAAAAAAAAGAAAAATCAAGAAAGAGAAAAAAAAATCAATAAATAAGAAAACAATAGTTGAATAGACATAAAAATAGAGGGGATATTTAAAAAAAAAAAAAAATGAAAGAATGCATTAACCTTAATGCGAATATTTTCCAAACAATTCCGCATTTTCAATAATGCATCTATTGTCTTCGTCTCGTAGTAACGTCGAATAGCATTCATATACATCTCACATAGATTGCTTATTCATTTACATATGAATGTTTCGATCATCATCAATATTTCTAATATTTAAATTTCCACTTGGAAAATGGTCAAGAAAGAAAAACATTCGTTTCAGGAATCAATTGTCCATTGGGCAGACTCTTACCGCACAATTTCAAACGACTTTATTTTGTTAAATCTTCATTGGCTTTAAATGGATATTTTTGATAAATTAGTTTTCTTCATTTCTAAGTTAAAGAAAAAAGTTATTTAGCCAACTATATTTGACATTGATCCACTCTCTTCGCTGATTTTTTTCAAGAAAAAGCACTTACTATAGCACGACGGAGAGGGGTGGGGAGGGGGGGGGTGGGGAGGAGGGGAGGAATCTCTGTTTAGCCTATATGTCTAGAGCCCAATATATTACTGCAATATGCCATAGTATCATAATGGACATAAGACCAATATGATGTCTGCGTTGTAGCCTAGTTAAGAAGCCAAGTTAGAATTTTCTTTTTCGTAACTACTGCAGTATTGTAGGTCAAAGAAGTGGGATCACTCATTACTATAGTGTAGAAAATTCTTATGATTTTTTCTATATAATTAATAAATATATATATAAGTGTGTTAAAAACGGTATTTGTTGTGGATTTTTCCACTTTATTTACGGCATTGCAGCATAACGTCACCGTTGAAGCAATGGAATTTTAAACGCAGTGTATTTTTGAAAATTTTAAAAACTTTTACCTTAAAGTCTGTTGTTAAAAAAAAAAAAAAAACCCTCGTTCTATGCGGACAATTACGAGTTCAAAACGCATTCTCTTGCTTTCGATAGGAATTATTGGAAATACTTAAGTTTATTTTAAGTGGAAGCTATGTTACTTTTGTTGGTTTTATTTTCAGATAATCTAAACGAGTACCCATTGGAGGTAATGCCAACCTCGATATAGGCGATCTCACCGTTATGGAATATAAGTACAGCAGGATTTCACGTTTTAGTGGTAATTGTTGTAGGTATGTTGATGATTTATTGATATTTAATATTGATAACGTTCAAAGTATTGCTAAATCAATTTACAGAGATTCATTGCAGATTGAAGTTACATATGCTGGTACCACAGCTAATTTTTTGGACTTAACCTTGTTCGTTACCTCTACACAGGTGTACTTTTTCAAATGTCTACGATAAGATGGATCAATTTAATTTTTCAATGAATAAATATAGTCGTTGGACCGTAATATTTCACTATTCATACGCAAAAAAAAAACCTTATAATTTCGCAATTCTTTAAATTTAGTAAATCATACTCATTTAAAATAGACTTTACTACTAAATTAAAGGATTGCTTAAAAATTACAACGAGAAAAATCTTAGTACGGCATTAATGGAAAAATATTTATATCATATATTAATGAGTAAACTAGAATTCATATATAAGTTCCTCTATCCTAATAGGTGAGATATTAAAAGTTCAGTTAACGAAATTTTTTATTCACTTTAGTATCTTTCGCTTAATTACCTTGCAAACTAAAGGGAATGATCAATGCACGTCTCGTCTTTCCACGGTATATATATATATATATATATATATATATATATATATATATATATATATATATATATATATATATATATATATATATATATATATATATATATATATATATATATATATATATATATATATATATATATTATAGGTTTATTAATTATTGCTTCTTAGCATTAGACTAGCAATTATTTAGTACTGCATTTACATATTATATGCAAACAATACCTTAAACTAGCATTTATTATGTAAATTGGCATCTGACGTCTTAGTTTTATTAATTTTTTAAATTATTGTTATAATAGTATTTTTTTCTTAATATCTTCCAATGAACCTTGAATGTTATTTACTTTCGTCGATAGATTCAACACTAGCATAGAGCATATGAATACTGCTCTACCCGCGATACTATCGTTCAATTGATGATCTCAACATCGACACTCACGCTTATCAATCACTAATCACTATTCTATTGCCTTCGTTCATTTACGATTGCCTTATTTCTTATTTATACGAATTTTTTTCTCCTTAGAATTTTTCGGTATACTTTTTATCCTAACTATAGTTTGAATTTATTTCAATTGTTAATTTCAATATATAGTACAATATATTTAGAATTTTACTCTTCTTTATTATTACCTACTTCCACGGTTTGTTGTTTATTATTACTCTTTATTACCTATAATTCTTCATTGTTATATTTTAGTATAACCTCTATGCATGATTCTCCACTTATTATGTGTATCACATATTTATAAAAACCTTTAATTTCCTTTGTTTAAATTTAGCGACAATTTTCGAGATTATTACCAAAATATGTTTTTTACTGAGTTTCCAATTTTGTTTCATTTGAAGTTTCTTTAGTTAATGATATTTCATTACATCGATTTTGCTTCACACCATTTAACATCATATTTTATATAGACTTTTGACGGTATTTATCTTTACATATAGCAATATCTTATTAAAATAGTTTTTTTTTTAAAATATATAATAATGTAGCTTATAGGGTACTTATGTCTTAGCAACTAGATAGATTTATATAAAGGTTTGTTTGCCATACTGAATTTATTAATCGTTAGTTTCATATATTTTTAGCCTACATTTACCTTTATTGCCTTCTTATTGCTCTTCGAACGTAGCTTTCTCTCTGCCGTTCTGAATAAAACTTTACTTGTAGAACTAGGTGATGGAGATTGGTGCTAAAAGGGCGCAGGTTCCACTGCGGAAACGGCTATTTTCGAAAAAAGGAAGAAAGCGGACCTTGACGATGAGGTAGGTGCTACAGCTTGTAATTTTTTTGTGTGCATTATGCATTTTTAATATACATTTCAACTACAGACTTGTCCATTTCTTTTCTTTTTCTCACACTAACAGGGTTATGCGTATCGTTCTGACGATGGCCCGCGCATAATTCAGGTGCACACATCAACGGATAAAGGCCAAAACGTGTTCACCTTTTATTCTAATAGGTAATTTATCCACGTCTTACTCCTATATTTTTAACATCTAGTTTTCTGATAGCGGTCTATTGCCTCTATGTTTGCGCTCGTAAAATATTTTTTCCAACATATATTTCTTTAATTTTGTTTCTTTCACATCGGTATCTTCCAACTGGTTTCTACGCAAGTTATATATATATATATATATAGTATATATATATATATATATGTATATATACGGTCTCTTATTCGTGAAAACCTATTTAATTGCTGATTTATCAGCTCATCTACTATTACATTTTAATAACCTTTTCGATGGATTTTGTTTAGTTTTAAACGTTTTATTTAATTAAATGCGACTATTGCAAATATAATTCGGCACACCTTCATTTGTCTCCTGATTAAAGATAATTCGGCGATTTCTAATTTCTACCTATTCGTTTGTTTTTCAAAATTATAACGCCTCATTAAACACTTATATATTTGCAATCGTCATTAAAAACGTTTAAATATTATATAAAATTTTCTTTGCATTCCTTATATTTTGTTCTTTTCTTCTTTTATAAAAACTTCAGAAATTCTATAAACGTTATGCTCTTAATGAACGGCTAATAAGTGAAATCTATGTTTAAAAAAAATGCAAACGGTCTCTTATGTAAATGAATAGAAACAAGCGATAGTAAGTAGCGATCGCTCTTTTATGAGGTGAAAAATCGTTTTCGCGTTTTTTTTTTTTTAAAGGAAAATAACGCAAAATTTAAACATTCTAAAGCGAATATGAATAGATTTTTATTATCGTTAATTGTGCTTGAACTATTTAGTATCTGATAAGGAGCGTCTAATCAATGATAACGAAAATTAACAATATTTAACACCTAAGAGGAGTTATCTATTAGAGCGATAAGTAATATTGGACTCTATCTGTGTGCAATATCAACGATAGAAAGTAGTAGGAAGTTTACAAATCGAGAAGAATTTTTCTATATTCATTCGAAAAGTTTCAGTTATTTATTCGATTTTAATTCTGTTGGAATAACTTAAATTCTTTTAGCTTTACTAGAAATAGAGTAATTACGAGTTATTACTGCGATAGAGCTAATCTCAATTATACATTTTATTACTAAGTCTTATGAGTAGGAATTTTTTTTTCTAGTGGCAAACAACAATGTTTAAAAGATTATCAAATTTTTGCTCTTTAAAAAGATTTCCTCTAGAAAGTTGACGCATAATGAAGTCGATGAACAATGAATGAAGGACCCCCTCCTCCCCGCCCACCTTCAGATAATATAGCAGTGGATAAGTAAGAGAAATGTAGTACCCCTAGCTCCACTTTTATTCATTGCTTTAGGAAACGCTATCGAGAAAAAAAGCTTGAAAGTAAATTATCAGCTCTTCTTGGAAATAGGTCACACAATGAAGGTAAAAGTGAGGCATGACAGGTATATAGATGTTACGCATCATCACGGACATACTAAAGCATTAAACTGATCTTGTACTTTAGGTACTTGTACCTTATGTGTACTTCTTACCTCATGTGTGCTTCAAGTGTACATGCGTTGATATGCGAAATGTGGAAGTCGGCTTCGCTGTCTTTTTATTGCACTTCGCTTCATCACTTCTAGTGCAGTACTGAACTGTATCCAGGAGTAACACGAGTATAATAAATTGTACGAGTCCATACCATACATAAATATTCATACCTCCAGCAAGAAAGAGAGAGTAGATAGAGCGATCTACGAATACTTACTTCTTAGAATGCGCTGTGCTAACTTACGATGCTATCCATAAGTCTTTTGATGCTTTCGTTAGATTGTTGTATATGGAAGGAGGGCAGCGGGATGAGAGGGAAAGGGGGTGCTGAGAGGAGGAGGAAATGGAGAGAAGAAATTTTCGCTGAAGTCATTAGAAAATAATTTCTACAATCTTTTTCATTTCTTGCATTTCATATATCGTATTGATTATGCGATCATTTGAGGCCATTTAATTTTATTTTTTTATAAATAACGAGCGATTAAATTTTATTGCTAAATTTTTATTTTAAGCAGTTAATTTTTTTTTATTTAATCGAATTTTTTATCGCTTATATCGAAAAGAATTTTATTGAAATCGTATTTAAAGTCTCTCCTATCGACAGTTGAGATATTTGATCCGTTATGATTTAGAGAGTCTTAAAATTTTCATTCTAAGGAAAAAAACGATTTCTTTGTGTGACAAAAAATACAATTGACAAGAATAAATAGCTGAAATTCTTTCGGCAATAAATATTCCCTGATTCTCGAATTTCATTTCTTCTAAAGTCAATACTTCCATATTAGGCAAATTATTTTTGATACGATATGAATCTTCAATTCCCTTTCTTTGTTGTTTTTTTTTCAGCCATATCTTAATGTACGCTTAAATTTCAAATATAAACTTCAATTGAATTTCCCGATTCTTGAATTGCACTAAATTTTAATGGATTTTCATTTTTAGGAAAAATTATTAGAGGCAAAAATTTTTAAAAATTATTTAAAAATTTCAATGAATGAAAATAAATTTTTATATAATCTCATCAGAAATGTTTTGTTCTAGTAGAAAATTTTGAATAATGTGGCGTAAATTTTCTAAGGATCAATGAAATATGGGAAGAGAATCCGTTAGGCAATTTGAAATGTTGGGTAGTGAGGAAAAAAAAAAGCATTTCGGAAGTGCCTTAAAGGGCATACACTCATCGTCGATTATTCACGCGAATAGCAGCAAACAATTCAACTCACTTCAAGCTTAGAATATCCATCAATACGTCCCTATAGAAGTGCATCCTGAGCATTGAAGCGCACCTTCACGCTGAATCTTTTCACCTCTTAGATTGCATTCCCATATTCCTAGCCTCATTTCGAAATAATCAAACATCAAGCGTCCGCATTTCACTTAGAGACTTAAACGTCATAAGCTACGATTCCAACAATAAGCGAGGTAGCACACGTTATATGTGTGGCAACTTGAGAAGCACCCCTCATATGCTCTCAGGCGTAGGTAAGGCATAACCTCCCAAGAGAGCGTAGGTAAGGACATTTCTTCCTGGAATCACCTTATTCAAGAACATTTCCTATTTTCCTGTAACAAGCACAATTACGTTTACGTCTTCGTTGATAGGAGGAGAATGGTGGGAGGGGGGTGAGGAGTGAAGGGGGAGGAAGGTGAAGAGAGCAGTTGGCAATGTGCGCACATATAGGCAACTGACTGCGAAAGATACAAATAAATAGATATATAAGGGAGTAAGAACAATCGTCAGTGATAAAGAGGTGAAGAGAAAGTGACAACTTATATAAGAAGGTAAAGAAATCATATTTCTTGTGTGCCAACAATGAATAAACCTTTAAAAAAAAATCCTCTTAAGAGGTCAAAATGCTAACAACGGATGCAAATAATAAAGCACGAAAAATTGAAAAAATCTTTAAAAAATTTATCCTTTTAACACTATCATTGATTTTTTAAAATCCACAATAAAGATCCACATAAAATTACAAATATTAAGTTGAATTTCAATTTGGACTATGTTTCATATCTTTTATCGTTATTACCGAATTCAATTTAGATATGGAATTCATGAATGGAGGATTCCATATCAATTTCTATAGGAAGGAGGTTTATTCGTTTGTGTCCATGATCTTACCTCTACTCTATCACGATAGATAGCGATCGATGAATTTCGTAGATTTATGTTGTTTCCTTCAGAAAAGATATGTTATCTCTCCAGTAGCTAGCTCACTTATCCGCCCAAATCATTCTAGCATAATCGGCTATATTGGCCGAAGTAAAATTTGCAAAGCGAGTTCCCACAAATATTCTAGATTTGGTATTCAGGAATTAGCCTAATATCCTCGAACTCTTCACTTTTTGAGCATTCATATTGTGATGCTTAGTGAAATTGTTCAGTTGTTCAGTTCAAATCTCCACAAGGATATGAAATTTTTTATAAAAGTCGCCCTTATAGATTTCACCCATTGATGGCATCATCTTTCCCATCTGATTTTCACATTTATGATCGAAAATCGCTTCTGATTCATTCCTTAGTAAATAAATATCTTTTGCATTATCTAACCATGAAAAGAATTTTTCATTGGAAGAGAGAAATATTGTTTTGCTGTCCATTTCATGCATAAAATTATTATTCTAATCAAGTGTCATTGAATGAAATATATATATATATATATATATATATATATATATATATATATATATATATTTTCATTTTCATAGAAAACTTCCATGCGTTAAATAATTCGTATAAAAGTACTCTTGTATAAGCCAACATCATATTTCATCTCGATCATCTCAATAAGCTTTAGTTTCGTTTTAATGAGTTCATATGAGATTATTTAATTATTTTGAGTAATTTTTATTCTTTTTCATATTTATAGCGCTTTTTTTTCAATAAATTTGCACATTTCTAAGCATGTATGTACTGCTATTAGAGAATTCTTAGGCTGTCGCTAAGCTTTACCTTTCAAGTTGTGTCGAATGGTGCCTTACCTGTCCAGATGTGTTGAATATTGATGTCGAAAATAAGGTTTGCTAAAAGTTAAAAACCTTCAGCTCTGTTATCGTACTTGACGTTTTATTCTCAACGGAAATTGTTGCAGACGTGGTCTTTTTTTCTCACATCAACCACTATGGCAAAAAACATTTGCTTCACCCTGTGGACCACGCTAACATGTGTTCACAGAAGAAAAGATAAGAAAGAATAATAGATTATGTAAAGGCTTACACTCTCTCTACGTTTAATAGAAATAAAAACGAAAAGTAAATTCAGTATAAACTCAATATAAAATGAAACAGACTACGATAGGCTCACTAGAATAAGATTACCTTGAAAAAGCGCAGGTAATTTCCGAAAGTTTCATCTACCTCTATAACAATCAAGGTGAACTTTTCAACAGCAGCGATTACATATAGTTGTATGGATAAAATTATATGCAATTAGTGCACGTCCCTTCTAGTGATTCCCATTTTCTTATACTCACAGAGTGAATAAGAATTTTTTCTCTTGCATACTTATTTATTTTTGTTACGGCTATTTTGGCCATTTTGGCCATTTAATATCTGATACTGTAAGAGAAAATAAATCAAGAGAATTTTTTTTTAAGTAGAGAATTTCCTATATTTTCGATCAGTAAATCCACATATAGTTTTGTTGTTTACTATCGTTCTACAAGCAAATTGTTTGAGTTCAACTAAGCGAGATTAGCCCACGAAAGTCGCTAGTGATATGATAGCCTTAGAATGCATATTCCAGAATTTTTTCGTAAAGCGTGACTATACTAACTAGATCAATTAGATAAATTTTTAAAGCTTTTAAACGATAATTAGATAATGATAAGGGAAATGCATTTTTTTTGAAGTTTTTTCAAGGTATCCGAAGTATATAGTTCTTTGGAAAATTCTTCGCTAGAATTTATCATCGCCTATATTGATTGCTTTCTGATACGACTAAAAAAATGAGCAATAAATATAAATATTTGCATATTTAGTGAACAATAAATGTAAACATTTGCATATTTAAATGTTGAGATTTTACTCTATTTCGTCCTGTAAATGTAAAATTCAAAACGGTTGCTTGCACTAAGAGTGAATGGCTGACATTTCTTGATTAACAAAAAAAACTGGCTTATTCGCCTAGACAGGTTAAATTATCTTATTTACTACACACTTAGGGAACCGTTTGTAGAATCTTATGCAGTTTTCCCTACTATCTCAGTCCAATGTTTGTTCGTTAACATAGAGTTAGAGAATTTAGAACAACTTGAACATCACTTCATAACCTGATCAAGTGATACTGAATATAAAACAATACCTTTATAATTTGAATATGAAACAATAAATACCTTTATATGGAAGTAGTATAGTTGAAATGAAAATGCCGATTTTCTTTCCGTTCATTATTCTCTTCGCTTCAGTAGAACTTGATTTGAGCATATTTTGATATATTCGAAAATAAGATGAAGAAATTCAATTGAATATTATCAAAGAGATGTATTATTCATATTCTAAAACTTTCATTGCTAAAAAAAATTTGCATATTCTATATAATTAATTTTCGCAAATAAGATAATAATAAATTTAAGCAATATCCGGCTGATCTCTCGTTTTTCTTCATCTCATTCATATTAAAAGTAAATTAGGGTTTTTCTTATCGTTGTTCTTGCTCTTGCAGAAGACGTTCTTTCAAGTGATGAAAATTTTCGTATATAGCCCAATCGGAGATGAATGCACTTCATCTTTACAATTCTTTATAGTCATACTATATCTTTAGTTTAGTTCAGTACTGCTAATATCAGGTTACTAAATGGAAAGTTGTCTAGAACAGACTTTGGTCAGTCGTGCATATCAGATGGTGCAGAATTTGGTCTGTGTCTGCACATCTTATAGAGTGAAGTTTGGTCTGTGTGCGCATACCGGAAAACGATAGTGACATATATTTTGGTTGAGAGGATAGTTTGTTGCGCAAGAGCATGCAGTAGTCGCAAAAAAAAGCGCCGTTCACAAGACAATCGATGCTAGCGGGCATATTAAGCAGAAAGCGTGCGGCGGCATGCGTCCGCTCGATTAATGATGAGAGCATCGCGTTGCGTATGCTTCTCGATTCCCCCGCCAACTAAGAGACCCCTCTCCCCACTTTCTTGTGTTCCCCCTACTCGGCTTTTTTTGCTCTCTGTTTTCCACTATGGGAAATCGATGTGTTAGCGCACCGCCACTAGTCGTCATTGCTCTTACGACAGCCGGGTGGACTCGATTTGCCGTCGTAACCGTAAGCGCGCAATTATAAGCCCACACAGCTTGTGAGAGCGCCTTCCAGCGTAAGCTTCAGGCTAGGCGCGCTGAAGCAAGCACTCGGTGAAGCCCGTAGACACGCGCATATTGGCAGAGAGGCATGGAGAGGTCGCCAAAGCCGAAGAGATCGATCGGCAACGAATAGACGATGCGCGCATTTGGCAAAGCCTGAGGCGAATCGAGTGCACATATGCGTGTTACTGCACCCACCAATATTGCTGTTGCTGTTTTTGCTGTTGCGCTTCCTGTTACTTCGAAGGGCGCTTCTGTTGCGCTGGCAGGTACGCATTAAGCGGACTGTAGTATGAACGCCGTGCCGTGCCGGCTACGCCATGCCGTTAGCATACAGCGCTAGCGGTGCTGGTGGCCCGGCCCCGGCACCGTCTTGTTCCACAGGGACTGCACCACGATCGGTCCTTGCCGGACAGTCAACTTCGGCGCTTGCCGGACCATCCGGCACATCGGCACAGGCAGCAGCTGCCTTGGGCGCTGCGCCACCGGTACATCAGCAACACCATCACAGCGCCACTCCACTTTCTGACGCACTCTTATTGGCTCTCCGGCAGCGACCGTCAACGCGCCTGTTCCGTGCCCTTTTCCAGTACATTCCCATTAGAGATTCACCAAACGAGAATCCTCAACTTGAGCTGCCGCTACAGGCAGGTGACTATGTACTGGTGCACGGTGAGATGGACGAGGATCAATTCTATCAGGGCGAGACTCTAGACGGACAGACGGGATTAGTACCGTCGAATTATGTGGAGCGCGTCAACGAGCAGCAACTATTGCTAAACTGTTCACGTGCACCGTCGCCCTCATTTCCGTTAAGTGTGCCTGCACATCTAACTCAAATACAACACGATTTCTCGACCACCGACTCGAACGTTCCACTGCCCGATTCTGTGTGCCCTTATCCACCTGTCGACGTCGCTAAAGTTACTGTGCAAGAAATTAAACAAACCGACACCCCCCGTGGTTTGTTTTTTTTTTTTTCATTACATCTCGCTTCTTTCTGTTGTTTGTGTTTGTGTGCAATATACTAAGATGGATAATGATGCATTTTCTGAAAACCTTATCACTGTAATTCGTCCTGCAGTGATCCTATTATCAGTGTAAGCACTTGCATGGAAAATATCAAGAAGGAATGAATACTAGCACTTCTGGGAAGGAATACTAGCACCCTTGTTTCTTCCCTGCTTACGCTTACTTTAATAAAAGTTCATGAAAAGAAGCATAAATAGTAAAACGTTCAAAACACATACATACACACCGATGATACCTCAATGATTCCATTTGTATATTACACGCGATTATATCCATCTTCATGCGTCTGCGTGGCCACGCAATGATCAACAAGATCTTCCTTTAGTCCATTGGCTGATGTCCTTCAACTTGTTGTCCTAATCTGTCGAAACTTAAAATACCTATTTTGCTCATATTCAACAAACATAGAAATGACGGGCAGAACAGAGATGGACTACTAGACTCAATAGCGGCGCAAAATTTAGTAACTCAATAACGGCTTAACTGTCAGTAAGATGGGCATTCACAGTTCTGTTGATGCACGCCCGTTTCTCTAAGTTTCGTTCGAATTTGAAGAAAAAATAATCACTTTGCCTTATGTCGAAAAATTCCCGGAAGAGTTGACGCTACATTGGTTTTTGGAGAACACGTTTATTGTGTCCGACGGAAAAGAAAAAAAGGAAGCAAAAACATTAGAGCGCTAAAGTTATCTCATTCAATTTCCTTTCCTTGATTATCTAAAATACCGCACTGAATTGGATTGAATTTGAACTTGAATACTTGAATTTATTAAAGCATTTTTGATAAGAATAGGTATTTATATAGTCATCACGTATTCTCTCATTTGCTAGCCTAGTACAGGTTTCTTCTTTCACGAAAGAATATATCTACAAAAGGCGCAATGGAAATAAACAATGATATACTTTTATTCGTGCAAAGGAAATACTTCAGACAAAAAAACGAGGTTTCCTGAAACGCAAAGCGTTCTAGCCTAGTTGAGTGATTCAGATTCTTTGAACTATTGCCATATTGGTTGTGTCTTATTTGTTGTCGAACAGACATATTGAAATAGAAAGAAATAGAGAGGAAAATTGACGTCCTTAATGAATTTTTGAAAGAAAACCACATGCCAACGGTGCAAGTTGGACTATAATCAAATAATTTTTCAATTTCTAGTGTACTGCATACGTATACAAAGTTATTTTCATTTCATTGAGAGTAGCTTTTATTGAGCTGAATAAATAAATAAATAAATAAATAAATAAATAAATAAATAAAAATATAATATAATATAAATAAATAAATAAATAAATAAATAAATAAATAAATAAATAAATAAATAAATAAATAAATAAATAAATAAATAAATAAATAAATAAATAAATAAATAAATAAATAATAAATAAATAAATAAATAAATAAACATGTATATGTAATTTTATTTGATTAAAAACTTTTTTTCTCGTTTTTTGACAGTGTTTATTTCACATCATTTATTCATATAACTACAACTGCTATAATTATATAAACGATAATTTTAAATAAATAAAATCATTTTTGAAGTGAATTCCCAGGTATCGTCCTAAGATAAAAGCTTACGCATATTTAAAGGTATCCATCTTATTTCTGCTAGCTGCTTTCTTGTCGATCCATACAGAAAATGCTCTAATTATCTTGAATATTGTCAGCGCTCTTCGCTAGAATTCATTGGCGAATATGCTGTTTAGAAAAGAGATTGTAGAGACAAGGAAGCATTCACGTCCACGCCATATGAGATTCCTCTAATCTCGTGAACTCAGGAAATGCCAAATTAATTTGAACTTTGTACCATCTAGTTGAAATTCACATTGTGTTGATTTACGATTGTTTGTTCTCAAAACAATAACCGGGAATAAAGAAATCATAGCCTAAAATCAAGAATTATGCACCGTTTACATCACTGTTTGCAATTTATGTAATTCTTTTCCACGTTCAGTAGGAAAAGAATGCGAGCGGGGAGAGGAGGGAGAGAGATTGGATGCATTTCAGGATGGAAACAGACTGTCCTCCCATTCCTTCCTCCCCTTCTCTATTCCACATCCATCTAAATACTTCATCACTAATGTATAGGGTGAAATTTGAAATGCTTATAGCATAGAAAAATCAACGTTCATTTCATAGTGAAACATTGAGACTGTAAAACATCAGCTTGTCTTATTTGCCAACGTATGGGAAATTATGCAGAAATGCAGATATTGGAGTGTTACATCGTAATTTGTTATCGGTTGAATAATGAATGCAATATTTATATTATACAATTAAATTAATTAGGTAATAAATAATATCAACCTAGGAAATAAGGACAGTTTTTTTTTTAAATGGTATAAGATGTTGTGGTATTTCTACGCTGAACTAAATATTCTTGAGTTTGATTTGTTCATAATTTTTGCCATATCCTCTCGAGTGTCTCTTTTGTTCACAACCCCTCCATCCCTCTTGAACCCCTCCCTTCATTTTCATCATAAGTCGTTAGGGTTCATCGGCAAGTTCAGTACACCAAGGATGCTAAGCGATCGACAAGTCTCACATCATTATTTTGCTGTCATGTCACAAATGATTAAAATATCAAACTATTAGCCGATTTTGTTAACATTTAAGCCGTTCTTAAGAAGCAATGCCATAGCGGAAACCTTGGACCGTTTCACTTGCACTTGCTTGCTTAGATGAGTTGCGTGATGTTTAAGTGAATGCGGTGGATATGCTCAATACTGGACGAGAGTTACGATTTGTCCTCTAGCAAAATGACGATGTTTTACTTTCAATAGCTACATAAATTGAAGTGAATGCTCAGCGAAGTGTTATCGTTGTATGCGTGGGTGTCTAATTGAATGTACACCCACGCATCTGTCAATAAAGAACGCAACCATGCGTTCGTCGCTTGTCTCCCTCATCACTCGATGAGACATTTCGAATCCTCTGATGTAGTCAATTTTCTTATTCGTCGTACGCTATAAGTTCTCTAGTGCCTCTCTAACACTCTTCTAAAATGGCTCTCGTATAAGAGGAAACCGGGTGATAAAACATCATCCAATCGGAAAAGCATCTCCAAGAAGCATCCGGCCAACTCACAATCGATAAATAGCGCAATTTCTTCATCGATATACTTTTAGGCTGATTGCTAGCTTTAGAATATATTTGCAAGATTTTCTTTGTGGAAAATATTCAAATGATGGTACTTGTTCCTAATTTTCTTGAAAAGTGATATAAATTAATGTCAACATACTAACATTAGTATGCAATAAGTTTTTATAGAATATTAGTGCGAAGCAATCAGAAATACTGCAAGAGGTGTAAGCAATTTCTCGCAAAAAAAAGAGAAATGGTTGATTAAATGTGCAAATATGTTTGTCTAACAGCTGACTAAATGAACAAAGTAATGAAGTGAACGCTAAGTATGCAAACAAATAGACCGATAGAACAGATTATGGCGATTATGGCGACTCATAAAATTTAACACATCAAATTTGTTCATTGTGTTATATCGTTTCGATTGCATAAAAGCTAACGCCTTAGAGCTAAATAATGCCTTATATTGTTTTATATATTTTCCGATGTTGCTAATTGCTCAAGAAAATTTTCTTTACCTCTAAATTTACCTCATTAATTTATGATAACCGACTATATTTATCAAGTTTTACCACATCTAAGTGGTTTTAACCTTAAATTTACCTCGTTGGTTTATTATAACCGACTATATTTGCTAAGTTTTACCATATCCTAATAGAATGGGTCTCTCTAGTTTCATCCTGCGTTCTCGACGTTATTGTGCCTTTAAGAGAAAATCCACCGACAGTGTTCATGGTGAGCAAAGATGTATTTAGCTCTCTGATGATGCAAATTTCAACATTTTTAAAAACAGTATTTACGTAAAGAGAATATGTGTGTAAATTAGCGGAGAAAGTAGTTGTGAAAGGATCATTCACAATATAAATTCGGTAGATTTGTTGCTGTGCAATTCGTCGAATTTATTGCAATGCAATTCGATG
Source organism: Ascaris suum (assembly GCA_013433145.1). NCBI lineage: Eukaryota > Metazoa > Nematoda > Chromadorea > Rhabditida > Ascarididae > Ascaris > Ascaris suum. The sequence goes on from CM024181.1 coordinate 1,024,419, forward strand.
AATTCGTTGCGAAGTAATTCGATGGACTCTTTGCAGTGCAATTCGTTGGATTCATCTTTCAAATGCAGCATGAGTCTTCCACTGAGAATTTGTTCGTGCGAGAAATAATTGTTGACTTCAAAAATTTTGCATTTGCATGTATATGTGTGTATTTCAACAAACATTCAACACTTATGTGAGTAAAGAGAAACGAAGAATAAATTCACTAAAAAGATGATTATAGAATATTTATAGGATGATATTCAAGCTAAAATAGTTCATTTCAATTGAAGATTAGAATTGAGAGAGAATATTATGTGATATTTTTACTCCGGTATTCGGGCATAGATGAGATTATCTCTAAAATGAGAGGAAATAGATGAGTAGAGAAAAACCAAGTAGAATGACAAGAAAATTTTCAAGTCAGTAAGTGTTCAAATTTTTTTTATTAATGGGGTAACGTTTGAATTGACTGCAAAATACGAAGTTACATTCCCGTCTAAAAAAATTGCTGCTATTTCGATGCGAGTTTTAAAGGTTTGAAATTGAAAAGCGCGGACTTAAAATAAGACGAGCATATTATGTTTCCTGTTATTTCTGGCGCTTATACATCACATATCTTCCTAACGCTAAAGCTAAGCAGAAGGGATGTAGATGAATAATATTATACATATGCAAGGGTGATGAAAGTTCAACCACATCTGTAACACGTTATGCCTCTCATCTTCTATGCATCAGCACTGTCATTTTGCAATGTGTAGTAAGTAGTTTGTTTAAGGGAATCAATTTCCAGTACTCCCACAGTGCTTTTTTCTCTCCAAAATCCTCTTTCCATTGTTTATTTTCCCACCTGTTTTGTTTTATTTTCATTTATCGTTCACCCAGTCAGTTGTTTTTATTACATGGGTTTCATTTATTACATGGGTCCATCGGAATGCCCACTCAACCTGCTGTATTATACAGAGGTCTTTTAGGTGTATGTTATATTCGGGTAACAATACACAAGTAGGCAACAACATATTTGCTAATATGACATGCCATTGAAATATTAGTCGACATGTAAGCATCTTGGATAAATCTCTGATGCAGTTAGAAACGGCATTAGAAATGCTACCCGCATTATGAGGTTCAAGCTTTATTGGAGAAAAGATAAGGAGCGGGAGAGAGCTGTTGTAATGGAAAAAAAAATATGAGCACTTAAAATTATATATACATAAATAGAAGACGGTGTTATGTTCTGCTTCATTTGTGAAGAGGATATCATTTCAACGAAATTGCCTAAGTGTGATTTTGCACGATAAAGGGCGCCCCTGTTTGCAGTCAGCGATGCATTTCAATGGTCGTCTGCACGGTGCACACTCAATGAGCACACATAAATCTTGAGGCATTTGCTGGCGTACATACGTCTTTTTTTTTTTTTACAGAAAAAAGTATATAGAAGTGCATATATTGCTTAGTGTGAACGTTTAATGTCCTTAAAGTGTATGCTTTATGGACGACTGCACGACGCAACTTCGATCTGATGATAATATAATGAGTTTTTAAACATCGTTGGTCATTCAATTCTGTTGACCACTCCACTCAATTGACCGCTTAACTCAATTGACCGTTCACTTCAATTGACCACCCAATTATTAATACAAACAAACAGCATATATATATATATCCTTCAATCTTCTTTACCTTTTCAATTATAATTTATTCATCGCCTTTCGATATTTTCACACTGTATACCTGTTTCGATTCTATCGGAAAAATTCCCCTCGAATATAATTGTTATAATTGCAGTCACATAAGAATAGTAGAATAAAAATAAATGCACAAATTTCAATAACTCATAGTTCAAGTTTAATTCCGATTATTCTAAATGAATTCGAAAATGCAATTCAAATTTAAGAAAAAAAAGAATTGATAAGTGGAATTGATACAATCAGTTCTTCGAATTTTTCAATACTGAAAACTTTTCTTGCACAATCATAGTATATAAACTATTGCTAGACGATAGTTTGTCCATTGTGACCAGTGTCATTTGGTTGAAAGTTTATGGCCAAAATTTAGCCGGACAAAATTTAGCCACATCAATCAATGAGATCAGAATGGTCAAACATTTGGCCAAAAAACCATTAGTGAGAATTGACAATATGGGTTAAAACGTATGTCTCATGTCTTCATCACTGGTAACGACAAAAATTATGGCAAGATATTTGGGGGGGGATTGCATAAACGAAAATGCAATGTCCATAAATTAGAATCAAGCGAATTTTGCAGTTTTTCACGGGAAAAACTTTCTATTAAAATAGGTTTTTATGCATAGAGATTTTATGATCATGATATTGATAAGTCATTTTCATTTAAAAAAAAAAATAGTGAATTTATAATCAATGAATGGAGTAGGACAAATATATTGCATCATTCGTTTGGTGGTCGATTTCCTCAACATATTCAGCATTATGCAGCACGCTTGAGTAAACATTTACTCAATGCCCCAAATAAAACGAATTTTAGATTTTTTTTGCTATTTCTTTTTGTTGTTTTTTTTTGTTAGTTCATTATGCGCCATATTTACGGTGGTTGCAATGCATCGATTAGTGCGAATAAATTTCATGTATAGCGAAAGCGAAAACTAGTATCGCCAAGAGGCTCGTTCGTATGTAAATTTGTCGAATCACTTAATTAAGATTCGGTTTACGCTATCGGCGTTATTCACCCGACAGAATTGCTTGGCTTGATATTCTCTAATCCATACGCTTTTAGGGCATTCATTTCACATTTCAGTTGCCACATTCGAGAGGAAATCTTCTTTAACGCTCCCCATCCTCCCTCCCTTCCCCCCCGCTAAGGACTGAATGTTCGCATATTTTGCAATGCTATACGTAATATCCGTTTGCGTATATTCAGCGAATGAATAGTCATGCACATTGTGTGATGTATTGCTCCCTTGAGTAATCTGAGAACTTGTCACGTCACTGGATTTGAATTTATGGATTTACATCGATGAAAATAGTAAAACAAATATGTTGCATCGTTCAATTAGCATATTCTTTCAACATTATACTTAACGTATAGTTGATTATTTGCAAACACATTATTTCATTTTAAAGCATTTCTATTTTATATATTTATTTAATCAAGAAAATATATAGTAATATCTTCGTAACACATTGTAAACATTTATTAATAAAGAGAAAGAAAATAGTAATACATTAATATTGCAAGTAATTGGACAAAAAAAATATGGAAAACTGGATGATAATATAATGAACGTATTTGTACGTTCACTTTTACTAGGAAGAACTTCAAAAAATATCGCATAGTTCTGATTATAAATGTCAGAGTTTATATAATTTCCAACATATTAGTTGGAAAGATAGAGGGTCGAGGATAAACTTATTAGAGGAGGAGTTTAATTCCTTAAAAACGTTTAGAATGGAACATGAAACGAGAAAGGCGAGAGCACTTAAAGTCTCTCATGTTTACAAAAAAAAAAGAAATCGGCTAAAGCTAAAAAATATCCCATCCTTTGCTAGGAGTTTGTTTTATATTTTATCCTGTGATTTATTTGTGCATCTTGTTTGCGTGTGAAGCTTTAAAAGCTTCCTCCACTTACCCAAGCTTACCCAAGGGCAACTTGAACTGGCGAAAGGAACTGAGGAGAGCGCGATTTATCGATGATTAGATTTCCTCATCTTGCTGAGAAAAACATAACCTAGAAGAACTGAAAGTTTTTTAAGAAAGGATAAGAGAACATAGGTCTTTATCGTGCAGTCTGTTAACAAATTTCATGGCACAACCTTATATATATATATATATATATATATATATATATATATATATATATATATATATATATATATATATATATATATATATATATATATATATATATATATATATATATATATATATATATATATATATATATAGTGCTTATGTTGCTTATGGAAAATATTTGCCCATAATAAGTCTCCTCTTGTATATAAATATTTAAAAAATGGGTGAATTTCCGTGACATTTCGCTCTGATATATGTAAGTTAGTGGAAATTTTCCATCTAAGGGAAATAGCGTCGAAGATTTGAAGTGAATAGAGTCATTTGGTGGAATTATTCTATTTAAACGCCTCATCGAATTTTCCTCTATGAAAGGATTTTCTAACGGATTGTTGGAATGCATATCTTTTGCTTTTAGGTTCTTTTTTTTTCTGTTCTCTCGATCGAAATATGTTTGTGGCAATGGGCTGAAATGAACATCATTTAAGCCCGTGGGGCACGTGTTTGTTCTTCTTCTGCCTTCAAAAGATTTCTCCACTTAGTATTTATCTAGCTCAGCAAACAATCAAATGCTCTAAGGGACCTCTCCGGAGAAGTGAAAATAAGGTTTCTTTCGATTTCGATTGATTTCAGTTAGCTTGTAATAACCCTCGTAACAATCTTTGCGCAGGTAGCAGAGGTAAGGATGTCACCACTACGCAAGCGCTGTTCAGTGCACCTTTCTTTTCCTATTCAACTGTCTTAAATCAATTCTAAGGTGGTATAGAATAGTGCTTTATGCAAGTGGGCAAACTTGTTTTGCCTCAGAGCACAAGACCGCTAGCCGGAAATTATTGAAGGTGGCGAATACTATCGCTCATAATGAAATTCGCACTCAGCATAAATATAGAGTTTGCAGCTAGGAGCTGAATTAATTCTAGCCTTATGACTGCCCTGATAAAATCTTTTTCCTTCTTTTATTTGCATCTTTCAAATGTGATGTATTTCTTTTCTTTTTTTTCATCTACCAATTTGAATATTACGCTAGTATTACGAACAATAAACTTTCATTATCGTTAGTATATTTTTTATATAGGAGAGATTCGAAACGACGAAAATGAGGGATACTTTTAGTTAACGATCATCTCCAATCCTTGTTTATTGCTCACTCTCTCTGATGTAGCACATACCATATTCATCTTCAAGCTTTATCGAATTGTTTTTTTCACCTTCGATTTTCACCTTCTCTCTATTTGAATAATAAGTGATATTTGCAGTCAATATTGGACTTCGCTGACAATAACTTTATGGTTTTTATCTTTTCTAAACGAATTAATTAAATACAATATACGTAAAGCTTATAATCGCTTAATGCATAGCAGTAAAATTCGACAGCTTTTTATTTCTTGTTTAGGCAAAAAGAGATGTGAAGCATTTACTTTTCATCCATACAAAGATATTGAGAATTAGTGAGCGAAGAGAAGCCCTCTCCTCCTTCTCCCTCTCCCAAATCATGAAATTCAAATTCCTATGTCCTCTTGAAGTTTAAGAATTGCTCACTTTTTGTGCATTCATTGAAAGCATTTATTCCTCGTTATGTGGAAAACGAGCGAAGAGGACTGAGGAATCCACTGAGTGAGTTAAAGATGAGTGATACCAAATCGAAAGAGCCTGGTACACGAAAATGTCTCTGAAGTCTCACCTGGATTCCTCCCACTTTGCAGCTGTATTAATTGAATAGTTCCTTGGCTGTCGATTATTCACGTTTATAGGACGCATGCCTGTGAGGTGAGTTTATTTGGTCGTTGATTTGTCGTTAATAACCATAAGTGTGAGAGAATTGCAAAGGTGCCTTGCATAAAAGCTCGCATAATTATACCTGGAAAAACCTGAAAATGAGCACTTCGTAGGCGATCGATTGTAATGAGGGACATTAGCGCATAGAATATATCGGTTCGAATTGAAGTCCTCCTCTTTCTTTCCACTGGATTGTCTTGAAAAATTTTTGCAATATATGGGCTAGAATGAAGTGGTCGAACATAGACAACCTCATTCAGTCTTCTTTACTGTACTCAATAAACTATATTTCACTTAATAATTCCATCACTATTAAAGTAGTAATTTAGTGGGAATTCATATTCTCCATGTGGAAATATTCCTTGTGGTTCATAATTCGAAGTGAGCTTCAACAATGACTGAAAAATTATGCGTCGAGTCGTTTATAGATTCGAAACAAATGAACGAGTGTTCTATTCAAGATAACAAAGCAATACCGAAAAACCTTTTTAAAAGCATTCGATGATTATAAACGGCTATGTGGAAGGGGCATATAAAACGAAAGAGATAACGGCATTGCTCATATTTATTAACACTTTTTGCACTGTTCTTACTGTGGGATATAACTTTGCCCCGCATTTACAAGTGAAAGTGAAAAGATTAGATGAATTTGTTGAGTATTGTAAATTCGATTGGTCATCGAACGAACTGCCAATAAAAGCTACACAATTCGTTCATTTATTTATGAATAATTCAGCGGGTGATTTGACTGTCGCTGACGCCGAGCGACACTTATATTTATTTGATGGTAGTAATCGTTCACGATTCTCTGCATAAATATCTCTATTTCAACGAATAATCCACTTTGAAACGATAAATTTAATTCTATTATAGAAAGCTTAGTGCTCCTGAGGTTGATTTATTCGAATCTATGATATCTTTTCGTTAGCTTCTATTTTAAAAGGTTTATTAACGTTTCGAACATCTGGAACTCATTGCATTGAATTTACTGAATTTGCAACATCCTAGATTTGTTTGACGGGGAAAATTTCGGCGTATTGCTAAAGCTAATCGTCCTTTACGTGTCGTTTACTGATGAAACTAGAAACCACATAACATCAATGAATGAAAGTATAAAGACCGGGAAGGAACTGTATTAATGTCTAAAGTGATGATTACGGAGTGAAATGGCGTATAGTCGAAATTACGTGATCAACATATGAACGAAGAGGAATTCTTGGATGTGGAAAGATTTCAGGCTTCAAAATATTCCATACGTAATGTAGACGACAGCTAATGCTATAAAATGATGCATTAAAATACGTTGGTCTTTAATTTATTTCAAAAGAAAAAAGAAATGCGAAAGCAAGCTGATTAAATATTCTTTACAGATGCCACCTAAGAAGAAAATCAACAAATGCATAAGAAAATCTATAGATTATTTAGTAAGAAAAGATAAAGTTCGACTGAATGCACTAATGCTCAAAAATTTTCATTTATTCTTTCTTCTTTTACATGCTTTTAATTTATATTCTATAGCGTTAAAATAGTCGTTTTAAGAGGATTTGCTTGATGATGCAAGAAAAAAAAATTGAATATCTCTTCTGAGAAATATCCACTTAAAACGATGCGGGATTCGGATTAAATTGCTCCAAGAAAGTAGTAAATCAAAGTAGTGCAAGGATGTATAAGAATTTGAGTGCAGCGATGAGAATGTATTCCCTTTTGTGCCTCAACGGTGATCCGTCTTCTTTGCCGGCTTCAGCTGGCTGTCTGATATTTTGTGTGTCTCGAATGCATTTTTTTTTTCGCTTCCAATATCGTCGATCCAAATCGTTTTCAATGCTATTATTTCAACTTTTAAGCGATCACTTCAAAACTAATGTTAAATAAAATGATTTTTATTTCTATAATAGGAGAAAAAAATTTTTTTTTGGGAGGAATAGAGAGGGGGGAATTATCGATTATTGCATAAACCTTGCAAGAATAATGCATTAACATAGACTTAGATGCAACGTTTTAGAAAAAATTCTCCTGAAAGAAGCGAAATGGATGAGTAGGGATAAAAAGGTCTTATGCAAAAATATGATCTTGCTCTATGCTAGAACAGTGCACTAATTTTAGGTTTTATGTATTGAGTGTTCTATTATTGAAATTTCTATGAAATAAAGAAGGCATTCAGGAGACTGTGAAAACGTCGAGAATTTATGCATATCTAACCATAGCTTATGTCTCAACTAAGATTAGAATAAAGTGCTATTAGCACCTGAATTATTGTAATACACTTAGGACGTTATTGTTATGGATCCGATTTTAGATTTTTATAGGTCGAGAGCATTTTGTATGAGTAATTGGAACCATAGAAGGATGGCTGAGGTAATCAAAAAAAAAAAATCAGTAGCTGAAATGTGGATAAGAAGTGCTTCACCATATGAATAAAGTAGAAACTTTTTATAACAGCAAGAAGCGTAAGAAGTTTTGTAGCACAGTAACTAATGAAGCACAGAAAAACTGCGACACATGAGGAATAGAAAGCACTAGTGGCAGGGAATGTATCTTTTGAACATATTATAGCAATAAGGCTTCTATAGTCCATCTCACTTCATTGATACTCGACTTTTCGGTCCCTTCTCCGGATTTCTTGGGCAGAAAGAAACCCAAAATAAGTGGAGATATTGTGACGCAAACCTGTTCAGTGAATTGTTTCTACTTCCTCATCACCATATCATTATCAGTTCTTTTATTAACTGTTTTTAAATTTCTAACATTTTGGAGTTGCTGTCCCAATTCTGGTAATTTGGTACTCACACACCATAAATATTTGGATTTTTTTGGTATTTTTGGTTTTTTGGAGTACATGTATCTTCCGTTTCAAGTGAATCAACGGAATTATTTGTTTTACTCGATCTTTCAAATGGGGTTCATTAATTTCTACGATACTGTAGCGGGAGAAATTCCGAGAATCCTCGATGAAAATCTCAGCGTCGGAATTTCTGAAAATGTGGCTCCTCCAGGATTCTGAATCCAACCGCCCACCATCCGCCATTCTTCTTCTAGCGACGTTCAGCAGGAGTAGTGAGTGGCTAGTCGATTGGTAAAGCGCACATGTATTCTGTTCATTGAACACGTGCTCATCTTATGCATTTTAATGCGCACTTAGTCGCATTAGGGATCATTGTGTAGGACTTCGGCGAAACGAATGCTTCAGCCCATACAAATTCTGACATTGAATAGAGAGGAATGAGGAATAAATAGTGTTGAATGCCATTCTAAAAATTTCATTGCCATAATCTTCTATCAATTGTCAATCATGAAATTCACATTTGTTTATAATTTAGTTCAACTGAACTGAGAGAAAGGGGGGGGGGGGGTTGCATACTCTTTTTCGAATTCCTGTGAGAGCTATCGCCCATTGAACAAATTCAATTGATAGTGATATCAATAATACTACGTAGTAGTAATAAACTTTTTGGATCGTTCACTCTGTTTCATAAATTTATAACTTACTATGATTTGTATAAAGAATGCTAGCTTTATTTCATCTATCGATTCCAAGATTCTGTTGTAAATCGTCGCCGATTTGAATTTCATTCCACTAAATAATTTTTAAAAAATTCACGCATTGCTATATTGAATCGATTTTCAAAAATTATGTACCGTATATATACGAAGCATGCTATTGCCTCTTGGGGCTACCATAGTGAAAGTTACGAGCATCTGCCAACAATTGTACAATTTTTTTATCTCAATTCTTTTTTTTTTCATGTGATCATCCAGCTATTGGATTCAGCAATTGGGAATACCACAAGGGATTTGTTGTGTATTAGACATTCTTTGTGGTGATATGTGTAGTTGAATTGCGTCGAGAGTTATATCGCCCCAATTGAGGCTTGAGTATCGCATTTTTTCAATTGTATCACTTTTTCCATCGTTAAACTGTACTATATTTATGCTTCGATACTATATATTTTCCGATAATACTTAAAATTTGAGCTAATTTCGGCAATTTTTTACACGTACAGAAAAAACAAACTTTTATGAGGGATTTATTCATATTTTTTTTCGTGGGTAGGAGCAAAAGATGTCAGAAGTCGGTCTTTACCTGTAGAATTGATTTAGTTGCTATCCGGCCCGTACTGCATTGGACAGCATGGTCTGTTTTTCAGAACCGCTATCTTTACTTAAGTTGTTGAGGAAATAAATCGATTCTTACGTACTGATGCAAATTAGTTTTGCAGAGTTGCATGATGGTAATATCATATCTCTACACTGTATACCTGTATATCTGAGAACCGAGTACCTTAGTGGTGTTCGTTGTAAGTCTGGAGGTCGTAGATCAATTTTTAAGGAGGTATTAATTTGATAGTCAGTTAGGAAACTGGAAATTATAGTACCTAATATTGTAGAGGAATTCAAGTTGGTATAGCAACTTTCGCACAACAGTCATAGACTCTAAAAAAAATTCGCCGAAAATTTGCATGAAAAGTTGGCTGAAAATTTATTCACGTTTTCAATCGGGTAGTTTTTTCCGTCGCTATACATTTGTTCAACGATTAACCGATGCTTTTTATCGATGATTTGAGGATTCATTAGGGGTTTTATGTTATCAAGTTATTATTTAGCACATTTTATTGTTTATTAGCAATGCATGTAAATATATAGCTTATAATCTAATATTACTAACCGTCCAGAAACATATGATGATCTATAACCGGTCAAATGCATCCAATTTCCGACTGCAACAGAAAGAAACAATAAAAGCAGTATTTCGTTCGATAAAAACAAATGAAAAAATTTTATTTCCGACCGGTTTCGGTCCCGTAAAAATTAACCGAATTGTTGCTTTTCCTATCGAATTATATTGGTGTATTATCGTAACTCCTATGAATATCACTGATAAGTATTTATCAAATTCGTTTCTGATAAGCTTATCTTTAGCTTTATTAGTAATAGATAAGGATACCATAGATAAGCATATCGTTGATGCTCATCAGCCCACTAAACTATGAACTATACCATCTATGTCATTGCTAAATTAGTAGTTGCTGAATTTAAATTTCGATGACAAGAATGGAGTTTTATTCAAATTTATGCATACCAATTACAACGAATTATTTAACCGTCTGCATGAGGAAATTCGGAATGGATTAGGAAATTTTTTTTTCCTTAGCAATAAGTATGCACGTTTATATGATTATAGGCTGAAAGGTAACATCCTGTTAAAGTGATTTTAAATTTTCCGCAGTGATTTCTTGGAAAAGTTTTTTTTTTTGATTGAATTTACTCTTTCTATATGTGTAAAATTTTGTCGGATTTTTATGGAAAATTTTGATGAAATTATTTTCGGTGATAATTTAGATTAGTTGATTGATTATGTTGAAAAGAAAAAAAAAATCTTAGTAATTTATTTGTATCAATTTGCAATTTTCATTAACTCAACTTTCAATCGTTCTCATTTTTCATTTAATTCATTCATATTTGCGAGCTGAAGAGATGATCGAATTTTCCGAATGTTGAAAAAATTATTCAAATGGTTTTTATCATTTTTTTTGATTTTCTATAGGATATGAATATTTATTTTATTTTTTTTTTCAAATTTAATTTAATTTTATTTTTGATTAGCTAATCTTTTTATTCATAAAATCGGTCATAATTTCTGATAATGAGAAATTCATATTTCAGCAATATTGGGAGCGTTTTTTTTTTAAATTTTGATAATAATAGTCATATTTGCTTACAAAATAATGAAGAATTTTTAGCGAAGTATATTGAGTGAAATATTTACGAAATATAGACATCAACGTAATTTTTTTTTTTAACTTGGAACATATAAGGTTGCTCATACAATCAGATGGGTATAATCATCATGTTTTTTCTATCGATGTAGTTGCAGAAGAGTTATTGACGGCATAGACCTAATAAAATTTGCCGATCAGTCTTTTTTGTTGATTTTTCGAATCAATTGATAAGAGTAGACAAAAAATTTTGAGTGAGAATTTATGGACTGAAGAGTATTTCAAAGAAAAAGGATTTTAAGTGTTTGTTTCAACGCTTTTCTTTTTTGGATGTTTGTGTTATTTGTGAGCTAAAGTGCAAAGAACATATTTGTTTTAGCTTCTTTAGCGTGTTCTCTCATTTTTTTTTTTTTGGCTTCGTCGAATACACTTTCTTTCTGCACTTAATTTTTTTTTCTTCCTAAAAAATTAAAGCAAAACCGAACAGTTGCTTTTAAAAACGGGAAATGGGCTTCATCATTTGCCGTTTCCACTATCGTTTCGATGAGAACGTTAGAATAAGACGAGCGTGGTACTCTTTTGTCAGTTAGAAGGGGAAGGGGAAAGAGGTTTTGGGAGATGGGGGGGGGGGGGGGGGAGGTGCGGGTGGAGAAAACGAGTACTGCGTTCATTCTAGATCTTTGAGCTTTCGGAACGACTGTTTCAAGGTCTTTATCTCGCATAGAAAATAAATGAAGCTTAGAAATTTAAAGTCGAAAAAAAGAAGAAGTAAAACCTGCTATCACGTTTGTCAAAACTATGGCATGGCATCACTTAAGCACATGCAAACTCGTAAATTTTCTCCAGTCGGAATCATTTAGGCTACTATTGAACGTAGAAACATGAGATGTTGAGACGACGTTAAAGATGAGTTCCCTCCATACTCTGACTATCCGAAAAGAGAAAGAATTATAAACGGAATGAAGGGTTGAGATTTCCATGCTGGTGATATATGACAAGCTTTTCCATTATTGATGATATGGTGATAAGTTATCAGCTGGTTATAAACCGCGTCGATTGAAATAACAAAACATCGAATCATATACACTATCGAAATATCTGTTGGCATTTTTTAAATAGAACGTAAGATTGAAATTGTGCTTAAAGTATTCTCATGATCATATGCTGCATTCAGTTTCTTTTTTTCATTTGTTTTTCCACTTTTATATGCAATGTGCATATGAAATCGCTCTTATTGCTTTTTTTTTCAGTTATTCAATTCATAGCGTTTAGTTGAGTAGGTGGGAAGGATTTTTTTAGGGCGATGAATATTTTCGATCAGCAGAGAAATGGAGAGCTCCTCAAACTATTCAGTGTTTACAAACAATTGTAGCAAAATGTCCTTTAACTTCTTGAAATTTATACGAAGTTATTCGTGGAAAATTAAAGCCAAGAGATTCAGGATTCGCGGAAAACAAAATTTCCTTGAAATTTATGCAGAGTTATTCTTGGAAAATCAAGGCCAAGGGATTCGGTATAGGCGGAAAACAAGAAAAAAGTGGTGAGGCGGCTTCCAGTAGCGCCATAGTTGGGAAAAGAAAAAAAAATCAACAACAATATCTTCCGTTGGCGACACATGAATTCTTTCTCTATTCCATGCAGAACATTGCCACTAATGTGCGGAAATGTGTTAACAGTGTTGACGTTGTCTTTGTAATAGAATTGCTTGAAATTCCATGATAGGAGGTACGTACCGTAAACTCTGCACACTTCATACAAACCAATGATAGGCTATAAAGCAACAAAGCAACATTTAAACTACAATTCGTTGAGATTCAAATGACCTCTTAGACGCTTATTAATATATGTAGATCGATTGTTATTAGATTTAATAGAACTTTTCGTTGTTTCAATTTTCAATCGAGAGAGGCGTTTTACAGGACATTCACCAGGTAAGTGCTACTGCAACCTGATTAAAATTTTCTCATTGCTACTTGCAATAGTTTTTTCTAGATTATCTCATTTGACACATTTGCACAACGAGAATATTGGTCCTATTGATATAAATTGTGGGCTATGCGAACAGCAATCTTTTGATTCTTTGAGGAGTGAAAAGGTGTTGTTTTCAATCAATTATGGCGACTTTTCGGCCACCACAGCTAGCTGTTCATTCCACTAATTTTACCGATCTTCTGCTTTTTAAAAAATAGCAAATTCATAGCATTTATAAACTTTGCTACCTGAACCCTGAACCTTACCTTCGTGGAGGAAATATTTTTCAGCATATATTTTCGCCAATGCACTTTGTAGCGTGTGGGAAAAGGTGTGCTGCGTGTAACTTCCTCTTACTCGCTAGTTCTTCAATGAGTTTTTTTTTTTTTTTTTTTTGCAATAGCAGTCCTTAGCTGACGATATTAGTAGGCGTAGACAAGATCAAGTTGAATAAAATTTACTCTTCAATGAGTGCAGTAACGGTCCTTAGTTTATATCAGTAGGAAGGTTTTAACTGTTTGGATTGTTGCAAATGAATTATTCAAATGAGCTGCACAAACGCTTTGATATACCACTTTTCCATATTGTAGTAATGTCACGTTATACTTAGCGCTTTGCAGAATAAGGCTTTTTTACTTTCATAGCTGATGACGCATTTCCATTGATTTCTAGATATACATTTACAGCATTTGTATGTTGAGGCTGCGTGTGCGCGGGGCCTCATGAAACGAGATAATAGGGTTTCATACTTTAAAACATGGAACAAATTGAAATCTTTTCTCTTTTAATATTGGTCTACTTCCTCCCCTCCGTCTCCGTCCTACAAACTGCCTCCATTCGTTTTAATTTCGATGGAACCCTCATAAATTCATAGCATATGAACTGAAGTTGGCCGTTTTCCCACTTTCAAATATGTGCAGAAATATAGAATTTCAATTGAATTTGCATGCATCATAGCTTATCTGCGCCAATTTAATGAATAGCATATATAGGTGAACAGAATTATAGGCAAAAACTAATTTGGCGGTGAACAAGTATTTCCTCTCCTTAAATATATATTCGAATAAAAGATTTTTAAAGACTGCAAAATACGATAAAAATGATTTAATCTATTTTAGTAGTACGCAAAAAGAAAAAATTCGATTCGTGTAATGATGTCATATTGCGTCATCATAAAAAGCTATTCCCATACACCGATGTCATAAAAGGTTCGCGAAAATTTTCCGTCTAAGATAAAATGGAAAGCTCACCATCGTTATATTTTTATTATTTTCATATCCATTTCGGGCCTATATAAGCCCATTGATATCCTTTTCAAATCACTATAATGAATTCATTGATGAAACCACATAACATTAAACAATATTAGGAAAAATATAAAAAATTCGATCGACAAATAAAGTGCAAATTATGGGACCTTTATGATAGGTGAGTTATTCTCGAGTTCTCCTTCCACCCTCTCCATCGTCAATCCTATCTTTATGATTCCCTCCTTTTCCTGTTTCATTGTGCCTTCATTATTATAACAATTTATGCATTCAAATTTCTTGAAACATGTGTTCAAAGGCAAAACGGTGCGAAATGAACGTTTTTTTTTCCCCGCGTGATATGCGCGAATTCATTTTGGAGAGCGGCAATTGAAGCCGGCTGTCAGGTTGCGGCTGTCGTGTTGCATAGGCATGAATTGATGTCGCTTTTTAACGCTTTCATATAACATCTTTTTATCGCTTCTTTTCCTCAACAAAATAAGATTCTAAGTCTAAACATGTTTCTGAAAATTCTTCAGCATGATAGGCAAACTCATATAGCTCTAACAGATCCTGAAACTTACTTGCACCGGAAAGGATTTATTGGTGTACAGCGTCATAGCTAGAATTTCATTTCGGCAAAGTGCGAAGAATTCCACACCTCGAACATATATTCAACGAAAATATTTCTAGACGGAAAATGGGTTGAAAGTTTTTTTTTTTTTAAATTTATTGTAACAATACATGAGAAAGGCTCTAATGACGCAATGACGTCATTTACGTTTTCTTAGAAATCCATCTTCACATATCGAAATCGTAAATGATTTCGGAAGTTTTTTTATCAACCTAAAATAAAATGAAAAACTCATAGTCGTTATAGTTCCATGAAAAAAAAAAACTCACAGTGTTAATCACACCTCGTTTAATGTTCACCCCAAGGTTATACATCACAGCGAAATGCATGCATTTTTTTTTCTCACATATGTTTTGTTATGCATCGTAGCTGAATGTTCGCCAAAAATGCAACTTGTTATTTGCCGCATATTTAAATTGAATGGAAAGTTAACGTATCACTTAATATAATATATGACAACTTTATCTGTCGTCTGATTTACATATGGAATGCATCAGAGCGTAAAATCTTTCAAGCGAAGATTTTCTGCTTCTTCATATGTCGATCTATCGATTTCACATCATTCTAGGGCAAGTTTTAATATTACTGCAAATTTTTTTTTCTGTTTCTGCTATCTTTGTTGATGATGTATTTTTTGTTGTCATTCAGCTAATGTATGCCAAAATAAACTCGATTTTTCTATACTATATTTTCAATTTATTCACTATACTCTTATTTCCTTATGTATTTAATGAAGAATGTTATATGATACTTTTTTCTTTATCAGTAAATCAAATAGAAAATTATCCAAATTCATTTTTCTTCAACGCATTACCGTAAGTGAATGCTTGGTTCAGTTAGAAGCACGGCCTAGAGTCGGAGAAGTGTGATACAGCAATTAATACCTTCGGCTTTCTAGAGCGCCCATCCTTTACGAAGAAGAGAGATAGGTGAGAGGTAAGGGTATCTTTATACCTCCATTGCCTCCATCTAATTTCTTGGAAAAAAAAACGCAAAATATTAGTTGTTCACATGTATTCTGTCTCGAATAGCCTCGTTGAAGAATTGTAATAGTGATTAGAAAATATAATAGGAATAGAAGTATAATAGTAGTAACAAAGAGTTGTCATAATTGTTACTCTATGCTAATTGATATCTATCGGTTGCCGTCTTAAATGGCAATCGCTCTTAAGGTAATGTAAAGAGCCAATAATACAACTGTTTAATCAAAAATTCACCAAAATTTTGCCTTATTTCGACATGGTCACATCAAATTCTTTCGTTTAGATTTATTCCTACATTATGTCAGCTATTGCCGTTGATTATGTCAGAGATCTTCTGAAAATATATTTCTTGCTACTGGCATCTCATGCTTTAAAAAAAATAATACTTCATTTTCTTCTCAGAGGAAAGGAATGGATTGAGAAAGGAGGAGTACACGAGTATTAATGAGCAGAACTTCACCCCACTATCTAGTATTGAACCTAGAATCAGTATGTAAAGGCTGCGAGTAGCCGAATCTTTTTGCTTTTGATTGCAGAGAGAAGTATATGCGAATCCGATACTCATTCGTAGAACGTGTTGCCGGATTCTCAGTGCTCGATAAATTTTTATATCGCGTTGAACTGCTGGCCAGGTTGAACCGCCAATGGCAACAAATAGTTCAATTCGTGTCAGCCTTATTTTTATCGTCCAAATATTGGACGTCCAAAAAACTCGGCATCGGAATCGCGATACATCGTATCACCTCAGTTTAGAGATGCAGAAAGCGGTTCGAATTGCCCTATTTGCGTTAATATCTGCGATGTACGCGTTTCTAACAATGCATAGCATTTATCACTAGCGAAAGGCTCATATTTTCCATAATTGAATAAATTGATTTATTTGTGTGGTTACCTGGAAGCGGTGAGTGCTTTATCGCTCGATCGACTGAGTGAGGTATACGAATATAGGCGGTTCGGCATTTTGTCATAAATTGAAGTAAAGAGAAATATTATTTGAGTTGTTTCTAAGAGCTTTGAGAGAACGAAGCACATGGAATCACGAAAAACACATCATAAATAAAAGGGCACGCACATCTCACCTCACATATTTTCTCATTTATTCATCTTCTATTTCTATTCAGATATTTAGCGATTCTGTTTAGTCGTATACGGATATGACTCGGAATCTAAAAATTTTTTATCACTTGTATGATTTGAGTCAACAAATTAGATATCTCGCTGTTCAGGTGTACGGTGGTAACACAGTGATTGACGATCTAGCATCCTATTTTTCAATTCTTTGAAGTTTTCCGAAGCCAAATTCTAGGACTGCTTTTCAATGCATCGTTGAGAATTCCCTTCGTTAATCTTTGGCATGATGGCAGACTCTATGGTTGTTTAATTTAGAGTCATTCATTGGCGAATTTCACCTCAAAAATATCTACTAAATATGAATACGTTTTTTTTTTTTGTTTTCAGTGCCTTTTCCGCGTGAGTTGACGGTGGAAAAGAAGATGAGTCGTAGTGTGGTGCTGTCTTGGTCGGTGCCGGACGATTCACTCACACCCATCTCGCAGTATCACGTATGCGCGGATGGGGTTGTACGTGCCGTCGTACCGGGCTCATTCAAATGTAAGGCCCTCATTGAAGACATCGAACTGTCACGGCCTGTCAACGTCTCTGTTCGTGCCGTCACTGAAAGCGGTCACAGCCCTGATGCGGCTTGTACCGTTGCTTTAGGCAAAGGTACCATTTAATTTTCTTATGTGATTATATGAGTGATTACTTAATCAGTAACGTTAGGCGTTTTCATTAATGTGATGCACAATAACATGCCTGAAATTATTCGTTATGGCGTGAGTAAATCAACATGGCCAACAGAGTCTAAATTTCCGTCCTTTTCTTGAAGGGAGATGGTATTCATATCTTTACTTTCGAGAAGCTGCTATATAGAATCATCAGGCAGCTTATGTACTGTATAAGGATCTTTAAGTAGATCAAGAGAAATCATTAGCATACCCCTTACATAGTCATGCCTTTCGATTTTGTCGTTCTCGAAAATTCCTAGTTTAGCTTTGATAATATCCGGTAACCCTGCAGTTGCCAAATGGCGAGGAGCAAAAACACTCGGATGATTCGCTTAGCGCATCTTTGATATCTTCGTTTCCGATAGTCGTTACTTGCGAATAAAAAAAACTTCTGTAACCAACGCTATAATGAAGGCCATATTTCTACATAGTTTGTGGAATTGTGTAGATACCGTAGGTATTGTTCAGAGTCCTATACAAGTAGATCATTGTCAGAAATACACGTCATTTATGGGACTTCGATCCAGTAATTTTAACTACGAGGATAATTTAATGCATGATAATACAGCTAGGATGAAATTTTTTGGAATTATCTGCCGAAATATACCCAATATCAAGTATTTTTCGTCGAACTTTTCACAGACGATGTCGAGCTGAAATATGCGAATACGCAGACAGAGTTTTCTCAGTATGTTATTTCGATGCAAAAAGCATAAGAGGATCGAGTGCAGTGGCAGAAGAGGTTGTTGAAGAGAATGGTCTATGAGTAGTGAGCGTCCTTACTTTCACTCGTTACTGACACGGCCGAATATTCGTGACCGAACCATGGAGTTGACAGACGCAACTCTTAGAGTCGATTCTTCCTAGAACTCGGCTATTTGGACCGATGAATGATGGAGCAGGAAGCGATGCGAAGATGAAGATACTGGATGTTTGCCGATAGGTCTATAAGCAGAAGAAGAATAAGGGGAATTTCTTCCTTCTCTCCCTTCCCCTCCCCCTCCTTCTTAACAGTTTTTCTGAAGTGATAGATGAATTAATCTTTGGTTGTGGTTCACTTCATTCACACATCATTAATAAAATACTGAAAGAGAAAGGTATCTTGAAATGTCGTATTGAGTGCGCTTTGAGATAATTTTACTCAAATAGTGAAAAAATTTGCAGATGCTCCCGTGGCTCCGCAACATGTTCGCGTTTGGTCGATTACTCCAGTTGCGGCGTGTGTTTCTTGGTATCCAAGTAATAGTAATGCCGAACATATTCTTCTGCTCAACGCCGTTAAGGTGGGCGTATGCCCTCCGTCTGTCTTTCAGGTAATCGCTCTTTTTCATTTTTTTTTCGCATCTTTTCTTGAATATCAAAATAACTGTTTAAATTATACTTTGATTAAAATTTATAAAGTTCAATTGGGGTTGCGTTTTAATTTAAGTCCTCTAAAATTATTAGAACTAGCAAACTTGCATGATGTACATTTGTAAGTAACCATACATTCAGGAATACTTAATAATGGGATGAAACTTGCAACTTTTGCATCTCTGCAAATCGCAAAAAAAACCTTATTGGCTCATAATTGATACCTCGCAACTGACAAATTAATCTACCTCAGTGCGCACCTAATATTAATTTAGGTATTTGCGCACATTGTAGTGAACATATGTAAGCGTTGTTGGTATATCTGCTTATTGATCTGTTTTGTGATCTATTTGTGGATGATCTGTTGATCTATCTATTTATTACATGCATTTAATTCCTCATAGATCTTAAACTTGTAATTTGAATATTACTTTCGGTTAGATGTTGTATTGAGTAATAATAAATTATAGGTGCAATTAAATGGTCTTTCGCCGTCGACAATTTATCGCGTTTCTGTTCGGACGAAGCATCCGAAAGCTGTACTTGAACAGAGACCTGTCGAGCGATGTGTCGACTTCAAAACACTCCCAAAAAGTAATTTTTGTTATTTCTTCATTTCATTTTTCAATAGGTTGTTCCACGATTTTGATTTCTACTATTTTTGGACATTTCGAGGTACTTGAAGGATGAATGTACGCAGTCTTTTTCCATCTTCTTCTCGACACTTCGAGTAGGACGTCGTTAGTTGTAATGTTTTCACAGTCGTACGGTTTGCTTTTGCAATTTGCAGTTGCAATTGTAATTTTGCAATTATAAGTACTTATTAGATATTACAATTGATATGCGACATTGCTGAATACGAGTGAAAATTAATTGCACATTTTTTGAATTAATAAATTTGATTGCTTCATTAATAATACCATTGAATTTTTCACAACATGTTGCGAAAATTGCAACATTAGCGTAGCGTTGCTGAGAAACCGATGTTGAAATGTAATATGTATACTTCTATACATAAACTAAGTAAATAAACTCATGTTCATTTCAAATATAGATATGAAAGAAAAGGAAATTATAGAAACGATGTGATATTATCGAAAATAACGTCTAAATCTACGTAATGCAGAATTATCTAAGTAGAATATATTTTGTCTTCAGATGATGAACTTATAGCAAAAATACAATTATAGCTGTACAAATAATTTTCGAGTTGTTGCTTTTTTATGGCAATTTTAGGTATTTACTTCGTGCCGAAGGAAGAGATTTAATGCCACAATGAAATATTTTAAGTAATTTTGGATGGTAAAGTTAAGGTTTACGTGGATACAAAAGCTATAGATGTTTAGCAAAAATCTACGATAGAATACCCCGTTGGATTGCAATATGAAGTATTTCTTATACATTTCTATTTCTTTTACATAATTAGGATATTTTGAATATAGTTGTTGAAGCCTATGATAGGTTTGATTACTATGATACATCCTTCGATGTTTCTACATGAGAGAATCACATCTTGAATCCGGGCAATTACTTCTTCACTTCGTGATTCGTTTACCTGAGTACTTTGCTCCGAATGGTCAATTCTTAATACCTTACTACAGTTCTTTGGCAATATATACTTACATATTCGATGAAATATTAATTGTTATGTTGTGAATTCTTATAGTCGGTCTTCCGGATCCTCCAGCGAATGTGCAGGTTGAAATGGGTCCTCAGCCGGGTACTCTGCTTGTCTCATGGACGCCGGTCGTTACGCAGCCGTTGCCGCCGTCTCGTGCCGCCGTTCACTCCTATCTCGTCTATGCCGATGGCCGAAATATTGCTCAAGTACCGAATGCAAGCGGTCAGTTTATGTTGATTTGCATATCGTTTATATCATTTGTTGTGAATGGCGGCGGCGGTAATGGGAGGACGAGTGTAGTTACAGGGCACAAGCCAATAACTACTTGTCGATGCAGCTATGTTAGCGCAAAAACGATGTAAAAGTAGTTTATGAGGGAGCACCATGACCCCCAAATACGAGTCGAACCAAAAACGTATAGACGATCAGAAGCTCGAATTATACGGGCCCCAGATAACGGCTGGGGCGGCACAAGAGCACATAAGTCGATTGGTGACATTGTCTGAAAAATAATAAACGAGAATCGGCTATACGAGTAAATGTGATGTTAGATGTGCTGCAGTATTAGATCACAAGCAGATATCTTAGATTGGCTCTTCGGGTACAGTATCCAACAATTTGTGTTGAATGTGAAGTGTTTGATTTGTTTCGATCGGTAAAGTAAGCTCTACGACAGTCATAAATTTACACTGTGATCACTGAAATCAGCAATTGAATCGTTTTCTTTTAAGCATCGTTTATAGTCGAGTATACAATTCTTTGCTGTGTAACCTCACTGTTTTCATTGGTTATTAGTTGTAAGATGTTTGTACTTCCATCATACTATAAAGTTTTACGAAAGAATTAAAAAAATTTTGCGCCTATCTTTAAGTAATTTCTCATCGTTCTAAACAACGTGTAAAAATCATATGAAGAAAAATTTCTTCTCAAATTATTTCATCGTAGAGGGCAACCTATGCGGAATCAAGTTAGTTTTTTTTTTCCTCAAAGTGCTATCATTTTATCATTAGAAGGATACATGAAGTTCGTTTTCAATTTTCGTATGTGCATGTGGTGAAATTAATGTATAGATATTGGGATATGAGATTGCTTCTAAGTTCTTATTGTTTAACTACTCTAATTGTTGTTACAAGGTGAGTGAATCGAATTAGTCTATGCAGCTAGGCTAATGAAGCCTAAGTATGAATGATGCAAAGTACAGTCGACTTAAATTTATCAGTAAGGGAATTAAAATCTTATCATAATCAATTTTGTCCTATACTTGATAAGATTTCTATCACTCTGCAGTTTCCCTGGGAGTATTTCTTTATTCATAAGGAACAGTGATTCTCTTAGAATGTTTTTAGTTGCTTAAAGAATTAAAATGAAGATTCCATAAGTTCCATAAGAAAATAATGACGATCGTTGCAATATTTTATTGCAGTCTATTCTCTTGCATAAGTATGTCTATTAGTGTTTTGCATTTGTTCCATTTTTTCGCTCTTTTTTTTTAAATCGTATTTATTTATTTCGTAAGAATCACCTTTCATATCCCAACATATTAACGAATTTTTTATTATATTGTTTGGGGTACTATCTAACCACTTTGAAAAATTATATAATATTTTATTTTGTTTTTTTATTGCAAATTATTTATCGAAGAGATCATTAAGAGCAATTTCGATTATTTTTCAGTGGGGGAGCTATTCTCTCTTAGGAACCCTCATTATTTCTTTGATTCATAAATAAACGTCATTTTTTTTTAAAAACGTTCATATATAATGATCGAATTTAATTATCATTATATAGAAGATGCAAATGCTAAAAAATCTTAACTTCCTCTATGGAAGTTTTTCCACCACCGAAGGGAATATGAGCAGTAGAATTTAGTGCAATTTAGAAGAGATGTTTTTTTTTTCTTTTCTTCCTGAAACTCCCTATAATCTGAAAAGAGGGAGGTCATTTAGGGGGGGGGGGGGGAGGAGGAAGGGGTGGGGGTTAACGTAATTTCGAACTTTATTTTATAAGTCATTTTCTTAAAAATTTGGCGCTTTGAGCAAGAATACACTATATTTTAAGTCCTTAGCAACATATTGCATCTTTGCTGTACTAAATGCATTGCATAAAAGCGTTTCAATATGCAATGCAAAAAAAGCATTCATTCTCTATACGATATTTTGCAATATTTTGCAACGCTTAATTATCAAAAATGTCAATGATATTTCATCTAGGAAATGCTTTCTTGAGAATAAACAACCCAACAGATATAGACTTATTTTACCTTTTGTGTCAAGATTCTCGACTTTATACATCTAATGTCTCTTTCCTATTCATATATTGATGTTTTCATGCATGAATGGCTACATTTACATTAATTACTCGGATAACGCTACTATATTATTAACTGATCTCTGATACGCTGTAATCGACGTTCACCTTTCGAAATTACTTATTTTTATTGCGAACATCGGATATCTTTAGCAACGTTTCATATGACGGAATTCTTCTCACTTGTTTATCGAATAACTTGAAGAAGGCCTATTGTTTTTTCGTACTTCATATGTAAGGATTTCCGGTCCAGTTTTCTTTGCCCTTTGCCCTTATTTTGTCTTTGAATGATCGGCAAGTCAATTCTCTTTTGAGGCTCCATCAGATGCTGTATAAAATCGAAACAGTAGAAGAGCATAAGTTTTTTTAATAAATGTTTAAAAAATCTACAGTGGTAATGGCAGAGAGGATAATACGACGGTAGAGTACAGGGAGAAGATAGGAAGGGAGGGTCGTCGGTCCTGCAGAGCCTTGGCACGAATAGTGCCACCTCCGCACCAACTAGCACCGGGCATTCACACTGAGCCCTTTCGCGCTTGGACTGCGAACCACTAAGGTCCGAACCGGCACTCGCCAAGACAACACCTCACGTGGACAACTAGGGACCAAGTGATATGCTTTCCTTATAAGCAAATATGCTCTTCTTTTGTACCCATCGGTCGTCGCCTCAAGGCATTGATAAAAAGCTTGCTCTGTCCCATGATCATTACTTCTCTCCTTTGCATGAGAGCAGTTCAGCTGCAATTCACTGATTACTGCTTGCATATATCGACTTTGACAAATATCGATTGAAAATATGTATTAAATTCCTATATGAACCAAAAGTTCTAAATGAATGGTTTCAGATGAAAAACGTGTAGTAATACTGAATCAATCGAATAAAAAATTTAAGTAAAGAATATAACAAATAATAATAATAAACAATAAGAAGACATAAATATAATATGGCTCATACAAAAAGCACTTGAGAAAGATTTCGAGGGATTTCAAGCCGGTTAAAGTTTTTTCTCTGTCTTCATCTTTTTGCTTCCTCGCATTTTATGAGAACGAAAATAATCAAGTGGAGTACTCAGCGATATATATATATATATATATATATATATATATATATATATATATATATATATATATATATATATATATATATATATATATATATATATATATATATATTGGAGTAGCGCTTTCGGTAGTACTTAACAAGTGCGCTGAAATGTTCTTTGATGTGAAGACATGAAAATTTAGTGCTGTTGTCCTCATATGTCTATCTTACTCCCGGAAGGTTTGGTCAGCGTTCTCAATTTTTAGTGCAAGAATTTGACGGATTAAATAGGCAAATTATGGCATGCAGATGCGTTAATACAACGCAGAAGAAATCAATTTCCGCTTCAAACTAAGAGGACGAATCGATTGCAATGAATATTTTTCCTCTAAAATAGGTGAACTCATATAGGTATTTTTGGTACTTTAAACATGGGGTGTTTTTCATATAGAACATTGGTATATTTTAAACCAGACAATATGGGTATTTTTGAATGAAACACCATACTTCAGGCGCTTAGCAATTTGTGAATCAAATTCACTGAATCTTCTTCTAGGCCTTCCTTCGAAGATATCTTGATAGCAATGTCCATTATCTGATTCGAAACATTTTCATATCTTCAGGATGAGCAAAACTTTATGATACATGGACAGGCCCGATTGTGTGCTTATTTAGAATCTCAACCTCTTGCATCGATTTGTTTCAACTTATATCATTGACGTTCACATATTCCTTAATAAGCTGTCAAATATTTTCGATCAAAGCACGTGTAATTTTACAGTTTTGCTGTGGAAATGCTCCAAATTGACGTTGATAGCTCTAATGCGACGTGGTGCTGGAGTCAAGTCGGAGTGAGGTCTACTACCGTTATCATGTCTAACATTTTTACATCGCCCCGCCAATACTTCTCCTCTTAGTTTGAAAAGGAAATTGGTTTCATCTGCGCTGTATTGCCATCTCTACGTCATCAGCAAGTGCATAATTTGCCTTTTTAATTAGTCAGGCTCATGCATTAAAACTAGATGCTCATCGAATGAACGCGGTTAAACTTGTGCGGATGAGACCAGTAAACCGTTTTATATTCGCATCAGCGAATATTTTAGGGCCCCCTTCTTGAGCTTTTTCTAAAGCACTGGGCTAATATGCTCTTGGCTGTCCATTGTATGGCCAAGAGCCGAGTTCTATGTCTCATTAGGAGGTAACGACTCTATCAAATGGCCCCACACAAATCGTGAGTGTAGCAAGGAGATGTATTTCTTTGTAATAGTCATCAAGTCAATAATCATCAAAAAGGATGAAATCGTCGATTCATTATTCCTCACTTACCGCTTCTTTTCTGTTCATTATATCATGCTTATGACATTTATCCTTTTTTTTATTGCCTATTACTCTTATTCCTTATGTTCTTCATTTGAACATTTCCAGTCGGCTAATTCACTATTATTATAGTTTTTATTCCACCAAATTATCGTCGAAGCATTATTCTGTCTTATTATTATGTTGAATTCGTTTGGCTTTCCACCGTAATTACATTTAATCCTTAGTTCATTCTCTCGTCTCGTCATATTGTTGCAGTTATTATTGCTCTTAGGAGTCTGCTAAATGGCAGTACCTTTTGGCTGTATGTATGTATCATTTCCTTTACTCATTACTTACTGCTTTATTTGCTTTATACGTTGTTCGTAATAATGGCAATACCGGAAGCCAATAGTTACATCTTATTGTTACATCATTCGCTTCATTAAAAAAGAGTTGCTTCTATCAGTAAAATATACGTTGTATTTGTATAAATAATCTCGAGTGCAACCTTGCAACGATTGCGAGGTCTTCAATAAGGTTTCACTTTGCGCTGAACTGAAGTAACAGCATAGATCGTGTTTGAATTTAGAATTTACTCATTGCATGGGTATCTTCGAGGAAGAGAAAACTATAATAGTTTCCACAAAGTATTGCCTATAAAAGCAAATATCATGGAAACTGGATCAGTATACAACCCTTGGAAGAGCAACGGCAATGATGAAGAGGGCAATGGAATGATCGCAAAACTGGATCCTCTCGGAAGCGACAACGTCGACGATAATGAGGGCTGTGGAATATGCGTAAAATTGGGCGTGATGCTGTCTAAGAAATAGCGAATATGTTTGATATTCTGCGGCGGAGGAAAACCAACGATGGCTTAATGGTTTGGCTGATTGTTGAAGATGATAGCAACACCTACTTATAGCTGATGTAAATATTCGTTCTTTTATTGGCCGTTCTTTAGAGCAGAATAGTTTACTTGGCGATAAATGATCGTCAAGTGAAAGATCATTATTTACCGTCGTTCTTTGATACTTTTTAGTCATACTTTTCCATTATACTTGTGCATTTCGGTGAACGCATACTACTGTGATTTTTAGCCTAGGATAATTCTAGACTATTTTTCCAGCATTCTTATTGCTTATCCTCACCGGCATGAATAGAAATAGTTAGGTTGCGTCTTCCGCATTTCTAGGCTTTAGCAGCGCTCATTACAGAATTGCCCGACAAAAAGATATTGCACTTTTAAAGTCACTTATATTCGTCATTAATTGCACATCACCTTTTATAACTACTACATGAATGTCATTTCGTTAATTTTCA
Organism: Ascaris suum; assembly: GCA_013433145.1. Taxonomy (NCBI): domain Eukaryota; kingdom Metazoa; phylum Nematoda; class Chromadorea; order Rhabditida; family Ascarididae; genus Ascaris; species Ascaris suum. The sequence goes on from CM024181.1 coordinate 1,051,223, forward strand.
CTTCATTGGTCGATCGCTATGCCCTAGAAGATTCAACATAATTGGTAAATATTCAGCATAGTTGCTTTCATGTTAAATCCTATTGCATTGAACTTTTATCCGCATTATATTTCAAAATATAAAGGGATGATCTGTACCTCGATTGATAATGTTTCAAATGGCTGATCATGAACACCCTATCGTTTTAGGTATAATTATTAAAGAACGTTGATTACAATCCAGTAGTTTCTATTGAAGCTATAAAAAATGATTTATATAAGTAATGGGTCATATCACATCTTGAGTCATATGCATCACCCGTTGAGCGCACTTGAAGAGATTGAACGAGCCACACAATTCCATGAGAGAGCAATCAACTAGTGATGTTAGTCTGGAATATCGACTCTCATATGATCGGCTATCTGAGGTATTTATAGCTAAAGTGCGAGGTACGGCGATCTGAAGTGTGAAGAGTCTTCGTTCGCCGTCGGGCGTATCAACGTTATTAGCTGTGATTTTCTAATAGCAAATGCTTCCCTACTATCTAAGAACAGTCAGTTAGTTATTCCTAATGCGTTCTAATAGCATCGATGTCGAAATACTATTGGTGATGGATTTTCTTGCCTCTGAGTATTTCTCACTTATTCCGTCCTCCAGCCTGTTGTCGCAGTCCTTTTTGCTAAAAAAAAAATACTGCGGGATCGTATTTTTGGGAAGTTCTTCAAATGATAATGCGCACCAGTTATAAATATTTTACTGTATTTTCATATATAGTTAATTATAGATGAGAAGAGTGATAAAGAAGTGATAATTTTTTTTATTACATTTTTTTTTCTTTTGATAAAAAAAGACTCTAAGCGAATTTTTGAAGACGAATTCATTTTCTATATTTGATATATTCCTCTATTCCCTTACTAGTTGAAACGCTTTTCATTCAATGTTTTTGCTCATTATTTTATTTTTTTTAAGTTGGCTCTTCAAAGTGTTTCTATTGGATGGGTGAAACAATTGCATTGAAAATTTCATTAACATTATACGAAAGCTTATAATGATGAATATAATTACATTCATTTGAATAAGCGCTTAATGCATATTGAGTTTTTAAATTTATTGATATTAAGCGTAATGATATAGAACGATGGAAAGGCCAATCGAGAGAATATACGAATTTCATCGCTTAAAGGATGCTAATGTAACACTTTATTTTTTTTTTTTGTTTTTATGCCTTATTTCCTCTTTTTTTTTTTTAACGAAAGGTTTCTTGAAAATACGAATTGCATAGAGAATTAGAATGTTAGCATATTATGGTGGAATAAGCTGCATTTTGCAAAATAATCCCTATTTGATATACGATAGTTGGTTGCAATTTTAATCAATGCGGCGCATAGGCTCAACTTTGTCATGCTAGCGATACGGCTTTCTATGTGCTTTTACTTTTTTTTTTGTGCGGAAAGGATCGCTTATTCCACTCTTAAAGATGGCGTGGTATCGATGAGTCTCATTTAGGTTCCCCTCCCCCCTCCGCTTCCCCTCTCCATCCCTTCTTAAAATATTGCAATTCTTATTTAAGGAACCAGGGAATGTCCTACTCTCAAACTATGAAGTCTGATGTACTCCTGAAATCAATATACACGGAATACGGCTGATTAATTTTTTTGTTTTATTTTTACGACTTCGACTTATTGAATTCGTTTCAATTTATTAGTGATGTCAATTTTTTTTCCATTTACACCTCTACTTTCATGTTTTCTTTTTCTCGCAAATGTTCCTATCTTTATGCGTTTGTTTGTTTGTCGGCTTGTTTGTCTATCGCCTGTTTCTGAGCATAATCTAGTATAGATTTGAGTGTAGCTTGTTTGTTCATGTTGTTGCAAAAATAGACAACAAAATTTTCAAGAGCCAACAAACTTATTAGGCATTTACGTGGTGAAAATTTTATTATGTCCGATACTCGATATATTAGTTTTAAATCGATTTGAGAAAATGATTATTTCTTACTATGAGGAACATATGTGTTTTTTTTTCAGTCGTTTAAACACCCTTAGAAAATCTTTTCTTTTGGTAATTACCTTTTATGATGGCGGAATATATAGTAGAAAGAATACGGAAGTAATCCATATTGAAGGCGGTTCTTTCGGATAGTATCATAGACAGTTTAGATATTGATGGTAATGAGTGGTGAAATTATAGAGATTGTCATTGATAGATTTCTTCCTACATATTGCCTACGACGTTGATACGGAAAAATTTCACCACTTTTACCATTAGGAAGAATTTGTTTCCCGTAGGTAAAAATGGTTCGTTTATATTGTTGCTTCACCTAAATTTTGCGTTAGTTTATCTCGGTTTACGTGTTTCTTTTTTTTAGCTCCTCACCTTTATGAAATTATGCAGATGGTAGGCTTGAAGTTTTACATAGTACAGGTGGTACAATTTATTTTATACTCAATTTTGTAATTTATACTCAGAATATGGATGACCAATGTGTTAAAGTATTGCTGAAAATTCTAACGCATAATTCTTTATCCTTTTATTTGATTCGAATGGTTGCATTTTTCTTCTCAATATTTCTATCTATCGTCGTCATTATCGAAATATTTCAAAACTGATTTCATTCTTCACATATCTATGAATAGGCTATTTATTGTTGTTGTTTATTTTTGCTCTAGTTGATTCCACCATGCTTTCCGTAGAATTCTGCAGATGTGCTCCATCTTCTATTCCTGAATAGTATGACATCGATCAAGTGGAACTTCATCATCAATCCATTTGATGGCTATTACGGATATCCGTTATGCAGATTTATTTGGCAAAGTGGTATTAGGAAATGTGGTCTCATTGTAAAACGTTATTTGGTAGTGAGCGCTAGAGATCGTGGTTTTTTTTTTAAGGAAAACGACCCAATGAACATGGTGGCTTACTTTCATTCGCATGATGGCTTACTATTTGACTTCCATCGCCAAATCGCATACAGAAGAAAAACTTTGTACGGATTTATATGTGAGCTATGTGTCGGGTAATCAATTGTGTACCGAAACGCGAAAATAGTTGCATGCATGACATTCAGGCATATGGCTTTTGTCTGCTTTTGGTCTGTGGTTATTGTCGATGTTGCTTCTAAGGACATGTGTACGGGATCATTTCGCCTATCGCATCAAAATTTTATGCGAAAGAAAAATTCTGACGTGCGAATTGAATCGAAGGGAAATGAGTCTGTAAGCTTTCTAAAACTGATTTTGATGTGTGAGAATAGTAACTGCACATTTTTATATATATATATATATATATATATATATATATATATATATATATATATATATATATATATATATATATATATATATATATATATATATATATATATATATATATATATATATATATATATATAAAATTCAGGTCTCGTTCTGATTGCCACTGAGAATGAATATATTTGCGCGTTTCTATGTTGTAGCAACGTCCTCATTGCAATCAGCGAAACGCTTTTCGTCAACGCGCTTTAACGTTGTGCACACAAGCCAATTTCCCAATTCGCATACGCAATCAAATTGTTGTAAAGCTCATGTGGGGGTAGCAAATAGTTGACTGAAGCTATGTGTACGAATAACTTTGTAGATAATATCAAGTATATGTTAGGTATAGCAAAGATAGGGCATAGATAAGATATCGATAAAATAGCGTTAAGATAGCAACGTAGGGTAAATCTGTGATATTTTGCTGATATTTCTGAGCAGTGTCGTTTTTTTTTTAGTTGGGACGTTACGAAAAAAAAATGAGCTGTGCAATCAGAGCGTTGCAATAAAGGTATGAGGTTGCCTCTCAGATAGATATTGGCATCATTTTATTTCTTTAAATGCAGCCAATTTACCCGATAGCCATTAAGCAAGTTTACGATTATTGTCATCACTCCTTCAGAGACTTATTTAAATTGAATTATGTTTAAAAACAATTCTGAAGTGCATTTTGTCAGATATGATCCGATTTGACGGTGAACACTTTCAAATTCTGAAGGCGCAGTTATAGGACTTTGTACTGATTATGAGATATTCGCAAACTTGGGAAATTAAACCAAGTCACCATATTACATGATATATTTTCCAAACCTAATGATATACATAGGAATTTTGATGAAAAGCATGTGTGAACATAATTTATTTGCTAAGAGAACTACTTGGAGAAAGGGGAGAGGGGGAGGGGAGCGGATATGTTCGTTGGGATTCATTACGAACTAAGCCAACGCCCAAGCGAGAAATGAGCCTCTCGGCTTGTGCATTATTTACGACACGCTCAATTGGTGATGTTGAGAGTGGCATCGGTTGTCATGCACCTCTCCGCCCTCAGTGCATCCACGACTGCTTTTGCATCATGCACATCGCCTAGCATTCCGAAAATACCGCAAGCAGGCTCTTCATCCTCTTTGATTTGACTAACTAAATCTGAGGACCACTTTATTTATGTTTCCTCTTAAATTTTAATAACGTATGAGTCTAAATTGTTTTTCATTGATGTTTGTTGGAAGCTAATCGATGGACGGTGGTTGACGGCGGGTATTACTCTTTCATAAGATCGATGATAGCGGAAACAAAAGTCGCCAGGTGAAGAGCGTTTTCGATTGCTCAGCGAGATGTTTAAAGAATCTCGATTGAAATTGCAGTTAAATGCAATGCTAAAATATTGCTTCCGTATGCGTCGATTTATTGATTTCGTCTTTGTTCGTATGCGTTAAAATCTGCACAAATTTCATCTTATATCTTCAAAAATTGTTTAAGTCATTGGCTAACGTTCGATTTCCGCGCATATATACTGCCTTTTATTTCGAGCTTCCAGCTATTACTGCAATCAAAGCGGAAGCGGCCTTACATCTTGGAATCGATGTGCGCAAATATAATCGATGTTCTTAGAGCCTCAAGATTGGAGCTTTAGCATGATGAATGAATTATATAATCGCATAGTTGAATGGATGAACCAGTCCTCTTCTTTATTGCACTTCCCATTTCCTCTCTACCATATATAAGTTTTAATGCTTGAGAATATGCCGACAGGGTTTTTAAATTTCCAGTATTTCATAAAATTTTTTATAGACTATTTCTGCATTAGTCCATGTTCGCTTCTCCTCGTCCACATCCGCCTTTAATGATGGTTGATCTTGAGTAATAAGTAGAAAATCGAGCAATGAATATTTATTCATTTTTAATTGAAACAAAGTAGTTTCGCTTATGTATGTATTGCGCATGTGAAATATACGTCGTTTTGGTACGATGCTCGCTCGTTAGACTATATCAGCTGTTATGGTCAGCGTTCGGTCACTCTCAGTGGTCAAATCATCGTTGTCCCTATTTATAGCCGTTAGCCATTTGTGGATTTGGGAGCTGAAAAGTTTGGCTGACGAGAGCTCGCGAAACAAATTCTATAGAGAAAAAAGAACATATATTTAAGCGTTTCAGAGCGCGCCAGGTTTTCACGCATAAATTCCAGGGAAATTTGTTTTAAAAAAATCACTCCTCATAAACATGGATGAGCTACACGTCGGCAGCGTTAAAATATTTGTTGTGAAGCAAGATAGCATGTGATTGGTTAAGTTAAACCAAAGGTGATAGTAGTTGTACCAATGGACCAAAGTTAAACCAACGATGGCAATGATGGTGGTTTTAGAGATAATGGTAAACAGCGGTATAGATATTGTCATGAAATTTTGAATATTTTTGGAGATTTTACGTTAGCACCGCACCTCTCAGTCATATAGCAGTGAAAAATTTTCAATGAAATTCTCGCGAGCATTTTAAGAGACGAATAGAATTCTTGCATCCCGTTGATTACTCAAGGTTACTATGGAAATAAGAGTGGGAAGTTTCGTGCTTGTGAGAAATTGATATTTTCGTAAAAGCTGTTGCTGGATAACCGTCGACACATTGCAGTTTATATGTATCATAGAGAAAGTGCAAAGGGATTTTGGTATGGCTTCGTTGAATATAGGTTGGGGTCGAACGGATGAGAGCTTCTTGGCCGCCGGAAACGGAAATGTCAGTTTCGGAGAAAATTTAGAAGTAACCGTTTCTGCCATTCTATGGATAATTTCATTGAGACTTCTACGGATAACATTGACCAGAAGTGGTAGATAGGAATACGGGAATTAGTAGAAAAGATCCTGGAAGCGTAGGATGAGAAATCCTTACATGTTAGCCATCAGTGAGTAGTGAATAATGAACATAAAAATAATAAAGAATAATAATGAAGAGTAAGGTAAGAAATCCTCTATCAACAGCAGATCAATGAATAAAATGAAAGAAAATTGAGTGGAGAGAGAGTTGCCTCGAGCTGTCGGATGGTTAGTTCAGCTCTTCCACGCCAATTTGGCGACGTATTTCTATGAGGTTCAGCCGAATTCATGAATAGTAGCAAGCTCTGCCCCCTATGTAAAAATAATTATTGAATGCGATAGAATTTCAACGAAAATCTTTGCGACAGTTCATTATGTGAATCATCCGATCGAAAATTGCAATGTTTGCGTTGAAGTGGGTTAAACCCTTGAATTTCGCTTGAGGCAGTTTCTGTGTGCTGACATTTCGTGAAAATGTTTAATCACTAATATGTTATCGATATTCGCTTTGGGGTCTCTATAAAGGGGCACTAATTCCATAATTTCCTGATATTTTGATCTTGGCGAGGATCTTTGTTTCGTCGGTTATGGATCTGGGAACATCAATATGAATGTATGTATCGATTCATCTGCGATTGTTGAGCATGTGCAATAGGTTTTGTTAACTTTCTCACCGTTTCATGATGTTCATTCTTTTTCCACTATAAGCAACTTATGAATAACTATGCTGCTATGTTTTATTGTTTTCCGGAGCATACAATCGTATCACATGAGAATAATCCGCCTGACGGTTTCTTCATGCCATCATCCTCTCACCTTGTCCCATCTCTTTCGTTTGTGCTTTTTGAATCTTATGAAGAGCGATGGATTCGGAATCTTTCATCAATCGCGATCTTCAATGCCATCATGGATGTTTTCCTCAGAATCTTTTAACGTCAAAATTATGATTGCAAAAACTTTTCGAAATAACTGAACTAAAGTATTTCTAAAAGGTGCTTCATAAAGAAATCCATCATATGCATATTCTTAGATACAGTAGGGTTCCTTGAATGCAATTTATTACAGAATTTAATTGATATTGCAAACGTTTTTCAAGGATCTTTTTTTTTTGTGCAAGCGATATCTACATCTTTAATTTCAACAATAACAATATTTATTGCATTTAGTAAGATTGCTTTATTATAATGGGTATTTATGAAACGGAAGTAATACACACTTCTAGATTACGCTTTATTGCATCCATCATTATTGCTATTAGATGGAATTAATATTTTATGCTTCGATTAAATATATATACACATCAATTAGAACTTGTGACAAGGGTATGAAGGAGTCTTTATTTTCCTTCTCGCATAGATGGTTGTTTTCAATCGGCCGCTCTGCGATAATTTAGCTGCATGCATACATCGAATCGCTCATATTTCTTATTCAAATTTAGCTGAATGTCGAATGTTAATTTTTGTTATATGATCTCCACGATTACTGTATTGATGTGATTGAATATTATTCTCACTTGTTTGTGATGCTTATAAATCCGCTCTGCGTTATCGCGATTTCACTTCGACCACTAAGCTCACGTATGACTAATAAATAGAGAGTTCCATAGTAATAAGATTCGTTAGGTCTGAGCATATGTGACAAACTGCCCACGCTCCAACCTAGAGCTTTAGATGGCTTAGTTCTTCTTACACCTTTATGTGTCTCTTTATATTTGTGTGTATTGGAAAGAAATAAATAGGTAAATTAAGGGGAAACAAAACGTGAACATTACTATAAATTTTCAATTATATTACTATTATTAAGAGGCATATCGCTTATGAAGTTTATGGCATATGAACATTGAAAAACTATGAAATGAAACCAAGAAGTATTCATTCGTTATTAACGATTCATTTGAGCAGAAATGTGTCTAAAGGCATTTGTTTTGAATGCTTATGAAAGTTGGACGAAAGGGCATCGAATGGAAGCGGAAACTGAACAATGAGATGGATTCGCTTAAAGTTATAGGCTCTATTTTTGCTCATCTTGGCTGCTGATTATTTTCGACCGTTCGTTTCGTCACGCGTTTGTTTCGCCTATTCAGATGTAATTAGTTTTTACGCATTCTCATAGCAAAAGCACTTTCCTTTGTTCTGCTAGTTCCATTATTTATAAGCCTAAAATTCGACGGATAATGCTCATAGAATTATTTCATCCGGTATTTCAGGTACGCACGCATAGCGACAGTTCAGGCTTACTTGCATAGGGAAGGGACATATCTCGTTCATCAACAACTCATTTAATAAGTTGTATTTTGTCCTTAGCTTAGCGTGAACTCAGTCTCTTTTGAATTTCTTAGGTGTTTTTTTTTTTAATTTACGCCTCTAATTACTGTGTTTGCAGTTGTTTTGTTTAATAAAGCGATGATTGCAACGAATCTTTCAAGAGCCTTTTCGTAATTGGCTTTCTTTCATTGTAAACCCTATCTTTCAAGTCTACATTCCTTTTTTATTCTTTCAACTCATTTACGACCGACTTATTAACAGTCCTATACAGTAATGATTAGAATGCTTGTTGAGCTCATTCGACATAATGTTAGCTCAAAATTCCTTCGGTGATTTATAGGTATGTAGATGTCGGCCTTAGCATCTAGGTACCGATTTTGCGGATCAACGTACTCGTCGATTATACCGATATAGCGGGGTATCGACTACATGAATATCCTTCAGCTCATAACAGGTCAACCAAGTCTCAAAAAAGACCTAAGAATTGCCATGTTTTTTGTGAAGTATATATATGCGTTTTTTTTTCTCCTAGAACGATATTATCGTTATATAATGACGTTGTATAATATGTTGTTATTTTTTACTACATCAGTGAATTTAAAACTTTTTTAAACTTTCCCCGAATTATCATCCTCTTTAATAAGCATTAGAACTTACCTAAATCAAACTAATATTCCCTTCATACAGTTTGCAGTTGCTTTGATTTACGTAACTGCTTGCTTAACTGAATGGTTATATCCATCAAGTTTCAAATGATTTAGCATTTTCTTTTATTTAATTTCCATCAATTTTCCATTTTCTCGTTTATCTATTATTTAATTTCCTCTTCTAAATGTGTTATTTTATAATGCTCACGATGAATTATTTTAGGTTGAAGTTTTTTAAAGTTTGGAGCAAAGTTTTTCCAACAAGTTGTAATAATGAAACTCAATTCCTCTCAGAAATGTTTATCGTAGAAACGTTTTCGATATATAAACATTAATCATTTCATTAAGCATCTATGATTTATTGCTTATATTTTGCATAATCTACATTCTTTTCATGAAATTTACAACTCTATTAATGCGTTGTTTTCAATGAACTATATCCCTTTTGGTTGGATATTCTTTTCTCTATCATTCAAATAGTGAGCGTATTCTTTAGATTTTATTTTCGTTGTAAATTCTTCTAAGTCATTAAAATCATTCCGAATTGGATTTAATCGTAATAGTAAGACTTCGATATACTTTCGTTGTCTTCTTTCTCATACAGGATTATTGATCTATCGATAAGAGGGGGGGGGGGGGGGGAAAAATGCTTCATTCTTATTTTAGTGGAAATATCACTCATTCATCTTATCTCCTTATATGATGGGAATATAGTGCGATAATATAATGAATTACAATTTTCAGTAATTTACTTCGTTAGATGCGTTCAATGTGATCGAATTTTTATATGCACTCTTTTTTTTTTAGGTATTGATAAATATAGCACATCATTTTTGATTAGCTTCATTTTCCTCTTCATTTTTCCACCCAATTAAATTAGCTTCGTTTCCGTCTTTATAACCTTAAACGCTCAAATGCATCATTTTCGTTGTGGTATTCTTTGCGTCATTTCTGATTTCTGCTTCTTAGCTCTCGCTATTGTATTGATATTTGTATAAACTTCTTCCAACAAGAGAATGCCTATCTATTTGACGATTCTCATCGAGATACGGATTGCGTAAATTATGAAATTGCTTCTTCATCGAGAAACAAGTTGTGAAAGAATTGCAAAAAAAAGGGGAAATTTCTTAAAAATTTTGCAACAAAAAAAGTTGTAAAGTGTTAAAAAATTAATCATTATAATTTTTGCATGTCGCTTTTTGTATATGCGCATAATTCATATAGATTTCATCGCTATCAAATTGATACACTGCAATATTGTTATTGGATTAACTGAGTCGATTACTTTGCTTGATGCAAATGTTTACCATCGTTGCATGAGCATTCGATTTCCTCTTTTCATCCATAAATTGCAATAACAATTTGCATCGCTTATTGACTCAATAAAAAAGCATTTCCGTCTTTATAATACTCATATATATTCGAAGAAATACGCGTTGCCCTTTGGCTAAGTGACAGTCTGTCTGAATCAGTCAAGTTGTTGAAAATTCATCACCTCAAATTTTTTTCATTTTTTTTTTGCACTGTTATATCCTCAATACGATAAATTATTTGGTTTCTTTGGTGAATTTTAAGCAAAATAGCGATAAAATTTGCGCTTAAATCACTCTCTGTTTTTGTTTTCATCTCATTAATTGTAATTTTGAATATCTATTCAATTGTCTATTTGTTTTCTGGATGTCTGTGCGTACGCCTTTTCAAAAGAGGTGTGTGCGTGTACGTGTGTTTGTATGTCTGCGTTTGTATCAGTCATATATGAGCCGAGATGAGAGTGAATATGAAACCGCTCACATGTTTTATTGGAGAGTTTTACTTGAATGCTGCATTAGCATCGATGGCGGCATAAGACTCCAATTGACGATAAGGAACACATCGACGAGCCATCGCAGTCATATGACAGCGTCGTTGAGGCTCCATTGATGAACTTTGCCGGGAGTTTAGTGTATTTCTGATTCCACGGCACTCAACATTCATTTATGGCCATTCCTTGATGCATTTATTCGTCCTCTTCGTATGACTTTCAAATATACGTTACCAATGTTGTTTCATTTCTGTGAAGGAACATCTCATTCTTTGTCTCTTCCTATATATATATTATATAATTATATATATATATATATATATTATATATATATATATATATATATATATATATATATATATATATATATATATATATATATATATATATATATATATATATATGCATTGAATCAACCCTACGAAAAGAGAGACTGACCTTAACGTGGTGTGTTTCAGTTGAGGTCTTAAGTATGCATGGTGGAATATTATAACACCTTCACATTATCTTTCCGAGGTTGCAGTCTCTAAATCGACTAGTTGTACTCATGTAGGTTGGGCAAAACTGTTGGGCTCGTTTGGCATAGGATCTCATTTTGTGTGCTAATACAAAAGACTGACTGTGCTTTGTCATTTACAAATAGGGAATAAAGGTGCATTGCTTTGCAGCAGATCACGTTCTTCTTCGACTCTCCGACTTTGCTGACGATCCGCCAATTTTTATTACGGTGCGTACAAGGACACGAGAGGGCGCTGTCTCGTCTGACTCGAACGTCTCACGAGTGCCTCGTGCAGTATCGCTGAATTTGCCTTCGGGCACTATTCCGCGTCCAACTCCACTTACCAACTTGAATCTTACCGCACAAATGTCTGCACCATCATCATTAGTGCAACCATTGGGGTCGTTGACTGTGCCAGGTGCTCATGGATCGGCTGCTCCATCAGCGACCGGCCTTATGCAAACGACGTCCGCAACTATGGGCGGCATAACCGATCCAGGTGCACTTACACTTGCGCAATCCGCCTACACAACTGCCCTTCCAATTGGAGCCGCTCAAAGCGCTACTATTATACCTGGCATGCAAGTGGGCTCTCTTCAAGGTGAAAAACTTATTGACTATTATTTAATTCTTGATAAACTGAATAACTCAAGATCATTCAAGCAAACGATTAAGGGTTCTTACGGATGTTAGTAAAAATGCTTCCTTCGTATCGAATATAGTTGCTTCAAAAGCTGAGAAAATGGGACTTAAGCCTGCTCAAAAAACGCTCTCATCATCTATAACTACTTTGTCATTTTTTGTGGGATTGTAATTAGGATTTTATTCATTTTTGCATACTCGTCGAATGTTTTTACACAGGTAAACACATATCTAGCTTAAACATAATCGTTTCACTATTGAGTTTTGTTGAAGTTTATTTTATTTTAATTTTTTTTTTACCTCGCTTTCCTTCTATGCTTTCGCTGTTAATGGGTGTGCGTGACCTTCGCTTCAAGCTTAGAATGACTCGCTTGATATGATCGTGATCGATAAGATTGCCTGATTAAGGCGCTTTAATTCACGTATAGATGATGAGCGTTCTCATTGCTCGCAATTAATTCACCTTTACGTTATTGACATTAAATCTTATTTGCATGCCTAACTAATCTACGCTTGATATATTAAATAAATTTGAAACGAGGCGTTTTTCTTTTACTCAGCGTATTTACGATATACGCACTTCCTTGAGCGTTCTTAATCGACACTTCGCACAAACTTTTCGAGTTATCAGCAAAACTTTACCGTCTATGCGATCAGCTTCATCGTTCATCGTATAGTGAACACATATGCGGTCAATTCTATCGTATTTAATACAATACTTTTTATTTTTTTCCTGTATTTTATCTCATTATCGTTGATGTCATTCATACAATGTTATGTACAATGAGGAAATGCGATGTGGATAAAAGAAAAAGCTGCTTCAGGGAATGGAACGTTGTCGCGGATCCCGCTTGCTCAACTACAGGGAGGCGAGACGCTGGTTACCATGCCGGTGGGCAGTGTGGGCACCGCACAAGGGGGTCTTCTAGCGAATGCCTCTTCACTCGGCGGTACCTATGCTACGGGTGCCGTTGCACCGTCAACAATTCCCGCAACTAATGCACTTAATTCGTACACTGCCACTGGAGTGGGCACCACTCTTACTGCCTCAGGGAAGCCGAAATTCGGCTATGCCCAATCGCCGGGAATTTTGATTGATGGTGCCGTTAGGAGTTATCAAGCCGGTGCTGCACTTCAAGAGGTCAGTAATTGCTGGGAAATCGGATGGGTTTTTTTGCATTTACAAATACTCCTATAGATTCTATCCTTTACTGAGAGGTTGAAAGTTTTCACAATGCATCGCTGGAGACTAAGAGATGCTTTAATAGTATATGCCTTATGCAAGGCAGAATATCACGCAAACTGCCAATAATATTGCAATACCAAGGCGGCTTTCGAAGTTCTTGTACGATTTGCTTAGCGCAGCTCATGTTCATGAATGACGTGAGAAGCGGAAATGCGGAGGCGGTCTCAATGACGAATATCGCATCATTTCAGCTTTCAGTGCACATTAAAATGATAACGAGATTTTTTCCACTTCATTTACCATAATATACTTTCATATAGCAGCGTGGGGTGTGCTGTATGATGGATGCAAATTTCAACTGCACTTATCGAATCTCACGATTCATATAGCAAAGAGTTCTTCTCAAACATCATAGCATTTAAGAATTTTCATGTTATTCAATAGTTATATATTTTCATTGGAGATGATAGGCGTTATGATCCAAAGATTTCTATAAGATGATTTATTTCCTTTTTCTTTCGTATTATATCAATAGGGATCGAGAATTACTCTAATTTTTCTCCTGCATTTGGTTTTTTTTTCTGTTTTTTTTTCTCTCTTGTCTCCTAAAATTGTCTGGATATCGAAAAAAAATTAGTGCAAAAATTTTGAAAAGTTTCTGTGGGAGGAATTATTTATGCCAACGGGGAATCAGCAGATCCACAACTGATCTCTTTAAGAACCATTTCTGTGCTATTTTCATTAGTTTTGAAATGTGGACGAAAGATTTTTTTTTCTTGAAAACCATAATAAACGGTAATATCGATCACACTTCTGTCTTTATATCTAACATCGATGAAGGCAGCCTGGGCTATTTTCATATTCTCTGTGAATTGTGCATTGAATTAATTGGTTTGATTGACCCGCTAGATGTGCCTTGACCTAGAGTGAAATATACACTCATTAGATAACTGAGAAGTTGCATTTAGTCGGCAGCATTTATCGTATCGCTTTATGAAGTCGATCCTTGATGCCAGATTATGAGCACTTTAACTAGGCAGCTGTCTCCTAAAAGATACAGAAAATCATCGAAGGATAATGCTTGAATGATCGTTGAGTGACCGTCAATCATGATTGAACCATTGAATGCCGATAAGATTCAGTTGAAAGATTCTATACTTTCTTATATATATTCTCATATATTGTAGTAGGAGCAAATATTATAGGCAAATACGGCTGTCGCCTTACCTAAGAGTAGACGGATTGATAATGTCTGAAAGACTTTTTTCCGTTTTATCTATAGACCATTCATCCATCTTTCTGCGCTAACATATATTTTCTCATCTCTATGTCTCTATGTACTTAGAAGATTCATCTTCCAATTGGATTCGAGAAGAGATGCTTCATCTGTCGTTATTTTTCGCGACGAAATCTGCTTTAGGGCTCTATATTTATGTTGTTTTATTTCTATTTTCACTTCTGTAAATTTATGATGGATTTATTCTTTCTAGTTTTTATGAAAGGTTATTTCCAGGCGATTGTCATTTAGTTTCAACTTAAGAATTATTGAAGTTGAAGTCATAAGATTTATTGATATAGTTGATGCGAAATTAACGATATAATTGATTCGACACTGTCGAAGTGCATTATAAAATCTTGATATATTAAAGCACTAAATGCATTAATACGATTGATCGGATCATTTATGATAAGGGTATATTTTTAACGAATAGCTATGGAAATCGGACAATGTCTTATAAATTGCTAGCCTCATTTCTCATTTCGTTTTGAGAGTTCTATTTTATTTATTCTTTTTTTTTTCCTAAGAAGTGAAAATGAAAACGAACATTGTGCGTCGAAAACGAGACATCCATCCATCAATAAAACCAATCCATGAAACATTTTTTTGTGGAATTCAATCCCTCTCGTATTCCGAAATTTCGTAAAACACGTTTTTTTTTTTCATAGTTACTTTTTTATATGTATTTTCACTAGAGAGAACAAATGCGATATTTTAGCAAATTTTATTTTATACTTTTGTAAGTAGATAAAAATTGTACGAATAAAGGCACTCTTGCTCTTGCTTCGTTTTCTAATGTTTTTTTTTTTTTGCAGCATTAGGAAGTGCTTGAAATTAACGTTGAAAGATATGGGAAATGCATTAGAGACACGGAAAAGGAAGCATTTATTCTCCGCTAGTGTTGAAAATTCATTTGCTCGGTGAATGCGGTGAATGCGCTTTAGTCGCATATGACGAATGCCTGAGAAGGTGGCGTAATTGCCACCTCAATACCATTTTCCGTATCCTCACCACTGAACGCTTAGCTATGCCAAGCTTTAGATGGCATTCTGCAAATCAACTCAATCGAGCCTATCATACTGCACGTTTCTTAAATTTTTTGATTCAAATGAATGTTGCACGTTCTATTTTTTTTCGAAGTTGATCCTGACGCCAATTCCATCTTCTTCATCGTCACCCCCCCCCCCCCCCCCCCACTTCACCGTCCCCCCTCTCCCAACTCTTTATGATCCTCTTCGCGAATCTGACTTTCGATGCATTAGTATGATACATGCTTGATATAATTCGCAAATGCGATGTTCTATGTTCATAACACAGAGATGTACTCGATCGCTAAGACTTAATTATGGCTTCAATATGCGATTTTTCAACACTCCTTATTTAAGAGTTTTGTTGAAGTGCGCCAAGTATCGTATACTCTAAAAGTATTGGCTGACGATTGAATGTGATGATTTCGGAAACACAATTAGTTTTTCGTAATTCTATCATGTTAGTTGCCTTGATTTCTGCGCTTTTATTTCTCTTTGAACAGTCGTTATTAGGAGGGCGTATTTTAGATCGAATTTAACTATGCGATAATCTTCAAGAATCTAAATATCTCAGTTAAGTTTCGCATCATTTTCATTTTGCATGAGCAAACTTGAATCCATCTAATAACCTCTTTGGAAACGTCCGGTGCTCATATTTCGTACAATCTTACAGCCTTAAGTAATGACAAAGTCTTAAGGATTTCAATATTTTTGTTTCGGCCGGTTTTAAATAGTATATAATATTTAAGAAATATTCATGGAAGGAATCTTGTCGAATGCAGATATAGATGAGGGATCTCATTCGAGAGTATAAAAAGAAATGTTTCAGTGCCCTCATATTCATCAGTTATAGATATAGGAGATTCGTCGTGGACAAATTACCTAACAGTATAATTTATATGTCAATTATATTATTTTATTTTATGATTTTTAAGTTCAGTAATAGCTATTTAGGCTACATTCGTATCGATCATTAAGAAAACGAGTTCTAAGTTTTTCTATATGATAATAGAGTATGGTATTTGATTTTCAAGTGATAATCTCTGTTGGTTTACACTTGGCTGAAATTTCTCCGCAAAGTTGCAAGTAAAATTGCTTCCCTATGATTCATACAGCAACACCTTTATATATTTATTGAAAATGATCTAAGTAGATCATATGAAATCATAAAAGTAAACTTATTCTTCATACATTGATGGATACTTGTTTTAATGATGGCGAAAAAAAAATTTAATTAAGAAGAAGCGGTGCTATTTTATCTACATCTATATTCTATCTATTTCCTTAGCCAATGGAAAGTGATGAAAACGTAGATTATTTGTGAGTTAATCCGTTCATCGAATTGTTTACTAATTTTCTAGAGATATTTGCTATCACTTTCTGCAACGAGTAAGCCAAAATGATGTGAGAGAACTTAAGTGATATATCATTTATAGTTGATTATGATGTCTCATTGATGAAGCTTAAGATTCCCTTTAATAAAGTTGACTAGTCAATTTTTACAACGGAATTCATTGTCATTTATGAGAAAATTTACATATTCTCTATCCGACAAAAATTATCAATATATTGAAATCATTAAAATTGATAAAAATTAAAAGAAAGAACAAAAATTATCTTTTCCTTAGTATTTATTCGCCCAGTTTTTTTTTCTCCATTTTTTCTCCTCTATGATTTGAAAGTTTCATTTAACTATGAAAATGCATTTATCTGCTATATATGAAATTTCTAAACATATTGATTATATTTTGAATTTTTTTTTTCAATTCTATTTTGTATTCTTTTATTCATCAGCGCTAAAAGAATTTTTCTCAACGAATTGTTGATAAGTTAAGCTAACGTTTTATTGAATTTCTTCTCGAAAATGTGCCTCATTAGTTATGCAGTTGAAATTTTCTCTTGAAGCAATTTGTATTCGTTTTGATGTGATGTTTTATTTGTCGCATCATGATTCTCTTCTCTAAGAGAGATTCACTCTAATTGCTCAAACTAAACGTAATTTGAGTCTCATTTAACGGAGTTCTTTTTTTTTTTTTGAAGACAATTTCGTAACGCAAAAATTGTAGATAGTTTAGAGCGGTGATTTTAGCACTAGCTGATTTAAATGATGCGTATTGCAATTTGCTGCTAGTTTATGATAGCTGACAATGGAATTGAACCTCGATCGGTTGGTTAATAATATTTCGTTATGAATTTGAACATGTTGCTAGGCAGCAAAGTGAAAGATTTTTGCGTTATTTATTATCAGCGCTTTCCGGCATTCTATATCCGTTTAAACGTTCCCTTCACTAAGTCGTGCAGCACGACGTTCTGATATCCTTATAAGCGGAAAATATTGCAGTCTTTATACCATAAAATTACCTCTTTTCATTACCATCGTTACTTCTTTTTACCGCAGTAAGTTAATACTTAGCTGTCGAATACCACTCAGGGTCAGAGGTGAAATACGTTTGAGCTTAATCATCACCATTTCTATCATCATAAAACTCCCCCACCGACTGGCGTAGAGGTTTAATCATGAAATCCATTGATAAGGGAACCATAGAAAACGAGTACACTTATACAAATAAAATACGCGATTTTCTCCATTGTTGTTTCCGATGTGTTTGGCATAGGAGTGGCACCCCATGAAGTCATTCAACGTATAACAAAGAAATGGCCGTTTTCTTTCTATCGTTAAAAGCTTTCTATCCTATTGTTTCCTCCCAAATGTTCTTCCAAATGATTCAACTAAATCAGTTGCTATTTTAATATATCCCTCTGTTTCAAACTTGATTCTGATTAGTCAGATTTTATTCCACTTCGAAATTTACGCCTTTATGAGTTTCGTTCATTTTAATTAGATTTCATTTTGAGGTTCTTTTTTATTTCCACATTAGATAGATAGTTACGAATTGCGAGCGTTGTTGATCTGTTAAGACTGAATTTAGGCAATGAACATAAAGCCTATTTGGCTATTGTTCCATATATTCGAGCAAAGATCGCTAATTTGAATAAACCTTGTAAATAACTGATGAACATATTTTATTGATAAGTTTGTGGGAAAAAAAATATGAAGAATAGACAGTATCACTTGTCCACGACAGAGTCTCTTTAGGCAGATGCGTTATATAAGCCCGATAGATCACAGGTGCATTATTTGAGTCTGATGGATCTATAGCATGATCTTACCTAATAACTTGCTAGATCTTTACTGGAACTTTACATGTGTCTACATAATCAATAAGAAAGAAATATCTATGTCTGCATCTCATTTATGCGCTCAACACTTTATGCGCTCCCTAAAAAGTTGAAAATACGATTGATATAGGATTCAATTTTAAATTGCCTATTTTATTTTTTTTGGCAATTACATTACGAGTAAGCTTGATAAGTTTTTTTTTTCTCGCTTCAGAGATGTTATAGCCTCGCGAATGAAGAGACTTGCGTATATCTCCTCTCTCAACGGCTCTTATTCATTCTCTCGATTACCTCTTCTAGTAAATTTCTATGCTCTATAAAATATACCCTCATTGGAGAGAAAATTGTTAGGCAGAAAGTCACGATGTTTGGTCTGAAGGCGCTCTTTATGGAAATATGTTTATGATTAACGGTCAATCTGCATAAATAAAATCGTTCTGAGGACCTATGCATCGTTCTTGCGATCCATGTTTACTGAGCTGAATGATCCTTACGAAATATTATCACCTGATGCATATATTGAGTGCAGCTAGTGTCGTTTTCGAGCATACGTACGCCAGCGTTGTTCGGCCACCCACACGACCACTCTATACGTCCTCATATGAAAATGGCAATAAGAGGGCGCTCGTCCTTCATAGCGATTAGCAGTGAAAGTCAATTCTGCACAGCCGATTAAATTTCTATCCATTTAATCCTCTGTTTTTGACTCCTAGTGTCACTTATATTGACTTGCGTCCAGCATTTCTTATGCACTCGAAATTTATTGCATAGGTTCTATACGATGTATGAAATTTACCCTCTTCAGAACTTGGCACATAAGAACGAACGATTCATTGTCCTACCTGGGCAGAGCTCTTCCTTCTTGACTCTTAATTTTGGGTCTTTCTATATATGTACGCCAACTTGAGGTCATTTGCTAAGGTTGCACTACTCCTGCCTAAGGTCCACATCTCCAATTCGAAGAAGGTGCTTATTCATGTGGATTGCTGTCATTTCTAACTACGCTTATCTATATTTCCGCAGTTGAATTCATGGGTGCTTTTTATAAAGCGTCATAAAATCTCTATACAATCTAGTATCCTAACGTAAAGAGAGCGCAATCGAGTTGATTGAGACTGTACAGAACACTAAAAAAAAAAGAAGCTTTCATTGCTTAATAAACCGTAAAAATTTCTCCCTCTTTAGACGATTTTCGGATGTAGGTTATCTATGGTTCCGTACAATTACTAACTATATTGTTGACTAATATATGGTGATTGAATTGTTTGATTATTTGTGGTTTTTAGTTGAAAAATGTTTCTTACCACTATTATATAGGAATTATTTCCTAAATTTCAGTGGAAACCACACAATCAGTACTATACATTTCATCCGAAATTACTTTGTCGTGAGGTTGCCACAGTAGATGATAAGCCGAGTGTGCTCGAAATGGAACACAACTACTTGCTGAAGCATCGTGCCACACAACAATGGCCCACTATGTCACAATCGACTCGTGGAAGGTTTGGCATTTTGTTTCCTTTCTCCATCGCATATAATAGTTGTTCGAAATATTCATTTATTGATGTAAGATGTTCATAAATAATGAAACCGCAATGACTGCTTTAACACCGGAAGGGGAGAGCTATATTGGAGTCATTTCCAACTTTATTGTTGATTTTCTAGAAGTCGTTTTCATATAATTGTTTATTAGACAATACGCTTAGTTTGAGGCTGTCGTCCCATAGCGAAATCTAGCCCATCTCGCTGATTTCATTGTTCAATTTTAAATAAGCATCGTATTTTCCATCTCCTTACTCGAAAACCCGCTTCTGTGAGATCGAATGATAATGTGAACAATACTGAACCAAATAAGCAAGCATAATTTATTGCACTATGATTTCCATGCGTTCCTAAGCAAACTCAAGGGGCCGGAAAATTCCCATTGAGTCGCCCGTGAAATAGAAGATGCGGGTACGTGATGCACCATGCAGTTTTTGTGCGAGGCCGGAAAATTGCCATGAAAAACGTTAGTCTGTAAGCGTTGTATGCGTGAGCATTTAACGATGTTTTTGGTCACTTTTTAACGTCACAGTATGATTTTTGCATTTTACTACCTCCACGAACGTATTTAGAAGAGTTTCTACAACTTATCTCGTGTCGTATTCAAAAAATACTTCATTTTTGATGGCACAACGAAAACTGCTATAATTATGCGCGTAGCCATTATTGTTCGTTTTTTGTTTTTTGTTTTGGAATGTGGAAAAAATCGACACTTTTTATCTCAGTTTTGTTTTCCGGATTCTTTCATGAATATCCTTGATTCAGTTGAACTGGTTTTAGTATTTGTGAGGGCCGAATTCACTGATATTGTGGGAATCAACAAGAAATGCGTTAAGTCTTATAAGCTAAAGTATAGCACGCTCTCAATGCTTCCGGCCGGGGTTTTCTGTAGGAAGTTAAAATAACTTGCCTAAATTTTCGAATATTTGCTTCTATGGAACCGATTCTTAATGGGTAATATCAGAGCAAACTGGTTTGAGTTTAAATAATATTAGATAGGAAAGAATCAATTTTTTTTTCATTATTCACTTAAATATGTCGCTTAGAATATTAGGATCGATTATTTATGCATATTCAACAGATAATATCATAATTTAGATACTTTTATTCAATATTTATTTTGCAATCTTATTCGCATTTAAATCATAGTTTAATCTTTTTGCAATTGCATATTTTTAGTCTTTGTTCAAGCATTCTTTACAAATGCAAAAATTGTTTCGTTTATCATTTTCGAAACGAAATTGCAAATTCGAGCGATTTGTAAAGGAAGATTCATTTTTCTTCTTTTTTTTTTTCTTAGGAATGCTCTTTCACCCTTGGGGGATGCAATTTATTTTCATCTCTTCTGTTTTTTTTTTTCAGTCGATTCATTTCCTATGTGTGAAATTCGCATATATGCCCAAATATATTCAGCGTTTCGATTACATCTAGGCTCATCAACTAATATGAGTTTCATATGCTATAACGCCGATATATGTGTTCTGAAATGTATCTTTGTAAGGACGATCGTTGTAGGTTAAATCTTAGGCGTAAATATGGTCTCTTTCTGAGTGTGACCTTTATCATCGTAGATTCTTGTCGTCAGCTAGGCTCCTCTTGAAGTTACTCGAAGAGAGAACATTGCGACATGTAAAGTTGTAGTTGAGCATTACATTGCAGCTCGACTTCTTTCAACTTCTTTTATTTCAACGTTTGTCTTATCAAACGTTCTAGTTCCTCAATCCGTGCCTTTAAGAGAGAGCAACGGGATATAAGCAATTTATTGTCCACTTATGTATTATCTACCAAAAAAAAAACGTCGAACGTAGCCCGCTGTAATTAAAAATTTCTTATTTTTGGAAGAGCGGTCATTAGGGGACTAGTCTGTTTTCGAATATTCTCACATGAAAAGAAGCGAATCATTAAGTTGAGGGATTTTTCTTTCATTTAGGAATTTCGAAGAGAATTCCTTCTCGTTTAATATTTTCATATTTTAGTAGCATTTTATTTGTTGATTTTCGTTTATTATTACGGAGTTGCTTCATGCCAATCTCAATTTTCCTCCGTTTAATTGAAGTATTTTTTTTTCATTTATATTAAAGTAAGATAAGTTGAATTCAAACGACAATTTGAATCATTTGCGAATCCTTTATTCCCTTATCTTTTTATTGCAAAATTGTGATTTGTGCGTTTTTTTTAATGTCAGTCTAAGTGCAGCAAAACGTCGTCGTGATTCGTCGTTAACGACGATCGTTGTTGTGGTTACAACGGAAAGGTTTTTTTCAATCCGAGGAATTCCGACTTAATGAAAGTGCATGAATTCCGAATTTAGTAACCTGAGCCGAGATAGCGGTACAACCTTACTTGTTGTGTTTGATAAGTAACTGTCAAGGTATATGTACATTGTTTGATTGGTTATATTGCTTGTGGCTAATATTCTCGGCTTTGCGGTTTAGGTTGGAGCAGTATGTGCGTAATCGCTGTACAAGTGCCGATGAGCAAGCGACTGCTGTACGAGGGGCGTTGACTGGATTCGGTTCGCGTCCCGTGTTACCCGCCTCACTAGCGCGTGTCCGAACTGAGGAGTTGTGCAGTACACGTAGTGAGCCGGACCTCCGTCCTATGGCCCTTGACGATTACAGCTGCAGGTAAATTTATTTTTAGATAATATTCAAGGAACGTGTTGCATAAGTATTCGCTATTAGCGGCTCATACTCATATGTTTCTCATAGAAAAATTTTCAGGGAAAAATTGCATTATGTAGACAATATTTGTTAAGAACTTATGATTCAGATATTAATAACGTTATGCGTCTTAAATGTCATCGTTTATTGAAGTGCAGAAATGCGAAACGAAATATTCGAGAAGGATAAGAGCGATATTGCCTTCTCGAAACGGATTTTACGCTAATAGCGAATATTGTTCGCGCTTTTTCTTTTCGCCCTATTGCTTCTTTTGGCTCATTTTGCGTTTTAGGTTTTCACTTGCTAAGGTAGTAGCATTATATCAGCAAATGCTCCACATCTCTCATACAAAACGTTTTACTTGAAGCTTCTTTTCCGGAATATCAATGAATTGATGTGTTAATCTTGCTCGAAGAAAATATCCACAATTTTCATGAATTTCGGCCATGAAATTTAAATTCATTTCTCTTAAGTTGTCAATAATGCATGTAAAACTTATCTTCAGGTTGTATATATTTTTGCTTATCTGTTTTATATATATTGTATGTTGCATAAAGTGTTGTATACCTGAATGTCAATCTTTCTTAGGGCCTGTTAATTCATCCGATGAGCCTAGCGCGGTTTTCATTGTTTACGTTGTGATCGTTGTTTCGAAGCGTTGAATCTTTCTCTCTTTCTCCTCCTCCTCCCCCTTCTCCCCTTCTCCTCCTCCTCCTCCTCCTCCTCCTCTTCCTCCTCGTTCTGCTAAACAAAGCAAAAAGCTTGTGAATTTCTTTTGTCCAGTCATTCAGCAGTTTGCGTGTCCACTTAGTGAGTAGTTTTCCTTGTCTAATCTCTAGGCGTCTATCGCTACCCAGTCATTTGCCAATCATCTCTGACTAGCCATTGGCAGGTTCCATTTATCCATTCACTGACCAATTTCATTTGTGCAGTCATTGACCACCCGCTTTATTTTACTGTCTCGATATCATTATGTAGATCTTTTTAGACATATTTCTTTCAATGTTTCATTAATTTCTAATGTTATAGTAAATCAGTGCTTAAAGTAAGCAGTATATGCAGTATATTCTAAAGTGAATTACTGCGACAAATAATTGCTTTGCAGAAAAAAAATTTGAAATTATACGGGAAAATCAAATTATATCAGTGGAATTGGAGACTTATAAAAAAAAGAAATACCAACAACCATTAAATTAAAATCATTCGTTGTCTGATTTTTTGGAGAGAAAAATTTGCGAAAAACTTAATGACAGTTTAAATTTTCCGTTTTTTTTTTTCTCATTCAGATTTAATAATTGGAAAAAATCATTCATAAAACAGTTCATTTTCATAGAATTTTTTCTCATATGAATTTTTTGCAAATTGTTAGACAAAATGAATCGTTTACTTGATGAGTATAGCTTTATATCGATGTGCTCTTTTATCGATTAGCGGCAATAAAAATTTATCGCTTTTATCGAGTTGATGGATTTCGAAAGATAACGTTTCATCAACGTTATTTATTCCGGAAAAAAAATTTCTATACGTCATTTTTTTTTGAGAAAAAGTCGATGAATCTTTTCAAAATTTTGAAAAAAAAAGTTGAAAATTTTTTTTCATATAAGTTGGAAAAAAGATTAATTTTTGAGCGTGAAATTTGAAGTGAAATTTTATAAGAGAAGAGAAAATGCAATCAAAGAATTTTGATGATTTTTCTAAGTGCACGCGACAGAATTAATTGATTATTAATTAATAATGGAGATAGGATTGAATGAGAACGTTGAGCAACTTTATATTTCGTCGCTTAATCAATGACATTAATATGCCGGCTATTATCAAAGCGATATGCAGGATGCGTAACCTTATTTCATGTTAAAGGACTATAGAAAAGGACGGAAGTTGCGAGCAAATTATTAAGAACAGGCTGTAAATTAGGGCCGCGCTTGGTTCCTCAGTTATTCGTGGTCCATGAATTTGTTTCGAAAGCAAAGGCTCCTTCAAAGTTGGGGGGGGGGGGGGGGAGGTGGATTATTTGAAATAAATTTGCATTTTTGAATGACTTCATTGTGATACATTTTGTCGACCATTGATTTCTACAAGTAATAATCTTCACTTATGTCACACTCTTCCTTTTCACTTAATCTCTCAAGCCAGCATCATTGTATCTATGTAAATGTGCATGTTCTAGAGGAAGGTTTTTCTACGGTGACAACCATGAGCAGAACTTCTATTGTTTTCGGGAAAGCATTTTTAAAGTAACACTGAGGGCAAGAATATATCTGTCGTAATAAATAAATTCGAGTTGATTAAGGCATATATAGCATACTAGTAAATATAGTTAAAATGAAAGTGTTAATCAAATAACTTGACTGAGTGTATTATTGCTAAAATTATGAATAAATTTATTAATTAACTGCCATCATTAAACGCACGTTTATTGTGAAAGTTTTTTAAATTTTCATCCTCATACAACAAGAGATATTATCAATAGATTGTTCGATACTTCTAAACCATTATTTTCACTTCCTCATTACTTGAAAAATTGTTTGTAAGGGAACAGGTCGATATGTGTTTAGCATATTTTTTGAATATTTTATATAAGTTCGCACCAATATTACCTGTACTGATATTACCTATGTAATTTGCATATTTTTTTAGTGCAGCTGAAGTGAATACCAAATCTTGAGCTCTTATTGACGCGAAGAGTAGAGGTTGATTTAGTTTGTTGGCTTTTTTTTTCATTTAGGATCGTTTTTTTTTCACTCATATAGAGCAGATGCAATTTGGGTTTGCATCATCACGCTCATAGTGACGACGTAATTTCTTCTATCTTTAACCATGTAAGAAATTCCCATTGGCGATCACTTTTCTGTGATTCTGACATGAGAAATTACTTTATTGCGAAGACGAGTTTTTGAAAAATAAGCCAATTTTTAAAAATTTTATTCTGCAATGATTATAATGGGGAATGCGTTTGCTTTTTCTTATACTCGATTGCACCCGTGGGTAATAAATTGCTCTTTGTAAATTTATATTCCGATTGCTTTCTTTAAGAAGCAAAAACTCTTTCGAAATCGCTAAGAATTTTTCAACAATTGTTCAATAGGGAATGGAAATATTGCCCACGAACAAGCTCGTATCCCATCTATGAACAGTGTTTTTCCATTAGTCATCGAGCAAGTGTTATCACTTGAATCGAAGCTTGACTAAGAAAACTGCATATAGCGTAAGGTGTTAACTTGCTCTTCAATTTTCCTAATATTGGGCCAAAATTCTACCAATGGTTGCAGAGCTGGATCTTGTGCGGATCCAATTTCGGCTCATTCTCTGTCTCTGTCTCTCTCTCTCTTGTGCCTGCCGGATTCTCTTAAGGATCTTAAAAACTCTTCAGTGTGATATTTCGTCTCAGTTTTCGGATCTCTTGTAATCGTTTCTCAAATCTATTAAAAATATTTGACGAATCATTCTGAAACTATAGGTGCTTCTTTGACCTCTCGCCCACGAAGGAAGTACTGTTTCACTGCCATTATTTTTTCCCTAAGACATGTCAGTTCTACTGTACATATAATGCAATACATTCGATGAGCTTATAACGCTGACATTCAAAACGGAACTGATATGAGGAGGAGACAATACTTGAACGGATGCGTGGTTAACGTCATCAACATCCGATGGGGAGGAGACGTGCTCAGCCCTAACCTTACAACCTCATCTAAGCGGATGTGGATGTGATATATTGCTTAAAGTAAAGTAAAAAAGTGAAAGTTGAAGTCATATGTTACAGCCAAATACTTTGGTCTAGCTTAGAATCACATGGTTCGCACATGTTTTCATAGACCATCAAGCAATAATGGAAAATACGTTATGTTCGAAGTCTGAACCAGATTGAAGCAGCTGGCTAGAACCTTTGTCTTTAATTAAATATTTATAGAAGGTATATCCTTCATATGGGCTATGATAATAGTGCTATTGAATTAGATTTTGCTGTTATTCACCGAACTTATTTTAGCTATCCATTAGAGATTATATGTTGATTGTTGTCGCTACTTCTATTTCATGTTTACTTAGTTATCGAATATTTGTAAGAAGAAAAGTCAATCATGAATTTATAGCGAATCAATTTCCTAACAAAAGATGAGAAGGTTGAATTTTTCAGAAAAATAAACATAAACTAAAGCATAAACGAAGGGATGTTTATTTTTAGGTGGTTCGTTGCGCTATTTGATTACTCGCATCATATGAGCCCAAATGCAAATGCTCAACAAGAGGAACTTTCATTTCGAAAACATCAGCTTATCAAGGTGATTTCTTACCTCATTTAAATTCCTATTAGCGTACCTAAAAAGAACTGTAAAAAGATATTTGCGGATTTTACTTCCAGAGGCAACATAGCACGTTAATAATACCTGGGCAACAATTAGAGTTGACACTGTAGTGGTCCGTTTTCATTATTGACAATTCAGTTTTCATCACTGAAGGTACCGTTGTGATCAAGCTAAAGATACGCTCTCGCATAAGCAAGTCATGCATAAATCACTGCTTGTAGTAGCGAGATTAGTTTCGTGCGTTCTTGCGAATGGTTATGCCTTCAGGTGCGGAAGGTGAGAGTTCCGAATGGCGGTTGTTCGCTTTTTTTTAATTGAAGATGAGGCTTTAAGGAATTAATTACTCATGTATAAAATTCGTAGTCAAAAAGTAGCACCGTAATTTCCGGTACGTTGAGAGGGAAAGGCACGCAAAGTGTCA
The DNA here is from genome assembly GCA_013433145.1 of Ascaris suum. Lineage (NCBI taxonomy): Eukaryota > Metazoa > Nematoda > Chromadorea > Rhabditida > Ascarididae > Ascaris > Ascaris suum. The sequence continues at coordinate 1,078,755 of CM024181.1, forward strand.
TGTCTTTCATGATTTTACCTCATATTTATTGCGCTTAACAGACGCATGCCAATTGCTGAACTGAACAAAAAATTTTCTCATATAAAACAACTTTCTTGCTATAAGGATTCATTTACCTCTTATACAATTTTAAAAGGCACAAATTGTTTCCTATACTCAGTAATAACGACTAACAATGAAGCAGGTAGCTTATATGTCTGGGCACCTCGAAGTAAAGGTCAGGGCGAGGAGGAGGTGAGTAACAGCTGCTGCTTTGTTTGACCTCCAACTATCTTTCTGACTTTGAGGCAACAGAGTACAAATGAAAACCCACACCATATTATTTGAAAGTTCAAAATGGTTGCTTTTATTAGATATTTCCATGACTTTCTTTGCGAATAACAGAGTATACAATTCGAAGAGGAAAGTTGATATGTGACAGCGAGCATTTGCAAGATAAATTTATGCAGGTGTTTGGTGAGGTCGATGAAGATGGTTTCTATACTGGTCAAATCGGTCATCGCATCGGACTTGTCCCATCAAATATGGTGATTGAAATCGCTAAAGATGACCTATTACCACAACGGCGACGATCAGACGCATTACCCGAGCCATCGTTACGACGTATGCGTTGGGGTTCACTCAAGTCGAGGAGTTATGATCATGCTGGCGATCGTCGTCCACCACATTATCGACCCGCAATCGAGCCAGAATATTATGCGTCTTCATTGGAACGACGTGATCACTCTCTGCCCTCAAGGCCTACCGATTATTTCACTTCTTCGCGCCGTATGATTGATGCTCGTAGTGAAGCTGCAGCTGCAGCAACGTCACGAGGTGAACCAACGTTGCAACGTGGCGATTATGTGGTTAGGCCTGAGCATGATGAGCCATACGATGCATATCCCCCTAACGGACGTCATGTTCGTGATTATTACGCCTATTCTCGCGATTACAGGTGAGCTGTATCAGAAGTGATTAACTGAATTGCAATCAGCTGTGAAGTTCCCTTTTTTTGCACTGGACTGCCAAATTCGGTAGTACCAAAAAGTCCATGTTACATGGCCGAAAAAGATTTTTTTTTCGCGTTCCCATGTGGCTGGAAAGCTCGAGTGAAGTCGGGAAGTTCAACTAGGGGACCAGGGGATGTCAGGTTGACTTCCCAATCATCCTTGTAACATCAGTCCTCCTATATAAGTTTACTTCTTTTACATAAGTTTTTTTGGGGAGAATTACGTTTTTAGAGAAAATCATGGTGTTTATCATCACCCATTTCTTTTCTGACAGTCAGCAAAATCGGGTCTTTATCCTCGTTACAGGTCCAGAGAACCGCAAGAGAGGGAACGGGATCGAAGGGACTATTACAGAGATGAGAGAGATGTGCGAGATCTTGACGTCAGAGACGGCAGGGAGTTCAGAGACCACAGGGATATGCGTGACGCACGAGAGCAAAGAGAAATGAGGGATCGCGATTTAAGAGGCGAGCAGAGAGACCTAAGGGAAAGGGATTATGGAAGAGATACGAGGGAGCCACGATATTCCAGGGAACCGAGCAGCTCGAGGCGCGAGCGTGAACGAGAGTATATGGAAGATAGGGATGAACAGAGATCGAGAGATTACAGGTCATTTTCTACGTATTTTCTTCTCATTGTGGAAAGTTTTTGCGTAAATTTAGAAATGCATGATAAAAAATAGCTGTTAAGAAATGTAACACTGAAGATAAGAAATAATTAGAATTGCAGGTGCAGTATTAACAGCCGAGAACCTACTGCACTCATCAGCCGCCTTCCCTTGCTCGAGTGATGATAACCACTGACCGTTGATTTATCGGTAGAGTTCTCAGCTGCATGAGGACAAAGTTATTGATGTGCGATCGCGCAGCACTCCATTTGCACTCATCGACCTTAGTGACATTTGTTGTTCTCTACCCTACCATATTGCGATCTTTCTCTCTTTGTATAGGCTGCGCGTTTCAAACCCATCTGCCATTGTGCACCTCTGTTGATGCTTTTTGTGCTGTTCGCTGCAGTCACCCGGTTCGGTTGCTTCAGTAAACTCGTCGTCTATTTCGACTCCCGTCTACACCCCAGCAACACAACAAAGTGGCGATCAGTATTCGAGCAGCAGCGACACATAGGAATGGACGACGAGCCTGGATCGCCAGCAACGATCGACAGCGGAAGGCTTCAAGCGAGCGACCCATAGATGCTCAGAAGCAACGACAGCAGCGACGATGGCAGCTGTCCTAGAGTTGGCGGATCGGCAGCTGCAGACGTTACTGAAGCGAGTGGGGCGGGTGCTCACCCCTGTCGGATCCACTGCACATCGTGCCGTCGACCGCTGAGTTTATCACAAAGCCGATGTTGATACGACTGCGGAAGCTCGCTTACGATCCAGACAAGGGAGGCACTTTAGACATATGGTTCAACAGATAAGAAGACGTCATTTCCAAGGATGGAGCGGCGCTCGATGACGCCGCGAGGGCCCGCTTCATCGTCTCGAAGCTAGATGCCACTGTTACGCCCGCTTCACCAACCATATTCTGTCAAAGAGAACTTCTGAATCCTCCCTTGAAGACATCGTCAAGATCCTGAAAGAGCTGTTCGGACATAATACATCGGTTTTTGCCCGCCGCTAATCTACTTCAGAACTCAGCGCACCGGCGAGTTTCTCAGCGACTATACGGGGATTGTTAATCGCCGTCACGAGATGGCTGAATTCAGTACCATCACGCCGGAACGGATGAAGTGTCTAGTGTGGATCTGCGGCCTCCGCACTCCAGAAGACGCTGACATTCGCCCTCCTGCTCTACGCAAAATGGAGGACAACTCACAGGCTACACTCAAAGAGCTCGATAAGAAATCCAGCAGTTCTTGAGCATTAGACAAGATCCAAGCTCCTGGACAGTCTTTCATCACGACTCCAGCCAGAAATCAACGCCATCAGCATCAAGAAGATTCATATGCAGAATCCGCCTTCACCATGCTTCCGTTGTGGCAGACTACATTGGGCCAAAGACTGCGACTTCATCAACAAAACGTGTCCGACTGCAAACTCATCGGTCAGAAGAAAGGCTTCTGCAAGAACTTCACCAAGAAAAAGAAGAGGCAAAATTCGAAGCGCAGAACTGCGAACAACGTCACCGTTTTCGCCTCCAATGCCGTGGACATCGCACCAATCGTCCGCATTTAACGGCAATTCCACATCAGCGGCGTTACAGTTCAAATGCGCCTTGACACTGGAGCTGACGTCACCCTACTTAGCGTCAGAGATTGGATCGCGACCAATCGTCCGAAGTTGCTGCCACCACTTGTCAAGCTGAAGTCCGCCAACGACAAAAATATGAAGTTTCGAGGATATTTCGAGTGCGACATCGACATCGATGGACACAAAGGACGAGGAAATTGCCACGTCGCGAATACCCAATCACTTCTTGGCATCGACTGGATAGCCCAAATTGAGCCCCTCTTCCGAAGTCTCATAGAAGGGGTCATCTGCAACGTGTCGGCTACGACATCGAACCATCTTCGCTCTACGCTCATTGCACGTCTACAGAAGCAATTCTCTACAGTATTCACGCCAGGACTGGAACGCTGTACTAAGCCTAAAGCGCACGTTACATTGAAGTCGGACGCAAGGCCTACTTTCCGAAAAAGCCGGCCTGTCTCACATGCCGCTCAGTTCGGGAACCCGCGGACCCTTGTCAGGACAACGGCACGCAGTTTACGTCGACATCGTTCGGTCACTTCTGCCGTGGTCGCGGAATTACGCATCCACGCTCCCCGCCATTCCACCCGTAAAGCAATGGCCAGGCAGAACGCTTTGTGGAGACGTTCAGGCGCGCACTAATCAAGGTGAAGGGGGAGGAAACGACGGTCGACGCACAACAAACCTCTCTGATGGCATACCGTTCGGCGTCTTGTTCATCTGGACCAGAACATTTATCGATCGCCGAAAACTTCTTGGGACGCCAAATGCATACTGTTTTCGACCCGATACTCAAGCAGATCGACAACGTCGTAGGACTGACTATGCGACAGTAAAATGAAAGAGCAATTCAGTCGTCATCACGGTGCTCGTCGTCGCGACTACAAGGTCGATGACGCCATCTACGCCAAAGACTATCGGGAACCGAAAAGCACCTGGATACCCGGCACCGTCGTACGCAAAGTCGGCAACGCGACCTACTCTGTACGTTGCAGAAACCTTCTTTGGAGGCGTCACATCAACCAGTTGCATTCGCCCAAGAAGACGCCGACTCTTGGTCAATTGCTGGAGGTATTCGACCTGCCGCTGTTCAGCTCGAACACCAACGCCGCAAATCCAGTACCAGATCTCTTTCGCAGATGATCTTCCTCCGTCGCTCAACTCGTAATCGCCGCGCTCCCACTCGTCTTCACATAGACCTCGCAAAAACGACCTACCGTTAGTAACTCGAAAGGGGCACGGTGCGACTTCTCATCGCTTGATGTTGTGGGAACGACCGCACAGCGACTCCATTTGCACTCATCGACCTCAGTGATATCTGTTCTCTACCGTGTTATATTGCCCTCCTTCTCTATTTGTATAGCTGCGCATTTCAAACCCATCTGCCACTGTGCATCTGTGCTCAGCTATACTGATGCTTCTGTGATTTGTTTGTTGCAGTTACTAGTTTGGTTGTTCCAGTAACTAGTCGTCTATTTCGTCTCTCGCCCGCACCGCAGCAACACGACAATGTATGTAGCAAATAAATAGGTGCACATATACGCATATATGCTTGTGTTTATATAAGTCAGCTTATCATCATGCACAGTGCGCGTCTTTCACGCCTATCTCCTTATCATTTCGTGCAAGTCCTCAAACTTTGCTCATTTCTCTGTCATATTTCGTATGTTCTCTCAGGTTCTTATTGTGCAGCTAATGACTGTTTGATCCTTCATGCAGGTACCATAATATTTCGTTCACTAGCATGTGAGCGAAGCTTCATCCTTCAACACAGTTTGGTTTAGAGATTTATCGACTTTCCATGCCCTCTCTCTAATTTTATATATTTAATCGCTGGTCTTTTTAAGGGAGGCACGGGACTATAGGGAACAACGAGAAATAAGAGATGCGGAATATCGTGAAATGAGGAAAGAACGCGATGCAGAACAAATGGGCAAGCCGTATGACGATAGAGGATACGCAGGAGGAAGAGAGATGACAGCACAACGAAGTTATGAGAGGCGAGATTATGGACGTGTCGAGAAAGGACAGGACCAGTATCATGATGCACAATATGGTGCGGGCGTACAGCAGCGCTATCCCACTGAAGTGCCTCCTGTTGAAGATAGCAGGTTTCCGGTTGCTGGATATTTTGTTTCTCGCCGGTGCTATCGGTTTTTTACCGGTTACAACAAATTCAATCTTGGTAGCAATCATTCAGTCATGATGTTTCATCAGCAAAAACACTCGTTATTTGTTTAGTAAATTTCTAGTACTCTAGTTATGAAAATTATCTATTTTCACTGAAAAAGTTTACCATCCCTCTTTTATTGAATTCGTTTATATTATCGAATATTCTATTAAATAAGAATTGTTCTTCAATTTATCAAAAAAAAAAACGATTTCTAGTTTAAAATATGTCGTCTATTCACGATTTTGCTACTTATTATTTAAATTTAATTTTTATGATCTTGTATTACTTATTGGATGAGCATTTTGTATGCAAACGAGAATGCGATATTTTAGATACGGTAGAACAAATGGTGAAAGTTTACCTGTACGAAAGATGATTGCCAAGTTTGATTACGATTCTCGACAGCTTAGTCCTAACGTGGATGCAGAACAGGTTAGTTTTATTCCGGAATTGTGACAATGAGAACCTGACGCTGAAAGAATTTGAAGGGAGTTGAATAGAGGAAATTTGCAAGGATGAGCATTGTGTCTTTAGTAGCTTGAAGCAATATCCATCTATTTTCTTTTCGATGAGGTCGTTTTATTACGGAAACAAGACACTTCAACATCTGATGGCGACTGGGATATCTTCGTGAAATTGCTGGAAACAACTATAAATAGTTTGCATCCAACACGAACAGATTATAAGTGTTCATTTCTTTCAAGTTGTCGTGTGTGCGGGCATTGTGAAGTGTTCTTTGAGGAGCTTATGCTTGGGTGGATGATGATGCGGACGGGAACATCAGTTACCGTTTGCACCAAGAATTCACTGGTTGGTGTTCTGGTTTGGTGAGGGGAATATTCTATCAGAATGGTTATTGCAGGTGGAATTGTCCTTCCATGCCGGTGATGTGATTACCGTGTTCGGAGAGATGGATGAAGATGGTTTCTATATGGGCGAATTGAACGGTGTGCGTGGTTTAGTGCCATCGAACTTCTTACAAACGTCGCCACCGAGCTCACTGATGCCCTCACAGATGCCACCAATGCAGCAGGTGCAGCAGCCCTCACAACCCATACCTCCGATCACTGTTGCGGTTCCAGAGCAGCCGAGAGCTAAAGGAGTCGCCTTCCAGGAGAGCGCTAAAAAAGTAGGCAAAATTCCCCTCGGAGCATGCCATGCTGCATTTTGTGGCCTTCTTGAGAATACCTTCACTTGTGCAGCCTACTTTCATACCACCGCTTCTCGTATCTACCTCAGCTTCTTATACTATCATTAAGACCATCATGTCGACACCGATTCTTATGTTATTGAGATTTCACTTGTGCCGTCAGCTATGACAGCATCATCGTTCATGTAAACCTTTGTCCTTTCACACGTGTGCTTTATTTAAATCCGCTGAGTAAGGGAAATGAAACTTTTGCTTGTCTTTTACAACTCCTTAAGCGTCATCAAGGTGATATCATTTTGGGATGTGGCTAAGAACATTTGATCACTAATTAATTTTTTAACTGATAGCAAAGGAAATAGTTGCAGGGAATGCCGGCACGGCAGGCGAGCCAAACATCAACGAAAACACCGGCGACAACTAAAGGTGCCCCTAAAACAGGCAGCGTAAATGCACCAAAGTCGTTAACTAAAAAGGGTAGTGATATTGGCTCAAAGACGGCACCAAATGCAAGGAAAACCTCGCAATCGACGAAGAAAGCAGATGGCACTGTGAAGGTGCATCTTTTGAATTTATTGCGATAATTCATTGTGGTCTGAGGATGAGAAATGAGAGGGTTTAAAATTTATGTTTAACTCCTCCAAAGATGATCGGTTTATTACAGATTAATGATTTAATGTGTAATGGAAAACATCAGTAAAGACTTGGATGTGATTTAGGATAGTCTCCGATTCCTTCAACATCTGCTTATTGAGAAAACACCGTATCTGTTTTCTTTGGAATGTTGGATGCCGGTGTAACTCAAAAAATAAAAAAATAAATAAAACCGTCCTCTAATGATCATTTTTCTACGCAGATGTCGAGTTGGAAAAAATTTTTTTAGTGGGTTTTCTTTTGTCATCCATCTAGCCAGTCAATAAAACAATATTTGCCGACGAATTTTATGCTATCTTTTATATCTATGATCGTGAAAGAGATAGTGAATTGCAAAAGAAATTGACTTCGAAAGGTCATTTTATTTGCAGTAATTATATCTACTTAAAATTTTATTCATTATTGTTGATTTTTCTGAATTGCACTTATCCTTCACGTTTTCAAATAGCCATTTATGAACTTGTTGAATTCTTTCAAGTATGTTCATCCATCATTTACTCCTCCTTTTACGCTCAGATTTCTCGATTCGTTAGATAATAAGAAATCTTAAGTAACGAATAAGCACGATTAAAAGAAATACGACAATAAATGAACGACACTTAAATATTGATTGTTGCCATCAAACTTATTGGAGCTGATTGCTGATGGAAAATCAACCGTAAAAGGTGAAAGAAATGGTCACATATCACACTCTCACATCATTATAGCATTTTGAAATACGCTTACAATTAAAGTGCGAATTTCATCGCTCTGAATTCGTCTATATCTAGTTTCATCATGTATATCTGCTTTCTTCCCCTCCGCCTCTATTCCTCCACCTTCCCCTTCAATACGATTATTGCGGTTAGATGGAGAGTTCATCGGGCATTCTAATCGTTAGCTACTCAAGAATCATTTAAACAATTTCTTTGTTTCATTGTTTATAATAGGTATTATTTGCAGAAGAAATCATGAAAGCGGATGGCGGCATACGAGCAATTTCCGCACGAAAATCTGTGATTGATCTCATCTCATCACGCAATAGTGAATTACAATCGCATATAAATGCTCTAATTGAATTTAATCAACGTTTTTTTTTTTTTTTCTTCTTTAAAAAAAAATGTTATTTCAACGATTATCAATAAATTATTGTTGATACGAATCGAATAAATTATTTTCACATTTATAATAAAGAAATTTATGATAAATATATTCGCTATGCTTTATTGATTTTTTTGTTACATTGAAGAAAAAAAAAAAAAAAAACTCATTGGCTCGATGTTTCACACATTGCAAACATTCATAGCAATTCAAAGTAAAGATTTCATTTTTGCGATATTTCGCTTGTATATTTATATTTAGATGCTTGGTCGTTGTAGGAAAATGAGAATCAAAATAACTTGAATATCGCCGGTAACTTGGAAATAATTTATTGCTGGAGGTGTTTTTCTGAACATTACTTTATGTAGAGGACTACAAGAACTGTCCTCTTTTGTGTGTCCATGCATATTTTTTTCAGTGGTATCTGTCTTTGTCGGCTTCAAAAGTACACACGAAAATTACGCCCTTCATTTGGTCATTGAGCAAATCGCGCCAATCCTTCATTGAGATTGAAAATATGAGAGGTGCTCCCAGATTCTTGCTCGGCTCATCATTGCACATAGGTTCTCTCAAGCGATAGCACTATCCACAATTCGAGTCGGAAATGACATTGCGGAAGCGTTGCAAGCGTTCTGTGAAGGCGGTTAATGGTTAGGCCTCTTCAACAGCTCCAACAGACAGGAGAGATTCAGGAGGCGACGAGATGATGCGAACAGGCGAACAGTACTTGACCGTGGTCGAGGACAAGTGCGTGGAATGGCGGAGGATTAGGAGACAGCCGCTTTTTTTGCGATTAAATACCAATTATCTCCATACAACTTTGCTTTGTAAACAGTTATTGTAAGCACAGCGTAAGCATAGCGATGCCTTGCATTTCTGAAGTGATCAATCTCGCAATTCGCAAATGCTAGTTAGTTGCTCTATGCAAAGTGGATGCGCGTATCAACAGCATGCGCTGTGTCTTGCTTTACCCTTAGGCATCAATTCATCAAATGCTTCTATGGGCAGTCCTAAGCTGATTTATAGAAGCTGAAAGAAACTCTTTTTTTTTAGCATTTCGCAGTCCTCGTCCTTTTTTCTCACATGACTTCACAAATGTGTTTTCCGCCGAATTCGTCTCCGTTCTAATATGTCAGTCGGCGTTGTGTTTAGCCGTTGCTTTCACTGTTCTACCATGCCCCTATTAGGATAGAAATCTAATATGGGTTAGAATTTTCACATATTTCATCGTAGACTTCTTTTGTATCCCTGAAATCTGGGCATTCCTTCTATCTGATCCATCTCAATTATTAAATCCTACTTGCTAGCAACTAGTGTCAGCGTTTTTTCCAGAGTTATTGCTAGCAACTAGTGATCCTCGCCACAGCAGTTATTCAATGTCTAGTTATCCACCATTCGTCCAACATTCACCATGATGTCTACGAGTTTTTCAAGCAAAAATCAATGTTTTTACACTCACTCTGTGCACTCATTGACTGGATCAGTGGAAATGTCGTTGTAATAGGTTAGTACTTAGGCTTAGAAAAGGTGAACGGTTCTTTATAATTATGAACACTCTAACTTATTCATATGCGAGAGGTTAAATTAGCTGTGAATGTTTCTAGTAATCTTCGATTGATTAAAAATGTTCCATGTTTGTATTTGCTTTCGAGCACTCAATAGTATCTAAAGTACGATTAATTTCCATCGCAATTTTCGTATTTGTCATACGATCGTTAAATTTTGATTTTCTATTCGAACTCAAGTTTTTCGGTCTAATATCGAATAGGCCTTCCTGATTTTACTTAGTTGACATATACATTATATGTTTTTCCCAATTCGAAAATTTTGAAAAAAATGGAATGAAAAACGTTCCTAAAAATTGGTGTGGATGGAGGAATGTGGAGCAAAAGAGGAATATAACATCACAGTGTTACTGCACTAGCATTTTTTTAAAATCAACATCAGCATTTTCCCATTTGGCGAGTGGATAATGCTGTTTTGTTCGTTGAGCTATATATCGTGATACACGGATATATTCAGTCCATTCGTTTACGTTGCACTTATTTTACTTGTTCATTGATTCCTCAGACATGCTGTGCTTGCCTAAGTTTAGCTTTACGTTATTTTACCTGCATGTGTTTCTTTTCTCTTGCTGTTCATTCGTTTGCGATAACTTTTCTACATTTTTATGTAAATAAAGGTTATACCACTACTACTATTATTGGCAGCAACGCTACGCTATTACCACTGTTGTTACTGCTATTAATCTAACTCTTAAAAAATTTTTTTGAAATTCCTCTAATCGGTTTTGTCGTTGTTATATAAACGTTTACGAAGAAAATACGTCTAAGTTTTAATGATTGAAAATAGTAGAATGTTTAATGAAACGCTATCAGAAAAAAGAAAAATCGTGAAAAATTGTAGTGGAACAAGTCCAGAACTACGGGCAAATTCTTATTTCAAAAAATTTCAAATTCAGTCATGAACAAATACTATAAAGAAACTCGGGATTCGGTAATTATATTCCAATAACAGATTTTAAAAAATGCAAACAAAAAAAAATTCACCTTTTCATTCAGTGAGCAATTCAAACATAGCGATTGAGCGTATTGAAGAAGTGATCAGACGATTACGATTACGTTTTCTTGCGTAATAAATTTCTTCCAAGTTGTTGTGTCCGAGGAATTGTCCTTAGTTAGTTGCGGAAATTGCTTGTTTACCTGTTGCATCATTAAGCAATATTATTTGAAACGACCATACCTGAAGTGATGGATGATTGCTTAAGTGTTTTCACAATGTACTGCGCTTATGGCTAGCACATTAATGCGGAACGTGGTTAGGGCTAGATCTCTGCTAAGTTTAGCTCAATGATGGAACGATGTGCAGATAGATCAAGAAAGAATGTAACGCTCAAAGGGTTCGATCACTCGCCTGTTGCTACGAAAGTAATCGGCGTTCCCATGTGATCACAATACTGTTGAGTATTGATTCATCGGCGATCAAAAGTCGTGAACAACTGATCCTATTCCACCGTTGTTAGTTGCAATATCGATCCCAGCTGACCATTAAACACAAGTCGTCTTTAAGATAAGCCGAGTGTGCAGTGGCACTTCGTCGATCTTACACCCGTCTCAGCAATTCTTCGCCGAAGTTTGCCGGTTTTATGCGCTGTCATGCTTACGTGAAGGACATATTATCCTTAGTCGCCAGGTGTCGTTTACCTGTAATTTTTTTGCAGATTAGGCAACTCCTTTATATATTTGCATCATAGACGAACGTAGACGAACGTAAAGAAATGAGTTTTTTTTTTTCGTACAGATTTGTGTCGTCGATGGCCGCAGACGCTGCAATACTTTATCTCAGAGTAATCCAGGGGACGTTTCTGGTACGACGAATTAGCGATAGCTTCTGATAACGAAATAAACAAAAATAACCCAACAATCCGTTCGTTTAATTATCAGAAACTGTCGCTAATTGATCGCACCGAAAATTTACCCAAGTTACTCGTGCATAAAATACTGTTGCGTCGATGGTAATGAGCACAGTCGACACTATAGATGAGGTGTGAAATATCATTCAAATGTGTATATTAAGCTACACTTCTTATATACACTTAATGACAATAACATGTTATCGATGGCATATAAAAAGTTGAAGCAGTCGAAAATTATGCTTTATTTTTGTTACAACTTTATTCGTTCATTATTGCATCTCATTTTATATCTGGATAAAAAGTCATACTAAGCTTTTTTTTTTGGCAGCGAAAAGTATTTCTTCGATTACAATGAAAGAATCTTAGATTGGTGGAATTTCTTTGTGCATGCAAATGACTCTATATCATTTCTCTAATCAAGTTTGATCTAATTATGTTTCTTCAGCTTCCATGTTAAGAAGAGGAGCTTTAGATTCATGATGGCCAAGGTATATTCTTTGCAAGATTTTTTAATGGAATTAATCTAGAACTTCCAGAAGGTAGAAAGGGTGTCTTTCAAAGCTTTCACTCTCTTTTCGTCTGGTGTACATGTGTTGAATGACCACTGATTTATAAAACGAAACGAGTAGAGTTTAAACTTACGTGAATTATAAACATGAGTGAAATAACCAGAGGTGACTTTATTCTCCTTTTATATCCTCCTTTTTTCTGCGACATAGAATGACCATTGAACTGTTATTTGGTGTTCCAGTCGAGTCAGAATAAGGATAGGAGATCTGCTTATGCATCGAATGTTCTTCTTCACCTTCACCATTTTGTGCAACTCCTTTCTGTATGGGGAGGTTTGTTTAGTTTATCACATTTATCCCACTATTAGTCGTTTTATTAAGAGTCTTTCACACTAATACAATAAGTCGATAGAGAAGTAGGGACAGGTTCACAAGGATGGCTTCGATCGCCGGCAGATCCAGCAGTTGCGCTCCGGCAAACTATACGCTACCGCCGATCTCCTCAAGTGCTCACATGGTCAAGTTTAAGGGCACTCGACGTTACGAACAATCTAGAAACTAGGGTGATTACATGCGCATATCAACTGCTTCTATATCTTGCCGATTCTGCCTCAGGGTAGGCTCATGGCACATGCTGGGTACTCGTTTGATTTGAATATTTGCTCTTGATTTTCTTCGATTTACCTTCTGCGGCGCACTGTTCACGCTCGATCTATAGCCGAGTTGTCTGTCGTGCAATTGCAGCGAACGTTTTTATTCAGTTCTTTATGGATTTGCTGTCTGAAGCATTTTGAAGTATTTTAAAGAATCACAATTGGGAGAATTAAAATTCACGAGAAGCTTCATCGTTTAGCTCATTCCAGAGCCACATTTTTGAAAACTTATGGGAAAACTACCTGAGAGAAGACACAAAAAAAAGTGTTGAACTCTTATATTTCTTCGTAGCGAGTGTTATTTTTAGTGCTGCGATCCAAATTTGGATACATGAATGAATGAATTAATTAATTAATAAGTAAATATATAAATAAATAAGTAAATAAATAAATAATAAATAAATAAATAAATAAATAAATAAATAAATAAATAAATAAATAAATAAATAAATAAATAAATAAATAAATAAATAAATAAATAAATAAAATAAATAAATAAATAAAGCAGATCGAGATTTGTTGCAGATTCAGTTTGCTTGTTTTTTTTTTTTGCGTATTGTGCTCTATTTTCTTTTATGCACTGCATTGAGCGCCACATTTATCTAGAAAGTACAATGTTTTATATTTTCTCAGCATTTTTAGAAAGTGGAAAATTTCTTCGTTATATAGTTTATCTAGTTGAGAGAAAAGAACCTTGTGTAGTATTCAGTTCCGCTCAACATCGCATTAACTCCTTCATGACCTCATATGTAAGAGCGGCACTAATGTAGAACATTTCCATTTTTCAGAAAATACTGCGTTTTAAGTCAGCACACTTCAAAAGACTCCCAGATATGAGTGCACCGTATTATCGGCAAACTCTACAGGGTTACGCATTTACTTGTTTACTTGAATCCACAAAGCATCCATAACGAATAAATGTCTCCTCATATCACTACCACTTCCGTTTAGCTGAAGTTGTGAGGTAGCGTGAAGGTGAGGGCTTAGGCTCGTCTCCTGCCCATCGGATACTGACGAGTCGATTCATCGTTGTTCCACGCGACTTGTTCCACCGCCCGCGTCCCGATGACACCGCTGGTCGGAATGATTCGGCAGGACAAAGGCAAAGAGTTTGCTCGCAGCCCTCTTAAAACTGACCGCGCACTAAGCAAAACTAAACGATGAAATCGTGCTGGAAATCACAGACCCTCAAGAAAGTCTAGAGCACTCATATGAAGCCCGACAGTCGTCTGATATGTTTATGAATGGATAGTGGAGTTGGCGCTCATGACCACAAAATTCAAGTGACTTCGGGTTTCGGCATGACTGAATAATTATGGGGGCCTATGAACGCTACTCGATTGTCCCTCGAACTTTTCGAGATTCGAGGATCCCTGGAACAAACTTTTCTTCTAAGACTAACACCAGGTTTGCGTTAACATGTAGTAACCTCCTTCCTCTATCAATTTAAAGATGCGGATTGCAGGCAATGTGCTTCCGGCTGTTGGTATTTGTGTCATTGATATGCATTACATCACAACAATCGACCATTCGTGTTCGACTCACTGACAATGGACTTCACTTCTTTAGTGACGAGGGGCACCACATTGTCCGTTTTCCGGTTTCTCAACCAACATTTTTTTTTGAATTAATGTACTGTTGAGTGTGGGAATAGCCATCAGACTCCTTTATAGAAATCTTCTCTTGTATTGATATGTAAGGAACGATATCTTCGAAAAACATTCATTTTATTACGATAGATAGTTTCATCCAACTTCGTCAGAGATAAGTGATGTAAACTATTATTCGCTTTCATAGGGAATAATTGCATATTCAAAATTCATTATTATGTTTGGCATAAGCGATTTCCTGCAAACGGTCATTGCTTGAGCGGATCTTTAATGACAACGCTTCGGTTCTGATTACCTAGGCGGATTCTTTATTTGACCTGGTTTTATTGTTGTTAAATTAGTTTTCAATCATTACAATTCACCTCTTCTTTCTCATCTTTAATTGACGACTTAAGCATATGTCTTGAGCAGGTAATTATAACCATTTCAAAGCAGCAACTGATATTTTCGTTGTACGAATTCATATTGGGATGTCGTTATAAAATTCTTACCGCTTTTTGATTAAAACGTTAGCGTTCATTCGCCCATTATGCAGCGCATGATTCCTTGAAAAATATTTCCAGAGTTTCTTTCATCTCTCGAGGAAATTTTTCTGCTAGCTTGATATGGGATAATGGCAAAGAGTGAAATTGATCAAAATTGAATCGCCACACTTAGACCATTCTGATACAGTCTTTATTCCACTTCACTCTAAGAATCTGTCGTCGAATGAAAGAACTGTTACGTCGGAGATGACTGCTTTTAGAAATATCACAAGCAACGGTGGATAGCAGAATGCATGAAACCTCATATGAGAATTCCCCAGTCTCAGTGACGTTAATCCCAATGACGTTAATATAAAGTTAACTTTTTCAGCTTGAGCATGAAGTCAAAAAAATCGATTTTCCACAAATATCTTTTCCGATCACCGGTGGGCCAGGAACTGGAACTGTCAACGTCACGAATCTGAAAATTAGCCAATTCACATCGCCCAATATACAATTCAAATTGGCACCTCCTAACGGAATCGGTTGGAAGACGGAGGGTGGTTCGGTCAAAGTAGTTGGTGATTGGCAAGCCGTTTACAAACTTGTAGTACCGGTGAGCCGCTTGAAGTTTCTCATAGAAATGGACTTACGATCATCATTAAATACGAATGGAGGATTACTTGAAATACGATCCGCATTCATGCAAAGCACTTTCCCAAAACAATATCCATAGCAGAACTGCTACTAATGAAATCTTTCAAAACCGTTTACATTGTCGTGAAGAATCGTTTTTATTTATCAGTTTTTTGCTCGCTAATACTGTGTATTAAAAGAGACAGCACACTTCAGGCACTCAATTCAGCAGGGAAGTATATATATATATATATATATATATATATATATATATATATATATATATATATATATATATATATATATATATATATATATATGTGTATTCGTTCCACGTTTTTATAAGTTTGGAATGATCGTTGTTTCAGATATATGTCCATGATTTTCGAGTCAGGAATTTTCGAATAGCTTTAATAGTTTTTTTTTTGGAAGGAAGTCTGTTTCTCCTTCACCAAATATTTCTTCGTTTTCCCTTCAAATTTTTATTTTTTCTTCCATCACAAAAGAGCCAAGACCACTTGCTTAAGTTTGGAGCTTCTTCCCACTCCTCCTCTCCTCTCATTCTCCCTGTTCAGCTTCCTTTCGAGAACTGCAAATGCTTTAGCGATTACAGGAATAAACTTCCATTGCACTGATCTAATTAAACATTGGACAGAAGTAGTGTGATTTCAGATTTCAACGTCAGGCTACGTGAAAGCGTCTGCCGTCGATATTCGTACAGTACTTCAGGCCGATATTGATGTCGACGGTAAGAGACCTCAACTAAATATTGACGCTTGTTCGATGGACGTGCAAAGTGTCGACGTCATAGTGGGAGGAGGTGTCCTACCCTGGATTGTTAACTTATTTCGACCTGAATTGTCGAGATTAGTCAGAGAAGAAATACGCTCTCAGGTACATCTTTAAATGACTTGAAATTAGGTACTGGTCAATTTGTTCAACGGAAGAGGTGAATAGGATGGTGCGGTGTGCTGCTCTCACAATTCCAGCAGCAGGCGAGGCGGCCCACTCCCTGCCATTTTATTCGCAAAAAGCTTGCAGGATGGTTCTATATTATCTCTTCGTGAGATATCCTTATTACCTGTGAAACGTTTGATAAATATAACTACGACTTCCACTGTTTCTGGTCATATCAATGGTAGTTTTGTTAAATATTGAAGCGTCTGAAGGAAGGGGAGAGAGGAGCGGAGTGGGAGAAGGTGAGGAGGAAATTGCATTTTTAGCAACAAGAGGAGGGGATTTGATGGAAACGAAGAAACCCTCTCGTTAATGCGTGGCTGGCGAGAGCGGTTGCTGTAAGCTTAAAACAGACAGCAGTAAGTGGGATTAATCGGCGATATTAGAGTATTTTTTTTGAATCATTTCTGTGATCTTATCAGCTGCTAAGCTGTTTTTCGGCTGTCATTGACATAATATCTATGAGAAATTGACTTTTTTGATGAATGCTGCAAGAAATATTGACAACTAGGCAGTAATTTCCAATCAATCGTTACACGTGGGCACTCTCCAACCCCCCCCCCCCCTTTCTTCCCTTCCCTCATCTCCTTGTTTAGCTTAATAAATTGCAAATTTCGGGAATTCTCAAATTCTTAACCAATGAAGCCTAGTTAGATCCATAAACGACTATATGAATGAATCGAGAATTTCATTCGCTGCATATTAATATGAGCAGTTTTTTTGATTAGATGAGTCGATATTGTAACCGAGATCGCTCATTTCAATTTTTAGGTTGGAAATAATTTCTGACCTCTTGCCATTTTCGAATTCTGGATTGTTGCCATAAAATTTCAGCGGAAAATTGCTGATGAAAATTAGTATCATAAAATTTTTTAAGTATTGCTTAGGAGAGAGATCAAACAATGAAAACATCTATACCTATTCGAAATATTTACGAAAAAAAAAAACTTATTCTGCAGCTTTGTATAACGTTGCAAACGGTATTATTAGAGAAGGTGAACGAGATATTACATTCACTTCCAACTCATATACAAATTGCAAATAATTTCTTTCTCAACTATAGATGTGAAGTAAGTAATTTCCATTTCTTTTTCAGTTTTTTTTTTTTTCAGCATTCATTCTATTTATTTATTGATATTTCATTTTATAAACATTATTTCTATAGTATGTAAATTGAAAGCCTTTTTTTTTCCAATACTACCATAAAAGACGATTGTTAGCGTTAACGCATTTTTTCTTTTTATGAGTGTCGCAAAAACATCGAATCTGTTCAGCTATTTTCCGATATAAATGAGATTTCATTCATCTTTTCAATACTATTATTGAATATTATTTCTTCGAAAATTAGTTATTTTGATGGTGAGATGATGAGAGATTCGTTAGCAAAATATGGTCCTTTTCAGGAAAAGCCATTATCCACAAACTCTTTTATAGAGGGTGAGATGTACTCAGATATTGTTTATGATAATACAACATGCGATTTACCTATTCGATATATGGATCATGGTAATAGTTTTATTCTCAATGACCTCTTAGATGGCGCATTACTTGGAAACATTTCTTGGAGAATGATGAAGCATCGTAACGTTGGTGTTTGAGCAATATGGATGAGTTTAAGTTCCCTGAGTAACTGGTACTTGATTGCAATCCTAGCTTCCGAATGAGAACAAGTGAGATTGTCGAATGAGAGCGGAGGTTTCTCAATGAATTTTTTTCTTGTCCGTCTTTTTATCACGATTCAGTTGATTTAAACCTGAGTTTGAAACCGTACCATAAGTTTTGACATTGAGCCTTACTTAAAGGATAGTGATAAGCGACAGGCTGAACTATATCGATGAAGTACGCCAATTAAGAATTCAACATAACGAGGTTTCAATTGGAGTTGATGTTTAGATGTTTGCAGAAGTTGGGCACGAAGAATATATGGCTCACTTTTGGATTTCGGACATATTCCAAATTGCCTATTGCTATCGGCACATTCGGCCAATTTGCTCAATTTTGTCGTCGACAAGAATTTCAACAAAGGCAAATTCAAATCGTTTCTCAGCACAAGGTTGGCGATTGCGGCTTTTTTTTTTGGTTTCATATCAGATTTTTCATCTGAAATTACTGGTAAATTCATATCAGAAATTACTTACTCTCTGGTAAATATGTGAAAGTTTAAAAAGCTTTGAATTAAACGTTGATATAGATTTTTAAAACGTTAGGGAATTGAATATTCAATAAATTAGAAAACGGACGAGCAGTAGGATAGAATACAGCTAGATGCGCCAATGCTTTAATTTGACAATAAAATTACTTTGGTAATAGAATTAATTTCCATTAAATGCCTCTTTGTAGTTGCTCATTTATTTCGTTGTGTATTGGTCGATTTTTTCCCATACTTCACGAATATTATCCAAATGAATTCGTCGATCTACGCTTTCATACGGCCGATACACCAAATATAACAATTTTGCCAAGCGGCATTTCGACCAATCTTCTTCTTGATGTTGATCTTTTTATTTCACCTTGGACGGAACACAAAGATGTTTTGGCTCGCTTAGGTAATTTTCTACTCTTTATTCGTTCTATGTGGTATCACTCGAGCAGGTGGTGAATCGATCGTCTATATTGCTATCATTTACTCTGCTATGTAGTTTCGTTTTCTGATTCCGACTGCAAGTTCCGCTTTATTGAAAATCTTCGGTAGCATTTCAGTCGTCAATGTCGCTCTTTCTACGATAAGAATGAGGACTATGTTGTTAAACAATCTGGATAATTGAACTCTTTACCGTTTATATCAACTCGATGTCTTCAAATATGTCTCCTGAAAACCATTTCAATGGGGGGGGGGGGGCATTAAACAACTCAACGGAAATAATATCGCCTTGCGTAATATTTTTGCGAAGCCGGATTTCATGGTGGCGAAATGAAGAATTGTTTCTTGGTGAAGCAACTTTAATAGATATTTGGCAATAGTCTTATATGTCCTTCATTAATTGCAGCTTGAAAAAAAAGCTTTCCTTCCGGTATTATTGAAAGCTTCTTTGAAAAAAAAATAAAGGTAGAATGTAGTTGCATGTTGTTGTTTCTAGTAGCTAAATCGAAAAGTTGATCTATGATGTTATAGTTTGTCTTTGTCGAAAATTCAGCCTAGTCTTTTGGCCGTTATTCGTCTAATTGTTTGGTCGGTCTATTCATAATGAGCAGCGTGAGCAGCTGAAAGATATTTGAGAGCAGACAAATAGATCGTTAGTGTTTTAACTCCTCGTTGTGACATTTTTTTTCTCAATCAACACTCTCATCTATTCCTTACAGCTAGTCGAAACCTTATATTTTGATATGCATTCCATTTCATTTTATCAATGGTTTTAAGAGTTTTACTGTCTAAACGATTTTATTGAGTATTGCAGCGGCGAATGTTACTTTCGATATTCTACCATCGATCGTGAATAAATCACTCAGTGGAACAATCACAAATGTGACCGTTGTGATCGTTGAAGTTAAATCGACCATTGGGCATTTCAATCAAAGGTTATTTTGAGTTAATTTATAAAAAACGGCAATACATATTGCAACAAATTGTTCTTATGCTCCTCTTTATCCCTTTTGCGTATATTTTTTGCATTCCTCGATATCAGTTGATTTGTCAGCATCTCTTTTTAGAAATTTACGACATATTTCTAAGGAGGTGTTTCAAATTTTTTGCTTCTTTTCAAGTATTTATAAGAGTTTAGATTTGTCACTGCTTTCAGATCTTTTATGCTATTGTCTATTTTTGTGTCGTTGATATCGTTATTCTTTTATTGCTTCATTCTTTCCTACGCGTCCTCATATCTTCACAAATTTCCTTCAGATCCTAACTGCTTTGGATTGATTCACTCTCATCGCCTGGTTAAATTTGATGATGGGAAACAAGTACTAAGATAGGAATAGTTCTTGAATTGATTATGCGAATTAATGAATATTCTCTAAACGTTATTGCTCTTAGTTGTTTTTATTTCATTCGCCGCTCTTTTGAGCGCATCAAAATAACATTGAAATGAAATATCTCTTGATTGGATTTTCTTAAATGATTCTATTTGATTCATTTCTATTAAATTCTCATTTATTATACAGTATTATCTGCACTCATCGAAATATTTGCAACGTTGCTATCATGAGTGATAACTTTAATTTAATAGTGGTAAGGCGATTCTCTAATACGCTGATGGATGCTTCCTGAGCTGGTATATAAGTTTTAAGTTGTTATGCTGTAGTAATCATTTTAGTATATAAGTTTTAAATTGTTATAATGTTTGGGGATAACGGAGTCATTTGTGTTGGCAAATAAACTAGTCTGAATGTGTGTGGAGAGATTCTCGAATTGTGATCCTTCGCTATGCAAACGAATGAGCTTCATTACTTTGATTCAATTGTTACCTGCATTTTTTTTACTGCTTGCTGTTTTTATCAATGAGATCGCAATTTTTTTTTTCATGGTTGAAACTATCACAAGAAGAAACCCTAGGATAGCAGTATTTTTTCTTTCTATTTTTTTCTCACTTAACTAAATCCTATTCGGTTTCAGTGTGCATACTAATATTCCTATAAGTTGAAATACTGATTGCTCTTTGAGATTCTTCCTTTTGAGGCATCAAAAAGCTGTGAACATTTAGCGCATTGTATATAGGAAAGCTCTTATCACTAGCTTGAACCGATTAAATGGATCCTCTTTGCTGATAAATATTCATATATGCGTTCATTATAAAAATATTTTTGAATCCTATCATGAGATAGCAATTGATATATAATAATTTAGATTCATCGCAGTACTTGAGACGTTAACGAGAGATGCGATCGAAGTGCTTGCCATATCAGCATTACGCATCGGAATACATCTTCCTCTTGTCGACAATGTAACACTTGCAGACGATGCACGTATTGTTTCGAGACAAGGGTTCCTCCGTATCGATTCAGATTTCGTTTACCAATGGAATGATGTATCATAAAATCATCGCCGCAACATTGTGTAGGCCATTCGAATAATTCGTAATATAGTGCTCTTCTCAGCGATGACTTCAACACTTTTGATTTCGCATAGAGAAGAGATAGAGTGATCCGAGACGAATGTGGATTAACAAGCTTTCCTTATAAAAATGCGTCTCGCTCATAGCCGGATTCATGTGTCTTCGCATTTTTGAGGATCATTGTGCATTGGTTAGACACTACGAAGTTGTTGAAGTTTCATCGAAAGTTATTCTCGACGCGTCGATCCCCTAATAATGAAATTTGGTTCCATGTTTTCTGATGTTCAGTTCATTGTTGCCGTCCTTTTGCATTTTATCAAACTGAGAACGAGAAAAGCCCACAAGAAAGTCGCATCGATGAACAAAGCAAATATCGAATACCAATTTGTGAGCTAACCAGCAGCTAGCATGATATGCGTTCTCTATAAATCCATCTATCCGTTTTTTTTTCCGAACAGTGTTTCCATTGCGCATTTATGTCCTATATTGTCTATCTTCTTCTCTTTTTTTGCACAAAATGATTCTTCGACGGTGTCAAAAGATTTTCAAATGCTCTTTTTCTATGATATTCGCTCTTTGGTTTTTAAGTGATTTTTGTAATTTTTTAAATGAAAATTGAAGGAAATTGCAAGAAATTCTTAGAAATTTGTGAGAAAACGATGAATTTATTTCCCATCATTTCAGCATAGATGAACTTTTAATGATTTATGTGTTAATCGGTTTCAGAGTAAAATTAGTTGGATCTTAACAAAAAAAAATGCACTAAAGGACGTAGCAGAGAATATGCGCCCTTCCATCCTACTCATTCGAGCAGCAATTTTAGAGATTGCGAATGAAAAAAATAAAATATGCATAAATAATATCTTACTGATTCAGCCGAGCACACAAATATTCTAAACAAACGAATCGTCGTTCTACGAGCTAAACGTTGTAAAATACTCGTAAACTCTATGATTTTATTCAATGTTCACAAATCTGTTGGAAGATGATCAACGAAGGTATAATTTTCCGATGATTGAAAACTTACAACAATTGACATCTGCGATATGACGACGCACTATCAAAAATTGTTTGCATTGTTATGAAAAAAATGTAAGCCTAAATCACATAGTCGAATAAAACGAACAATATAACATCGGTTTTTCGGTTTATTTATGTTGCAATGAAGCAACTATATACCTATCTTCTTGCCGCATTTTCCTCATTTGTTTTTGCCATATTTCTCGGCTCAAGATGATTTTTGACGCCAAAATTTTTTTTCTCTCACGTTGCATGGAAAATTATCCGATTTTAAAACGTTTATATAGTTTTTACTCTTCAACAGAGTAAAACAATAAATTTCGATTCATTTACATCTGATCGGTAAAATCCGCAAGAATAGATTATCGAATTAGAATGTGCGCATAAAACAAATGCATCTTTTGTTTTTCTAGTCATATGCTTAAAATATTCGAAGAAAATTATAAAAAATTTTCTTACAGTGTCAGTTTTTTTTTTTTCTAAACTTTATCATTATTTTAATATTTTTTCTTTTTTCATTTTTTTTTAAATGTTTTGCAAAAATATATCTTAGGCATCCATATTAAATATTAGAATATTTCTTATTGAAAAATAGCAAAACAATTTTGAAATTTTTGCTAAATTATGAAATTATATTATTTTTATCGAAATTTACGCAGCAAACTATATGCGCTAAAATTTCCATCGTAATGAGGTTCAACTCATTTCGTATATTGTTCCGATGTAATATTATTTAGTCGGAGATCGTTTACTCATATGGATTGGTTCATCCTATATAAATAGGCGAGCGAAACTTCTCAACGATGGATAATTCGCTAACCGCTCAGTGAAACAATCCTTAGAATAAAACAAGGCGAGAGTCATAATTATAGGTCTTTTTTTTACTGAGCGAATATGATGTTTGTTTCATAAACATATTCCATCCACATTTTGATTATTCTAATTGGTAGGCTTATTTAAAACTATGAAAGCGTAAGCAATGAAAGTTGCATCTTTTTGCAAATCTCTCCTATTTTTGTGCATTTAATCATCACTCCTTTGATTAGACCATACAAGTACCTTCCGGTAGGGGAGCATTTAATATACATTTCGTTTATCATTATAGTGCAGTGAAATTATAAATGGATATTTCCTTGCAGCATTAAGTCGGCGTTGATATACGGTTGCCGACCGGTACGATACGTTAATATGCCCCCATAAAGAAGCGCTGCAATGTATCGAAGAGAGAATATGCCTAGCATCTTTATTTCCATAAATGATCGTTTATTGATTCACTGATTTCTCAGAGTAACTATCACTGTTGTTTATAACCGATTATTTCGGAAAACTTCGATTTGCCAGCTTTATTACACCTTCGCATATCATTAGATGAAGTTCCCGGAACTTTCTTGAATCCTAAGAAATATATGGGCGTTTAATTTCTTCGAAATATCCATCAACTTATTTGAGAGCTGAAGAAGTATTTGTCGGTTTTATTGGCGAGAAAGCGCCTTCCATATGAAGCATTTTCAACAACCACTCCACTCATGCTAGGGCACTTAGACGATTGTTTATTTACTCATATACGGATGCATCTAAGCGGTATCGTTTAGGTGCATTGACCTTTCATCTACTTCACATCGATCGTCTAAATCGTCTAAACTAGCCAAATGATCATTGCCGTTTGTGGCTTTAATTTCTCACAAATAGCTCACCGACCAAGCACAAGACGAAACTAGATTCTTTGGTCAAGAATGCAGTGCGATTAATATAATTTCTGATTGTTCGTTTTTAACTAAATTTCATGAGCACTTATATTTATTCACCTTTTCGGATTGAATTTGTGGAATTAAAATTTTTTAACACAATCGAACAATATGTGAAACGTTTCAATGAACGATATACTCGAAGGTTATGAATAGAAATTTACTCGTTGCGAAGAAAGGAAATGAATGACTAAAAAATACTCAAACTTTTATGAAACTTCATTGATATCCATTTGTGTTGATTATGTGAGATTCTTCATTTTACTTCTAATTTTCAGTAAAATAAAAGAGAGAGAATTTCCATAATAGTTCGATTTACCTATGAAATCGAATCAGTTTCATTATTTTGATGTTCAATAAATTCATTCAACTGATCAACTTCGATTGCTTCTAAATCGATGTTTTTCACGCTCATTTCTTTAATGAACGAATTTTCTTCTTAATAATGCATAAAGTTTTCGATCTCTATTTTAAGGTGTACAATACATCTCGCTCACAGGTGTGCATATTTTTATACATTTGAGTGGCGAATAAGGTGAAATGATGCGTGAACGTCAATCACTAAGTTTCGGATTGAGAGAAAGATATTTGCGTGTGAAGGCCAAGATGCACTTGTTCACATAAAATTACAGGACTTTGGCCAGACAGTTGACGTATTCCTCTATTCGATGCACCCCGTTGTGTTGGCGAATTCCAGTACGTTTAATTCATTGTCGATATGCATTTTATGCCTTAAACCTCTTTTTTTTCCTTCGTCAACAACGAACTATTCTATATTCAAAGCAACACAACAGGTGGTATTTTATTGTGCCTGATAGGCAAACCAACCTATAAATTTGAGATTCGACAACGGCAGTGATGGGATCGCAATAATCGACAAACGCCAGTGTTAGAGTCACACAACAATCGTAAACCATTTACGGCAAACTAACATGAACACACTGCACACTGAACACGACTGGTTCAGTTCGACTGGCACAAGTGAACATCGTAGCATGCATGCAAGGTTTCAAATCGAGCAATAACTTACTGGCTAAATGCCCACCTGAGTGCATCTTTGATTTGATTGGAATTTAAGCATTTTGTGTTACACAAGATAGTTCGAGTTGAGATGAATATGAAACAATGGTTATTTCAATTCTTCACTCAAGTTTTGACGATTGTAAAACTTGAAATGCATACGTGGAGTGCTGATATATGCTATTATTTATTTTTCAAAATCGATGTTCGATAATATGAGTTCATTAATCTAGCTTTCACCACTGACTTTTTAAATGCACTGAATGTGTTTATTTACTTTGTAACTAAAATACTAGCCATCATTAAAAATAAAAGCAATGAAGTCTCATATTTCCTAATGAAGATATGATCGAAAAATTTCGGCAGCCGCATTTTCGTGTTGCTGAATTGACTTTTCCGATGATGACTTCTCTATAGAAAGAATTTGGAGTTGGGCATTCGGTGCAGTGGATGAACGAGGTGTTGGATTTGCATACACATGAGGTGCATCAGTAGCCGAGCACCTTATAACGGAGGCGTGCCCTGTCTCTCGCCAAGGACGTCGACGACGAGCTCTTCGATGGGGCGGTCCATCTCGTCTCAGCGGTGCAAGTCCACTCGTTTTGGTTGTCGCCGCGCATTTACTTCGCGTTTGCCTTCGTAAGTGCTGCATACCAAATAAGTCCGCAAAAATTTATTCTGCTTCTTTTATGATCAATGTATTATTGTGTATAATAAACTTTCGTGCTATCGAAATTATGCAAACGTTTGGCGATTTCCTCATAGCCTTCTTACCTATCATGAAAAGAGAGTGATTTAGACTTCATGTGCCAATATCCTTCTTATTCGGAATTCTACTATGCAAATATCCATATACAAATTCTATGCGGCTTATAGATATTGATGCACTTAAGCATTTTTTCCTCAAAAATATTGCAAGAGGGGACTCATTCGTTGCATAGTTTGTATAGCTTTTTATTGTGAATAAAAATGAAAAAATAAATAAAACCACTGAATTTGGAGATATTTAATTCTATTTTCTCCCAATGAAATCGAGAATATTATGAACTCGGTTCATAATAAAACAGTGATACCAGGTATTTTATGTTAGTCTTTGCGAGCTACCTGAACGAAACATCCTTAGCTGGATATTGCTTTCGAAGATGTTTCTTTTATTTTTGATTTCAAAAAAATTTCGATTCTAATTTTAATGAGAGAGTAATTTTAATGATTGTTTTTATGGTGACTAGAAATTTAAAGGTTTTTTTTTTAAACAATGGGAAATTATTCACTACTTAAAAGAAGATTTTTTCGCTCTTATGTCATTAAGCTTCAATGAAATTTTCGCTCAAAATGCATTTTTTTATCAATTCTTTAATTATTTAGTAGTTCTAATAGTAATTCTATTCATATCTATTAGGAATTAACGGTTAAGATCCGTTACAAAAATTTGCTGATATGTATAAAATTCTACTCGAAATTTCACTTTGTACATAGTTAATAGATCGAGGAAGGAGATTGATTTTTTTTTTTGTTTCCTTCCGTTGTGTAATGAATGAGTCAAATCTATTGCAATGATGGTAGTGAAGTTGGCATCGGATGGGTCCTCTTATAATGAGTGTGTCCATTAACGTAGTTTGGATGTTGTCGTTGAATTAATGCTCCAAATTTGTGCAGAGTATCCATCATCCATCATGTTCAGCGTAATCGAACGCCAGCCGCCAATCGCCTCCTTATCGACCTGAGGCGTTATTCGATTTAATTATGCATCAAAATTCCACGTATTTTTCTTCATTTTAACGTACGATAAATTCATCACGATGAACGACGCTATCCTCAAATTATCAATTTTATTCTTGAATTGTGCAAATGCGGCTGAATTACAACGTGAGTTTCGAGTCTCTGAATTGGCTCCAATTGGCCATATTATTGGTTATATTAGTGGATCGGCGTTGATCGGACTTAAACCAAACTACTATATTGTTTATCCGGATAATTCAGGTGAAGTAGAAAATGTAAGTCCCTCTCGTTTTTTGAATTTTTTTAAAAAAAAAGCGTTCTCATTGTTCGTAAGCTTGTTGATAATTATTATTGAAGAATTTTTATTCGATTTTATATATTTATCCATTTTTGTAGGATTTATGCTTTTTTTTGTTAAACGTATCATTATTAGACAACTATCTATGTGTATCAGTGTATTTGTGTCTATTTTTGCTAATTCTAATTGAAAATGCGCTGAAGCGAAGCGAGTTTATGAAACTTATATGTGCATTATATATATCAAATGACTGCCGGCTTTATTGCCAGTCTTGAAATAAGTTGAACAGTTTAACTATAGGCAATTAGAAATGAATGCAAAAATATTCGCGAGCATTTCATAGCTCTCGAATATTTTGAGAATGGTTTCAGCAAACTGTTGAAAGTATGAGCGCCTTATTCTATGTATTTGAATATTTATTGGCATAAAAATATATATGGTGGGAATTTGTTCGACATGCTTCACTAAGTTTCTAATGATGAAGTATTCAAAAATGGCAGTGGTCAACCAAAAAAAAAGCCATGGAGAATAATAGATTTTTTTTTTGGAAGCAGCACTTTAGGCGATATTGAAAGAACATATGTATTGTATTCCATTATTCATAATCCTTATAGCTATAATTCTTTTCAACGTCGATATATTTGAAGGGCTTATATATATATATAAGAGAAACGATCCCTTCAGAGCGTAATATTATTCTTAGCGGCTATAAAGTTAAGGTTTAATGCGGCTGATTCAATAAGAGATGGAGATTTGAATTGAATTTCGAAGTTTTCTACAAAGATTTTTGAACTGATTAATTTCGTTTCTGATATAGAAAAGATTAAGGAATCAGCCTCCTGATCTTATCGATATTTAGTTGCATCAATAACTCTTGTTTGTACTCAGTGGATTATAATTCATTTTTCACTTCTCCATATGTATAAGTTCATGATCAGTGCCAATTTAATAAGAAAATTGTTGAAAATATATTACTGTCAGTGAAATGAGATAGATACAGCTATGTACTGTATTTGTTATGCCCTCAGGTGGAGTTTTGAGAAATTGCTATTTCGCAGTGACAAATTGGCTACCAATCACTTCAAATTCATAGATGAGCATTAATTTAAAAGATTGTTGTTTTAATTCTATGTTCCGGATATTTGCTGAAAATATATAAAATCCCACTTTTTGTTATCCATCAACAATTCGAAGTAGCTGATATGTTGCAATTCATATTTAAAGAGAAGAAACTGAGAACATAAATTTAAGTTAAATTCAATTTGTTTATGTTGCATTAATCAATGCTCTGAATTGCAATTGCTATATGAATACCTGACACATTAGTGCATACTGGGCATAGTGATAAGCAGCGTGAATAGTAATAAGAAGTATATCGATTGTATGTTTTACAATTTTGATAAACCCAGGTAATAAATCGAGATCGGTCAATTATAACCTGATGCTTGACAAACCGAGCTGATTAATCCAGATAGGTCGATTGCAACTTAGAAGAGATGATAAAACGGACGAAACGAAGTCATAAAGAAGAGTATCCACGTTTATATATGCGGGCAAATTTCGATTCATCAATATTTTCAAGTGATTTTCTTTGATGAAAAGTCGAAATAAAACGAGTAAAACTGCGCGATAAACAATTCTTTGAGGGGAAGAATTCTTTATAGAAAGTAATTATTGCGTAAATTTATAGCTTTTTTTTGAAAACTTTTACTCCGTCTCTATTGGTCCACTTCAATTGATCTAATACGAATCGTTAGCTTCTTGCCTATCGCCCAATTTAATTATCATTTCCTTTAATTTCCGCCTCTAAACATTACAATTTCATTCATTTATTATCGAGCGCACAAATTGAGAGCTGAATAAATGAAAAAAAAATGGTAAATATAGCACTGGTAAGTAAACGCAAGCAATTGCATATTGCGTAAGCTGATGACGTTTTTGCATTGAATGGAGATTAATAGGAATTAGTAGAAAGATAAAGATGGGAGTGGATCAGGATAAAATGTGACTAGTCGTTTTCATGGCACGATAAGATAGAAAATCGAAAGATCCTAGGCTCATAAAAGAGGCTGCGTGGAGGGAGAATAATGCAAAGTGGGCGAATGAGAGGGCATATTATGACGATGAAAGGGACTATCGAAACAAAAAGTGGAAATCACAAATATGATAGGAAACAAAACACCATAGAATTTGAAAGTACAAATAGAGAAGCAGTGGAAAGGCAAATGGCATCATTGCTTCGGGAAGCATATATTCCCATGGCTCGAATCGACGCTCTGTGGCTTTTATGTTTCAACGGCATCTTCCATTTCAATGAGCATATTCGTTGAATTGAATTGTTTTCCAATTTCGTTACCTTCGATTTTTTTTCGACCTTAATTCGTTCGTTTTTTTTTCTCCACTCTTGATTGATTTATTCTAGGCGGAAAATATTCCTGATGTTTCAGCTTGATCCTTCATGCTTGTGAAAAATTCTTTGATGTTTTTTCTCAATTTTCCCGAAAAATTTTCAAGAATGGAAAATTTTTTCGAAGCTTTTCCTGCTTATGATTGAATTTTATATTTAGCGCATAGCTTAAAAAAACCTAAATTTTTTTGATGCAAAAGGATGAGATGTAACAAAAGAGAAAGTGTTGATTAGTTTAAATTTAATTCTACTATTTTAGTGATTCGTTTGGCAAGCTGTTCGCTGACAATGATCGTAATTTTCTCATTTTTTCATTATTTCTGTTGGATTCTTTGACGGCTATCGCTTAGTTATTCTTGACCAATATTGAGGATTCCTTTCTGAATTGTTGGCCGACAAAGTTTACCAACGACGAACGCATCTCTAAACGAAAGCGCTCATTGATAATTTCATCATAATCTTTTGTATGGTTTATAGCTCTAGGAAACGTAGAGCTTCTTCGTTAATAGTGTTTTCGTCATCAAATTTACATATATTTTGTTGATTGTTGTCTCATGGAAGAATATTTTTCATACAGTTGACTTTTTACATTGCATCCAATTTTTTCACTCTTGCGTGGGCGGGAAAATTACGTTCTGCGATGATAACATTTTATTCTTATCGAGATGAAGCATGATTTACGAATTGTTGGAACACCAAATAGCGTCTTTTCGCTAATTAATACGTCGATCTCTTGATGTACCAGCTGGTACTGGCTTATCTCAAGCCTCATGTTTGATGTTCTGTCGTTAATTATGCAAATTACACAAACATCGTGATTAATGGGAGCGTTGCTTTAGAGTCGCATTAATCTTCACAACTTATTGCTTGTTAAATGTCGGGAGGGAGGCGAAGATGAAACTATTCTGAACGGACGCATCATATATGGAAGTGTCATTTCGAGGTCATGAATGACAAGTGGAAAAGACTCCAGAGTTTTATAAATAATAAATAGGCAGTTTCAAAGTTAAACTTTAAATGAGACAAAAAAAAACTCATAAAGAGATAGAAATCGATTATATTCCATTTAATATTTAGACGAAACTAATATATAATAAAGGTTTTTTTTTTGAATAATGTAAAAAATAATGAGGCAAATATATCTCGACAAAGATTGAGTCGATAATTTTGTAAATTTTCGACAATCTTTTGAAATTCTTTAACATATGGATGGCTAAATGAATGAAGCATTGCGCATTTTAGGGTGCAAAACTGCTATATAGCGCATATTGAGATCATCCATAGTGCAATGCCGCCTTGTTCGAAGATTCGAAACGACCTACCATATTGTTCATAAGCTCAATCTCATATTGACGCATAAACGCATATGAGAATAAGATTTCGTCATGGGAGAGGAGATAATTTTTTTAAGATCATAGTCGTTTTGACGGACATTGCGGATATTCAAAGCTCATACATCCTTCAAACGATCATAGTCGCTACTATTGAGAGGAAATAAGGACTAGATTCGTACATATTAGTGTAAGCCTCATCGGATGATACTTATTTTGGGATCATAAGAAAAAAAAAGTTCGTTTTTTTTTAGCACATCGCATTTGGGATACTTGAGGTTTTTATTTAGTCGGGAATTTCTTATTGCTCTTTAATTCTGCATAGGGAGAGAAATCACCATTTCTCTTGCATCATCCCTTCTACCTTCAGTTTCCAATCCGTTTGTAGCTGTGTGTAGAGTTGTCGTTCCACTGAAAAAAAAATTGATTATTCTTGCTCACCTTATTGTTTCTGAAATTGTTTTGCATAGTCATTTTTTTCTCTCACAGAACTTTTCTTTTTTTTTTGATAACTTCCAGGTGAGATCAACTTTTTCCGGATCGCTTCTCCTCCGTTGCATTTTTCCTAGTCACTGCCCCTTCATCCTTCGCACGCCCACAGCTGCTAGCTTCTGGACTCTGCTCTGTAGAGAAGTCGAATTTATGCAGTGAATCAAGAATTTAAAGTTCCATCGATGGTTTCCATTCTTTGAAAACTTCATTTTCTTAGTATTTAAGTACCTAAGAGAATTCAGTTTAGTTGAAATTTGTTCGCTGAGATTTGGTTTACAATGGTTGATAAAAGTAATAAGAGTAAAAAACTTTCGTTTAGAAAATTGAGACATGAAATCAATTTACTAAAAAAATTAGAAATTTGTGAGGTTGAGGTGTGTTCATGAAAACCACTCTTTCCTTGAAGCCTGATAGTGAAATATGTGCTTAATCTTATATGACTGATATGCGAAATATATATTTCAAATTGCTCTATGAAGATAAAATAGAAATGAGACTGCTCGATTTCAAATGGATATGTTTTCAGTGGATTTATCCATAAACATGAGTCCGGAATCAATTTATCCGGAATCATTGCAAGTATTGACGAAACAATGAAGCAGCAACCTACTGCGTTTTTTTGCTCATATTTGGTTTCGTTCTGCGCGTGATTTTTAATTGTTGCGTTTCTAGCGATATAACGAAATGCTTTAGGCAAGGTGGATAATCAATAAGCGCTTTTATTAAAGTGCAAGCAATAAGCTTTATGGCACAATTATGAATAGGTTTTAGTACAACATCGAGAAAATATATCGCTGAAAATGTGCTAGGTAAAAGCAGATTCGTGCGTATTAGAGGAGACTATTTGCAAATATTGTGAAAAATAGCAGATATCACTGAGCGTAAGCCACACTTCGTCGGTTATATAAAGATGAATACAGATAGATGGGTTTCGGCATCGACGGCTGATCATCAGTAGGTGGTGAAGGTCTCATTTTTCACCGGAAGCCAAAATTGTTTACTAAATAGAAGCAAAAACGAACGCAGCTGGTTGAAATACAACAAATGAGCTAATATCCGCATTCGCCTCGAAGGCGGTTGTCTTCGTATACGAATCTAATTGGATTTTTCTAAGCATATTACCCCATTGTCTACTGCACGCATCGGCGAACCATGTGATTTAACAATAAAGTTGAAATTAGCAACGAATCTTGAAAGAGTATAGAATTAGTGAATTTAAGCATATTTTAAGCATTCGATTCATCGAAAAATTTTTCTCTCCGGTCCTATTTTTGAATATGACGGGCGCCAAGTGGACCAACGCTTCATAAAATACCCTTTTTGAGTTTCTGAAAGATTAAGTGTTGTGGTGAACGACCGCGTTGCAACTCAATTTTGCACAGATCGACTTCGGTGATATCTGTTCTTCTCTGCCCCATAATATTTCGCTGTTCCTCTATTTCTGTAGTTGCGTAGATCAAACCGGTTAGCCATGGTGCATGTTCAGTCAGTGATATTGTCGGGTTTTTACCCGATTTGTGTCCCGTTACCCAATTGTTTGAGTAGACTTAGCTTCGTCTCGTGTCGCCTCTTCTCTGCAAACCGGCAACAGTACAGCATTAAGCAGGTGTGAATTTTAGAAAAAGCGGAAGAAATGTGGTGGAAAGCGTTTTAATTTACGGAAATTCGATCCGTATTGTTTATATTGCAGTATTCAGTTCTGTGTTGTTTTTTCCCACGCCTCTAAGTTTTTTAGCGTCTTGTGAAACTGAGAAAGCTTTTAAGAGAACTTGAAATCAACCATATAGCACGAATTGAGATATTATGAGGTTTTCGAGAGATTCAAGCGCGATAACACATCAATGGTTCATCCACGTGTAAATATAATCCTTAAAGCTTCCGATCGCTTTTGCTAAGGATAGACTTTATGGTATTTCCAGGATGTAAGCATAGCTCTGAAAGTTTCATTCAAAGGTATCCTTCCCCTTACTGGTGTTCCTGAAACTACGAAAAATCCGGTTTTTCTGTACTCTCGAATATACTGAGCTAAATTAACAATAATTCTTGCTCCTTTTCTATTATTTATGATTTTCCACGCAGGACGAATGGTATTAATCGAGAATAGTATTTATTTATCGTATTGATACTTTCATTTTGCATTTATGTCGCTATGATCAAAAATGCATCATTGATAGTTTTATAAGAGCGCGAGATTATCGCATTTAGCGCTTCAACAAAACAGCTATTGATAATTTGAAAGGAAAATTGGGAATTGTTGCAATATGAACAGCACTAAATTTCCGTTCAAAGAAAGGTAATAACAATATATGTGTTGGATGGGGTGTAGAAAAAAAATCAACATTGAAAAAAAGAAAAAAATGGAAAGAACTTAATGAAACCTTCCCGCTAACTGGGAAAATTGCAATTTCTATGACATTTCACCGGGTGCATTTTTACTTTAAATATGAATGAAATAAATATCGGCAATGAAATTAATTAAAAAATGAAGTTAATGTTAAGTTAAAGCCATAACATTCTGCAATGAGAATATTTCAATAAATTTGATTAAAAAATTAAGAAATGATTCTATTAAGAAAGACATATAATAAGCGAAGAAATTCATATATTCCATTGCAAATCGAAACTTGTGTCGATGAACGACGAAATTTGCATATCGATTTTGAATAATAAATTGAATAATTAGCACAAGAATTTTCTAGGGTCCATTGACTTTCCCATTAATTAACTATAAGAAATACCGATAAAATGTTGACGACAGTTTGCAGTGAGAGATTTTTTTTCGCCACATACGTTCATAGGGGACGCTTGATCTTTTTTTTTTGTGTTATTGCCTAATGATATTCGAAAAAACGTTGTTCTCATTTTTTTTTCGTTCATTGAGAATAATTCTTCTCATTGATTTGTGTTGGAAAGAAATGAGAAAGTGATATAAAGGGATTTAAAAAAAAAATTTAATTATTGCTTAAATGCTTTGAGTTTTTTATTTTTTGTGTTTGCAATTTTTCTTCATTAAAATGTGATAGAAAATATTGCATAACAAATTTTCGAATGCAATTTGCATAAATGAAAATTTGCATTAATGAATTGATTTAATGCATCATTAAAAATATTTTCATTAAAGATGAAATGCTCTACTATAGCTAAATTTATTTAATGCAAAGGGGATTTTTTTTTGCGCTAAATAGTTTCGATTAATCGATATTCGGAAATATTTGAAATCTTTTAAGTTAATTTATTTTCCATAATTAATTATAATCTATTTGAATGCTAATTTTTAAATTTTTTTTTAATTTTATTCTTCCGATTGTAAGCCGTTGCCGTTTCGGCAATTTGTGGGTCTTTTCATATAGTAATTGCTTGATCTTTGTAATAGAATTCTAACATTGTTTAAATGATACCAACTTGAACTCGATTCAATTCTCTGAGGATTGACCTCATTTATTATGCAAAATTGAGAGTATTGCGCAAATTCTTTTTCGGCATCGATATGAGTCATTCATTTTTTTTTCTACTGCAAGACAATTCCGTAAAAATCTCGAAAAAAATTCTTTGTTGCAAAAAAAAAGGCCAAACGAAAGGAAGTTTCACTCAATAATTCACTTCCCGTTATTCAATGATTACATAGATTTTTTTCGAATGTATGTTCGGCAACGCACATTCGCAATTAGAATGTTTCTATAGAGAGTATATTCGACGAGAGGCACTTATCTGATGCTGATGACTCATAATGGAATTCAATTGCCATTTTTTTTTCATTTCTCTTTTCAATAAATAACAATTGAAATAAATTTACGCGTTAAAAAAAAAGTGTAAAAATTGAAAATATTTTAAAAGAATTTTTCCAATGACATATTTTAAGAAAATTTGAGGTATTTTACAGTCAATAGTTACATTAGCAAGGAGCGAGGAATGTGTAAATAAAGGTGTTGTTAAGGTGCGAGAGAAATGAGCGTGACCACGAAATTATCAATTGATGTTTGATTCACTCACCTATGCATCAGCAGCAGATCACTTGTGGTTGCGTCATTGCGTTAGAAGCCTTTTCTGTCAACTGTATGGCTAGTTCGTCCCGTACCTACCAACCTCCTCCCACTCCCCTCCCCCCGTCGCTCCTGAAATCCCCTTTGTCCTTCAAGCAGAGCAGCTAGCGTCTGAGTGGCTGACGCCAGTTTCTAGGCGCATATATCTTAACTGAAGTATTATTCTGTACTAAACAGCAGTATTTTTATTTACACTAAAGATAATTTAACGGGAAGTTGAAAGAAAACATGACTAAATGTAATGGAAAATAATAGGAGCGGGTAGCATATTCTGAGGTATACGAGTGCCCAGTTGTTGATGATTCGAAGGATTGTTGCTGTGCGGATTTGTATCGTTAGACACACATTTCGGATTTAACGTTGTACTCTGACAATTACGACTATCCTATGAAAGAATTATTTTCATAATAGGGTTTTTCATCATATATATATGAGGTATTTAGAAGTAACATAATTTTTTTATTCCAGTATATAACAGTGGAAGAAATAAGTGGTGAAATTAGCGTAAAATCTGATCTTGACTATGAAAGGCGGACATCATACGATTTGTTGGCAATTCCCGTCGATGGATCGCAAGCTATCCATGTCTATGTGCATGTAATCGATGAAAATGACAACTCACCTACATTTCCGGTACCATCTATCAATGTGAGCGAGATATCATTAAGTTTAATTATTGTTGATTCGATTAGCTTCTTAGTTCATATGAGTGGTCGTTCCACGTTCGATATGCGCCTACATGATCCATTTAGCCTATATTTCTTTCTAGAAGAGATCACTGGAAACCTGTCAATAATTTTGAATCCTTCTAGGCCATATAGTAGCATTACTTAATACTCAATGTATGTGAAGAGCATTTCCAACATCTACTTAAATATACATGAAATGAAAAATTTACATAAATGCATACTGACCGTATTAATGCTCCATACCTGCTGATGTAATAGAAATTAATAGGTTGATTAATTTCGTATTCAAACAGCAGTTAATTCAAAGAAATTTCTTATGTGAAATAGAGTTTAGTAGGGCTTTATTCGTTTATAAAGACTACAACATGGTAAAATCAGGTCTGATGTTTAAGTATGCTTGAATAAAGTTCCCATTCATACAAGTTCCCGTTCATACAATAATTAGCATTTTATTAGCACTTATAATAATTTCAACAATTATTATAGATCGAGGTCTCTGAATATGCACGTCTCCATTCGGAATTGGCACTTCCCTCGGCTAGTGACCCTGATGCACCACCGTTATCGGTTGAAAAATATCGTATTGTTTCTGGCAATGTAAATAATGCCTTCAGGTTTGATGCCTAATCGAGTTCATATATTTGTCACTCTGGGCAATCAGATTTTCTAACATCGCCAGCAAAATAAAACAAAATATTCACGGCTTTAGAAGTCCCTATTGTTGTTTAATTACGTAACCTTTTTCTTATGTTGCTTGTTCCATGCATGTTATTACTTCTACTAAGTGATATGGTTCAAGTACGTAAGCTGATTTTTGAAGAATTTTCATATATATATATATATATATATATATATATATATATATATATATATATATATATATATATATATATATATATATATATATATATATATATATATATATATATATATATATATATATGAATTTGGCATAAATATTAGTGAAAGAATTTTTTGAAGAGGTTTTTAATGGTTTCCTTAAGAATTGCTAAATGCAGTGAATTAGATGAATTATCAGGTAGCATGCACTTAGTATTATAACGCATATTTCGAGATAAGTTAATCAAAATCTCTCGAGGAATTGTCAACCATTCAACAACTTATCTGGCATTCTAAAAAATTCGTCATCACGAATACGATTCGTTTCATCTATAAATCGATATTCCCGTTTGAAGAAAGCTTTTAGCTAAATGCTGTTTTAATCGAACGAGCACATATTTCATTGTTGGTTAAAAATGTGGCCGTCAAACGTGGTTCACCTTAATGTAACAAAGCTGGCTAAATCTTATTTGCATTATGTTTAGTTAATATGATTATATATGCATTTTTTTGCATAATACGCCAATTTGCAAAATTATAAATGGAAAACATAATTAAATGCAAAAAAAAGACGACAATGAAGCATACCAAATATAATCTGACGAAGGGTGATTTCTTAGATCCGCTTTAGTTTTGATAGATCTCTGCTTTTTCTTCGCAATCTTGTACATATATACCGATGCCATCAAATTGGCATGTGTAAATTTATTTGCACATTCGGTTGAATATTCAAAAAGGTGAATGTTTTAGGAGGGGCGAGGTGGAAAGTTCTATGAGTATAATAATCAGAAAAAGCTGAACTCAAAATATTTCTGGCTGTTCAGGATATCATAGCTGATAATGCGGCCTTTAATAGGTATTAAACAGTAAAAATTTTCGTTGCATACTTATATTGCTTACAGGTTATCCACTCGAAAATTAAATTCTATATTGTACGTCGATCTAGTTGTCAATGGGCAATTGGATCGCGAATATCGAGACCATTATGATTTGCTGGTTGAAGCGCTCGACGGTGGCAATCCGCCAAGGTGCTAAAAACATGTTTCTTCTCAACACTCTATCTGATTCCCTTTCTGCTTTGTTTCTGCTTTCTTCTCCACACGTCTTTCGATTTTAATTTAGCAGAATATCGGCAGATTGCATATGGAAAATCGAATGACAGTACAGATAGAACTAAGACTGCAGTTCTTTTTAATTGGTTTTTCCCGCCGACTTAAAACACGATCCTCATAGAGTTATTGTGCGATGATTTCATTCAACATATTTTGCTGGGGAAAATTTGATGGTTCAATTTTCATTATGGCCAATGAGTAAAAATTTTGGCCAATTGGAATCGAGTTTGCCATCTCTTTGCTTTGCATTCAATTGAAATACATCCGTACTGATCACTAGAGCATTTGGCCACAATAATATTGCGCATTCCATCTATGAAAATATCGCTCTTTTTCATCTCTTTCTCTCTTTAAGTTAAAGATAGTTTCTTTGTTCCTCACTCTTATCGTTGTGTCGTTAAAACGGCATCATTTATGCGTAAACGTTTAAATAGACTATTGATAGAAATTTATTCATAGAAATCAAGAAATTAACTAGAGTAAATTTAATGCTTAAGAAATTTGGAATGAATATAACGATTGTTTTCGTTCGAGAAATTTTTCTCCTTTGGAAAAAAAATCTTCGAAAAGAAAAACATTTTTCTCTTTTCGTTCTATTTGAAAAATTTTTTCTTTTTTTTTTTGCAAAAGTGCAACAAAAATTTCAACGTTTAAAGATAGAAATTTTCAAATTCTTTTTTTTTAAATGAATAATGAAAAATGCAGATTATTTTATCTCTTCTCTTTAATTTTTTCTTTATTTTCTTTTCTATATTTTTCTCTTTCTCTTTTTCTATCTCTATCTCTCTCTCTTTTTCTATGTCTTTTTTCTATCTCTCTTCTCTTTAATTTTTCACTCAATGGATTCGATTTACTTTAAGAATTCGTTTGAGCGAATTTAACGAGTAATTCTTATTAAATTGATTCTCGGATAAAACGATTGAGTTGATAATTATTCTTTTTTTTAAAGAATTGAGTCAAAATAAAGGTAGGAAATGAATTACCGGTTTATGATTATAAACGATGTACTATACGTCCGTTTGCAAGAATAATCTGATTGTTGGCCATATTATGGCTAGTAATATTTTTGTTTTATGTGCCTATGATAAAATAGTATCTCTTTTTATTCAACAATTCAAATATTCCTAGGATGTTGAAGCAATGAAATTGCTTCATTCGATTAAAATCCCGATGAATGCATGATATTTGCAGGAACGGTACATTGAATGTGAATGTAACAGTGCTCGATGCGAATGATAATGCACCAACATTCTCACAATCTCGCTATAGTGTCGTAATACCTTGGAATGTTAGCGCCAATTATGTTGTAACCACTCTACAGGCGACCGATCCGGATCTAGGTGCTAATGCAAATGTTACCTATTCGATTGCGAAGGTAAGTCATGTTTCCACTTAGTATTATTATTGATATTGGCTGATACTTTCCGCTCTGCTTTTTTTTGTCGTTTTATTCATCGTGTTCATCACTGCTGATCTAAATGGACGTCGGAATCGGCTTGTAAATCGCCTGCCTTTTCATCTCATTTTATGCATTAAAGTGAGATAAAAGTCAAAACGAAGACCACGCAACAGTTGTTATTAATCGTCGGTATCAGTTCGGTATGAACGCACGTTGCTACCAATACCCATTGTTGGAGAAAATTGCCTTCATTTTGGAAAGGATTTATCTCTCCGAGAGAGGTATCTTGTGGGGAGGAGAGGGGGTACTGATGATGATGAGCTGAGTCCGAGTTTCTTCTGATTTCTTTATTTCCTTTATCCAATTATCATTTACCTGTGACCTTGAGCACCTCTGCCCAGTACAAAAAAATCCCCTTAATATATACGATAAGCTACACACCCACAATATCTACAATCATTTTCTGCGGCGACGACCAATCATTTTAGAGTTTATATGTATCGCATAGAAATTGCCATGCATTGTTTCATTAGAGACGTTGAAATTTTTGAAATCTAAAACTGATCTAATTTTCC
This sequence comes from Ascaris suum, assembly GCA_013433145.1. Lineage (NCBI taxonomy): Eukaryota > Metazoa > Nematoda > Chromadorea > Rhabditida > Ascarididae > Ascaris > Ascaris suum. Next base: position 1,118,917 of record CM024181.1, read on the forward strand.
AATCTCATTGTATCAATTTTTTTTTTATTTTGTTAATTTTAATTTAATTTCTCGAAACTTGCAAAAAATTTAATTCCTAATGATCGATACAAATAGCTTTTATTAAATGCAACAATTGAATAGAGACTTCAGATAGCTTTCGAGTTATTCTCGTGGCTGTTTGTCATTTAGCTCCAACTATAGTGTTGCAATAACTTTTGCTTAACTCATTTTATCAGTTGATTAACACAACAAAAATTTCGAGTAATTCTTAATGATCGTCCATAAAAAATAATATAGTAGGCTTATTTATCGACTATATTTATGTGTTGAATGCAATAAATATGTGCTATAGTTTTTTATTTTATTAGTTGTGTTATGCATTGTTGGTGCTATTACGCTATTGCGCTATTGAATTTAGCTGCTATTGTGCTTTAATTTTTAATTAATTAATACCGAGTAACAATAGTTTTTCGCCACTTTATTTGATTCTCTTGCTGAACGACGAGTAAATGATTACGATGTAAAGATAGTGTGAGTAGTTAAAATTGACAGGTATAATTTTCGCATGCTAGCATGAGGAAATTTTCCGCGTTTCAATATTCTTCCTAGAGATATCGATATATATGAATACTGAAATCACTGACGATTTGCAACCAACAAAAATAAAACTCAGTGAATATATTATAGAAATTTTGTTTAGAATTTATTAAAATTTGAAACGAATCTTCTCTTATTGTTTTGCGTGCAATAGGATTACAATGAATTGTGTTATTCTATATTACGGATGATCATAGTTATAAATAAGAGAGTCAAAGTGCAATATGTCCCATTCTCTTGGTGATTAATTGAAAACATCCGTCCACTAGAGTAAGTAATGAATATAATGCACGCCATCATGTTCACTCGAATTTTATTTTCCTCTATATTCATTGTCGCTCTTTTTTTTCATTAATTCATTACGAATTGCACAATATTTATCACCAAAAACGCATATATAATCCTTTCAATGCAAAATCTATTGAATAAGTTGTGAATCAATTCGAGTATAGTTGTTGCCTAATTGTTGTGCTTTTATTGTGAAATTTGCATAACAGTAATTTCAATTTTTGCATGAAATTAGCATAAAATTTGAATGATTTCACCAATATCGCTTTATTAACGAGTACCTTAGCTTATTAGAAAATCCGTGGAATTAAAAAAGAGATTGCATTTGAGATAATCTGCGACCTTATCGTGCGTATGTATATCTTTCTAATTGTGATCACAACAGATAGAGCTATAAGTAGCAAAAGATATCTTTTTTTTGAGCAGGTAAATGGTTGCTTTTGAATAAGAATTACAGCGTTTTTGCATTCTTCTGCAAATTTCTTTTGCAAAAAAAAAACGCACAATTGTTTATATATATATATAGATGTATTCTTCCATAATTTTCGGCAAGATCCTTGATTAAACCCGGGTGGTGTCCTGTTTGGATCAACAGCTGAAGGTAAAGACGAGCGTTGCGCAGGCATTTCTCGGACAGTTCATCGTCTAAAATAAGGCTTCACAGCAAACCCAGCGATCGTTTGCATACACGCTGAAAAAAAAAAGCGAGTGAGGTTTGTAGTGCAATATTTGTGTAAGCAGCGATGCATAAAACATAAGAATTTTGGAGAACATTGAAGGCAGATAGCTGTCAATAGCGTATGTTACAAGCGCGACATAGTCGCTTGCACGAATTAAATTGAGCAATTTGATAAGTGTGTGGGAGAGAAGGATGTTAGCTTAAGCCAAGACACATGCCACAATGTTTTAATGGATCGACAAGCGAGATGGGATTTGTTGAGTGCTGAAATCGATGAAGGGTGCAAGCGAAATGCCGACAAACTTCATGCAAATATTTTTTTAATATATCGCATTTGTCGTATATTCGATTGAAAATATAATTAAACTTTCTCCAGCGTTAAAGCATTCCCACAGCGATTTCTCTTACTAGTTGTTGGCCCTCAATTAAGTCATTGTGCAGTATTTTTTTGCGAACACGCATTACGGTAATGTCATTTTGCTCACAATGCATATCTATGCATATTTAGTTGTGTGCATATTTATTTGTCCATAATTTCAACTTGTAGATTGTAAAAACAACAAAGGTAGAATTTGATATAATTTATGCTGTACTTTCTCCATTTTGTCCTGAGGCACTATGTCACCATGAGCTGTTCATTGTGCCATGAAGTCTACTCATCGTTTTTTTTTGCCTTCAAATCCTGTGAGGATCTGTTAGAGAACATCACTGTTTTTGCACGTGAGATGTGTACAGTCACCTGGTCGGTTGTGTACATGATAATTAAGCACGAGAGGTTTTCTTTTGTTTAGGAGCTCATATTCGATACTTTCGTAAATCTCATTGATATTTGTTAGCCTGAAATATAAAGGCAGATAATTTGATAGTGTTTGTGACACGCTTTTTGCATGATTATTTAGTATTTTATCCTGAAAAGACGAGACATTGGTGATCATATAGCTGAGAGAAGGACACTCTGGATTACCTTCCGCACTCTGGATTACCTTACGCGGATTGTGATGTTTTTTTTTGACACAAGAGCAACATCAGTATATGGACCAACAACAGCGGTAGAAAATTTCACATCAGTTCGGATCGCACATTCGCATCATCGGCTTACACGTAGCAAAAAAATTCTGTTAGGTTCTTTCCCATAATTAGGCAGTTGTCTGGAAGTTATATGAATTCTCTTCAAAACCATAAGGATGCTTCTACGAAGAGGGGAGGTGGGAAGGCGCAGGGAACAGAGAAGTTTGTTTTTATGTAAAACACGAAGGCATGGTTCTATAATAGATCATAAGCTATTCATGGTGCCATGTGATTAGTACCATTTGCGACTCCATCACTTAGCTCAACGAAGAGAGCATCTTATAGATGGGAAGAATAAATTCAAATAAACTGTCAATTCGTCATTTCGTTTATTTCTAGGCTGCCTTTTTGAGAGAAGCTCCACAAAATTCTACAAATTTTTGCAAAGCATTGCAAATTTCTCTGAGCCACATCCAGCAAATTCATAAACTCGCCCCTATAGACGGAGGAAAGCACAATGTGCATATCTTGCTTTGCATAATTTTGATCTCTAATACATCGATATACGTACACTTTGATCGAAAATACATTATAACTTAGAAATAAAACGTATGAAAGTATTGTTTATGCATCCATTGCATCAAATTTAAGGAAAATAAAAGCAGCAAAGAGTGTATTTTAGAATCGTCCTGATGTGATCTCGTTGTTCAAAATCGATTCCCAGACGGGAGTCGTGCGAACCGCAGAATCACCGCTCGAACCAGGCTCAACACATGAACTATTGATTATTGCAAGTGATCAAGGTCTTCCACAACCTCTTGAATCGACTGCGTTCTTAAGTATTACTGTTGAAAAGAGCACCGAACTTAGACCACAATTCGATATCGTTTGGTTAACAGATAATGGCACACCTGAAATATATGAAAACCTTACTATCGGTTATGTCCTTGCCAGGATATCTGTACAGGAAGCTAAATACGACAGGTAATAGTTTACTTATCACTGTAAATCATCACGTTAATATTGCGTACGTTTATTTCACTTTTAAGACTTAAATATAAATATGATAACTTCATATCCATTTTTGTTGTCTGATTCGCCCATCTGGATCTCAGATAAACGGATATCAATACTGCATTACTGGGATAATGCTTTAGAGAACAAATGAGATTGATATTTTATTGAAGGATTTCTTCAAAGGTTATCGCCTGCTGATTACTCACTCATGTTCTCTAGAAATTCACTAAATATATGAATTTAGTTGTTATAGAAAAGGTAGAATGCGCGTTTGCTATAGTATTTCCTAACAATACTTTAATTCCTTTTATTAAATTTATCATAATATGGATGTTGTTTCTTCGTCTATCAAATAAATATTAAAGTTTTCAATATCTCATTAATTGAAGTGGTATATTTGCTAGCACAATTTATGCACCTCATTTTCAGTGAACTATCGATGAGTGGATGCGATTCACTATGCATGAAACAAACCGATTCATCAAGTGTCTATTTGCTCATCGTTTGTGGTCCTTTCGATCGTGAATTCAAACAATCCTATAATATGTTATTTTTGTTAAAAAGTGATGGCAAAATTATTCTCGAACATCCAATACATCTTGAGGTAAATAAAATTTAGATTATAATCCCCGTAATTGAAAATTCTTTCTTGAATTATTTTCATTCTTTTCAACACAATAATTTTCTTGTTCATAAAATTTTCCCCTTAACCAAAAATTTAGTGAAATTTTCTAAATTTCATATGCGCTAATGTGCATATATTTACGCTTAATTTATAAATCGTTGTCAAATTGTTGAGTAATAATGTTATCTCCAAGAATAATATAAGAAATCTACACGAATCGCAGAAAAAGAGCAAATTAGAAATTCGAAAGCATTAGAAATTGGATCGTTTGCAGATATTGGATATCAACGATAATCCACCACGTTTTGAACATTCTCTTCTTCGGGTGACATTCAATCGTTCATCCGATCAGTTCGATGTACTGCGTATTACTGCAACGGATGCAGATCATGATGAGAATGCTCGTATACATTACTCTATTCTTGATACAAATATTTTCACAATTGAACCGGATACTGGAATACTTCGTTTACAAAAAGAGGTATATAATTCTATCACTGTCTTCTACAAATTCTTTTAAAATACAAATGAATTTAACATAGACTTAATAATGAATCTGCTTGGAGCATTATTCAGATAATAAAGTGCTCAGATTGCAAAAGGTTACTTACAATTTTAAAAGTATATTTATTTATATTAGATATAGGCAAATATATAAGTTCTTTTTCTAGATTTCATTAAGTGAGCACTTCCTGAGGCGATCTTAGCTTGGAGAGTTGGTGATAACAATAGAGAGATAACGATAACCAGCATGAAGAGATAAGATCAGATGAGAACATTACAGTGTGATGTTTATTATTATTAATGTAATATGAAAGGTGAATATACGGAGGAAAGGAGAGCTACTAGTTGAAGCGTGATATCGAGGAAATATTTTTCGATCGCTGCTATCGGCACTGACGATGATTGCTGTCATTTGAGATGGCAATCAATATCGTCAAATAAGATTAATGTGTTTATGTAGAAGAAATATTAGCTTACTGTGTTTTGTGCTCAAAGCTACCAAAATCAATCAATGAGACACATCAGTATGTCAGAGAGTCGCTATATATACAGGTATGTGTAAATTTATAAATTACAAATTACCAACTATAACTTACAAATTATAAATATAAACAAATATGAATATAAATATAAAAATAAACATAAATTTATAAATGTAAAAAACATAGTCGATAGAAAATATATATATATATATATAATATATATATATATATATATATATATATATATATATATATATATATATATATATATATATATATATATATATATATATATATATATATATATATATATAATGATTATGTGCGATAGAAATTTGAAAAAATTTCTTGCGAAAAACTCTACCAAATGAATGTTCATCTCCCTTCAAGTATGTCGCTCATTCTGTTTTTACCTCAACTTCCACCTCAAGTTCAAGTTTTTGAAAAAGATATCTTTTATGTTCGAAACAAACGCCACTACACAAATTTTAGTTTGATTGCTCAGCGGGGGAGGTACGATTCCGAGTGGTCGCTGAAGATGGAGGAAAGCCTCCGTTAATGTCGATCGTTGAAGTTATCGCGGATGTTATCGAAAGCAACAGCCGTCCGCCGGTATTCTCGAAACCACTCTACGAGGTATCGGTAAAGGAGGATGCTGAACCGGGAACTTGCCTGTTGAAGGTGACTGTAGCATCTCCATTATTTATCATTAACCTCGGCAGATGTTGGCATGTCCATTAAGATTTCCCATTGACGCCATCCTTTGTGAGTTCAGAGGCAGGCATCTGTAAATAAGACGATTAAAAGGAGTCAGCAGGCGAGCGTAGCAAAAGTGGTTATTGACGTAAACATACATAGAAATATTTACAAGGTGACAGTGACGAATCCATAAAGTTGGGCTGCGTATACAGTAGTTATCAAAAAACTTCAAGAGCGGCATCTATATTTGTCTTCATGAACGGCATTTGCAATTATATGTTCTGATTATACGGTAATGATGACAGAGATCATTTATTGCAAATCGAATATAGATACTCGACGTTTCACTCCAATTAGCCGGTCTAAGAGGGGGATAGAAGCGGGGACGAAAGCGTGAGTCGTGGCCGCTTAAGTATATAAAGTGGTTGTTTATATGTCAACCATTTCCCAGCCATCATTTACGCTCTAAGCAAGCGTTTACGCAAATTGCCACTAGATAGGTCTTATGCTTGCATAGCAACAATCATTGAAGAGTGGGGCCAAGAGGGCATCATTGACCTAAAAAGCAGCTTGTTTTCCTTCAAGCTGTAACGTGCTAACGTATAGGGATATATGCTCACGAAAATGGTTTACCTTTGAGGAGAATAAGAAGGCAGCAGAAGAAAAATCTTCATCATAGGTTTCATATACTAAAGTTCTGAAAGTGAATACTTTTTCTGAATTAGCTTTATTTATCACTATAGAATACTTCGATGGTTTTTGAAAGTTTTCGCTCTTCATGACACCTCCTGTGGATGGCGCGCTAGTCGTAGGGTCGCCTTTCATGTTTCTGTATTAAATATTTATAGTGTTTGCAGAAGGTCGCAAGTACAAAACCGTAAACATGAGAACTGTGGTTATATAGACGGAAAAACTAGGCGTTGAATGTCTATCTGTTCGTAATCACATATCGTCAGACGATATATATATATATATATATATATATATATATATATATATATATATATATATATATATATATATATATATATATATATATATATATATATATATATATATATATATATATATATATATATATATATATATATATATATATATATAACCTGATCACCTGACGATCCGTGCATTCGCCAAACATTGCCCGGATCTGCGGAATTCATACTCGACTTTATAACGATTTAGGTCCAACGATCTCTGTATCGGTAACAAGGAGCAGTGGTGAATCACGAACTATGGCAGTTGGCAGTGCCATAATGTGCGAACATAATGACAAGTGCCCATATTTCGATAGTGTCACTAGTGTTAGGAAACAATTATGTTGGGCATGCGTATACGCGAGGGAACCTCTTATTTCATATGGAAGAAGATTTAGGAGAACGCCAATACGAATACTTGCACATTGCCGTACTAAGATCCTCAGTGCATTCTATAGTTGCGATATCGAATATCGTATAGGCCAAATTGTGAAAAAGCGCCTAATCAATGAATGATATTTCCTTCCAAGTGGCTTTAATCCGAATGCAGGTGTTGAATAGCGCATAAAATGCCGATGAATTCAAGACGTGACCTTTACCATAATGATTATTGCATAGTTTTCTGAATTGCTCTTAGAGTCCGTTTTTACAATAACTGCTTTTTAATGCTCTCCATTGGTTCTTGGATTAGCGGTCCATTTGGACATATGCCTGGAAGTAGAAGAGATAGTGCACTTCCTTTTTGGGAATGTTCAAGAGGTCATTGCCATTACCTCCGAAAATTTTTGGTATTTCTTTCATCACAAATCTACGTCCTCGTTAGCTCCGAAAAATTTTGACAATCTTGCTGTGAATTATGCAAGTTTTTTTGCTATTTCTTTCTCCACGTCCATTGACTTCCGGCATGTTCTTAGAACTCGGTTTGAAAACTTCACAATAAAGATATTTATTACGCAAATTTCTTGTGTGTTTCGATCTTCATAGTGAAATCATTTAATGAGATCGATACATCAATGGATGATCTGTTCTTTCTCCGCTTATGTGATTATGAGCACGGCCTTCTGCTTTACTCGGCGTGAGCTTAAGCCTAACATAGGTTAGCTAATACTGCAAAACTTTGCTCGTATGATAGAGTAAAGATGCACTGTCATACAAAATGTGAGGAATAACGTGCTCAACACTTGCGCTTCTTGTGTGTGTTTCATAAAATTCGAGTATATATTCTGTTGCTAAGGTGTATTAGATGGAACACTCACCAGTCCCTTATTTCCTTGAGTCATTCGCGGTTAGTTCACTTGTCCTCCCAAACGGACTATGGCCTTTGATGTAATCGATCGTGAGGTAGTGATGACATTGTGCACCGTTGAATGACATACTGCTAACCTAGATAGTGATCGTTATACGGAAATGTGACACATTTAATCGATTTAATGCAATGCGATCGTTCCTGAATTTAGTAATACAGTTGTATAAGTTCTTAAAATTTAGCTATTAAATTAACCATACCCTAATTTTATCGTTTATTGACTCAAATAAAGCAAATGCTGTAATTTTGTCTCTATAGATTTAAGTAAATGCTGAGCATCGCCTCTCACCACTCATCAAGTAGGCACTATTGTAATGTCCAGTTTATTAAAACAGTTTATGGTAAAGGCCAAAAAATAGGACTCTGTTTACGCCGGTTGGGCTCTTCATAAGCTGTACATGTATGAATTTTCTGCATAACTGTGATATAATTAAGCGTAGTTTCTTTATTTGTGAAGCATTTCTGAGACTGGTCGGTCATATAATGCATTTTTGCTATTTTATATAAGCAATTCTTCTTTAACAGTTGTCGTATTCATAAGGCTTAATGCTTGTTAGCGTTATGTTGTGTTTTCCGGCGGAATTTAAGTTTTAAAGTATAGTGCATTTTTGGTGAATTGGACTTTATTATGTTGATCACTGATTCTTCGACGATCTGTGGAATTCTTTTTGCATTTCGCTGCTCCTTTCATTTTTTTTCAAACATTTTTTCCACGCCTTCATTGAAAAAATTCGCTAAAATGAAGACTTTTCATTACTATTTCCGAAGGTTGCTCTTAAGTAAAAGATTTGCAGCAAGGAGATCATTTTTATCGAAAGATGTTGAGAGTAAATTTCACTTGCACGGCCATGAATTTATCTCTAACAATAAGCTTATTTAAGCATTGAATGTAGTCAGCATCGTTGTGTGCATCAACTTGAAAAGTGTTTTCCGTATTTTAGGATTATGGTCAATTTGATCTGATTTCGATGGTAGATATTATAACGGTGTCTCCACCTAAACTTGTTAATCTCGAATTTTTGTATGTTTTAGAAATCTCGAAACCAAATTGTATGCAAATATGGGAAATTCTCTTCATTGTGCGTTTTGAAAATTTCTTCGTTGTTCAGCGCACAAGTTTTTTTTTTTCAGAACATTCGAAAACAGAATAAAAAATAGACTGAAGTTGATCAAATTCGATAATAAGTAAGTCGAAATAGAAGCTGAAAGACCATAAAAGGACGTTGCACGGTAAAATACACATCTTGTGCAGGTACACAATATGTATGCAGCAAAACATCGCCGGAAATGTTCCCCTAAAAAGTAGCCCGGTAATTTATAAATAACCGTGTGCGTGAGATGCGGTATCATAGTCTCTCATATCCATCGATTAACGAATTTGGGAGATTTCTGGCATTGGCAGCGTTTATGTTACCGTGGTTGAACAATCCATTGAGCCACGTTATAAAGGGTTAAGAAATTGAGGCTGATACTAGAGTGAGATGATGAATTACATTTTGAGGAAAAGGGACATATAAGAGGAAATATCGCTTTCTCGAGGGGATACAATTGACCTCATAAGGCCATCAATTATCGTACTTTTAAATAAAACATTTCTTTTCGATATTTGCATTGTTTAAAAACATGTATTGATATATGCTTATATGTGGATATTGTAGGTACGTTACGTTGCGTCGCTTCGCACGAAAGATAGCTATTTTCTTATGTTGATAATTAACTCTCTACGTCGCTATTGAAACAATATTTTAAGGAGAAGTGCTTCAGGAAATGGAGCTCGAATCAACAGGATCAGAGCATCATTACAAACACATTAAATGACATGTTGAAGTTGGAGCTTGTAAATGCTACACATGTGGAATTTGTATCAAAGCTCGTATATGAAGGCTTCCACAAAATGGGATGACCAACTAAGCGAGCTTTTGCGCTTAGCCGATCCAGTTCTGCTTCTTGAGCCATCTCTAGTACTATTACCTGATCATGTAGATGTTGAATTGCTCGCAGTCAACGGACACTTCGCCGCTTTAGTGAGTAAATTCGGAGAAGATCCTCTCGTTTCGTCGCCTTCTTCGTTGGCTTCTCTTCACCGACGTTCAGGTGTAATAGATTTTTTAAAGCGCAAAGTCAAGTTGCAGCAGAATGTCTCGCTGCGCTTTTTAGCACGTTAAGCGAGCAGTCCACATGATCGAACAGTCAGTCGATCGATCGGAGATGACCGATTAATGAAAGAAGAAATAAAAGTGACATTCCACTAATAGAGAATCATGAAAGGAGATTAGCAGGCATTTTTTGATTAGCGTCACTGTTCACCTCATCACTTAACTGAAGGTCTTCGAAGAAGCTGGAAGTAGTTCTTATGATTTCCTTCTTCACAGTTCGGGTTGCTGAAATTAAGAAGAGTGTGGAAAGCAAAAATTATGAAGCAATTCAGACTCGGAAAATTTCAAAGGATATGCTCATGGATTTCCACACCTTCAAAGGGTATGCAACGCGCATGGTAGCATAATTTAAGAAACTCCACATCATAGCGTCTTATTGAGCTCCCTTATAGAGGTAAAACCTAATGCGGCGTAAGGGTGCGAGAAAATAGAACGTCCTTGAGGAACGTCTACACACTGTCACCTTTATGCTTGCCGCTTTCTTGCACTCACCTAATCGCCACTCACAACCTCAAATGCGAACTCTTTCTGTAATTACATGCGGAGAACGAGTTCTCTGGTGTGGAAAATCGATGGGAAGTGAATTCAAAGGCGATTCACTAAAAAATGATGAAACCAACCCCAATCTATACTATGAGTTTTCAAAATAAAATGAGTAAATGAAAGAAAATTGGTGGAAAGTTGATAGTGAAAGCAGTCGACCGTTGAGAAAGGATTACAAGAAACCTACCGCTGCATTACTTTATTTGCAGTAATTTTAAGTGCTCATTTTCAATCGTCAACTTGTTTATTCGTTTCAGAGAGATTTACTCTTATAGAAAGATTGCTTGTCTTAGTGGACCATCATTCAGTAGGGGTAAGGTATCTAGGTGATGAGATAATCTGGATAGAATAGCGTCACAGATATCACTCCAGTTCGTCTATTTGATAATATCAACAGGTTTTGATGAAACGTCTTTTCAATGCAAGTTGATGCTTTTATAAACGGCAAAACTACTACGAATTACTATTGATTTTATAATGCCTACCAATTATTTTTGAAGGCTAACGACCGCTTCTGTACTGCGCTGAGAAGTAAATGGCTTCCCACCGACTCTGTGAATAGCACAATGGAAAATGAGGCTTATGGGCTCGACATCTCCCTCACTACTGCATTCCGCCTGCACCCCTTCTTTCGAGACGAACCATACTTAAGCGCAAATAAGTGACGACCTAGCCTCGGTTGCCGATCGAGATTCATGACAATTTCGAGCTCTCAATTCGCTAACCACTCTATCACATTCCATAGCGAATTTTGTCCATGGACATTGTTCACTCTTATTACTGAGGTACCAAGGTATCATATTGAAGTTAAAGTTCTCACATTTTACAGTTAACGTTGATTTGAAACAGTTCAAGAGCGTTTTGCTGATTTAAGCCATAAGAGATGCGAAGACGATATGAAATCAAAAACAGCCCTATTTTTACCCAATAATCAAGTAATTTCTATCAGGAAACGATATTACGGAAGGAAAGCAAAAAGAAGAAACTCTTGTAGGTGCATTTAATCGGCCGACTTGAAATATTTGTTTGAATTGTATCACTTCATTCTTCCACTTCAATAAGGCCATGATCCGATAAAATAATCGATAGAAGTATTAAAAGCAATCGGCATTTGAATGAAATGAATTGATTTGAAGCTAAATAGAAGCAATCCAAGAAATGCTTTAGAAACGGCCGTATAATGGAATTTATTCGAATGTAAAAAGTTGACGCTTTGTCAGATTTTTGTTCATCGGAGATTTTCGCCAACTCAACGATTTTGTTATTTTCTTTATGCGCATTGCGTCCTTGGGGAAGTCACTCTTCTAAGGGACGAATCAATTAAGGCGCAAAGCTCACTTGATCGCATTCGATGAAAATAGGAAGGGATGTGCAAAATTAAAGCATTTTATTGTTGATTTTTCGACAATTTTTTCCTGATCTAATTGTCGATTATTTGTTTTTTTTTTTTCAATTAAGAGAAATAATGATGTCTTATCGAATATCCTATGCATTTTAGCAAGCGCCCCCAAACATCTATGGGAGCGCAACAGTGTTTCAATAAATCATACATGAATATTTCAACAAGCTATTTATGAAAAACTATGACGTTTCGTAAATAAAACTCGTTATGGAGGAGAGGGGGGGGGGGAGGGAGTGGAATGGAAACTGAAACTTAAATAGTAACAAACGGAAGTAGTAATACTAAAAAAATTAGAGTATGGAAATTGTTAACGAAATGGATAGATAAGACTGAGGAAAAAATGAGAAAAGCTATCCGCATCAAACTAACATAAGCACTATTATAATGGAGTTTCTCATTATTGTAAACGTTTGATCGATGAAAACGTTGTGAATTTTCATCAATTTTCACATATGCAGAAGATTTCGACTCTCACATCTTTTGATTGTCAACTTTCTTCGATTTTATAGATGTGCGATTCTTTGACCTTTGACCTCCGTAAATTGTGAATGAATATAGTAGCCAGTTTGTGTGCATGTGTCTGCGTTCGTATTTGCGTACTTGTGTATGCGCATATGTGCACGTATGCTTATGTGTCTGTGCATATATACTTGTGTGTGTGTGTGTGTGTGTGTGTGTGTGTGTGTACGTGAGTGTTCCCATGTCTTTATTTCACACCCGAAAAGATGTGCCGGTATAATACGTCAGATAAAACAAAAATCCTAAAAGGACGTGGTTTGCCTAATATCTGAGCATTTGAGTTTTGTGTGCTAAACGCTATTAATTCGCTTCGCATCCACCCATATAAAAAACTTTATTGATCATGAGTGGGAGGTTTATCAGATCTGTATATCAAGTCAAATCTTCTTGAGGAACAACCGAATTTTAACCTAATTTTCTAACATTAGAGGAACAACAAATCAGCAGAAACTTCACAAACCGGTTGTGCTAATTTGCCTGCTTTTTTTTTAAAACAAGAGTTGTTTAGCTCCCGCCCCAAAATCCTAAAAACTAACCTATGTCATGTTGATTGTCTTGAAATTTTCCTAATCATTGTAATATACTATACTATAGGACAACAAAATTCCATAAGTTATGCAATCATATATTTTGTTGAATCATACTTTTTACGTGTGGAATTATATTACAATTTATGATCAAAAAAAAAATTATTCAAATTGTCCTAATAATCTAGAGAATTCAACAGCTCCACTCTCACTTCAGAGTTGCATTTCGCCGACGGCGTCAGATTTGTTAGTGTTTGCATTTTGAAGCATTTTCTTAGTAAAAGGATGAATTGCGCCAGTATCCCGCTTCATTCGCATCGCATTAGTGCAGTAAACTTATGTGGCAACAATGCGACATTACCATAATTTCTTCTCACATGATCCGTTAAAGAGAACTTTATTCACTAGCAACCAATTTTAAAAACCCTTTAGCAGATACACTCAGCCGCTGTGTCTGCCAATATTTGCCAACATGTCTTGCATAAACACATCTCTTTGATTTCAGCGAAACCTACTCTATTGAATATGTTGCATTTTCGAATGGAATGATCCGACAAAATTGCTGGCTCTAAAAAAATGCTAATCCAATGAAGTTTTATGTGAGTATGACACATCGCAACGAAATGATTGAGGCAAAAACGACCTCCAAATAAATCCACTCCTCTCAACATTCCAACCTCCTGGACACGCCGCATAATTAAAATCTCAGGTGACTTTGCCTTATCCTAGAAAGAACTAAAAAAAATTTGGAGAGCATGAATCCAAAAGCAGGAATTTTTCGGCACGTCTGAAATCTTTCGCGATGAAAGCAGCCCATTAGCAAATCTGACTATGGCTAATACGGGATGTTTCCAAGTGAATTTCATTACTGAAATTTCAACTACACTACGTAAAACGCGACCACTGCCAATTTACCGATTAGACACTCACATATTTTAGGAAAAACAAAAACAGCTATCGAAAGAATCTGTTCACATATATCTTAATATATGGGTGAGGCCATATGTGCCGCAAAGATGTACGAGGTGCTCTTATTATACTGATTGCAGCAAATTCTCTGTACGCTTTACGAAGCGAACTATTCAGCCGCAGTGGTATAGCATAATGCGCTAAATATTTGAAAAAACAAATAATTCAAATAATATCACTTAATTGTACGCAAGGTTTAGTGGTTTAAAATCCTTGTTTTGATATAGCCGGCTAGTAGTCATTCCCTCCGGAAAAAATTCCATATATTCAGAGATGGTTCCTTGATCGGTAAATCTTCCGCATAATTTTGAGAAATTTTCTTATCAATTTTCGCATATAGAAATTCTTTCGTAAAGAATATATTATTCTATAAGATTTTCACGAGAAATGATAATCGAATGATCGGCATTCAGCCCTTCTATTAGCCAGCTAATACTTCCGTTGCGTCAGTATATTTGTAATTCTTCGTATTATATTAGGCTAATTACTGCAAGACAAATGCTATTATAAGACTTGTCGTACAATATCGAGTCAATACTCACTACGCTAGCGTATGAAAAATTTATCACAATCTTTTAAATTTTAGTAGAGCTAAACAGTAGTTTAGTAGAGCTAAACAAAAGCTCTAATTTTGTTATTCAATTCTTTGATGTATTAATATGGCAGTTGTATCGCTCTCTTTTGATCAATGAGCAAAACGGCATGTAATACTTGAATTGCCGCTTAGGGAGCACATTTTATACATGAAGAAGACGCAACGCAACAGCCAATTAAATAAATCATCGAACTGATGTGAAGCAGCTCTCGACCCGTAGATTTAGATCTTTGCTTCTTCTGTTGGTCTGGCTATATGAAAAGTTTTCCAACATCTCGTCGCTATGCTAGCGCGAATTCGTCGGCGCATGACAAGTGATATAACTCTTAATTTGCATAAAATACCTCAATATTCCGCATTTTTGGCTAAAGTTTTTTGAGTATGATTTTTGACTCTTTGATTAGGAAACTATCAAAGGTGATCAAAAATCAATACAGTTTTGATCTGATTGCATTTGATCAAAAAACGATCACCTTGGTGATATTTTCTTTAACACGAAAGAACGAAATAGTTTTCTTGAGACATTCTGGCATTTTTCAGTTCCTTTTTTTGTGGCTAAAGTTCTAAACTTTCAAATCTTTGCACTTTTCCTCTCCTCCTCTTCTTTTTCATTGATAGCTAATCATAGTAATTAATCGAAGTAATAGTAGTACTTGTATTGATAGCGGTTCATGGCTAATCACAATTATTATAGTAAACAGAGTAAACATGAAGTGAGTAACTAGTAATAATATCTCAAAATTCCTCACACTAATTTCTAATAGATTCGGATTAATGTCTGAGATATCACCACGGTGATAGCAAAAAAAAAAATGATTCCACCACATGTGCAGAAGAAGTCCAATTTTGTTAATGTGTTTCCGAGTTATCCCTTCGCCTTGACTAAACCCCAACTGCGATCAGCTCGCCATTTTTCCGTTCAGTTGATCGCTCCGATGAATCGTTCTCGTCAAATTGCCCTGTTTCCGCGGTAAGAAAATCATCGTTTCGCAAATCATCTATTTTGGTCGTAATAAGATCAATTTTTTTGATGCACCTTCTCTGTGAGACTGTCCAGTCTTGTTCTTCGTTTTCTTAGAGAGTGGTTGCCACTTCTTGAGAGAGTAGTTGTTAGTTCTTGATTTGTTCATTTGCTGCCCAACACTTTTTTCGTTTCAGTAGTACCGAATGGCACTTTTTTTGCACAGTTGTGGTATTTTGTGGTATTTTGTGCCGAAATCACATGAATCTAAGCATCCTATGCTGAAGATTGCGCTAGACAGGAAATCCATGAATGGAATCACCCAATGGAATGAGCTTAATAGGCGTCTGAAAGTTGTAGCAGCTTAGTAATTTCACGTTTTAGGAATTCTATGTTTTTCGAGTTTCTCGTTGAAATGTTGGTTTTACTGTGTTGCTGACAAACATTTCTTGTAAAAATTTTTCTTCTATTTACGTTCTAACACCACATCAAACTATGTGAGTTTTTATACCGTTATTTAAGAGAAGAAGCTCATCTTTTTTGCGCACTGTTTGAGGGTCCGGTAATGAGCGCTAAAAGCAGCTTTAGTTCGCCTCATGGTGGTGAGGTCGACGACTTCACAATATAACCCCTTCCGTTCATCTGAATTCAATTAGCGTTTGCGCTCGTAGCATTGTTTTCGTTAGTGTAATAAGATGCTAGTAAAAAACTAACCGCACATATTTTCACTACTTTTTCGATTCCGCATTTCTACGGATTTTACAAAACCTTATCAAGCTGGTACAAAGTTATGCTCCTGCATATATACCTATCTATATGCTTGTAGGTCTTTCGAGCTGGAAGATTCTTAGTTCTTAATCTAAAGCAGTCCTTGGTCAGACTCACTGAACATACCGTTACCAAAGGCGCCTGTCAGATCCACATCTCAAGATCAATAACTTTTGAAAGACTCCAATACTGTTGACAGTAAACTTGCAAGGACCTTTCCATATTGATGCTAAACATCTTTGAGACGCCCAGAGACATCTCAGGAGATAAAGTGGACGGATTGTTAGGTTGAGCGGGACCTTGACAACTTGCCTGGATGTTGTCTGGAAAATTCCTCTGTTCGTGCCTACGTTCCTTTCCGTTTCATTCGTGTCCAATTCCAGGCATCCTTATAAGTTTATTAAAATGTTTCTATAGTGAACTTCTGCGTATATTAAGGTTGTAATTCTGCAGTGCTTTGCATATATATATATATATATATATATATATATATATATATATATATATATATATATATATATATATATATATATATATATATATATATATATATATATATATATATATATATATATATATATAGTTTGCTCGTGAAGCTTTAACTATATCTTCTGGTATCGATCCTAATGTGGGAATAGCACATCACACAAATAGCATTTTTGGCATAAGAGGGATTGCTAATGAACGAAGTGGCTCGTAGTTTGCCATCTCGTGAAGCGAATCCAACTTTGTGCCCACTATACAATCTTTGAGGGATTTAAGCATCTGCCTTAACTATACGCCTAAATGAATGTAATTGCACTAGAAACTTCACGCAGTGTTATGAATATCGTCTCATTCTGTCGGATTCGAAGCAAATGTCGTTTGACCTGAGGTCATTCTAAGATTTTTTCGTTCATTTTAATTGGTCACGACTTCTGAGCAGATAAAAATTTTCAGAACTCATAACGCGCTTGTTTTAATAAACGGACAATGTATGAGTTGCATTCGCATGAATACATAACGATTGTAAGGGGTATAGTAGAGTACATTACCAATTAGTTAGAAATGACTGCACTATATCCCTTCATTAGATGGGGGAGTGGGGGAGGTTGATTTTCGATGAATAGATGAAGGGATGTCGGACCGTTGGTTCATAATCGGTAGGGCTTTTATGTATCGAGACGAAAAGGGTAGATTTATTTGCTGCAGCCATTCTGACACACAATTTTCATTTCTGAGAGGAAATATGTTGCAGAAGAAATTTCAGTTAATTTTAAAAGAAAATTGTTTTTTTTTCTTTTTTCTTCGATGATATCTTATTTTCCCATTCATAAGTAAGTCCAGCAACTCGAAGTGTTGATGATTGGTTTAGCAACCGCAGATCGGTGAGGATTAATGTCTGAGGTGATGTTCCCTCGCTTGCATTCAAATGAATGGAAATTACATCGAAAATTCAAATGTGCTTAGATCTGTTGATTCGAATTCAAGCTGAGTGCTCAATTCTTTATAGGAAATCTCATACCGAGTATATTAGTAATTGAAAAACACTGATTTGTTATTCCACAAGGAAGTGACACAAATGAGTCCAATTCAAGGGATGGTCGGAGGGCACTTATCGCTGCTGATTCATTCAGGCTCACGTGAATAGAACACGGAAGCATCGATAATTGACCATAAGCAGAGATTTTACATATTCATGTCATATTTTTATGCAGATAAGGTCATTGCTATCAAGTACATTAATGCATGAAAGGTCAGCTTGGTGAAATTGGTGAAAGTAAATTGCCGGAAGTGTTGGTATGACAAGTGTCTTAGTGGATATACGCGGTAAGAGGACTGCTAGTGCAAATGTGCATGAGTACGTTTCCATGGCGACAGTTGTATGTTGTACTGAATAGTACTGCATACCTACAAGGGGATGCTGTTCCTGAGAATTTTGCAAACATAAGTGCTGTTCTTTACGGTCAAATATCCGGAAAGTAAGGTTGTTGAATAGGTGGCAAGTTGTGAGCAAACGATCCAACACATATCTGCCTCATATCTTGCAAGTTTTCTACAATCAAGGAATAAATATTTTTATCGTATCAACTTTCACCGTATGTGTTTTTCAAAAGCTCCTCTCCTTTTTTCACATACGTAAATTTTATATGTATTCACAAAGAGGTAAATGATGAGTTTAATTGAAAGTATTTGTAGGTATCGGCAAGTAACAATTGCGGTGCGAATGCAAAAATTCATTATTCAATTCGAGATCAACCGATTATAAGGAAATTATTCAATATTGACGATCAGTGGGGTACAATTTGTGTCGAAGAAGCACTTGACTATGAAAAAACGACCAAATATCAATTGACTGTGCTCGCACATGACTCAAGTAACATCATTTCTTCTGTATATTCTTTTGCGCTTTTGAAATCATCTATATTTTTTTATATATATATATATATATATATATATATATATATATATTATATATTACGAGCAATTTATTTAGCATTTGATCGTTATGCAATATTGTCCCCCTCCATTCATCTCATAGTTGTTGAAAGGATCCCTTTTGTATGAGGTGCATTATAAAGGTGAGGAAGATTTATTGATGGACGATGCTGATATTAATATATACATCTCACGGTGATGGCTTCTAGCTGGAACATTGGGCAATATATTCCGTTTTACCTAAAGGTTTATTGCATAAAACATTGCCCATCAAAATCTGTATCGAATAGTTGCTGCATATACCTGTAAATATACCTGCGGTACCTGCAATAATTGTGCATGAAATACATATGCCTGTAAGCGTACCTGCAATATCTGCAATAAATTCTAAGCTAGTTACATAACATGTAGGAAAGATGTTGCAAAGAATTTAGTTTGATGGACATTTCCTATGAAATTTGAAATAGCACAACTCCGAATGATCACCTCAAAATTAATGTGCTCCAATTCTATAGATAAAATCGACTGAAATTATAGCAACTTTTAACTGCAATCAATGAATGTGAAATATTTTCCATTGATAGTTTAGAGTGGACGATCTTCGAAGATGATTAATAAAGTCTGTTTACCCGCATGGGTACTTTCAACTTTAAATGGAAAATCTGACAATAAATGTGAAACGCACATATTGTGCATTTGTTATTATCTATTGTTCAAATTGTTTCGTTGCTCTTTGATCAAAGATTATTGTCTCTTTGGTGAAAGATTAGTGCACCCGTTTGTTCAAAGAAGACGATTTAATGCTTACTGATAAATAACAAATTTTCAATTGAATCACAAAAACAAATAAAATTGAGAATTACTTACATTTTTATCACTATTGAAATCAGTGCTGGTATACTCTCTAAATTCTTCTTATATTCGTTAAAGAAATATGTTGATCAATTTTAATATTTCAACTAACTTTTCTCAACTAAGTGGAAAATTCCATATATGTGTTTGTTCAATCGTATAGATTTTAGTCGTTAAATGAGACTATTGGAAGTAGTATGGCGTTTGCATGAAAAGTGAAAATTCAAATCGATTACGCATTTGGCGTACTTCAATAGCTACATACTCTATTCTAATTGAGTTGACAAGATCGTAGAATTCAATTATAACCCCCCCCCCCCCACACCCTTCCATCGCCATCGTTGAAATTATTCTGCATTGGGTCAACAATAGCCGCAATTAAAGTGCTAATTGCGCTAAACTCTTCAACTACTCTTCAAATGTTGCGTTTTCATATTTTTGTTCGATAGTTAATCACTTTACTAAGGGAAATATCCACTCTGAAATTCTTTGATATCTACTCAATGCTGAAATTAGTGAAAAAATTGTAAAAATAAAAAAAAAACTTTGTTTGTGAAAGTAATGAAAAATGTATAGTGAAATTAGTGAAATAGCGGGGAAAAAAAAGAGAGAAATTTTCTCGTATTGTTTACTTCCGTAGAAACGATAATGTTTGAAGAGTTTTTTAAAGAGGAGAAATATGTCAAAAGAAATCAATGGAAATAAATTGAGTTTTTTTTTTTTTCATCGGCTTTGCAATATTTGCACAGTTTTTTACGATTGCATCTAGGGAACATCGTGTTTACGCAAATGCGCATATATGTGTATGTCTGTCTGCTTGTCGGATAGATTTATTTATTGAGAAAAAGCTTGGAGGGTGGATTCTAATAGGTATAGACGAACGGTAGGGTAGATAGGCTAGATTTCCAGACGAGTTGTCCTCCTGGTTCCTTAACAAGTCTAGTTTGTTTTTTCTGCATAGTGAATGTCGGCAACAACTGCATTTGAAGGAGTTTCAAAGGCGGATGCAAAATTAGCCTTCGTGCTTTTCTTGCTAGGTCTTTTGCTTTCTGTTGGTTTTGATGAATTGATCCCAATGAAACATTTTGATAGACGAAATTCTCAAAGCGCATATTGTGCCAGCACCACTGATGCGTTTTCCCTGCTGCATTTTTCCATGGAAATGGAGAAAAGGTCGAATAGTTTATAAAACAAGACGGATTACTGCATATATTTTGCGGTTTTGTTAGAAAACTGTGAAGCTGCTTTCTAAAGTGAACAGAATGTATATATCTGTATCGTGACAGCTCCATATGCTGATTTATCCCTACGAGCTTATGACGATTGCCTTATCTGAAATCTTTTTGACTAATTTAATCGACGGCATTAAACGGCAGAAAGCGTAGACGATGGACCCCCCCCCCCCCCTCCCCTTCCTCCTTCCTCCTCTGGGCTTTATTCCACCACTCATTTGATGATTAGAGAGTTTCATGGCATTACTGCTTCACCTTCTATTTCTTTCTTTAATCTCATCATATGAGCGGCGTTTAGGCGTCTGTGCACTACGACGCAATCAAGTGGAACGTTTGAAGTTATTGTATAAATCAGTTAAGTGCAGTAACAAACTTTGAAGCAACGTTTAGTTGGTAGTGCTTCGCTTCCTTTGCCTACTGTTTCTGCCATTTTGGCCAATGAAGATGGAAAGGAAGGGGAGGAAGGTGATACTACCTACATCTCATACCACTTAGATTCTTTTGCAATGGGTTGAGGATCGGTGGTATATAACCTGCGGTGAGGGATAGGGTAAGAAGGAAACACGTGGATATATCTGTGTCAAGAGTAGCTGAACATCGACAGTGGTGTTGCTTTGAATGAGTTTGAGGTGGGAAGGAACTTTCGACAATTTCATATGAAACGGAAGCATTGACATGAAAGTGAAGAGAAGAAAACGCGAGAATGTGATCATTCATAAAAGGATTTGCAGAACATGTATCACGCAGGTTGTGTCTGCCTATTTGTTCTACTCCTGGATAGCTTAGTTGGATAGGAAATTATGCATAAAAGCACAAATTCAATTCAATGGGAGAAGTTGACATCACTGATTATAGCTGATAAGGCAGTTGTTGCATTGAATAACAAGCTAATTTGAGTTCGACTTTCAAAACTGCGATGTGACACGTCAGTCGAGTGCATAACTAAAATACTATCATCGGAGAGTATGACTATCATCAATGATTTTGATATCAGGACGTTATCACTACTTAAATAGAAGAGTTCAATGATCGTTGAGTATTTTAGCGATTGCGTTGAGAAAATTAGAATTTTTTTTTTCAACTTGAAAGCATTTCCTCTCAATGGTTTTGTTGATCATCCTTAATTGTATGGAATTTGTGGATGCATATATTTCCCATCTAAAATCGATGAGGCCTCTCGTTCTCATTAGCGATTGCTGTCATTGTGTCCACTTAACCAAGCTTATCACTTAACCAAACTTAACCAAGCTTGTCACTACGGCTATAATTAATAAAACAGCAAGGATAAAGCAATGGATCTAAGCATTAATTAACAAAAGACAATGCATTATTTATGTAATTTTAGGTGGTCATTCTGGTATAGCGTTAGTGAACGTTCATGTAGAGGATGTTAATGATAATAGTCCAATATTTTATCCTGCCAACTATAATGTCTCAGTGAAGGAAGATACGCCTATCGGTAGCCCAGTTTTGGTCCTTTCGGCCAATGATGCTGATCAAGGCGCATATGGACAGGTCAGCTGTCATTAAATTGTTTGTATTTTTTAGGTACTGGACATTATTGCATTCGATTGCTTAGCGTTAATGAGATAATTTTGCAATATTTGTGCCTATTAATTCTGCAGCTTAAAACATTATATATATATATATATATATATATATATATATATATATATATATATATATATATATATATATATATATATATATATATATATATATATATATATATATATATATATATATGTTTTCGGACTTTCTACCTTTGAAATAACAACGCTTTTTGGTTCAGATTGATTGATGGATTAGACGAAAGCCAACTTGTATCACTACAACCAGAAACGCGGAGGTTGAGATGGGGAGGGAGACAGGGGTGGAGTCGAAGAGCCGCTTCCAAGTTAAACTCTTCCTCTATCTCTCTGCTGTTCTGGGAAGGAAAAAAATGTTTGATGTTTTCTCGCATTCTATAGAAAGTTGCCCTCTTTTTGCTGGAGAAGTTTAAATAATTGATTTCAAGCAATGAAATTTCTCATCTGCATCTAAGGCGTTGATGGGAAGACCAGATTTCTCTTCCCCCAAAGTTCTAATTTTCCTAATGGATCCCATAAAATTTGAACCTTTCTGGTCTAAACCACACCACAAACTTTGCCTATTGTCGTGCTCGATTATTAAACAGCAATTAATCAACCAATTATAATCGTTCTAAGTATATGTTCATATTCATCACTAGCTTATCTTGATGATGCATGTAAAATTGAGTGGATTTAGGTTCGATATCGTATCATTTCGGGTGGTTCTGATGCATTCCGACTTGAACCACAAACCGGATACTTATATGTGCAAAATAAATTAAGCAAGAAGAGCTACGATGTTGTAGTGGAAGCACGAGATGGTGGTGGTCTCGTCAGTGAACATAAGGTTGGATAACAGATTCACTTATTCACCTCAGTGAAACGCAAACGTTACCCTAATGGAGAGCTTGCAGCGTTAAATCGATTGTAATACGAACACCTTTGTTGACACCTCAGCTAGGTAAACATTATGTTCAGGTGGCAATTGGTAAATTATGCAAAGCGATTGCTCAGCAAGGGGATCGCGAACAAGACGCCAAGATGCACTAAACACCCTTCCAGAAAGTAAGATTATGGAAGGGAATATCGGTTAACGGATTGGCTAATAAAGAACAACTCAGCCATGCCTCTCAAAAAATGTTAACAATTTCGAAATTTGCGCCTTCCTCCCTTTCTCCATGCCCCTACTTTGCTCTACTAAAATGGTGTACTGGTACAATAGTGTTGAATGAATTGCACAAGTGACGGCGACATTTGCAGCAAAGGTTTAATTACTTGTCTTTAATTTATGAGACTGGTTGATCCGTTTGGCGGTACTATAAAACACGTGTCGTTCTTGTTTTTTTTTTTGGTACATTTCTTCACTGCTTTTTCTGCCGAGCGCAACCGAAAATTTCAACCTCTTTCTCATCAAACAGTCTTAACCTACCCAAGTCCTTACTTGCATATCTTTCTACCCTAAAAGCTTCCAACAAATCAAATTTTCACTGATCAAATTCACACTTAAATATGCTGCAAATTTGGTCGCCTCAAGTCCACCTTGCAACACACTTGAACGTCGATCGTTGATATGCTCACTTGGTGCTTTTAGGCAAATGTTCATGTCTCTGTAATAACGCCTTCCACTCCAAGCCCACAGTTTACATCGAATTTATACACTTTCGCGGCAGCTGAGGATGTTCTTCCAGGTATCGCAGTTGGCCAGGTAAACTATTTATTGCATTCAGTGCATCTAGTGCATTAACTCTTCAAGATCGCCTCTTATTACTCATTTCAGCAAGAGACAATCGAATAAGGCTATGAACAGCTTAATAATGTTTTTATTAATCATTCTTTAGAGACATACTATTTCTAGATCATTTTCTTTATTCGGAAAGATCAGATGATCTAATTTGCAGAACGATGGAATTAACAGGCGATAGTGCGCACTGTAATGAAGGCTTGCATTCTTCGAGTCTAGACGACGAGCTTGAGCTAACCTGTGCTTGAGCTCAAGTTCTTTCTCGAGCAACTTTACAACAAGTTCTCCTAAGGCTCCAAATTTTCGGAACAAACTTTGAAAGCGTAGGAAAGGAAGTCACTTATATGGTACCGTGGAAAAGAAGTCCAACCTTTAAGATTCATTTAATTGAGGTAACTGCAAATATGTTAGTCAGGAAAGCTTTCATATATTGTTATATTAATGATTTTTATTTGAAAGGAAAATATGAATATGTATATTGTATGGGAAAGAACAGATTGTATGATGGAACTCCGAATTCTGCTAAATAATGGAGTGCCTTCACATATTCTTGATGAAATAGCTTGGAAAAACTCATCGTTATTTTCAGCAAACCACTACCTCCTCCTTTTACTTCCTTCCTTCCCTCTTCATCCCCACCCCCTTCGCTCTCCCACAAAATTCTTAAATTTGATGGATCCCTTTGTCAAGTGTAGGTGATGATGGATGGAAACTACAGAAGCTGTGGTAGTGTTACCTCAAAACTTAGCAACAGTATGAATGAATATGGCATTCACGGCCTTTGCTTTGATACGCACAACGCTTTCAGGGCTGAACTGTCGAAGGGAAACTAGTAGATTGTATATGTTTATAAGGTCTGCATTATTTTGTTTAACAAAGAAAAGCGCATCGTTTGTTTCATTTGTTAGAAGAAACATTTCCCCTTTCTCTTTATTTTATTTTCTATGCATAAAAAATTTATCATTGCTTGTATTGGTTGCATAGCTATGGCATTACGGAATTTGAACGATATAGATTCCATCACCATCCATATCCTTAAAATTTAACCTCTCCATGAAAGATGATTCTCTTCTCAATAAATTTCTTAAGCATTTCTGAAGCAAAGAAGAAGAAAAAAAATTCTAAGCTCTCTTTTCCACTATAAAACCTTTTAAACAAAAGTGCATTTTTGTGATTTAGGCTCTTAATTCTTCGTAACTAAACGAATTGAAATCATTCAAAATGAGATAACTTCATGTAGAGTATGTTCGGTGAGTTCAGGAGTGGAGAAATCACATAGGTGGCGAATATATAATCGAGATTATAACGTCATCACAATGCCATATGTGCAAATAATACTAAACACACATAAAAGAACACTCAATATTGTTATTCGGATTATCATGCTATACTTTTGTTATTTATGTTGTTTGTTTAAGGTCATATTCGTTATAGTTTCCATATGAGATATTACAGGTAGAGGCGAGTGGTCCATTTCCGATTTCCTATACAATCTATTCGGGTGATCCAGATCACTTATTCACTATTGAGCCAACAACTGGCAAGATCATTGTTAGTCGCTATTTGGATGCTGATAAATGGGGTTCGATTCTATTAAATATACAGGTAATTCATCTTAAATTTAAAGTATATATCTATAAAAATTTATGCTTAACTTTAGAGCAAAAAATATTCATCGCAAGATAAGCGTATATCTGCTTTTGATCGATTTGAATTAATTTTCAAAGAGGATAAGATAGGTGGAAAATTTCCATTAAAGTGATAATGAAAATATGATTAAAAATTAGTTCAAAGTAGGCATTAAATGTACTTTCCTTTCACCGCTTTATTGCTTTCGGCCGATCCTTATAAATCGATTCATAGGTATCATAAGAGTGGACCAAGGCGAAGATAGATTAATATTTGGTGCGTGATAGAAATCTCATGTCGCAGTTGTGGTTTTCTACGGTCCACGATTAAAGATATACTTCAAATTCTGCAGCCATCGGTTCCGTCTTTCGTCATCGATGTTGTCAATTGGCTAATATATAACTTATTATGTCTATATTATTCTATATGGATTTATTAAATACTTATATTGATATATATTATTTATAAGCCGTGTACGTGTATTACCGCTGCATATAACCATCTGCAAGACTTCATTTAAATGTGCACGTGAAGGCCTATGGATCTGTCAATGGCTGCGCTAAAAAATTTTCTCTATCGTTCTTCACACCCCTGTTTTCCTTGAATTCCTGCATTCCTAAATATTTGCCATCTTCCTTCCTCATCTCTGGCAAGAAATATTTGCGTTCTTCTTTAAATCAGTCTGCTGAATAGACGAACTTAAAGATCGATTCACGCAAATATTTTTTGAATTCACTCCTCGAATATCATACTGCATAGAAAGGAGGATATTAACTTCTATTATAGGGATATTAGGAATGAGATTAGTAAGTGCGAACTCATAGCTATGTGATAGCACAAGTACATGCCAAGCGACAACTAGGGATATTTAGAGGTAATTTTTTCGCTTTAGGCATGGATGGAAGGTGGTAGTACAAATCATACACAAGTGGTAATTGAATTGACTGACGCAAACGACAACGAGCCTCGTTTCGAAATGGAGAGAGTTGAAGCATATGTACCTGAGGATCAACCACCTCATGTGCCTTTTTTTGCCGTTCAAGCGAGCGATAAGGATCGGGGTCAGGTAAGCCTACTCTTCATATTGTTTCACTGTTTCGTTTTTCTAAGCAAACGACTACTCTGTTTCATTGGTGGGCTCATAGAAGAAGGGATATAGTATCAACCAGCCAGAAGAATGAAGTACCAATGAAAGGCGATAAGGCCTTTTAATATGTGAACTGGAACATTCCATCATCAACTACTGAAAATAGTATAGAGTACAATAATAGCACTGATCCTTAAGCTAAATGATGAAGCATAATCGGAAATATTCGACGAACTAGTTGCAAAATCGAACACACTATAGAATATATCGATGATAAGATATATATATTTCATTGCGAAGAGTGTTTCAGAACGTTGCAAAAATTGCAATGATTTTGTAAAAAGCTTTTTGCAGCCAAATTTACGTTTCAGAATGGTGAAATTACATATTCGCTAGTACACAGCGAGCCACCATGTCCGATAACGGTGCGACCTTTGACCGGAGAACTAGCGTTGAGTGCTGCACTTGACTACGAAGTAACGCGTCGATTTAATCTGGTGATTAAAGCTCGAGATCAAGGTATACCACCTCGATCGAACAACATCACAGTCACGCTAAATGTAATCGATGTCAACGATAATGCACCAATATTCGAAATGCAATTATATGGAGTTGAGGTAATAGTTGATGTAAACCATCACTTTTCTATTGCTATATGATAGTAATTACTTGCAACATCCTCCTTTCCGTAAATTTTTTTTATTTTCGCACATTTATGGGGAGTTGCAGGAGGTCTCTGCTTTCTAGCATTGCGAATGCGCATCATAATAGCTTAATGTTATGCTAGCGCTTATATGCTTCAATTGAGATTTGGGAATCGTCTTATCAATAAATCGCATTAGAAAATTTCAAATTCTTTAAAGAAAACTGTGTTACTCTTGAGATTTTGAGAGAAATAAACGCAAATTATTATGTAAACTTGAGTGAGCCGCTATTTGGGCCAAAAATCACATTTTATGCAATCGGAATTTTATTAGCATCTTTTTCTAACTAAAAGTTTCCTTCCGCGTCACAAAAATTGTCATCTTTCTTCATCTTTTCAATCTACTACTTAAGGAAAATGTTGCGATAAGCATCACATATCCCCAGAAATACGGCATGAATTTGTTATGAATTCCGCGACTTCTTCTTCGACAACGCTACATAAAGATACCGCTAAATTCAAAATTCTTTCCATCCTAGTTAATATAGCTACATCTTTTTAGAACAAGGGCTGTTCAGTTATGTGAATTCCATGTTTCATAATATAATTTGCGATAGTATTTATTGTTCGATTTGTTAGGCAGTTGCTTTTGTTAGCAATATTATCTTCATTGAAACTATGATCATTTTATTATTTCTCCTCGAAAATTTGGAAAATAATATTCGATTGTTGCGTTGTTTTGAGGTAGCTGAAGATATCGCTCCAATGACGGAAATTCTTGCTGTAAAGGCGAAAGATATTGACTCGGAACGAAATGCGAAAATCACTTTCCGCTTCGCCGAAGAGATTCCCGAATTCGGTATTCATCCACGATCGGGTAGTGTCTTCGTGAAGATGGCATTAGATCGGGAAATACAAGCTGATTATCATTTGACTCTTATTGCCACTGATAGCGGCAAGGTGAGTTTTCCTAATTTGATTAAACAAGTATTTACTTTTGGAGTAAAGCATCCGCTTCAATTTCTTGTAATAAAAGAGGACGGATGAGGCAGGCTTAATCAACTATAATAAAAAAATCCTTTAAAAAATGCTTCGAAATAATTTCAAGTGCTAAAGACGAATACCTGTAATTATCTGAATTTGCATATTTCCTAAAGTACGACTAATGTTTTCTGACATGAAAATGCTCTCATTGCCGAAGAATGGAGCTTATTATTATTAAATTTAGGATGCTATGAATTCAACAATCGGGTGATCGCAATTAAAAACAAATGCTATTATTATTGTTTTTTTTTTCAAAGAAATACATAATCATGAGATAAATATTTCATTTTTTCTTACGTGGCTTCGAGAACTCTTTAACTGCTATAAAATTGTTGAACATCCTCTCGATAAATGAGTATAATTTGCAGCCATCACTTTCATCGAATGCCACATTACATATAAATATACTCGACATAAATGATAATTCACCAAATTGCTCAAGTGTTCTCCCGTTGACTCTTAGTGATGATACTCCACTCAACGAGAGTTTCGGCACGATTAGTGCTATTGATCTCGATGAAGGAACAAATGGAACTGTCACTTATCGACTCCAAAATGAGGATCCGAATTTTGCGCTAAAATCGAATGGTAAATCTTGTAATGGAAAAATTGCTTTTTTTTAGAAATTTGCGATTAAACATTTTCATGCCATTTTGAACAAATAAGGCCAAATTTTGTTGTTTTATATGGCCAAAGAATATTGTGTTGAGAATTTCCTTGCCGGGAGTGAAATTCCAACTTCAATATTGTTTACTGCACTCTGTTACTAGTTGATGTATTTTTTAAGTATAGTTTAACACCCTTTTGTATTTTATGATTCCCTCAAATATACCTGTATTCGTTCATAGTAGAACGCAATGATGTTTTATGATCGCACGTAACTGCTTGCAGGCATTTTG
Organism: Ascaris suum; assembly: GCA_013433145.1. NCBI lineage: Eukaryota > Metazoa > Nematoda > Chromadorea > Rhabditida > Ascarididae > Ascaris > Ascaris suum. The sequence goes on from CM024181.1 coordinate 1,148,637, forward strand.
ACTTCCCAATTGTAAATATTCAATCGCTTTCAGAAGCTAACAAAAAAATTTCGAGTTTTTCTTCGGTAAGTTCTCATTCGTGTTTTAGGTGAAGTGTCGCTGAAACGTAAAATCTCCCAGCTTGCTTTGGCAAAAGAATATCGCCTAGCGGTTATAGCGTCAGATGGCGGTGTCGATGCAAGGTCAGCTGTTTGTCAAGTCAGAATAATCGTCGAAAAGGTTCAGTCGAAGGTGAAAATCATCGAACCGATCGATAAAACGCTCAGGTTTATTCTCTTAACTTCAAGATATGCAATGCTTAAGTAAATGCACAAGCAAACGAACTAACAAGCCAGACGAGGATTTCCTACTGGAAGAGTGGTTGTTTACCCAACGCATGGACCATGAACTGGAAGATTTTTGAAGGAAACCTTGTTGAAAATGAATGGGTCATTATTCTGCACCAAATAGCGATTTCCTCAACCACTCTTTCCATTCCTGTTAGAAGTTTCTAATGATTACGCGCAACGTTGTGTGCGCTTACATCGTGTTCTGGCATTAACATTTGCTGGCGTTATTTAATCGCCTTTTGTCTCTTCCAGTCGAAGCTTGCTTCAGTCTCTTCTAATATTCCGACTCATTTGCGGTTTGAGATGACAAACGGAAATGTTCTAGAAACATCATCAGACGGAGATATTTCCTTTTTTTACTGGTTTTTCTTTCTTCTTATTTTAATAATATATACATTTTGCTCCCTTATGAGTTCAAGCAAAATTTGAGTTGGATTTGTGCGATAATCAATAATCACCCTTTCCGCACTCCACGATGATGAACATGAGTATCTTTTCAGCTATGAAAAACTCTTACAAATCCCTAAGATTTGAACAAATGTTTTTCAAATATCGGCTACGTGAATTTCGCAGCGATATAATTTGAAAGACGGATGAGAGTTTGAATTACCAGCAATTGTTGCAGGCTAAGTGAAAGCTGTCAATCGAATTGTCGTTTGGTGAAGTTGAACGCGAGTAACGTTGCACGTTGGGAGATTGAAACGAACGGTATATTTTTAGCTGCTCGAATATATTCTTATATTTACGATATGCTCCTTTAACTGTAATATTTCGGTTTGAGCGATATAAATGCAGCATCATCTTTCATGATTTGCGAACGTTTATTCCAAAAAAAAATTCGATATTTCTTGCTTAAATTATTTCTCACTTCTTTTTTCTTCCTGCGAATTGAACGATCTTCGCTTCGAACAATTTTTTTTCCCGGAAAAGCTTCAATATTCCTTAGCTTGGGAGACTTTAGTAGTTGTCAGCAATGTAGATGACTATAATAGTAATAGAAGATTTTTCTAATCCCTATGAAAATATTATTTAATTATTTCCTTTTAGAGATTTCACGATTTTTCGTTATTTCAAAGAGCACATTGTGGACAACGTCGAATTTCGACTCGAATTTCTTTAGGACGAGTCGTCTCCTCTCCGTATCGGCATATGATTCGGATGGACGAAAGCGTCAAATTATCTTTACAATTAGACCATTAGAGAAGCCATCAGCATCTGATAATTCCACCATATTCCTCAGGTTTGTTTTTAACGACACTCATTCTGTCCAGTCGTTCCGGTATATGCGTTCCTAATTTATCGTTGATGTTACGAGAAGGAGTTCCGTTGCAGAACGACTTAATTTCGAGTATAGTGAAACTACCGAAATGGATTGAATAAAGACTTTACGGTTCTTACATGGATGGTTGCTCCTATTCGATTGAGGATGACGCTTGTATTTTATAGCGATGTAGTGACTATAATGCATACTGATTTATGGAAGTGCGATCGCTCTCACTTCAACAGTAAGGAAGGATACAGTATTGCTGAAGTGGCTCTGTCTAAGACATGTTGAGAAGGAGTGTTCTCAGGAGTGCTGTCGTATGTGAAGGTACGATTGCACGTGTTGGAAAAAGAAGTCAAAAAATAATTTGTGTATTTTAGGCTGCCGAGGAGTGTTGCAGTTGGAACAAAATTAACCACCATTGGCAAAGAAACAAAGGGATCGTTTTGGCGACTTCTCAATGAGGTTTGGGGCAATTTTGCTCTTTTCTGTTGTTCCACTGGATCTAGTATTTGAATGCTATTGATTTTAAGTGTGGATAGCAGATCGTGCATTTGAAAAGTGCAGTAGGCGAGTTGCGCATATATATATATATATATATATATATATATATATATATATATATATATATATATATATATATATATATATATATATATATATATATATATATATATATATATATATATATATAAAATTTAATTTGCGTATTTATCTGTCGCATTCATCAAAGTGCATACCATTATAACACATGTATGAATATATGCACACATACTTCTATACATTGGCTGACGAAGATTGGTATTTAAAATTGTCTCTGTAATGAAGCGAGCATGTTCGTTGACCATCGTTGAACATTGGTATTTAAAATTTAAAATTGCGGTTGAAAGTTTCGCTCTGTAATATCGGTTAAAGAGGACAAATGCGGAGAGGAATGGCCACGGACGATTGCTGACCATTAATTTTTTCGATGGATAACGATCAAAGCTCCTCACAGTTATCAGCACCAAATAAATCCATTATTAAGTAATAATTATCTAAGACGGCATATTATTTAATCCGTATGATAAAATGATAAGATTCATAAATATAAATAACCATAGCCGTTATCAACGAGGTGGCATTTTCCCCATGAACGGAAGCTTTGTATTGCTTTGGAAAATTATGGGATGTACGGGGTCTCTCGACGAATTGGGGTGGACAGACTATTACCTTCGACGTTTGAAACTATACATCTGAGATAGCGATTATTTTAAACTGACGTCTATTTCACACAAATATTACTGCTGTTTTCAGATTCACTTTTATTCTCTCTGTAGTGATTGGCATTATTGATCAGCATTTCTCTTCTTATCAATAAAATTGCGATTCCGCATTGAAACATTGAAATCTATTAATCCTAATGACGTTGATCTGCTAAACTTGATATGGTGTGACTCCTCAGATCTCATCGAACTTCGGCTTCTTTTATACACTGCACAGTCATCGTATCCTTGATCATGTTGACCGAAAGAAATTTTCATTCACTGTATCTTCGTATAAATAATTTAAATTTTGCAGACAAATGACGTACAACTGGATGAGTTGACATCGGCGCTCTATTCCACATCAAATTTCGCGTTGCTCAGCGAAAGTTCATTTGTGCTGAGTATAACACGCACAACTGTTCCCGAGTACAACGAAGAGCACTTTACGGTTTTCATAGAACTAGAACATGAGAATATTCATGCTCCTATTTTCCGTGATTGCCCTCTATCGGTGACGATCAGCGAAAGCCAACAAGTTGGTGAGTGAGTATACTGAAATAATTTCGACTCTGTTTTTTTTCAACTCTATTAAATTTATTCATTTTATTACAATATAACTTTAAATCTGTCAAGTAACTTTATGTGTTCGTTCAGGTTGATAACGCTGACATGTAAAGTTTCAAGGATTTCGTTATTCTATCCCACTCTGGAATACACACTATTATAAGCCTATTTCACTTCAAGTAATGGTCCATAGAGCTATTGCATGCATTGTGGCTTGCTTTTATGCCCAGTAACAACACATCAGGATTTCGTAAAACTTAAAGCTATGCTATCTGACGTCAGAGTCCCTACTGATAAGTGGTGTGCAAAGTGGGGATTAAAAGTTAGGTGAAGTTGATCACGCATTAGTGGTGTAACTTTTTATCGGCTTGTCTGTAGATAGGAATTTCGAACAGAAAATATCTTATGTATATTCATACGATTATATGCATTTACTTTAACGCCCAAGCAACGTAAATAAAAGCTGGTATATTGTGTCGATGTTGGCCTATGCTCGGGATTCGAATCTCTTTAAAAATTTCCTTGCGTTTGCTGTACTAATAGACATAGGTATCCAGTCATTTTTTTGGGTGCTAGCGTTTTGTGATTTTTGATCTCCAAAAAAAATGTTCTAAATCAGCGCTTTTGTTATGCTTCTTCAATGGTTCATATATGAGAACATTTGTAATGAGTGTGGGAATAATATTTTTTTGGAGAAGAATAAATGAGGTTGGAAGATTGAGGTTAAGTTTGGAAAGATTTTCTTTTCAAACTTCTTACGGTGAATGCAACTGAGGCGGCCAGTAAGTGCTGGATCGGTGAGAATGACTCCAACATCCTTGAGGCACTCAGACAATAAACAGTTCGGTCATATGCTTGACTCTTCAAACTTCTATCGAAAGCAAAACCTTCTTGTTGCTAAGGAATGCTTTTTTTTGTCGCCATTTTCAGCTCATATCCACTCCATCTGTCCGCTCTGGGATCTTTGGGAACTTTTTGATCTATTTCGGCATTGCTACCATCTAAGAGTATTCTAAAATGTTCTTGGAAAACTCCTAGTAATTTGAATATTCAGTTCATATGCAAAACTTCAATTTATCGGTAGGGCAATCATATACTTGCTATAGATATTTAGTATAGGCAATAAATTTTAGTATTTTCATGGATAGCTCGAAGATGGATTATCTAAACTTCAACTTTTTTTAACGAAGAAAATTAGCACAGGACTTGTCCATCGATGAACTGAGTGACCACTGGTCAACACATGGAGCGACGGCGTCATCACTTGATGTCGATATTGCATCGAATGACATCCTCTTCTCCTTTTCCTTTTTTTTTCGTGCATTTGCTGCTTCTTTCAGATCAAGCCGTCTTTCAACCTTTAAAAAAACCCTTAGCTAATCTTTCAAAGTGCTTCTCCGTCATAAAGTCGAAGAATAGTTCTCTTTCTCGCATCCGAGGCTTTGTTTTCCGCTATTCGTTTTCAATTCCTTTTCCGCATGCGAAACCTGTTAAACGTTCGAAAAGGAAGATTACATTCCCCTGCTGAAGCCCTATTCCTCTTCCCCTTCCTCTAAATCATAGGAATATGGTTCACCAGGGTTTTCTCCAAAGCAATATGGCATTTTCTCAATGCAGGAGCTTCGGATTGCGTCAGGAAGTTGAATAACTTGTCGATAAAATGAAATACCGATGCATCTTTGCAGTAACTGGCTCAAAACTTATTCTCTGCACCGACATGACATAATTGATTTGTGTAGTGAATAAAGGAAATTTCGATTTAAAGGCTCAATGGTGGCGAAAGTGGAAGCAGTCGACGCCGACTGGGGAGTCGACGGACAAGTAGCATATCGAATAGTCGACTCGTCATTGCCATTCTCTATCGATTCAGCTTCTGGGGAAGTCTTCCTCTCTCACGCTTTGGATTACAACTCGGTTAGTCCATTTATATGGGGTCTTTGAAATTTTGCACTTTTACTGCCATGCTGGCTAACATTGAGCATGAGGTAGATGAACTGTGCGTTCTGTTTAAACCAGCCTTATAGTATTGTCGGTGCATTTAACACAGGAGTCAAATTTCCTTTCATATATTAAATGTGAAGGGGGGGGGGGGAAAAAAATTGGTGAATAAAAAGGGGTTTCTTTTAAATTAAAATTTGAAAATTTTTGAAGTATTCAGTAATTTTTGAATGAAATTCACTTAAAGCAACGATCAATATTCATCGTTGTGGAGGCAGAGGATCAATGCGAGCAAATAGAACATCGTAAACGATCGAAATGTGCTCTCTTCATCGATGTGAAAGATGTCAACAATCATACTCCATATTTTTTGAGGTAATTATTTGTTGATTCTCTCGTAAAATATGCTATATGGTTTTTCGTTTACATCGGAAATCTTCTTCATTGTAACGAATTTTACACGTAAAGTTAGGAAAGTTTGTCATCATCCTGAAGTTTTCTATTGTTCTTCGATGGCAGGGGCTAAAATATTCAGCAAACTTGAAGTCGCTGTGAATCTTTGTCTCAGTCTTTTATTTGTTAGTCGCCTCAGAGATATTCGGTTCAGCCACTACTCATTTCTGAATTCATTACATCTCACCATCATTGAGTTCCACAAGGTAAAGGTACGATAAGATCAATGACCACAAGGAGTTTGTGGAGACAGAGGTGCACCAACTTCTTGGTGCATATCGTGTGGATTTTCCTGGTGTTGATATAGCTGTCTTTCCCTATAAGATGTTTGCTTCAGTAACGACTGGAAACTGATAGATTGATCTGAATGGGGGATCAGCAGATTTAAAAAAAAACGACATAATCAAGATTTATGTGGGATTGATTTTAGAAGCTACTGTTCAAATTAAATCTGCATATCCAAATCCGAAAGTACAGCATTTGAGAGTGGATGTTTAGCGGAAATATATGCCTAGAGAGAGAGAGAAAGAGAAAGAGAAAGAGAAAGAGCGAGAGAGAGAAAAAAGAAGACAGAGTTGCACAAGGGAATTTTAGTGCATTTCACTTGTCAAATGCTCCATTCGTATTTTAGCGCATCAAATGTTTCATTGGACGAACGGATGTCGTCGAGTGGAATCATTCATTATGTCGTCGCAAAGGATGACGATGATGGAGAGAGCGCTCGTATAACCTACAGCATAGTTGCGGGTAATCAAGATAGTTGGTTCCATATCGATTCTAATACAGGTTGGTCGCACTTAAACCTTTCTACCTTGTTTTTATCTGTCATCTACCTTGCTGTCTACCTTGCTATCACTACTTTTTACTTACATGCTTCATCGCATAGATGATATACATCGAAGATTGGTTGCAACGGAAGGCTAAAGGTGTATTAGCAAACTAGTTAAGATCGTTGATAAGCCGAGCAATATTATGAGGTGATAAGGAAAATGACAGATTGCTCAGTTGAGAATATGCACTGCTACACCAACAATTGCTTCCACTCGTAATTCCTTTTCCTACGACATTCATGCGTTACATTGATCTTTTGCTAAACGGAGACATTTGCCTCAAAAATGCCCCATCAATTTGTTGGTATGTCTGATAGTGTGAAGAAACTATCGGATATTCACCAACATTGTCACCGGATACTGACGCGCCGGCAGCATTTCTCCTACAGGAAATTTATCGTGGTTAATTTCCATGTTGTTTTATCGGTTCGCTTCTGATGATTTCGTTATTATTGTCTTTCTAGGAGCACTTTCGCTTCTTCATCGTTTGCGAGCACCTACAGTGATTCGAGTTCGTGCTACCGACAACGGTGAGGTGCCGAAATATGCGGAACAGAATATTACTCTTTATATAATGTCGAATCGACGACAATGGGAATATTTTCCTCAATCGAAATATGCAGTCACTATTCATAAAGAATCACCCATTGGAACGTTACTTCATGATTTTTATGCCGATAGTGAGTTATCATTAAAAAATCCACGAATTAATTAAGCGTTTTATATTGCCATCAGGTAACATCATCGTTGTATCACAAGGCGAGAGAGGATGAGGTTGCGATATGCACGTCGAGTTGGATTACACGAAAATTTGTTTTTGATCAAAAATTTATGCTTTATGCCCTAATGTTAGCAGATCGAGCAACTGTCATTCCCCTGCATCAATCACTCACTTGTGCGAATCCATCAAATTGTTAATTTATCTTTATTATAAAGGCACCTTCAAAGTCGTTCACCTTGATGGCGATATCATGCTTATACATTCGTTGCATTAAACAACAGCGTAATGTTGTGTAACTGATTACTGCGATTGCTGCATAGTTGGTAATACGAATATAAATATATCGAATAATTGTTTCAGCATTCGAGCGTCCCTCTTTGAAATTGATATCGAATTTTGTTGGCGATACGAGTATTTTCACACTCACAAACGATGGCAAACTACTTACTTCAGCATTACCCACTGAAAAGGACTATAATCTTGTTGGTAGGCAATTTTTCGTTCACTTATAATTGTCTTTTTCTCACATCCTTTTGAGTTTTTCGAACATATTTTCATCCCTTTGTCTATAATGAAGTTATTTCCAATTATTCGTTATCCCATTGATATATCCAGATGTGAATCGGAGTCTTATACGTTTTTTCCTTTCTTTATGGACCCAACGAAAAGGAAAATAGGCATATTCTTAGATTTTTGTGTCTCTTAGCGAAGTAAATACAGAGTTTCGTTCACTGGTAAGACATTCTCTGTTTAAAACTTTTAATAATTAGCGAAATTTTGCTCTTGTTTTCCCAGAAATAAAAAAATTTTTCCTTCTGATCAATTCGTTAATGTCGCGTTTACTCGTTTTCATTGTGTTCCTAATTCTTCGGTACTGCGGAAGCTTAGATATAGTTTGTCTCCTATAATCATGAACAGTGGCGAAAAAAAATATGGGAATTTAATGCATTCGACAGTATAGCAAGAAGAACTTATGAGCTATTGTCTATGAACGGGTGTAAGCAATATCGCTAGAAGGTTTTCTTATTCATAATGGTAAGTTTAGTGAGTATCTCTTATGCCTAAGCTTTGATAAAAACTATTGATATCATGCACCAAGTTGAAAATCTCTTATCAACTTATCTACTGCATACGCTGTCAATAGTTTCGAGTGATGATGTTTGCATCTGATTGTCTAACTTTTTTCAACCTTCTATTTTTATCAGTTTGAATGGAACGTTAAATTAACCACATAATGGAGCTTAGAAATCATTTTCTAAGCTTAAATTTTAATAGCTGCATACCTATGAAAATAGTACACAAATTGTGGTGTTATCTCTTTCAACGAAAATTTATAAAAGTTTAATGATCGTATCATTCATAGAGTATAGTAGAAACAGTTTGAGACAAGATAGGAGACTCATTTTAATAAGAGAGGAATATGAATCTTTGCTTATGATATCAAGGTAGTCTATTAGTTAAAACTGCTCAATAAAAGATGCCACAGTTATCGCTAAAATAAAAATCTATTTCAATGCACTTCTGTTTTACCTACTATGAATTTAATTAGGAATTACTGATTAGCGACATTTGCTAAGTTCTTCGCATTTTGCAAGAAAATTAGCAATTTTTAATTAAATGAAAAACAATCAGGGAATATATCAAAAAAAAAAATTCTTCACTATTGCAGTCGTAGCGGTTGATAATCACAATCGCAGTGATTGGGCATCGGTGAATGTGCATATATTGGTCGGTAATTTGAATCCACCACGGATTACATCCACTTCATGTGGAAATCTCACTATACGTGAGAATATTCAAATAAACGAATTGACGCGTATTCTTGCCCAAGATGACGATGAAGGCAATGATGGATTAGTCGATTTCAATATTGTTGGTATGCTGATTTCATGTGCATACCATAATATTTCTTTCTGTTAGAAGCCATATTTTACCTTTGTTCTTTGTTGACGCTGATTCTAATTAGTAACATAAAATCGAAGTAAGTAGATTGAAAGGTACTGGATGATCTTCGCTCGCTTGGATATGAAAGCTTCCGAAGTAACGGCACCTTTGGATACCCATCAGCGAATATTTGGAATTCCCTCGGAAAGGGCGTTTGGCAGACTACATGAGGAAAATTAAATTTTAACCGCTGAGGAGCAACAACTTACTCAGCACCTTGGGGCACTCTTATTCAAATCATGCCTATTTTGTAGGTCGCGGTAATTGATGGATATTTTGACTTCTTGAAATCGCATATCCCCATACAAGTCGATTCATTTGTTTCTTATTATACGCTGCGAAATGTGTTGTTACCCCCTAGCTTCACGTAGTGTTGCCGAAGCATCAAAGGTATATCCCAAAAAGTTTCAGTGTCGTAGAGGTTACCACTGACCTTAGTATTGAATAAGCATTCCAAAATATAGTCCTATGCAAGCCTAAGATCCACGTGGCCACAGCTAACGTTATGCCTATATGATAAGGTCCCTTAGTGATAGTTAATAACTTTTCCCCATTATATGAATAGCCTGGCAATTTATCTAGGTCACTGGTTTTCTCTACAACACAGAGAGCAAAAAAAAAATCGCCTACTTATAGCAGTAGAGGAGGTACGCACCTCCGTTACTTTTAAAGTGCGATAATAGAGTGATAGTATTCATATTCATGACATTCAGATTTTTCTGAAGTGCTTCTTGACCCTTCAAAATTCAATTTTGGATTGATCAAAAATCATTCAAAAATTATTTTCTTTTAGAAATTGATATCGCAACGATGCATAAATATTTTACAATTAGAGTTGTGTGGATGAAATTAATAGTTATTTGGATGATTGCAACGTAGTGAATACTATTGTAGCTGGCAATGAAAACAACGTTTTCTCGATTAATAAATCAACTGGTATTATCTCATGTCGTCAACTCGATCGTGAACAAAAATCCGAATATTTTCTTGTTATAACCGCTGAAGATCATGGTGTACCAGCAAGAGCTGTAAGTTTTTTCGTATAACCCTGTATAGAAATAGTAAGGCGGCAATCGCTCATAGCACTGAAACTCTCATAATTATTTTAAAAAAAACGATGGCATTTGTGCAATTCCATCTATTTATTCCCATGGTTATTCATTGCAGCAAACTGACGGGGGGGGGGGGGGGTTTCGCTTCAGGAATTCGAAACACCTAAATTGCTTTCTTTGAGTTACTCGGAGAAAAGCAGTTGTTGGAAAAAGAGATTTTTGAATAGATTTTGCTGAGAGGAATTTATTGAAATGGTGGGCAAGTCGATTTATGGTTGATGAATTTTTTGAAGAATTTTTCAAGTTTAGTTAAAGTGAGCATATCAGAGTAAGGGTATTGTAGCCAACGTTGATTAGTGCATTATCTATAGATTCTCTACTATTTGCCAAAGTGGGTTTTCAAGAGCAATTTTTCTTTTGACGTTTAGATGGAGTGAAAAATCCACCGCTTCTTAAATTGTTAAAATTCCTAACAAATAAGATTTGATAAGAAATTGATAATTTCGACTCTTTTTCAACTCTCTCTCAAAAAAAAAAACTCAAAAACTTTTCGACTCTCTGATCGTTGTTCTTATTCTCTCAGAGATTTCGCATTGGTTGATTGCTTTCTACTAAAACGAATATTTTTTTTTTCATTTCTTCATCGATGCTATCTTCTGTTTTTTTTTCCTTTTTTAATGTTTCGTTGCACATTGATATACGCTTTAGTGGTGGCCGAATCCGTAGCTCCGTAGCGTAAGTACGGCTATAAAACTGGGAGGATTCCGAGTTAAGTAATGGAGTACGTCGTTTCTGGATTTAATACTGGAGTCCCTTGTTTCTGGAATTAAGTAGTGGAATACCTCGTTTCTGAAGTAAATACAAAGATGCCTCGTTACTGGACTAAATCCTGGAGTCTTCGTTCCTAAAATCACTACAACGTTTTCGAAAAACGCGATTCGATCTCCTGTTTCGAACAGTCTAATTTTTGCTCATATTTTATGCGTGCGTGATATTAATGATGGAATTTGTGGAATTTTATACGTATTTCATACAGTAGCTTAGTTTAGAGACATAAGTTTCATGAATCCACAAGTTTAGGCGGAGTCAATAGGATGAAACGACCTCGGTTGTTATCACTGAAAGGGTGTGACGCTTTAATAAAGAGATTTGTTGCAATAAGAATCAAATGCTCTGTTATCTTCGAAAAGTACTCGGTGTATGGTATTTGCAATTCTACCTTATCTAATCATGAATGACCTTTCTTATCACCGCTAATTAACTCATCAAATCGTCATCATTTTATCATTAATCCATCGATGCAATCTATAATCATTTATAATCTCTTTTTATTTACAAATGGAGCGAACAATATTGGTGACTAGAATGATCTTTAATCTATAGATTCGCTTCATAGAGTTGCACTTGACTATCGCAAAATTGTCAGAAGCAATTAGAATGACTACAACACATTACATCAATCACACTATTCAATTATTACCGTAATATTTTAAATTGCACTTGCAAATGCTAGAGCTTCTTAATATGAGGTTCTATCTTGTAAAACGCGATACGGTAATCTATTCTAATTTAGAGCTTCATTGTTTTCTTGTTGCAACCCTTTTTCAGTGTTGTATTCTCGGGCGATAGTAGATAGAGCGAGGAGGTGAAGAAACAAATTAAGATGATTCTTTACAATGGATATTTGCAGTGAAAAACTTTCAAATCAAAAACCAGAGGGAAATTCAGGTGAATTTTAAATGAGAAGAGGGAAGGTCGATTTCACAACACTTCACATCAATTCATCTTATCTCAAAACTGACGTTTTTCTTTTGGACCGCCTATGATAGATAGCCTTCATCTGTTTATGTCCCGTCTATCTTGTTCGGATGTTGTTATATTTGCTAACCATTCGTTATATTGATATGAATCATACTGATTCTTGAAGCATTAATTACATTATTATGTTTTTTCTTTCTAAGCAAGGTATTCGGATACTCCCTCACTACTGTAAATTTATTAATCCACTACTACTCACTAGGTCTTCTAGTTCAGTGTTTAGGTTGAGGGTTATTGATGGCTAATGGTGACATGAACATCCAAAACGTTACTTCAATTTTAAGAAAAAAGGTGATTTGTGTTTGCAACCGTAATAATCTGCCTATCCGGATTAAATGAACTACTACTTCATTTCGTGAACCTTGCAACAGGTATGTTCTAAAAGAGATTTATTGTTTACGTATGTAATGATTTACCTTTTCGATTGATTGACTCAATTTATATTACAACGGTATTCTTTCAGGATACATGTACAATAAGAATTACGGTCGCTGATGATAACGATAACGCTCCGTTATTTATCGATGGTACACCCGATTACATTGAAATTAACGATAGTACTACAGTTGGCTCTATTCTTGCGAAGTGAGTTTCAATTCTATCGCGAACACTACAGAATAAAAATCTATAACAGAAAACTTTTCCGATTTTGAGACAATCAAAATCTATTTGTTTTTTTTTTGGTATAATCGGAGGAAATTTCATTCTGCTAAACGATCTCTTGCAAAATGAGAAATTTTCCGCATGTTAGTCGCCATTTCGGCAGTCGCGAATTTTTTAATTTTCGAGTTTTTTAAAACTATCTATCGGTCTTTTCGCATCTTTTATCACAGGATCTTGCTAGTTTTTCTATGGATGATAGATCAACTCGCTCATTTTTAAAAAGAAGAATAGAAGAATCGGTTTTCATAGAGGTTATCGCTAACGCATTAAAGAAACGCTGTAAACGAGGCAATCGGAGTTTAGGTAAGCGCAAAATACGAAGGTAATCTCATTTTGCTTCTACAGGTATTTCCATCTTTGTGTCCAGCAATTTCGTCGCCTCTTATTACTTCGGAGCCTCCGGCAAAATGTTACTAACATTCAGTACTCGCATCCCTGAATTTTTTACGGTCTTCACGCCTTTCGCACTGCAGTGTAAAAGTTTCATGGTCCGATCCTTCTATCTGTCTGTTCCTTTGACTCCGTTTTCATCTGGGTGCGTCCGTCTATTCATAGATGGCGTTCTTTCTAACGGATACCGCAATGCCTAGAGACATTAAGTATGGACTTGAATCAAAAATATCAGGGAATGCTTAGTTTCAATTTGATATATCAATTGGTAGCCTCTTCATGGCTCAACGGTTAAGAAATAGGTCTTTGCCATCTTTGGAAATCAGCGTCTTCCATTTGCTTGACCTTTCGGTGATAATGTAATTTTACCACGAATTGATGGCACAAAAGAAACACCAAAAAGCGCTGTGCGCTGTAGAGTTATCAACGAATGGACATTTGCGTCGTGGACAAATTTTGCTATGAGCACTTCTAGGGCGTTTCTCTTTACACATTCAGTTGTTGGTGCGCAATTTTTTTCCTCACTGGTCAAAACCCGGTTATTTTGTGGCCAAAAAAACCCGGTTAAGAACTGCCGTTGAAGATTTCTATACTAGTTTATTTTGTTCCTTCTTACTTAAGAAAAACCCACTATCTTATCGCTTTTGCGATAAAATAATAGCACCCGAAATTAAACAATTTCTGCTTACAGGGTATCGGCGAAAGACAATGACACTGGTAGTAATGGAAAAGTGATCTATAGTATTGTTGAGGATAAAAGTGGTTTACTGGATATTCGGGAGGAAAATGGCGAAATTTTCTTTGCAAGGTTAGTGCATTATGAGTTTTTTCCTCAACATCGTTTATTGTAGTCACGTTAAAATCACCTTTTCCACATTTTATTTGCAGTCGTGAAGTGGAAAAGTTCATTTATCGGATCATATCGATCAAAACTATCGTGCGCTCTTTAATGCTGCATATTAAATTTAATATTGCTGAATTTGAATTAAAACTTCCCAAAGCGAATGTGACTCTGTACGAGAAAAATCTCTAACGTTAATATGTCTTGGTACAAATCCATAACGTATAACGTAAAAAGCGAAAATTCTTTTCAGGGATCATCCCATAGTTCAAAAAGAATTTGATATAAGAGTACGAGCTGAAGATGAAGGATTTTCACGGGTATTATATTCGGAAAAGGCAATGCGACTGATGTTGAAACGTTCGAAGAGCGAATGGGATGGGCCGCAACCATCATTTCTTAGCCAACATTATACGGGATTCGTTAAAGAAGGTCTACCGAAGGGACAACTCGTACTTCAGGTAGTTTATTGCCAATTTCGATGTATATCTCGCTATCGAGAGAGTATTTCGATTAGTGTGCATTCGAAGGACACGTTACACTTTTCCAGGTGAATATTGTTGACGATGTTGGATGGATACCTCACTGTACGAGTACAATACCTATTTAAACGTTTCAGTTGTGCTGTTGATGGAATAGTGTCTTGTTATGTACAGTCCGCAATGGGTCCATCTTTTTTATTCATAATCAATTCTTTAAGGCAATTTATATTCCTTGGAAGAGGCTCCCGATCGAATCGAAATATGAAAACCTAGAATTCAATGAAATTCCTAGACTGCTGTAAAACAGCTTTCAAAAAAAATTCTGTACACCATTCTGAGCGATTCTGAGCGAAAATACTTCTGCTTATTTTCGTTGCGATTAGTGGTATATCGACCAGCTGATCGGATAGGCTGTCATTTACATTAAACGCGGATGGGGAAATTTTGAAGCATGCAGAAAAAAATTTGACGATCTTATTCGTCGATTCACTTAATCAGAAATATATACAATTTTATTTGTGTTGAGGTATTCGTAACCAGAATTGCAAAAATAAAGTTCTTGCAACTGGACATACGAAAGTCAAACTAGTGAATCTGTAATGCGTGAAAGATGATCCGTTCAGGTGTGCACAATTTCAGATCAGCAGTTCGGATCGAATATTTGGTGATGCACCACTAACCTATAGTATTGTTAGTGGTAATGTTGATGGTGCATTTGAAGTGGATAATGATGGACGTATTATGACAACTCAACAGCTTGATCGTGAAATAGAACACGAATATCTGTTGAAAATTGTTGGTAATGGCCATCATAACGTTGTTCCTGAAACAGCTGTTCGCATACGAGGTTTGCTTATTTTTGTTCCAAAGAAATATGAAGATTTTCTCATTCTCATTCCTGAGTGCCCACTTACCTCATCTTAGGTGGATTTGTGTTCTATTCGGCAAACGGTATTATAGGGTTCTCCAGGGTGTTCACAGCTGGCCTCTGTTCCGGAATTTTTTTTTTTTTTTGGAAAAAACGCTTCGGGGTTAAACTTTCTATGTAGATGCTATTAACTGTTATAGCATAGATGATTCCAGTCTCTTAAATTTGTATTACTTTTATTGCATCCGTTCTATGTTGTGCATTAATCATAAATCGTGTGATAGTAAGTGCAACTTTTCAGTTTTTTTTCGTATACGGAAATAAGGACCTAAACAACACAATCGATTGTTATTTGCGTTATCTATTTGCGTTGAATGTTTGTGTTCCATATTGAGAACGCAATTTTTATCGCAAATTTTACTTTCGAAATTCTAATAGTTCATGAGAATTTCCATTTCCATAAAACGATGAATGTACCATATATTTCAGCACATTTTGCTTTCGGTATCCGTTACGCTCATATCACTGAGACAAAAAAATTAAATAGAATGGAGCGACTTTAAACGGGAGAAAAGAGCTGCAGTAAAGTTCAATCGGATGGTGGAACCACCATCTGCAAGTTTCATCTAATCAGATCCACTTCTCCGTTAATGTGGATTTTCATTCTTTGAATGAGAGGAAATGGGAAACATGAGGGATCAATTAAGTTGACTGTCAGCAAAAAAAGAACGTGGAAGCTGTACTTTTCATATGGATTTTAAAAATTAGGATTTTTGTGCATCATGCGGTTGAAACGGAGAAGCTGAATTCTTTTTTTTTTTGTTTTTTTTTGTGTCCGTTGTGGAAACTACGTAGAATCTAGCTTGTTGCTATAGTCGAAGTCAATTTCGCTGACAGCATTTTTTTTTTGCTTTTTTTTTGAAAGAGGAGAGTGCGATTCGTTGATGTTGCATACTCCGAGCTCATTTCAAGCTCTTCCAATTAGTCTCTTGGCAATTCACATAGACTTAACTGATCGCGTTTCAGTGTTGAATGTGAACGACAATGTACCATCGCTTCCATCACTGCGTCCGCGAAAGATCTCTGAATGTAACCAGTTTAACTCATTTCTACAAGGCTTTTTTAGTTATCTCTGAAATTTTAAACCAATTTATTTGTAAGGCTTTCTATCCTTCGTTCCTCAGTAGCTTCATTTTTTGTGCCAACCACTCGAAATTATTCCGAAAAATGAGAGGAGAGGGGGGGGGGGGTGGAAGGTGACGGAGGCATTCGCAACTAAATTTGGATTGGACAGTAGTGCATCATATAATTTTAGTTACATTTTATTAATTATTGTTGGGCACTATCTTGGTAAATTATAATTATTTTCTCATATGTTTTTGCAAGACGAACATGTGTATATTACAGCTGCACCTATCGGAACTCTTGTGGCATCGGTAACAGCCACCGATGTAGACATCGACACGCATTTGGAATATTCACTTAATCCTGCCAGCCAGCTGTTCTCAATTAATCGTTTCTCAGGGGCGATTCATTTGATTGGGAATCTCGACTATGAGACAGCAAGGGAACATCGACTGAATATCGAGGTCATTTCTGAGCATTTCTGATTCTACTGATTCTTCTTTTGATGAATGGTGCAAAAAATACCTGTTCATCGGCTATACGATTACCATCGTCTTACCTCATGAAACATGGTACTGTGATTCCATCAAAGGAGATGACTGAAGCGGCTCTTATAGCTACTTCATTTCTTAACCTTCCCCATTGACGTTCTGCCCACTAATATCACATCTGAGATTAGATGCGTAGTGTTTCAAATGTAGTTCCATTTTTTGTACGGTAGCATAAACGAGCTGACCGCCTCGTGTAACAGTTTCAACGTTTCAATATTTACTCTGCTTTGCGTCATTCTTGATGACAACAAATTGCGCCTTATAAGTATTTCCTAAGTAGCAGTTGCCGAAACGGTATTTTTTTTAGCCTAAAGGCAAAATTATTACTCTCTTTCTTCCTCACATATATCCAGAACTACTAACATTTTATGCTTTTATTTCTTTCACGAATACCGATCAAATTGCAGATGAACATTTGTAAAATCTAAGCAATAAATAAAGCGATTAATTTAGCATCGATCTATATATTCTCTTTATGAACAGGAAATCGTGCCATATCCGGACTACCTTTCATAATGAGCAGATAGTGCCGATGAAAATCTTATCCACTTTACGTTTCTGGGCCTATTTTTCGGGAGATCTGTTGTTTCTGGCCTTTAATTTGCCTCTGCTGTCATGTGCTTTCATGTGATCACCTTTTGAAAATGTTAGAAACCGCTATCTGCATAGTTTTTAAGGAGATCTTACAATTCCTACTTAAAATTGAAAGAAACCCTTACTACTGATTATGTCATCGTTCATGCAACGCCAATGTCCATATAGTCGGTCTCTTGTTCTTCGCTTCTACCCGTTTTCACGGAATGAGTGATGTTTTCGAAAGTTTAAAACGAGCATTAATCCATGGATCCTTGATTTGGAAATTTTTACACTTCCTCAGGGTGAAGTTCATAAGGTGAGGTTCCGGCATATGAAAGTGCTTTTAATGTAGAAATAAAAATGCTAGTCTCGTAGAAGAAGTTGGTGCAATCATCACTGAAAAGCTTTAAGTCATATTTAGACTTTGCCAATCGCTATTTTATCAAATAACGAAAATTTAACACTTATAAAAATGCATCAGCTTATCCTCTGATTTCATTGAAGTGATTTTTTTGAGCGTGGAAATATCTTTTCTTTTAAAAGAAACTTTTTGCTTTATATCATTCGAAATGCGTCGGATTTTTTTATCGCCAGATGTCGCACGAGCGAATATTAGACCACTTGACTTTAACGAACGCGTGCACAATTTTGGGATCGATTTGTAATATTCCAAAACCTAGTGCTGTCAAGTATAAATGACAGCTCTGTTCGCTTGCAGAGAGTAAGAACCTGAGTCATCAGTAAAGCACGCGAAGAACGCGTTTTTTTTTCTTATGTACGCTGTTGAGCCTGTGTTCGTGCTCGACTCATCCCTCTCTGATTGCTTCTGCAGCACCTGATTCACTTTAGATAATTTGAGGTCAAACCTCATTGGCGCACCTTCAGATAGCACGAGGTCAAACCTCATGGCGTACATTCGGATAGCAGAAGGTCAAGCCTCACTGGCACGCCTTCAGTTAGCACGAGATCAAACCTCATTGGTACACCTATAGGTAGTACGAAGTTAAACTTCATTGACGCACATTTAGACACTACCAGGTCAAACCTCACTGACGCAATCAAGATTTAAATTGTCAAAATTTTGCAATGTCATACTATAAATCTTGCTGACAACTATATGCATTTATGCGGTATGATGCTTTCAGATGGTATTAGATAGCGTGGTTGATGTGAAATGCATTAATGAAGTAAGCGTTTTGAAGTTTTCAATCAATTTATTAAAATTTTCATATTCATCTTTCAAAATTTCATTGCGATAAATTAGGCAACAATATTTATTGCAATTGATGCCAATATTTGCTTTATCGTTTATTCGTTATTCATCTTATCATTTATATTTAGGTTATGGATGGAGAGAATATCTCAAAATCAACGCTCATTATAAGCGTTATTGATGAGAACGATAATAAACCTCGTTTCGACAAACATTTCTACGATGTAATTGTAACAAAGGATATCACTATTGGAAGTGTTGTGATGAAGATGACAGCTAGAGATGCTGATTCTGGACTCGCTGGCAAATTGCATTATAATTTTTCCACTTCGAATCAGCTGTTTAAAATCGACAGCGAAAATGGTATTATTCTTTGCATATAAATTTTACCTAAAAATCACCTACTTTAGCTTAAAGTGTGAATTTAACGGCGCATTCTTGACAATACCACTTACTTCATCCATTAATTCAAGAAAGATTAAGTAGATATTTCAGACTAGTGTGGGAGAGGACGTGCATACTCAACTAGGGCTGAGTAGCTATTTGTCAGCAGAGCAACCGTTTCACAAAAAAGTGGTGGGAATTACTCCTGGACGGCAATCTCGTATCATAGTAACAAAAGATTTCAGTCGGAGAGTCATTGGCAGGAACCACTGAGCGGCGCAGGCATAATCGCAACCTCATCGGGGAGTAGGGATCCCACATCGCCTACTCCAGATTTAACTGAGAACCGGATACCGATAAATCAAGTTTTCAGTTATTCACTGTGAAATCATATGTGCAACTGATGTTATGTACTAAACTGTTTAGCTGCTTCCAGCATTAAAAAATTGGATTCTGTGAATTAACTTATCTAAGCAACCATTGTATTTATTGAATGCATTAACAACAAGGATTTTGTGCAAATATGACTATTTCTTTATAGAGGTTTCGTTGATGATAAATGCTAGCATGCATACAACTTTTCAAAACGAATTTCACTTTTATGTCGCTTTATTATTTTTAGACTTTTTCTCTACGCTCGTTTTTTTCGTTTTTTTTTTTTGCATTTTTCGCTGCAAATAACTTTTTTCTTACTGCGGTTTTTCCAAAACTAAAAAAATCGGCGTTATGGGAAACGGAGAGCATTTAGACCTTCAAGGAAAATAGAGACCCTATTGTGCTGCTGCCGGTTTGTAGAGAAGGGACGACACGAGTCGAATCGAAGTTTACTCAAACAATTGGGTAACTGAACACATGTGGGATAAAAACCACCAATATCACTGAGTGAAGACGCACCGTGGCTAACGGGTTTCAATTACGCGACTACAGAAATAGAGGAACAGCGAAATATTATGGGGCAGAGAACAATAGATATCACCGAAGTCGATATATGCAAAATTGAGTTGCAACACGATCGTTCACCACAACAGAACTTTTAATATTTTTATAGGAATTAGCCTTAGATCATTATGGGAGATGGAGAACCTCCAGACGCTTAAGAAATGCAGAAATGTTTTAGAGGTTTGTGGAATATAGAAAGTTTTTGAACGGGCATGATTGTTTTCTTCAATCAAAAGCATTCTTATCTTTCATTGCTATCGTTTTTTAAAATTTTTCTTCAAAATTTGTTTCGACATGAGGCTGAAGATGGCTGCAACGATGAAACAATTTTATTACGTTCATCAATGCTAACAACAACTACATTTTTACTATTAACCGCACTCAATTTCATTGGGTGTGAATTCCAGTTCCAAGCAAATTTTCTGCGTTCTTTGTCGGCATTCTTTCTGTTGAGATTTATAGAAGCATCGTCTTTTACATTGTAAATTGCCTTTACCCGACACTATGATAACGAATGTTTAAGGATTTGTCAAAGTAAAGTCGCAGCTGCCAGCCGGTACCATTCATTACTTAAAAGTGCAAGCATTCGATCATGGCGTTCCACAGCTCTCTGCAGCAGTTACGTTGAGAGTTTCAGTCGCTATCGCAACCGACAATATTCAGCCACATTTCAGCAAAAAATCTTACAGGTTCTATATCTATTATATACAGCTGCCTATAGTATTTTTTACTAATTTTTGTTATTTACATCTTTATTTAGTATTTTCCACTGTATCCTAATGTCTATACCTTTCTGTAATATTCTCACTAATTTTTATTATTTGTATCTATGTGTAGCATATGCCTCTATTATTAGCTGTCTATATTTTTCTTTTTCTACACTGTTTTTTGATCGTTGCTTTTAACATAGAAATTCAGACCTGGCAGTCAGTGATGAAAATCTGAATAATGTTGGAAGAAGCATGTACTTGCAGTTTCTCAATTCCCGAGGATACATTACCGTATGTGGTGATTGGGACGGTTCATGCATCGAACGATGATGAAGGGAAATTCGACTATCGTATTATTGGTGCCGATGATATGTTTTGGGCAGGTATCAATCAAAATGGTGATGTTTTCTTGAAACGACAACTCGATCACGAAAGAAATCACAGCCTCAAGTTTGCGGTTAGTTTCTGCTTGAATAGATTATATATCAAGTCACGAATAATCCAGAAATGTGGCGCATTGTTTCTGGCTTAAAGTGTGGCTCTGTGGTTCCCTGATTCTTACTATTGCTTGTATCTCTTTAGCATGGAGTTCACTATGAGGACTGATGAGTGATTACCGCAAAAACAGTGCATGTGTCATATATAAAAAAGTTTTTGGTCACCGATCCAGCGAGTTCATTTTCTTAGTTTTTTTTATGTTGATTCTCTGTTGCGACATTTTCATTGCATTTTTTATTCACAACCATATGCGTATCTTGTTATGGGACATTTGACATCAAGTTGAAATGAATTATGTATCTCTGAACGGCGATGACGGTGTATATTGAACACTGTAATTTCTAATATTGGAGAGATCCCGTATTCTTGAAGTGCTTTTCCTCTGACGGCGACGTGTGGACAGAAAACGGTTCGCGGACTGAGCATGAAGTGAGTTCGGGAAAATGGTGGGAGAGATGAGGCGAATGTTTCAGGACCATTGAACTTACTTCCTATCAGCTGAGCGTCCCTTTGTCACTTGAATAACATGTTCAGTAAAGCAGAGCGTGTAAAAAGTGTTTCGCGTTGCGTAATTTTCCAGCTTGTCTTTGCACAAAAGTCAAAGATGAAAATATGCTGCGCTTTCACTACAATTAGAGAGCACTTTGAAAGGTCCATAATGCAAGTGTTACTGCCTTAAATTCATCGAATGTTCACTATGTACCTGTGTTTCTAATCTGTGAGGAGGATACTGAACATTGGTAATACATTTGGAGGTGGTTCGATTTCCGATGGTGGATACCAATAGTCAGGAAGGTTGAAGAGGAACGGAAGCAGATTTATTTCCACTCTGAGTTGCGATTTATAACAAAGATTGATGTGTTACAGGTTGAAGCATCGTCGCCGAATTCATTTGCCAATGCCACCACCGTTGTTCACGTACAAATTCTAGACGTCAATGACAACTCACCGCAATTCTACATCAATACGAACAAAGTGGTCATCGATGAGCACATGAAACGAGGCACCCTCATTAGCAAGTATCAGAAGTCTCCTATTTGTTTCTCTCAAAACCATATTCATTTGCATACGCTCATACACTATTACTATTAAGATAATGATTGATGAATTCTTAGTTATATTATGATTACTGTATTATTCTACAGTCTCCAGTACACTTTATCGCAAGACAATAAATGCAGTGTTTAAGTGATTTTTAAGTTGTTATGACTCAATTACCTATTTGCAAATTACGAGATTTCAGTTAGGCATAAGGCGCTTCCCACTCCCTCCCTCCATCGCATAAATTGGAGTCTTAATTAAAAGTTCTATTGAAGGTTGCTTAAAACTGCGAATACGGGGAATGAACATTTCAATTTTAGGATATCAGCAAGTGATCGCGACAGTGGTGACAACGGCCGTCTCACCTATAAGATCTTATCCGGAAATGATCATCAAATGTTTCGGCTTGATCCTTTCTCAGGAGCATTATTTTTGGATCAATGGAATGAACGCGGCCTTCTTCTATCAGAACCGATAAATGATCTTCTAATCGCAGCGATTGATGCAGGCAATCCGATACGTTGGAATTGGACACGAATTTCCGTTATAATCAATCGGGAACTTTGGTCTGGAACAGCACCATTTTTTCCGCTACAATCCTATCAGAAGAGTGTGCAAGAAAATATCGCTATCGGAAGTGTTATCCTCAAATCCAGAGCGGTCAATCGTGTTGGAATCGACGAAACAGGATGGGAATATACTATGAAGGATAATGATGAGGTTGGAGTTGGACATGTTGTTTTTCCAGCATACAAAGAGCGACTCGACTAAAAAGTTGCTTTGACATTGTAGTAAGATGGAAGTGATAGGAAAATGAAGCGGAAAATTTTATTATTCTTGCTTCCTATTTATTTCTTATGGACTTTTTTGCGTAAGCAGCGTTTTGAGATTATTACTAGTAAATGTTATCTGTATAAAAAGCATTTACGTAGACTATTGTTCACGTATCTATAATAATGTCTTTTAAGGTATTCACTGTAATCGGAGTACAGGAGACATACTATTGGTGGATGCGCTCGACTTCGAGACAAGAAACACCTATGAGTTCTCACTAATCGTTAAAGATCGTAACGAGCGATCGGCTATTGTTCCGATCAGTATAAATGTGCTAGGCGTCGACGAATACCCACCAGTGTTTATGAAGAGTAGCTATACGTTTCAGGTTAGTTGTTAATTATGATTATTGCGATTTTTATCGAAAATAAACGACTGTAATAGTTAGAGTTGAAAGTCTATGTTTATTTATACAGAAGACAGTCAAGCCCAGTTAAATGCGCCAACAAATTTACAAAGAGTTTAGCGCCTACCAAATTGACATCCATTACCATGCAGAATGCGAGAGTTATCTTTATCAGATGCGTGGTGAAGTGAGAAACCACTTAATTGAAATCCTGCTGAAAATGCAAATTTATAGCTATCAAATCTACAAATTTGCTTGGATTGTCGGTGAAGCGAGTGAACCGATCATCTGTTGAATCGTGATCGAACGTGGTGGTTATCTTTGGCTAACGAATGTGGGAACTCACGTTGGCTATTACCAGTAGATAATTTGTCTACAAATGTATGCATTGGGAGTGAGGGGATGGGGGAGGGGGAGGCGGAGCAATGATGTCCTCAAAGGACTATTTGATTTCATCGTTTCAAAGTCGCTGCCACAGTAAATTTGATCAATATGATCGGCCGCATCGCATAACTGATTCGCAAATGGATCTACTAAATGCTAAACGAAGTTCCAAATCGAAGATGTATTTAGGAAGGTACAGTAATAGGTGGAGGTATATGACAGATGGCTTCATCCATTGCCTGGCTCTGCAATTTTTTTTTGAACTTTTCCTCACTTTTCTTCCACTGCTTCATTTGATGGTATATATCAGTTTCTTTCGTTTAAGTATTAAATTGTATCATAATTGTATCATATTATATTATGTTGCTTTCAAAAGAACTGAGCAGAAAATCAAAATATGGATAAATATTCCACCAACATATTGAGGTGTATTCAAATGTTTGTTTTTTTACAGATTCCAACTTCAGCACAGGTAGGTCAACGTGTTGGAGTTGTTATAGCAACAGATCGCGATTCTGGTGTCGACGGTGTAGTTCGCTACGAGATCGAGGGTGATGCACTTCGCTATCTTGCTATCGATCCTGATTCAGGACAGATTGTACTAACAAAGGAGCTTACCGAAACGTAAGAATTTTTGCCACGTTCCTAGGAAATAGCTTCTTTCAAATTTTTGTAAAATGGCACAAACTCGACGCTATTGTGATATGGAAGATGTGGATTTGAAAGCACATCTTCCAGTATAAACAATGGTGGTTATATGTAAGCCTTGCTTGCGCATGTGCAAGGATTATCACTTTTGACGATAGTCATCTAAGCTATTGTTTAATGTATCGAAAAGAAAATAGCCTCTTAGCTGACAAGTACAAAGTCTTGAGTGAAAATACTCTCTTATATGCAAATCTAGTAATTTTCCTCCTGCAAACATTAGAAAGTTCCATTGATGAAAAGCTTGTTTTATTTTCTTTCTCAGTAGAAGTGTAATATTGGTTTATTCAAGGGTGGCATTCGAATAAGCGGTAGATATAATAAAAGTACGTAATATTAGAGTAATAGCGGAAATCGTGGATATTTTTTAGTGCAGACTGCACGCTAAAATTGCTGGAGTACGTGAGTTGCGCACTCTGCAGAATGTTAAAAATGGAACATAGATACTGCAAGGATGTGTAATTTTTGTACTGCCAAATCAGAAACAGATGAATGTGCATTGTCAATTTTATGGCAAGCTGAAATGTTTATAACCTTTCCAAGAAAAGAATTTTCGATCGATGACTCTGGCGTATTGGTTACATCCACAAGATTTCGTAAAATTAGCTACAGTTTTTCCCGATTTGAAGCTCCTGCATTAATAGATACACATATAATTCAATAGCATGTTAACATAGCTTACGTATAAAGAGAAAATCGCGCGATATATGCTTTGCAAAATTCTGCAAAGTTCGCATGAGAATTTTACAATGTTCATCGGAAAACTACTCACTGATCTTGCAAATATTTCCAATAAATTGTGGCTCACTTACAGTATGAAAACAAATGTGACCTTCGACGAATTCGTCGTGATTGCCAGTTCAGGAACGACACAACACTCGAGAGTGAAAGTTTACATTGAGGTGAGCTATAAATATGCGTTGACGTTTATCAGTGATATGCGGCATTATCTGTTACTTGCATATTGCATTATCTGCATTTTCATTCAAACAACATTGGTCATTAGGTTTCGCACTCGTGTATCACAATTCGCGGCGCATTTCAGTCTTCACTTTTTCGGTACTAATTTAGTAGTAAATTTCAGTCGAATATCTCTAAAAATATTTTCAAAATTCGAAATATTTGAAACGAAGTTAGTGACATTGAGCCGTTTATTAAGGATATTTAAAATTAAGGCGAAATTTAGCGTTTTTCAACATTTTCTGAGTAAATATTTTGCTGCACTCTTTGCTGCATTAGTGGATTATTTGAACTATTTATTGATGTCACGAGAAAACATTCTTTCAACGGAAATCTAAGCGATGATTATTTGAAACAAAAAACTGTCCGATGGGCCCTGATATACTTCACTTAATCTTCTTCCACATTCAATCACCTTAATCGCGTATTTTTAGCACAAAAAAAGCTAGTAGAATCGACTCCAACTAAAAATCATCTTAAGGATATATAAAGTGGTGCTTTCTGTGCATGCGCTCGGCAACCGGATCGTCTCGTCTCTGTTGAGGGATATGCTAGCGACTTGTTGAAAGATTTGTTGATTTGCCGTACAAAATATCGCTAAACCTTCGCTTAGAAACGACGACGTATCTCAAATACGATGTATAACGTTTACTGTATTCTCATAATAATGATTGTATTTTGCATAGTATTGCAGATCGGCGACTTCATATCATCGAACGAGAAAACCACAGATTCATTTATGAATGCTCAAATGCTAACTATTGCCTCGTTAATTCTTCTTTTCATTTTGCTCGCTGCACTAGTATTTCTAATTGCACGTATGAGGATACGAATTCATAAAGAACGAAAGCCAAAGAAACAGGTATATTCATCTTTGCGTTTATTAAACTTTATAGGCATTGCAATTGTGCGACAAAACTCGTCATACCTCTACAAATTTTACTTTTATTTCAATTATATATTGCAACTATTTCAATTTCAATTTTCAGTATATTTCGACTGCTTTCAATTCAATTGTTCGCTTAATTAAACTATCATTTCGTTTCCAACATCTTAAAATATTCAAATTTATGCATCACAACAATTGTTTTCTAAATAAATTAAACGCGTAAATAGATTCAATGTATTTCTAGTTATATAGCGTTAGCCGAGGTAATGTTGCTGTAATGGCCGATTTACATCGTCTATCACCAAGATTCGAATACGAAAAGCAACGTATACCATTATCAACGCCACCAGTTGTTGGGAATAGTATGAATGCGGTTAGATTTTCAAAAATTCTTTTATGTTTTTTTTTTCGATGAGCAATTTATATTTTTGTTTAGAGAATATCTTAATGAAAAGGAGTTTCCCATAAACAGTACTTGTAATTTTCATGATCGCAATAATCTACGATATCGTTTTGTTTCAGGTAAATGAGTGAAGAGAGATAGTTCTTGAAACGTTCAAAACAAGACACAATTTTATCGCTTTCTATATTTCAATATGCTAAAGGTTAACGTATAAATGCCTAAGAAATTATAACCGCTATACGATATTTGTGAGATGAAAGCTGGAAGATTACACTGAATTATCAGCAGTTTTAAACGTAACTGTATTTGTCATTTTTTGGCTATATTTTCAGCAGGCGTCCTCTTCTTCACTGAGCCGATGTAGTGACGAATCTATCAGAATGCGACAAAAAATGTTCGTTGTTTACTGCATTTTCCGTTTTTTTTTGTCCTTGAAATATCGCAAGATTAATTATGCATTCGATGGAGAATCCTCAGGTAAATGCTACGCAGGTAATAGCTATCGAAATTGTTATCGTTGTAGCTATTTGGTTTTCTTAGACATGTCTGTTCTTCTAATACCATCTCGACTAGAGAATCCACAGAAATTTCACTAATGAACTCGTTTTCCTCTTAGACTTCATTTCTAAATGCTGTTTGGCTGAGATCGATCCTCGGATTCTCTAGTTTTCTATCAGCGGTAAATGAGGCACTTTCTGCCCTCACACTGTCACCCGAAAGTCTCGGGGGCTATTCTATGTGCATTAAATTTCGCACCATCTTATGTCATTACTTTTACGTTTTTATCGTTATACATTATGTCCACACTTTTGTATTTT
Organism: Ascaris suum; assembly: GCA_013433145.1. Taxonomy (NCBI): domain Eukaryota; kingdom Metazoa; phylum Nematoda; class Chromadorea; order Rhabditida; family Ascarididae; genus Ascaris; species Ascaris suum. Next base: position 1,176,417 of record CM024181.1, read on the forward strand.
CTTTCTTCCATAGGTCAATGGACAATGCAGTGAGTGGTCGATCTGCTTCGCGTTCGGTGCCTGATTCAGGAATTGATCCAGACGATGTGTCGATTACGAGCTCAGTAACCGAATACCTCAGTCAAATTGGAATCAAAGAAAATAAGGTTGCCATCTCGTTTTTGTTCAATCATCCTCGCACCAGAATTCAAAGAAGACAATGCGCAAGGAAAACCGGAACTTTGATGTGAATCCTTTTTAGTTAATGGGCTCCCGAATATCATCTCCAAAAGAGCAGAAACTTTTGCGGCTATATTCAGTGGCAATTTTTATGCACTATCTTTGCTCAAATTCGATTTCTTGATATATTTTCCCGACTATTTCCTACTAGATAACGTTTTAGATGCTGGAGCAGCAGAAAGGAGAGGACGCTAATGAGAAACTTCTACTCAAGCATAATGGATTGCGTTGCGATCCTGACCTCAATGAGCTGATCTATGCAAAAGTTGACGAGATTCTAAGTCCGACTGGTCACTTGAATGCATCGTTTCAATCGAATCCTTCATTTAGCATACCTTCACTGAACGTGAGTATTTTGAAGTTCTTTTTTTATTTCCTTCACCACATGTACATCGACGTTGGCATCATATTTATTCACTGAGTTCAGTTCTTCTACCTAACGCAACTGTAGCTTTATTTTGCATACATTATTTGGTTATAGTGAATCGCAACGCTAAAGTGAGAATCGCTCTTATGTAATATGTTTCTGATGAGTTCTGAGAGGAAGTGCTTCGAAAAACTTGAACAGAATCACCTATCGCACTTCCGCTATTTATGCTCATATTGTTTGCCTCATTTCAAAATTGTTCTTTCTTCACACGTTTCACTAAGTGTTTGGCCTATAGTTAGTGATGATTGCTTAGGTTTTCCGATACGAAACCTCTTATTATAGGTAAATGATTTTGTAGAGTGCAAAAAATTGCTTGGGATTTTTAAAAACTATAATGCCAGGAATTCTTCGATATTTTAATATGAGCCATCGATAAATTTTGGATGGATTTTTTTTTAGATTTCTTCTGCAGGCATAAATGCAACGTTGCTCGAACACCCAAATTTGCCTTAATTTCTAACGAATGTCCTATAATTTCCAAGCTTTTGTACCTTGAGTTTTTTGCTCGCTGCAGTTTAATCATAAGTAAGAAATATCTTGAAACGAATCAATAATTCCGAAACTCGGAAGGAGTGATGCACAAAGACGAAGATGACGACCAATGATAGGAGGCAGTTTTCTTCTAGATTGGACTTTCTTTAATTTTGATGCATTCCACTCAGAGAGAGAGAGAGAGAGAGAGAGAGAGAGAGAGAGATAGAGAGAGAGAGAGAGAGAGAGAGAGAGAGAGAGAGAGAGAGAGAGAGGAGAGAGAGAGAGAGAGAGAGAGAGAGAGAGATAGAGAGAGAGAGAGAGAGAGAGAGAGAGAGTGAACGAAACCATGAAAAGCGTAATCACGCCCGAATTGTGGATAGGGAACAATTACTCAGTAGCTGAGCTCATGAATTTCTGAGGATAGGGTCAGCTGACTGCATTTATTTACTCTATGTCTATACTTTGATGACAGGATTAAGCTGGTAGTTGTTCCGTATAATTTCGCCACACCGCCTAAGATAAACGAGCCGCAATTTTCAGATGAGCCCATTCAGGACGAATCCATTTCCATCATTCGAACCTTTGAGCAAAATGCTTTCCGAGTTGAATCAAATAAGCGCTAGCAGAAGCAACGAGATTATAAATGTTGAAATATGAGCGACCAAAATAACTCAAAAAAATTCTTTCTATGAGTGCTCAATGTGTTTTGCATTTTGAATTTTTATTTGCAGGTTCTTCCTAATGTTCAATTTTTTTTTTTTGGAAATATTGCACATTATTACCTTTGGAGCTAAATTTATTTTATGATACCAATATGTGATTTGTTGAAATCATGTGAACACCAATAGGCAAACAATTTTTTATTTTTTGCATTGTTCTCGATGGATCTTCGTATCGTATCATGGAAAAGATATCCATTCAATTTTTACGCGTATATCTAAGTTGGAATCTTTAGTGAATTTTATTTTCGTTTTTGCTTGTTGCAAAAGTCTCTCTAGTGGACTCGATGGATTTCTATCCTCAAAATGTGTGCAATAATTTCCTCTCTTGAGTTTTATATTGGTTTTCTTTGAAACAGTGTATTTAAATATGTTATATGATTGGCTATATGATTGTAATAAATGCTCTACCTACGGAATCACTACAATCTAACAGCACATAAATGTTGAGGCTGTTGAGAGAGAGAGCGACTTCTTCAAATGGTTGCCCACTAAAGGATTGGCCTCCAGTTTGATCATTTCGCTTTCCGGCAATAGTTTGTTATTAGATAGTATTCTTACTCGATATTGAACAGTATTTTTGAGCGTTTTCGGTGATTTATCGTTCTTAAGTCGATAATGAAGCTGTACAAAAGGTGCACTAACTGAGGAACGAAACATCGAAACGTCGTTGAATGACCATCCCCAAGTTTTCTTATAGTTTTGAATAAAAACTCAACGGTACTCTTAACGATTGGCGATTTTATTAATGCGCTCTTCCGTGTAGTGGACGACCGACAGTATGTGGGATATACGAGAAAGTAAGGCAACCGTTGCAAATTTTTCATGGAGAGTCGTTTCTATATGCGATTGGAAGGCATAGGTTGAGGCTGCTGCTTCCGCTCCATTTGTGAGGCTGTTTTTCTGGAAATTAAGGAATACTGCATTGAGCCAAACGCTTCATAGTTCATTATTTTACGTAATTTTGTTCGCTGCCACTTCTGCATTTGCATACCGAAGAGATATTTCATTGAGTTATAGTTGGAACTTTTTGAGCATTAATGCGGAGGGGAATTTTCCATAATCTGTATTATCCTAGAACGTTTCCTTGGAGATTCTCAGGTTTTTTCCACTGCTTTCGCATTCAGGATTGACCACCACATCAGCAGCCATTTGGAAATGGCGGCTGCGCACGTACGCCTTAAAAAGATTATCGCGCAGCACCTTGCACTTTTACGGACAAACGTAGACGTAAGCATTGAGGTGAAAACCGTGCCTGTGGCAACGGAGGAAGAAGAAGAAGAGGAGAGGGTATAATTCACCCAAGCTGGACCAAAGTGAAAGTTGATGGATGCATTAAAGTCATCGACGTTCGGAAATAGGGAAGCAGCTTTCAAAAGTGATGTCATTGTTGCAAAAATTTTTGCTATCGTACCGTAATTGCATTCCTTCTCCAACAGTAATATTATACTGTACAACGCTTCGAAAACTGAGTGCTCTGTAAACACTTATACTGCAACTGGTGATTTAGATATGGTAGAATATTAGATCAAGTATTTTTAGCTAAAAAGTACAGCACATATATTGTGTTGTTTATACCCTTGGTTTTTTATCTATATATGAATAAGACAGAAAAGATATGTTTATTATTAAATATAACCAATCAAATCTGTCCAAGTCAATGGACAAAAGAATATGGTCACGAAGCGATACGATTTTTAAAACGTCATTAAAAAATGTGCAGAACAATACACAATGCACTGAATACACAATGGAGACAGATGTCGACAAGGTGGAGTCGCTGAGGCAGTTCATTCAAGGGTACGTTGCATCTTTCGAGGTCTTAGCGACTTTCCTTCGTATCTTTGAAGAAACGACGATGGTCACCAGCACATTTCCATATTAGATGGTTAGCAATTGAAAAGGAGTTTGTTTCCGGAAGCAGATCAAGTGAATGTGGGATGACAACAATGTATCGAAGGCTCAGACCAAAACACTCAAAATAGCGGTTTTTTTCGGTCATGAAATATATTAGACGCGGAACGCAGAACAAGAAATTAAGATAAGAAATGAAGGAATCAGGAAAACATATTTGCAAAAGGTATAAAAATGGCATTTCTTGTTTAGCGAAATAAGAGCAGTGCGGTTCCCTCTTATACTTTCAGTGCATGCCATTTTCTCCATGGATTTATTCAATTTATTTAAATCTTTGTCGGTTTATACAAATGCTTTATAAGCCATTAGCCTTTGCTAAATCATTCAGATGTTTCCTCCTCTTTTTTTATCCACGCTGCCTCTCTTAGAAGACGTAGTAGACGGACATGTGAACAGCCCAAGAAATTATTTCAGTGGCAAGCTAGATATGAGCGACGTAATTAATAAAAGAATCCGACCGCCTGTACAAATGAACAGTCGAAGCAATTACAATAGAGCTGAAAATCATCAAGGCTCCGGTCGCAGTTTTAGGCGATCCAAATACGTGACTGAATACACCTACAACAGGTTGTTTTTGTAGAGAGGCAATTGTTCTTCACAGAAAAAATATAGCTGTACCTTCCATTTCATGTAAGCGCTTAGTGGTCCTGTAATTATAAACAAAGGAAACTGCTCTTGTCAAATAAGACATTTTCTCGTATTTCCTTCTACTCATTTGCTATATAACCTTCGTTTTTGAAAGCGTATGCTATGTTTGCGCCTGAATCAACTATCCGTCTATATATCCCGAACTCGTCCATACCCGTCCCCTTCAGAATTTCAGGATAGCCGTTTCTAATCGTTTGCGCACCTTGATGTTCCTATGCATTCCTCGAACATACGAATGCATTTTAAGAGGTCCACACCTAAGTAATAGACTGTTGCAAAAACAGATGAATCCCTGATACGCATTCGGCTCCAACAGACGCACCAAACGATGCTTTCATGTCTGCTACAATCTGCTCCTTGAACTTCTTCAGTGGTCGCAATAAATGAAAGATTGCAAAAGGCTTCTCTGGAAGTAGCGACTATACTTGCGAAGTTTATGGCTGAAGAACACCCTTAGAGACGTATTGCATATAGGAAGATCTTTTAGAGAAACTTTATGCACTATTTTTTCTGTGCTTTCGTGAGTTCCCTTCCCACGCTTTCTCTCACAAATTTTCGTGCATTATTATGGGCGCATTGCGCTTCACTGGCCGTTTCTAATCGCTGAGTTCTTTCATCAGCTTAGCATATTCAACTTCAATCGCACTCTTAGATCCTCCACAGCAGTTGACGCATAAAGATCTACTAGCTTCTATGCACATATCTCGGATACTTATAGCATCGTTCAATTACATCGTAACTCTTCCACATCCTCTGCGATATCTGTTCTGCTTGTATGCAGTTTGAGGATCACTTTTTTTCGAATGACCATTATATCAGCGGATAGCACAATGCTGAAAACACAAAAAATATGCTCAAAAAATAAAAATATAGATTCGATTCATGGCATTTTTAGTTGTTCTTCATATATTCACGGTTGCTAAATTTCTGAGTTTCTACGAAGTTCCCATTAAATGCCGCCTATTAAAAAAAAAAAAAAAAAAACTCATTTGCTCGCACTAAAGGGGATGAAACGAAAGAGATTCTCATACAAAACATGAGGGCTTAAAAATAAATACGAGAAATAGAACTGTTACGTTCGACAATATTTGAAAATTGATAAAAAATACAAAAAAATACAAAAAATTAATAAAAAAAAACAATCCTGTTGTGGTGAACGACCGTGCTGCAACTCAATTTTGCATAGAACGACCTCGGTGATATCTGTTCTTCTCTACCCCATCATATTTCGGCTGTTTCTCTATTTCTCTATTTCGGCCGTACTTCAAACCCGTCAGCCATGGCGTATATGTTCACTCAGGTGATATTGGTGGTATCTGATCCGTGCTTTGTGTTCAGTTATCCAGTTCGGTTGCTTGAGTAAACTTCGCTTCCACTCGCATCGTCTCTTCTCGACCGTCCGCCAGTAGTGCAGCAGCCGTAGACGCAGGGCGCTCACTAGCGTTTACTAATTTTTTTGAATGTCTAGAATAGAAAATTCAGTCCCAATTTCTTTGATAACTACCTCATGCCCTATATTAGCTGCAGGGGCACATCAGGATCTGACGTTCAAATGTGCAACTGGAAAAGCGCAGTAACATTATTCTGAATCTCCTTTCGATATAGTACACTTCAAATAGAAATAGGGCGAATACATGATGAGGTATATATGCATTTTTTTTAAAAACAATCGACGCTCTACTATTCTTGTCACACATTCTAAAAACCGGATTTAATTGTAATTATATTCTTCTTGCGAATTTAAATTTAATACGATACTCTATTGTAACTGATATTATTACAAAGACAGTATGAAAAGTGCTATACTTTTTTTTATTGGATGATATCACAAAATTGCTATAACGGATTCGGTCGCCTACTATATTTCCCGTCAGTATCATCTGACTTGTTCGTTCAGAAAATGTTTCTTAAGAAGTGGGCTAGACAATGTTTCCTTCGTAACTGTTACTTACCATGGCCCAAGCAGTAGGTAACTAAATCGACCACCATTCACACGCTACGTCAGCTGATGCGAAAATCAGATTTTCCACAACTGTGGTTCGGCTGAACCCATTTGTACTATGGTCTCGTGTCGATCGCTCTATGGACTTCGTCGCTGACTGTCACTAGGCGGTACTATCCAAATGATTTACTTATATATACGAAGTGATTCCACCTTTATTCAATCTCAAAAACTGCTTTCTTTTTGAATTCCTTTTCCATATCTTCCCTTCTTTTTTCTTTCTTTCATTTTCTTTTTCTTTCGGACTTTGGTATACCTGTAATCTTTCGACTGGATGAAAATCCATCCTTCCTTCAGATTGCTTACGTTTTTAGATATCTTCACACCCTCCATCCCCATTGTCTAGCTAGCACAACAACATTATTCAAAAACCATTTTCCACTCTTGTTATATTTGATAGCCCATGACCGTTATAGATTCATTGTCGGCCATTGGACTCCGCACAGTTTGTTTTTATAGAGCTTACACTATGGAAACGTCGAACTTTCAGAATTCTCATGAGCAACTGTAAAGACAATTTTGCGATGTAATCGAAAGAACACTTTGTTGCAAAGTAGTTAACATAAGGAACGCCACTATTTTATAGTGCATTTCAAGCTTCAATGCATCAGCGACCTGAACCAGTATTCAGCCGATGGCAGCAAGGACCGCCACGCCATTATAATTCCAACGAAAAGCCAAGTCCATGAGATCTCCCTGTCCTCCCCCTCCCCTTCCCCGTCATTTTTTCCACAAGACATTCGGGGGTCGGCCATGACATCGCAGCATTTCCATTACGTCAAGGCTCGTTCATCGCGTTTGGGAAGCACAGCTACGTCGCTAGCACGCATGATACAGCTGCACCTGTTCAGACACTCCTAGGTGAACGCATACGGGACTCATTAAGCAGCAGTACATGCATTGCCGTCTAGGATTCACGAAAATGCATCGCTTCTTCATTTGGCATCGATAGTGTTGGTTAAATCCTGCGCCAATATTTTGCATCGCAAGAAGTTCATAATCATATTCTTTGAACTATGCAAGTAGAGAGAAACGAAGAAATGAGCTTTCCACAAAAATTTCTGCCTGATGACAGTGACAGAATCACAAAGGTGGGGAAGGGGGAAATCGGGTGGAATAAAATTGCTTATAGTGCAAAGTTTCTCTTTTCTGCATTTTTTTGGTCGGGCAACCTTAGAACACTCGTTTGCCAGTAAACTTAGTAAGGCATAACCATCCGGATTTTCCCACCTTCCTCTTCCATCTGCAGCACAGTTATCAAATGCTAGGCTCTACACAAATATATTTTTACACTACTCGTAAGACGTGTTGAACTTCGCAAGCTCCGGTGAGGAGAACGTTACGAAAATGTCTGCCTGCTGAAAAGATAAGCACTGCTTCCAAAATTGTTACATTAGCAAAACAGCGCTTCAAGAAACCTGGTCGGCGCACTTAGAGCCACATACGCATGTGCAAAACGAAGACGGAAAAAGCTTGCGTATTCTTAGCGAGCGACGCCGCTTTATTCATTCGGTGATAAAAACGACGTCGTAATATATGTAACAATATATTGGTGAGAAAGTAAGAATTGTATAGTGTTTCTTTATGTTTTTATAGAGGAAAGATGATGATATAAGAGGCCTAAAATGTAAAGATAACATTAAAAGGCCGATGTTGGAAAAGACGAAATGTTAACAGTGTAGGAATAAGATATGGATAAAATGCCTGTGCGAATAAAAGGTGACCACGTTTCGACCGTTATCTGTTGACGTGGACACCTTGTCATGCGCCGGCCATCGTCAGAACGATACGCATAATCGTGTTAGTACAGGAAAATAAGATAGACATTTTAAGCATGCGTTGAGAAGAGGATAAAGAAGAGAAGAAACACACAAATATGTAGATAAACTGTCTGTTATGAATTAGATAAACTTTCTGTTATGAATATATAATGAACCAGAAATTCATGAAATATGGAGCCTACCTCGTCACTGCTATCCTTTTTCCTTCTTTTTTCCACAACCGTTCTTGAGAGCTTAAATTAGGTTCTCCTTTATTCCCATTTTCCATTTTAATATTACAAAAAGTTTTACTGTAAATCGCAAAAAAAGAGCTACGTGAGCAGAGCATAGATAGGTAGTAAATAAAAACGCGCAGAAAATACTAGATGATACCATTAAGTAATGAGATCGCTGCCAAGCAAACTTTATATATATATATATATATATATATATATATATATATATATATATATATATATATATATATATATATATATATATATATATATATATATATATATATATGCATTTACCTAGTAAATAAGGCAAAACTATTCTACAAGTTTCTAATGTTATATGTCAATAATTTAATAAGTATTGGAATAAGCGACATATGTTAATTGTTCAAAACCAATATGAAATGTGGTGTTAAATACGTGGACTGAAGGAAACGTGTTAGAATGCTTCTAACATAAGAAACTTAGATTGAAAACGCGATATGTAATACGCGGGGAGCAGCACACGATGATATACGTAATTAGCCAAGTAACGGATTATAAACTAAAAGCAAAGAGAATCCAACCACTAAGGATTCCGAAATGTAGATAGTCTTAACCATTGTAGTTTGTCCAAAAGTACTGAGGAAAACATTCAAAACTAAAAAAAAAGGAATGAAAAAATAAATAAAACTTTTCGTATTTCACACGTGCTGTTGTGCAACGTGAACATAAAATTACCAATAATCACGCATTATGGATAAACGAAAACATCTACGTTGAGGTCAACACTGTTCAAATATTGACCTATATAGATCAATACTTATATGCAATATGCTGACTATCGAATGCATCAACTCAGGAAAGTGACACTGAGAATCAATAAAACTGAGATTTCCCATGTCAATGCACCAAAATAAATAAAGGTTTATGGAATGTACGTTGTTATATATATATATATATATATATATATATATATATATATATATATATATATATATATATATATATATATATATATATATATATATATATATATATATATATATATATATATATATATATAGAAAAATGGTAATCCTATTATGAAAGTGGTAATCTAATTTAAGTAATAATTCTTCCTTAAATCCTTGAATGTGTCGATCATATGTAGCTAAGGTGTGAAAAGATATTCTCTTTAGTTGGCAGGCAGTATAGGAAGCAACAGTTACTAAAGTGCATGAAACATTTCATTAATTAAACCTTTAATAGTTTGCCTACTGGGATAGGTAAACTTATATCCTAATTCCGGTTCACTAATTAATGCCTTAAATAAATACTTTTGCATTAATATAACACATAGACCTTTGTCTTTATAATTTTTAAACAAACCTTTACATTTTTTACTAAAATCTGTCCTAATCGAATGTATTTTGCTAAATCGAAAGACCTGAGAAATTATAATGTTTTTATCTATGAGCATTGGTATATTGCTATCCAATCGAGTATACTTAGTCAGTGCAAAATTAAATCCTTCCGTCTTATCATAGACGTTTGAAATGACACCTTTACAGGTAGCAGTTAAGTTTAAGCCGAAAAAATTAGCTTTGTAACCGATGTATGTAATTTCAGTTTGCAATGGGTCTCCGTAAATCATTTTTGCAATACTGCGAAAATCTTCAGTATTAAGTATTAGGAAATCATCAACATATCTACAACAAATGGCATTAAAATGTGAAATTTTGGCATATTTATATTCCATAACAGATAAAGTAAGATCAGCTATATCAAGATTGGCATTGCCACCCATGGGTACTCCTTTAGTTTGCCTAAAAAATATGATGACCTCGTTTGTATGATGAGACTAGGCTGGTTTTAAAGAGCACTGAAGATCCCATCAAAATTGTTCACTACCCGAGAAATTTTCGTGCAATAAAAGTTTCCACATGACGTGTAATTAACCTGCAGGGTGGCCAATGTACGAGGTAATTCAACTAAAGGCCACACAAGACGAACAAAAGCAAAGAAGATTTATCGACAATAAACTAATGGAAAATGAAAGAAACTTCACAGAACAACGACAGACAACAATTCAAAAGAGAAAACCTCCTGACCAACAGGAAGTAGTTCAAGGATGAAATCAATAATTACGGCGAAAATCGACAGAATAGACGCAAACTGTTCACAACAAAACTACAACAACTTATAACAAAGCTTTGGTAGCGATATTATCATCATTTGTGATACCCTAGGTTGAATGTAACGATAGTTCTTTGTACAATGAGTTGAGCAATTCTAACGCTAGCGCTATGGCTAAACGCCTTTAGTGTTCTTTGATGGATGATGCTGACAGGTGGAAAATGGATGAGATATCGCACTGCGCTTTGGAGAACTAAAAAAACATCGCATAAAAATGTAGTCTGGAAATGCAATGGTGGCACTCGGTACTGGAATTCGACAACACACCTATTCCCTGTGACCTAGATTGATCTACATAATGGAAAGCAATTATGGTATCTGCATTCAAAACTAAACCACTACTTGGAACATGAAATATGTGGGAATGCATTCATTCCGTCCGAGAAGCATAGAGTAATAGCAAGACGCAAGACTAACTATTGACATATATGGGGCGATATAGGAGATAAGTGGCTGATCAAATTATCAAAATCCTGAGAACTCGCTCGAAATGGCAATCGATGTCGTTTCGCACTGCATTGAGATCATTGATTTGTATCGGCTACCTGATGCAAACACCTGAAATTTCTTCTCTAACAATGATAACAATGATAAGATACTTTACAAGTAGCGCATGCATAATAATATAACTAATAATATGGTGTTATTTTTTTGAAAATTTGGTCTTCATGCCTCGATTAAGAATATTACAGAATGCAAAATTTTACATTCGAAATGTTTTCATTTTGCAGATCTTTAGAGGTCAGAAATTGCCTATGCATAGTAGAAAAATTTCCGCGTTTATCTCAAGTTATGAGCAATGCTGGTAGAGTTAACCATATTCTTTAAAATATACTTAGCCACGATTTCTTAGTCTTATCCCGGAATGCACTTATAGGTCTAGGACATATCGGCGGCCTTTCAATTCGTGTCATGTCAACTATATGTCATATGGAAATTGATGTTATCGAAAAGTTTCTATTTTGATCTCAGATGATTATCCATCCGGATAGAATCTTCAGCGCTCTTTAAAACGAGCTTGGTCTCACCTTTCAAATCATTCTTCTTCACCGCAAATTCTTACATATATTAAGGCGCTTTGGTTACTGAATGAATAATGCGGCGTTGGTAGCTAAGAATGCGTATGCTCTCTCTTTCTCGCTCCTGCATGCGCTTATTTAGCTTTAAATCAACGCACACTTCGCCAAGAACCTTTTCGGGACAGACTTCATGCATTCTGCTGGGAGTACATAGCGAGATCGAGTTCGAACTAGACAGTTTGGGAGATTGTTGCTCGTTTTATATTAGCATGCTCCTTATCACTGGTAGGGTTCAGCTACCTTTTTCATCGCCTGTATTCATAGCACATAAATATTGGTTCACCTAGATGTAAACCTCTGGGGAAAACAATATGATTCTCAGTTTTCAGGAATTTTTTATGTAACTTCCTCACTTATTGTTTTCTGCGGTAACTTATCAATGGATAATTCCGACGGCAAATTCCCTCCCAAAGTTGTTTATGTCCGCTACATTTGGTATGAAACGCCGACTTGTCCCTCCTCCTCCCCCCCCCCCCCCCCCCCCCCTCCCTTCCTCCCTCTATCAGCTGCTCCATCTTTATGCAACTGCGCTTGATGAAAAGAGATGTATAACGTTAACTTCACATAACGTCAAGTCGATCGTCGTTGTGAGACTGCAAATGCGATGACCTCTAAAAAGTTGATGCATTTCAGGAACATGTGGACGGTTAAAGATTAATACAACTAAGTTTTTTAGAGACAGCTTCTTATAGTCATATCCATATTTTAGAATGAAGCCACCAACCGAAATACTCATACGTAAGTATGAAAACCTCTATGGAGGTGACAAATTTGAGGCATATAAAGACGGTTTAAAGTGATAAAATATTTCTTTTTTCCATCGCTGATTACCAAAACACGCTTCACTATATGTCTATCAAAACACACACTATATATATATATATATATATATATATATATATATATATATATATATATATATATATATATATATATATATATATATATATATATATATATATATATATATATATATATATATATATATATATATATATAATGTCCGCGAAGGAAGGAAGAAGATATACGACACGGGAGAAACGACTAGAAAGCAGTTTTCGAAACGAAAGACGTCTACCGTGAGGAAAACTACAATTGTCGGCATAATGATATTTTCAAAACGCAATGCATTGAACGCTGAAACAGGTAACGGTTTTTGGGAAGTTGGCTAAATGAACATTGGTGAGCTTGGTAAATGATAGTTCTAGTCGATATGCCATGCGTTGGTTGAAACGACGGAGCTTAATTGGATTTTTCATGGTTTTTCAAAATTTCGTAAGGTCTAGGAGTTCGTACACTGCTCCTGGAAATGCTACCACGCCGATGTTGGCGTAAATCAGGTACAAATCCTCCGAGGAGTCTCATGCTTCCAGCTGGCCATTCAGAAGTGTCTTTGCTAGGTGATGCTTAGATAAGAATGTACTAGCGGAAAAGCGCTGCATGAATCATTTCTAAAGTAACAATTGGATACTATTCATATTAAACTTGAGGATACAAAAATCTTTTGATGAAAGATTGCTAATATTGTAATCAGCTATGTATGATCTCAGCGTATAGTGCAAAAATCACTAAATTCTAGCAAAAACAAAAACTTTCTATGAAACTTCAGCTCTCTTTAACATTATTTAAGTGTTCCCATTTTTTAATCGCAATCGACTCATTTATGAACCGCTTTGAGATTTGATTTCATATGCAACTTCCTATATCCTCTCCTTCTGAATAGCCATTCGCAATAAATTCTTTCTTATTCAACATTCTTTTGCGTTTTAACGATTCATTCCACCTATGTTGAAAGTATTCTTTTGTGATGCTTTCAGCTTGTAAATATTGCAACATCGTACATCATGTGTCCATTACAGCGGTATCACGAAGAGATTTTACGTATACACAATTCTTTCGACTTCTGAAACATCGTTGAGAAATGTTGCCATTGTGCAAAGACAAAACAGAAGCCGCGAAACAATCAAAAATATTCGAAGAACTAAAATTTGACGGACATTAGATACGTTTTTATAGATGTTGGTCAACTGTTGACCGAAAGTGTTTGATAAGAGGCGACTTTTGGTTGTAACCGAACAAAAAGCTGATAAAAGTCAGAACCTACTTTGGTTAGTAGCGGTGGTCACACGCGGCGGTCCAACTGATTTTTTCCAAAGATAACCTCACGTTCAAATCTTCATAACTTACAACCATGGAAATCGTAATTAAATGGAATACAACTAAATCTAAAAGTTATCCCACGGTAAAAATTATACCAAGGAAATTATACCACTGTAAATTTCCTCGCTAGCAAAACTATTGGAAAATGCGCCTGCTCATATATATCTATAGATTATGACACGATGCTACCAAAATACGCTTTGCAAAAAAATTATAAAAAGGGCACAAAACGCTGAGAATAAAGCGAAAACCATATTTGTTTTAGTGCATCTCGACCGAAAAACAATCATCATCGAAGTACGAATCGAAGTTTTTCAACTGCAATAGAACAAATGGCAATCTTTCTTTCAAATAGGAGCGCCCAACCCGAGCGGTTTAAAAGCTTCAATTCCTAAATGCTGATGAAGCATAGGCATCATTTGTATTTCTCAATAGTAATAGAGGAATGTATATTGAAGCAAAACACATTTTGATGCTTTGCGTTTGTTTGTGAACAGAAGAATAATTCTGCGGTATTTTACCATAAGAGTTATATGAAAGCTAATATCTTTACAGCAAACCACCAAATTTATTCAATAAGCAATTTCGAAAATTTTTGAATTATTAAGTGAGACAATAAGTGGGAAATACGAATAATCTCAAGAAAATTTTGCATATTAAAAAACGATCGAAAATTTTAGATATGGCAGAGAAATATCAAAATCGCTGAAATAAACTTAGAAGAAATAATTTGAGATGATGAAAATTTTAGTGATCATTTCATCAATGAAGATTAGCCTTAGCAGCTTCAAAGCATATATTTCGTCTCTGTGAGTAAATTGGAATTTCGAATTTCTGCTATATTGCCTTGAGGTAAAGTTGGAAGGCCTTAAATTATTTACATTTTAATTACTGATCCTATAAATTGGCACCAGCAATTCCGCAAAAAAAACAATGACTTCCTGAAATAAGAGGAAAGGATAACCATGTTCGACTTGCTCGCATTCATACGTATGCCTTCTCTCACCGCGTTTAAACAAATCAAAGTACATTTTTTAAAAATATGAGAACTATACACAGATCCAAATTAAGGAAGAAATGATCCTTTACGTTCAATTGAAAGGATCGGGCGATTTCACAGGAGAAAACGAACTGGGGAGTTGTTGAGAAAAGGAAAGGGATCACCGGATCATAAGAACCAAGAATTGAAACAACATCATGATAGGCGGCCTGAAGAACAGTGGATAGATCAAGCTTGAAATGGTATATCCAACATTCTAAATAGGCACATATTTTAAACTATGAAATGGGTTTGCGCGTGGACTCATTGCCGAATTGGCTTATCGAGTTCTCCAGAATATTCGTTTCTGCGACAACGTTCAGTTTTGAAACATGAGAAGCGCTCATAAGATCTGGTTAATTATTCCTTTGAGCTCTTAATATTTTCACTGAAAGAAATTTAATAAAAACTGCTCGCATAGAAAAATTTCTTTTTGTTTAGATTTTTCTTTGATAGTGCATAGTGTGATGTTTTTAGAGTTCTATAGCAACAAATTTTCCACACGAAACTGACCCTTTGTATGAAATTTCAGCTCTATATTGGGCTGTTCAGTTTGTGCGATCAAATTGACCATCACTTCCAAATCGAGGGAAATAGCGAATGTTTGCGTAAACTCACTTTCATAGGTGTAGTCAGAATTTCGGCTACCTTTGATTTTAATTTTTGTAAGTAATTTTTTTAGAAGAGGGGAGGGAGGGATAGGAGTCCTCAGGGAAACGCCGCGAAAGGAAAAAAGGAGCGAAACGAGCAGGGTTCGACCTCTAAAACGTCCTGCAATATTTCTTTGGGATTCAAATATTTATCTAAACGTTTCAACGACCTATATGCTGATATTCATACATCTGAACAAGATCTGCTCAAGCGGAAGAAAAAATTTGCGGCGGAAATTCGAAAAATTGGTATTGTATTTTATTGCAGCTGACAAAGTTTGATAACGTTAAAATGAAATGAATTTATTCAATATATTTGCAAGCGAACTGAACAGACAAAAACCGAAGTTAATCTGACAGTACAGTAATTATTTTTTAATCCTCTAATTAAGGGATTATAGATATGATAGCGAGGAAAAATGAGAATACGCACTGATATATCGACCAGCTGGCAATAAGAATATTCGCATTTCCACGATTTTCCACTATTCTCGATTGAGAATCACCACGAGAGGTTCTGATTTTTAACAACTTTATCGATTGATTTTTCAAGTTTATTTATATATGAGTGGAAAATCGATTGCCACGTCTCACGATTATTCATTTGTTTGATGCGAAGAGAATCGTTTCATAATATCGCCAATTATCCACGAACTTCTTGTGCTCTCTTTTTTTATATTGTCATTTTTATGATTGTTTTCACGTTACCGTACTCAAAAGATTATTCCACGAGCGACATGCGTAACATGTCCCCCGCACACATCCCAATATTTATATGCACATGTGTGTGCGTCTGTGTGTGCGCGCATGCATGCGGGTGTTTGTGTGTATATATATATCTATGTATGTGTATACATACATGTGTATGTGCATGCATCTGTATGTGTGTATGTGTGTATATTTGTGTTTGCTACTGTCTATTATTGGATAATTGGTCGTTTTTTTTTTCGTGTGATTCCTTCTCTCTAACATTCGTTGTTTTCACCGTTCACATTGAATTGGTTCCACTGCGTCATAGCAAGTTTCATTGCGATACACAATTATGAGCACTCGTTAAATGATTGCACCATTCACTATCGATATTGCATTTTTCACTAAATATCGATGTCGTATATCATAAATATGAATAAATATGGATGCAATTTGCAGCAACAGTATGAAAAAAAAAGTGCTAAAGAAACGTATAGCATGTGTTAATTAGACCGATTTGTTACACTTAGCAATACTTGCTAAGTTTTTGTTTTTCTTCAACTCTTTTCTACGTACACTCATTTAGTCAATCAACTGTGCGGTAAAGCGTATTGGGAAATTTCCAAAAAGTTCGCATCTTTATATCATTAAAACGCTCAAATATTATAGTTTTACAAGAAAATGTTTTAAAAAATTCAATAATCGCATATTATTTACTAACTCATCTTTCTTTATTTGGTGAATAAATGCCTTTTGTCCATTAATTTTATCAAAAGTATAAAACGATTAAACCCACGATTTTACTGAGCTGCTCTTCCGATTCAAAATTATGAGTCAATTTTTATGCAAATTTAAGATGTGCAAGACATTCTATGCTTTATGTAAATTTAACAATCAAGCAACAAGGAATTTACAGATATATAAATGTTTATCAAATCTCTTCAAATAAAAATCTACTGAAGAACTGTCGATGGATTCACAATGAGATGAGCGGGAAAAGAGCGAAGGAAAGGAGAAAGGAAAGAGCGCCGCTGTTCACTCCGCTCTGCCGCATGCATAAATTATAGTTTCCTAACGATGCCGCTCAACATCGCCATCGTCAGGAGTGGTGTTGTTTCCTTTTATACTATTATGACAAAAGGAATATAACTGCATTGAAAAGCATTTGCAATGATCGCAGAATATATCCCTGCATTCGTCGAGACACAAAATTACACCTGTATATACAAATAAAACGTCGACAGATTCTATCTAGAGTAAACTACATCAATCCCCATGTAACAAGATACATTTGGAGTCAGCTCGGAGCACTAAGTTCCCGATCAGCGGTCCTGTAACCCTCATGGGAGCATGAAAGAAGTACAAGTAAATGCGAGGAACAGTCTGTAATTTCTGCGGACGACGAATTATAAATGATTGCTCAAAGGTAAGTCGTCTTGGATATTGCAAACATATTTCACATCTGTTCGCACAAATAATTTATGAGCTGCATATAGCATTAAAAAACGGCCGGTGGAATGGGGTATGGATTCGCTGAAAGTGGAGCTATTCGTGATCCGAATGAGGTTGTTTCCGATGCTTACAAGCGTTTTCTTTACTCTCGGTTGTTGGATTTTAGTCATGTTATACTCCTATACCTCAGTGAGCCTCACGTGAAGCAAAGCCCACTCTTTGACAATTGCTGTAAGATGGTCATACTCAGTGAACAGAACATTTATCTCTTGCAATCATCGTGGTAATGATATGTGCAAAGATATCAGACTTGTTTGCTTGAATGAATCATAGTTGCATTTGCGAGCGTAACTATCTGCCATTTTCAAACATTTCTGCAACAATCATTGCGCGCATTTAACAGATGAGTGCAAATGGTCATCTCTCGTTACCTGAGGCGGTTAAATGTTATTAAGTTTGCAGGTAATCTCGAACCGATTACCTGTAAATTTAACCACAAATGTGCCTCATTGAAGAGGACATTGAAAAGGGAAGAAGCCTGTTTGAAGTGATTCATCGTGATGCAGCAGCTAATGCATACCAATCGATAAATTCAACAAGGCGAAACGTAGTCAGCTGCACAGCTAACGCGCTTTTCAATCGGCATATACAATCCCGTTGATCGTATAAAAACCTATCGTCAATACGTATGTAAATATATGTAAAAAAAAAACATCTAAAATGTTTCATATGATAATCAAATGAAAGTCGCCTGAATTTTTGCAAAAGAAAACAATGATGTAACAGGTTGTTTGATGGTGAGCGCAATATTATAACTCCATAGATCATTTTTTTGCATCCATATTTACTTAGATAATTTTATAATATTTCAATTAGAAATTATTAAAGAAAATTCTTCCTAAATTGAAATAAATTTAGGCGCTAGAAATTGATCATCTAAAGAGCGATGAAAATATATATGTTGTATATTTTTATGCATTCACTTAGAATTTAAATGAGCATCCTATTCTTATAAATTTAGCTCATATTGCAAAAAAAAAAAATTTAACTGTTATTTATTTTTGAATAATATTTGCCATTCTTTATATATATTAATCTCAATGTGCGCATTTAATATAGTAGAATATTATTGCATAAGTATATATTTTCATATTAAAAGCGGAAAATTTTCCTCACATCTACAGATATTGCTTTTGAGGCGCTCAACGTAGACTTTCCTATCGTTTTTTGTTAAAAGAATATCTCTGATGATTAGCTCTCTGAATCAATTCTCATTCTTATGAACTTTATCACTAAACTCACTTAGATAATCAATTTTTAATAAAATTATCCAATGCATGAGTGCTTTTTATCTTCTTTTTTTTTACTGTTATGAAATAAAATGATGAATGTTCAAAATAATTTACAAAAATATTATATGAAAATATTCTCATAAAGAAAAATTTTGCATTAAACATATTGAATGAAATTCCATTGCATTAATTTGATTTCCATAGAAATTTTAACGAACTATGAATATCTTATGTTCGAGTATAAGAGTAAATATCTTATGAATATAAGAGAGTAAATCTCTTATGTCGAATATATCATAAAGATTTACTTAATTCCGAAGAAAATAAATGCAAATTTTCGTTTTATGTTGAAATTCCTTTTTTTTTCATTTTCTTGTTTGCATTGTCGTATTTCAAATTGCCAAATTTGTTAACATTTTATATTTCATCGAAGAAATACAAGTTCAAAGTAGTGTCAAGTTAAGACAGTCAAACGATATGAGATAAGAATGATCAATATCATTCCGGAAACTTTTTATTAACGTTTCGGAATAGCATTCAATTGGCTATTAGCAATTAATGGTTGTAAACAAAAGCGCTCATGCTCACTGTATATAACAATGTTCGAAAACAAGTTTCAAATGAGCATAAAGTTGTATGATGTAATAATGATTGCCAATAAAGGAGAAATGAAGAGAAATTCAATATCTTTTCGTCATTTCTACAATCAGAAATATTAGTCAAAAATACTAGCCATCAATCATTATGAAGGTGGAACGAACTTTAAAGTATTTGATCTGTAAGAAAAAAAGATAAGAAATAACTCTCACCTTGCAGATTTGAATTTATGCCACCTAAAGCTCTTAGCACATGGAAACATGATCCCAATCGAATAAGACAAGATAGATATTTCCGGGTGGTGCGAGTTCATACACTCGATAATGGTGGTAGCTACTTTTCTTGTTCTTCTTGTGAAATAAGCATGAATTTGTTGGAAATGAATGCATACTATAGAAGTCTATTTGCTAGAAACTTCACGTACGTTCTGAAGTGCAGCTTATTGAAGAGTATTGCTATCGCATTTAAAGAAGAAGCCATCAGATGGTGTTAAAAAAACCTTTATAATAGGAAGGGCTGAAATGAATTTTATGCACTTCCTTATTTGAAAGACTACCAAGCATTCGACGAACGTTGACATGCCGGATTTGTCATAGGCAGCAAAGTTGTGAAGTGAGCGATGATGGGGGGGGGGGGGGGGGGGGGGAGAAGGACTATTTAGAGAATGTGAAAGAAACGCCCCTTTGAATCAGCCAATATCTGAAAATGTTCAGCCTATGAGCAATTATCGAGCGTTTTGTGATAAATCCATAATGCGTCAAAGATTTTCATTGGGCGTTGCGAATATCATAAGAAGATGATCGTAGATCTTGTTAATTGATCCTCTTTAATAGGCGTGTAACAGTTGAGAGAAAAATCTTCACATTGAGCGTTTTTAATATTATACGTTAGAAAAGCATAACATACAAAAGTATTCTTGAGCGGAATCTATGGAAAAACAAAGTAAATTTTCACAGAGATTTTCATAATTATTCAATCAAATTGTCGATATTGCTATTTAATTTGCTTCAACGAATTAGTAAGCATCATTTTGGAACGACACATAAAATTTCAATTTTTTTTTAAAAGATTGTCCAGGATATTTTTCCTCCCGTTAGGTACCCCATACTACAATTTATTCGGCGTTTGTCGATTTCATATCCACAGCTGATCAAGAAACTTGAAGAGGCTCAAATTGTCTAACAAATCGGATTCCTGTTTTTAAATAAGAGACTAGTAGCATATATCATTCGTTTCTATCAGCGGATGATATTTCTTCAATTTAAAACTTTCTAAGTAAGAATTTTTATGTATGCATGATAGTCGTATTATTGCAACTAAGTTACCACTCGAAAACCATTGAAATCGACTTCATTGTATTCGTTTCTTTTAGTTTTGAAATACCGCTGAACACCCGTGGAAAAAAAAATTTGGGATTATATTAATACGCAATCCACTCAAAAAGATAAACAGATAACCATTTTGTAGGATAATTAAATTCATAATATTGGAAAGTGTTTCTCAGAAATTATTCGCATGTTTACTTCGATAATATCAAGTTAGAAACAGCTCGCCTGTATCACTGTTCTCCAGACATCACATTCTAGAACCATCAACTGCTTTTCAGTGTACTGCGGTCAGGAATAGCCGGTATACCGTAGTGCATCACATTTTCCCGAAGGTTACTGTACTATATTCCATCTATTTGCTGCAGATTGGCAAATACGCTTTACTGTAGTAGTATTTTACAGCGCGGAATATTATATCCATAGCACATATTGCATAGGTGTGCATAAGTTTAAACTGTAATATTTCCATTGCTATAATCTTTTCTTTCTCTTTCTACATTTCGCTATATTCTCTTGATTTCTGTTCTATTTTATAGAAGAGTTGGGTATGGTTCAAGGCTAACTACGTGATCCCCCCCCCCCCCCCCCACCGAGTCCTCGAAATTTTTTTTGGCGCTCGTCAACTGTGATATGTCCTTTCTCTATGCGTATAAACCGTTCTGTCACCTTCAAGGTATTTGCCGATCTATTGCCGTCCATCTTTTTCTTATTCGTTTCATCGTCGACGGAGCTACTGGTTAATTTCTTTCCATTGTCTGTTGTCTCTTCAAATATGAACTCTTTCGAAAGAACATTATCAGCGACATATGCGACAACATGAGACCAAATTTCTGCTATTGTTTCCTATTCGGCAAGCTATTCACCACTATGAATAAATAACATCAGTGTGCTAGATTAGATAAAGAGTTATTCACTTTAATTTTTTATGCAAATTTTTTCGATAGTATATCGCCGTTCAAAAAAAGAAACGCTTATCGATTCATTATTAATGAATTTAGATAAGAAGAATTCAATGCATAGAAATATTTGAAGCACAAAAAATGTTGATTAAGCGATAATACATTTATTATTGCTTTTTCAAAAAAAAAATTGCTAGGTGTTAAATATCCTCGCATAATATGCTAAGATTCAACTCCATAGACTTACAATTTTTGCATAATAGTAAACGTAACGGTTGCGTATAATTCAGGTGCGTACCTAACAGTCGCAAAAGAGTTTTATTTTTTGCATATTGATCAAAGGTAAATGATTTTCGTAGGAAAGCTTTGTAAGAGGAACTTCGATCTGAATTCCTATTGTGTCATATAGCCTTCCTTTTTTTGTAAAAGAAAAAAAAATGAAAGCTATGCATTGATATAGATGGAGTAAACGTTGAAAGATGAAAAAAAAAAAGTTTACAGGGCTTTCAATTTTAGTAATATCTACTTTCATTTACTTCAGCCAATCCTTTGAAATTTACACATTTATTACATTACTTCAGAGGAAATCATTTATGACTGATACAAAATTACCCTTATGATTACACTCGAAAAGTATTCACTACTGAAGACTTTTATAGAAATGAATGAATTTGATCAAAAATATGAGAAATTAAAGAACGTTACGCTTGAAAAACACATCTAGAGATTAACTCAAAAGTAATGCGAAATTCTCGAAAGTTTTTCAAATATAAATTCGAAAGGAAAACTGAAAAAAAAAAGGTCATCTAGTTTAACGAGTGTATTCATTACATTTAAATGTATAACAAAAATAACAAGTGTATTTTTTAATACACAGAAAAAAAAATAACTTCTCCGTATTAGCGCTTTCTTTTAATAATTCAATTTGGCAACAAATTTCTACAGGTAATCGTTTACCTGTCTAGCTTGATTAAGTGTAAATCAATTTTTTTTTTCATTTACTCTTGAAATAAGTGCAATATCCGCACTACTTGAAACTTGAAGTAAGCAAAGCTCTCCAAGCGAAGCCTCTTATATTAAACGATCTATTCGTATATTGCAGAGCGATCTCACTTCTCAGGAGGCCCATCTAAACACCTCAGAACTATGAAAACAGCCATCTTTGTTATAATCTACTGATCAAAAAGGATGAATATACAAATAGCACTGTATATTTGAATTGAATATGCAAATTAGTGGTCTAAATATTCGCAGTGTTGTTTTCGAATTACATCCATATTGTATACGTTGATGGGATTGCTTAAGATGCCACAGATAGTTCACAAATTTGAAATCGCTTTGCACTGCCTTGTTTTATTTCCATGACTAAAAATCTTGCAGGTTAAGCGTTCTCGCAAGAATTTGTCATTCTGGATGATGATAAATTTTTTATTCTATTTTCCGGAATTTTTCATGACGACACGATAGTTTATGAGTGTAATAAATGCGAAATGGATGTTTATACGCGCCTTTTCTTACTATCCTTAATTCTTAATGAAGCTTGTAAGTTGCAACCTATTGGCTTCTAAATTGCAGCTTTCTCTTCAAACATTAAAAGCGAAAGAATTTGTACACTGCGCCAGAAGAAAAAAAAAATGAAGAAAAAAAAACCTACGAGCTCTCACTAACAAGAAAAAATTTAAAGTCATCCGTTGCTTACTGTTTTTTCCTGATAAGTAGCACATTCGATGACGTAATATTAGTCCGTCTGCTATGAACAACTTCTTCCGTGAAAAAAACGATTTGACTTCATTTTCTTATCCAATGAAGTTTCTCTTCCTTGAAATTATTGCTTACTACTGAAACTTTCTTTGTTAGTGAAAAAAAATGTAAAGGACACGACGTAAATTGTTATTCCATAAAGCTCTCAGTGATTGGTGGAAGATTACGAAAGTTGCTTTAAATTCAAATTTATAATTCCATAAAGCAGCCCACTAAAAGGAAGAATGTGTGAAAATCGCTCGTATATGCTGTGTTAAGGGTTTCATTCGTTGTTTTGATGCGACGTAAAGTGCCGCTTGCCGCATCGATGGTAATAGTGTGCTCGAGTGTGTTATATGCGTGTGAATGTGTGAGTGCGCCATTTGAAAGATCGACAAACATACGCATGAGCGTGCACACACGCACAGACACACACAGACACATGTGCAGACACAGACACGGATACACACACGCACACGTCCACACACACTGATCGCTCAATGGAGCATTCAATGGGAGAAAATTGATGACGGAGAGACAAATATGCACACACACACACACACACGCGATGGCCGCATTGCGCACTCTCCCCGAAGGCTATTCGCGCGTAATGAACTCGGCGCTCAGACCACATCACCTCTGTCCTCGACAGCTGCAATACGGTATTCAGGCGTACGCATCCCTCATCGCTACTGTAACAAAGGCATTACACAATTGATGATGTGTCCATACACAGCTGGGCATCCACCATCTAGGTATGGGATTACGCCCAACATCCAGGTGATATTAGCGTCCAGGTAAGGATTGCGTCTTGCAATGATCACTATTCTTTCTAGGTAATGTTGTTAGGCTACAATTATTGCAATAAAACCGCATAAAGTTTAGCATTCAAACTTTACAATGATAAAAAGATTAATTATAATTTTTTAAAAAAATCGATTCAAAAAAGTCCCTCTTTTGATAAGAGCTCTTGATAAAGTGAGCGAATTAGAACAGTGAATAAAGGGATTATCAGGAATTCCCGGAAAAAGAGGAATAGAATGGATAGTTTTCAAATGCATGATTTTCAATGATTCCCTCCGCGAAGCGCAAACGACCGTAATAAATTTTTAAATAAGTCGATCAGTCTTAATTTTTGCAGATCAAGCCTACTTTTTATGGCAGAGGAAGCTAGGACCAGCTTCGAGGATCTACGGAAGGTATTGTACATCACACTAACAACACTTCCGGAATTAATCAGTGCTCGATAAAAATTGCAGTTAGCCGAGCGAGTGAGTCGCTAAACAAATAAAACTTATCGGTGCGTCTTCAGTATTTTTCACTTCGGAATATCACTCCGAAACATGGAAAACTGTAAAATTAGTCTAACGATTATGCTACCAACACGCTCAAGAATTTTCGATATTTTCCGCTTGGAAAATTGTAACCAAGGCACTGATGTGATCAAGATAAAAAAGAGATGAATTGAACAAACGGATCATCTATTTCTTTATCCGATTCATTCATGGCAACTATAAGAAAGACTTATAGTCGAAAAGTTACGAAGTAATTTAGACACAGTATTGCAGGAATTTTTGAAAAAAAAAAAAGCAAAATAAGTGAAGAAAGAAAATAGCAAATGCGAGGAATATCCTCATAAAACTCGAAATGCTTAAGTTTGAGTTGATCTTGAGCATTGACGAGAATAATTTCATTAAAAAAAACACTGGATTAGATGAGAAATATTACTGCGAAGATATGATTATATCGCGTTGATGTAATAATAATCATTGATTGCATCTATAAATAAACGGTAAATATTTTGACTGCATTTGTAAAACTGTAATTTGTAATGTTCTATTGGTATAAATATATACACCTTAATATTTTATACAAACTAGTAACCATATACACCTTAATATACACACCTTAATGAGTAACCATCGAATATTTGATACAAAATTTTACGTTTATATTTCACTTTTACAATGCAAAAATTTGGAAAGATTTTTTCCAAGGAGAAAAAAAAAAGGATTAAAAGAAAAAGCTTTAAATAATATCTTCTTTGTTTCTCAATGAGTGATATCTTCTTCATAAAACTTCTAAAACCTTGAATTCTAATAGTTTCTAATCGATGCAAAAACCGTATTAGGCGAGTGATATTTATAAATGAGTGAGAAAAATAATTGAGAGTAATTTCGAACAAAAAAAAAACCAATAAAATTACGACGAATTTTCCATTGAAAAAAAAAATTATAAATTTATGAAACACTCAAAAAATTTTTATAATATGAGAAATACGATCGAATTCATTTTAGACGTCTACTTTACTTAGAAAAATATCTATTGTCTTCATTTTGATATTAAGGCGTTTTTATCAATAAAATTCCAAAACAAAAAAAAAAATTTCAACATTTTTTAAAATATTCTTATAATGAATTTTTTTTTTGAATTTTCTCATGAATAACCTTAACGCTATAATAAATTCTCATAGAAATGAATTGAAAAATAAATATGAATGAGATAATTTTCTTTGAATATGTTCATCGAATAGAGATATACGGTTGAAAAATCAACATTCTGATAAGTGTATTCTAGACATCAACGGCAATAAATGAGTCAATAAACTGGTTTTATGAGAAAAGCACGTGAACATCGCCTTCTCTTTTCAAAAGTTGCACCCTTTCATTATAAATATAGCAGGCATAACCGCTTCCGGAAAGACAAAATCCACAACGGTAACGAAGCATCCGTGGATTCAAAAATATAATGGATCTTTGGACTATGAAGGTGAGGTTTATAAAAAAAAAATTGACTAAACATTCCATTAATTTAATGCGTTGAAGTGCTTCTTTAATAAAAATTTAACGACCATTTGCTCAGGTTTTTTCTCAATTTTCGTTTGCATCTCTTCTAACGGATTTCTTTACTATTGGTGGACAATTATCACTGGTCTCAGAAATAGAAAGGCTGCGATAAAATCCCAAAACAGATAAAATATCTATCAATCAACTATGTAACACAGACTTTTTATTAGCATAGTTCCTGATAGCCTAACCTTTTGATACCCGTAGAAATAAGCTAACTTCTTAATTACAGATATAAGAAAATCCTTTTTTTTCAAGGTAGAAGTTTCGATCTTTTAAGTGACAAACGCATCTCCTTATATGCTTTCTCGTAGATGAAATGGTGAAGAAATTGCGATGCGCTCTTATAGCCCTTTGCAATCCTCCCCTTATTTCAGTTCTCATTTAAATAATGGGAGTGATGAGTATTCGATCGTTCACTATCCTTTTGAAATGTGCCCATCATTCAACGATGCTTTACTGTCGTCTAAGGCAAAGTTTATAATATTCTGGAGCGATCCAAAAACAAAGCGCTATACTCCACATTTTTGTGAGCTTCATTTAAAATACTACCTTAGACTCAGTCTATGTTTAACAAACATTTAGAAACAGAGCATCTAAGTTGAGTACGCAATCAACAAAAATTTTAAAAAAAAGCATGAAATAAACATGATAATTGAAAAAAGAAAAACTTAAGAATATAAGATAGTGAAAACTAGAAAAGAACTGAAAGCTGAAAAACAACTTCTTCACATCTTTGTTTTGTTATTAGTCCATCTCCATAACACACCGTTCTCACCAGTTTCTATTATGAATAGCTCATATTAAGAGAAAAAAAAATGACTTATGCGAAAAGAGAGTAATGAGAGTTTAACTGGCACTAATTGCTGACAGTCGATTTGTTGTAAAATGCTCTTGTGGCTTAAACTTTAGCAATGGCATCAACAATTCACTCCAACCTAGTCACGTGTATAGAACGACCGCGTTAAGGATCATTTCGGGGATTATTTACACTCCATTTGGAAATCCATTAACGAAATATCCTAAAGAAGATCAAATTTGTCGATCACATCAACCGCTATACAAAAATTTATTAAAGAATGGAAATAATATTTGGAATGTAATTTCTTTTTTTTTTGTTTGAAATAAATTTAATGCCGATCCCCCAGAAATACGAGTACGGAAGGTTGCCCCCTTCGAATGCAATCATCTCATTTTCGTTGCAAGATGCGAAAAATGTCATCGTTATCTTTCTTCTTTTTTTTTTCAGCACTCACTATTTTCATTTTCGTATGCATGCCTACACGTCTCACACAATCCTCTGATATTCTCATGACACCACTACATCGTATCGTCTCATTTTGTTCTCTATTCATTACTACTCGATACTTTACAAGTGATCTCATAAAGTTGCTCTCTCATTCTGCTTTCTCTTCTTTTTGCGTAGAATCTAGTAAATGAATTACAGACAGTAAATATTTGTTGAATGCTATGCCACCCACGATCATCGACAATAAAGTCTATTCGCCTATTTCTCATATCATCTGCTTCACCATAAATGACATTATATTTCGAAGCTGGAGTATTGTTTGATGACCTCGACGAAGATAATAGCCATTCGAATGGGGCGCACGGTATTTTTTTTCTCCTTTTTGCAGCACCGTAATCGTGCGGACGGATATCGAAGTGGATGTCGTCGTTGCAAATCGCCATTTTAATGATCGCGACGATGTGGTAAGTTCATTAGATTTTTTTTCCTTCTTTTTTTGACTGCTCTTCACTATAGATTACTGTGGGGGGGGGGGGGGGGGGGGGTTTCAATCGTTGATATAGCGTCTTAGTTAAATGGAAATAAAAATCTAATCACTTCATCATAGAGTCAGAAAATTTGTATCTAGATATACGACACTAAAAGAAAAACCCGTTCCAAGTGTTTCATAATAAACAATTGCAAATTTCAATAAATACTTGTAGGAAATTTCCATGCAGAATATATAGTGCTATTGCATCTTTCAAAACTTAAATGGAAAATACTACATTTTTTAGTTATGCAAACGCATGAGTGATAAAACTTCTGCACTATGTAATTCACAACTAATATCAACATCCAAATTCGGCATTCCTTACCATACTATATATAATTTGACTTTGGTAATCCTCAGCGACGCTTATGACCATCATAAAAATCACATGAAGCTGGATTATTACGTAATTGAAAAATGATAAAAGCCCAGGATAGGGATTACAATAAATCTATTAAATGGTCAGTTGCTTA
Organism: Ascaris suum; assembly: GCA_013433145.1. Lineage (NCBI taxonomy): Eukaryota > Metazoa > Nematoda > Chromadorea > Rhabditida > Ascarididae > Ascaris > Ascaris suum. The sequence goes on from CM024181.1 coordinate 1,205,002, forward strand.
AAGGTTAGATTTAGCTCCACGGTTCATAACTAGGTTGCCGTAAACATTGGACTTTATACTTCACACATCAATATTATAATTTTAACAACTTTTCTGCAAATGATATTGTAAGCGCATCTTTAACGGCACAACTACTACACAGATCATCGTTCCACTGCAATATAGGAATAAATGCATACGAACGCCAACAACTTGCACCGCCTATAGAAATCAGTCATTGAAGCATAAATTTTGCATATTATAAAAACGCGCTATTAAACCCATTTTTGAATATTTAAATCGTTTGATTAGATCGCCTAGGTAAGGATCAAAATAATCCGCTCAGAAGCAATTACTTTCATATGTTTTGAATATGCATATCGAATTGATATAGTGATATGATAAAAGATGGAATAAATATAGAAAGTTAAACGTTTCAGACTATATGTATATTTCGATATTTCTTTAAATGGATATGCAAATAGTAGTGGAACTAATAATGCCTGTCAATAACAACACAACACAAGATGTCACGAGTTTATTTCCCTGAATGCATCAACGACGGCAAAATATGTCAGCTATTTGAAATAAAAAAACCTTTGCAAGCGTAGTGAGGAGGAAGAAAAACCTCTATAGCTCATTGCAAGAAATGCACGACAAAATTGAATGCAATATATACCCCAATTAGCATTTTCATCATATGTTTACCTACTTGTTAAATTATTACCAAATATGCTAAAAAACTATAAAACTTTATCCAACTTCATATGATAGTGATAAGTCTGAATGGTTAACCTATACATAGAAATGTTGGTTAAATGCTTAGGTGATTGTAAGTTTTCCGGAAATAACACATCACTAAACTTCTTTCTATAGAGAATAAAATAGCAAAGAAACAAATCTCAAATATCCTGAATGGAAGTTTTTTTTTGAGACATATAAATTCGAATGAGCTAATACTGATTCATTAATTCATAGACCAATTTATGAGCAAAATTATGCTTTTTTTTAGAGTATAGAAATATGTTAGAGGGCATCGATATGATTTGCATATTTGCAATTTTGCCTTACGATTAAAAGATGTATGAAGTGTTAATAAATAGTGAAATTTCACGGGAATAAATTTGTATTTTGATTGATCCAGCCAATCGTTGAGATGTTCGACTCAAAACTCGCCTTACTTCTGCAAGAAAGGAAAAGTCGACCGGCTAGAAATCCATGAAAACTGCCAAGCTCCCTTCCCATTCTCCCCTAATGCCTATAGCCCTCTTCGAAATTCATGAATTAACATTGATGTTGGAAGTCCACCAATAAGTACATTACATCAATCGAATTTCGCAACTAGAGTTTTAATGACTCCGAAGTTATAACTGCTAAGCAGGTAGACATAGACATATAAACACATGCACATATACGACGCTGCCATAATTGAAACGCTATGCAAATGCAAATCTGTAAAGACGTATAAAAGCGATGAAAAAAAAAACATAATTAACCGATCTTAGACAGGTGAACGTAGCAAATGACATTTTTTTTAAAGGAATTGTTAATATGAAGGTGTCATAGGTGAAAAATTTATCCTATTTAGTGGGAGAATATCTAGAACATTCTACGGGTAAATTATTGTTGGAAATTTCTTAATAAAACATTAGCCCATAGGAAGTACTTATTGAATAAAAGAAAAATGTATCATTGGGCAAAAATGAATTCAATTCGTTTAGCATGTGAAGAATAAATCAAAACAGATAGCCATAAAAACGAAAAACTGATCGAAAATATTTTCGTTCGGGAAAATTACTCCATTTTCTTTTCAAAGAAAAAAAAACAATAAAAATTTTTTTCATCCGATGGAAATGAATCAAAAAATAATTGCAAATGAAACGAAGCGAAATTATAGCAGATTAAATTCTAGATCATAATCTTTAGGAATATTGCTGATTGACAGCCTAATGAAATTTAAAAAAAAAAAAAAGGAAAACGGAGGCGACGGAACGGCAGCAACTTTATTCAAATAATTCGAATGAATTACAGTGCAAAAAAAAAATTAGATCTCAACAATGGGCACAGTTTGTTGATTTACAGTCACCTCGGTGATCGTATGCGAACCGTTATATTGGAAGCTTTCATGCCGAACATTGCTCGCATCAGTCCAATTCTTCTAAAAATTCCTTCATTTGGTTTTTTTAAGCGAAGAAAAACAACAATCCATGCTAAGTGCTCTCTCTATTGGGCGTATAAATAAATATACACTATAATATTAGCATATCGCCGCCACTGTAGCTATTACTCAACTTGCAGAGACGTCAATTAACCTTCAATGCGCAAAAAGTTTCGCGGAAGCTTATTTTTCGGCGAGTCGCTTCATTTCTAACACATTCCACACTCAAGACTGAAATTATTGAACTGCCACCGTAATTATCACCTTTCAGATAAGGTAAGAAACATGCTTCATATGCTGAAGAAATCTTTACATTTTAAGTGAATAGGGAAAAAAATGCCCGAAGGAAAACAATTCAACTAGTGCATTTATGCTGATATATAAACGTGTATTTATTTATTCATTTATTTATTTACTTACGCCAATTTAAAAATATATTTATACTTATGCTTTTATTTATCTATTTATTTATTAATGGTAGAGCATTAAAAAATACCGTTTCACTGATGATCTCGTTTTTGATCGCTTGTATTTTAGCGAGATCCTCATTCTCGCATATCTGTAGCTGCTCGGTGCTACCACTTGCACCAGGTTGTGAAACAACAAATGCATTCATATTCACACGTTGCTCTTTAAAAAAAAAAGCCCATTATATTATGACCGGCAATCATTGGTAATAATACAACTTCATCACTATCATAAAAATACAAATACTATTATTAAGTTTGCCATTGTTCCTAGTATCATTGTAAATATTTCATTATCTTTTTCTGATTCACGTAAAGCATCTATTAAATTACTACCTATAAATAAATAACATAATATAACAAATGTTTGTTAGTAGGTAATATACTTTAAGAAGTATTTAATGAGAAGTAACATAATCTCGAACGCTCATGATTAAAGCAGTAAACAGTAAATGAAAAAACGAGTATACCTTGTCCATTCGACGATGAAGCGATTTGTATTGATGTCATATGCCCATGAAATACTTTCGGCTCCTAAAATATCAGTGCCTATGAAATACTTCAAGGTACATTTAAAATGCAAGAAAGCAAAGAATATTTCGTTTAGCTAAAATAGTAGTAGATCGAATGTATCCGTAGATATTTCAAAGCGAGAGAACGAAATAAATAAAGTCCGCCTCATATCGAGACGTCTTATTACATACGAATATTTTGATTCAATACTTTTATGAGAAATGCAATATTGATATAAAGAAATTAAAAAATAGTTTGACTCATAGATATTCACCATAAAAATTGCAATATCAAATTTAACTAGTCAAGGAAAATTTTCAAAAATAGATCATATTTTCATCTATTGTCGGTTATCACAGTAATCGACGCTTCATGGTTACCTATATTTAACGAACCGCTAGTGGACAACGAGTAAATAATCATCCAGGAAACAACTTGCCAACTCAGCTCACTTTATTCGGCTCTTCGACGATTGGCTTTGATTTTGTTTGCTCTTTCTCTTCATCAACTTCTTTTTGCTCATCGATTTCAGTAGTGCTTGCTTCCGATGCAATGGGAATCTTCAATTTCTCGCTCTCTTCTGTTGATGTACTCGCCACCACTTCAAGAGTAGTCGTCTCGGCCTTCTGAATACACTATATTTAAATTTTCTACAATTAACAGATGCATTTAAACGTATTCTTAGAGATATCTGAAGTGTTGCAAAGTGTAAAGAAAAAAAAATTGGAGTATTTTCCAGCTTATCGATCGTGTCATCGTTAAACACTGCGCTACTAACTATCGCCCATACATAAGGCGTCGTGAGCCTATATATATATATATATATATATATATATATATATATATATATATATATATATATATATATATATATATATATATATATATATATATATATATATATATATATATATATATATATATATATATATATATATATATATATATATATATATATATCGGAAGCAAACGTTTGAAGTGATATGAAGAAAGGAGTTTGTCTGCGATATACCATGAAAATCTTTTCCTGTGTTTAATAAACAGCAATGAACGAGAAACAGTGAGACATTAACATCGCGTATATATAGTCAAAAGCTCCCCCTTCATTAAGTCAGGGAGCAGTACAAAATCATTGCAGAACTGAATAGCGGTGGGATAAATGCTACGCCTGAGTAAACTCATGCCAGAAACGTGGTATGAGGTAAACAAATGCCGCACCCAACAGCTAGGTAGCTCGTTGACGGTGTAATATTTCCATCGGTGATTACGATCTCTTCTCTTAATCCTTTTATATTGCAGATCGATATTGAATCGGAAAAATGTCGGGTATTCTACACAAAACGACCACTATTTTCGCCCTTAGTATAGCTGAGTAAACACATAGCGCCTGCGATAATAGAGCATTTCTATGACCGAGGTGTTTTTTGAGAATTCAAAATTTCAGCGCACATAATTACTCTTCTATTTGGAAGTAATCCTTGCCTAATTCAACTATAAAGATAAGATGTCGGATGATATTCACGATAGGTGAGAAATACATCACGATTTAATGATAATTTCCTTTAATGTCCTTTTAGACCTATAACTGAAATATACCCTTTCGGGGGAGTCTTTTGGCTTGCCGGGGCTCTTTTTCGGTGATTCCTTTAGCTTATCCTCTTCGACTTTGTCGCCTCGACTTTCAACTTCAGCCTCCCTGGTCTTCTCGTTTTGCGGCACATTTTCTTCGTCTCTTTTCTCTGTGTTATCTTTTTCGATATTTTTCATAGCTATCTCTTTTTCTTTTTCTTTGTTACTCCCCTTAGCAGCCTTCCTCTTCGGAGATTTCGATGTGGATGGTGAAATGATTGGTGTATCGATTTCTGAAATAATACCGATATATGATAAGGCACAAACAAAAGCATAAATGTAATGAAGTCAACGTAATCCTTTCCTCTCAACGAATAGTAATAATATGCAAAATACGTAGAAGACTCAAAGATTTGGCTAAATGGCTCATTAACGCTGCAAAGGTCAATTCAACTATGCGAATCGTCCAATGAATCGTTCGCGTTTGCTTTTTATTCACTCAAAGAAACGTTGAACGCCTCGAATATGCATAAATAACTGCTAACCTTAATAATTCATATAAGAGAAATTTTATTCCTTTCATTGTGTGATTATTGAATGAGAAAAAAAATGATAAAACATTATTATTATAGCAGAAAAAAAGAGTATTATTAATTATTATTAAAGAAACCTTCATCGTCAATATCATCCTCATCGTTGCTTTCATTTTTATGTTCAGTGGCGCTTAATCTTTTCGATCGTTTTGGTTGTGGTGATTTCTTTGTTGTTGAACTTGTACTTGAACGTTTACGATCATTCTTTTTTGCTTTACGTGCCTCATATTCAGCAAATAACCTCTCGTCGAGAATATTCTCTCGTGGTTCCCAAGAATTATGCCTTTAAAAAAAACGAATAAATTAAACAATAAGGCTCTATCTTAATATGGAATGCGGCAATTCTTCATGATTAAAAATTTTTTTAATGATAGAAAGAAAATTATTTATTCGCAAAGAATAGATAATGGTATTTGTTAGGCATTACTCTTCCTTAGTGCGTTTATGTATTGATTGATTGATTGACTGATTGATTGATTTAATTCCCTTCCGGTGAAGGGGTAAACTCGCATTAAAGTTTGGGCTTAGCCTCCTCTCCTGCCTATCGGATCGTGACCAGTTGATTCACCGTTGTCCCGTTTAACAAGAAGGTTGGGGCATCCTCAACCGCCCACCTTTCGATGAAGGAGTCAAGCAGCCCGACTCCACTTACACTCGACCTATCAATTACCAATATCAACGGATGCTCTCGTATGCAAAGGAACATCAACATCCCTCACACCTTCACTGAACCGAAAGAAACCCTTGCAATGCATTTGTGGATTTCAAAAAAAAAAAAAAAAAAACCGATGATTATAATACGCTCGCAGTTATCGTTTTTTTCAATTATCGTTGATAAAGAAATATAAATTTGGCATTCCACCAAGTTTATGATCGATACTTGGCGAAAAGCTATAAGACTGGCCATTCCTCCATTAGAGAACTTTTGAGCTACACATTAAGGTATGAAGAAGATTTTCACTAACTGCACGAGTAATTGTTCGCTTTCTTTGTGGATAGTAGAAAGCGTTAAATTGAAAGTATTACTGAGGATCTTAATTGCATTCGCAACGTTAGTGCTGTCTTTTTTGGCAAAGCCAAGATTTTTACAGTGTCGAGGTTTTTGCAACGCCATTATTTAAATAACTAACAAATTTATATTTATTCATAGAGTCTGAAGAGAAAATTTCACTCGATGAAAAACGTCGCACATTTTTCATGGCTCTTGAATGCTCGGATTTAATTCTCAAAGGAATTTATGACAAGAAAATAAACTAAACGAATCAAAATGATAGCGAAAATATATGAAATAATGATAATTTTTCATTTCAATTGCACTAACTTCAATAGAAATACTAAAGCACTTGTTTAAAAAAGAAATAAACGGAAAAAATAAACATCAAATTATTAGCGCCAACGTTGAAAATTTTCTAAACATAAGTAAAGAGACCGTTAGATTTAAAAAAAAGAGAGAGAGAGAAAAGGAATCGATTCAACAATACCAAATACAAATAGATTAATGATAGAGATTAAGCTAGCTTTACAAAGCAACAAACGAAACAAACTATGCCGTAATTTATGATTGCAAATGAAACGGATATTGTATGTGGTAGAATTATATTTGTCAGAATAAACGATAGAATGATATTGGCATTCAAAAAATTTCTTAATAAAATTTGAGAGATTTTAATGCTAACTAATAGGATAGTATTATTCAAATCGACTCATATATTATCTACGATTTAATTCGCTTATTTAAGTTTGTTTCAAATTATTTGAGGATATTTAACGTTAGTTGCAATTATATATTATACTAGATGATAACGATGACGATTGAAGCGTTATTTGTAGAGTGTATTTATGCATGATGAGATCAAGCAGCCGGATTCTAAGCTAGTCCCCGTTGGTTAAGCTTATAGAAGCCGCAATGCTCACCAAGTGCGTCGTACTCGAATATAGCAAGACACGCATACTTGTGTAATTATATATTTAGAGGCGTCTAGCCCGAGCACGTAAATCCTCTGATAGCAACGGTCAATTAATAGTCGATAACGATGCTCGAAATTATGCTGATCTGACTGCGAGAAATCCGGAGAGAGAAAAAGGGAGGGAAAGAGGGAGAGAGAGGATGAAAGAAGAGGGAGAGAAAATAGAAATTTGCATTAAATTTGTCCTAAAAACATCTTTTTTCTTGCCATATGATGAAAGCATAAACGACAGATTGATGTGCGCATATGCAAATTTCATATTAAAATTCGGCAGATTCTAATTGAAACTCATCGATATTAGTGATCAAATCGATTCAGATATTATTTATGATTACTTTTCTTATTTCATATTATAGATTTAATAAGAAAAATTATACAATTAGAGAATTTCGACAAATTGCAAATAAGTTTACCTTTAGCAATCACAACGGAAATATAAATGATGATGACTTGAAGATTATGCGATGATTGGATAAAATATATTTAAGCACATTGCCTAATCTACATTAATATTCCGTTTAGTGTGCGTTTAGTTACACGCAACACATCTGTCATAGAAAACCTTTAATTAGATTTTCCGTTGCTTTGTACATCCTCCGTCTATCGTTTATAGAAACCTCATATTGTAATAGATTTCTAGATGTCAGCCGCTACAAATAATGCAATCGCATTTGAGCAGCTAAAGGAAATATTATCTTGGTGAAACAAGCAGAATATTGCTGCACCTGATATGTCATAGATAGTAAAAGAAAAAATCGTCAGGTTGTCTCGAGTTGACGATCAACTTGTACAATTGCATGGTGAATTTAATAAGCCATAAACCTTGTTCCAAACGAAGGTATTCGTAGATCTCATAAAGGTATTCGTTGGCTTTAATTAAAACTATTTCATTCACCTTGTCGTTATAAGACGATTTGCCTTTCAGACGTTCTTTCCAACTCAAATAGATAGGATATGATATTGAGTGGAGTGATGATTCATGACGGTGATGAAAAGTGGTTATCACATTTGTTCAAGATGAATTAAAAACCTCATTATTTCCTATGGTAGAATGATTAAATCCGGACATTAAATTGACTGATAGAACTTTCGATCAATTAGTGGTCCATTACCCCGAACGCTGCTAGAAGAATTACCTGAACTGTCAATTCAGGTTCTCTAAACAACTTTCTAATAGTTGAATTTTGCTTTTCGGTGATATTTAGTTTTATCTTCCCAAATATATTCTTCAAAAGTTAATAGCTGGGAAGAGGGGATCGCAGAGGACAGATGGAAAACGAAGAAAAATGGGAAAGAGAAGGGGAAAAAAAAATCGGTGGGAAAAAGCGATGCAGTGTATATTGTAGCATTCCATTCATATGCTAATCAAGCATTCTTAAATGGGAATGCAGAATCCCACTATAAAACGCGTGCGCTCCTATCGTGATTGCAATCGCGTTACCCATAAATAGGACTGATTGAAGTGTGAAATACGCAATCAGTCCGCATCACTTCAATGAATGCATCATCACTAACAAAATGCCGACTTTCTTATATATTAGCTACATTCAAATATAACTGTAATATAGAATCCAGAAAATGAGCCACTCAAAAAAAAAGTTTCGCAAGGTGAAATTACATGAAAGGATTTTAAACTGTAGTCTTCATACTGACAAAAAATAACTAAATGAAATCATATCGAGCAACACGTCGAAACGGAGCCTCGAGAATCCTAGGAGTGGGATATCTCAGGTGCCCTCTTCTCAGATCCTTCTTACGAGAAACGCATCATCATCGAGTATCGATCCCATTAGCCAGAAGATTCCGAATTCACCCTAGTGTCATGCACTAAGAATTTTCGTTTACGATGGTAAAAGCAACAAACTTTGAGGAAGCAAAAGAAACGATGAAAATAATGGAGAAGTGGAACGTTTGAAAACAATCAGCACTTATGTACGTAAAAAGCTATCCGCATATTTTATTTCATTAAAACTACAAATCCTACTTTCTTTGTATACCTAAATAAGAAGCCGAAGAAATACGCAAAAAAAAAAAACTACGGTAGAAAAAAAACTGAGAACGGTACTTTGAACGCGTGATATAACTAGAAAGGAAATCAATGTGGAGAAAAATACATGAATTAAATCAAGCTGAATAATAGACTAAAGAATGATTATTGCTATCTCAAAGTGATCAATGAAAGACGCAGAAGAAATTTAGTATAAATGAGTACATTTTGATCATTCGTCTAATTTATCAAGAAATAAAAAAATGCCATAATATCCAATCGAATTACCAATAGTAATTCGGTGCAGCAAGGTGGTTCCCTCTAGCACTCTTGTAAGTATTTTTGATGCGGATGAAGTTCATCAAAATATTTCGATCGGTAAATGGCAAACCTTTTAGTTGCTAGCTATGTTAGAAAAAGGCCGGTAGGCATTATATAATTATGAAATTGAAAAATAATAGATACGAAAATAAGACCGGAAATATCCCAACTTACCAATGTACAATGCGTTTACGATTAGAGTTTTTCTAACTAGAATAAAATAAAAATTATATTTACATATTTGGAGTGATATAGCGATACGAATAAATGACGAAATTTTATTGTGCGTCAAACTTTCAAACCCCCCCCCCCCCCGTGTGCTTCTACTCTTCAATCGAGCATTTAAAGAAAATTAGGAAGCAATAGACGTTAGAAATGAAAAGAAGCACTCACTTTGCAGACCATCCTTTCCACTTGACAAGATATTCGATCTTCCCCTGAAAGAGAATCCATCAATCACAAAATGCACAACTGCACACATAGTTCATTGACCTTCGAACGATAACTACCAAGCACTACCTTTTCGACTACTCATTCAATACGCTTCTATAGAGATCGATTTTTGCATTTAAAGTGCCAAGGTGAGGTAGCAAACTTGTTGATATTAAATTATAAGAGTTAAATAAAATAAAATTGCAGTATTGAAACTAAGTTGTCGAGAAATCTAGTTAATAATATTTCCGATTATTGAGATAACGATAATCCAAAATTATTTGAACTTATAAAATTGGACAACTCGACGATGCACCTAGCTAACGGTCGATTTCAATGATCTGCAGTTCATGCCATATTCTCGACAATTTTACTCGACAATCCATCATTTCTATCCGCATCGACCAATATAGTTTTCTCTCTCGTAGGTAAACAGCCGTACAGCTTCCAGTTCCCATTCACTTCCAGGTGCAAAATATTCAGATAGACAAGGCCGTCGAGTAAGGTGTGGGTGGCAAACTTTTCCGGTTGATTGTTTCTTTTATTATCAGTGGAAAGTTTAAGGTCAAGATTGAAAACCATTAGCTGATCATATAAAGTCATGCGTTGACTATCCAATTTGCGTTCATAATCACGTCATTGTTCACCAAGCACTTCAATATATGACTGGTCACTCAAATGGTCTCTTCAGTGTATGACTGGTCACTCAAATGATCTCTTCAGTGTATCACTGGTCTCTAAAACGGTCTCATCACGTTTCTGTTCGGAATAATGTAGAGTTCTTTATATTGACTGGCATAACAAAAAGCATTCTTAAGTTTTCAGGAATTTCGGATTATCCTACTCCGAATGCGATCATGATCTCGGCATCCTTATTGACTCGATTAGATCTCTCATTACCAAAGATTAGCCAAAGAATTTATTGCAATGGTTACCACCTTTTCCTGTATGTTCACTTTTTGGTTGAATTTGCCACAAACATTTACTACTTACGTCTGAAAAACGACAGTGCTCTTACTGGAGAAAATGTGAAGATTTTATACCAGAATTAGTTCTTAAAAAACGCATTTGCAAGCTATAATGGTGGAATGTTCTGACCTGACAAGTGTTGAAAAAGTCGAATTTAAAAGAGCTAAATTTTATATTATATATATATATATATATATATATATATATATATATATATATATATATATATATATATATATATATATATATATATATATATATATATATATATATATATATATATATATATATATAGCGTCGTTTATTTTTATCCACAAAAAAGCGATCGCAGTTTATTTCTTCGCTTAAACGATATTGTGGACAATATTTCCGGACATGAAAACAATTTATTAGGTGCCATTATTCAAGATTTATCTATAAAGCACTTAATTGACCATTCTTCAAATTAACTTAATTGAAAAGTTAACTAACTAACTTAGTCTCACTCAACGTTATCAACACATCAACACTTTTATACTTCAAAAACATTTCCAAGCAATCTTTGCCAGGTACTGTGAAAGTGTTCGTGTTCAAAGCATTCTATCGATTCTAAGTTATCGTTTAAGTCTCAAATCAGCAAGATTAGCTAAGCAGCTTATTGCAAATATCATCGTTTTTTTGTTAACTTAAATCCTCCGATATTCGTACATATGCATCATTTTTTTTTTTTTGAAATCTATGTTCTCCTGTTAGTTGAATTACGCTCTCCCAAGTTTAAAATAAGGATTTAAATCGTATTCAAGAATTTTCTATTTGCAAGAATTTTTCTTTTAATATTAGAAAAAATTCAACAATTTTTAAAAATTGTAATTAGAAGAAGAAAAAAATTCTAAATGTTTTGACCTGTAGCGTTTTAATAAAAAACAAAAAATTAATGGACGAGCGAAAATAGACCTACGCATAATCTATACGACCTTGATTGGATTTACGCATGGAGGTTCATTTCAATGTTTTTTTTTTGCTTTTTTTTTCACGGGAAAATGTGGTGAGATCTTTTGTTGTTGGAAACCACATATGAACGTATGAACAACATTGTCAATGCTCTTTTGCAAAGAGGTTAATTTATTTCCTATTAGAATTCATTTCGCGCTAACGTTGTGAATATATCAAATATTTTTCGAGTTTCAAAAGCAGATATGGCAGACTAACGGCTATTGCCAAACGGCTTCATTTTATCTAGCTATAATTGACTCGCAATCTCCTTCATCTTGTAAGCGTGTCCCTTTTTTTTCTTGTTGTTGCTTTATTCCTATTTTTCTCTTTTCTTTGCTTTTATGGTTTCTTTTGGATTCGATCACTATTGGATCCTTTGTTCTGCTCTATGTTCTATTTCAGCATATACATCGGAGTTCATTTCCCCCAACCTTTGTGTTTTTTCTTTATTTCCTCAAATAAATGTCTGTTTTATTTTTTTTTTTTGGAAATGATCATTTTAATGTCATTAAAACATTATGGGCTACCTGGAAGAGAACGGAAATGGGGGGGGGGGGGGGGATGGGGTTAAGATGCGGCGGCGAGATGGAGGATGCTATGTGCGCGAAATTTTCATTTCGCCCACTCACTAATCACATTAGCTTCTCTCTCAGCTGTGGCATTGCGCAACAATCCTCTCAAATTATTGCTCCGCACCGCTCTGCACTATATAATTTGGCATATGCAATAACATATGGCTACTAAACTGTATGTAAAATTGCTTATTTATTTAAATATGAGCAAACATTGAATCGAATCATTGGAGTATAATATTACGCAGGTGTGATTATGTGCTTGAAATTATCAATATAGTAAGTGGAATTTTGTTTTAATTTAATTTTTCACTTTTTTTGCGGATTCGATCAGAAGCAATAGAGGCCTAGCTAGCTAGCCGGTTAAGTCGATTCCGACCATCGACGAACCTCGTAGAATAGAATGAAGATGGGACCGGACATAACCATAATCGTATGAATATGAGTTAAATATACTCCTGGACACAGTTTTAGAGTTGATTAGAATCCGCTGCCTAATGGAAACTGGTTCCATTTAATTTTTACAATTATTGACAAAACATGTTCTCCATGAAAACCCAAGTTAAATTTAACGAAGCTGTTTTCTATCAAAATCAAACGTAAATTTAACGAGATCACTCTCCATCCAGAACAGGTTGAATTTGATTAAGTCACGTGAAAGCACCGAAAATGACGATGCTCACAATTAGGTTAAGATCAGCGCTCACCTACACAATCAACTATTGACTCAATTTGTGTATTTATGCGCAACATACAACATACAAGTATTTACGCACAACGTTTCACACCCACCTGTCGGGATCAATACTTCAACTCAAAACTTGTACTGCAAAATATGAAGTTATTATTAGAGAGTTGTTGCAATATATTGCAATATGCAAATGTTGCAATAATCTCATATAAACCATCAGTGGAACTGCAAAGTTGCAACGCAAAGAAACTTATATCTTCAATTAAAAAAAAAAAAAAAAAAACGATGGAAATGGGGAATAAACTTAAGCAATACTAGCCCCCAAATTAGCTTTTCTCTTCAAATAAGAGTAGTAATAAAGCATTTACCTTTCTTTTCCGGTCTTTCAGCAAAGCTTCGGCAGCGTAAACGTTCTCCTCTTTTTGAATCGCATCCATCGGCATTTTTATGCTTCAATTTATAGTTTGGATTTTCCATTAAAAAAAAAAAAATAATAATATCACTAACGCGCAAATAGATAATTAGTGAATTCAGCAATTATATACTCATATCTGAATAATTAAATAAAAAGCGAATAAAATAACAATATCGAAATGAGTATGGTGTTATATGTGTAGAAGATAGCCTCTTAGAGAGAGAGAGAGAGAGAGCAATCTGCAACGAGCAGTCAGTCAGTCGATAAAATAGATGGCCGCTGCGTTGAGCCAACAACACACAAACGCACACACACACACAAACGCTACGAAACGGGGACCAACAAGCACCACTAGGGGAGGGCTCCGAAGGAAATAAACGCTGCTCTTTGAGAGCCTATCGGAGCGCTTGCCACCACCATGCAGGCGGCGGACGTCGCTCGACGCCTTATTTTCCCCTTTAACCAACGACGTTGTACATTCTCATCCGCTCACGATTCTCACGTCGTCGAGTCATCTCTTCGTCGATGTCCTTTAAGTTTTGTGTGTGTGTCTGTGTATGTCTGATTTCCATACTTCAAGTGTGTTTAATTTTTGAATCGAATTCTTTCAGTTGCCTCCTTCATACGTAAGAACTTTTTGAGTCGACAACGTTACACTTAGAGAATTTATCGATTTTCAACGTCAATGAACGGGTCGATCAAGCAACCATTTATTCAACGAGTCTATATAGAACGAAACGGTTATATTTCAATACTCAATATGAAGAGTGGTTGTTCTCAATTTAAAATTACCCATTAAATAAAATAAAATGTTTTTTAAGAGATACATATATTTGCAAGACGAAAATATTTACAACTCTATTTTTTTCTATTATATTTATTTCATCATCGAAATATTTTTATAAGTTATTATTTATCTTTTAAAATATTATATGGATGTATTTATTTCATTAAATATTTTCATAGATGAGACACGGTTTAAAGTTTTGCAAATCGAACGGATGGGATATATTCTATGGTGATAGAAGTATCTACTGTTGCATCGGTTTAAATGGAAATCATATTTTTTTTTTATTAATTGCAATGAAATTAACGATGCTTGAGTTGCGAACAAAATATTGCAAACTAATTGCAATTACTAATTGCAAAATATTTGCAATGAAATCCATAAAGCTTTATGGTATAATTATTTGCCATCGACTAATGAATTATAAAAGGTTAACATAATCAGTGGAAGTCTACATCGAAACGAATAGATAAGAGATGAAACACTTCAAAAGGGGTTTTCCTTGCATGAGTCGATATGATGATGCATAAAGGTGCTCGTTAATGCCTCATTACTGACATGAGATTATCCTTTGATTAGGATGGTTCACAATACTCTTATTATAGAGCTTCCTGAATATACTCTCAACGAGGGACGTCATTAACGCAAACCGCTACAACTCCAGATTCGATGCCAAACATCAGTCTTACCTTTGGAAGGGAGTTGTTGTTTTTTTTTAATATCTAGTTTTTTGTTTTATTTTAACATATTCAATGATAATTGATTTTCTATAAGTAGAGATAAAATTTATTTCTATTTTAGAAATGAATTTTCAATTATTTCTTATAAGCGAATATTTTTATAAACTTTTCAAAAATTTGTATTACCTTCAAATAGAGGAGTATATGTATATAAGTCGATGTCTATTTCTTTCTTCAACAATAATGGATAGTGTATTAAAAAAATTCTCTGAAGAGCCGTATCACATATGATTCTAAAAGTAGACGAAACCAATCAGCCGACAAAGCAATGTTTCGACTATTCGATGTAACCGTCTATTCATTGAATACGTCACTTTCCTGGTTGAATCCATCAGAAAAAAAAAAGCAAATGTGAAGGATAATTCTCAACGGATCTATCAGACATGTGCAATTGATGAGAGACTTTCACTATTAGAAATTCCCATAAAAAAGCAGATTATGTTAGCAACTTAGCGCATTTTTCAACGTTTTATGAGCAGTTTCAATATTTCTAGAAATACGCTATGATAGGATTAGCCTATGTAGAGTATACTTAAATATTTTTATATTTATTCATTTATTACTTATAACGAATGCTCTAACTTTGCCTAGAAATAAAATATTAAGAAGCTAATTTCGTGAATTTATTCTTCCTATGGTACTCGGTTAAAACTATAAAGTAATGATGAGATAGCAAATGTTATATTAAAATATTTTGGCTATAGACGTTGGTTTCTTCTATGACGGTGTTTATATTCGGCTTTAATCGTCGATCGACCGAAAATTTTTACATAAGAAGATTTGCGCTTTCATAATTAAATCTTGAAATTAGAGCATTTAAACGTTCTGAAATATATTCGAATAGAAATTTTCAATAGAATTGCGTTCTGAATGCGTTCGAAATACAACAATTTAATACATTTCTTAATAATTAAAATCGAATAAGCCTTGTTTTATTTTAAGTATCATATGGTTTAATTTCAATCCGATGAAAACATTTCCATTACCAATGATTACTCCTTTGAAGACTCTCAAAAAAACATCGTCAAAAAGAACGTTAAAATTTATTAGCTAAAGGCAAAATTTGAATTATTCTTTTAATGCGCTAACATTTTATTCCTAGAAATATAACTTGCTAATCGATATAGACCGATGAGAATTCCGATTGCAAATAAATATATTTGAATTCATAAAGCTTTATTTTCGACCAAAATTGAAATCTTTTTTTTTTGATACGGGGCAGGTTTAAGATCCTCAATGAATTTACTTGCATCGCCACCATAGTATTTGTGATAGCTGCTTTTTTTTTCGCAACGCAAAAATATCAGTGATAATATGTGCAACTGTGAATTTCATTCAATAAATTGCAAAAAAATATTGAAAAATTCAACATATCAATAGACTTATAATAAAATTATCAAATTTTATTTTAAAAAATGAAAAATATAAACGTAATATTTTTCAACGTCGAATCAATTTTTAAAAAAATAAAAATTGTAATGAATAATTGCAAATAATAGCCCAAGATAATTGTCATCAAAAGAAGCAATTGCATTGAAGCCGAAACTAATCACAACGTCTAAACGGCAACATTCAACTTTAAAGCAATGATTTATGAATGGCGGCGATGGAATATTTCTTCAGAAATTTTCCACTAGATACAAAATTATACCCTCTAGGGTTATACGCTGATCTTAGTGGATAGCATCGTGTATGGCAATCAAAATCCTTCGGGAATCATATCGCGACAACACGAATCCGTTTCGTGTTAACTTCACTAACTGTCACTCATACCTCCCTAATGGACGGTGTTTCCTTCCACCTCCCTCCCCATATGCATTAAAATTTCTCGCGTGTTTTTTTCCCGGTATTAAATTTTTTTTTTGTTTCAATATAATGCAATGAACCGTAAATAAAGCATAATAAGTAGAATTGAATGTGAAAGCAATGACATGCCTTATATGAGGCGTAAGCGTGAAATTCACCAATTCCTGTCAATATCTTTATCGCAGAGCCATATCGCAGGACAATATCTTCGTTGATGTTCATATAATAATTCAATGTGACATGCAGCTGAATATTATAGTCTTTATAATTTAAAAAAAAAAAAACTTATCCCATCGATAGCAATACCAATGAATAATGGTACTTTATAAATAATCACACCTTAGCGGATAAAGAGAACCGATTTACTACGAATTACTTTGTAAATTTTTGCAATTTATAATATCGTTGACTATTATACACTCTTAAAATTTTTTAATCGCATCATGAAATGCATATTTTTCTACTCATTTCCGCTTAATTTACGGTAATTTTACGAGATTTAGCGATGCTCAAATATGTTATAGCATAGTCGTATTAAAAAAATATGTTGGGAAATATTCGCTCTTTTCTTATTACCTCTACGGTACTATTACTACTATTATTGTTATATAAAACGCCTTAAAGTAATCAAGCTAAACGAATAAATGCATACTGAAAATATATTGGGGAAAAAATATCCAAGTATTACCATGAAAAAAAAAATCTTTTTTGAAATTAAAGAAACAAAAAAAAAGGATCAAATGATACTAATGAAAAATTTCGGCTAACATAGCAGTCAGATTTTCATTGAAGAAATAAAAAAAACGGCTAAGAACGAAATATCAGAAATTATAACTCTGAAGTAAATTCATCGAGTAATATAAATTCAAGCAAATAAATTTTCGTTAAATTTTTTCATTTTCTTAAATTTCTTCGACAAAATCTGAAAGAAAATAATGACGCGCTAAAGTAACTATGTTTGAATTTATTCAATTACATCGCATTTCAATAAATAGAAAACAATCGAATATTTTCTCGATTAATTGCATAAATTTTCTCCTCAAATTTTCAATAATTTTCCTTTCTCATAGTCTCTTGTCGAGTTTTCATTGCGAAAATTCGATTTTTCATTTCCACTATAAGCAAAAAAAAAATTCTAACTTTGAAATTTTTTCAACAAATTATACTATTCAATTAATTTCCACACCGAGAAATTAGTGAATATTAAGTGAAATACTCCTTAAAGTGAATTCATCAACGAAATGATTTAAATCAAAGCTCATATCGTGTTCACTTTAGTCGATTGTTGATCGCCTATGAGATTATTCATTAAAATTGAAATCTTTTCACACCATAAACGATAAATAATTTTTAAATACGCTTAAATCAATTATTAAAAGAAATAAATCAAGAAAAAAAAATATTCGCAATAAAATTTTGTAATTTTAGAACGCATAAAACTTTAATCCAAAATATTAAAATACCTTGAAAATTGAAAAAAAAATTTGAATATCGAAGAATAGTGTCAAAATTGATGAGAATTTTTCAACGAATAATAAAAGCAAATGAATATCAATGAAGGTATATTTGTTGTATGCAATGGCTTAATTAAAAACTCTCTTAGCTATTGTGTTTAGTATAGCGGTGATGTTTATGCGTCACAACGTCAAATAACACACAAACACACACACACACACAAAAAAAAACTTTTCTTCCATTGATCAACCGAAATAAACGTATTGTTTATCGATAGCGACAAATCATCATATGCTGTCGATTATGGCATACTATCTGTTATGTGTGTGCTAAATTCATGTGCTAAAAATACTGCACTGCATTTTTTTTGGCCACCCTTCGAGGAAATAATTCAAAAGAGTTTCTTTAAGCAAATTTTTTTACGCTCATTACCATTAACTGATATAAGTTCATTTAAATGAAGAATATCTAGTAACTTCCTCACAAATATTGTCGATGGTGATGGAAACTTTCCGAGCGTCACTTTTTTAGGCAATTTGAAAATGGAATAAGAGATAATTAATGTTTTTATAAGAGTATTTCATATTGCAAACGTAATGAAGCAAGAAAAGAACGATCGCAGCAGTAAATTCCACCAAAAAATACCGCCTCTTGCAGATTTGCCATGTACAAGATCGCCATGGCTAAGACTTTCGTTTAAAAAAATACTCTCTGTAACAAATGGTATCGCTTTGCAAAGTTTTTCGCCCAGAACAGATTGACAGACCGGTACATTTTTATGATTAACATAATAACCATTTCAAACATACCTCATTTTAAAAAGAAGCGTATTAATATGTAAGAAAGGTCGACATAGTACACATCCAAATTTGCAATGCACGCAGACCAATCCGTGACATGTTAACGTACGATAAAATGAGACCGCAACATCTTTATATATATATATAATATATATATATATATATATATATATATATATATATATATATATATATATATATATATATATATATATATATATTATATATATATATAAATATATATATATATATATAATATATATATATTATAATTAGCTTGGAGCTTTAAGTTTTGATCGGTCAGATTGAATGTTCACATAAGGGTCGTCCTCCTTTACTCTATATCGTACCTGCTCAAGCTGGGTGCCATTGAAGTTCAAGCTAGAGGAATGGCAGGCATACATTTGCGCACCCAAACATAGAACATCTTGCAGTTTGCACATGCAAATGCAAACTTACACATAAACGCAAATTTTCAGAGGCATATTAAAGTACAGAAGTGCAACACGCCTCAGGCTTATTCGCAGATTGATCGCGTGAATGTGGATCATGAAATGTGCATCCAATTAAACCATACGTTGCATTCGCTAAATTATGTCAATTTCAATTTTTTCAATATGTGAACTGAAGTTGAATACAGATACACTTACATTAGTAATCCTCTTATGCATTTTAAAATGGTTTAAGAAGGTATAAAAATCGAATATAATAGAGGAATAATATAATCGAATTTATACGTACGGATTACTGCAAAAATATTTGATTTTAATTAACGAAGCCGATGAACTGCAATTTTCGAAATATATGCTTAAGCGATGCATCTAGTCGAGCATCTTCAATGAAATAAATTTCCTCATCATTTTATAATTTGTCGAATCGTCTCATTTCGCGGTAACAATGAGCGAAGTGATGAATATGTCAGGTTGTATTCTATTCTTAAAAATGCTAAAATATTGCAAATTCCTAAATGGAAATTCGTTTAGAAGATAATGATTCCATAAGATTTGCAACGGAAATGAACTCCTGATCTGAACTGATACAACACTCTTTCTAGATTAAAATGTTTATTCAATGATTTCCATCGGGTAAATAACTCAGTAAAATCTATCGCAATGATCGAACTCGTTGATAGAGGTACTAACTATCCGAAAGATCAAAGAGTTGTGACTATGAAAATATCGATTCGATTACTTGAACGACTCATAATTCTAAATAAAATTCACAATGAATTGAGGTAGTTATAATCAAGATTAATTAACAAATATCCGTTAAATTCATCGTGCCGACTTTATTTGATTCCGATTAAAATATAATAATTTTGCAGAATATTATATTCATGATTTTTAATCAGTTCTCTGCAAACGAATAAATAAACTCACATTAAATCTCATAGTTTTGCGGTGCATTGGATTTTTAATTGATAATGCAATGTAGTGCTGCTTCTGCATTTAATTAAAGAAAACGCCTATTGTTCCTTCTTATAAATAAGTTCTGGTATAAGGCGAATGCTCATTGCACTCACTCTTCAATTTTTAACGTCTGCTTCTGTTTTAATAAACTTTACTTTTGTAAATATTGAGTCCGCAGTAAGAATTTCTTTCTTGTTAGTTGAGATGTTCGCTAATATCGCCGACTGATTCAACGTAACTGCCGGAAAAATACTAAAAGCACCCAGCTATGAGCTCACGCAGTCGAACCGAACCTTAATGTCTACTGAAATAGAAAGTCGACGGTTGATGCTTGATCCTTAAACAGTAATGAATGTATCTTTAGCAATCCACCGAATCAGCACCTCTATAGTGATAATGAAACAAGTACATTCCCTTCAGGACTATTATAATAAGTCATTTTCGCTTCCCGATGGTCTGTTTTCAAAAAATTATTTCCTAATATGAGAGGAATCCATGGAATGATCCACGAAGTGGTACCAATATTTTCAAGAATATTTTCAACACCACCCCCATATTTGAGGCAGCCAGCACTTTTGTCAGGCGCAAGCGCTTCGACGTTAAACGAACTCCTCTTTCTCTCTTTAAGCGTCTCGTGATGGTGCCAGCCAGTGCATTCGTTTCTTTTTTTTCGGTATTTAGTTATGTCTATAAATGCACTCTCTT
This sequence comes from Ascaris suum, assembly GCA_013433145.1. Taxonomy (NCBI): domain Eukaryota; kingdom Metazoa; phylum Nematoda; class Chromadorea; order Rhabditida; family Ascarididae; genus Ascaris; species Ascaris suum. The sequence continues at coordinate 1,226,309 of CM024181.1, forward strand.
CCTATTTCTCATTTTCAAATAACTCTTTATGTTTTCTTTATTTCTCTAATTCTTCACATTCATAAGATCTCTCTTTGTGAAATACATTATATTCAAGGATGCCGATGATCGTATTCCACGCTGGCAATACGATTAATGAGCACGACGGTAGACATATTCCTTTTTCGATTGCTCTCAAATGTTTCCATTATGCATTAACGTCTGTATCTCTGCTAGAAGAGTGCTCCGTTCATATTCTAAACAGACTTTTTATGACACTCTTAAAATGCCGTCAACTCTTCTCTTCCTTCCACTCTCTCGTGACCTCATACGCCTGTCACTTCCATTCTAAATCTTGCTTCTCTCATGTCCTATTTGTCTGTTATTGCCAGCTATCTGTCGTTGTGTATTCTTCGCACTCTTTAAAGTCTGTGTTTTAAGCACCTTCTTGTTGTCTGGCATCTATTTATGCGACGTCGACGCGACGACTCAACGGCTTGTGTGCGACTTTATTGAATCGACGTGCTGTGCAGCCGAACACAGCCGGAATGAGACGGGTAGGTTCGAGGGGCTTTCAATGGGTTTTCCGCTCTTGGATGGATGGGACGGCCCCTCATTTGCCCGTTCGTCGGCAATGCTGCACTTTATTCATCGGTGCGATACAACCCGCTCACCATGTGCTTGCACTATGCGGCGCTCGCAATAAACAAGAATGCAGAAGTGAGAAAAAACAACGGCGAATGCACGCACATGAACACACACACACACACACATACACCACCACACACATACCCGCACATGCACAAAAATCCACCTACACGCACATACACTCACCAACACGCTTACACACATACACACACCAACACACACACGCACACATACACACATACACATAAACCCGCCAACACACACACACACGCGCACATATATGCACATATACTCACACGCACAGACACACGTACACGCACATACACACATATGCACACATGTATGGTGAACCCGCTATACATGGCAGCGATCTTTAGCCGAGCTGAACTTGCGCTCGACGCCGTCAGGCTGCAAACGATGAGAAGCACACCGAATAAGCTGAAGAGGCGAATATTTGAAGTAGCTATCGGGAGTATGATAACTTTACAGCCGCATATGGACATAATAATAGGAGAATATGTTTTCGACGACTAAAGTGAAAAATTCCCGCATCTTTCTATGTTCACGGGCGCTTTTGTCTTGAAGCTGCTCATAAACTTGTCATCGGTTACCTCATTATCGTCGAATTGAACAAGATAGCCGACAAATCCTTCAAAGTTTTGTTGCATTATTTGAGTTGGGCTTTTTCTATACCATTATCAACGAGTCTTTCAGTGATCAGTGTTCTGCCCACTTTCAACCGTTCTTTTTCATTCGCTATAAGACCTATGGGTTTGCCGTATTGCCTACTGACTCATCAGATGTTACTATTGAAGCCGATTTCTTATATTACACATTGAAGCTTTCGATGATAGTTTCGAAGCCTCAACATTCTATGAAAATGTTCACATATAACTGCTGCATAAGTTGGAATAAATCCCCACGAGTAATAATTTCGTCTTCATTGCTTTACGCCGATAGAAATTATTTGTGTTCTAATATTCTCGTACTTGAAAAAAGCAATACACGAGTCTAAGATATGTTAGTTTAGTCATCTTTTCGAGTTTTATAATAGAGATTCGAAGAGATCATTAAAAGAAAGCTTCATAATTGCAGAGATTCTTTCTTCCTCTCCAAGGATTTCGACGATTGAGGTATGTTCGAGAGAAGATTTATTGAGATGAGGCATTATTCGTCTCTTTAGCACAAGAAATTTTTAAGCTATTGGTGCGCTCAATTTATTTAATATTATAGCACTCAAAAAGATGACTCTCTGCAAAGATTTTTTGTAAATCAATGTAAAATAGTACCGACTTATGGATGTTTCTTTATGGTCTTACGGAGAAAGATATAGTATCAAAAGCCAAAAACATAAAGATTGCATTAGTAGATCGATGTTAGAAGATGAAATATTAACAATGTTGTTTTTAGATATGAATGAAATAGATATGCAAATAAAAGGTGAACACATTTGAAGTTGTTGTGTGGAGCGTTTTTTTTGTGAAATATTGTTAAATAGTAACTTTATAGAGGTGCGCGTTAGCTGAGAGTTTAACACATTTCACACATATTCTATCCGTTGATATATGAACCCAAGCGAATAATGAATGACTTTCAATATTATATTGTTCAATATCTTATACTCAACGAAATATCATTTTGGTGGCAATAAATATGTAAGCACACCTGGAAAGGTTAATTACTTATTAATCACCCTTATAACTTGACTTCTATCTTGAAGCGTTAATAAAGATCATCTAGTTCTCCGCTCCTCGCCCACTCCACGGAAACAATTTTTTTCAGTGAGATATATGGAATCGCTGTAAAATGAAATATAGCATGGCGTACACCATATTCCATCATTCAAGTGCACTCGAATGAGGTATGTGTGCATTGATATCGAAAAGGGAAATGCTATCGAGCTACGATAGGTATAAGAGAGAACGCGGTTGCGGTAAAGGGGGGGCCAATCAAGTGGGGCGTCGTTCGGCGAGTATGATCGTTGCTCGAACTGAATGTGGGGGTTCGTGTCGTTTACACAGAGGGTATTCGCGCTACGCAAGTGTTCTCATTAGCCGCACACACACACACACACACACACACACACACACACACACACACACACACACACGCACACACACACACACACATACAGATATTATGTTAGCGTGATTTGTGGCAAAACGATTTTCGTTGATTCATCGTCCGACCGCATCAAATACGAAAGGTGGAGCTCGATTCATACAGGTAAACCGGACATCTATCCTATTCAAAGGTAGGGAGACAAGCACCAAAGCAGCGTCACTCCTAGGTGTAATAAGCCACATTTCGAGCTCTTCTATTTGCGCTAGGAAAGTCTGTAATGCGATGTTGTAATGAAAATATTTTCGAGAACAATATACTTATGGCTATAAGGAAAGAAGAGGTTTACTCTACAACATACCGGAAGGAACTGTGAAATATTTAGAGAAACACTCAAAGCGAACATGTCACGTGGCAATGAAATATGCGCAGAGAATATGTGTGAAATGTGTTAAACTCTCAGCTAAAGCACCTCTATAAAGTTACTATTTAACAGTATTTCACAAAAAAAGTTCCACACAACAACTCATAGAATTTACTGTCAAATTAATGCAGAGGAAGGAAAGAAAATAGAAATTATCAGATGATAATAACTTAGCAATCACAGGTGTAAGTGGAGCCAATAAATTCGCTGCAAGAAATTCCGATGATAAGTTCAACTAGCTCATTCTTCGATGAGTGATTAACAAAAAAAAACAAGAAATCACATCATTGCATCACAGAAATCCAACGTTGACAATACGTTTTCGAAAGAGTCGTATAGCATCTACATATATTTCAGCAAATGCAGCAAAAGGCTTCATGGATAAGCATGCAAAATGTAACGAACTATCCATGTTTTCCTGAAATTTTTAGCATTCCATATTATACAAGGGAATGGAATAAGCGGCGAGATTAGATAAATTAGATGCGCTAGAAGGAGAAAGGAATGTGAGCATTGCATTACTTTCGCAAATTTCAACAAATTATAAAATAAAGTATCGAAACTTGATGCCACTGATACCTATATTATATTTCATATCGTTAAAGAATTAACTCGAATATAAGTATATAAATGCATAGAAAACTGATCGATTGTTTACATTGTTTTGCGTTTTCGCATTTATATATGAAAATAGTAAAAAATATCTCTCTCATAAATGTAGCACTCGAGCTCGGCATGCATTTAGAGTGTTTGAGCTTAACTGATCGCATGTGGAATACTAGAGAACTTTAGTTCATAAGTGAAACATTTTCGCGACGGATGAGAGTGAAGAAGAAGATAGGGGGACATAGAACGACTATCCATTGTGTACTAGTAAGTTAGAGTACTGTGTTAGTACAATAGAATCTTTGTTTTTTCTCTACTATTTATGTGAAGATGCTCGAGGTATAAAGATGGTGATGAGCTATTCGACAACGAGCAACTTTCGATCAACTGAAAGAGCTTCCTGAATCAGATGAGTTCGAAGAAAAGAAACAATGATGCAAATTATATGGAACCCATAGATGGCCACTTGGCCAGTTCTTCACAACTTAGCTGAATTTGCTTCGAATATTGTAACAGTTATATTTCACACCATCGCACTGTTTTGTTTTATTCTCTTTCCCACCCTTTCACTTTCTCTTGTATATGATACTGCTGCTTGGAAAGCATGGTTATAACAGAGCGGCCCAGAAAAGAAAGATGCACGCTTAAACGTCGACGCATTAAACAGCTGTTCATATGCGAATATAGAAGCATGTAATTCATCTTTCCATAGTCGCTTATCACTGAGTTTTCTTCTCAACTGCTATTGCATGAATCCAGTCTCGACCAAGACTGATAAATGGATTAACCCATATCCTCTTCCAAAGTATCAGTCAAAACAACGCGTTTCCAAAACAATCACACAACTGCTTCTTCAGCGAGAAAGAGACGAGTCGGAAGTGGGGAAATATTTACAGCCACAGAAGTGACCTTGTTTCGAATTTACCAACGCATGGGATAATGAGAGTGCACCAGCTTGGATAAACGGGCTAATTTGTAGGAGAGTTCTATACGTGCTACAAGTCGGGGCACTCTTTGGTGCAAGCCGATTAAATCACTTAATTCCTTTATTCGACAATAATTCAGTGACGTTTTATTATGCATGTCCGATTTGAAGCTTAAGTCATATGTTTAGGTTCGATTATATTTTTTGAAAGTTTGCATCTGAACAACGAAAACGGAGATAATACATTATGCTTCTTTTTATATTCGTTTAGCTAATTATATGACTTAAATTGTCACAAGAACGCAGCATCGGCTCATCTACAATCTCTTATGAATCAGTTAAATCGAAAAAAACATACCAAAAACTTTGATAGAGGTAACAAAAATGTGGGAATCTAACTATGCTTATTTTCTTGTCGAATCTCTAGGGAGCAAGATTATTCAATAGAATAGAGGAAAGATTTTGGAGACAAATATTATCATCTTTCGTATCTATCATCAATGCCAATTAAACAAGAACACGATTTATACAATTATTGGATTAAAAGAAAGCTATGGAAGCGTGGAATATCACTTAACAAAAAGTCTCAACCGCTCGGTCGAAAATTTTATCTCTATCTTACAAATACCTCTGTCGTCGTTTACCTGGCCATACCTTAATTTTAATTCCTGTATTTTCAGAAATTTCCTACTACCGTATAGGAAAAAAAAAACACTCATCGTCGCATTGAGCCTTCTTCGTTTATCACACTTTCATGTCTATCACCTAAAACAGAAATATAACATGCGAAGGTCTTTCCACTTTCGCATTTCCCTCTCACTCATTCTCTCAATCACACTCTTTAAATAAAGACGTTCCACATGACGGTGGATTTATACTTTCGTTGCAGGCCGATAGTTGCCTCCGAAAAGGACGCTTGGAAGCGTTATTATGTTGGACGCACCGAAATTGCACAACGAATAAAAGTGAAATGAAAACAAAAACCGACTAAAATCTACCATTTGTATGCCCAGAATGGCGACAGACCTCCCGTGATAGCACTAAAGGAAAGCCTACCATCGGACTAGAAAAATGATGAGTATGAAATTGGAAGGATCTTAATAGAACCTCCATAAATACACTTAAGAAGGCAATGACTTTGTGACAATCCCTGTAAATTTCCATTTGGTCCCTAGGATCTTTTAAAGAGCCAAAACGAGATGGTTGCTTACAAAAAATCGTTTTTATCGGTGACCTATTTTCATCATCTAGCTTAGATTCATCTGATCTTACGATATGAGAAGAACATTAAAGCAATGGAAAACTACTAATAAATTGATCAAGTTTTGAAAACCAGTACCTCTTGGTAAATAGATAATGTTCCAAATGATAACAATCGAAAAGGTAATTTTGGTTAACAGGTGAAATTCTAAACGATAATGAATAGAAAGGTGGATTTCCCAGAACTAAATTAGAAATCACAAAATAAACTACGAGTTACTGATCTAATACTTATAATCAAATTTCTTCGTGCGTTTTAATGCGAGGAAAAGAAACGAAAATATTTACAGTAAAGTTCCAATATTAAGTGTGTCCCTTCTCCAACTACCCCCCCCCCCACAACCATTCCCTCCGCCTTGTTGTGCCCTGCCACTTTCTTTTCTAAGATTTATGCAGATGGACTGTTGATTACATCTTAAACCTATCACCATCACATGCAGACAAAAAGCCACGATTATGGCTCATTTAATGCGACGAGTGAGGCGGAAAAGAACCGCTACCATCATGCAGCTATATGACTGCCTTGTATGAATGATTAATGAGCTATGGCTCTATGAATGCTATGTTATGCTCTAATTTCAACACGTTTCAAATGCATAGCACAATAATCGATGTTTGATTATTTGCACGTTTAATATTCATTAAAAAACTATGAAAACGATAAGGTGGAAAAATTGCAACTGAAAAAATTTACAGGTATAATAAAAAGTTTATAGGTGTGATAAAAAGTTTGCAGGTGTAATTTCGTAGAAAATTCATTAACAATTTATTCGATTACGGTGTGCACATGTTGTATTTCCATGAAAAAAAAAAGACAATCTGAAAATATTGCTGAAATCTAAATTCATTCATTCATTCAAAAAAAAAAATGCATTTTTAATTTTTCAATCTACTCGATATAGATAATTATAGAATTGACTAATAAAATATAAGATAATTGATTAAATGCTTAATGAAAAGCTTATTTTATTGTCTTTAACGAGTTGATAATAATAAAATATGATAAACGTATACAAATAGAAAATTACAAATATTTCAATAAAATGAAATTATTTTCACTAAATTTCTACTTGGAAAAAAAGTTTCCCTAAAAGAAAAAAAAAACTATGAAATATATCGATAAATCGATTTTAAGTGTTTTTTTTTTCGATTCGAAAAAAACTGCCGAAAATTGAAATAGAATTAAGAGACATCATTTTTTTTGGGAGGGGGAGGGGGGGAGGGGGGGTTAATTTAAGTGGTAATATTCTAGTATCGCTATAAAATTTTAGGTTTAAGTTTAATTTTACTTTAAATGAGCCTCATAGTTTTCGCATATGTTAAGTTTTGTCGATTGATTATTTCAAGAGATTTGCAATGATGCGATAGAAATAAATAGACTAGGCTCGCTTTTACAGTAAACTGCAAATGATATACACCCAGGGTGATATAGTGAGTGATAGAGTATTGTGGCAAAAAAAATCTTTGAATGACTAATTTCTCTGAACGAACGATTTGAAATATGGTGTAAAAGTGCTTCTTAAGAAGAGCAGAGGGAAAGAATGGAGGAGACGGAGGAGGAGGAGAGGAGGAGGAGAAGGAGGGTAAACTTAGGCAAGGAGACGAGGACAACGATCTGGGAAGAGATTTGATGAGCGGAGGAGAGAATAACGGTCTTGGGGGGGGGGGGGGGGGAGAGAGGGGGGGAAGAGGAAAACGATGAATGGGGACCGTGGATAACAACGAGGAAGAGCATAACGATCTCAGGAGAGGTCGGCTGTAATCGTTGAACAAAAGACTATCTTATTCTATAGTATGCCTTAGAATGCTTTAAACAAATCGAGTGAAAAGATTTCAGCAAATAAATCAGTTCATTAGTTCGTTTCATAGCGACTGATTATTGGCTGATAGCATCACAAGTATCTTGATGAAATTTTTCACTTACTACTACATTTGATTCCCGCAGTAGAGCAATACAAACAGTTTATAAGAGTGTTTCCGCACCTCTAGTTATTCTCACCTTTCCACACCTATAATATGCACCTGTAAATATTTACTAAACGAGCAATTTATTTTGCCGAATTAGTTACTTCACAAAAAAAAAACTTAACTCTTTACTTAAAACTGCCTCAGATTATAGTTGTCGGAAATTTTCTAAGTTAACATCGCCTATGTGATTTCAATTAGATTTGAAATATAATAGAAACAAAAATACAAGATTTGCATAACAATATAATAACTGTTGCATTTGAAATGTCATTATATGTATTAGTTGCAAATGACTGGTAACAATTTAACTATACAATTTAATGGTAAAATTTAAACCTCAGCAAATTTCAACTGTCATAAACTTATACTTTGGAAAATTATCCAAAATAATTTTGTTAATTGCAATATGTTAGACTGTATTAAAACAGGCAACATCGAAGGCAAACGGACATCTTATAGCTCTCTCCTATTTCTTCTATTGCACTATTATTGTTGCTTCAATAACAGGAGTCAAGGGGAACAACCCCGACGATGGCAGCGATCGAGTGGACCTTCTTCAAATACCTTCCTACCTCTTATTGACAAATGAGAAACTTGTCACCTGTGAAATGCTCCTTGTTTCAGGTGAGCATTCAACTAACAAAATGAGGAATCAAAAGCTAGAACCAAAGTATCCCCGTCAACTAATCTCGCCAATGTATCCTTGTGCAAAACTCGTCAAAATTCTATAGTAAACGAAAGCACTGGAGAAGAATATCATAGGGCCATCATCATAAACGTATCTATAGCGGCTCCATCTTATTAACCTACTCTACAAGTTGCTGATCAAGACATGAAATATGCAACTTTCAAAGATTTTACCTGAGTTGATAAATGAAAATCGAGAACGTTAATACATCTAGCTTCAATGATTCTCAAATTGAAATTATTCGGGCATGAAGAACAGACGACATATATATGTGGAAATGCAGAAATATATACATATGCATAAACATTACCTCATCACGATTTATTTATCCAAAGGAAATTTGTAATTTTCAAAGAAATGCTGAGATATTGACTAAAATCATTCCTCAATGGTTTGATCTAGTAAATGAATCTTCCGTAATTGTCCGAGTTGTAAATGAATGCGATTGCAGGTAAATGAAGCGTTCGATTATCCGAGTGATACGAATTTGAGAACAAGAAGTAGAAGATTTTTAAAAAATTTCTTCATATTTTATTGTGGATTATGGATGACGGATCAGAATTTTTCTTTCATATTAAATGCTTTAACATTTAGTGATGTGATTACGCAATGAAATGACAACAATTTAATAGTTTATTAGTTTATTATATCATAGAAATTATTGATAATAGGATTGCGAGAAATTATTCCGCTGAAAGATTAAACTTTTGCTATTCGCCAATCTATACTGCTATCGTAAAATGTTACATATTTATGATTGTAAAGGGAAACGATGGCCGATGAAGACGATGATTGGAAGTTGAACGGCGATATTTCATCGATGAAAAATTCAGTTTCATTGATATGGACTAAGTAATTCGACGATTTTCCTTTCTATCGATGCGAATTTTTATTTTTTAGAATCTCTCAAAGCCGTAATAACCGATCATTAAGATATGATCTCGTATTCGGTTTACTTCATGAAGCGATACTTAGTTGATACTTAAATTACCATTTACAAGGAAGGCATTTTATGTCGGGAGAAATGCAGTGGCATTTTTAGCATTAGTTTATAGAGGTTTATTTTTGATCATTTTCACGAATATTATAGAGTGTTCGTTCGTGACGACGGAAAAGATTATGACGATATTCACCATTGTCGGAAGTATATCATTTCCATTCCCCAATCGGCAGCTATTTGTATTTGTGGAAATGTGGTACACAAAGCCATTACGTTACAATGTGCACTCGTTTTGTTGTGTTGGCTGATGCGCCATCACACTAGATACTCGCTTCCCTCGCAACCATTTACCGTAAATGATGACCCGCAATAAACGCCCTAATCAGAGACGACTCTATAGTTGCGCTAAGCAACTTCTTCAAGGTCGACATTATCGTTTCGGAGAGGATTTGTTACATTCATAGCATCACTCAAAATAAGCATTGAGGGTATTGTTGTTCGCTTGAGGATGAATTAAATGAAGGCGCTGATGAGGCTGAATTGGTCTTCACCTTTTGAATTTCTTTTTCCAAAAGTATACTTAGTGATAGCAGGCACGATTTATATGTAATGCAATTTAGGTAGTATCAGTATTCTTTATATGCGATACTCTGAGTGTAACGAATGTGACAGCATTTTATTTATGAGCATTGAACAATGTGCAAAGGATCACTTAAACAGATATCATGTCTGGGCGACATAATAAGTGATTTTTTTTTTCATTATATTGCTCTTATCACTGAGAGTTGATAACACCCTTATCAATTTGTGAAAAACTCAATGATCGTAAAAGATTGCCGTCCATCTTTAGAGATATGTCGTTTCAAATTGACTGTAGAAAGAAATCTTGAAAAAATGGCACCTATATGGGAAAAGAGATGATCAGGGAAACTAGACATCGATTTTTATTTTTCAGCGAGCCCGGAAAACTTCATCAATACTCGAGATATAGAAGAATAAAAGTTTTAGCATATCCGAATGAAATATGCTTTGTTCTTAAAATTTCAGGCATGAATGAGACAGGAATGTACGATCCCATATACTCTCCGAATACGTATACTCTCAGGAAGGAACAGCTTAAAACATACATACTTTTGAGGGAATAAATAATTTCAAGCAAAATTGTGCACATTTTAGAAATGGTTTATTAATTTTTCGTTTTTAATTAATTATAAACGAACATTTTTTTTTTCATAGCGAACATAAGTAGGACTGCGGGAAAAAAAGTCTCGCCAAAGGTAATATCTGAAACGACTATCCTCCAATGTTTTTATCTTCTTTTGAATGATCATAAATGAATTTCTGGGAATGTGAAGTTCTAGGAATGGGAATGGAGAAAGTTCCAAGAATGAAGATTTGTTGCGGACGAATAGTTGATTAGTTAGAAATGAAATCTAAATTACCACTGTAAAATTCTTTAGAGTATATGGGATAATTTGAAATGAAATATATACGAGCAAGATATTACGCTCAATATGCTTAGCAGAGATTATCGTCGAAAGGCAGATGGTCAAGCTAAAGGGCACTTGTTAGTGTTAATGTTATTTGAGTACGGAAACGAGAGCATACAGTAGGGGGAAGCGGATGATCGCATGGCCACACGATAATATTTGTTCACTACAAAGAACGTTGCCCTCAGTGGGCGTCATTTCGGATCGGCATCCCGATACGGATAAAGGCGACGCTGATGTACGCCTCTCACAACAAAAGCATGCCGCATCGTTGGGTTTTCGCTGTACTGTAAGGTGTTGATGAGTGCCGCTTATGAGCCTTGTTGATGGTATGACTCAAAGTACAGTAGCCTATTGAATCGGGAAAATCGAGTAAATTCGAAATATTTCTTGAAAAGATTAATATAATTTCATCTATTTCCTGTAATTAATTATAGGAAGTCAAGATGACTTTCTTTATTAAAAATAAAGCGAATTACATGAGCAACTTTCATATATCTCTCCATCGAATGTACGAAGGAGAACATTGCTGCCGCTGAAGTCACTTCTATAATGACTATCCTAATAACAATTTTATTTTAATGAAGACATCGAGTAGAGCACAATGAACCTAAAGATTTATTCGAATACCCCAAATTTGCTTTGCTGCGCAATGAATGAACATCACTAAAGCAGAAATAATAACTAACGTATATGATTATCAAAGAACACATCAAAACAACATTGAACATTAGAACAAACTTCACAGTCGGAATGGTGAAATTCCTCAGGAGAAATTTTGGAGATTTCCGACTGAAACATATAAAACTTTTGAAGCTGAAATAAATGAGATAATCTCTGTGTTCTGCTTGCGGGAAAAAAAGAGGAAACTTTCGAAGAAAACTAAGCGAATCAGAAAATTTTCATTTCTTAGGTTAAATAAGAAGTTGGCGTCTGAGAGTAAAACTTTGCTAGGCCAATGTTTATTGCCAAGTTTTTCTCATCCTTAATCTAAAAGAATATTCTCTTCTTTTGAAACCGTGAGCAAATTTTGTTAAACTTCGATTTTTATTAATATTGCGGTGGAGACGTTATATCAAATAGCACTAACACCTTATAAGAAGCAAATACTATTTTTTGAATAGACATTTAATCTGTCATTATACAACCGTAAAATACTATTGCATGAAATATATAAGCTACGAAAAAAGAAGGAAAATGGAAAGAAAAGAAGACATGAACCAAAGGCATATACAGCCTCAGAGGAGCACACGTATAATTTACTCAATTTGCTGTATTATTATGGTTAAGGATTTGCGACTGCACATATTTACCGGAAAAGAATAAAGGTGCGCTAATAAGGTTACTTCAACGTAGCGCGCCTATATATATATATATATATATATATATATATATATATATATATATATATATATATATATATATATATATATATATATATATATATATATATATATATATATACTGGAAGCATCACTCTTTTCTATGTTTTTTCTTCAAAAAACCTTCTCACGCAGTCGACAAATATGAACCGGGTCTATGTATGTCGATTACTTTCTTGTTAGCCGATAGTTTCAACAAAATTTCATCGGTTTGTCAATCATCAATTGCCACAACAGGCTCCTATTGAGAATACAAAAAGTTCGTGAAAGAGCGATGATTTTTTCTCAAAATAGACAGCTGCAGCTGTCACCTATTTCCAGAATAATCCTGCACTTTATCAATATCTATCTCAAATTTGCAGTGGATGTTTACTCTAAAATATGAACAATTGAAAACAGAGTGCGCCATAATATTTTAATAAAAGAAAATAGTAATGCCGATGTTTTCTAAACCGATTAGAAGATGTTTTTTTGAAGAAAAAGAAACATTTACATATGACATTTTCAATATGCTAATTTTCCAGTTGCTTATTGATATCACCTCAAAATGCAAACGTCATCTTTGTCACCTTTTAAAGAAATGAATCCGCATGAATAATTGCACTACAAATGTGCTTCTGTTGAAATGATTTCAATAACTTCTATATCGTATTTGAGTATCGTTGTAAAATGCTCACTTACAGTATGATCGCTCTACCGTAGTTGAAATTATGCATCATACCCTGATAGAAATTTCAAAAATAGATACTTTACACTAACTAATACACTTATGCAATAAATTTGAACTCATCCTAAATATTAAGCATTTGCAAATTAATTTCTACATCTATGTTCTATACGTTTAGATTCGAATAATGAATCCATTATGTTACGTAATTCATTCGGCTATTTGAATACGCAATTAAAGCGTTCATAGCTAAATTTGAATCGCATTATCTCAGCCGTCTCATACGTCATAGCGAAGCGTTATTCTCAACACTTATAGACATTGCTATGGAAACTAAAGCAATTTTCTACGACGCATAAAATAAGGAAATTTGCATATTTCTTTGCATTCGGCTTCGATAACTTTAGTTAAAACGTTTCATCGAAACTTCACAATGAACGTTTAAAAAAGAAAACGCAAACCGAACGTTGATGATTATATTTTTATAGAATCATTCCGCACTATGTTGTCACACTCGAGAAGATGAGATAATTTTAGTGCTGTGCTTTCAAAAAAAAAAAGAGTTTATTTCTTTGATATTTGAATGATATATTCGATATCGTTATGTAAATAACGATGAGATATGTAAATAAATAATCGTATGTAAATAGTTATAGGCAAATGGCTATTAAAATTTTCACTGAGAGCTATTGCGATGCATTTTACGCATTTCGATGACAATCGAATCGCGCTATACAAGTTCTCAAACAGCATGGCGCACTGTTATGCGAATCGGTCAACACGTTTTTTTTTTTTTTTCCGCACGAACGAATGACACTACGCAATGAGACGATTAAATTTATCGAATGCCGACAGTCAACACTCTTCTCTAAATGAATGCACGGTTTGTATGACCCAAACGTAACTAGTTGTTTGCATCATTTCAGTACAAAATGTCACAATGAAAGTAGCCATGAATCCACTCCTCGAACGTCAACATTATTCCGCCAGTTGTGTAGTTTCGGTAGTTTCCAGAAATTTATTCCTGAAAGCTATCCTGGGAGTTGAAGTTGTTGAAGTTCATTATTCCTGAGAGTTATTAGTCGACAATGAAGCGTTGTAGTATCTCTTACCTGTAATGTAGTAGAATCAAAGATCGAATATTTTTTATTGATGTAATAGCATAAACACGTTTTATTACAAATTATCCAGCAAGATCGGATTAAAAAATTTCCCATTTTTGCATATTGAAAAATACATCGAAAAATTTACTCATTCTCATCTTAACATCCATAAAAGATGAATGAACTTACGCATCGAAAGTTTCCTTCGTTCAAAGGAAAAAAAAAAATTGCCTTTTGAGTTGAAGCATTAAGTTGCCGAAAGCAAAACGATATAAGAATAAAAAATAATCAATTGTTAGGTTGCTGATTAAATTTATCGATGCTTATCTACGAATAGAAGAGCTCCGCATATTATTCGAATCGAAAATAAATAAATAAATTCGTCTCATTTCATATTAAACGCCTAAATTTACATGAATATGAGCCGATTACGTTCGTTCTATCGTAGAAGATTGCTTTCAATAGTGGAAATAATTGAAAGAGTAATAAAAGTTATTTAGACAGTTACTTCTTACATTTATTCATTAAGTTAAAATTAGGCAAGGAATATTTATGATTTTTGTGAATAGCAATAAGTTTATAAAGTTAATCCTAATCTTTTGTGTGATGCTAAGATGATCTTCAGCTCTTTAATCCACTTACATCTTCATGATCGGTTTTGCGAAAGTAAATGCAGTAATGATCGACAGTGGGCAATTATTATAGGTTAAATTAAATCTTAAGTTTTGTACCATGTGAAGGACTAAATAGTTTTCCAAAAAAAAAAACAAAAATTAGCAATCACATAGAGGAATAAAGAAGAAAACACGACTAGTGTTAGTTGAATTAGTTTCGACGCCTTATTATGCAAACCGAATATTCAGGAAAAACCGTCGTCCGGATTAATGAAAACATCCATAAGGATGAAAACTTCAGTCGCAATCTGCAATCATGATGAGTAATTAATCGAGCCTAAATTCACGCTTATCTCCAATCATGAAAATGAAACAATGTTGTCCGATCAGTGAAATATTTTAAACAAATGAGGCTTACCGGCAAATCAACTGGAGGGATCAAATCGAAGGACATTTTTTTTTCTCCCGTGTTTCTATGCCAATCTATGGTAATAAGAAAAATATATGTGGCGATTTCATATGCAAAGTCACTTTGCAATCACAAATTGCGATGTCTACTTTGAAAGAGTTGAGAAACGAATATATTATCCTTTTTAAACTTGTCGACTTCAACCTGAAAAGGAAATTGAAGAAGCAACAGCTGAGAAAGAAACTGATAACGTGTATTTCATTTTCTCAAATTGCAGTTTTTCACCTGTATTTCAATTTACCCACCAAATATGATTTCGAACATAATGAAGAGTGAACCAAAGAAAGAGTTTCTACATCGTCATAAATGCAGCATGATCATTTCATGTGTATCAGCGAATTAGGAGGTGTGGTATAAAGATAAAAATCTTCGTTCGTACTTCCCGCCTCACTTGGGCATAGCGTAATTTCTGCTCAAAGACATAAAAGGATCGGCTGGGTACTTTTCAAAGGCTAAAGTTGGCTGCATAAAATTCTTAACCTGTCACGTTTCTTGCTTTAAGTCTCCACAGTAAAATTTGCCATTCTAGGCAACAAGAAAACGATATAGCGCAGATATCAGCAAGAATATCTTTATGGATATGTGACCTATCTATATGATCGGCATATTCAGTCGAGAAATTCGAAGAATTATGTTTACCCAAAAGAAAAGCTCGAATCCCTATATGATGAAAGATCGCCAATGAAAGTATACTTTCAAGGATGTCGTTACGAACCTCAAAAAAAAAAAAATTACAATTTTCGTGGTTTTCTTTTCTCTTCTCTTTTGTGAATAATTTAGTCTTTGCTTAGTGAAAAACAACGTAAAAAAAAACTTAGGATAATTTTGAAAATTAGAAAAAGGAATATATAACGGAAGCTCTTATAATATTCGCGTTTGAATTCTTGCTAGCCTCTTCAGTTGATTTTATAAATGAGCAAAAAAAAATTTAATTCAGTTATACGTAACTAATCTTCTATAAAACATTAGCTGTTTTATGATCCATTTGATAGAAATTGAAAGTTCGATAGCATAAGAAATATGCAATATTTCCGGAATCCTTAAATATCTATAAATCGTTCCGAAATTAAACGATCAACAACAGCTAAAATATCTCAACTGAATTTGTGATGACGTACATTAGATCCATGAAATTTTATATACCTGGCCTTATCGAATAAATCATAATTATCCAATAGACACACAGATAGACAGACATGTAGTGCATACAAATATCGTGATATCAGCAAATTTCGACGTTTCGCAAAAACGCACAGCAAGCGCAAAAGATTTTCAGAGGGACACATTGGATGCATACCTTCGCATTCGAGTTAAAATAAAACATCTCACATAATTCATTCGTATGAATTATGTGCGTATAACCAGAACTCTTTGTGCATATAAACCATTTTAACAGATTTGTTTACTAAGCTTAACACTAGTGAGCATGCAACTCAACTGGTTACAAAGGGCATACGCTTGCAACATTTTTGCCGATAGATCTGGTACCGATAGACTAACTTAAAACTTGATAAAAAAAGATTGCCTCACGTTTAGTTTTGCCCCTATATTTCATGGTGCTTGTTTTAATAGTCTCGAGACTACCCAGCAGTGTGCTATGCCCAGTAGGATATTTCCTCACTGAATTAGCAAAAAAAAAAAAAAAGATTCCGATAAACAAAGGGTAGCAATGCATTGTAAGGAACCTATAAGAAATCGTCTATGGAAGCGAGTTTATAAAGTACGCTTCAATCTTCAATCCTTCATCTATAAAAATTTTCGTATTAACGTATAAAAGTTTATTGAGAGTTTTACGTAATCATTTCTTATCGTTTATTTGACTGAAATCAACGCAGTTCATTTATACAAAAAAAAAACGAAATGCCTCGCTTATCAATTTACTCTCATATGATCATAAATGATGATTGAGTAAAAACTCATCAGATTATATTTGATTGTTCCCTTGATTAAAATGAGATGAGAATATTTTCAATGATTGTTTAATTTCTTAGTGACATAATTCAGTAAGTAAATATTCTCTCTTTACAATAGGAAAATAGCAAAGATATGAAATTTGAAAGCAAAAAAATTTCAAGCAGAATTTGTGTAAACTTCGGAGAAACGATCTTTTTATGTGCATTTTAAAAATATTCAATAAGGATGACAAGGTGTATATATGGACGAATATAGGTGTTTATACGGCGATGTATACATATTATACTTGCAAACTCTGAGGAAGCTGAAATTTAATGAATATAATCCGCAGCATTAGATATAACCTCATATTTTTTTTTCACAGATTTTCCACGAAAAATGTAACGACGAATTTTAATTCACGAAATTTGCATAAACATATGAAATGTTGCGCCATTGCAGCAGAGTGGTTCATTCGGCGCAGTCATTGTGATAGCCTTCCTCGCACGATTTCTACTTATTGTTCGCTTTTGCAAATTTACATTTGTACAGCACACAATAGCAATGACGACTCTATGCGTGCTTACGTTTTCGTTTGCATCTGCAGCCGATACTTTTAACTCCGCAACCATTGCGACTAGAGTAATGATTTCTGATGGCCGTAAAGTACAAAGAAAGCGACCTTCAACACAATTTTTGTGTTCATCTGCTCAACTGTATAGCATACATGTGCATGCGTGAACCTTTTTATGTTCATATATATATATATATATATATATATATATATATATATATATATATATATATATATATATATATATATATATATATATATATATATATATATATATATATATATATATATATATATATATATATATATATATATATATATATATATATATATATATATATATATATATAGGGAGCATTTTACTGCGATGAGGCTCCAGAAGAGAGGGAACCTTTTGTAAAAGTTTTTATCAGCAATCAGAAAGAAAGAAATATGAAGGCTCACCGCGGATATTTCATTCTTTACTGATAATTTATAGATGTGTTTGTTCAGAGTAGTGGAATGAAAAAGCTTATACCGCGTTCGCTTCCCTTGTTTCATTTTAGCAGGATAGCAACTGCCCGTGTCGATGCTTACAGCAAATCTTCGCAATGCTTGATTACAAAAATTTCACTTCGCATAGAATCTACAGACGCGTAATTTACTACCTCAGATGTTTAGCAGGATAGCAAATCAATTTACATGCTCAACTACCTCAGATGACACTCGAACACCGATGGCGCGTAATTTAAAATGTCGGCATAATCGATGTGCGGGTCCTTGAACGGTCAATTAGACGAGCCGGGTTGATTTGTTTGATGCGTTTCTGTAGAATCGAGTGTTCAACCTTAACGCGTGAGGCAGTGTTTCGTTCTTCTCATGGCGTGATTCTTTTTGCTTTTCGAGCACAGTAAAGCCATCAACACTGAATAATTTTGATTATATCTCCGGTGATAACAGTTACTTCCGTTGCATTTACGATTACAGGTTAATAGCATGCCCAAAATGTCAAACAGATGCGTGGTTCTTATTTCAAAAATTCCGTTATTACAAATATACTAAATTACATTTAATTCAGCCGATCTAACACCCCACAATAAAACATTTCATATCAGAGATCTCTTCACTGATCGTGTAGGAAACATCACATACAGTTTGGCAGTAAATCTTAGATAAGTCATGAAAATACATTTCAACTCTAAGATATGGCCACTTCCAAAATTTGCATAACATCATTATCATCGCCCGGTTGGAAAGCATCTGGAGTATTTACTAGAATTATCGCGATGAAAAAAAAAGCTGGTAGAAAAATATTCACATAAATTCCAACGTCTTTGTATAATGCTACGCTTTCGTCGTGGTCGGCCAATCGTGGCCAGTACGGCTGTAAAGTCAGCTCCCAAGTGTTTAGGGGTACAGTTAATGATCAAACTTAATGAGCTTATTAATGCCCGCTTAATTAGTCTGGTCCCAATCCTCACTTCGCTTAAACTTGAAAATCAGTGGAAATAAGTTGCCATATAAACGAATTCGTCATCGCAAGTTCAGTAGAGGTGGTTTTTTGTGGCTGATTATACGATGCGTTAAGATGAGTAGGCATTTTAGATATGAGCTTTGCATTGCTCGGTGCCAATTGGGTATGCCGCTTATTTGCTAGCGGCGAGCTCAGCTGTCCGCCTTCGTATGCAATTAGGGCCAAAGCGCTTGGCTTTATTCACACACACACACACACACACATACACACACATACGCACGCCGCACTCACATCATCCCTCTAGCACACTCTCAATTATTTGTTGGCACTTCTTGCCTTAGGCTCATTTTCAAATTTTACTCCTTATTGCTTTTGTTGTTGATATATTTGAACATTGCATACATAAATTATGTGTTAAGTTGTCAGATATTTTATCAATATTGCTATATATAAGCATTAAAGCAATAGTTATTATATGCGGATAAAACTTAACACAAGTTTGTGTTATACGAATATATTTGATAATACCACTGAAAAGAATACACTATTTTAGGCGTTCAAGTTTGAAAAAGATAATTACCCAGCAGATAATTAATATATTTTTGACCTCAAGAACACCTCATTAGATTAGACTTATGGGAGGATCGAGTAAAGATGCGCACAAAGTTCACGAGCTATCTATCGATGACGTTCATCGACTAGATGTGAAAGCGTAACGCGCACGTGCGTTCAATATGATGATGGATGAATCTGCTCTACCGTATACTCAAGCAATAGCAACAACAAGAAATTGCAGACGCGTTGCCAATGGGCGGTGCTAAAATATTCGATGTAATAGCCTCATGGGAACGGGTTAGACATACAGAGAACGAGAGAATACAACTGCGTCGCGTTGCACTAACGCTTATATTTTCTCAGTGCTTCACTCTTCACTTATACTGTGGGTGAGCGCCGCTGCCTACGTCTACGTTATATATATATATGTGTGTGTGTGTATGTGTGTGTATGTATATATTTATGAGGCAAATAGATGACCGTTCCATTTTTCGATCATATTTTCTTCTCCACATATATTTCGTTGTTATATTTGTCTTTCGGGCAATGAATTTATACTTGGTTGTTTGCAAATTGTAAAAATTCGTCTTTCTCTACTAATATTCAAATTCTTTCATTTATTCTTTTCATTTTGCACTTTATAATCGACTATTTCCACATTGCATTTTTTTTTTAGTCCATGAAAAGAATTGAGTCTATCGACTTTAGAATATTGTACAATTCTTTATGATCGCTGATATGTATCGTTGATATCGATTGGCAATTACTAGAAATATTGAAGTAGTTGACGTTTGGAATGAATGCGTTCTCCATACTGTAGTCCATATAGGGATGCGATTGAGAAAAGCGAGTTGGGTTGTGCGATGTGTGCAACGACCGACGAAAGTGTGCCGAACTGGCGCCCACATCAATCGATAAACGAGACGAGAGATGCGTGCGGATCGTTAGGTGTGCGGCCGGATATACGCGTTTCTGATTGGACGTTGTGACGGAGTCCAATCAGCATCGACGGGGGTTCATCACAACACCCCCTTAGCTCCACCCCGTTACGCTCTTCAAAGGCATCCGACTGATTCGTGCGCGCATGCGTCCGTTGTGTCGATGTGTTTTTGCGGCGCCCGATCGGAGCCGCAGCCTACACTCTGCACTCCGCACAACGACAACGTGCCAAACGGCCGCCACAACGATCGCTGCCATTACTGTGCATTCGTTTTGCAGCGCACCTGCCAGCTGTTTAATTTCTGCAACGAGTGTGGTGTTGTTTCGTTCTTTATTTACCCCTCTGATTCTTCGCTCGTATCTTTACCCCTTCTTTATTGTATTTGTGTCACCTAAATTCTATAGCTTTTCTGAAATGGATTGCTATTAATGCAATTTCTTGAGGAAACCACTTGCACCCCCCTATAGACCATATCTCTTTGTTGCGCTCTTGCATTTGCAGATGTATCGCTGCGGCCTAAACATTAACTTCCTTGCAAAGAATAAGCATTACAATTGTCAAACTTTGTATTTTTGATGCTGTTTTCTTTTGGTTAAACGGGTTTATTTGTTTCTGAGTTTATTTTATTCTGCTTGTTTTGTTTGCAGATACGAGCAGCGAAAGTGATCTTTGCTCTTTTGTTGATTATTCATTGTCTAATTGCAAATAAATTGGAGTTAACACTTATTGCTAAGTGATAAGCAAGAATAGAAGAGAATGCATGTTTGCGCTTGAGACTCGAATAGATCGAACGGCCATCCGTGAGGGTTGGCTCTCGGCCGTCGCGTTTGCTGCCAGCCACCAGCGCACGGGCGCCACCAGCTGCATAGTTCGGCCGATAGAACAGATAAGTGAAGGGGACGCCGATGTCCGGATCCATTCACTAAAGACCGTACACACCTCTTGTCTTTTCTTTTATCATTTTACGTTCAACTCGTCCTTCTTTTCACTCCCTTTCTTCTTTTTTTTTTTTCAAACCTTTTCTCTTCGGTTGTCTGATTCTATCTTTCCGTCGCCCTTCCATTACCGTAAGTCGTTTTTTTTTTCATCAATTGTTGTTTTTAATGCTCTTTTCGGTGTTCCGTTCGACTACGTATCATATTTGGAAAAAAAAAAACACTCTTCTATAAAAAAACTCTTTTGAAAGTGCAAAATTTTACACTCTGGAATGCTTATTATCTTTTTATGGATACTTCTTTACTCATTATCTTTCATCTTATCTCGTTATATTGTTCATTCATTAATATCACCGCATTAGACTTGTTAGATCGCAATGTTATGTGGACTAGAAATTATAGCAATTCACTTTGAGTTACTTGTATTTTAATATTGTTGTGTCTTAAGTTATTTCTCTATTGATACTATTTGTACTTTGAGTTGTTTGAGCTTTGATACTATTGCAATTTAAGCTATTTGTATTTTAATACTATTATGCCTTGAGTTACTTGTATTTTTATTTGTTAGGTTTAAAATTATTTACTGTTACTTTGCCTATATCATCATCAAAAGTTTTTTTTTTCATATTTAATTCCCTATTAAGTTCACTTTGCTAACTATTTAATCATTCAAGTACTCGTTCTTTAATTGCATTAACTTATTGGTTTTTGAACTCAAAATTAACAGATATGGAACTCAAAATTAACAGATATGGAACTCAAAATTAACAGATATGGAACTCAAAATTAACAGATAGTCTTTCGAAGGTATATTCTTAAATTTCGTATTTCGCATAATCAAATGGTGTTATATAGAAAGGAAAAAAAAATATTATCGTTGAAATGCAATTTTTTCTTCATCGTTTGCAATTTTCATCACTGAAAATGACGTCATTTAACGGGAATCGGCAACCAACAATCCGATATTCTAAACGACAGTAATCGTATCCTGAAGAGCGTTCTTTTCTTTTCTTTTCTTTTAAAGATCTTAACATAAAGCGTTTCATAATGAGAAAATCTCATTCGAAAATCAGCATCTTAAATCGATGGGAATTTTAACGATTGTTAGCAATATTTTGTTACTTCTCAAGAATTACTGATATGATGTTTTAGTTCTTATTTCGATTTTCTTCAACCACAACGAGGAGGAATCTTTCTGAAATTCTTTCCTGATCCATAATGAGTGAAGAAAGCCGCCTAACCGAGAGTCGGTTTTGATCCCTCAATATGTGGATATCAAGCATTCAATCTTTTCGTTGTTTCAGTAGCCACCGAGATCGGATGTTAATTCGATCTGTCATCTATAATGAACAATATATAATCGTTATTTTTGTAAATGATAACAACACAATGGCTGAGCAATTGCTTTTTTTTTTTTCAAAGGAAGCAAGTGGTATCGTTGATAAATTTATTCTTCTTCGAGAAGTTCTCTTTTATCTAATTTTACGAAACTATCATCTCGAAGGTAATACAGCTTAATGAGTCGATTCATCGAAAATTTATTCGACGCTTCATATTGTTCTTTCAACGAACTCTTACAAGATAGATGCAACGTTTTATTTCCATACCTGTCATTTTATCGGTGTCTTAAAGAGGTATCAAAGAAGTCATTCACATTCGAATATATTGCTATTTATTGAGGATAGTCTCAACTTAACAAAGGAGGAAATCCTTCGATAATATCACAACTATGATGCATTTTTTTTTTTCAATGGTGATGTTTGTTCTTCGTGCTATGACTTGTAATTCATGTTGCTTCATATGACATTTCTACTCAATCATCTTGAGTGTTCTTTAAGCAATTGCTGCTGTTTGGTGTGCTATTCTTTTTTTTTTCTCCGAACTTTTTGATTCTAAACATCTATCAATAAACAGAATAAAAAATTAATACTATTGTATGGAAATTTTTCAATAATAATATTCCATATATTTCTATTTTTTTTTTTGGCAAAAGGTAAATCATATATAAACCATATTACATGGTTTACTTTTTTAACTAGTAAAGAATTAGTAAGGTACTGATTGAGCGGAAATACACAGATATTGGAGTATTACTTTGAGCTATGATCCTATAATTAATCGCCTTCAAAAACTATTCCGGAAATCCCGGAAATCGACGTTTTCTTTTGCAACTTTCACTTAATAAAGTTGAACGATTTTTAGGCTAATGAAACACCTTACACTCATATATTCATAAATTACTATTCTATCGATGACACTAAATGTTTTACTCGAGATGAAATGCTCATAGAAGTTACAATTAATTTATCGAATTATAAATTTAAATTTCTTCGATTCTTTAAAATAGTAACGTTTTTTCGAAAGTTCTTTGTCGTCGACTTATTGCAACCAAATGAGTGCACATCTCATTTACTTCCAATAGTGGAAATGCTTAAATTTGGGTCCGTTTTTTAAAAACAATACTGCGATCACACACTTTACCTCCTCTTTAGCCTAGTTTTTTTTTGAATCCTAAGCAGCGGTTATTCACGTTCATGTTGCATTTATATTATTCTCAAAATAAACAAGCGCAGTATATTTCCGGGCAGTCAGGGTTTACTTGAGCAGTAGGAAGGTTAATCTATATAAACTATATATATATATATATATATATATATATATATATATATATATATATATATATATATATATATATATATATATATATATATATATATATATATATATATATATATATATATATATATATATATATATATATATATATACCAGTGATGATGTTCAACCAATCGAGCTCTTAAAAAGGCTGCATATTATTTGTCCTATTCTTTGAATTGGTCATCGCTAAGTAAGAAATTTGAAGCACTTTATTACGAACGATTTCTTCAACGTTTTACTGCAGCCGTTTTCAATCGTTTTTTTCATGCCGTACCAATAATCGCATCGAATTATTCACATATTTTCCGTTGTTCATGAGTTATTCAGTTGATTATTAATGAATTTCACCTTAGATGAAAGAAGATTTATTTTATAATATTTGTGCATTTTTGTTTTCTAACCAATGATTCATTTAATGGTCATTTTTTTTCACTGATTCAGTGGTCATCTTTTTATTCAAATTTAATATGACCTTTGCCATCTGAAAAGGAATCCACTGTGTGGAAATTTTTTTTTCTTCGGTTTTCTCTATTCCATAAAATAGAAACATAAAAAATCGAACCAGTTTGTATTGGGGCAAAGTCACTAGAGAATAATATTGCATGAGAATTTGTTATTCAAATTTTTATCAATGATATTATCAAAAGACTATCATATTTAATTGTGATACTATTGGGTATCATTAATGAAAGATATTTGGTGGAATTTATCTCCTTCTTTATGTTTTTTGTTTTTTTTTAAATGTAAATGTGCGGTTTACAAATACGATCAAATTTGTGCATGAAAATTTGTTTTGTGGAAATTTTGAAATAAAAGAATTTTTTTTTTCAGTATGAAGGCAGCAGATTTCAACGAGAATCTTTGTTGTTCGTTATGCAAATCGTATCTCATCGATGCGGTTACACTCTCTGAGTGCCTTCATTCTTGTGAGTTTGTATTGCCAATGCTCTTTTATTTTATACTTTCATATAGCTAAATTTTTGTATAAATATTTCACTTCATCCCACTCCGTACTTGTCCGTCATTTTCCCTCTTATATATCTTCGATAGTGTTTATCCTGGATGCGATTTTTTATAGATTCTATGAATTAACAATCTACATTTATTGATATTTTGTGTAATAATAAGTTTGAAGAAATGAGTATGAATTTAGAGTTATGATTGAGTAATGCGAAAACAATGCGAATAGAAGAGCGATTTGGAGATGACGAGGATTCGCACATAAAGTTATGAAAACAATTGTTCGGGTAATCGAGTATTTAGAAATTCAATAGGAATTGAAATTACCATCTTTCAACGAATTTCACCGTCATAATTTGAGACTTATTAAGAAGGCAGCACATTTACGTGCGCTTTTTTTTTGAATATGGCTACAAACTTATGCTAAAACTTTATGCTTAAGCATTCCGTCGACTTCAGTGTCGTTTTATTTCCTCTTTAGGTGTATTATCGTCATTTTATGCAAATGCCATTCATTTTCAATATGGAAATAAAGGAAAGAAAATTTTTCACATCGAAATAGGACGGAGATTTTTCATATCCAAATAAACGAATAAAGGATAAAAAGTGGTTTTGAAGTTTATCTTTTCATAAGAAAGACGCATGAAATTCAGATATTATCTAAGTACGATATTGTCATCGTCATCGTTTTACGCTTTGTTTGTTTAAGAGTAAACCGTTGAAACAATTAGATAAAAACGTGAAGGAAAAATGACATAGAAGGAGAATTTTGAAGCGATGGCATAATGGTTGAGGATATATATATATATATATATATATATATATATATATATATATATATATATATATATATATATATATATATATATATATATATATATATATATATATATATATATATATATATATATATATATATATATATATGGCCGCCTTTGGTGTATAGGTGAAACAAAAAATGCTATTGCTGAACGATGTGTTGCAATTGCTGTTTTTTTTTTTATTGATTAAAACACTTATGCATGAGAACTTTAGACTACCAAGATAATTAAACGTCTTTATGATGGTGCTAAATTTATAGCTGAAAAACTATATCACATTCCTCAAAAAGAAGCCGTATTAAAATTTCTCTTGATGAGAACGTTGCTGTAAATTAGATCTCCGAATCAAATTGGTTATTTTTCCAGTTAATCGTGATATTTAGGTGTTTTATTCGATAGGTATTCATCAAAAAGGTGATATTCATTGCGTAAGCGGAAGCAATTATATATCATATATAAGATAAAGGGCTTTTATTACGTATTTGAAAATTTCTATAATTAGGAAATTTCAACCGATATATTGTATGGAAAATTTTTGACTTAAAATGTTTTCAGTTTGTCGTTCATGCCTATTGGCACACCTCTGTCACGAATCACGTTGTCCTAAATGCGCATGTGATCTCGGTCCCGAGCTATCAGAAGCGTTTGTTCGTGATGATCCACTACAGCGAATTGTCTATAAAATGGTACCTGATGTTTATTGGGAGGAAATGCGAAGACGTGGCGAATTCTATAAGCGAAGGACTATTTCAAACGAAGAGAAAGCAATTATGTTTGAAAAGGTTCGTAGTTCCAGATGAAGGTTTTATAGACTATAGAATAAATTTGTCCGTTATTGAACACAAAGATTTTCAGGGTGCACTCAGTTCCAAGTGAGGGTTATATAGCCGATCGGTATTCACAGGTAGCCCGATGGCTTCCTTGTCTGACGGATCAATTATTGCCCAAACGATAATTGTATATTCGATAGATGCATACACTACAAAACATTCGTTATTTTTCCAGAATTTGTTACAACTTTCATCGGAGTTGTGTGCTTCGAACGAGATGGTATCATTATGCATCGAATATGTGTCGCCAGGACCTTCAGAAGCCGATGAAGCAACGAATACTATAGATGGAGATGAGATGAGGCCAACAACTATCGCCGAAGCCGATCGCGTCGAAAAGATGGTCACATGGTTTAAGAGGTAATAGATGATAAATCCAATACTTTTATAATATGAACTCATTGCTAGGAATATACGAGAATGGCTATATTTATTGAAGCATCAACGTGAATATTCTATCCATCAAAGCGGATATTCCATTCAAGAGGAGAGATGGATTAGGTGAGAGTAAGACCAGGGCTTTTAAAATTGTTGTAGAGAATATCACCCTTAGACTGTTTTAGTGTAGGTTGCACCGAAGAATTTGAATCTTTTCCGCTATCGTTTTCATTTGCTGTTCCATTAAGCCGGTAGCATTTTTTGCTTATCAGCTGCTTGCTTTATATTTGACCACTGATTTCAATGTATTTTTAACAGCTATTATATGATCGAAGTAGTCAGTAATCGCAGAACTCGTAAATACGTTCACCTATATTAGATGATTGAAAAATAGTTGACCGAATATTGCTAGGCATTTTCCGATATGCGTCCAGAAATGAACTGCAGTATCGGTACTTTTCTCTGAATATTCTATAAAAAAATTGTCCCCGTTTATCTCTGAAATATTCACTTCATCCGATTATTTTAACTTTTGCATTATTTAATCACGCCAACTATTTCACATTGCTTCTATAATCCATTTCATAGCAATAATAAATTTGTTGTGGCAAGAGCCTTTTCGAAGATAAACTCGACTACGATACGAGATGATATAGGTAGTGATGCATTCTCGGACGAAGTTGAAGTCTCTCTAGTTAGTCCAATCATATAATATCTCTGCATATTCGGGTATCAGTTGTGCGAATACTTGTTTTAAATCATCTCCACAGACACCCCGTTTTGGTTGTAAACGTCGGTTACTCGTTCTTTCGAGAATCCTGGATCCTAGACACGCCAGTATCTCGTGAATGTGAACGTGACTTATACTGCATTTGCATTCTCAAAGCCGTATTTCAACTTGATCGTTGTATGCTTTTGAATGGAAATCTCTATTCGAGATAATTTTTTGCAGTTTACTAGTGGAATTGTGAGATAGAGTCCACCATGAATTTTACTATGACATATTGCTAAGTAATGCACGTCATTTTTGAACAAATATAGAAAAATAAGAGATTTGGAATCCTCTTCAGTATAGAAAGCGCTTGACGCTTTCATTTCCATCCTTCTCCATCGTGGATGATGCAAGTTTAGAGGTAGCAAAAATTTTAACTGAGTTGACCTCTATGAAAATTATTTCTTTATTATTAGGACATTAAATTATCGTTTGAAAGGAGTTGCTCACACAGCATTGATTTATATTATGATATCTGTATTCATTGTTTCTTGCCGTCAGCTGTTTTCGTTCTACGTTTCACTCTTCCATCGCGTGTGCGCAATGAAAATTACTTCAACTTTGATGGAATTTTTTTTGAACTTTTATTGAAATCACCATTGGTGTTCTTTTCACTCAGTGGATTATTTGATGAAAAACTAATTTCATCGATGCCGAATAGCGATGAATTTATTCGAAACTAACATTGAATTGTTTTTATTGATGAATTCTACTTTAACATACGTTTAGATATTTCCGTTGTATTGCGGCAACAACGATGGGCGCATTACGTAAATTGATGGAAGCAAAATTGGAAGTTTGTGATACGTATCGTTTACTTTTCGTCGATCCAGAATGCAATTCTACATTGGACGATTGTTGTACATTACAGGATGTCGCTTATATGTTCTCATGGCGACGTGACTCGCCTATGAGGATACTTTTTACTCTGCAGGTTTATTCTTTTCTTTAGTCGTAAAATAAATCTTTCTTCTCTTCTTACTACGAGTAACTGAGAGTAGTACTGTCTAATGCCAAAGAGTCAAAATATTCTAAGGAAACAGGCTTAACGAAAGGAGAAAATGGTATGAAAACCCATTTTTGGAACCAGCAGTTAGATTTAAGGAAGAGTCCGACTAGAGGCCATCCCAAGCATGTTATAGAAGTCTACTATTTTCAGCTGCCTTAATTTTTAATCTGCATCTATATCGTTTGCGGGTTCTGATTATTGCATATCACACATTATTTACAGCGTCACCTAGAAGAAGAAAAGCCGCCAGTATTAGATATGGAATTAATGCCCGAGTTGGTGGCCGAAGAACCTTTACCGCAGACATCAGTTGCAATGAGTTCGGCGCTCGATACACCAGTTCAGCTTCCAGCATTGACCGTTTCACTGAATACATCGATGATGGAAGGTGGTCCCAATCATCAACCGATCATCACTACCGGACTACAACCGCCGCCAAGGTGAATGTCGTTCTTTTTCACTTCCAGAAAATCCTTGACATATTCATTGATTTCTCTTTATTTTACCCAACTTTTCATGAGCGTTTTTAAAACTCCTTATTTTCCTAAACATTTCATACCGCAATGAAAATGTCGTTTTTTTTTTTGAAAAATGCGCTGCGTAAAAATTTTCTCGGCTCAAATTAAATAAGCAATACGTCAAAATGTTGCACTTGCGGCAGTCCAATGTTTTTTTTGCTTGAATACCTATGAAAGAGGGTATCTTAGAAATGTACTCTATTCAAATCGCAATGTTTTACCTCCCGTTTAGAAAGTCTTTCTTTTGCCGAAGCACTAAACATTTTAGCTTCTCTTAAATTGCTATACGTTTGAAAGAGGAACAACACTTGGGGATCATCATCAAACTAGATCCTATACAATGATTCGATTTATTTCGTATTAAAACTATAGTCAATGCTTTAAACTAGAATTTGTTGTTGTCAATGAATATTATAGTATTTCAAAGTGTCATAGTGATATCAATATCTGCGAGATAAGAGTTTAAAGTTTTGCAACCCCATTGAGTTATGAATACCAATCTATTCAAATTCTATCCACTTATGCTTCTCGTTGTATTGTTAGCGGTGAATGTGTATTGTTGAATGAAATTTCTGAGTATAGAGGTGATAATGCATCAGAATTAAACTAGCGCACTCGCTGTCATCATCTATTTCCCCATCTCGAAGCTTCCTTGTTTCCCGTCTATGCTTCCTGATGCTTCCACAAAATGAGACGAATGCAACCTGTAGTGTTTCATTTCAGTGTATTTAGCGCAGCTATGCTAACAACGCTAATGATCCTTGCCAGTAATGAATTTTTTTTCTGCATCGCATGGCTTTTTGAACCTATCCTCCATTGTTTACGATGGTACCGACGTTTTTTTTTTTGCAGGAAAAAGCGGAAACCGTCGTCTCCAACAAAGAAGCAACAACCGGCATCTCCGGCGCCACCAATTCAACGGATGATCGGTATATCACCGTTAGCGAAAGGACCGCCGCCTCTTGTTCGTCAAGATAAGGCGGAAGGAGCTGCTCAAGCAAAGAAGAGTACCTCATCTGCGACCTCGAACGGACCGGTATCACCAAACAAGAAGGTCGCATCAAGCGAAAAGCCCGTTGTTGGCTCACCGTCGAAACCAGTTTTCGATGGTCCAACAGCAGCCAAGCAGCCGAAGCTCACACCCACCTCATGTTTTGATAGCAAGTTGGTTCTATCTGAATGTTTTTCTCATTAATTGGTAGTAATTTGCGCAATGGTTGGAGAAGTAAGGTACTTGTCACGCCTATGAAATAAGCGTATAAGATTTTGATTCTCGTTTAAGCTTAAGCGGAGTTCGATGATAACGTCAGCGTAGTCAAGAATATAGAACGATTAGGCCATTATAACTCTTGTATCCATAACTCCCCCTCCCTCCCCCCTTCTTCTGGTCACTTTTATTTTCACAACTTTTGAATACTTCAAGTGCGAAAGCAGGAAAATCTGAAATGCAATCAAAATATTTTGCTCATTGAGCATTGACTATTCACAATAACACTTATTTACATATCTTAGCCGCAGTTATTTAAATGATGGAATGCAAAATTTTTTTATATCGTTGTATATTCACTGTTGGATTGCAGGATGCAAAAAATCATTTCCTCCACAACGACAAGCAATTCGAAGAGTAGCTCCGACTCACCCATTTCAAGTTGTTCGAATTCGAATTCAGCAACGAATTCTCAATCGGTAGCCGCCGATACGAACTCAAATAGCTCAACGTCTAGCTCTAATAAAACACAAACCTCAACCGATAGTGCTCAATCAACGAATACCACCAATTCACAAACGTCAACAAATACGACCAAACCTACATCGTCGAACAATTCGCATAATTCACAGAGCTCTCAGAGTTCGCAAGCGAATACGAGTGGATCGCAACCGAACACAAATAATTCGCTTGCTTCACGTTCCAGCCCTGGTTGTAATTCTGGCTTCAGTGCTGTTTCTAGTCTTGGTTCGAATAGTCCAACAACAATTCATCCGCGACCAATACAACCACGTCCTGTTGAAGCGAAAACCAACTACGAAGCACTTGTTAAAGGCTATACACTCAATGGTGTCAACAAGGTATTATGTAAGAATTGAGCGTTTTCATTTTAGAAAGGCCATTTATGAGGCAATACGTTCGCCTTTCTAATTTGCTTTGTGATTGAGCTTGAATTCAGCCAAAATCGATATTAATACAGCGTGTTAATTTGAACGTTCAACACCATTTCCGCTTTATTTCTTATTTTGTTATAATTTAAACTCTTTTTTCTAGTATTTCTTTTCGAATCCTGAAATATGTTTATTAAAGTGATTCAAATCTGTGATAAATTAATCACAAAAAAAAACAACAACAACAACAATTAAAGGATGTGAGCCCCCCCCCCCGCGGTTTAAAAAAAAAGTCAAGTTGTGAGGATTGTGCAGTTTTCTTTTTTCCATAAAGATAAAGCTGAGGGCATTTATAGCTCGATAAACAGCTCATCAGAATGCACTCCATATAGACATAAATATTCAGTGGAAGAGAATGGAATACTAGTGAATTTATACCGTGAACAATAAAAGCAACTAGTTAAGCATATTTTTACATATCATTGTAGTTGGTAATCGATGGATGATGCTAATTGCAATCAGTTACAATTTTCATCGCAATTTCAGATTATCTCAACGTTATCATTTTATTGCAGTTTGCTGCATTCGCGCTTGATGGAAAACAAGCGAAAAGTTTCGCAGCGCACGCGATGCACGTGCAGTCATCGATATTTCTCGATCCGAAACTTGCCGCTCAGCCGATTAAGCAAGTGCTTTCTGGAAGGGGAATGCCTCTTATGCCGGAAGCTGCACCATATTTGAGGTTGGTGGAAAATACAAAGTTTTATTTTAAAGAAATTCATCTTTTTGCTTCATTTCAAATAGTGTTGACAAAAAGAAAGACAGCGAACGCTTTTTTTATTTTATGGAATAAGCTCAAGTTGCCAAGGAGAATGTTTTTCGTCAAGGGAAAATTGCTCTGATTTGCGTTCACTTTTATGTTCCATACGAGAAGGTTTCTTCATTTTAGAGTTATTAAATGCGTAATCATCGGATGCATCATTAGTTTTAAATTCAACTATAGTTTTGTTTTGCGTTAAATGAGAGGAGAATCCGTTAAAGAAAAGCGCAAAGGAAAGAAGCATAAGAAAATTGTTTTATTTTCCACTTCACAGAGTATCTCATCCGCTTAAGCAAAACTTTTTCGATATCTATACTCACTTTTTCAATACGGATCTATGCTCTCTATCTTTCTTTAAACTATTAAATACGTTATCACAATTGCTTTTAGGCCACCTTCAGCTCAATTAGCTAGCTTCATGCAACATTTGCATATGCAATCGTTTCAAGGAACTCTCAGCTCGGCGAGTAGCCCAATTTTGCATTCAAATGGTTCCGCATCACCGTCGACGCCTCCGATACCTTCACATCTTTCCGTATCGCAAGGTCCACCAACTCAAGTTGCACAACTGAAATTGCCTACTGTATCGGCGGGCAGTGCCGATTCGAGCAAGCTTCTTGGCAAGACTTCACCTGTACCGAAAATACAACAAAAAATTGGTGCCTCGCTGCCGATTCCAACTGCCCATATAACACCGTTTATGAGTCAGAGCTGAGTTGCCAATATGCCAAGGTGAATATTACCCTCAGCAAGATTTACCTCTACGGTTTCATTTAGACAGGAATATTATTATTGCTTAATCAACAGTTGATTATTGAAAGTTTTCATGAAGTCACTACAAATAAAGCAACTTCATTACTATATGGTTAAGTTCGACTTTTACGTGGTTGGTTGTGCAAAGATTTTTATTCATCATGGAATCAAGATTTCGAGCATATTCATGACTTCATGAAATCATGAATGACGCCATAGAGTTGCACTTCATTGCTTATAACAGCAATGCGTGAATATTTCGATATCGGTTCCGGTGTTTGCGGTAATATATTTTTCTTGTTCCGAGTATCGGCGTATGTTCAAAGTCGCTTCCGTCGTTGCTTGAAAAGAGCATGATTTGTAATATTGTCATCTAAGGATGTGACGATATGTATACCACAAGAGTAGATCGACTCTCATAGCACGTTAACTATGTCGATAGCTTCGGCAGCCGATGTGATAACCGTTATGGCGATTTTTTTATATAATATTGGAGAGCAGGCGAGCATTCGCCACTCATCGGTGATTAGTGTTTGGTGATCTGCAAGCATTGACCTCTGACCTTTGATCTCTATTGAACAATTCAATAGGAAGCAAAGAATTTCTCGATGATCCTCTTTACCTATCTATTGCATTTAAAAAACTTTTAGCGAGGATTATTGTAGTGGGGAATGTCATGTCTGCAAAAAAAAAAAATTGTTGCAAATAGCTTTACAAGTGCTTAATATGTATTATGTGTTCCACTTTGCAATTTAATGTTGCGATTATGAATTTCGAGTGCAATTTCGATTATATTTTCATTGTTTTTGCAATTGCAATTTGCATTATTCACTTTTGAAATTATCTCTTTTCGAAATGAATGATGATAAATTTTATGCAGAAAACAAAAACAAAAAAAAAACTGAAAAGAACTATTCGCTTAAATTTTATTTTTTTTTTCTTGAAAAGTTTTCTTTCTTCAAAAAACGCTTCTTAAAAATTTTCTTCGTAGAGCAATTTTTTCTCGGCATATAATCGACTAAATTATCGTGGAAATATTTATTTCAACATTTGTTATTGTTGATTTTCCTTATCGCTCTGCGAAAATGAGCCAAATTAATGCCTATTATACGTCTCCTTTGTTTCTCGCTTCAATTGTTATACTCTCTCTTTTTTTTTTGTTTGTTTGTTTACTCCTATCAGGTTGTAAGTTTCATGTTTTCATGTTTTTTAATTTTCACTTTTGGATATACATTTCATAATGAGATTTTTGTACAAATTATATGCATATTTTATTATGAGAGGTTTTTTTTTGCGGATAAAAAATAAATTTAAAATGCAAATTTTTTTTTAATATTTGTGATTTGTTTTCTAGCAAATCGTTAACATATTGCAGAAAATACAATGCATATTTTCTAATAGTGGACTTAGGAACATAATGATCGCCTTAATTTTCATTAATTAAGGGCGCATATTGCCTAAATCTGCTTCATTTCACGGAAATTCCTGTCTAATATTGCTCGTCTAATGGAGGTGCTGCAAAACCTTAGGTGGACAAGAATGTGACTAGGGCCGGTAAACGAGCAACCATCAACCTCGATAGGTATTTGACTAACGGCCATCATCTTGGCCAGGTGGCTGTGTCAAATTGGGTAGTGCGGTGCGATGTGGCTTGCTACTCTTGGTACACATCGGTGCTGCATCGCCGATCGGTGCCAGTCGCGCGAGCCACACCTCACTCGCTTTTTTCGATCATTCTGCCGCTAACACATCGATCAGAAGTTGTGCTGCTCAATTGCCAATGAATGTACACATCGCGCCCTCTACATTTACGACGGGGTGGAAAAGTATGCACGTTAGAATAGTGCGAATGCGCGGAGGGCGGATCGGAATATGATAGGATAAGATGCATTTTCCGTCAATAACGATAAGGAGTCGTGGTCGTGAGCGCTTGGCAGCTCATGTTTCGGTAGCACGTACCGTACATTCACTACCATAGTCGTTCGCCACAGAAGATAGGTAAATAAGAAAACAGTAACCACGTTGATCGTCCGATTGCCTTCTTCGACGCGTTCCAGCTGACTGCCAAATGTATATGATTGGAAGCAGCAGATGCATCACACACCTATACCGATTGGGAGATTCATCGCATTCATTGAGAGATTCATCGTGAGGAGATTTGAGCTCTGAAATTATAAGAAAAATATGAAATTTACATATATGATGGCAATGCTACATCAATACTAAAAAAAATCTTTGTGAAATAAATGGCCACTGAAATCAATAGGAAAAAAGAGAAATTGGATGATGGCAGAAATATAGAGCGATATAGGACACTAATATCAAGAAAGAAAAAATAACGACGACCAACATGTCTAGAACCATAGTCCTAGGGCGGAATACCTGACCGTCCATACCTGTCCATACCTGCATGTGGACTTTTTGCAAGAATGGCGCAGCAGAGTGGTGTGACACGAAATATTACTGAAAGATTTTACGCTTCTGAGTGAATTTTGGGAAGGACCATATGCTTCTACATCTCTCTCACCACTAAATAGGCCCCAGGGGCACTAGTACTAATTTTCAGCGCATATGACACCAAACTCTTCAGTTTGGTGTCATATGCGCTGAAAATGCAATGCTACATCAACAGGCTGGATTTTATTGAAGAAATGCCGTTCAGTGTGAAGTAGTATTTCCATTTTTTTGAGTACGCCACTAATTCCAGCATTTTATTTATTTCTTTACCTCATATAACATTCATATGTTCAGTTAGCTAAATTTATAATCATAAATATCCGCGAAGATATCTATTCAAAAAAAAAGGTGATAAGATCTGCGAGGATCGGCAAATTGCCACGCGATCGAGCAAGATAACTGAGACATTCATGAAAAAAAGATTGAATATCCATAAATACAAAATCCTAAGATGAGTATTTTCATCGGTATCTGAATATCTTGAATGGAGGCAATGAAATGTGAAATGTTTCAAAAATAGTTTCTTCCTGTTATCCGCATAAAATTTCAGCCTAATTACAGTAAGTTTATCAAGCGGTGAATCTCTAAAGAAGAGATGCGCTTCTTTTTTTTTTAAATAAAGCTGAAATATTGCAGTAATTTTATTGAACGTTTATCGAGAAGATATTTTTATTCAACAAGAACAATTGCTTTCAGCAATTATTTCAATATGATATTGGAATGAAGTACACTTTATAAATTTATATTCAATTTTTATTTTTTACCGTTGAAGGCTATAGCTGTTTAGCCGATTTTACAGAATTATTATCATCAAAATCGCTAAAAGATTTTCAAAACCTGCACAAAAGTATAGCAATTAAATTCACTTATTGCTATCCTAGACAATTCGAAAAAAAAAAAAACCAGTGAGCTTCGGCTTACGAGAAAATATAATTCACAAATTCTCAATGAAAAGAAGTGAAAACAAATGTAATTCACAAATTGTCCACTTTTGAGTGATATAGTTCAAATTTCTCAAAAAATTTTCCCCTCAGAAGGCAGACGAAGAATATTTGCAGTTCGAGCTAGCGAAGAATGACCATTTTACTGCACCATTGAATGCATTTAGAGATATTAGATTATTTTAAGTGAATTTCCATCAGATAGCGATTTTAGATATTATTGATTTGCGCAATTGAAAGCGTTTGTGACAATAATTCTAAAATGAATAACGAAAACCGAAACACTCAATCATAATTCGTCAATAGTTTTTTGTAACAAATTTGCTCACTCGGACGAATTGAGAGTATAAATTCTACTCGTAAATATTTCAATAATAAAAAAAAAGAATATTCTATCGTTCCATTCAAATTTTGATCAGATTTCTTTTGTTTACTTTCATTCCCATTTTTGTCATATTTTCAAATTTCTCGACATTTATGATGTTCGATTTTTCAATTAATGCAATTTGAAAGTATGAATTTGTCACTTAGCTACTGAATTAACGATCACATATATGCTGTGTCATGTATTAGTTCAAGTACTGTATTAGTTTTTTGTATTTGTTAGTTCAAATGATTACATGTATTAATGTATTAGTTTACATGTATTAGTTAAATAATACTGTATTACATGTATTAGTTCAAGTAATGTATTAGTTAATGCATTTTCGAGTACTGTATTAGTTCAAGCAAACGATCAACCACTCCTACCTCCTTCAATGCATAATTTCCTGGAATTAACCCTCTACCTAGTACCCCTCTTAATTTTTAATGAACTTCTCTGAATTTCTGAGATGAGATATCAGGTCAATTAAAATTACCGCATATTGCTGTCTTAAATATTGCCCTCGAATAAAATCGCTCGTTTCTCATTAAACTCGAAAATGATGAGCTCTTGAATGTGTGAAACCTTATGTAGTACGGTTGTTGTTAGCTAAAGTTAAGTTTAAAGAGTAATAAACACCTTAATGGATTTGTTTAAACCTTTGCAAATTTATAGCATCAGAGCCTTCGGTTTAAAACTATACGGTACATGGTCGCATTTTTCACCAAAAATCCTGAAAATATCTGAGAGGGCTAAATTTCTTTGTCACTATGTTTACTACAATATATAGAAGTATCGGAAAACCATTTTGAATATACTTTATGCTATAGACATCAAATGTTGCCTTCAGAAGGTAGATGCCAAGCGTCGTGTTACGTCGACTCAGCAGCAACGATCCACCGATTGCCTCGACGCCATTGTGAGCGTCTTTTTTTTTGCGGCATTCTTTGTCTACGAGCGATTGCATACTCGCTCGCTTTTTGTTGCCTATCGTTCGCTATTGCTGCTATCGAGCTGTCAATAATCCATTCAGTTTAAATTGTAACGTCAGGAAGTCTAATCACTAAATTTTTTATGCATACAATTTTTACTGCATTAAATTTAATTGTTTATATTTATAATATACAATATATGTAATAAAAATATTATTTGGAAATTTGTTGAAAATTGATGAAAGTTCCCAATAATATTGCAATCCAGATATGCCATTATACAAAAGTAAATAATGCCAATAAAGCAATGGAAAAAGGAAGAACAGAAATGAATATGAAAGAAACTGTTGAACACTATCGCATTATTACCTACTGTATGCTTATACAATTATTGCCAGCATCAGTGTACCCTAGAAACAACATTTTCTCTTAGTATACTGAATTTGTATTACTACAGATTATTTTATATTTCAGTAAATGAAAGTTCTATTCATATGTTACATCGATATAATTTAACTCATATGTACCATCTTGGCGAGGAGGACAGGCGTGAGACAGAGAAAAACTTCTAAAGGAAGGAGAAGGAAATGAGTGTTCCAGCGAAAATTCCAGCTAAATTACAAGGAGGATTGCTTCATTTGCCACTGATATTCTTTGCTAAGTGGAGTGATTCGGCTATCCGTACGCCATACACGGGAGCGCCGATACCGCCAAGAGTAACATCGTCTTCACTTCTCTTGTTCCATGAAGCTATTAGATGTGAGACCGCATTGTAAAATAGAAATGAAACGACAAATTCAACACATAAAAGCTGCAAGTATAAATTTTGCAATCGTTGCACTAATTTTAACTTTATTATCAATGAAATATTTCTCGACAAGTATATTATAGCAATTAGCATCGATGAATTAAAATGCTATACTATGGAAATGTGATATTAAAGTTTTTCCTGAAGAAATTTGAGTTCGATAATTTAAAGCGAATTGAAGTTCGACTTGATTGCATAACTTTGAGTAAATTTCTGAACTTGGAACAGCCGGAAATTTCTAGTGACATTGCAAGCACGAAGAACGATACACAGTACATTAAAGATAAATTGGCCCGCGTTAGAGATGTCGAATGAGTGCTTGCTAGGGGGCACAGCCACTTTCTCCTCTTTCTACGCTCTTTCCACTAACAAATAACGAGGGAACATCCTAGAAAAACAAATAAATTTCCTTCACGAATTATATTGATGAAAATTTTCAAAAAATAACGATTTATTCTTGTTTTTTTTTGTTTTCATTTAAACCACTTTTTTTTTCTTGTGGATTTTTTCGTTCAAATTCTAGTTTAGGCATTCAATCGACAAAATCTTTCGGTTGCTCAGGTATTCGGTTGCACAAACTTTCTTTTCTTTTTTTTTTCATTGAAAATGCTTGAAAAAACAATCACAAAAATCTTCAATAACAGCATCAATTAGACGGTTGTCGACAAAGAAATCTCATATCCGAGAATATTTTCTTGATGACTGGTAAATAAATGAAACGCGCTTAGTGTTGTTTTATATTAAACAGCATTCGTTTTGATAGAGTGATTCGCTTCATATTTGCATAATGTTTCGTTATCATATCGAATCTAAAATGAGTTATCGCCGTAATCAATGATAATATATAAGTAAATACCTAAATCCAAAGAGGTGTTCTTCCTTGAGTAATGAATAGATAGACAGGTAAACAGGTAAATATAATTATGTTGCATGTTGAAGATATGACATAGTGATAAATTATTATTGGCATAAATGGCAAATTGATTGCTTGAGTGAAGTCGCTCAATGGATGCATAAAAACTTCATCCAAGATCAATTCTCAATAATATCGTTGGAAATCCTCAAATATCACTTTTGGATAACATTTAAGAATGAAGAAAATCTCTAACATTGAAAGAGATTTTTAAAAAATTTCATCCATAAATTCAATTGATATCTATCACATGCATCGCTCATAATATCACTAAAATATAGCGGAAATGTCATATTAGCGTTGAATAATAAGATATGCTCGGTCATATTTTAATCTGGAATTAATTCCATGAAGAGTATTAATGAAAAATAGGAGCGACTCCATTTTTCGAAAAGAATTAAACGAATGTATAGATCGACGAATTTTTGCCGCTTAAAATTGAATTGATCATCGAAATTGTTTTTTTTTTGCAAATTTTTTGCTTCTTTATGCAAATTTTATTGCACCAAATAAATAAGAGTTTCTATTGAATTAGATAATCTATTTAATTCGTTTCAATAGTAAATATATTTATTATTCTTTTGTGGACTTTTTTTTCCATTCATAGTAAAATAATTTCAATGGTCATTCCAAAAAAAAAAAATTATGATATGAACTCAATGCGATAGATTACTTTATCTTTCATTTTGATTACTTTATCACCTCTTAACTCGTTATATATGATGATGGAATAAATTGATTACAGAGAGATTTCTTCCATGTTCAAAATTTTTGATCTAATTTGTTGTGTTTTTATGCTCTCTTGTCATTCGCTCTCAGGAAAATGCTTTTCTTATCTTTTCCCCCCCCCCCCCTCCTCCCCTCCCCTCTATAGAGGATAATAAATTGAAAGATTTTGAATTGCAATAATTCTAGTATAATATCACACTTGAATTTTTCTTTTTTTTGGAATAATAAAATGAAAGTGGATTTTATAAAATATTCAAAAGAAATCTTGAAAAATATCGCTTAGAAAATGTTATATGAATAATTTATTTCGAATATTCATTTTTCTAATATTTATTCTCAAGTAAAGTAAAGTTGAAGTATATCTTTTAAACGCATATAATTTTAAAAATTCTCAAAAAGAAAAAAGATTTTCTAGAAAATAACAACTAAATAAAAAAAAATAAAAAAAAAATAAAAATAAAAATAAAAATAAAAATAAAATAAAATAAAAAAATAAAAATAAAAAAAAGCTATCCAAACAAAAAAAAAATCAAAATGCGTTAAGATCCATAAAAAGTGTTCCAAAAAATATATATATGATATCAGAGGCAAAAATTAATTATTTCAATGAATAATGCTAAAATGAAAAGAAATGAAGATTTATTGCAATTACGATTATTTTATTATGTTGTTTTATTGAGGCCTTTCTATTGACCATCTAGCTTTGCCGTATTGTTGTCAATGAGGACAAATGATATAGTGCACATAAGAAGCTGTATCGGTTGTTGGTGTGTCCAGTTACAGTGTGTGAATTCATCACAGCCGTCTAAGAACGTTCATTACAGCATTTGTGAAAGCACTTTAGTGCAACATTGCAAGGCTTGCTTATAATATTTCATTATTCTTCATATTTAAGTACATTTCATCTTTAATTTAATCCATTTAAATTAAATTAAAGGAAATTTTTTTTTTTTAAATTATAAATACATATGTATTGTTGTTTATTGAAGAGACTAGAGATTCGTTATACGGAAATTATCATCTATAGTTGAGTGCATGAATGATTATATGAGGAATGTGGAGTGTTATAGCGAAGCGCGATGAATCGTACACAGCATTCTGATTGGATCGTTGCATAGCGCCCGCTATATGCACAAATGCTAACGAGTGTTGTTTGCTACGTTCAACTTGAACCGTGACGTTGTCCCCATTCATTCAATCGGCTAAATACATTTGAGAGCGATCATCTCCCCTCCCCCACCCTCCCCCCATTCGTCTCATCTCCTCCCCCCCCCCCACTCCACCCCCCCCCCATTCGTATGTAAAGCGGATATTTTAACGCTATTATTTTCTATTAAACTGAATATATAAATTATCTTCTTTGCAAGGTGTTTTTTTTTGTTTTGTAAAGTTTTCGTATATTTAATACTTGCGCATTTTAAGCGAATTGCTTGGAGCGTTTTTTCTCGGAACTATTTTCTATGATCATTTCAAATCATTAAATTCAGTTAAGCTGTGATTTGATGAACGTAC
The DNA here is from genome assembly GCA_013433145.1 of Ascaris suum. Taxonomy (NCBI): domain Eukaryota; kingdom Metazoa; phylum Nematoda; class Chromadorea; order Rhabditida; family Ascarididae; genus Ascaris; species Ascaris suum. Next base: position 1,268,155 of record CM024181.1, read on the forward strand.
CGAATTATCGAATTTAAATCTCTCATTCATTATTCGAATATCCTTTTGAAAGAATCGACTATGTAAGCAAGAAAGTTTCTAGTTGTTTTCTTTCTTCTTGAATGGAAATATTATATTTTCATTTACAAATATTTCTTCGATTAGCACTTTTGAAATATGTAATGATGGGTTTGGGAATCGATATGCATTGGTTTGAAAATAATTTCATTTAAGGTATAAGAAATTTTTTTTAAAATTTTAGTTTGTATGATCGCTACATCTAGTACAATGTAATCACATTTTTGATGGACTTTTCAATAGCACTCTTTCGAATGTGATAGTTAAATTACAAACAAATATAATATAAAATTGAATAAATTTTAAGAGATGCTTATGAAAATATTTTAATATCTAAAGAGATCGGAAATAATATTTGAATGAAATGAAATAAACGGCATTAGTTTTTGGGGATTTTGAAGAGGAAACTAATGAACGATAGCGATGCAAATCGATTATTGTTTTGATGATATACAATACATAACTAGGTGTCTTATCTAAATGGCCAGTCTATGACGTTGATGATTTACAACTCGGCCTAAATCGAGCGGTACAGAGCGAAAAATTTTCACCAGATATTTGTAGTAGCAATCTCCTTAAATTTGAACAATATATTCTAATATATTCTAAAATATTCTAAAATACTGTATATTTTTCTCCATTTATTTGCGGGAAGGACGATGATGGCGAAGGGAGGAAAATAGGATGAAAAATGTATTCTATTCTAAAATACATCGATCAAAGATTATCCTTATTTTTATTAGTCTGTATAGAGATTTTTAAATGATTGTTGCGAAAAGGACGAAAGTGGTAAAGGATATGAGAGGATTCTGTCAAAGTTTTTTTTTTGAATTTAGGTAAGTATTGCTTCCTTGCAAGATGATTACAGGCGGAGATAGAATATCTCTCACGCAAAATAATACTAAATTGTAAACTAGCATGTCAGATTCTCGATCATTACCTTTAGTTGCCCGTACAACGCCATATATAGCCTCAACGAGAGGAGGTTCCCCTTCGGTACAAGTCGGGAGAGAGTGTAAAACAGACGAATCCATTATCTAAGTTGAGATCGAATAGTCAACTTTTGGTGTTAGATAGTTGACCGATCGTTTGATTGCTTCTCTCCTAAAATATAAATGTAGGGGCTTATTGAAATATTTAAATTTAATTCAAATGAAATTTATTAAATTTCTATTTAGTCTGTGTTCAATCCCGTTTAGTGAAAATTTCTATGAAGTTTGCTTATTCTAACTGAATATAAGTTCGAGTGTATTTTTGAATATATCAGTCACACCTTTCGAATTGAGTACAAAAAATTTCCCTCAGCAGAACTCATAGGTAAGTAATTAGTGAAAATATTAAAAACAAATAAATTGTTCACGGACATTTTCGGATTGTCCACGAATAATTTCACATCCATCAAGTGCATCGCCAACATCTAAGTCATGTAACTATGGTTTGATAGCATGAACGATAACCATTACGCATACTGCTGCTGAATAGAAAGGTGTTACAAAGAAATACATTTCCATAAGGTCAACAGCATTATGACCCGAGGCTAGTTTTCTATGTGGAAAACATTATTGACTAAGCCAGGATTGTTGCACTTCATCTTAGTGGATAATAGTTTGGGTTTTGTTGTATTAATCCGCTGCATACTTTTGTTGAAGTAATCAAGTAATCTCACATAAAATTTAGAGCAAAAATCGAAAACTTTCGGAAATTTCCGCAACAATTGACTTTTACTTCGAGAAATTTTTAGGATCGATTTTAGGATCTGTAAACTATTCGATAATCTAAAACTGCATAAGAAATTCTCTAATAAAACGCATCTACACCAAAGTTGAAGGAAATATTTCGTTCAAAATTTTCTTATATCGAAGCTGTCGTTTCGATATTACAACAAAAGGTTCGTTCATCGATGATAAAACAAAGATAAAATCCAACAAATTTCTCCGTTCATTCATCAAACGTTCGCAGCGCTCTTTCGTATTGCTCTCATCTATTTCACACCTTTTCATCGTCTTCTGTTAAAATCGTGTATATAATGCGCATTTATAGCAAGCGCATTTTTTGTTTCGTTTTTAATGTGTTTTATTTTCTTCAAAGATGAAATCTTTTTTTTTATTATGTTGCGCTATTTGCATAGAAAGAAATTCAAGTGAAAATCTAGAAAAAACGGTTTCAATAAATTGCCTTATGTTTGTCATACAATTACGCTTTAATAGAATAAAGGGAATAAGTATATTATTCAAGAAATCAGTCATTCGTTTATGTGGTTAACCACTTTATGCGCAACAGAAATTCGTACTTTTTTGCAAAACCGTTATATATTTGGAGATGTTCTTTCAATTCGTATCTAACTGCTATTAAAATAGAACTATAACGTCTTAGCATGATACAGTTTGAAGATGAGAGACCATTTGAGGTAAGATTTCAACATATAAGGAAGTTTCACATAGATACAAATGCATACTTCCACCTTTATGTCGCATTTTCGATGAAGAATAGGCTCATTGTTGTCGAATATCAATAAATGGGGAAGCAAGCGCCTCAATTAAAAGTATATTTATAGAAGATGATTTAACAAAAAGTCTATTCTTGCGTAAAATTCGCCTAACCTCGAATATATCGTTGAATTTTTCCTTTCTATTCATCAAATTGTCTCACTTGTTAAAGATTAATAGAGACAAGCATGTTGCAAATTTCTACTCATCAAGGAAATTCTAAACAAATGAGAAAAATTTCCTCTTGATATTTTTGTATTTTTATGAAACGTAAATAATCTGCTGCTGGCCATTCGAATTATTCTAAATTTCGTTGTTCTTCTCGAAAAGTTGGAAAATATCTGGAAAAGTTGCCTTATTTAATCAAACATTTCTTTGTTAAGTTTTTTTTTTTTCAAATCTTTGTTTAATGATCAATATGCTCTCATATGCTTATTGAGTGATATGTTCTCTATTTTTGTTATAATTTCTTTATCAATATATGTTGATTGCATAAATTTACGAGAAAATTATTTGCTATAGTTATTTTCTATTTGCATTTAAAAGTACTGAAAGTTTATTCGTGTTTCATTGAGACGTTCAATTGAGATTGTGCACAATGTTGTAAAGTGAAACGAGAGTGCTAATAAAACCTTTCGAACAACTTCGACATTTTGTTGGATGAAGAAAATATGGATGTACAACGCGTTCATCAATTAAAAAAAAACCTTGAGCGCATAGATTTTCTTCATCTTAATATGTTTTCGTATTCGTTATGTTGAGAACGTCATGCTTATGCCTTTACGTTTCAACCTTATGCTTCAACCATATGTTTCTCAGCTTTAATAGTAAGAAGTTCCAGTTTTTTATGGTGCATCTTAATTACTGCCATTAGCGACAATTTCTTACACCACCAAAGCGCTTATTTTGAGTCCGCCTAACCTGATGTATGCTGTTGCTGTCAATTACGGCGTTTGATTACAGCATTTTTTGTTGGTCAGGTATTTTGGTGTATCAGGCTGATTTATAATATCAGAAATGTCGGGTATTTTCATGGACGAGAGAGCCCAAACTTTCCACGCGGGAATTTCTGCCAAGAATAGTTGATAGATCGTAAACGAATTGTCAAGTGGACTGGATGAGCAGCTTCTGGTGGGGCAAATCGTCCGGCACATAACAGCGGAGCGGAGCAGACACTATTGATGGACAAACAGCTCCCGATGATTGACGTTTGTTTTTTACGGTGTTGACGGATCGGTTGAACATTTTTGCTCTCTTGCAACAGCTTATCGAAATGCGATTTGACTGCTAGAGCGTGTGTTGACGACTGGGTACGTGGCCAATTTGGGTATTAGCCACTAAGATTTATTCCTAGCGGATAGCTTTCTAGGAATTGTTTCGATACTTCACATCATCATAGCTCGAGAAAATCTCGATGGGCCCAGGGAAGAGTGGACGAATGTCTGCTCGCAGAAAATTTAGTCGGATGTGGTGTTAAGATGCGATATGTCGCCAGAGTATTGCACAATCCGATCTATGCATTAAGAATGAAATACCATCATCAGGATATGTGGTTGATATAGGTATATTAGCTGTGCGCTCTATTTCGCAAGAGCAAAAAATGGAATTTTTTCCGCAATTCAAAATTTTGGAAAAGTCTTAGGGAATTTATATCAGAAACATGAAGTATTAATAAAATATAGGATATCGAGAATTTCATTTCAAGAATTAATAGAACATAAAAAAATATCGCACTTTATAGAGGATAAGACGTTGTCTATATTTAGCAAACAAAAATAGGTACGGCATCTCTTAGAGACAAAGGCTTTCTGAAATGAATCCTTCGTGCAGCGATTTTGCACTTTATATAAAGCATTTTTTTTTTTTTTTTTGCTGTCGTGGTTTTACCACTAATTGGAGCATATTTGCACATATTAAAGTGTATATCTGTTCTAGATGTGTATAGAATTTTATGCGAGGATTTTAATGGTAATATACTAATATACTTGTACTTATATCAAGGACTCTTGGTTGGAGTATGAGCAGTAAATTTTGCAATAAGTTGAAATCTCGAGTTTTTTTTTTCGAATGCTCGATTACCTGCCTCGTTTCATATGCGATGCTAATATTTTATGCCGATCATTTTTGATGCATTAAGAAACGAATGAAAAAAACAGATATATATACGAAGGCCATAACATTGTGTTGCATTTTTGGACCATAAGCCTTTTGGATAGCGCAAAGACTCAACGGTTAACTTAAAGTTCTTCGCAAAAGTCTTTTATCCAGTGTCTCCATTCACTTCTCCCCCACATAGAGCGTCACTTCAGATATTTTTTATTAGTTTGAACTGCACAGATTGGCCTCTAAATATAGAGCAGGGCGACATCGATGAAATGGAATATTCATCTCGGATTAGTATTCACAATCTGCTTTCAAACGTCTATGAAGCATAATACCTCATGAATTGATTATTTTCGTGCCTTACTAGCTGCTCTCATCGAAGATTTAAGTTGCAGTGCTAGCGATCAATCGATAAATCTGGATGCCTATTGATGTGACTTCAAAGAATTTGCACAAACTTTCCTGCTATTATGTTCACTATCAAGGAACTCAACGGAGACCGAATTCGGCTGGTGAATTATGAATTCAATGTATTGAAATGTTATCTGCGCATTGTTCGATTTTTTAATGAGCTTATTGAAGAGTCCTACCTCTACAGGATGTTATCTCATGAACATCACCGAAATAGAAAGCGCACTATCATATAGCTTTCGAAGCTCATGCAAGAATCACTGCTATAGAACATCTTTCTTTCAAACACATCGCATGTATTTGCTCGAGAAGTATTTCATAATGAGCTTTTCAATTACATACCGCAACTTCAAAAGCTAAGTAATGTGTGCTCCATTCTTTGAGACGGCTAAGTCAGTAGCCCAGCTTGGCACTTTAGAGATATCCTGGCTCTAGACGTCGCCGTCGAATGTTGCCCGGACCAGTGGTCATCTGAATGGGTCATCCGAGAGATGCGAGAGATCCAATATTGGCAAACGGATGTTTGTTGCAAATGGTGAACTTATTCGTTTTCAGCGATGTCACGATCGTTTCCTTCCCCGCCTCTATCAGTTTAGGTTGAAGACAAAGATTTTTTGATGTGCGATGAAAGTGTTCCATATATTTCTCGCGCCTTCTCATCATATCCAGAAGGTAATCGCTCGTAATTCTACAGTATATCACCTTTTCTTATATCATCTCCTTATTTTCCACTAATAGAACGTATTCAATCTTAATTCAAAAACAATACAGATGAGAGTGTTTTTTTTTTTAATTTCTAAACGATGCATTATAAATCTCTAAGTGTCATAGCTCTTTTTTTTTCTCTGCGATCCAATGATGCTCCAAATTTTTGCAAATGCATAAACTCATCTACATCCTTCAATAATGTGTTCTTCATGGATGCTTCATGTTTCATTTACGGAGTTTTTTTTTTCTCATATTCTCTTCCATTACAATAATATACTGAATATGTGTTTTTTGTCTTTGGTTAAGCATCGTTTTACGTGTGGACAGATTCTTCAACCTCCTTGCCTTATGTAAAAATAAACTTGAAGTCAGTTACCTTTGTCGACGCCACATGGATTACATTGCGTTTGAGTAATCCATTCAAACTCTCCCTATTCATCAAATCACCACTTTCACCTTACGGTTCGTTTAATTGAACTCAGCTTATATATGTCGGTTTCGGTGCCTAACACTTGGGCAATTAAGTCATTTTTGTAATGCAACATTAAGAGCAAAGAAAATATGATAACACTGTAACAAACTTCTTATTCATTATTACTCCACACACCTAAAATCTTACTCTACAGTTAACTCTCACAACACTACAGTTAACTATGAAGTAACTCCACTTACTTACCACTAAGTTATAGGCTATCACCATACTAAAATAGAATAATTAACATTTTTAGCAAAAATAAACTCTGCATAATTGGAATGAAATATTTCGAAGAACAAAAGAACCCTAAAATTATCCCATTAAAAATTTTTGCATAATATTGAAAAAAAAAAAAACTAATTTCATACATTATTTCTGCATAAAGCATTTGTTGATACTACTGGAATATGTTTCTTTTGAAATGCTTAGCTGCCAATATATGGTTAAACTATTTTGTATTTCTTAGTTTTATACAAACTTATATTACTTCTATACAAACAAACTTATATTCACTACTTCTATGACGTTCTATAATACTTTCATATGTGACACACATTTCGAAAAGCGTATGAAATTCTAGCATTGTTAAAGGAAAACGTTGATGCCGAGGTCAAAGTTCAACGGATTGCAATAAAGATTGAAATTGCAATGAGGAGAAATATATGGTTTTTTAGTGGCTGATAGTGATTCCTAGATCTTGACAGAAGGAATTTTTAGCTCCTCCTTTTAAATCCATAATGCGATCGCCATCCTACTGCCTATATCAATTTCTTTATGCAGTTTGCTAGCGTCCTAATGGCTGTCGATGTTTACTAATGTTTACTCCTAATGGCTGTCGAGACCTCGAGTGCAAAAGATGATGCCGTTTAAGCGCAGAGGCATCTTGAGCTCAGAGAATCCAAAAACAAGCTATTCCCATTGCTGAGACTTTAGTCTCATGCTCTTCCGAGCACAGAGGCACAACTTTTGGATATGAGTATTCAAAGCAATACTAATCAGTAGTGGTCATTGTCCACTCGCATATTGCTGTTCCCTCTAACAAACATATAGAGGTGCGAGGCAAGAAGTAAAGCCCAGAGATGAAATTAGCTACGAGTTCGTTATGAGCTGCTTTGTTGCTGAACATTATTACTTCTACATGCCCCGTCCATTCCTCAGTAATGAGTCGTTCTTAATTGTTCCTTTCATGTAAGAGCAAAATCGTTCTTAGGTAAAGCGTTCTCATGCATTACTTGGGTTTTCTTTGTATGCTGGTAAGTTGTTCACGTGAAAATGCAGGTGATGCAGGTAATCAAAGAGATCCATTTATGCTTGAGAAACGTTAGCTGAGTTTATAAAGGAATGCATATCTATCACCTGTTAATGTGCCAGTATAGAGAGAAGTCGTGTAAAAAAGAAAACCAGTGATCGCTCATTATAGCTGAATATATGCATTCTCCTTTTGTAATTCTGTCGGAGTGAATAATAAAACATTTCATCACAATTGCTTCGTTGGGAACTATTTCCTCGGAACCGGTCTAGGAAAATGTATTTCGACGGATATTCGAACCGGTTGGCTGCATGCTTCCCTTATAATTTCGTTCTTCGGTCAAAATGTCCGACAAAATTTCTTTCATTATGCGGAAAGAAACGAAGCAGCACTCGTATGCAAATATTAATGCATTGCTTAAGCCGCAAATCATATATCTGCTGCAAATAATATCACATAATTGCATATCATTTTTGCGTTTGTATTAGAACCAATTCGATTGTGTGGATTATCCTTTTCTGTGTATAATTACACTTATATATTATTAACTTAACTCATTTTATTTACAATATATTCCTAAACTATATTTTCCTCATCGAGGCAATTTGAGACAATATCAAAATACTAGGATTTTTTCATTTGGGAACGATAAAAGTAGTACGTTGTAATATTATTGAAATCATATCGAAATCTACAAGAAAGCAATCAAAAAAAGAGAAGTAAAAGTTAGTTGTAATTTGAAAATGTAATCCATAAATACGCAAAGGTAATCAGATCATCGAATGAGTTCTAAGATAAACACAAGTTTCATATGAATGCTATTTGTGAGCATATCGATATTTCGATATTGATAATTCCGTTATTATGGGACGAATCGACTAAGAGACGAGCCATCCGATGGTATATTGCAATGTGAGATTATGAAGAATCGATTCGTTGCTGATAAACGATATTAATTCTCAATGATGTCAATAAATTGTGGAGTATATCCATCGAATGAATTTATTTATTTATGCATATAGTGATTGATAATTCTAGTAGAAAGTTGTGGTCATATATGTTTGCTTCTATGAAAGGGCCAATGAGATACACTAATAAAATTAATCAAAATTAAGCAATAATCATTTCTCTTTTTGTTCAAATAGTTATATTTGTATGCAAATTTTGCAAAACGCAATAAATATTTCATTATATAAAGTCACTATGTCGATTTCTCCTGGTGTCTTTTTTTTAAAAATTCTGTTGAACATCATTAATAGTTGCTTTTAAAGCAATATAAAGAATAAATAAATAAATCTGTAAAAATGTAAAGAATTAAGTAAATAAAAATTACAAAAAATACAATATGCGGGTAATAAAACATAATATAGGCCTGTAAATATACTCGTACTTCTGCACGCTTATATAAGGCACTTAATTTAGTACACTACATGTAGTAGCCATATTCAATGAAATGCTGATTAAAAAGATATTTCGAGCAATCTAAAGTATTTTTTTTTGTTAGAGAGGATCTGTTTTTCATAGTATAAGAACTTCCGCTTTAACTCTAAATTGAGAACTTTTGTAGACTTATTGGAAAGCATATATTGTTGCACCACTATTCATTCAATTCAAGTGATATCATATCGAAGAACTGGCGCCATGAAAGGCATTGATAAGTCAACTGAGTATTTGATGTTTTTGAGTATTTGATGCGGAAATTAATTCAACTTCAGCACTAATCTATTCGTGACAGTTGCATAATTTTGTCGTATATATTAAAACTTCATATAAATATCTATATGGATGAGCCTAAAATATTTCATCGACGATATCAACAACAAGAAATTAATTAATCAGTCTTATAAGATTGGAAACGCTTATATCAATCTAGACTTTCGAAAATTTCAAATTAAGATCAACCGATCTATTCGTTCAAATGAATAAATCCCGCAGTTTAGGTCATTAATATTCCACCATGTGCAAGCGTTTGCTTATCGCCTCTCGCTTCACCAAAGGCAAATTCCCTCTACGGATGCTCGCATCTCAGTTCACTTTTATTTGTTAGTTAGACCTTAGCGGCAAGTCTGAGGTCCTTAAAAACTCGAGATCTCCAGCTAAATAGTTCTTTATTTCTAATTTTCTTAGAGGCCATGTTTAGTTGAATGCTCACCAATAGAAACGTTATATTCCCTAAGATGGCGCGTAATGCAAATGTATGATACGTATCTCTGCTTTTTGTTGCGAAGTAATTAAATGCCATTCAATGAAAACGAAATGGAATACATTGAAATTCTACGTGATTGTCGAAGCAAAGATCTTTGCAAAATTCGTCTGCGCAATCGAGCGAATGCTTTCTACATATTCTCCCACGTTGTCCTGAATCCACCAGACGGAAGCGTCTGTATCAAAGCTATTTCCAGCTCCTTCACCAGTATTTAAACCTATTCACTTTCGTCACGTCCAAGAGCTTTTTTACGAGGAATACCAAAGATGGTATGCTTCCTACTACCTAGTATTCCGTCCTCGTCACCCTTCACTTTTGTACAAAAACCTCACAATTGCGACCATCCTACCCCATAAACCTCAGTCCTGATTTCCACAACTGTATTGCTAGAGCATGAACAGCGTACCGAGCTCAACAAAGAAGATTTATTGTACACGTCCATCCAACATGAACATACTCTCCACGATCCATCACAACACAACAACTTTCTAACGAGTAAACAACGAAGAACAGCGATATAGAGTTAGCGCTTGCGACGAAGTGAAAGCGTGTTGCGACGCAGCCAATTCTTTCTACGCGATCCGCCCTTGGTGGCTGCATGTCTGTGGCCCTTACCTAGACCACGACTCTTGCGACCCGCAGACGTGAGACCACGAAGTTCACGGTGCTTATGTACCGGCTTAGTAATCCATTGCGTGTCCGCGTGACGCCGAATTGCCTTCAAGAACATTGCGTTACACAAACCTTTATTAAACACTGTATACGTTGGTTTACAATATACTAGAATGCAACCACCATTCTACTGCCGTAAGGCCATATGTGGAAAAATGGAAACGAAGCAAATCACTCCTACTCACCTGAAAAGAGCAATTTGGAAGACAGCCAAGATTAGAGACTTTCGCTGCGTACATGAGCAAAACCAACAAGTAAAAATGAAGTTATGAGGCCAAGGGCCACGAGCGTTGCGCAACATTTGCCAAAATGAAGGAGAAAACTCTACAAACAGGGATAGGACGTATGACAAAGGAACTGTTGTACCCTCGCCGTCCCTTCCATTTCCTCAGCAGAAGCCTTTCCATTCTCCCTTCCTGCCGCTCCCCTCCGGCTCTCCATCAAAATGCAATGTATACGATCTGAGGTTACACTGTCTGACCAGCAGGCACAAAAAAGGCACTCTCAAAAACGTATTTGTTCGGTGACTTCAACCCACAATCTGAATTATTAACAACACTCAGACAACGATGAAGAAATCCGAGAAAAATAGCTTTCTTCGCCGAAAAAGTTTCACGCAAAGAACCTGTTCGACGAAAGCGAAATAAAAGAAAAGCGGAATCGAGATAAAATTAAACGATCATCCGTGTCACATCTCAAGTGGTACCAATATCCCGATCTCTCTAAAAAACTCCATCCCTCTTCACCATTAAGGATAGTTACCGCGAAAGCAACTCGAACATAAGACTGCCCATATAGTTTCAAAGAGAAAAAAAAGATCATTACCATCCACCGCGTCATTCCTGTATTAAACGTTTTCCACACATGTTTGCAAATGTACTTCACTTCGGCATATCCAGTGACAACATAGCTCAGTAAAGAATCACTTCTCTCACAAACCGACCATCATCGCCTTGCTTCCGTCCCTCTAAGCCTCCCTATTTGGAAGCAATGCATGAAGAAAGTAATCATCTCTGTCAACTTTAGACAACATTTATCTGCTAATCGAAGAAATCCATAAATCCCTTCAAGATTACCTCAGAACTAGAAAAATCACTTCCCCAACACAATACCACAGCACTGACACCGCAATAGTTCACTCATTTGCGTTCACTGTACATTAGAATTTAAACCGAACCTTATGCGCAGGGTCGATGAGGATTACTTCGTAGAATTTGTATGTGGAATCTTGTCCCACCCAGTAAGAGTTCAAAACACGAAGTCCCCCACACCGTCGACCAACGCGTTCCTGCAAACTTGTTGATTTCATCCGGGTGCAATGAACCATTAATTGAACAAAGGAAAATACTACAACAAACTGCAGTGATCCATAATATGCCTATGCCAATATATGTAATGTGGAAATCGGCTTTGAGTAACTCAAAGATTTTTGAAAAAAAAACACCCTGCACTGATAGAATACGATTACTTTCTTAAGTGAAAAATTCCCGGGCAAATTTGTTGTGCCTAACATCTCCTTGGCGCGAGTTAAAATACCTCCGTTGCCGACGACCTCAACTTAGTCAACACATGCGTCTTTACCCATGATTACCAATAATAATCAAAGTTACCCATAACAAAACGTCTCGAAAGATATGTCACGTACCTCAGCAATAGACTGCTTGTTGCGGACGAACTTCAACTGGTTAACACCATGGTTTTTGGGTTTGCCGTATGTCTGACCCTTGACAACATGGCGCTTACGTCCACCTCGGCGTACTCGCACACGATATATAACGAAGCCTGAAAACGTTATTGCACCAATTATCGCCCGGCCAGGTTTCAATTTCTTTTCGGCTCTTAGCAAAACCAGAAAAAAAAGAGGAATACACTGACGTGCAATTTAAAAGTATACTTCCGGCAATCACTTTCATCTAAGCGCACCCTCTCTTTCTCTCCTCTAGTCCAGTCATATCATCCTAAAAGTCCCATATCTGCGAAAATTCCATCCTTTATAGGGATGTTTCCGCTATTTGCATTCAATAAATCCGGCAAAAAGACTCAAAACTGCACGACGGGTGATGATGCCTATCACTGCTGCACCTGCAACGCAACTGACATTGCAAAATTAGCAGTGGAAGTCTCCCCAAGTATAAATAAAATAGATCTTTGATGTTAACTCTGTATTTCACACCTTATGTTCATTTGACCTTTTTGCGCTCCCATTACCTCCGAAAATATTTCCCACCTACTGCCCTATATTCATTCACCTCTAAAAAGCTTTTCACCTCTTCAAGATCTGCAAGAATGCTTGTATATTTGCATAGGCTACTTCATCCTCTTCATATGTACCACAAACTAATAATCAATTTCTTTCAACAAGTACGCATAAATAAAGCTATTAAAAACACCGAAATATTTTTACTCCTTAAAACAACACAGTTTCGTAAACAGGGCTGCAAGAAACTCTTTATTTCGGTAGGTATCTGCTTAAAAGCTGAGAGCACCAATAGATTCATAGACTAAAAGAATTGATCTCGAGATTATGGTACCGACTGTCGGCGCCCATATTTTTCCCTCTTTTATCGACCCTCACCCTTCCCACAGAATTTCTATTCCTGTATAAGCTAAAGCGTAGTATTTACAACTATGAGTATTTCAGAATTTCTAAAAAAAAAGGATATACCCTGCTTCGCACGGTAACCCAGACGACGAGCTTTTTCAGGTCGTGTGGGTCGTGAAACACGATGAACGGCCGATAGCTGACGATATTGCCAGCAGCGAACTCGTAGCAAATAACGCATTACCTTAATCAATCGCACAATTATCCGAAATAAACAGTTTCAAATATGAATAAATATTATGTAGTGCTCATGTCATATTTCATAAAATGAAGAGGATGAAAACTATCGAAATGCCAGAAAGTTCCCACACAGTGGTACCATCCCTCAGCATAAACGACTTCCGAAATTTGCATATCTTATGTCTGATATTAAAATGGGCTTTATCAAAACAAAGAAACTAGGTTTCTTAAAACAGTATGATTGGGAAGGCTACATCTTCGCCACATACCGAGTAACTGAGGAAGATGGAAGTGAGAGAGAAGACAGAGGTAGAGGTTATAGCTTGATATTAAGGCCATTAAAGGTATGACAATAACTATCTCCTTGACGATGAAAATCGATAAATACCCGCAAGAAAAAGATCTCTTCGCAACTCGGCGGAGCCGCGGGTGAATCCGCACCACATAGGAGCAAAACGATGCCAATGACGCATTTTAGGACCTCATTATTGCATGACAATTGAAATGAGTACCTTCATAAAGTCCTGACGTTCCCAAAGATAGATTTCATGACACTTTAGTGTACTACACATCTCGCAACTCTGTTTATAATCCTTGTGTTTGCTTCAATCATTACGCGTAAAAGGAGAAAATTCTAATCAATGGTTATATGGTTATATGGTGGTAAACTAAATCAGGTCACGTGATTAGCTTCGACCCACGTGAGGTGAGGTTTACTCACCTCTAACCCGCAAAGCTTTAGACATGATCTCAGTCGCAACTGAGGTGACACTCAATTCGGATTCAGAGGCAGCTATCAGAACTCTTCGACCAGGAAAACCAAGGTGCCATGCATGTCAGGAAAGTAATTTGTACTTGCAAACGAAAGAGAGAAGAAACGTCTTCGGCGAATTAATTGCATGAAAACATGAACAACGAAAAGCACTGAACACGTCTATATACTTGCACTCTTCTTCCGTGGTATCCTTCCTCCTCACCTCTCCTTCACCTTTCACTCCCCAACCCACGGCCCTCCTGCTCACCTCCACAAGTAACACCTAAACAGTAAGCGTACGAAACAAACCTCCGACTGTTTTTTACGCCATATTTCTTGCATGTATTTATAGGCTCCCATGTTTGCCTGAAAAAAAGACGGATGTCATAGGTAATAAAATCAGTCATACTAGTTTCTAATAACGCTAAAAACAACGCTCGAAACATGTCGATACAATAAACGAGTATGAAAAATAAGTAAAAACAGAAGCCTGTATTGATACCACCAATACCAGCTTCGTCCACATTGCAGTATGGGGCCGGGGGGGGGGTCACTCACTTACCTGAAATTAGGCGCAAAAAATAAGTTAGTACAGAGAAAGACTTAAGAGTGCTTAAAAATGGAAGCATGCAAATAACTCTGTCCATCGCTTTGCACTAATAGCTTGAATGGAAAAAATACAATATTGGTGGTAAGATTTTGTAAAGGAAAAAACTTTATCGTTCAAAGTAGTGGCCAAGTTCAAGCAGCAATAAATAAATGAAATAAATCAACGCATACCTTAGTGGATCACATTGTATAAATACGTTTTCATCGATTAGAAATTCAAAAGAACAGAAGTATACCTTAGCGGTTGGGTGGAATGAGTCTGCTGGCTGATTTCGAGACTCCCACTTCAACGTATTTTTTCTTAGAGCACATTTAGAAGTGGTCTTTTGCATTAACAAAATACAAGCGAAATATTAATAGCAAATAAAGAACGTATATTTTATTCTACAGCCGTCTTTAAAGACAAATGAAAAACTAATACCTCTAGTCATAGAAACGAGAAAGAAGAAAATTACAAGCATTAACCTCTCACCTCAATTAAGCCTTAACCCCCTGCCATCACCTCATTCACCTCCCCCATTGTCCCTTTTCAAGAACAACACCCACCAACACCACAACAATTCGACTAAAGCAATGCCGCGCAAGAAACAACCATTGTTCCACCTAAAACACCAATCAGAGAGCTGACACAACAACACCGTATTCTTCAATCATCTGAAGTTTTCGCTTGAAGAGGTTTTTTTGAATGTCGTTTAAACACTTGCAGCTATATATATTCCATAATGGGATATCTCGACGATCGTTCAAATATTTCGCACGTGAAAATTAGTGGAAGAGCGTTGTGAAGCAATTCAAATTCATTGGATTAAGCACATTTTTAGGTGAATAATAAATAATCAAATATACTCAACAACGAATTGGCATTTCAAGGCATCTAACTGCTTGTTGAAATTTTCGGCAAAAATGCTATTTTTATGATTAGCAAAGGCGAATAAAAGAAACTTTTATAATAGAAGTATGCACTATTTATGTATATATTATCTGTTTGTTTGCCTATCTATCTTTCTCTCCAATAGTTTCAACTCGGAAATCATTCGAAATTTGCTATACAATCATTTTCTTTGAATGAATTTCTTTAGCTGGAACATGTCTTGTTTCTCTTAAAGGGAAAATCGGGTAGTTTATGAATGGTTGAGTGGCCACAATGATTGGATTTGGCGTCGAATGAACGAACGAAGATTGATGTTGTATGCGTCAATTATGCGAAGATATTTGTGATATCGTTAGTGATGAAATTTTTTATACCGTTAGCCGCCTTATGATATAATAGAGGGGTTGAGAGGGAGGGGGGGGGGGCAGCTAGGCTCCTAAATTCGATTCAACATTTTCTCAGTGGTGAAAACTTTCGAATTATTTGGTTGAATCATCTTCTCAATGAAATGATTATTTTTAACCGCACTTAGAAAAGTACCATAATTGAGCTCCACATTGCTCCTCCTTTATGTGAATGATGTCTCGGATTGTTTGACCAGTACTTATCAACTTTTTATTGATAATTTGAAGATTTATAGATCGATTAGCCATCGAGTGAAATAAGCTGCTAGATCTTTTCAGATTTAAGTGAGCTTCGTTGTGATTAGGTCGTCTTGGCCAATAGTCTAACTGATGGCTGTTGGATATTATTGGCCGAAAATATTTGCATATTGCTTTTGTGCATAAATACCCATTGCGAATTTCCAAAGTTTTAATTCCTTATGTCAATTCCATCCAAGATTTGATAATATTTGTTGACGAATCTATGCATTCGATGACTCATCATGAGTGGATGGCAATTGAGGCGGATTAGATTGTAAATTACATTCTACAGATATTCGAATATAGCTGCAAAGAAAATTATGAGAAGGCATTTATTGCTTTTTGTCACTCGATTCTTGAATATGATTGCCGAGTTTGGTTGATGTTTTGTTAATTGGCAATAGAGATGCTGAAAAATGTTCAAATATCTTTCACGAGAATAAGCTTTCCGAAAAGTTTTCCGGGTCAGTTTTCTTCGAGCTTTGATTGTTTGCATATTTTCGACCTCTAAAGTATCGCTTGAATATCGCTATGCTGAGTTAGAACTCATATTGTGTTTTGAAATTCTTAACGAATGCACCGATATTGAATGTTTTCGTTCTGATCGACATAATTTATGATAAACTCATAGCTTTGAATTATTTCCGCATATCTAAACTTAGAATTCAATTCATAATTCATTTCCTTTCTGGGTAGACAAAGTATTGAATAAATTTCTTATTGATATCACCCAGTTAGTCGTCTTAAGCACTTCCACCTATTAAAAAAATTGATGAGTTTTTTATTTAATTGGCGTCGATTTTTTGCTGATCATAATCGCGTGCATTAATTTTTTTCTTTTTATATTCTCATATTTTCACTATTCTTTTGCTTGCGAAATAAAGATTTTACAACAACACCGAAGCTAGAAGTAAAAAATTCACAAGGAATAATGCACCTAGTATGATTATCACTTAAGCCATCGTTAACATTGATCCGTCAAATTCGAGAGTATTTAATACATCTGAGGTGGAAAGTGGAAATGTGGAACAACTTTGCGTTCATTTCATATCCATCATCAACTTCTCATTTTAGGAGCGAAAAAAAAAGAGATAATCGTTTGTTTAAGATTTGCGTGAGTAGTTAAATCAAATAAGATGTTAAGGCATATATTCGCATTTGTGTTGTTTAGCAGCGCCATGTGAAGGATGGTTTAGTTATGTGGGTGAAACGCGACAATGAATCTTGTGTCAGCTTATATAGTAATGATTATTCAAATCTCGATATCGAAACGTCACCTGACGTGAAATGTGATCGTGAAATAGTTGCGGTTAATTTAAGTATTGCTAATTTCTATAAGATGGATGCATGCACTTGAAAGTTGATATGAGAAGGTTAATTGTTGATACATTTTCTATCAGATCAACTTCACAACTTCAGTTTCATTGATTCCAGAGATAAAACTATCGGATCGATATCACGAACATATACTGCATAGATATTATTGTAGTACAAGTTGATAACGTGAAATTTGTGCAAATCCCGTCGAGAGGAATTGTTTGCGGAACGATTGCGGAAAGCGGAATCGGCATGCGGAATGAAAAGTTTCATTTAAAAAAAAAATTACTAAGACATTATGCTTGTTTCAATGATTGGGTGATTTATTGTTGTGAAATTAGAAAATTGATCAACCTAATTAAGGGAAAGTGAGACGCATATTATATTAACTTATTTACTACATTTTTTTTCATTTGTTTTTAGTAAATTGGAATTTAAATGCTTTAAAGTTTGATTGCGTAGAGGATATTATAACTAAAAAGTTTGTTCTAACCTAACTCGATTTATTGATAATGGCATTTATTTTGTTTATTTCTACAGCAATATTTTTCATGATTTAATTCTTTCGTTACTATTGTTGAGAATTCATCGAATAAAATTCGAAAAAAGCAAATCGTTTAGAATCGGTTGGAATTTCCGCTCGAACAAATACGCATGTTGGGAAGTGAAATATTTTAAACATACTTTAAGCATTACTATTCCTGTTTGTGGTTAAATAATTGTTCACACGTCTTTTATGATTATATTGTTTGCCAATTCCTTATCACTTTCAACTCTAAAGTTAAGCTGCATAAAACACTATGAAATATTGCCATATTATCAGTATAACGGTCATATTTTCTCACTTTTATCATTCTTTCTAATATTTATCACTGATGCATATAATATTTATTTCAGCATAGTTTATAATGACGAATTTTTAAAATTTATTACAGAACGTTGAAGATTTTACATCGGTCGTGATCGACGATACCGAGAAGTCAATTGTATCCAATAGTATCCTCCGCTTCCCTCTCCACGTCTTCCAACTTACTATTTCCCCCCTTAGCCTATCGTTTTTGAATTTTTTGTATTTCTTGGTGGAATTTAGTGGGTAATTTTTGAAGCGATGAATAACTAGTCGAGAGATCTTTCAAACAGAGTCGATCACATCGAGGGCCGCTTAAATAGTGAAATAATGGACAGCTATTAATTCTTTTACAACTACGTATTCCTTTATTCTATAATTTAAAAACAACTGAAGAGCGTTGTCGCCAATTACGGTCTTTTGTTTTCATGAAAAACATTTTCCATTATTATTTGCAGTTTAGGCTACTTTCAATGCCTCAAAATACTTTTATTTATTATCATTTATATTGTATTATTAAAAATACGTTCGAATAATAAACAGCAAAATATATATGTACAACGTTGATGTTTCATAAATAAATAAATAAATAAATAAATAAATAAATATATATATAAATATATATATATATATATATATATATATATATATATATATATATATATATATATATATATATATATATATATATATATATATATATATATAAACATATTTTAATTACAGTATGCGAACCAATTATATCATATTCGTGATTTATATTCTCTATGTGTCCGAGCAGTCAACATTAGGCAATCAACAGTCGATGGTCTCAACGTCTAGTTCGATGGTCTCAACGTCTAGTTCGACCAACAGCGTAGAGCCTTCTTTTACTGGGACATGCAACGCAAGTAAGTTGACATTTGCTCTTCAATTAATTACATACTTAATTATAACGTCTTCTTTTAAAGGAGGATTGCAAATATGCAAATATGCAAAAAAGAGTATGCAAATAAATGAAATCATCGCACGATAGAATTTCCTCACTGATTTAAAAAAGTGCTGAAGTTTTCTTTCCGTGATCCGCTATAAGGAAATATTATATTTTACTTCAATAATACGTGTTCCAAAAAATTTCTATACCTGGGACACCTGGGCTACCTTTACATCTATACCTTGAACTTTTTCCTATTCTCTTTCAGCTGTTAGTTTTTAGCATCGAATCATAAAGAATAAAACTAATGAATCTTGCATCTTCAGTAAACACGATGTATGATCCTCCTATATGTCAACAATGGAAGGTCGATTTGCTTCTTGCGTTGAGAGTAAACACCTCGAAGACGGAGCTTCAGGAAATCGTTAACTTCGTCACCTCAGTTCTAAGATATTGTGATCATAACTCGACAGTGACAATTTATGATCCAGAAATAAATAACGAATGTCCACCACAATACACCGTATGTTCTCAATTATCGCCTCAAAACTACCATAGATTATTTTGGATATAAATGCGTCTTTTTTTGTGTCGCTTTTGTAGAGTTCAAGAGAACGCTTATACTATACTGATAAATTGCTTCGATAATATCAACATTCAACTGTAATAAATTCATGAAATAGAAAATTATTATTATCGGAGATTGATATATAATAAACGAGTGAAGCTATAATTGTGGTGAAATAAAAACTAAAAAAGAATTTCACTTTGAGAAAAATCGTTTAACTCAAATCAAAAAATTGATGAAATTTGCATATCATATATATATATATATATATATATATATATATATATATATATATATATATATATATATATATATATATATATATATATATATATATATATATATATATATATATATATATATATATATATATATATATATATATATATATATATATATATATATATATATATATCACCTTTAAAGTCTCATTAATACATACAATACGCCTTTTAGTATAATAAAAACGATTTCAACGTTCTTAATAAAATAGAATGGAAATGAAAAAAAAGAACAATGATGCATCATTTAAAAAAAGAGATTCTCTAAAAGAAGTCTACTTATGAGGAATTTCATAATTAAAGGTATCCACAAATGTGAAGGTATTCTCTATTGTAAGGTGTGTAAAGATATTCACGACCTCCCGTTAGATCGTTTAAGGCTGATTCGGACGGTTTCGAGCAAATATCGAATAAAATCCTCTTCGGTACAGTCTCTATCATTGAAAACGACGAAAATGGTACATCGGTTATGAAAATGTTTAATGCGCATGTTAGATGTTCATCGGGTCCGGTTGATGGACAAGGTGCGGTAGTCTTCTTCATAACGAATGTACCATGTGAGGATATGTCGACTAAGGTAATTATATAAATAAAGCATTTAGCACGTAAGGCTATCATTTTCTGTTTGGTAAACTCTTTGCTATTAAAAGCAACTAAGAGAAAACTCCATTCTCGTATAGTAAGGTAAGAGCGAATGTAATACATAATAATTTGAATAAAGAGCTACCTTTTTTTTAAAAAATCCTCCTAGCATCATCTGAAATAAGCTAAATCGAATCATAATGGATATTAATTGAGTCCAATCCTTTTTATGATATCTTAGTTACACCTAAATGCTTTCAAATAATATTTACACTTTTTAAATACTACAATTTTTGAGTTGTATAGGATTGTAAGGGAAAAATATTACGCGAAGTCCATATTTCCAAGAAATTTGTTATCTTATTGGAAATAAATTTTGGTTTATTCCTCTTATTGCCTCTTTTTTTATTTACTCATTACTGTCGTTAGCATCTTGTGGAGTCTAATTTTCATAATTAAGTGGTGGAATTCTTTTCATTAAGTTTTTTTTTAAAAAATTTAAACTCGCTCTGGCTGATTTATATGTTCATTGCATTCAGCTTTACGATGTAATCATCAATCAACGTTCCATTGTCGATGAGCTCTATCAAACTGGCTATCTTCTGTATATGTATTACTTGCCGAATGCACCTGCGGGGAGCGCTATAACAGAACCGAATACGTCAAGAGATTCATCATCGACAACACCAACGACAGATGATCATCCAGCAGCAAACAGTACACCAAACAAACCGCCACCAGCAACAGAAACAACACAAAATCCACCACTATTAACCGGACCGGCGCAAAATCAGTCAACGATAACCGGACCGGCACAGAGTCCACCACAAGTAAGCGGACCAGAAACTGATCAACCAACAGGAACCGATTCAGCGCAAAAGCCGCTACGAGTAGCAAAACTAATTATACAGAAAGAAGGTATGACAATGTAATAACAGTATGCAATCATGCGAGAATAATCGCTAAATAAGCGTTGTGGTGTCACACTTAATAAAATGAACGTGTAAGAAGTAGTAAACGTGAATGAGCAAAATTCGAATGGTAAACGAAATGTGGGAAAAATGCTATTATTACTATATGTTACTTTTATTACTACCATTACTAAAGGAGTTGAATTCATTAAGTATCTAATTCAAAACATCTCAAATTCTATCGATCTAGTAAGAGATTTGATGTATTATAGCATTTATTAATAAAGCATTTTTAGCAACAAATAAATCAATTAAATAAATGCATAATTTCTATGAAATTACTTCATAGAAAATAAAGTAATATGATGTTTATGCAGTATTGGTAACATAACTAGTAACTAGTAACTAGTAGCGTAAATCAGTACGTCCAGAATGCTTTAATGATTTTTCATTTCACTATCCACTGCTTATTGAATCATTTATTCCCAATATTTAATGAAAATGAGCATTTTCACACAGAGATCATACTTTAAAAGCTAGACATATGTATACTCACCTGATGAAAACTCATTAATAGAGATATTTATCATCTACTAGATAGTAAAGTGAGGATTAATGGGCGATATTTGTATGCTTCGCTTCACTCTGAATCCAGAAAATATGTGAGCACTAGAAGTAAATCTAAAAGCTAAACCTTTATCTATAAAGCGTCAACTTCGGGTTCAACTTCAGGTCCTGAATTCGTGAACAAATAGATATAAAATTACACCGTACGCAATACAAATGAAATTAATTAAAGAAAATTTCAGAATGTAGTGTGGCGTCAAAATTTCAATATTTTCACACTTATGCACAATTGCTTGAAGCAGGAGAAAGTGCCAATGCGATATATACATGCCCTTTAAAGACGAGCATAAATGACGGTCAGTGATTCCATATATATTATCGAGGTTTTGATCGAACGTTCGAACGTTTATGATTCATTTTATTGTTCATGTATATTCTATTGATCAAGTCGTTGTAATATGATGAAATACCTGCGTGCACACCTGTATAGGTATCAGAGGAAAAATAAAAATTGAAAGTAAAACCTCTGTGCATTACTTTCCTTTTTCCATTCTTTATGAATCAATTTTGACTAACATTAGATTGGTTAGCATTGAAATCCTCATTCCAAATCCATTTTTCTAAGTTTGTTTCATTTTGCCGTTTTTTTTCAGTCTAAATTCATAAGTTTCTTTCACAAGGCAAGCGTTTTCCTCAAGGGTTGTTGAAACGCATAATGAGATATAACGAAAGTTTGGCAGAGGATTATAATGCCCAATTGAGTTTAGGCCGTTTTCAGTTTTATTGATCAACTGTTTTCAGCTGAGAAATGTGCTCTTGAACCACCACATCCTTCAATAGAGATGGTATATTGAATTTAAAATACATAGAACTAGCATCTTCGAATTGCTCAGTTTACCTAAGCTGTTGAAATGTTCTTTTGAGCTCTTAAGTTAAAACATGGACTTGATGCAGCAGGAAGTAAAGCTTCTTCTTATAGTTCAAGGTTTAAATAACAAGGAAACATTGCAATTCGAGACGGAAACGTTTCGAATTGCAACGTTTGGGTAATTAACCTTGATGTAATTAACCCTTTCACCTTAATGAGTAATTAACCTTGATGAAACATTTGTTATTATTGAATATGCAGTGTGTTATTGAACAGCTAAAGTATAAAATCACTGCTGCATTGCTTTTTGTTGTAGATATTTCAGTGGTGATAGTAGCGGCAATCGGCTCATCGGGAGTGGTAATCATCGTCATAATAGTGATAATGATCGTTGTTTGCCGCAGATTCGAAAGGAAGAAGGCGCTTGCACGACTCAAATTGGCCTCATCACTTATGAACAGTAGAATCTAATTTACATCTAATTTATTATTGTTTTTAGTTTCAATTCCAGCATGTACTTAATTCTTAGGAAATTTCATCAACACATGAGTAAATTGTAAATTTATAGAGCTTCATCGAAACGTGTTGATAGTAATATGAATTGCATTATTTAGGAAATGAATGCAAAAAAGATTAATAAAAAAATCCACTAATAAAAAATAGATTTCATTACATCATAAGAAGTCTTTTATTTCCTTATTTTATATTCATTACTTGTAACGGCTCAACTATATTACGCGCAAAGCAATTACATTTAGTTTTAAGTGAAATAACTCTATCGAATATAATTTACAGGTAAGGTCACTACGTCGTCATCCGATTGTAATAAGAGAACTGATGGAAGCATCCATTACAGTGATATGAATAAGTTGAAAAGGTTGGTCGTTTTCAAATACAAAAATAGAGAAATATTAACGAACACTAATATAGCGAATTTATCTACCTTGATTATCAATTTACTCAACAATTATCACTAATATTACGATAATAGCGGTGAGATAAACTATTTGCTATCGAATGAATTAATTTTCATTTCGTTTTACAATTCATCCGAATGCCTTTATTCAACGACGATAATTAGGGTACTTTAAAATTTTTTCGTCGAATTAATTCTAAATGAGTGTATAATGAAAAACGCGTTGAGTAATTTATTTACTCTAATAGATGAGAATAAATGACAAAGTATTGAAAGGTTTGATTCTTCTTTTAATAGGGATGAAAGCATTCTATTCGTTAAGATTGTGCTGGAATTTCACTATTTCACTTAGCTAAATGTCAATTCAATCGGAATGATATTGTTGTAGCCCATATTGCATAGCCTTGATTGATTGGGCAATTGTACCATTCGAAATGAAATGTTATCTTTTTCTCAGGCATAATCGAAAATTGTGCTTGATAAAATTTTTGATAAAGTATGGCATTTGAGTCATTCGAATAAACGATATTGATAGAAGATAATCATTGCTAATCTTCTTTTAAACCCTCACCAATGTGATGATATATTGCGTTTGCTTTAATGTCCATCATATTGCCGACTGATTATACCCTTTTTTTATACAATTCATTCCTTCACTAACAAAAATCTTGTAATCTTTTCACACTCGTTATCAATTACACGTGCTCGCATAAGTGGGTGGCAAAAATAGCTGATAAAATAAAGCATTAGCCTTATGATCCTTAGAGCTTGCAAGAGAAGGACAAGAGAGGAGGTCCTGCGCAGAAGGCAGGGGATACGGATATATAAAGCATAATTTGAATCAAAAAAGTTATTTAATTTTCTGCAATGATTTTATCGGATGCTCGATAAAGCTCGTATGAAAGTGGCTAGAATAAATGAGTGACAACTTAAGAGGAATTACTTTTATAAGCTTAAAAGGCAAACTTTTCCTCAACTTACACATTGCAAAATACTCATAATAGGGTAGTATAAGTAATTATTGAATCGTTTGCGAGTTGTTTAGACGTGATGAATGGGAAATCGCATCGAAGGATTTATTGATACATTGGGATGAAGTACTTGGAAAAGGAGCATTTGCAGTTGTATACAAAGGAACTATCAAGTGCAAACTTCCGGTTACTCGAATCTTCAAGAATCTCAGTATCGGCGCTGAATTAGCAACGAATGAAGTAAGCTTTATATATATATATATATATATATATATATATATATATATATATATATATATATATATATATATATATATATATATATATATATATATATATATATAGTGATATCAAGTAACGAATATAGTCTTTTTTTAACGATCACTATCTCTATTGTTCAATTTCGGCGTATTTTATGAGGAAACTGTAATCACCTGGTTACGTGTTGTTATCTTCCTAGGTAAGTTGTACGTACCTGGCAACATGTTGTTATCCCTCTTATGTAAAATCTTTTATCCTCATAAAAGGCAAATAGTTTCCACTATAGCGCAATGAATAAAAAAATTCTAACCCATTGTGAAATTAAAATATGTTGGCAATTTTAGAGTCCTCAACATGAGCGTCCTAAGGGAATGATAACATTATGCTGGGTAAGCATTTGCTCAGAAGTTTTCACGAACGAGACTGACAAGTTCTAAAAGAATGCAAAGATTTACTTGTGGAAGGGGAAGAGGAACTGTTGATGTTTATTATTCGCCGTCAAAAAGCCATATTGCAGGTTGCAGTAAAAACGCTCCCACCACATGCCGATGAAGCCAGTCGAACGGATTTCTTCAATGAAATTCAATTCATGAAAGATCTTGGCTATCATGCACATGTTGTCTCTCTAATCGGTTGTATCTGTGATTTGAATGAGCCAAGAATTGTTCTTGAATATTTCGCCAACGGCGATCTACTTCGGTTCTTAAGAAACCATAAGAATAAATATATAGCGGTCTGTTTAAGACTATTTTACGAAACTTTTTCAGCAATTCTTTTTTCTCCTTATTCATTACATTTAATAAACAAAAGAAATATATATATATATATATATATATATATATATATATATATATATATATATATATATATATATATATATATATATATATATATATATATATATAATATATATGGTGTGTGAAACTTAATGGCTATGCGTTATGCAGATGTAGAGTTGAAAGAATTAAGCAGAGCATTGCACCTATGAAACTATGTATTTGTTAGACAGAAATATCGACGTTTGTTGTGATTATAGTATCTTATACAGAAATAAAACCCCACCCCACCCCCCCCCCCCCGAGGTTTAAAGAATCATGTTGAATGGCATAATAAAAATCAACATTAAAAGAGCATAACACGATAAATTTTAGGAAAAAAGTAATTTGCACGAGAAAGATGATTGGCTATGCTTAATGGATTTGATTTCTATTGCATGGCAAGTATGCGATGGTATGGTAAGTGTTTAGATCTTATTGTTATCGAAAAAAATTTCATTGGTTGGATGTTAATTAATCGTCGAAATTATCATATATTTTTCTTTCTCTATTTTAAAATATGATTACTTCAGAAATTTGTATGGAAATTTCAAAAATTGTTTGCCTCCACTTTTTCAGCTTCATTTCTCATAGTGTTTATTGAGTGGCTTTTGTTGTTTTACTTTTTTCTAAGATATACTTACAGCTGGCTGGCATCTATTTATCAACTCAAAGAGTATCGTTTCTTCATTATTCTTTATCATCATAGATGACTATCATATTTCGCATAATTAAATAATCGTAATTTTAGTGTTATCTTAGTGCAAGGAACTATGTACATAGAGATGTAGCCGCTCGAAATGTGCTCTTAACAAAAACACTCGTTGCAAAGGTATCATATACTCTTATCAATAATTTCATAAATATCTATATTATAATTTATAAATATAGAAAAATTAACCAAAAAAGAAAAAAGAATTACTAACGATGGAAAATTTCCTTAATATAATTATTCATTAAATTGTTGAAATATATTTGAAGATGATCATTTTCAATACAAAATTGAAAAAAGATTATTTTCTCTTCAATTATGGAGATATAAATATTAAGAAGCAAGACTAATATAATAGTGCACAGGTGAAAAAAAATCTTTACTTTACGCAGTAAATTAAATTGTAAAATGAAATCATGAGGATTTTTTTTTTATTCCGAAGAAATTATGAATTTTTCTTCGAATTTTTATATTTCTGCACTAGAAGTTGCTCTTAAAGAACTATTCTGTGTAAATATTAAGGTGGGTGATTTTGGTCTTTGCCGGCATTTGAATGAGGCTTTATATACGACAAGAGGAGGACGATTACCGATCAAATGGATGGCAATCGAATCACTCAAATTATACGAATGTACTACGAAATCAGATGTGTATGTTATCTAATGATACCTTTTTTTTTAATCAATTCCAATGATAATTTTATGTAGACTATAACAGAGTATAAGAGAGTGATGATACATAAGTGGATTTTGTCCTATAAGAAATGCGTGCAATCTAGAAAAACTTGCTTCTTTTTTTTTCGGGTTTACTAAATTTCAATACCTATTGAAAAATAAAGTATTCAGCGTGTTAATAAAAATATTGAGTGCTTAGTTTCGATGAAAGAATTTTATTTTTATTTTTTTGCTTGTTAAAGTATTCTTCTAGTTATGAAATTTGAAAAACGCATGCGCAGTAAATTTTGACATTTACTATAGAATGTTGCATAGTTTTCTCCACATATATAACAAATATGCACTTAATTATAAAGACTCAGAAAAACTCAGATATACAGAAATATTTTCTTATTTTATGGACTCTCTAAAATTCATTTTACTAAATGCTTTAATCAAATCTATTTTGCATATCGGATATTAGAGTATAAATTATTCAGATGGTCATATGGTGTGTTTCTTTTCGAATTGTTCAGTATGGGCGATGGACCATTCCCAGGTATACAACCTGCCGATATGATCGAACATCTTGAAAGTGGTCATCGCAATAAGCAACCAGACAATTGTCCCAATGAAATGTATGTATATTTATTGAATTATATCTTACTATCACTTGATAGAAAAGTTTTCGCTTCAGTTGAAAAAAGTAATGAACATAATGTACCCATGAAATGTTATTATCCTATTCGTTTTATACTAATTTTTTAAATAGTTTTTGTTATTGCTCCTTATATGTAAATTTTTGATGAAAGTTACGCAAAAGAGGCGGTAAATCAATAAAGTGTGATAGGTAACTATTGATGATATAAATATATCAATCACCTGTAAAGGTTATCTTTGTTACATTTCTTCGATTCCTAAGGAAGCAATGTGTTAACGTTTCAATTAATAGATTGCTGATTTTTTAAAGAAAGGACGACAAACGTCTGTTTATTTTAATGACTGCTGAACTGGATGGTATGCAAATGACTGCAATGATCTCAGAGGTGTTGTGAAGGTGTTGTTAATTGAACATCAAAGACAATAAGCAGGTAATCAATATTATCGGAGTTTATTTCCGGAAGCAGCTCGCATAGTTTGATAGTCAAGCTCCATGATGTGACGAATATTTGCATTCAGATATGACCTAATGCAAGCATGTTGGCAATCGGATCCAGGAAAAAGACCGTCATTTTCACAGTTGAGTGCCGATTTAAGAGCGATATTAAAGGTCGACGATGAAAACAATGGCTATTTGAATATGCGGAATGCCGACTATGCATATATAGGCATAAATGAAATTAAACGCATCGCTGAACACTCCTCAAAAACTTCGATATCTGATGATGATATTGCCGAACTTAATTGAACATTTCATTTGAAACTACGAATAAACTCAAGTGATGTCGTATTTTTCTGACAATAAAATGTTGCTAAATTATTTTACGTCGATAGAAAAACAAAATACATTTGAATAATAGAATTATGGGAAAAAGTTTATACGCATGATTGTAGTCGATATTTTCAGATTATTTATTTCGATTTGGAATATTAGGTAATCAACCCGAAAATCTCGACCGTTTAATGTGCATTTGACGCTTATCGAAGATAGGTGAAGAAATGCAGCAAAAAAAAATCAACTTCCAAAAATCGATACAACCATCAACATATGTATCTCAGGTGCGGATGATGTAGGACGCTGATGTGTTTAGGATCAACCATCAGAGAGCGTACGTTTCTGTTACCGGCTTTCAACTGTCGGCACATTTTTTTGTGTTGCGCGCTTCATGATTGTAGCTGTGGCGAATCTGCAGATGCGCGTTATATTGGCATGATTGCGAGTAGCCGAAACGAACACTTTGATAAATGAGTGTAACGATGCAGCTGTAATTTGGCTAATAAAAAGTTATGTGAAGGAAGCGGAAACATGAACTGACTGAAGCTGACCTCAGCATCCACCTGAGTCTGCTGTCGCTAACTTACAATACTCCAAATGAAACATTGAGGTATTGTAATGGATTTCAATATCTCTTTTGATACCACTGAGCAATACGAGGAGCACATATTCTCACGTTTGTGTGGTTGCACGTCGACCATTGTAACCAGGACGGTTCTCGACCTCAGAGGCTCTGATGAATATGCGATGGAGAGAGAAGCTAGAGAGTGATAACCACCTTGTCTGATGATCCTTTTCGTATTATCAATTGCTCCGTTGAGTACACATGTGGGGTTTCTCTGGAAGTTAATTATTTTGTCCCTTCGACCGTAGAGGCTGCTACCGTACAACTGTAGGATGTAAATTGTCCTTCCAGTTTCTAATGCATTGTTTGAGCTGAGTTGAGTCTTGATATCAAAATCTATTTATTAGCACAATGAACGGCTAGCACTGAATCTCATTGTATTTTCTCTTATACATTATTTACTAGGCGAAATGGCATAGCTATGCATTATCTTTGCTATACGATGGCTTCCTTCTTGTAACATGCACCTATTATATTGCAATTTGCTATTGTTTGAATAGAAACCGACCTTTTGCAACTTGACGTAATAAACACTTGCAATTTGCAATTTGCAACCTACAACTTCTTCTTTTGCAAAAGTTTACTCGACAATCTACAAAGAAGCGAATTTGAATTTATAGCGTAAGCAGCAAGCATGCCACAGGTGCATGCAATTTGCATAATTGTCGTGAATCCTGCTTCCTGCGCAACAGGCTTATATCGAATGCATTTGTGTGATCGAATCTGGTCTAGGTGGTGTGTTGTTGTTGGCGTTCTGTGCCAATGGCTGCACCTCAATTTACTACACTGCAAGTGAGTCCACTACCTTGTTACCGATAGATGCATTTCCTTTCAGCAATAATGCTTCTGCAAAACTTTTTCGAAGTTTTTGCTCGTATATTTCGGACATCGTCTTTATATCCGTTTTTTTTTTTGTGACGTCTCTCTCTCTTTTTTTTTTTGAACAATCAGAGAAGTAACTGGAAGGTAAAGTCTGGTAAATATTACTTGCGACTGGTTTAAATTTATACCGATTAATCGTCGTCTATGGACACCGAACGTGTTCGGATATCGGGCAAAAAGCAACTTTTTCCTAGGTTTTATACAGTTCATAGGGCATAGCTTTGCAAGCGCATGTCAAGCACTGTTTCGTCACTTTTTTTCTAGATGAGAAGGATGAAGGAAGAGGGATATCTCGCTAGCATATATCTTTTTGGGTGCGTTCATTTGTAGAGGTCTCTAACAAAGGTGATCCTTTCTCAGCGTACTCTCGATCCAACGACTATAATAACCTCATCGACTGATCTAAGCCGTTGATCGACTTGCATCTTCGTCGTGTACATAGCATTCAGAGTTTTGTTGTACTTCCCAATCAAAATGTGCTCTTCTTAGTTCCACTAACTAGGCATAGCAGAATTGTACTTCTCTTCATCATCAGCAACATTCACTACGAAACCACTATTTTCTTAAGTCTGGGATGCAGTGTTGTTATCGCATTTTATGGGATTTTGCGGAGTGTCATTTCATTTTTAATATGCACCCTCCTCCCCTCCTCTCCGCTCTCACCCCACTCCTCCCATCCTTTCTTTCCCACTTCTACCTTACCCGAGAGGTTGCCTTATCGAAGAGCCAAAGCTTGGAGTTAAAAATACTGGAAAACAATTGCAGATTGCTCTCATAATCGCGGGTTGCATATTGATGGCTGCTGGAGTTGCAACTTTCTCTGGAACCTTCATTGCTGAAAGGGTTTGCCATTTGTTTTCTCCGTTCTTCATGAGCTACTCACTCTGCTCTTGAGTTCCCTCATTGTTTCTGTATACCGCTTTCAGACTACTAATCGTTGACCGTTTCAGACTATTGATCGTTGAGCATGACCGGTTCGGGTGAAGCTTAGAACTAGTCGTTTAGAGCTGATCGAAGATGAATCATCTCATACAATATCATACCTCCTAGTCATCGTTGCTTTACGTTCTGAGGTATGGAATAAATGAGTATTTGTTCAACACCTGGAGTGCATTTTGTATGCAGGAGATGCAATGGATCAGAAAGGCACTTTATAGTTTAAAAAAGTCTTCTTGATAGCAAAAATGATGTGGTTTGTTTTTACCATAGTATTTAAATCAGCGGGGATAACAATAAAATGCTCTCTATATATAAAACAGGTGTCACTAGGTGTTTCAGGTGTAACGACACACCTGACACCCTAAGGATTTGCTTAAATATGGACAAAAATTATTGGTATATTGCGTCTTTGAGAAGGATGGAGCAATTCTGAAACGAATGAAAATCCCCTTTCCTATTCACTTGTCGATTGTTAGTAGAAATTGGCGAAAAAATAATATGACAGAAGTTTTTTAGAAAATTCGTGAGAAGATACGTCAGACGATTCTACTGTTACGTGACGATCAGCTAGAAGAGCCTAGATGTGAGGCAAAAGCAGTGCTATTAGGGGTTGGAAGGCCCGGTGAATGGAAGGATTATTTCACTCGAGATGATAAAGCATTCGTACAACCGGATTCCTCCTCATCGTCGATTTGAGTCGATTCATCATAACCGAGCAATTTTCGTTGCACTTAAATGTATTCAATCTATTTATATGTTGTTCCCATATATATTCCAAGAGGTAAATAAACTTTTCCATTGTTTGAGAAGTTACGCTGTAGTATGGCTGGCTTTGTACAATGTGATCTGCGTTGTGAACACTAAGACACATGTAATTTCTATTGCAAAATTCATACTTAATCCTGATTCTTCAAAGATTTTCATTGCTTTCTCTTAGCTTCAAATTGCATTTCAACGGCTCTGCTCTCGTAACTGATATAAAATGATACTTCAACTATATTTAATTTTTTCTTATGAATATATATTACAGATTATTTTGATTTTGTTTATGATACTCGAAGAATCGAGCGGACAAGTTTTTTCGTTTAAGGGAACGGGAGGGGAGAGGATTGAGCAATAGCATTCATTATTCTCATCTGAAACTTTCTGTCGAGGAATTCACTCGTCATTTGATCATGGTTTTACATGATTTTGTGCACAATGAGCAATCGTCCTATCAGCACCAATATTCTATCGTTTCCAATAATATAGTTATTTATTTGATGAATTTACATATATGAGCTCGGCTACTATTATTTCTCATTATTTCCTGTGATTTGAATTGTCAAGGTGTGTTCTCCTTTTCATTTTGTATGATTTCGCTTAGTTGCCTAACTTTATTAATGCATCATGTTCGATGATTTTCTGATAGGTTCAATTTTTCCATATGTTCCTTTGACTTCGTTAAAGAGAAATACTTCACTGTCTTCATACTTGCTCTCATTGCAGCTGTGACGTATGAGTAATTAATACATAGTTCTCCTAACACGAATCAGGATATAAGGATTGAGATGGTTGTAATGTGCAGCGAGAGAGATTTTGGAGAGATGAGGAGGGAGGGGAATAGAAGTGATTTGATTGGTTTGATTACGAATGGATAGAGCAGAAGGGAATGCTTCGGAATCAACGCAGGATCCTCTCATGTTACATGACACGTAATAGGAAACTCATGATATATGATAAGCAATGAACGGCGTTAGATAGCAACTAGAGGTGAATTGATCTGATAGATAACAAAAAAAACTTTGGCATTCAAGTTCTTCATAGCAATCTAATTTTGCATCGAAAAACAAATAAAGAGGGCGACAGAAGTTTGTTTAACGCGGAACTTTTTATTCATGAAAGTAATTTATGCTATTTGCTGAAGTACCATGTAGTGGGACGATACAACAGTTCGACGTTTTGCTTTCTAATGACGCTCTTTTAGTGCGATTCACATAAACTTCGCGAACACTAGAAAAGCGTTATTAGTCTCGATCAGGCACTAAGTAATACCCTACAAAATCACAACGGTGGCATATATAAGGTGAGAATGTGATCTAAGCGTTTAGTTAGGTGGTAACTGCATTTAATCTCTCCGAATCAGAGCAAACTGATAGCACGAAGGGACAATATGCATGGTGTTTATAATTATCGACTTATTCGTGGCACGTATGCAACAATCCGAGCATAAAAAGTACCATTTATATTGAAGTAAACTGAACGAGGAAGTGAATCGCTCGGATGCGATTCGCATATGGGGAAATATCCAGTAATTATGAGCAGAGACTTAGAACATTATTCAATAGGTGAAGTATAAAGCGTGTGAGAGCGTTACTTATGTAAGCCCGCAAGCCAATGGGCATCTAATCACCGATTTTGGGAAATGTTCTCGCGAAATGTTCCCTTCATAGTAATACTAATTTTGTGAAATCTTGCCGATCTCTAAATGCGATGGAAATTTGATAATTCAAAATATTGTGAGGATATGATTGTAATATGGGAGACGACGATTGGAGGAGAAAGTCTCGTTGAGGTAATTATATCGAAGAGGTGATGTGATAGCGACAGCCGCTTATCACCAAAAATCTGAGCAGAATTAATGGTTACGATGCCACATAGTAATTTGGACAATATTTAGCGACACAATCACAGGTAAACCTCCTTTTAGGAGAAGAAGAAAATGGTCACATTGGTTGGTTTTCGTAGATTTTAATAGGGACCGATCGAATAGATCATGCAATGTCTCATTCAGAAATGACGTTTTATGGCTAATATTCGCATAAAACGTGAAGATGTTCTCGCAGCTAACGCATCTTCGATTGCTTTATGTCGTAATCTTTAAAAAAAGAGTTATCAATCTGCTCGTATAAGCGATATTTGCAATTTGGAGCGAAAGGGTAAGGTGGGTCTTATCATAGGAGTGGTCGATCTCTAGTAACGGTCCAATAACTCCAACAATTAAGAGAGGTTGTTCATTATTCACTAATACTACGAAAACAATCCTGTCTTTGCAAGCAGTATCATTTACTACCTCATTACAAGTTTTTCACGTCCATGAGAAAACTTGAAAATGAAAGCTAGCCTCAATATATCGCTCCGGCTGAGATACATATGCGCAAATGTTTTGTTGCTTGAAGTCGCGGTGAAGGCACGGAGTAGTATGCAGATATTGAGCTAGTAATGAATAACCAAAGCTCAATTACCGTCAAAGTTGTTAACGAGTGATCTACGTTAACAAGTGATCTGTTGTGATCAAATCAGTTCTATGGTCGCAGTGATCGTGGTGACCTTCATTTATGTAACAAGTTGCTCATACTTGTTTGATCTTGATGTGATATCTCCTCCATGTGGATTATGACCTCCGCATGCCTTCAGGGCCGTCGCCGAAGATATAAATAGGCTGCGGTCTTGCTTGCTAATCATTGTGCGTGTTTTCGCTGCTTGTAGCGTAAATCTCTAAATTGAAGTAGACGAGTTTGTGTTTGCGTGTAAACGTGTTTGTGTGTACACCCGTTCGCAGAAATAATGTTTTATTCCAGTAAATCTTTATGTTCGTATATTGGATAATTCGCATGCGATGCCATATTTGCATATCGATGCCCATGTCGATAATCCGTCGTTGTTTTTTCTGCACTTATGTTTAAGATTTTCTTGCAATTTTTCTTTGATGTGAGTAAAGATGAATTTCCGACTGCAAATTTGTGAAGTTCTTAGTTCGTAGGAAAGTTTGATATTGTGGTTTTGAAGTATTTGCGCAATCGATCTATTTGTTGGATAAGTTAGCTGAAAATGTTGTTTTTTGATGCAACTCATGCAATGATGTGAAAATGCCCGGTAATACGAGCAATCAAGCTCATCTCTCTCGGCCTTTCGATTACATTCCTCCAAATCCCCTCTCCCCCCTTCCACCACCCATCCAAAAAATTATTGCGTTTTTGCGCATTAATTAGTGTTTGTCTCACATTTTGTTCAACTTTTTTAATCACGAAGAAGGATTAGAAGGTTCCAATGTATACGGAAACAGTTGTTAAATGAATTTTCAAATTTCATGATATCATTCATCGAAGTGTTCGTTCGATTTGTTCGAACTAGCCTTTAGAAGACTATTCTCAGCATTCTCAGCTCTATCTTCAGCTCTTTTCAATTCCGCTTGTATTCGTTTATATTTTTGAAGATTAGCGGCAGCCGTCTCTTCCTGCAAATTTCTCTAAAATAATTTTTAAAATCCAGTATTTTGTGGAAAAAAAATTCATTAATTTTCTATTGCATAATAGTTATGCATGAAATGCTGTCTATTCTATAATTAAAACAGTAATTCAAACAAACCTCCACTTGTAATATGAAACTCCTGCAATGTTTTATGAATGCACTTTTCGTTTATAGCAGTTTATTATCAACTGATAAAAAGCTAACTACTATGTATGGTTCATTGGGTACAAGTCGCAACGAACAAACTATAGTATTTCTCTTTTATTTCCAATGGTGCGGAATGAGTGCTTTCTTCTGCGAGGTTTTATTTATCCTCGTTTTACGTTTAGCGATTCTTACATATACAGTTTTTAAGGCATGAAGGATCTTATTCGACGTGATCTGAAGTAATTCGTGTTCAATAATCTCTATGAATCATTGCATCTCTAAAACTATCTCTGAGAACATTTAGTAATCTCTAATATTAAATGGGAAATTCTTCTTCTTTAATTTGAATATGCATAAAAATTTCATACCGCTTCATCGACGATTCTTTTCTGCTCTTTCGCTTTTGTTTGCAACTTTTCAATCGTCTCTTGCATTTCTTCCATCCGTTTTTTGTTCTCCTCAACTTCGAATTCAATTGACGAGCTTTTCTCTCATATTTTGCGATATTTTTCAACACATCTTGATGTCGACGTTTCTCACGCTCAACTTCAGCATTAACCGTATTCAGACGTTGTTCGAGTTTTGCGGTTGTATTTTTGCCTCCACGAAGTATTGTCGCTTCTGTTTGATCAATCTTTGCTTGTAGTTCCCGTACATTCATCTCGAGCATTTTCCTCTCTTTTTCATTAACTTCACTTTTTTTCTGTTCGTCATTTAGAGCGTCACTCAAATGTGCCGCATCTGCTTCGATTTTCATCGAACGCTCTTTGACTATTTTCAACTCGTTTAATGCTTCATCTAATTGCGCCTGAAATATTCCACATATTTCACGTTATCATTTGACCATCACGAAATTTTATTTGGCTATATAAAACGGCCACTCTATATTTAATCGTTGAATGTGTGGAAACGTTTTCAAAAAAATTTGACTT
Source organism: Ascaris suum (assembly GCA_013433145.1). NCBI lineage: Eukaryota > Metazoa > Nematoda > Chromadorea > Rhabditida > Ascarididae > Ascaris > Ascaris suum. The sequence continues at coordinate 1,304,554 of CM024181.1, forward strand.
GAAAATTTGAGGTGAAGGGAGCTTTCCACAAGATATTTTCATATCTTAATCCACTCCTACCTAACGGTTTTGTACGTTGTTTTTCACAACGATCATACAGCTTTTATATTAGACAACAGTAATTTCGTCTCGGTGTAATATTTCGCGCAGGCAAATGTTTATAGGCTATTATTTACTGTTGCTATGAGCAACGTCTATTGTTGCAGCATGGATAGGGACATAGATATACTAAATGTGTCACGTACACAGGCATACATGCGCCTGCATAGACATGTGTTGCATGAAGCAATTTGAAGTATCCTAAAGCTATAACTCTAGAAATTGCAGTAATTAACATTGTCATCATAACTGAATCGTAAACATCAAACCCTTTTGTCCATCCGAAGGATGTAATGGAATGAATAAAGAAGAGGATCGAAGATAGAGAAACGTTCATTATTTTTAGTGCGATTTTCCAATGGTATAAGCCAAATGGTAATGAAACAATAACGGAAAATTACTTGGAAGAATTATATAGGTGAGAGGAAAAACAATAAAAATTACTTACGTTGAGGACGATCAATTCAGCGTCGAGTTTCCTCTTCAATAGACTCATTTCAGTGCCATTTGCAGTAAGTTGATCATTGTGTTCGTTTATTTCACGTATTTCATTCTCAGATTGTTTCTTCGAATTTTGAATCTAAAACAGTTTCAGTATAGCCATTGTATAGGTAAAGAACTCGTCTGCGTGATGACCTCATTCGACCACCTTCAAGGTGATTTTCATTTGGCTTCACGAGCAGTAATGGCCAATAATAACAGTGTTAAATAAGCAAATATATATATATATATATATATATATATATATATATATATATATATATATATATACAGAGTGACATCATTTATTTAGTTGCATATATCATCGCATAGGATGATGTAAGCATCGAAATTGGCCAGAATTTTTCTACAACGACTTGCCGAAAGCGTGAAACGTAGGCATATAGCGATGACTATCGAAGAATGCAAGAGTTCATTCTTGATCTAAGGTCAGTCGAAACAAAGATTTGTTCAGTAGTTTTTGAATTTTGTTTAGAATCAGAGATAATTTCAGTTGTAAAGATGCAATTATATTTGGGGGGGGGGGGAGGTTTAGGGGAATTTTCGATTCTCTCCTTTTTCTTCTTCCAACAATATTTCTTTTCTTCATTGAAAAGTACATATTCATAATAAAAGCAATGAAAAAAAAAATGCTTGCTAATGAGAAATAAGCGACTGTTGTAACCAAAATTTCTTCCAGCATCTTCGATGCCTTAATGGGATATAGTAGTATAACGAAATGCAATAATGCATCGACGCATTTTGATGGATTTAAAAAAAAAACCAACAAATTTTGCAATTTTTTTTCATTTTGATATACTATGATAGTTCTATTAGAAATACTCTATCCGTTTACGGACGCTATGTAATTTAACGATTAGTGTATAGTTATTCGTGATTAAATATTCCTAACCTGAGTTTGTTTTTCAATAAGTTCCTCTTTATTTGCTTTCATTGTTGTTAATTTTTTCTCCGAGATGATATATTGCTGTCGCCAATGTTCCCGTTTACTACATTCTTCATCCAATACATGCTGCAGTTCGCTAATTTGCTTTTCGTATTGTATGATATTCCCTCGTGCCTCTTCATTCGCCTCATTTGCATGCGTAAGTGCAATCTCCATTTCCTTAAACGATAAATCATTACGTTCATTTTCTATTTTCATCAGAGAGTATTTACTCATATCAATAGAGATATCTAAAGTCATATATAAATATAAAGAGAACGATAGAGGATTACATGAAATATTCTATTTACAAAAAATTTCTTTGGCTTCCTCCACTTAACATTTTTCTTGCAGATGATGTAAGAAAAATTTTCAAAAATTCTTTCTCTTGTGTTTCATTTTTATCGTTGATTATAGCAATATTCATATTACTATTTATTAAAAAATATGTAAATTTAATTAACCTCTGAAGGTAAACGAAGATGGAGCGCCGAATTTAGTGTATAATTTGCATAAATGCTGAAGCACATTCAAAACTTTCTTCTTGTAATTGCTTTAGTATTCACTTAAATCAATACTAATGGGAAATATTACCAATAGATGAAATAGTTTTCGAAAATTCGAATAACACAACGAATAATGAGATATTTGATGTTGAAAAATATCATACACTAATATCAGCTTCGAGTTTTGTTTTTGTCTTACGTAATTCGTCGCTTTCTCTCTTTGTTTCTTCTAACATCATCTGAAATTAATTACAGTTTATTGACAAATTTTTTGAATCATCATCAATATTCCTGTAAAAAAAATTTTTTTTGTCTTTGAACGAGTAAATGGTCAACAAATTTAAAAATATAAAAAATACATCCTATTATTTCATTGGCAACAAAAATTGTTGATTTTTATTCCAGTCAAATAACGAAACCGCCAGTAAGAGGAAAGTTAAAGCTATTTCGGAAGTCACTACTGCTATAGGAAAGATGTTCGCTTGATGATTTTTGGAATGAAGAGTCGAATGCTTCTTAAGAATGCGACTCGTTCGTTTTCGTACAATAAAGCTAACGAAGTAAAGAGAATTCTTTATTATTATTTACCTATATAATTACAATTGTTATTATTTCTTACCTGTATACTTTCAATTGCTCTTTGTTGAGATGCTTTAGCATTCTCAAGTTGTTCCTCTTTTTCGACGATGCGCTTTTCCACTTCATTTCGAATTTTTGCCATTTCATTTTGTGAACGTTCATATTCACGTTCTTCTACTTCAATTGCCACTTCAGCGTCATCGAGTGCATGTCGAAGATCATCCTTTTCTGCTTCAACTCTACGCATTAATTTTCGTACTTCGTCCATTGTCTTAGCACCATCGATCAGTTGCTCTTGTAAATCTTTTATTTCATCGTTGAGAGCGTTATTCTCGTGTTGAAGATATTGAACTTCCGATAACAATTTCTCTTTTAATCCTTCTTCATTATATAGGTCAGCGGCAAGATCATGTGATTCGTGCTGTTGTCTCTCGAGCTCATTGCTCACCTCATCTACCATTCTCTTCCGCTCATCGACTACTCCGTTGAACTCCTTTGTCTTTTTCTCGAGTTGTGCTATTAGAGCGATATGACGCTCCGTCTCCTTATTTGCCTCTTCCACATCAGTCTTCATCTTCATCTTCATCTTCTCGAGGTCAGCAATCTTGCAGTTGGCTGCCTCTAAAGCTTCCTCAAGCTCACGAATCGCCGAAATTTGCTTCTTCTTAACATCCTCTACAGTCTCGCTGGGAAGGAGTGTTTTATCGGCGAATTTATCTCTCCACTGTTGCAAATCACTTTCAACTATAGTAAGTTTACGATGTAATTCTTCGGTGCTTCGAAGTTCATCATCTAACACTCCTCGTAGATGTGTGGTCTCATTCTGCAAACTTCTAACGTCACATCCGGCTCGTTGTCTCTCACGAGATTCTTCCAATCGAATCCTATTTGCCTCTTTCAACTCCTCCACTAATTGTGCCTTTGTATTTGATATTGCATTTATTTGTTCGTGAAGCTCTTTCTGACGCAATTTTAATTGATTATTTTCGGATGTAATATTTCGCTTTATCGATTCGAACTCTCCAATTTCTTGTAGTTGATCGGCATCTTTTTTTTGCAACTCGGAGATTTTTTCACATAATGATTGATGCATTCGCCGAATTTCCGACCTCATATTTTGCATACTTTGCAATTTCGAATTAGCGTTTGCAATTTGCAATTGAAGTTGAATATTTTGGTTTTCATATTTTGTAGAAATTTTTTGCGTTGTACTAATGCTGTCTTTAAGTTCGTTAATTTTATCGTTACTCTTTTTTCGCATTGAATCAAGCGCCGATGCATTAATAGCATCCGACTGTTGCAATTCTCGACGTAACTTTGCACTTTCTGATTCTAACTTTTTCCCCGATTCAATTTGCATACGAGTCGCTAGTGTTTGCTCTTCAAGTCGAGCGCGTATTTCATCACATTCTATTTCTTTCTCATTGAAGAGACGATCCGAGATAGTTCGAGCCTCACGAAAAGTATCAATTTCATGCTCAATTTCATTTATTCGTTGCTCGATATCTTTAGCTTCTTTGCGAGCCTTTTTCGATAACTTGCATTGATCTTCAAGGCTATCATTCATACTCCTTAGAAGATTATCCTTCTTTTTTATAGCGTTCAAAATATCCTCATTTTGTCTACGTAGCTCTTCGAAATTTTCTTGTTTCACTTTCAATTCTCCTTCGATTTTCCTTTTCGCTCGATTCGAATCAGCTGCTGCACATTTTTCCGCTTCAACTAATTGCTCTTGTTCTTTAATAGCATCTAGTAGCTTTGTTTTTGTGTTCATTATTCGGCTATTTTCTTCCTCTATTGTTGCTAATTGTATCGTTAATTTATCCGTTAATTCATCTTGTTGCTTCCGTTCTTTGTTGAGTTTCTTAATATTTTCTTGTTGAAGATTAATTTCAGTATTCAATGAACGAATTTGATTCTCACTTAAAATTCGTTCAGCATTCATCTTACGTTTTCCAACTTCGACATTTTCAACCGTCTTCTGTATTCTTTGAATTTCTTGTTGAAGCGTATTTGTTGCTTCTATTTCATCGGTTGTTCGTTGTTCTTCAATTTTCAATTTCTCATATGCATCGGTCAATCGATCTTCAAGTATCGCTTGTTCCTTCATTAAATTTTCCATTTGTTCTTCCACTTCGATATTTCCACTTTTTGAGTGTTTGATTTCTTCAACGATCGCTTTCGTTTCATCGATAATCATTTTCAATTGCTCTTCAAGATTTGATCGTTGCATTTGATAGGTTATCAATTTCTTCTCGGAATCATTTACATTTGCGCGTAAATTCTTTAGAATTTCCTCTCTCTTACTCTCTCGTAGAAGTGGCATCGTATCAATAAATAGACGAAACCAACTCCAACTTGTTGTGCATATCCAATTTCCAACATTCCGTTGAATAATTAATGAAGCTTCGAATCGTTTTTGACGCTCTTTCAAATCTCTCTGAAATTAAAACCCTCTTCAACTATCAATGTTTATCATGAAATTATATCAAGTAATTATTTAATTCGAATCTCTTTTCTTGCAGTATTAATATCTCGGTTAATAATAATATTTATTTAAAAATCTTTGAAAATAATGATTGAAGATGAATGTTTTATGACGATATATTTATTCAAAAAGCCACCTCATTCGGTCGATTCAGCAAATTTGCTATTCAATTAGCAAATAAGGCGAACGCTATTCAAACAATGGAATATTTGCATTGTCCCGTTCTTTTTTTCCACATAATGAATAGGTTTTTTATGAATTATGCAAAACTTCAACAGCTGTTTTCTGATGTTTTTTTCGTTTATATAATTGAGGAAATTCAATTGCCAAAGCGATAATGACTGCGGTCATTTTTGAGAGGAATGAAAAGCAGATGCGTTCATCATACAACTCACTTGAGCGAAGCAATAACGAATTTGTGCTTGAAAACCGCTAATCAGATAGGTGAGTCGTATATCGCGAAGATCCTCAAGATGGGCTAGAACACCTGCCTTGAAGAATACCTGTAAATGTTTTCAGTTATGATTATCGATACAGCTAAATGCATGATTTAATGCTCCGAAATCGAGGAGGTTTGCAACAATTTCATAAGAAGTTTTAGGTTTCTGCTGATTGTTAGGTGCCGTGATTCTGCAAATGTAGTGAATGTGAAAACTTTTGATAATGAACTTAAGCGCAACAATAAAAGTATGGAAATATTACCTTCGTAAGTCCCACTTTAAACATTTCGTCCTTCATAGATCCTTCATTTACCAGTCTATCCAGCATTTTCATTGCACATTCCTTCGGGTCATCACTTGACTTCGCTTCTTCGGCACCAAGAATTGCATAACGGTGAACGAAATCAGGATGCGGTGTGCGATTTGGAAATCCCTTTCTGCAGATACGAATGCCCTCGAGGACACCGTTGCACGTTAGTTGATTCAGAACCAGCGCCGCATCCAGAAGACCCGACTTCTTTTTCTCGTTTGGAATAATGCACCGAATGAAGTGGGGATGAGTCTTGTACAACATGGTCATCAGGTTGTTGAGTGACTCTCTGTAGAGCATTGAAACGGTCATGAATGATCCCGATTTACCCTTCTTCTTCTGACCACCAGATTTCGAAGCCTGTGAAGCTTCCTCTTGTGTCACGTAGTCAGCCCATATCTCGTTCAAAAGAGCGTTGCCCTTCGACGCCTTCAGACATGCAGCGACCGTGTCATTGAGAGGATCTTTGTTCTTCTCGAGCCAATTCGTTACGTTATATCTTACAAGGCCAGCGTAGTGACGCATAGCGAAATGAGCCTCAGCTTGTTTTCCCTTTGGTGGCTTCGGCTTCTCGAAATTCGGGTGCTTGCCTAAGTGCTGTTCGTTGAGTTTCTGTGCAAGAGTCATATCGGTCGCTTTCGGAACGATGCATTCTTCGTCGAGCATCGCAATAATCCCCATCGGTTTTTCGATGAGTTCGATACAAGCTTCGAGGTCGAGACCAAAATCAATAAAAGTCCAATTGATGCCCTCACGCGTATATTCTTCTTGCTCAAGAACAAACATATGATGATTGAAGAATTGTTGCAGCTTCTCATTGACAAAATTAATCCATAGCTGCTCGAATGAATTGAACTGAAATTAAATAGTTTTCGGCTTAATAGATAATACATTTTGAGTTTTTTCGTCGTTCATATAGTTATGGGTAATGCGCTTTCAGATTTCCACGGACTAAGATAAAGCTGTTAAAAATTTCGATATTTACTTTGAAGCCATTTCCACAAATGATTTAGGCGTGTGTTTGCAAATGTGTTTTAAAATTTGTCTTGTTTCTTATGGTTTCCTGAAGATTTTTACGGGGTCAAGAGCACACTAGCAGAGACGGAATATCAGCTTCATAATGGCGGCCACTCCATTTTTCCGTTTTACATGACATAGATATTTGAATGGATCTGTAGGTAGAAGACAATGTCAATCATCCGTTTGACGAGGTTTTCCTATAGAAGACTAGTGGATCTTATATTTGATTGGAAGAAGTGGTATTTCTTGCTTATAATCAGTCACTTTTGGACACGGATCTTTTCAAAAATATCGTTGAAGAGAATAAACTGTTATTTTCGCATTCATCATGAAGGACAGTTTTCGTCGTATTAGTTCATCCGTTGGGATAATTGAACGAAACGGATTACCTCCCGTTAGCGGCTAGAGGATGAATGAAGCGTCACAATAGAATGACGAAATTATCTCAAAGGTGGCCATAAGACGGATATGAAAACGTTTTACAACTATTTGTAATATTTGCACAAAGAAGTCCCTAGTATCTTAGGTTCCTTATTTCTTATTTTCAGTATTTCAATTCAACATTAATATCGGCATAAATATCTATTGAATACAATTTTCAAAAATGTAGCGTTATATCACAAGAAATCTATATTGTTTTAAATTGGTTTTCAAAATAAAATAAAACGAAAGTTGTTTGATGAACATTTCGTAGTAACTATAGTTTCTAGATGAAGAAATGATATTTTCAGAAGACTATACGTATTGCAAGACAAAGCGTTAATGATACAGCTTTAAAAACACTTTTATCGGCCTCCTTATAAAAGAGCTATGAGATATTAGGTCTTAACAGAATTTCAAAGTAATGCTAAATATGAGTAAAAAGATCCTTTTTCTCGAACAGCTATTTCTTCTTAGCGCAATAATATGTGACGAGGAAGGGGGGAAGAGGAAGAAAGAAAGGAGGAGGAAGTGCCATGTGGAATAGAGTGAGGATAATGTGGGTTTTTAAAGAGCGATTCCTTTTATTCTGCTAGTTATCCATGGATAAGCTTGCCCGCTTCAGCCGCTTCATAATCTTTAACGGTTGTAATTCTTTAAAGAACAATGCCTGAATTACATCGAAAATTTCGAATCCGGCAATGTCGAGTACGCCGATGAAATAATCTCGCGCGACACCCTTCTGATCGAGGGTATTATTGCACTTTTTCACCAACCAATTAAAAACACGTCCATAAATAGCTTTGCCCATCGCTCCAACAGCCCAGTTAACCTGATCGACATTTTGCCCCTTGTTTACCCATTCGGTGCCCACTTTCACTCGAGGATGTGTGAATGCCTTCAGAAGTTCGTCAGCGGCCACACCATACATTTCTGCCGCCTGAAACCTAGTCTTATATGTGATTGGCTTAGAAAACGAGAAATGCCAGCACAGCAGGAATTTGGTGCATAATAGTGGGAAATTCAAAGTGCATCCTTAAAAAGTAGCGGTCAAGGTTTCATAACACAATACGCCGTTGGTGTGGCATGAAGGATCTGTGGTACCTCCGTGAGGTTGTCGAGAGCCTGCTCGCAAAGGGGTAAATATGATTGTCTCTTGAATATTGACAGCTTACCTGTAATTAAGTCGGCCAGATTCACCTGTTGTCAATGAGGCAGAAAGTAACTGATGATATTTCTATTAATTATACCATTATAAAGTTACGCTCTTCATTTTCTTAATGATTGCTTTTCGTATATCCCGAGAACGGGACTAAATTCGTATTGGCGGATTTTTATTGCAAACAGTCTCATTGCAACCCGTTGCAAACGACGGAAGTTTAGCTGAAAGGGTCAGTGGGGAGGCCGCTTTTCGTGCTTTGCGATAGGCTTAGAATTATAAATTATAGTATTTTGGGGCTTTATAGCCCAAATAGACTCTAATTTATGTATGTAAATCATGCTCGTTGATGGATGGCACTTAGTTATGTTTAAGGATGCTCAATAAATTTGGAGTTACCTTTTCGGCCTCATCGGTTTCATCTGGTTCCGCTTGTTCCTCTCTCGGACGTTGCTTGAACTTCATATTACCGATGTGCATATGCGCAGACATAAGCTTATAGCAATTAAGCTTTTCTTCTGCTGTGAAATGAAGAATATCGAATGCTTCATCGGTTAGTTTGAACTCTTCTGCATCATCCATACCGTCGACGGTGAGCTCTGCTTGTGCGACAAACCAATATTCCCTCATTGGTCTATCCAAAAGCAACATTGGCTTCAATTCAGGTTTATAATCGGATGTCATCTGATAGAAAATATGATAGCAACGTTCACCAGGTGCTTGCCGAATAACTCGAGATTTTTCGAGCAGATCTATAAAATGACATCCTTTATGGCGAATTACAAAATGAAAAACGATATTTTGACGATTAGCCATTCAAGAAGCCTCTTGAAGAGCTTTCGAATGCAAGGTATATTCAAAAGAATCGTATATCTCAGTTTCGCTCTGATGTCACAATTCACTGAATTGTTTGCCAATAATCATCATAAGAAATGGAAAACGAGCCATGAAAGCTGGCATACGGACTTTTATAGGATAAAACAAACAAGCCATTCTACTTGTACATGCGATTCTCGTTCATAGTACGCGTTTTCACTTGAAACTAATTTGATAGGTTCATCGGTTAACGTTCCTTGATGGCGTCGACATCGGTTCAGTTCCTGAACTTTTTCCTCTCTGAGTTTTTTGCCAAAATTACCACCAAAAAGTCGCCAGCCGACGGATACTCTTCCGGCCGATCTAATCCACTGACCTGAAATTTCCCCTCCCCTCCCCCTTACTACCCAACTTGAAATAGCACACAAAAAATGTCGACTTACAGTGTTCAATATCACACGAGGCGACCCTGCCATGTTTCGAGAAATGAATTCGAATAAATTTGCCGAATCGAGAAGAATTGTTATTACGTACTGTTCGGGCATTACCGAACGCTTCAAGAACAGGGTTCGTCTGTACGATTTGGTCTTCAAGTGTTACCTTCTTTTTGCCATCTGCACTCTTTGCCGTATCGGCAGATTCAGCTTGTTGGCTTGCACCAACAAATGCAAAATATGAAATAACCTAAAGAACAGAAATTGTTAAAGATTTGATCCCACATGCTTAGTTCTAATAGCTGAAAATAGCCTATGACTTCGCTAAATTGATAAGCTTTCGCTTTCATGTGTTTTTATATGCTTTTCAAAAGCATTGTGATGCCGACATTCCCATATGTTTATTTATGTGTTTGTGTCTGTCTGTCCGTCGCAATAGTTCCATTGCACAAGTCGCAAAAAGATATGAGAATGAAGCGTAGTGAATAGTCTTCTTGACGGTGCACTGATCCCGGTAATCAATTCTATTACTTTTGATATCATATTAATACCTAAAAGCATCACAGAAATTGCTCTAAGAAAAATGTGTTTGTAGACAGATATTGTAGTGATATTTCTCATAGAATAATTCAATTTCATTTTTTATTTTTGTATAATACGCTTTAAGAAATTGCTAAAATCAGTGCACCTATTTTGGCAATATATCTCTTATTATTTCTCATTGAATAATCGGAAATTATCGTCAATAATTTTATGAGGAAATTGATTGTCATTGCAAACCTTTTTAGTGTTTTCAGTTTTACCGGCTCCTGATTCACCAGTGATGAGCATTGATTGATTCTCATGATTTTGAAGCATACTGCGATATGCTTCATCCGATACGGCGAATAGATGTGGAGGCATCTCGCTTTTGCGTTTACCCATAAACATATGCGCCACTGAGTCGGTATAAATTGGAAGACGTTTATAAGGATTGATAACCACGCAAAATAATCCCGAATAAGTCTAAAAGAGATCATTTTTCGATTTTTTTTTCGAAGTTCTTGAGGTTCCAACTTGTAAGCATCGAAGGATTGATTATCTGTGAAATTTATTTCTTGATATTACTAAACGATCTATCATATTTTCTCATATTGAATACCTGCGTTTTAAAATTTCGGAAAATAGACCACCCATCTTGTATCTATTGCTCAAAGCACGTAGAACTTACCTCTCATTCCGAGGTTAAGTGAATTGAAAGTTGACTTACATAGATGAGCATAGCGCTATATCGAGCACGTAAATTATGAAGAACTGAGGCATCATTAAGAAACGTCAAATTCGACATATCTTCAGTTTTCTCGAATTTTGGTGGATTCATCTGACTGATAAGTTCCGCTTTCAATGTCACCTGAAAACTATTTATCATTACCCTCATAGCGTTATGTCTAATTTGCATAAAAGGGTGATAGGGTTGTAGTTGCATTTCAATTGCAAATCGAAGCGATATTCAATTTTAAACACTTGTATTTGAAGCGTTTGCAGTGAAGATTTATGTACAAGACAGTGCAATGCTATTCAGATTATATTACTACGATATAATGTGGAAGTGCATTTCATGCATTTTGATTTTCTTTGAAAAGTGGACAAATACGAGGCGGGAGGAGAGGAAAGAAAGAAGCGGCGACGTATTTCTGAGAAATTTTTTCAAAATTGCCCCAATAATAGAAATAATGCCGCGTTTCGGCTTATTTCAGTAGAGTTTATCCACTACAGCTGCGGTTTTCTCTCTCTCTCACAAAAAAAAAAAAAAAAAAAAAATTGAGAAAGTGTTGAAATCATATGAAGTAGAACTCTTAAATTCTGAAACTATGGAATAAAATTTAGATCTGTGCTGCTTTCTAGTGAAATAAGATATGATAATAAATTTGGAGATGATGATAAAATCGACACCAAAATCAACGCCGAACTAGAAAGATCGGCCGCAAAAAGATATTTGGTGTCTGTATCAAAAGTATTTTAAACAGGTAACTGCGCCAACTTTTTGCAGATTTGCATGTTTTCGGAAAACGGACGAACAATTAAATGACTATTTAATACCTTCGCTCATTTTTTTTTGAGAGTACATTTTATAGCGAATGGCAGCGGAATATAAGTATTGAATTATGAAAATCTGCATCTCAAGATTACTTTTAATTAAAAATTATTCCAGGAAAAATTAAAGAACGAATTTTAGGAATTGTCTTGCTTGTAAAATATCATGCACTTATTTATCTCATTTATGTTATTCAAAAATTCTATCAAAAAGACTGCGAAGGAGGGGAGTGGGGGGTGAGGGGAGGGTGGGGGGGGGGGGGGGTGATATTCCAGCATCGCTTCGGAGTGAAAGCTGCGTCCAATGATAGCAGTTCTCACTTGCATGTTTAGTGGTACAAAATTGTCTTAGGGCTCACTAGCTCTGATAGATGTCTTACAGTGTAGTATCACTCCTCTTGCAGTCGGTGCTCTTTTTAATCATAGTAATGAAAAACAAGCTTGATTCTAAGCTTATTCTTTCCGCTAATATACCAGTTATTTTCAGAATCGGGGGAGGGGGGAGGGGGACGGATGGTTCATTCTTCGAAGCACGTTAGCTTCAGGATTTCGGCCTACTGCGTTTCAGAAGGACAGATTCCTTTAGACGTTGATCGATTTCGATTCATTTCCTTAAGGTAGCTTCAAGGTGCAAGGATTTGCTTCATATGACCGTTATTGTCAACATATGTTTGTTCTCCAATATTTCATGCTATCTTCTAAATTGAAATCTGCAGCAGCAATGATTGGATTGAAAATTGCAAAAATTTTAGAGAAATTTCTTTGGTATATTCAAGGACATTAGACGATATATTTGTTCAAGAATGTTTTACCTCAGTTCCTTTTGCACTCACGACCACCTGGTCTCCTTTCACCGAGAGTATTTGCGCCGCAACATACCCCTCTTCTTTATCGGGAATCCAGCAATCCTTCTTTGAGTCATATGGAGCCGATTGATCCTAGAAAATGCATCGATCCGTGTAGATAGAGCGATAAGGCTGATATATTGTGGCATTATGCTAAAATGTTTTCCGATAATGGAAAATATCTTCATATCATCATGTCTTTTGACCGATTTTATTAGCACTAGTAGATTTATGTGGATGCATACGTCCACATGGGAAGTAAATTGCATGTCATCATTTTTGAATTTGCGGCTAAACATTTTTAGCTAAGCCAATCGCCAAAGATCACTTCTTACTTGATGCGAATAAAATTTGTATGGTGAATTGCTCGGAATAATTTTTTCAATGACCCATAGATGATATTTTCGAAAGTAGCACCAAAATTTGTGAAAATATATCGCTTTTGAATAGTTTTTGAAGGAATTTTTTTTTTTTTTTGAAACTCAGTTGTTCCTCACTCACCAACCTCTTCGTTATAATTCAGTTCTTCAAAAATTTTGAAATTTGCAAGAGTAGTATCTCTTAAGTCAAAAGTTTGATCAAATGAGGGAATGGTATGTGTTGTTTACGTTGATCACTTTAGCGCTCTATTATGGGACTGCATGCAAAACGATAGAATGAAATATAACGAAATGGAAGGTAACATAATGTGTGATATAATGTGATATGCGTTATCTTGTATAGTAGATCAATTGCGTGCATACTATATAACATACGTTATATACTTACATCTAATATTGCATGTATTATATAATTAACCTCCGTTATACTGTGTTATTCTTTTCGGAATATGCTATGTTGTTGTTTTATATTGCATTGTATCATAATGAACTCTATTAATTTGTATTTTACATTATTCTTTAAAAAAATATTATTATCATATTGCATATTAGTACATAGTAACTTTATCATATAATGAGTATTAAATACGCGAGTGATTTGCATATTACGTAGTGCGATATATAGTACTATGCGTTGTATAGAACATAAGATTTTACAAAATATAGCATACGCAATATTTATCGTTATATTCAATATGCATATAAATATAGTGAAGCGTTTAGTGGTTCTTTCAAATATTTTTATCGGCGATTAAAGCTAGTTTCCATAAACTATTTTGGCTGTTGCCACTGTTGCCCACTGGATATAGCAAGCTGATCGATAGGACTCCAGTAAATAGGTCGCTGTCGATAGATGCCATCCATTTAAACCCAAAATTATACAGTTTTCAATGTTCACATTCCCTTATAGCCTTTAGCGTTTAGATTTCTCTTGCCTCATCGAAGGATGTTGGTTGACAATCATATCTGTGCATCCTGACAGGTCCATTTTTTTCTACACTGTAATATCATGGAACTATGAGAGGAAAACATCTGAAGCATTGCCATCATCGTGCACATCTCGTAATTTTAATTTCAAGGAAGAAATTTTTCTCAGGACAGGACGTTTACTGTTTGATAGCAGAGAAGTTAAAATCGATAGCAAAACACAAATTAAAAGCTAGCAGTTTGGCAAATAGCACATAAAATCCTTTCAAAAAAAAAAAAAATAAAAGTGTCGAACAAACCGCTATGATTTGTTCTCGGCTGCGTCTCAGGAATTGCCATCCTGGATCACTTTCGTATTCCGTTGACATTATAGGCTATGCATTCATTGATTTCGAACAGCAGTAATATAGCAGTTCTACGTCAACCAGCCACAATGAAAGAATTGTTTAATATCACTAGCATTTTATACGATGAATTGACATCTCGTCGTTACACAGTGCAATGGAGATTTTCTTTATTGACGGCTGAGTTCACTCTTCAAACAAAAGCAATGATTCTAACGGATTGTGCTAATAGATTTTTATGCCAACCAAGCACATAAAGACAAAACTATTACAGTGATATTCATGATTCTATGAAATAACTGAAAAAAAAAAAAACGAATTATTAAAACTATTAGGAAGAAGTTGTTCTCAAAAAAAAAAAAAAAAAAAATGTAAACGACAAGTTTTAAAATGTGTTCGCAATGAAGGCTGTTGTTTCAATATTCATTGAATACTTACCCATTTTGTAATGTATCATTCATAGTACATATAATACTGGCACTAGTCATCAATGGGGATCATCTTTCATATTGATGGCTGACTATCTTATATCGAATTCACATAATGCAATGCCTAGAACTATTATCTTCTTCGTAGATCCTGAGGGGTTCTATAATCTTAATTAAATTTGCTAATGATATCGATCCTATTTTTAGCTCTTCATTTTTATGGTCTTTCTCAATGATACATTAAGTGCTGAATAAAATTCAAAAAATAGTTTAAACGAAAAATTTTCGCTATATTTTTGGACATCCCTATCCGTATACTCTTATTTTCATGAATTATATAGATTGAGTAAAATCGAACGCTTAGAGAAGTTCTATAATTATGCTTCTCTCATGCTTGACTTTTCCATAATTGAACAAATCAAGCCAATGTTTGATTTTTCTTCATCGATCGTCCTATTCTCTTCCGGAAATTTTTCCTCCCGTCGAAATATTCGACGTCATCGTTGAATTCCCACTCAACAAGCTATTATCGTGGCTTAATGTGCGTTAAGTTGCACGCTTGTTGAAGTTGTCAAACTTGATGATATGGTAAATTGCGCTAGGGAATAGTAAACAAATCAAGGAGAACTCAAGGTGAAATTCAAGCTTCTTGCCATCTCATTTTTATGCTCCTTTCGAAGATCACAACCGCCTATTCATTTTTTCTCATTAGTTTTTTGTGGTAAGAATCATGATTAACTATATGAGGAGGAAAATCTTTCTAGATGAATTTCTTTATTTTAATGTGAGTATCTTTGAGAGAGTTTTATACTGTTTTCAACGATAAAATCTCTCGCCGTAGAAGCAATTTGCATAATCAGTTATGAATTTTGCAATTATTTGTATTGCTTCAGGATGTCATAAATCATCTAAATTCAATGAGGCACTAAAAATTAACTTTTTCAATACTTATTAAATGAACAGTCAAAACATTACGCGTTATTTCCTTATTTGTTATTTCCTCATTTCAGATTTCCTTATTCAAGCAGTTATGTCAGCAATGAATTTCATTTCTTCCGAGAAAAATCATGGTTTTTATTGCAATAAGCTTCAAGCATGTACAAAAAAGTCGGTAGACCGGGAAGCGCTAATACGAAAATATTCGAAGAGAGCCGATTTAAAGATGGCCATAATGTTGCTTCACGATATTTTCATAGAAAATGGTATACCGGGATTGCATAAAGTGTATGGCATGATGAAAAGAGCTCTGAGATGTGAGAAAAGTGAAATCATTGCAAATTGCATATTTGCATATTTTGACCAAAAATATTGCATATTTGATGTTCAGTGATCTTATTTATATAACAGAGTTGACCAAAGTTTATCTTTGATCCATCCCTCCCCATCCCCTCCCCCCCCCCCCCCCCCCCCCGCTTCTCCTCACCAATGCCCTCATTACATATATTCAGAGATTTCATTTTTGCTCAATCTGAATCACCTGTTGTGAAATAACGAAAGTATGTTGAATCTCCTCGTTTATTTAGGATACGAGTGCTGCAAGCATGGTGTACTGAGGAAGCCTACCGCTTATATTTTTTTCTTCACCTTTCATTTCTGTTAGAAAAATATCATCGATCCTATCAATTAATATATGTAGATGATGCGCTTGAAAATATAGAGGAGATGGAGAACTTTCTGTTTTACAGTTGCTGGAAACTGTTACGTATGGTAACGATGACTTTTTGAACATGGAAAGCAAGTGAATAAATAAATAGGTAGATGAATAAATAGACTCAATTTGACCTATATTTTTATCATATATACGATGTTATTAGTAAATAATAAAGATTTAAGTTTCTCTTATCGCTCGATCTGTCTTTTAGCCCTTAACGTTGTATTCTTTCAGTTATTCTGATTGAAGAAAAAACATATTACAGTTGTCATAAGTCTAGTTTTACCCTATTCATGCATAGCTTTCAGTGTTATGTAATACTGGTATAGCTTTTGGTTATATTGGTGGTGAGTAACACTAGCATCCGAAACAAAGCCATCAGAGTGGTACTTACAGCGATAGTCGTAGATGAGGTTACAGGTAATAGCAGTCATTTAACAATAATACAGTTTGGTGATAGTAGTACCTACAGCACTAGCAGTAAATAGCAACAGATTAATGTAAATGGCGACCGTGACAATAGCCTTCTAAAAAAGTACTGTTTATTAGATAAGGAATAGATTAGAAGAGGATGCGCAGAAATAAAAAGAACCTCTTAGAATCTGTGAATTAGTTGAATTCAGATTTCTTTACATTTCTAACGTTTTCACTTCACCAGATCTGCTATAGTTGAAAGTTTTTCAATGTTTTCATGTGTTATTTATTAATTTATACCGTTAAAATATGTATGTTAATGATGTATAGTTCAGGCAGATGTGCCCCCCCCCCTCCCTCCTCCACAGTTTTAAGATACATCCATCACGCGCCTTTGCTATTTGAAGTTGCTTCAGAAGACGCACACAATCGTGTTTCCCTATATCAAATGTATAGATTTGAGTAGTGTGAGGTTGTTGCGAGCGCTTGATTTTGCTCAAGAATCCGGAAGTTCGTGGTCGTTGAATTCATTGGGAAATCGAAAGAAACAAAAGCTCTTCAACTTCCGAGTTGCCAAATTTCAGGATTGCTTCGATTTTGAAGATCCGGTCGGAATGAAAATTTTTGTTACATCTCATGTGCATATTTCGAGGGATTATCTTAAACTTTGATAGCCCGCATGCGTTCGGCTTTCAAAAAGAAGGCTGAGACTTTGCGTTTTGCATAAAGACATACTAGACGAATATAATGAATGTTTATTTATTTCTTTGCATAGCTGTAGCTGAATATAATTTTCAATTGAATAATAGTCTAATGCGCCGGCGGTTCACTGGATTCGCTTTCACGCTTCGCCTTTGAGCGAATCTTCTGAAGGCTATTTTCGGCAGTTTCAGCGCGTTCTTCTGTATTTTGTACGGCTGCTGAGAGAGTCCTATATTTTTGCAGATGCATATTCGCCGTCTCTTCCTGAAAATTTTGATTTAGTTTATTGAAAATACACTACAAAATGTTCATTACATAAGATAAGTTTGCGTGATTTTGCTAGATAGAAGAGATTATTTATGCTAATTTCTATAGCTTTCTTACGAAACTTGCAATCTCTTAGATTGATTCTAACCTTATGAAGAGTTGTGTCGATCGGCCGTTTTAATTTCTTAAGTTTCTTTTCGTTAAAGAAATTTATGCATATTTCTGAAGCTATGCGTGAGTTTTTGCAAGGTTTCATCGTCGAGCATTATTAGGAAAAACTCATTTGTTTAACGTTGTCTAACCAAGGATGTCGTCAACTGTTGGGATCAGATGAAACAATTGATGGGGATTTTCAAATTTCTTACGGCTCTCATCAAAATTGCACCGAACGCTGTAATAAGAGTCCTATTAGTCAAGCAAAATTACACACATAATTCGAATTGCAATCGAAGAACGGCTAAAAAAAAACGCTTGAGGTCGATTGATGTTACACTTCAAGCTCATTGCGATGAACTGTTCGGTATGTTATTATCTTAGAGAGTTACATTAAGACTATTAGATATAAGTGAAGTAATGAAATAAAATAACATACCGCATCATCAACTTGTTTCTTCAATGTTTTCACTTTCAGCTGCAGCTTTTCAACGATCTCTTGCATCTGCGAGAAACGTTTCTTATTTTCATCGACATGGAATTCGAGCTCACGGGTCTTTCTCTCTTGTCTTTTGATTGTTTTTGTTGTCTCTTGATAGCGGCGTTGTTCGCCTTCCAACTCTGTCGTAAGCATTTTCATACGGTGCTCAAGTCTAGCGATTTCTTTTTGACCACCTCTTAATTTTGCACCTTCAGTTTCATCGATTTTTGCTTGCAACTCTTTTATATTCGCCTCAAGTCCTTTACGTTCACGTTCTGCTTGTTGATTGTTTTCTTGTGCTTGCCGCAGTTGTTCAGCGATACGTGCCGCTTCTAATGTAGCGTTCTTCGAGCGTTCTTCCGAAGCTTTCAATTCTGTGTACGCTTCATCCAAATCGGCCTGGAAATGCTTTTTTATACGTAAAAGTTTATAGACGGGTTGAAATAATAGGACATAGAAACTTCTTTCTTCATAAGCGATAAATACGTCGTCTTTAAAATATTTCACCATATGCACAACTACGACCATTTTTGCAGTAATGATCGTAAGTAATTATAGCAATAGATATATAACATTTGCATCAACAATGGTGCTCGAAAAAAGTTGCAATTCGCATCGATTTGAAAACATTCTTATTATCCTAATTTGCATTTAACTTCATCAGGATGCGCTACCCAAAGAATGTGGAACTTTTCAACAAGAAAATTTTAAATTTATCGACCATATATAGGTGGAATGTGAAAACTCACCTTGTAGAGAAGGATGTCGGCCTCAGTTCTACTTTTAACGGCGCTTAAATCAGTTACTTGAAGATTCAGTGCTTCCAATCGTCCTCGAGCATCATTGTGTTCGGATACAATTTGCTTCTTCATACGTTCTGTCTAAAACTTTTAATGTATTCGAGAATTTCAAACGAAATTTCAATTCAATAACGACGAATTAGGAGCTTTATGACTGTACCACTGAGAGGTCTTTCCAGCTTAAAATTGTTGGAGAATAAAATTTAGCTATTATGAACTTTATAGCAAGTTCATTTCCTCAACAAGTGAAAGTAACGGCATTTTTTAGTGAATACTATCTGAGCTTAATTAGTGCATATTAAAGAGCACATTGTACGTATGAGAGAATATTTCATAAAAACTCACATAACGATATCAAATAGGTAGGTTACGATTGTCAGTTAACCAATTAGGATTGACCAACTGAATTAATTTAGAAGCCGATATAAGAAAATAAAAACAAACCTGTAGCAATTTCGTTGTAAGATCCTCTTTTTCGGCTTTTGCAGCCGCTAATTTCTTTTCAGATTCCAAGAATTGTGTTCTAAATTGTTCACGACTTCTCTGCTCTTCTTCGAGAACCTTTTGTAGTTCTACGATTTGTTGCGTATATTGTGCGATATTTCTTTGTGCTTCATCGTTGGCTGTATTCGCATGTGTTAATGCCGTTTCCAAATCCTAATGATAAAATTATGCATTAATTAATAATGGCCATTGTTCACATTAGTTCGAATAAAACCGATTCCACAATGAGACATTTCTAGAGAATAATTCTCTTGAGGATATTTGTAAAAATGACTCGTCGAGCTAATTAAGTTCATTTATAAATTGCTTATCTATCCATCACAATGCTTAAAGAATTTCCTTTCTCATAAATTTGAAAGGGTTTCTACTATTGTTATGCCTCATTAAAACTTTGACTGTGGAAGCGTTCTACTCAAACATATTTTCCACGCAACTAGGAATAACGCAGTCGAGCATTCATTCCCAGAAATACATGTGTTTCACTTACGTAAACATCACTTTCGAGCTTCTTCCTAATCTTCTGTAGCTCTCCTTTGTGTTTCTTCTCTTCTTCGGCTGCCGCCTAAAAGTAAAGCATATTGTTTGGACCTTTTAGTGCAATTATTAGTTAATTCCTATTTGATTTGCTTGCAGAGTTTATTAGTGTATAATGTTGGGCAGTTCACGAGATATGTCGGGTGCAACATGTACGTATGTATCTGTTTTGGCTTAGGAGTGTGGTTCTTCTGTTCATCTTTGAGACGCTTCATTTTGATTTTCTCTTGCAATGCTCTTTATTTAGTACAAAAATACTCAATTTATTAGAAAGGAATCCACTTAAGGCAGAAACTGGTTGAATAGCACGCAAGACGACAGGGAATTTCTTATATAAAATCTTGCGGGCTTCAATATTTTCTTTCAATTTTAAACACTATAACAATTTGGGGGGCATGAAGCACTTATGCGCTTTTGTATGTCGTCCACCACACCAATGAGCTTCATAAATTACCGTCGGGGCCAATATTAATTTATCTCAGCGGCATTTTTTGCCTCCTAATCAATATCATATGAAAGGCCCAGTAATGCAAAACGAATGCACAATTTGTTGAGAATTTAAATAATGGATCAGCGTGAAAAACTGTCTAGGAGATCACGATTTTCTATACGTTATAGCAACCAAATCTTCTAGGTGTGTTTTCAGTACTTCATGAGTTGAGCCTCCTAGGTGGATAGACAGATAAGTACGGTTGCACAGACAGGAATGTCGTCACTAAACTGCGCTTGTGTGGAAAAATTTGCAAAAGTATATAAAAAATTGTCATTTTCATATAATATTCAAAAGCATCGT
Source organism: Ascaris suum (assembly GCA_013433145.1). Classification (NCBI taxonomy): domain Eukaryota; kingdom Metazoa; phylum Nematoda; class Chromadorea; order Rhabditida; family Ascarididae; genus Ascaris; species Ascaris suum. Next base: position 1,325,547 of record CM024181.1, read on the forward strand.
AATTTGCCTTAGCTAATGCAGTATTTCAATGACATTATGATGAGAGTATTGAGGGCTTCATGGTAATCGTATAAAAATTTTATTGGCATAAAGAACTCACCTGTACGGATTCCATTGATCGTTGATGATTTTTTCGAATATTTTCAAATTCTTCCTCTTTCTCTTCGATTCTCTTTTCAATTTCTGCGCAGATTTGACTTAGCTCGATTTGTGATCGGCTCACTTTACTTTCTTCAGCCTCAAGAGTCGCCTCAGCCTCGTCAAGTGCATGTTGAAGCTCTTCTTTTTCAGTCTCGAGTCGTTTTGCTCTCATATTCATTTCATGTACGTTCTTCATTCCATCGGCGAGTTGAGCATGAAGCTCCTTAATTTGATGGCTGAGGGTCTCGTTCTCTCGTCGAAGGGCTTCCGCTTGAGCGTTGAGATTATCATTGTTCGCTTGCTCATGGAATAAATCAGTCGATGATGTACGGCATTGTGTTTGGGCAGTATCCAATTCATTGCTTACGTCGTCCACTTTCTTTTTCCATTCTTCGACAATTTTTTCGAATGATTTCTGCTTCTTATCAAGTTGTTCAATGACGGTCGCATTTCGTTCCGCTTCATTATGTGCTTCTTCGGCTTCTGTACTTAGTTGTGATTTGGTCTTTTCGAGTGAGATAACTTTGGAGTTTGCCGCATCAAGCGCTTCTTCAAGTTCAAAAATGCTCGATGTGAATTTCTTTGTAGTATCTTCGAGTACTTCTGCGGGCATAAAGTTCGCATCTTGGAATTTCGTCCTCCACTGTTCAATTTCGCTATTTAATTTACTTAACTGTCGAAGAAGATCCTCTTTAGCAGCGACTTCATCTTCGGCGGTGCTACGAAGCTGATCGACTTCTATTTGTAGGCTTCTGCAATGAGCAGCAAGTGTTTGTTTCTCTCGTTGTTCTTCAGTTGTTGAGCGCTTTTCCGCTTCAAGTTGCTGAACTACTTGAGCCTTTAGAGTTGTGGTCGCACTAATTTGCTCCTCAATTTCTTCGATACGGCGTGCTAAATCATTATTTTCATTCAGTATACGAGTTTTAATCGAGGATAGTTCCTGTAACTTCCTTGTCTGTTCTTCACTTTTTTGTTGTAGTTCTGTTAGAAGTTCCTCTAGACTCTTCGTAGATCTTTCTCGTTCCGCTTTCGCTTTCATAAGGATGTCAAGTTGAGCGTTTGTTTCATCTAAACGTTTTTGCGCGTTTGCTCGTTCTTGTTCCGCCTTCGTTCTTATTTTTCTAACCGTATATATTTGATCGTTGAGTTGTGCGATACCTTCGGAATTCTTTTTTCTTAGTGATACTTGCGTCGATTCTTGTAGCAATTTACTTTCCTCCAATTCACGGCGTAATTTAGCGATTTCAGCATCTTGTTTCTTACCAATTTCAATTTGTGCTTCAGTTGCATTCTTTTGCTCTTGTAGGCGTTCACTCATCTCGAGTAGTTCTCTCTGAATTGAAGCACGTGCTCGATCGGATTTCTCTCTAACTTCACGTTCGCTTTCGACTGCCTCTTCATTCGTCTTCAGTTTTAGTTCGTCATCTTTCAGCTGTTTTGCGAGACGAGCTGATAATGTTTGTTGATCTTCCAATTTCATACTATTAGCATGCAATACGGTATCCTTCTTTCTTAGTTGCACTTCAAGATCATGCTTCTCTTTGCCAATTTCTTCGAGAGTCTCTTGCATAACTTTAATATCGCCTTCGATTTTTCTTTTCGCTTTATCCGCATCTCCTTTATTTCGTCGTTCCCTTTCTAAATCGTCCTCAAGTTGTTCGAGTGTCTGCTGAAGTTTTGCCGTTGTTCGTGCACCATGTTCATTTCGTTCCTCTTGCGCTTTTATCTCATCGGTAAGTTTCTTTGCTTCTTCATCTTGCAATCGTCTTTCTTTGTTTAGTTTTGCGATCGTTTGCTCTTGTTGAGAGATTTCTTCCTGTAGTGAATGAATTTGATTTTCTCGTGCCGCTTTCTCGGATGCCGTTTTCCGTTTTCCAAGCTCAACATCTTGTACGCTCTTTTTCACGTTTGCAATCGTTTCTTCGAGTTTCTTCACCGCTTCCATCTCTTCGGCGGTCTTCTTCTGTTCCGCTTCTAGTTTCGCATTGCTTTCACTAAGATCTTTCTCCAACAATTCTTTCTTTTCGGTAAGGCGATCGATTTGATCTTCGGCTTCACTATTTTCTGATCGGGAATTTTTAATTTCGGCGAGAACCTCGTTCTTTTCGGCAATTATTTTTTGCAGTTCTTCTTCAAGTTGCTTCTTTTCATTCTTCTTCCCTGCCAATTTGTTTTCGAATTCATTGATTTCTACCCTCAAATGTTCTATAGTCTCTTCCATTTTACTTGCTCGAACCAATGGCATCGTATTGACGAAAAGCAATAACCAAGGCCAGTTCATGACGCGCACCCACTCAGCAACGTTATACTGAATCACCTTTGTGGCTGCTAGCAGTTCTCTTCTTTGTTTCAGGTCAATCTGAAAGCATTTTACGAATATGATTACACTGTAGCGTACATGGACGAAGTCACCTAGTAGCACCGATTTTTTTTTTTTTTTGCGAACGAGAAATCCATTTTTTTTTGTACAATAGCGGGGTCTTTTCCCTCAATGTTTGTTTCTTTTAGCTAGCATCTTGGGAGTGGTACCACAGGAAGCAATTTTCGACATGTGTGATATAATGCTCACAGTAATTCAAAAAAAAAAAACGCTAATAATCTCAATTAGAATTTTCTAAAAATCCATTAAGGTCAATTCGAATCTAATTTTCTTCGACTGCTATACGACCTTTCGGTCATTTCCCGTTTTTTTTTTTCGTCTCATAGATTGTTTCACGTTCTCTTTCTTTCTCTATTGTTGAAATATTGCTTCATTACATTATATTTCCCATTACGCGTTTTCTTTCGTCTAAAAAACTACAATTGTGACTAGATTGTTAGGATTCTATTCAAAATTGATGATTTTTTTTTACTCATTTCAAAAAAATTCCTTCATTACATGAAGAAAGTTTTGAGTTTAGGATGAAGTTAGTGTAGAGAGTGAATATGAAACTTACCAATTTGAAATACCATCGAATTTGTGCTTGAAGACCGCTAATCAAGAACGAAAGTCTCTCATCGCGAAGATCTTCCAAATGAGCAAGAACGCCAGCTTTGAAGAACACCTTAAGATGGTCTCTTTCTTACGATCATTACCCAAATCCTTATCTGCCTTAGAATATCAGGATCTTAGCGTCATCTAACGCTTGAATAAGCTACATGGATGGATCATGAAAGGTTCACAGTAATGGTAAGCAAAACCCAATGGGCTCTCACAACTAACCTCAAGTATATTATCACTCAAGTTTTCGCTCTAATAGTTTCTCAACGAATAGAGATACCTCACTTGATACTATGATTGTGAAACTGACTTAATGCGGTTTGAAAGTGAACCATATTTGAAATGCGTTTGTATCGATGACCCGTAACTACGCCAAAACCGCACCTTCATTTGATCGTAAACTTTCTGCAACCAACTATGAATCTGCATTGGACATGACGTGAACAACGTCATATTTAAGCACATTTGTTGGCTACACGAAATCTGCAAGTTTTGCTTTTTCTTCGTTTTTCAGGACGCTAGGAGAGGTCGGGAACAAAATAAGATCTGAAAAAACAACCTTTGTAAGTCCAATCCTGTACATCTCTTCTTTCATTAGTCCTTCCTGCACGAGCTTTTCGAGCATTTTGATAGCGCATTGTTTTGGATCGGGACTTGATTTCGACTCGAGTGCGCCTAGAAGTGCATATCGTTCCACATAGTCGGGATGTAGTGTTCTGTTCGGGAAACCTTTTCTGCAGATACGAATGCCCTCGAGGACACCGTTGCACGTTAGTTGATTCAGAACCAGCGCCGCATCCAGAAGACCCGACTTCTTTTTCTCGTTTGGAATAATGCATCGAATGAAGTGGGGATGAGTCTTGTACAACATGGTCATCAGGTTGTTGAGTGACTCTCTGTAGAGCATTGAAACGGTCATGAATGATCCCGATTTACCCTTCTTCTTCTGACCACCAGATTTCGAAGCCTGTGAAGCTTCCTCTTGTGTCACGTAGTCAGCCCATATCTCGTTCAAAAGAGCGTTGCCCTTCGACGCCTTCAGACATGCAGCGACCGTGTCATTGAGAGGATCTTTGTTCTTCTCGAGCCAATTCGTTACGTTATATCTTACAAGGCCAGCGTAGTGACGCATAGCGAAATGAGCCTCAGCTTGTTTTCCCTTTGGTGGTTTCGGCTTCTCGAAATTCGGGTGCTTGCCTAAGTGCTGTTCGTTGAGTTTCTGTGCAAGAGTCATATCGGTCGCTTTTGGGACAATGCATTCTTCGTCGAGCATTGAGATGATTCCCATGGGTTTCTCGATGAGCTCGATACACGCCTGCAGATCCAATCCAAAATCGATAAACGTCCAGTCGATTCCTTCTCTGGCGTACTCTTCCTGCTCCAATACAAACATATGATGGTTGAAGAATTGTTGCAGTTTCTCATTGACGAAATTGATCCACAACTGCTCGAATGAATTGAACTGAAACGATTATTTATTTACCATAAGATCACAGCAGATTTTCCGGAGAAAGAAACCCTCCAGTCAAAGACTGCAGGAGAGCGATGAAGTGCTTTTTTACGAGAAACAGTAACTCGAAGTATAGCTCCTTGGCAGCTAACCAATCGCCGTTGTGGCCCACTTTTGTGATACATCTCCTCGTCAGAATTTAGATGCTGCTTCGGATTGTATCCGATTCCTTCACCAACCTTTCTTCTGTCATAAAGCCAGGGGGTTGAACTTTTCTTCTAATCAAGGAATTTCATGCTGCCGTTGTACGCTATCAGATTTTTGAAGGAGGCATTTCGTTGGGCTCAACAAAATCTTCTCAACATCTTCTACTCTAAACTCGTTCGATGTACATAAAGTGGGAATTTATATGAGGCGATACGATAGGTTTATTCGAAATTGTATAGCTTTGTTTGAGCGAAAACTGGAGTTCAGCGTAGCGCAGCCTCACTTTTCTATATTCTAAATGACACAACAGTAAGAGGAATAGCTCCAAAAGACATTTTTTATAAGCTTGCTGCAGTTCTGAACCCGTGTAACGCATCTTTGCATCTGACAGTTGAGTTATGCTAATCATTCCTCCTTCCATTTCTTTGGTGACCTCAAACTGGTCTAAGTCCGATTATTTTTTAAAAGCATGATAACTTACATCGAAAATTTCGAATCCTGCAATATCAAGGACGCCAATGAAGTATTCCCGAGAAATGCCTTTCTGATCGAGAGTGATATTGCATTTCTTGACAAGCCAGTTGAAGACCCGTGCGTAAATGGCCTTACCCATAGCACCGACTGCCCAGTTCACTTGATCAACGTTCTGACCCTTGTTCACCCATTCGGTTCCCACCTTCACTCGGGGTGGGTGAATGCCTTCAATAGGTCTTCTGTCTCCACTCCGTACATCTGTGCGGCCTGCAATTTTTTCTTCATCGTTAGAACCATCATACTTGAGGAGAGGGGGAAGGAAATAGAATGCTTCGTCTTTCTGTGAAAGTATTTCTTCATAGTTGAAAGTTTTCCTGTGTATGTAATGAACCTGAAAACTTCAGGTTCACTCATCTTTGATATCATTTTGCAGATTTATTGTATACTTCCGAAAAGTTGCATAACTTTTTGACACAGTTGAAAAATATATAATCATTCTTATCATTACGAGTTCTCCATTACCGATGAAGAAGAATTTCGAATCAACTCACTTTCTCGGCTTCATCGGTGCCATCGGGTTCGGCTTGCTCCTCTCTGGGACGTTGCTTGAATTTCATATTGCCGATGTGCATATGTGCTGACATCAACTTATAGCAATTCATCTTCTCCTCCGGTGAAAAATGCAAAATATCAAATGCCTCGTCAGTTAGCTGGAACTCTTCCGCATCGTTCATTCCGTCAACTGTCAATTCAGCCTGTGCGACAAAGTAGTATTCACGTAGGGGACGATCGAGAAGGAGCGCAGGCTTTAGCTCGGGTTTGTAGTCTGAGGTCATCTGATAAAAGATGTGGTAGCATCGTTCACCGGGCGCTTGTCTGATAACACGCGATTTCTCTAGCAGATCTGAAAATGGGTTTTAATTGGTACAATTGATGTGAGAGTTAAAGGTGTGAAAGGAAATATAACGAATCATAAATGTGATCGAAGATAGCTTGATGGCAGCGGGTACTCGCTGGGGCGGTTGCCTACCAATATCGAGTCGAACAACTTTATAATAACTGAAACTTAATGCCTAGACGGAAGATATATCGCTCATTAGGTGTTGCAATCAGATTATGATGCCTCTGTTCCTAATAAAATGTTTACACTTACTCAGTGCATAATTGGAATGGAAACACGTTCATTTATAGCTCGGAGGTTTATTAATAGGATAGACGGGAAGGAGCTGTACTTTTCTAGGCGAAAATTGAGCTACATCTGCCTCAGGTATCGAAAATTAACGGTTATGCTACATACACATATTGGATACATCATAAATTACACTTCTCCTTCTGCACTCTGTATGGACAGCAGAAAGAAATATATCAAGCATCTGTTTTGTGAGTCACTATTAGTGCGTTCAAAATTTCAATGCACTTTTTTTTTTCAAATCTTGTCGAGCAATGAGGCCTTCTTTTGAAATGCGGCGATTCTTCTGGAAACGAATTTCTCCTCACGCTGTTTTGAAATTTCTGCAAAGGAGACATAAGCTTTGCGAATCCACGAGGGTCCTAAGAATTCGGTGTCAACAGCTGCTAGATTCCAACTTTTATTTCCTTCTGTTGAGACTTCTACTTGATATGCCTGATGGAGGTTTCAATTTTCCTTATTTCTGCATTCACTAAGTCCATGCGTCGTTAAGATGCTCTTATTAATTTTCCTATCCGATTCAAATAAAGATGTGCTCTCTTCAAAATCTGCGAGAACTTCACAACAGTTCAATTCTAGCATTATCGAGCGAAATATCGTTGCCATTGTGGTCGTTTTGAAGTGATTTTAGTTTTTTAGCCATGTCATGCCATCCCACTTCGGTAGGTCTGCTGCATCCAATCACTTGATTGTTTACCTTAAACGAAGAGTTATCATTTCACTTACAGTGTTCGATATCGCATGATGCCACTCTGCCATACTTGGAGAAGTGAATTCGAATGAATTTGCCGAATCGAGAAGAATTGTTATTACGTACTGTTCGGGCGTTGCCGAATGCTTCGAGGACGGGGTTTGTCTGTACGATTTGATCTTCAAGTGTTACCTTCTTTTTACCATCTGGTGCTGTTGCACCACCAGCAGCCGCCTCTGTTTGACTTGCTCCCACAGATGCGAAGTATGCAATTACCTGAAAACATCCGATTGAAAAATATTGTCAACTCTGCCTCATTTCATACTCAAAAATAAATTTTATCAGCTGAAGTGGAAAATTAAAACCGAGCTTTTTTACGTGTTTTCTGATTAATTAGCTTTGGGCACTAGGACGAAATATCATAAAATGAAGCAACATTTCGCTTTGCGAGTTTGTGTGATGTAAATTCGTTCCACTTTCTTGTAAAAAAAGACCAACTTTTTTTGGGACTTTTGCTCGAAAGTCGATAAGTTGGGAAAAGTTTTCCAAAAACGAATTAGGTGAAAATTTTAGTTGTATGTTTACGTGATCAAAATCGATGGTTTTCAAAGTGGACATTCGAATGATCGGCGCAGATTCATAAAACAACCTTTTTTTAGAGAATGTTTAAGATAGCCTCTAACAAGAAATACTAGCCTTCTTTGTATTTTCGGTTTTGCCGGCGCCGGATTCACCGGTGATGAGCATCGATTGATTTTCGTGATTTTGAAGCATGTTGCGGTAAGCCTCGTCCGATACTGCGAATAAATGTGGTGGCATCTCAGTTCGTCGTTTGCCCATGAACATTCGTGCTACGGAGTCCGTATAGATGGGTAGACGCTTGTATGGATTAATCACCACGCAGAATAAACCTGAGTATGTCTGAAATTCGGGAAACCTCATTTAGTCATTTGCTTAGTAGTAGTAATTGGTAACTACGAGAAGCGAGTAACGGGGTAGTTCATTCAAAAACCATTGCGAGCGATAAAGGCTATGAGCTTCGATTGATGCCTGTGATCATGGAAGGAATGGGATTTTTGGAAGGGATTATTTGAAAAAAACTTATTTCTATTCAAAGAAGAAGAAATGCGTCATAAAAATCAATTTTAAGATTTTTCGAACGTTTTTCTCACTATTAGCGAACTATATGATAGTTTCTATGTATTTTTATTATTCAGAAGCTTTTCTGAAACCATAAATAACGAAAATGAATGCAAAAATTTTAGAGAATGCACTAAAAGAAAGAGAAAATCAAACGAAAAACTTACATAAATAAGCATTGCACTATAACGAGCGCGTAAATTATGCAATACGCATGCATCGTTCAAAATTGTCAAATTCGACATATCTTCGGTTTTCTCGAATTTTGGTGGATTCATTTGATGCACCAAATCCTTTTTCAGTGTTTTCTGAAATTTTCATCTCTTTTATTCTTGTTCAATTGCGAAATTTGATTTTGAGAATTTTATGGCGAATTTCATCATTCGATCATTTCGTTTCGTAAAAACGACTAAAATAGCGAAAATAATCGCTCGTAATCGATGAATAGTCATTCAGGCGCTTGATTCGGATGAGTATTAGCGATTTTTTTTTTTTGGTTTTTGGTTTTTGGTTTTCTCTTTTAAAATCAATAACAACTCTATGTTGATATTTTTGTTATACTTATATTGATGAAGGGAAAATACCTCTGATCCTTTGACTGTGACTGTGACTTGATCGCCTTTTGTGGAGACAATCTGTGCAGCTACATATCCTTCTTCTTTGTCTGGAATCCAGCAATCTTTCTTCGAATCATATGGAGCTGATTGATCCTTAAAATGATAGAAATTATAGCATAGGATTCTCTTGTAACGAAGGAGCACAAGAGTGTGGCGAAATATCGCTATCCCTAGCATGACCTCAAGCTTCCTGCTCAGTTTCTCCTTTCAAATAAAATACATTCTTTCAAGGAAAAAAAAATTCTCAATCGCCTCAACCTCATTTTGACGCAGTATTCTATCATGTATAAAGCTGTCTTTGGAATGTCATATATAAAAGAGTGATGTTCATTTCAAACCATTTCTATCTTCTAATAAAATTTCTACGACATGTAAATAAAGGATTTCTATAACAAACCTGAGTGATTTGCTCGCGGCTTAATCTGAGATACTTCCATCCGGGGTCATTCTCGTATTCGGCCGACATCCTTCCGATGGTTGTGCCGAGGCCAACGCTCGACTTCCAGTCGCAAAGGCGGAATGAGTTCTGCCTCTCGCTGACTCGCTTATGTATAGCTAGCGATCATTTTTCCATCCGAAGGCGCTGTCGGGTCGTGGTAGCACGATGCTTTTTTTTTTCGTACTGCTTACCGATTTTTTTTCGGTGAGATCATCTCAAGTGGTTCGAACTAGTGGATGATGTGCATGCATTCGATAAGTGCTCATCTCTTGAAAATCTTTCTTACCGATCCTTTAGATACTCACCTTAGGCAAATGTTTTCTCTGAACGTTTAAGCAAATAACTTCAATGATTGTTGCATCTTTTCTTTAACATTGTCATCGCTTTCATCTAAATAATTTAACATTTGCAACATGTCATTCCATTCTTCTTTGATGTGTTCTTCATTATTTTTGCATTTTAGTGCTTTTAGCGTTCCTTTCGATCATATTAGTTAATACTTTTAATCATTACTTTTATGTTCGATGATCGCAATTCACTAGTCGAATTCGACTATGATGAGGGAATTTATAATTTCCGATCGCTTTTATAGATTCACTATTATTATCTTATAATTTCATCTTCAATAATCAATATAGTGCTATTGAATTGAAATATTTTTAAACATAATGATAGGGATTATTTGTATAATTGATGATGAATAAGTATGTTTTTCTTCAACTCTCAAAGAAACCGAACGAAAGAAATAGCGAAATCTTGTAAAATATATGCAAAAAAAAAACTATAAAGCAGATAATCATTATACTCTTCTGAACCATTCACTTAACCGTTGCCATTCGACTGCTCCAAATAAAAAAAAAAACACACACACACACAAATAAAAATTCATTTCGTTTTTTGTTTTAGTTGATTTGGTATTACCAGTAATTACTCGAAAGCTTTCATCTTTATTTATCTGATTCGTAATTTATTTACATTTTTTGCAATATTTAAATTTTTTGTTTCAATTCATTACTTTAACAATCAAAAAAGGACTGCGATATACGAAATAACATTTCGAAATGCTCGCTCATTCATTCATCAATTCATTCTACAAATAATCCCTCTTTGTTGTGTTAAATATACTTCAATTCAACTGTACTATATTGATTGTTGAAAATGAAATTGTAAGTTAATGATATACTTTTAATGTACGCATCAATCTTAATATGATCTCTAACGAAATCTATTCGTCGACACATTTCAACTAAGTGGTGTATATTGAGTGAAAACGTTGACAAATAAACCTTCAAAAATATATCTTATGTTTTACTATCTCCATTATGAAAACATTAATCTTTGTGCTATTCTCTTATTTGAATTTGTTGATTGTTATGATCACTATGTTAGTTATGTTGTTAACTATTTATTGCTTTAATTACTTCTATAGCAAAATTTTGTCTAAGGATTATCTGAGAAATGCGAATTGTTGAGTCTTTACAATTATTGTTTTATAGCAGTAGAAACCTCATTAATTCCTTTTATTAATTCTACGAAATGAGATTCTTTATATTAGTTTTATTAATGAGTTGTTGTCTTCTGCAATAATTTTTCGCAGAAAAGTGTTGAAAGTTGAGTTACAGATGGAGTATGTTGTAATTATATAGTGAAAAATGAGCTGCAACTGTGAAATGTGAAGCTCGAGCAAGCTGTAAGAGAACAGCACTGAAATGTTTGCACTAATCTCTATGAGGGTATGATGTGCGAGTGAACATAGAAAGAGTCATAATTTCACTTAAACGTTAGGAATGCTCACAATGCTTCGATTATGCACGTTCATCAATCATGTAACTCCTTCAAGAGGTGTACGCACTGTGCCAATCTAGTATACTATGTTGTATAGTGTTAAGATGAAACATCAGGTAAAGGCAACAAATTTCTATTATTAATACTTGACCTTACACCTGCATAGAATTAACCTGTAATGTTGAAGGATACGATTCCAGCGTGAATTAAATGAGAAAGTATTTGAAACAGCTGAGTGAAAAATCATTTTCGACTGTGGTCAACATGTGCCTATATGTTTATATGATTGACTGATATAAGTACTTCCATATCCTACTATGAGTAATCCGCTGTTCCTACTGGGAACGAGTGTAATGAGTGAAGCATAGGGGGAAGAGGGAAGAGAGAAACTGCAGAGGCCCAATATCTTCTTACCCTTACTTTCGATTACAACATTTTCATTTTGCGCTCTACCGAATGCGTTCAATGTTTCATAGTGAGATCCTTGCAAGGGGGCTGTGAATTAATTTGATGAATTGATGGGCCGACATTGCAAGCGACGATGATGATATGTAAAGCACTTTGATAATAGTCAAAAGTTTATATCGTAAAAATATGTGAATAAAGTATCAAATATAAATGATTGTCGAGCTTTTTTTTTTCTCTGATCGTTCATGGCGATGATGGCTCGCTGGAAATACCGTCCAACTTGGCCATTTTCTCCATTTTCGACTTCGATCGAAATTTCTGAAGACCATTATGTGCTGCTTCAGCACGTTCTTCAGCATTCTGAAGTTCGTTATGAAGTCGTCGATATTTCTGCAGATTCGCATTCGCTATTTCTTCCTGAAATTTCTTCAGTCATCTAACAAAGGGAATGAGTGAAATAAATCGCTCATTTTAAATGTGTGGATGCGTTAATTCGCTTCCATTTTCTATGGATTTTTCGTGAAAGATAAATTTGAACAGCTGAGCCATTCGGTTTAAAATCTTTATTTTTGCCACAAAGCCATAAGTTCTTTAATTCTGAAGTAAATGATTTTTTTAAATTCTTTTTTTGCAATCTGACAAATAGCCGTTGAGTAATCTAACAAAGATCAAGGACACACTTTATATTTAACTTGGGATTACTTAGAACTATGAGGTCAAAGTGGCATTTTTTGTATGCGCCGTTGGCGAGCTGCAGAGGTCTAGTAGCTTTGGTTGGTCTACGTGGATTTGTTAATGTGATAGATTTGATTTAGGCGGATTAAATGATGTGGTCAATGTAGGCGGCCAAGTGGGTAGCATGCCTGAGACAACGAAGATAGCCACCCTATGGTTATGATCACTCAAGAAGCACAATAGTCATGAATTTCTTCAATGATTTGCTTAGAGCCGTGTGTAGTTTTGAGAAAAATGAAAGAACCGATAGCGTGTACTTTAGTTATGTTTGTTATCGCATGCACTTTCGTTTCATCTAGTGAAGTTACGCTATGCGTTCAGAATTTCGTCCCTTCTGTTGATGCGATAAATTTTTGGGGAGAAAATTAGTGGAGTTAAGTCTTTTTTCCTTAGCCCAGTACTTATTATTCTAAGAGTGCGCTACTGTCACTCATATGCGGTTGGTGACGCTCATTCATGTGGATGTCATTCATATCTTTTTGGTTGCATTCTAACACTTCCGCATAGCGATTCGTTTCCTGTCTAAGGGGTTTATTAATAGGTTTGCAGGCAAGATCGCCAATGAAGGGCAAGGATCTCTTTTAGGAGCATATGATGGAAGCGAAATAGTGCCACTAGAAAAGAAGGCATCCATGAGGATTCCAGAATAGTGGTGATCTAGACACACTTCTGTGCAGAAATTCGACATCAGCCGTTCGCTTCTCGATGGATGCTTCGAAGGGGGGGGGGGGGGGGGAACCCATGCACATAGGCGCATGAAAAAGTCGCTGACCAGTCATATCGTAATTTTTTGAGTGTCTGAAAAAATTTCAACTTAATATATCTGAATTGTCTTAAGACCTTCGAATACTTCTTCTTTCTTCGGCCTTTCTAACGTTCACATCTTGAGATATCCTCGTTTCAAAGCATTTCGTCAATCACAGCAATCATGCTTACATTAGAAGGTGTCGCAGTTAGACAAAAATGACGGGAGTTCAAATATCATCCCTCAAAATATTAGGAGTATATAGAAAAAAAAAAGAGTGCGAACGGTCGAATAAGAAGAAAGACTAGTACGGTATCATCAATTTCATGAAGTCTTCACTTATGAAATACTTCTATAAGCTGCACTGTTTTGCTTGCGGAAGTGCGCTTGCATACTCTCAGGCGATCGGTAAATGAAGACGTCAATGCATTTCACTGAATAGACATCCGTTGTTTGTGTCTAAAATTTGATCGAGATTTCTTACCGCTTCATCGGCTTGCTTCTTCTGGGATTTCAGTTTGAGTTGGAGCTTTTGTACTAGCTCTTGTAGTTGAATATGTCGTTTGCCATTCTCATCGATTTGAAATTGTAATTCACGAGCTTTTCTCTCTTGTTTCATGATATTTTTCATTGCTTCTTGATTACGTCGTTTCTCACTTTCAATCTCCGAATTGATTGTTTTCATATGATTTTCCAATTTACGTACTTCGTTCTCAGCTCGTTTAAATGATGCATTTTCCGCTTCATCAATTCTTCCTTGTAACTCTTTTATACGCATTTCATTATTTTTTCTTTCTCTTTCAGCGGATTGGCTTCTTTCTTGCTCAAGATGTAGCTGTTCAGCCACACGGGCCGCTTCCAAGGCTGCAGCTTTAGACAGCTCTTCTGAACTTTTCAACTCATTGTAAGCCTCGTCCAAGTCGGCCTGAAATTACACATAGAATTTAATTTGCTATCTTCTTGCAGCTAAAAAAATGAATATTTCGATTACCATTGTCTGGAGCTGTATTAACTCATTCTAAAGTTCTTTATCGCATATTAGCTATTAAACGCAACAAACTCTTCTTCTCAAAAAATGCAGTGGAGCTTGTCTCCTTTCACCGTATTGTAATGGGTAGGTGACATCGGTAAATTACTTTTTTTTTTATTTCGAACGCATGATATAAAAATCGGATAGGGAAATATTACGAAAAATGAGAGGGAAAAAGAAAAAAATTTTTTTCTTACTTCAGCAGCCTACTCGTTATTTCTCTCTTTGCTGAGGTCATAATCAATTAGCAATTTTGATCGACTAGATTATTTCATGCTAGCGATGAGATATTATATGATTACAAGTGGTTAAACATCAACTATCTCATATTTATTTGCTGGAAATGCAGAAATCGGTCATTAAATTCTTTTTTTTTTCCTCTCAGTTCGGTGGAAAGGTAACGAAATCTATAAAAGATCAATCAGAAATATATTTTCCTTTTTAATGAAGCGAATGTTCAACGCTAACAGACAAAGTTTAAGGAACATTTACAAAAATAAAGAAATTATGAAGGATATATTTCCCTCGATAAATTTTACCCTTATCTGCAGAATGTCTTCTTGGATTCTCTTGTTGACTGTATTGAAATCGTTGCCCTGCGTGACGAGCTCATCGATATGTCCACGCACTTCGTTCACTTCAGATTCGAGTTGCTTCTTTAGTCGTTCAGCCTATAATAATCAGTTACATTTTTCCACAATATTCAAAAATTCACATGAAACGAGCATGCGAAAGGGCATTTATTGCATAATTGAGTTCTGCCACTATATATTACTCTATCTCTTTCTAAATGTGAAGGTTATCGCATAGATAACATCATTAACAACCTTACTCGTTAGATTATATGCCTCAATATGTAAATTACAACAATTAATAATCAATCGATAGCTTCAAGTCATGGAAGTCGCATATGGTCATTTCATGGGTAGAAGAAACTGCTCTATTACTAGTGTCAACAGGACGTAGAGAATGAACTATACAGAATAAAAATTATCATACTCTTTAGATTATTGCAATATTATAATATTTTTTATTCAACGCACCTTCAATGATTATTTTGTTCGAAACTTTTTCAAATTTTTTTCTGCACTTAACGCGCTTTTCAAATTTCTGGAAAACTTGCCCTTATTAACGTATATCCTTCATTTTTAGCATATTTTTACGCTATAATCTTAGCGATTCATCATAAAACATTTCACCTTTCGCGTCTTTTGCGCATCTTTTTAATTTTGTTGCTGTTATATAAACGCCACAAAAATCTATGCACACATTCTGTTGACTACTATTGACATGCTTCTGAGATCAGTGCTATGTATCTTGATCATAAGGTATGGTGAAGACTGTTTCCGGTCATTTCAAAAATAAAAAAATAAAAAATTATAAGGCGTTTTCTGGGAAACAACTCTCGCCAGATGATATCACTGTGCCATAACTTCGCTATGGATTTTGCGTCTCGAAAACATCTTAAGGAGCGGATTGTTCACTTCTTGGATAGCCTACTGTTAGCTGAAATGATCGAGCACTTCTATTGGGATTAACCTGCAACGCTTTAGCGGCGATCTCAGCTTTCTCGGATTGTGCAGCAACAAGTCGTTTCTCAGTATTTTCAAAATCGTCCTGGAGTTGTTCTTTACGAGTTTGCTCTTCCTCAAGTACGCGTTGTAACTCACGCACTTGTGCCGAGTATTTCATTATGTTTCTTTGTGCATCCTCGTTAGCGGTATTCGCGTGCATTAACGCGTTTTCCAGATCCTGTGGTACAATATTTTACATGGAACGCTGCTTGAAAGAAAAATTCATGAACACTGAAATGGCGAAGGGGTTGGGGGAGGAGGCGGTACAGTAGGGAGGTTTGTAAATTTCTGGAAGATATAACGAGGTACGGATACATATACGAAACTATCATTGTTGTAAAAGGTACGTATCGTCATCCACTTTCTCAGACTCATTCGTCAGCTTTTACGATCACCATTGTTCTGAACTAAATTCACGCAACTTGGATATAGTAATCTAATAATTATGCAATAGTGACCGTTACTAGTGGTACTGACGGTATAGTAGTTGCTTTAGAATTTAAAAACATGACCAAAAAACTGTCTTCATTAAATATAAAAAGAGGGGTTTACAAAATTTTTTCACAATCGCTCGTTTGCATAAGT
The DNA here is from genome assembly GCA_013433145.1 of Ascaris suum. Taxonomy (NCBI): domain Eukaryota; kingdom Metazoa; phylum Nematoda; class Chromadorea; order Rhabditida; family Ascarididae; genus Ascaris; species Ascaris suum. Next base: position 1,341,737 of record CM024181.1, read on the forward strand.
GCTAGAGTGCTAGGCAACATTCACAAATGTTAGGTGTGCAGAGGCGTCACACTGCAGCAATTTTGACGAAACAATGAAACTAACATTTACATCCATCTCGAGCTTCTTCTTCACTCGACATAACTCAGCTTTCTCTTTCTTCTCGTTCTCTGATGCCACCTAAAAACATGCACATCATTTATTGTATTTTCGAAGGAAAAAAAAATTGACCGATGTGATTGGACGTATCATAATGTATTTATTTACTATTTTCACTGAATATTCAAAAAAAAAAAGAGATGAAGTCTTGCGATTATCATTCTTGAGACTTTGTCTATTTGAAAGATATTCATCTCATGCATCGAATTTTCACTGGCATTTGACTTAAATGATTCGTTTAAATGCAATGTTCTAGAATTGAAGCAAAATTCGATTTATCTACACGTTTCTTCGAAATCGATCAGAATGTATAGAAGAGTACTTGGATGTAAGGTAAGGAAAAATATTTTCTTCCCTCTTGCCTCTCAGAATGTAAGGAAAAAAATATTAGGATGATGTAAGGAAAATGTATGGTAAGAAAAGAAAAGGATGGAGAATGGATCACCTGGATCGAATCTAAAGAGTGTTGGTGGTTTTTACGAATATTTTCGAACTCTTCTTCTTTCTCTTCAAGCCGTTTTTCAATTGCCGTTCGAATTTGGTTGACTTCAGCATGAAAGCGCGCAACCTTACTCTCTTCTATCTCAAGCGCTGCTTCTGCCTCATCAAGAGCACGTTGTAATTCTTCCTTTTCCACTTCAACGCGTTGCATCGTCATCCTCATCTCATGGATATTTTTGCCACCTTCTCCTAATTGGCTCTGAAGTTCTTTAATCGCTTGACAGAGATTCGTATTCTCATATCTCAAACCTTCAAATTGTACAGTAAGTATATCGTTGAGGCTTCGTTGTTTAAAAATATCTGCTGCGTTTGTGCGGCATTCTCTCTGTGCTGAATCAAGTTCATTGCTAGCATCATCGACCTTCTTTTTCCACTCATCAACCACTCGCTGGAAATTTTTTTCTTTCTTCTCAAGTTGTGCAATTATAGCGATATATCTTTCTGCCTCAGTATGTGCATCATCAGCCTCAATACTGAGTCGCTCTTTTGCTCTTTCTAATGCCGATAATTTGCTGTTAGCTGCGTCGACTACCTCTTCAAGTTCACTTATGGTAGATGCATATTTCTTCTTTTCTTCGTCAAGCATATTCGTATCAACAAATCCAGCATCCTCAAATCGCGCTTTCCACTGCTGGACTTCTGCGCTTGCTTTGTTCAATTGTCTATCCACTTCATTTTTCGCTGCAACTTCTTCTTCGAGTATCGTACGCAACTGCTCAACTTCTAGTTGCAATTCTTTCACGGTGGTATTTAAATTATTCTTTTCGGTGCTCTCTTCAACAAGTAAGTTTTTCGTCTCGTCTAATTGTTGAGCAATTTGAGATTTTGCTAATGTAATAATACCCACCTCTTGATCTAACTGATCAATACGAGACGCCAACTCGCTATTATTTGATAGTGTACGATTCTTTAGTGATGTCGAGTCCTGCAATTGCCTCATATGTTCATCAGATTTCTGCTGCAAATCGTTTAGCGTTACTTCAAGATCCTTCTTCCTACGCTCTATTTCCACTCTCGCTTTTTTAGCACAATCAACTTGTGCATTCGTCATCTCTATTTGATTTTGCAAATTTATTCGCTCCTTTTCGCTCTTTGCTTTTTGCCTTGCTACCTCGATGATTTGATCGTTAAGTTCGGCTGTACCATCAACATTCTTTTTGCGCATTACCGCCACAGTGGATTGATGTTTGAGTTGTATCTCTTCCAGATCTCGCCGCAACCTCGCGATCTCAACCTCATGTCGCTTACCGAGTTCTATTTGTGCTTCTGTCGCATTACGTTGTTCATCGAGCCGGTCGCTCATTTCAATCAGCTCACGATGAATTTCACCTCGAGCTCGTTCTGATTTGACTCTTGCCTCATTCTCTGCTTCGAAATCCTCCTCGAATACCCTGATTTTCGCTTCATCATCTTTAACCTGTTTCGTTAAGCGACTGACGACTGCTTGCTGCTGCTCGAGCTTCACATTCATGGAGCGTATCTCAATTTCTTTCTTTTTCATCAATGCTTCTAAATCCTTTTTTTCTTTATCAGCCTCTTCAAGCGTCTCCTGAGTTACTCGGAGATCTCCTTCCGCTTTTCGTCTTTCTTTTTCACTTTCGGCACGAGCGTGCTTCGCTTGATCTAATTCCCTCTCCATTTCGCTCATAGATTGATTCAATCGCATTTTCACCGCATCCATTTGCTCGTTACGTTCTTCTCTTGCTTTTATATCATCGAGTAGTTTCTTTGTATTTTCATCTTGAGCTCTTCTTTCCTTACTGAGTTTCGCAATTGTTTCCTCTTGTTGGGAAACTTCTTCCATTAATGAACGAATACGATTTTCTTTTGCCGCTTTTTCTGCTGCTAATTTCCTTTTTCCTAGTTCAACATCTTGAACATTTCGTCTGATAGCTTCCATAGTCTGCTCCATTTTCTTCACAGCCTCTTCTTCTTCAGCTGTTCTCTTTTCTTCGGCTTTTAACTTCTCGAGGATGTTGTCCATTTCCTTTTCGAAGACTGCTTTCTGCTGGGTTAGTTGATCGATTTGGTCCTCTAGTTCGGTATTTTCCGACCGTGAATTTTTTATCTCTTCTATAAGAGCTTCCTTCTCAGCAAGCGTCTTCTTCAGCTCTTCTTCTAAATTCTGTCTCTGTTTATGTTTTCCACTTAATTTCCCTTCAAACTCATTGATGTCAGTTCGTAGTTGTTGCACGATCTCCTCCATTTTCGTTGCACGTACAATAGGCATCGTATCGACGAACAATATCAACCATGGCCAATTCATCACATGAACCCATTCGGCAACATTGCTCTGAATAATTTTTGTTGCAGCCAGAGTCTCCCGCCGTTCCTTTAGGTCGATCTGCAAAAGTCTCTTTCCGACTACTGTTCATAATGTCGATGAACTCAATATAGCATTTGCTAGGAATTGATTTATCCGGAGGACAGGATCTTTCTTTATTACATTTGAAATATAAGGCTGTCGCTTTTACTAACAGAGTAATCCTTACACTAACAGAATCTATATGGTGCGAACAACTTTTAACAGATGTCAGAAAGCGTTTACTATGGCCAAGCTTATCAAGTGGTTCTGTTGCTTTAGCCGTTGCTCACGCCTATGGTTACCGAATAAATAAATACGTAAATGAATAAATAAGCAAATAAATAGATGAAATGCAATTGGAAGGTGTGTTTGAACTTCGGATTAGCTGAGCACTAAAAGTTACAACGATCCTTATTCACATTTAGGTTTCAAATGAAACATTCAACAAGACATGCTGATCCAGTTTAACTTAAATAGATATGTCATGGCATCATTAGTACTGAGGAGAGAGATAACAGGAAAAATTATGAAGAGCTTTGAGGAATCAACTCCAGTCTTCACAGATGAGTGGCAATCGACTACGGCTTAATTTACTACTTGATAATGACGTGAGTGACTTAATATGGCGATTACTCGAGACATTAGTAACATATCAGAGTACTATAATGATGGATGCATTTAAGAACTCACTAATTGACAATATTGTCGAATTCGAGCCTGTAGACCAGCGATTATCTGGCCTAGGCGTGCGTCTCGAAGATCCTCTAGATGTGCCAAAACACCAGCCTTGAAGAATACCTGCAAAATGCTTGCAATACATTTTCTTTATCGCATCTCGCTTAACGTTACGACTTTCAGCACCTCATTCTATTGGAATAACAATAGAGAAGGCTTAGAGCACCATGCTATTACGTTGTTCATATTAGAGGTCTTATTTGTATGTGCTGGCGTTACTTACTTTGATTGACAATAAACGCATTTCCTCTGAACGCTAGTCTACATTGTTCTCTCTTTCCCTAGAAACTCGCAAATCCACCGATTAAAACTGATTCTCGATATCGTTGTATCTATGTTTGAGTAACGATTCATAACGTTATCAATGTAGCATTAAATTCGTTAAGTTTTACTATTAGCACAGCACATATTACTGAAATAGCTTCAGCATGGTTACTCTTTAAAGTTGTTTGCTCATAACGTTAGTCGGTCAACAAATTGAATGAAATGCGAATATCTTGTCTGCTTTAGCGCTCTTTAGAATACCAGGCAGGATGTGAAAACATACAAGGGAGGCGAGAACCGATACCGTGAAAAGGAAACGAAGGATATTCAAACGAATGCTGCAGTAGATATCAACGAGGCAGGTTGAGGAATTTGCCTTCATCGATGATTTCTTCTTCTGTTTTCATCTTTAAAACGATTGGTCTCATTAATCCTATTGGCATATTTCCGATAAGGGAAGAGTATACCTTTGTGAGGCCAACTTTGAACATCTCGACCTTTAGCGAACCCTCGTCGACGAGCCTATCGAGCATCTTGACGACACACTCTTTTGGATCGCTGCTCGATTTGGATTCGTCAGCGCACAGGAGAGCATATCGCTCCACAAAATCAGCGTGGGGAGCTCGGTTGGGGAAACCTTTGCGGCAAATACGAATGCCCTCGAGGACACCATTGCACGTTAGTTGATTCAGAACCAGCGCCGCATCCAGAAGACCCGACTTCTTTTTCTCGTTTGGAATAATGCACCGAATGAAGTGGGGATGAGTCTTGTACAACATGGTCATCAGGTTGTTGAGTGACTCTCTGTAGAGCATTGAAACGGTCATGAATGATCCCGATTTACCCTTCTTCTTCTGACCACCAGATTTCGAAGCCTGTGAAGCTTCCTCTTGTGTCACGTAGTCAGCCCATATCTCGTTCAAAAGAGCGTTGCCCTTCGACGCCTTCAGACATGCAGCGACCGTGTCATTGAGAGGATCTTTGTTCTTCTCGAGCCAATTCGTTACGTTATATCTTACAAGGCCAGCGTAGTGACGCATAGCGAAATGAGCCTCAGCTTGTTTTCCCTTTGGTGGCTTCGGCTTCTCGAAATTCGGGTGCTTGCCTAAGTGCTGTTCGTTGAGTTTCTGTGCAAGAGTCATATCGGTCGCTTTTGGGACAATGCATTCTTCGTCGAGCATTGAGATGATTCCCATGGGTTTCTCGATGAGTTCGATGCACGCCTGAAGATCCAAGCCAAAATCGATGAACTTCCACTGTATCCCCTCTCTGGCGTACTCTTCCTGCTCCAGGACAAACATATGATGGTTGAAGAATTGTTGCAGTTTCTCGTTGACGAAATTGATCCACAACTGCTCGAAAGAATTGAACTGAAACGATAACTTTTCTTTCGTTGTACCGATAACAGCACCCTTCTAGAAGTAAAATACTTTTAGTGAGTGGTGAGCAGTAGAGCAAGGCCCATTGTGGTTCAATCTTGCAATACCCTTCCCACCGTTATATAGAGGTGAATGATTTGCTCCATCTTATCTCACGAGGTGCCTTTGTGGGACGCATGGGTGGTTCGGTCGGATCCCCCCTCTCCCCCCCCCCCCCCCACTTCCCCCTCGCATTTCTCACGGACAATTCTTCTGTCATGTATCCTGGATGTTCAGGTTATTTCCTATATGTGTACCGTCTTATAATGCAGAAGCAGTCTTTTTGAAGCAAACATAGCCACCGGCTCACCAAAAACTGACCGTTATCTTCCACCCTAAAAGTCGTTCGAAACATCTTAACCCTTGGAGTTTCTTTAAAGTAATACGGCACGCTTATTCGATGTGATGCTGTCTCTGTCGGACTATTGAAGCTGTGGTGGCTGGTGACCAAGCAGCACCGCTGTTGCATATTGCAACGTAGACAACCGAAGGCTGACCAACTTTAGACGGCACAAAAAAGCACTTTTTATGAGCCTGCTGCCGTTCTGAACGAGTATAACGCATCTTTGCATCTGACAGTTAAGTTATCCTAATCATTCCTCCTTGCATTTCTTTGGTGACCTCAAACTGGTCTAAGTCCGATTATTTTTTAAAAGCATGATAACTTACATCGAAAATTTCGAATCCTGCAATATCAAGGACGCCAATGAAATATTGTCGAGGAATGCCTTTCTGATCGAGAGTGATATTGCATTTCTTGACAAGCCAATTGAAGACCCGTGCGTAAATGGCCTTACCCATAGCACCGACTGCCCAGTTCACTTGATCAACGTTCTGACCCTTGTTCACCCATTCGGTTCCCACCTTCACTCGGGGGTGGGTGAATGCCTTCAGCAGCTCTTCTGTGTCCACTCCGTACATCTTTGCTGCCTATATTTTTTCCTTTATTGTGGCAAAGAATCATTATACTGGTGGACAGGATAAAAATAAATAGAATGCTTTGTCTTACGATAAAAGTTTATATTCATTGTTGAAAGGTTTCGTGTACATTTATTGAACCCGAAAATCTGAGATGCATTCTTCTTTGATATCACTTTGTAGGCTCATTTTATTCTCCTCAGGAGAATTTCTATAATCTCTTGGAATAGTGGCGTAGGTATTCGCTCTTATCACTGGACAGTCTCCATTAGTTATGAAGACGAATTTTCAAATGAGCTCACCTTCTCGGCTTCATCGGTGCCATCGGGTTCGGCTTGCTCCTCTCTGGGACGTTGCTTGAATTTCATATTGCCGATGTGCATATGTGCTGACATCAACTTATAGCAATTCATCTTCTCCTCCGGTGAAAAATGCAAAATATCAAATGCCTCGTCAGTTAGCTGGAACTCTTCCGCATCGTTCATTCCGTCAACTGTCAATTCAGCCTGTGCAATAAAATAGTAATCTCGCAGAGGACGATCAAGAAGGAGCGTCTGCTTTAGCTCGGGTTTATAGTCGGAAGTCATTTGGTAGAAGATGTGATAGCATCGCTCACCCGGTGCTTGTCTTATCACTCGTGATTTCTCTAGAAGATCTGAAATATGAAAGTTTTGATTAACGATGGATAACTTCACCGATGATAAAGGTGTTAATTGCATAGGCGCTGGAAATAATACGGACATAAGTGATAGAAATGCAACATTAAAGAAAATTACTCTGAAAGAATTGTGAAGAAAATCGGACAGAGTAAGGTATAATAATGCGATCATGTATACGATGTACAATACGGTTGACTCCATTTCAAAATTATGAATTGCTATCGAAGAAATGTTGAAAGCAAATGTGAAAAGCCCACTAAAAGTATGGGAGATCCACCTCATGTAAGTGTAAAAAATTAGAGTGAATCGTTGTTGGTAGGCAGACAAACCGGCGAACATATACAACCAATCATATTATATACTTGAGAAATTTGCTGTCGCTGATGATAAATTTCTTCTGGTGTGATTGTCTGATTGCGAGCTATCGAACCAACTTCCCACTATTTTGAGCTTTGTGTTATCTTGAAAATTGAGGTAATAGCTGCGGTTTGACCATGTTGCAACACTGTCTTCCAAAAAATACATCCAGGAAGATGAAATGGATGACTTACAATGCTCAATATCGCATGAAGCAACTTTTCCGTGCTTTGAGAAGTGAATTCGGATGAATTTGCCGAAACGTGATGAATTATTATTGCGCACTGTTCGTGCATTGCCGAATGCCTCGAGAACAGGATTTGTCTGCACAATTTGATCCTCGAGTGTTACCTTCTTCTTGCCGTCTGAGTTATTCGCGGTTTGCGCTTGTTGACTTGCACCAACTGATGCGAAATACGCAATCACCTTAAGTGTCTTTGAATAATGCGAAGCTCTATTCTAAAGCGTAAAAGTGCAAGCATAACGCGAATGCATATAACATGTGAATGAACGTGTAAGCAAGACGTTGTTTGCTTTCTTTTGCATATTACGATGGCTAAAATTTGTTTTAATAATTGCACAACGATCTTGAGTGAATTATCATATTAGAAACTATGAGAATACTTGGGGTGTAGCGACTTTTTGCTAAAATGAAGAACTTTTGTGGTTTTTGCAACTGCTTCAAATTATCGCCAATATTTTAAAAATGAATTTGCATAGTGGGTTTCGTCTTCTGCAGAAGTCGTTGCCGTGACTTGTTAAATAACTGACCTTCTTCGTGTTTTCGGTTTTGCCGGCGCCGGATTCGCCGGTAATAAGCATCGACTGATTTTCGTGATTTTGAAGCATATTGCGGTAAGCCTCGTCCGACACTGCGAATAAGTGCGGTGGCATCTCCGTTCGTCGTTTGCCCATGTACATTTGTGCCACCGAATCCGTATAAATGGGAAGGCGCTTATATGGGTTAATCACTACACAGAATAGTCCAGAATACGTCTGCAATTGAACTACCATCGTTTCTTCCTCTTACGATAGGGTCAACAAAGGAAATGCGTAGTACTGGAGGACTCGACTAGCAATCATTTACCGATTTCAGACTGCACTTTAAGCAGGGAGTTTATACAATAGAGACTTAACTGAGCCACAGTATGTGGTATATTGTGTCCACGAACATAATAACAATAGCTGGATGAGGAAAAAATTGCCGAATTTTATTTACTCTGAAATATGTTGCTCGAGGGTAATTTGAGGGTTTCTCAAAAAATCCAAAATCTATGCAATCATGCTTAGTTACAAGACTTAGCGTTGTCGTAACGTTGTTGTCTGTCATCTTTTGGAGACGATGCGCTTTATTGTGGCGAATGAACGATGCTTCAAATATGCGCTAGCTCGACATTCTCCTCACTATATTGCATTTATAGATGAATTTCCTTCTAACATATTAAAATTTATTCATTTCATTTCACATTTTGATACTTTATTATGGTGTTGTTTTTCATATGAGAAAATACCTACCAGACCGTGAAGTGCTCCTAGTTTGCATGTTCTGTCGAAATGCATAATTACCGCTCGACTTAAAATTGCGAGATATAGGAATTTATTAGCGTACGAATATTGCCGTTCGTTTACTTTAAAGCAGAAGCTCGTGATGTGTTCTAGTTAGTATGTTTTCCTGAGGGTGACAAGACATTGATCATCAAGTCAACTAACATAAATAAGCATAACGCCATAACGAGCTCGAAGATTATGTAAGACGGACGCATCATTAAGGAAAGTCAAGTTCGACATATCTTCAGTCTTCTCGAATTTAGGCGGATTCATCTGCGCGCAGAGGTCTTTTTTCAGCGTCTTCTGCAATCCACTTTCTCTTAACACATTGACGTATATTGTAAGATTTAAACAGTTGCAGTATTATGTTAGCATTTACGATGCTCAGGTTGCTTCTCAACTTTTCGAAAATGTTTTGTGAGATTATCGTTTATTTTATGAGTGTACATTCTACATTCAATTTCCTTTAGATAGCATGAAAGCGTTGTAAGATAAGACTATCTGTGGGTAAATGTATGTGATATTTGTGCAGTTGTCTTAGTTGTTTTTTTTTTTTGCTGCAGCCAGTGGTTGATTTGTCATCTTTTCTTGATATTTGCTTTTCTCTCGGTGACGTTCAAGAATGAGAATATCTTTGCAGATAATTTAAATCTTCATCGAATTTTAAAAATTTGTTTATGAGTCATAAAAATACAAAACATATTCCCACCGAAAATTTATGTGCTCCTTGAAAATTATCGATAGCCAAGACAAGAACTTATTCGGCACCAACTTTACCATTATTTATTAATTAAAGAGATATGAGCGCTTCGAAAATAAATCATCTCTCTCACTTTCTGTTGCTTTTTTTTTCGCCCATCTTTATTTCTGAACTGAAAGAAACCATAAATTGCTTCATTTAAATATTCGATTATCTCAAAGAAAACGAATATCTACTAGGTGGAGATGATACGCGAAATTTTTAAGTGATTTGATGAATATTTTGGGGATACTTTGTTGACGTTTTTTTTTTACCTCTACGCCATTCGCTCGTACAACAACTTGATCTCCTTTCGTCGTAACTATTTGTGCGGCAATGTAACCTTCCTCCTTATCTGGAATCCAAACATCTTTTTTCGAATCATATGGAGCTGATTGGTCCTGCAAAAAACTTTTTGATCCATCTCACCGGCAACATCTCGTAATCGTTCTGAGCGAACGAAATTGAAATAAAGCTTTATCAACGAATCTTTTTCAAACTTTGATGCGAGTAAATTTGGTCTGTTGTTGCTGTCATGGCTAGTATCTAGATTCTTAAAGTTTTTTCGTCCGTTTAGAGAATATCCCTGTGTGGAATGACACAAAAGCTTTTTTATCGCTACCTTCTAAAGATTCGTATTTAACTTAACTCTCATGATTGTGCTGTTTTAGTACTCAAATGAGGAGAATGAGACCAATTTGAAAAGTGAAAACAAAGCGGCCACAAATGTTATTCCAAGAAAAAACATCTAAGCAATAACTTCGGCTGTATTCAAGACGTATAGATTGGAAGTTTCGAATAGGACGATTAATTGCATGTGTGAATAGCCTCTAAGATGGAACATAGCGTTACCAACTTTTCTTCCGTATTTCTCCTAGCCTTTTCTTTGCTTTTAGGTATACGACAGCAGTATGTGAAAAAACGGTGAAACTGGAAAATTGTCCTACAACAATGATAATGTTTGATATTCATTCTTCTACGGGAACTTTTCCATTTCAGCTAAATTTAGTAATTATTCCACAAGTGGGTTAAACCTTTCTTGGAAGCAACAAACTATGAGATTGAGTTGCTAAATTTCGTTCAACGAAAGTAAGAAAATCTTAGAAAAACCTTACCGCAGCAATTTGTTCGCGACTACGTCTTAGGTATTGCCAGCCTGGATCGTTTTCGTATTCTAAAGCCATTCAGCGACAACGATTCGAAGTGGTACCGTTCGTTGCAGGCTCTTTCGTTGAACTGAGTTATGTTGAGTGCGTGGATCTATTTGACAGTATTTTAAAGTTGGTTGGTGTTAAGGTAAACATCAAATGTGAGGCGTTTCTAGTTGTGAAGTTGTGTTTTTCTATGTCGAAGACACAAAGCGATCCACTCATTGCTGATGGATGTGCGTTGTTTGATTTATTTGTGAACATTCACCATCTTTTGTATCTCTATGAAGACGACTACCGCCTTTCGCAATCGTTTCCTCTCGTCACACTTTTAATTTCTACGGTAACTCTAATATTTTTTGAGCGTCACTCAGTAGATATTTCAAAAAGTTGAAACCACTCATGTGCAGTTGACTTTTCGAAGATCTACCTTTGCACTGTGCATTGGCGAGAAGCTGCTCAACTTTCAGAGATGTGGACTGTTTCGCTTTTATCTACCCGTTTGTTCTAATTACATTCCGATGTTTCATATAATTTCGCTCACATTATCTAAACTGTAGTAGAGCGTTCTTTTGAGTTCGTTACTTACCTCATTTTAATGAGGTAATTATTTTACTAACTAAACGTTTCGCTTTCTTTCGAAATCTCTTTCCTCACTTTCGTCAAATTTTTATGAGTTTTCGAAAATTTTCAACGCTTCAAAAGAGGGGAACATATCAATCTAAAAGATATTAGTGAAGTAAAAATTGAATAAGAAGATCATGATGGTCTAAAAAAATTGTTGCATCGATGTTGCATATTTACATTCATATGCATCTGCTTGATGAATGCATTGAGAAACTCATTTCATGTTCAGAGTGCATTTGAGGATTTAATTCAGTGTACAGCATTCTTTTCTCTCTCTGAGGTAATCGTACTAGTGAAAGCGTTATTCGAGCGTATTTTAATTTCTATCTCGTATTTCAATATATTTGCCATTATTTCAAGTATATTCCCACTAATAAAACCGCGAAACGCTTCTATCTCGAGTATAAAGTCATTACGTTATCCAAAAAAAAAACTGTTCTCACGCGAAACAGTAAACGATCAAACAGTCTAAATTATAGATAAATGTAAATAGATCTGATAAATTACAAATGAAGATGCACTAATTACGCTTATATAATATCGATACTCCCTAGTAGGATAATATTTAAAGGGCCTTAAGCCTTCATGCAGTAATCATATGGTGATACAGCAATCGCTAGATATTATTCACTAAGGAGCTTGAAAATAGCTTCAGAACTAGGAACTTTCAGTTGCACATTAATGTGGGTTCTAACTCGCAATATAGTTATAACCCACCACCTAATACGAGGATTTATTATGTAGAGAAAGAGTGGAGCTTAATGTTGACGTTAGACGCGATTCTCTTTTAGGTCAATTTTCTTACTTCTTTTCTTTTTTTATACCCTTTTTGGATGCAGTAATTACTTTTTTTATTATTAGCACTTTGCCAATGTTATTGAAAAGGCGACAACTAGCAATATTATATGGTGGCCAAGCAGTAAGGATTAACTTTTTTTATCCGCCATATGGCATCGAATATATTTCATTCGGGAAAATTCCTATTATTACTGTTTTTTAGGCATCTTTTGGCTGTAATGATATCTATTTCTTGATTCTGTATAGTACAATCCATTATATTTGAAAGTGCCGTTTAGTCAGCTCGCTTCGGTTGTGCTCTTATCTTCGACTCCGATTTCTTGATTAGTTTGCGTAGCTGCCGAAATCTTTCTTATTTCCTTTGAAGCGGAACTCGAGCTCGCGAATATTCCGATCCTGTTTGGAATAATTCTCCTTTGTATCCCGATAGTGATATACCTCATCTTTGGTCTCGATGCCGAGCGCTTCGTTGCGGTGCTGAAGCTTTGCAGTTAACTTGTGATTGCTTTTTAGTAAGTTCACATTTGCTCCTTCAATAGTCGCTTCCATTTCTTCGTCCTTCAACTTGAGGTTTTTCTCTGGTCTGTCAGCTTTCTGACCACTCTTCTCCTTCATGTGCAGGTGCTCTAAAAATCGCACAATTTCCTGTGCTCTCTATTTCGATCGCTTCTCAGATGCATTCAACTTTAGAAAGCTTCATTTAGATCAATCTGGAAACACCTATTTTTAACTTCTTTGTGCTAATTCTTTATGGTTGCCACTAAGCGGTATTTGTTAATTTAACGCATCCACTCATTCCATACGACATTACAGATTTGCCAATGCAGCACATTTAACTTCTCAGTTCACCTTGGAGCATCTACATGTATTCTAATTTGCCTTAGCGAAAGTGATTATGTCTTATTGAAGTCGAACAATTTCCCGATTTTATTAGACGCTTGACTTGGATTGCTCACGCTTTGGTCTACAGCTATTACCTTCTTTGGAGATGAAGCAATGCATTGATCTATGTGACTTGATGTAATCATAAACATATTTTAGTTTCCGTTCGCGTTTTGCTCATAGAGAGAAGAGAATTCTTTGATTTGCATCCTTTTCATCGTCATCTGTCATTCAAAAACTGACTAGAAAGTTCACTCGCCTAGCTGAAATGTGAAATTTTGCACGTCAACTCATTCAGGTCAGCTTGGAGTGGCTTACTAAGGCGATTCGTCTATAGAAAGATAAGCGAGAGGAACTAAGATGCCATTATTGTAGGCTTCAGTGAGAGAATTCCCTGATGACTGGATTATTATACCATTGAATACTGTATCTTTTTTGCTTTCAAATGTTTGAACTCAGTGGTGATGAAGTTTGGTCAGTAATTTTTGTGGTCGTGGCGGTGGGGAGGAGGAGGACGGAGTATCCGCTTATTCGAGCGGTTAATTGTTTGATACCTTGAGCGCGACTAGGGTTATCCAGCCAGATCAACACATCGAGCTTTTTAGGGTGAGGAAAGAAAATGTGAAGCAAAATGAAATTATTGGTCCCGTGGTACCTTGAGTACGGTCAGGTTTATGCAACGCCGCCAACGCTTGTGGAATTCCCACGATTGATGGATGGAGTAGGTAAACAGGGGGGGGGGGGGGGAGGAGGGAGAGATTGACGCAGAAATTATAGAGAGCGACTGATCCCATGACTCATTTTAAGCAAAATCTACCGCGCAAAACTGTGGAAGCCTCATCTACTGTAGCCGATTTCCGGTGAAACGTAGTGATCACGTGAAGAGCACATGAAAATCGTTTTAGCTCTGCGATTGTACTTTTTTATTGCGGTATTTTCAAATCGTTACTACCGATGGCTTTTTATTCGTAGTTCGACATATCGACAAACTGTGATTGCTATTCTTTTCCTAATATGGAATGAGCAAATCCGTCTTTATGCTGCATCAAGAGTAGAAGGCTTATGCAGGGAGGAAATTCTTGTGACCGGTGCTTCCATCGACATTCAAAAAGGGGTATTATCGACCCATCTATGGAAATGCAATACATAGTTTAAGAACTACTTACGAACTGAACCGATGAGCGAGATATAGTAATTTTGCTTCATGGATTATGCAACCATGAGGATAATGCTAACACATTAATGAGGAGAATGTTTAAACTGTCCACTTTGTGTTTCTATTCTACGCAATAGAGTAGGAGCGCCAAGTCGCTAAGTCTGATGATAAATGTGTGGAAGATTCAAATGTGAACGTGAAATATTAAAAAATATTCATTACTTGTATAAGTTTCAGCATTGAGGAGTTATCCTTCTCGGCGATTGCGATGAGGAGCTTATGAGCTTATCCTATCCTCCATAACACCTTCAGAATTTGTTCCACATAATGCTGCTTCGTGTAAAGAATGATGCATAATCCGGCGATTTATTCAACGATTGCAGTACGCTCCATCATTTGTTCTGTTTCCGTTCGCGAGTGAATACTTTACCTTATGTATTAGCGTTATCGGTTCCAACCATGGATGATCCTGTTTCCTTTTAACACCATCGCGTCCACTCCAACCCTGGTTCGAGTGGTGATCATCTGATCAGAAAACAATGCTTCTGGTCTGACGCTGAAAATGCATAGAAAATTGTATCATAAAAAAGGAAGAGGTGAAAGATAGAAGAAAATCGTCAGTGAAAAAGGATTTTTCGTTCCCGACGAGCTTTTCCACCTTCCGGTGACCAAGTGAGTTCTCAGCCAAGTGAAGACATTAGACGATATTGAGCTCATTTGCGTTCTGTGTCTTACGAAGTTGATATGAGCGGACCATGCGTCAGGTGAATGGGCTATGCCTCGCTTCAACTGGAACTGATTTTCACTGATGCATGAGTATGAGATTTACGGATTCAGCTATGCCAAAAACCGGAAATTTTAAATGAGAGACAGTTTTTCCTTTCAAATTTCCGCGACAGAAGGATGGTAGAATATGAGAAATGGCTTGTCGCAGTTATCTGATCGCCATTTATCAAATAAGGCCATCCAGGGCTGTTTTCATATTCGAGTGCTATCGTGATCAGTGATGGTATTGGGGCAGCGTTGACCGCTCGCCCTATCGACATTCCGCTGAAGTAGGTCTGGCTATGTTAAAGTAGGGGTCTGGCTATGTTCATTAAAAGACATCCGGTTTCCTCTCTTTCAACTCAGCCTGGAATTCGCTAACTTTTGCCTCACCTTGGACCGTCAATCCTTCTGGCCACATAGTCTGCTTGATTTAGACATCTGCCTCTTCGATGTGCCCTTCGTTCTTGCATGTTCTTTCAGCATCCAATCTTCAAGTCAGCGATTCTCGACTTATGGCGTGACTTGATGAATTATAGCGGATAATTTGACGCCAGCTCATGAGCATTGAGTTTATTTTCTTTATTTTCTTTAGTGAACAAAGTGAGGGGACACTCGATTATTGAGATTTGGTATGAGCAGTTGATGCTCGTTTTAGTGATCCACTAACCTGCAATATTCATATATATATATATATATATATATATATATATATATATATATATATATATATATATATATATATATATATATATATATATATATATATATATATATATATATATATATATATATATATATATATATATATATAGACAGCAATTCAGATACTGTAGGAGGCATTCATTCGGGATAAAGGAATAGCACTTTCAGTAGTTACAATAAATGGAACATCATTTCGGCTGCGCTACAACGGAAAGAATAGCACTAGTTACAATAAATGAAGCATCAGCAATCGTTCGCTGAACGCGCTCTTCTTCTAGAAGAAATTCTATAGTATTTTGAAATAAACCAACGTTTATTGCTGTTAAATGTGTTTAATTGGAATAAAGCGAGAGCCTTATTCAGTATTTTAAGGCGATTCCTGAGATTCCCCGTTAATTAAAATGCTTCTTGAAGTGTTAAAAGAGCAAGTGAAATGCCATTGATATGGATGTGTTTTAATTAGGGTGGTTTGTTTCATAAGTTGACACCGTTTGATGGCGTTCTTTGAAAATGCGTGTCGATCTTTCTTTTTTTTTTAGTGCCTCCGTTATTTAATAAACTTCCGTACAACATTATTTCCTCCTTGATTTCCAGAATGAATATTGTGTGAAACATTTTCACATTTAGATCTTGAAGATTCTGGAAGCTCTGACGCC
This sequence comes from Ascaris suum, assembly GCA_013433145.1. NCBI lineage: Eukaryota > Metazoa > Nematoda > Chromadorea > Rhabditida > Ascarididae > Ascaris > Ascaris suum. The sequence goes on from CM024181.1 coordinate 1,358,056, forward strand.
GTTCTGAGGATCCACTTCAAAATGGAACGTTTTCATGAAGAACTCCTCTAAAGTGCACCTTGGGGAGACAATATTCATGAAACTATATGCTACGCACTGAATGGAAACGATGCTTTCGTCGATTGGTCTTCAGAATGAAAGGTGCTGAAGAACGGATTTTCACGAACACCTTATCAAAGAATTCATTACAGTGGCGATGGAATCTGGGCGGCGTACAGCATTTTGCGGAATCTGTGAAGACTCAGCATTCAGGAAAGTGACTGCGTCGAAGAAATCATGATTATTCAGCGTGTTAGGTTATATAGAAGTTCACATATAGAATGCAAATTACTGTAATTTGTTATGGCAAATATGCGGCCTTGCATATGAAACTCACAACTTAAGCTGTATCGTTCTAAGTTTCGGAAAGCACATCTAGCAGGTACTTCAATTCACTGAGAAGCGTTAACATATGAGGCATATTCAATTTCTTTTATTTCACTGATGAGTGGGTGGTCCAAAATTCTGGAAGCCTGCTGATTCATTGCCTTCGATAAACAGAAATAATGGAGGTCAGTTTTGTCAGCTTCCACTCATTACAGCACCACACTACTCTGTAGTGAATCCACAATTCGTTGGAAAGTTTATCTTCAGAAGGAAGTTCTTAACCACCGCTTATGTTTATCTGCTTTTGTTGCCAAATATGTTACAGTTGAAACATCTATTTTATTCTCTTTGTGACCATTTATTCTCGTTGTCGAACGGAAAGGTGCGATTTTTATTCCTACGATATTATAAATGTTTTTAGCGATTATCCGTTGCATTCTTTAACTCTGATAGCTGAGAAGATTTTCTGTTCCACAATGCTCCAAATTCGACCGGTGCAATAGTTGGTGGCAAATCGAATATAACTTACTTATTATTACTTGGCAAAGAATTTGCTGAATCACTGCCTACATGGGAATCAAGAAGTACGTTTTCGGAATAACTGAGGAAATATACTTCAGATATATTTAAAGGGTTCATTGTGATCTTGAAACACGATGTTTAAAGGAGAGAATTTTTTCTGTTTGTTACTAATTATTTGTGAATGTGAAGTAGCGACGACTCGTATCCACACCTCTATTCTTTCCATTCCTCTCTGAGGTGAGCAAACAAAACTGTACTTATATTAGAAAAAAAAATTCTCCCCTTTTTTCCTTCAATGAGTCATGATCGACTAGAACAAATATGATGCAATTTTGATGCGTCAATAATGTATGAGTTTCAAATCGATATCAATTGTTGCATAGAGCTTTGAACATGAATAAAATTATAGAAATTAAGTTTTTACTACTAAACTTGTGACTGAAATTGTTTGATTTTTCACAGTTTGTATTATTTATTACATGATTTGCATATATCATTATGTAAGTTTACTTGGATATTTGTATTATATTTCATGAGAATTGAATAAATCACCATATTTACATCAAGTGTTGGTAAGAAATTCCCAGTATATCTTTAAAAGTTTTTTATTATTTCGATAGGTAGAATCAAAGCAGTCGACGAATATTGGGGTGGAAGGAAGTACGTCGACTCACATCGTTTGAGGCAGCCGGTAAAAACAATTCAATAAATTCCTCTATGGCAGTTCATAAATTACTCTATTTTACTTCACTCTAATCAATAAATCATTCACTACGAATAAATGTCTCTTCATATCGTTTTCACTTTTGCATAAGAGGAGAAGTTGTAAGGCCGCATGAAGCTAAAGGCTTACGCTCGTCTTCGGCCGGTCGGAGCTTACAAGTCGATCCGTCGTTGTTCCGCTCGCGAGTGAAACGAGTTTCATTCCGTAACAACGCGAATTGAATGGACTGGTAAGATGGAGTCAAGGAGTCTCTTCGAAGCCCGCTTAAGACCGACCGCGCAATAACCAATACAAGCTGTAGTTCATGCAATCAAGACAAATTAAAGATGCTTCATTATAGCCATATTTTGATTTAATAGATGATAAATCGTGGCGTAGGTCTTTCATGAATAACGTTGGATGTGCGCTGAAATATTCTCACAAAATGAGTAAAAAGCTCAAATGAAGTCAGTTTAAGAATGCAAAGGTCTCGTAAATTTGCATTCGATCTCTGCAATCTTTCTCTAAATTTTTACCGACAATTAGAGTATTCATTCGAGTGTATAGGAGAGGTTCGTTCCGGCCAATCCATTTCATTTCCATTTCAGTGAGCGCGTACTTGCATCTGAAAGAGGAGTTTCCGAATGGAAGGGCTTCCGCGAACAATCATTTTCTCCAATAAAATCAACGGATAGCGCTACTTTCAGCACTACTTAAATACGAGCAACATCGTTTACCTGTGCGATAAGTCTTTGTTATGAAAAAAATGGTATAACTAGTGCACATTTTTGACATTTCCTTTCATATATCGTAGGTTATGAACTGATCTGAAAGAGAAGCACAAATATTGCTAACATTCTGCTTGGAAGGAAGACACTTATACACTGAAGGGATTAGGGAGTAAGAAACAGATTTTGCGAAATAAACGAAAATGTACGCTTATTTTCGAATCTAGACATGTTCTACTCTTATAGATTGTGAAACCGTTTCATCAAGTTTTAATGTATAGCAATTAAAGAGTTTCTAAATCTCTTTGCTGCAAGTGAATCCCATTTCTATTCCGCTTCTATGAATAGAGCGCGATCATGCTTTATGAGCTCAGCAAAGAGGAAGAAGTAAGAACTAGTAGTTTTTGAATATGTTGTGAAAAGTCAATTCACATCGAAGAAATATCCTTCGTTCGAAATGCTTTATATCTTTAGCTAAGCTCTCTATTGTTTAGTAATGTGTTTAGATGTTCTACTTGTACAATAGTATACGTTTAAGTAGTTTTGTACAACTATGCAAGTTTCATTACTTAAGTTTGAGGACAGTCTAATGATGACTTATTGAGTGGAAAGTTACCTAGGAATAAGTTCTACGTAAAAGCACATTGACCGCATTGCAACGCCTCGCTAACACATTTTAACTGACATTGTCTAACGCACAGGTACAACACAGGTATAGTCATCCGAATTGTGCTGTTTGCGAGTTTGTTGTATAGTTTGTAATTGTGATCTTGAGTGACAGTTGAACGGATCGATCATAGCACTCACGATATGTGAACGATCAAGAGATCAATCTCGCTGATCCGGTGCATTTTATGATTGCACATCAGCAATACGAGTCTCCTCAAGAATCGAAGACTGCTGAACGAGTCATTTCCATTGCGGTGCCATCGTCACTCTCATCTACTTATCTCATTTTTCATTATCGGTTTCGCCCGCTTTTCTCGAACGTTTCATGTAAAAATATATTTCTAATTTTATTACGCGTATCGATTTGAATTGTTTAGAAAATCTTAAGTGATAATAAATATTTAGAAATATTTACAAATAATTCCCTCAGAGATTGTGTGAGCAATAAATTGAAACTTCAAAATTGATTTATAGCTTAAGGCCGCAAAACATTTCAATTTCACCATTATCAAGAATTTTTTAAATCTTCAATTCATCTAATATCCCACAAATATTGATGTTTTCTTTGACTGTATGCACCAATCTTTTTTTACTGTAATATTTCTTAGAAGTACATCATCTATCTGATGCTGTAATAACATACTCGAACCAGTAAACCTCAAGTTCATCAGGCAGTATAGAAGGTAGCCAGTAATGATCCACATTTATTGATTTATTTATACACTTAATTATTTAATTTATTCACTTAAGTAATTATTATTTATCATTAGATGTGGCATTTTTTTTAAACGTTATTTATGGTTAGCTCACATTTTCCGTTTATGAAAGTGTGCCATTGTGTAACTGCTTGAGATATGCTTTCACAATCTTCAAAATGGAAGCGCACAAGCCAATGGGTGCTTCTGTAAAGTCGGTTAAAATACCTTTAAACTACAAAATTGTTAATGGAGTAGGGTGTTATACGTTGAGTAGTTCCAAGTAAACTATAGTGAGCACACTTCACAGTCATCACTCATAAGCATCAATTTCGATTACTTCATTTCCCGCTGACCTCGTGATTGTGTGACGCATTTGCTGCACTTTTGACTCATGGATCTAATGATTTATGTGCCTTCGTTTTGATACGAATTCTTGAAATCAACAGAATTTTCATTATTGGTATATAACTTTCAGTGGTATAGTCATGTCCGTTCAGTAGCCATATCGTCTGAGGTGTTGACAAGTTTATTTGAGTGGTGTATCAAATTACGTGACGTCTTTTCGATCGATAGTTGATTAGATTTTTTTGTATGTTTTACCGATAACAATAAAATATTGGCTGCTGATTCTATTATGTCGCACAACACCTTTCGCCTCTTTTTTATTCGACACACCGATGGGGAGCGCTGCAGATTCTGAATGCCAATGTCAGACTCATCTTTGACGACGCATAGCTTCAGAATCCCTCGCCCCATAGTCGGTCGTTGATGTATTGAGAGTTTCAGCCACTGAATTCGGTGCAGCCAAAAATAAAATTGACATTTTTGTTCAGCATTCATTCACTACATTACTAAAGTGGTTTTTTAAAATCACATTCCGCTACCCGCATATAGGCTCAGTCGTTTTGGTTCAGTTACTACGGGAGTCGTTTACTGAACAAGTGAAAATACGATGCGATTTGGTCATTTCGTTTCTTTCATCATTTCAATTCTTTGATCATTTCGTCCTGGTTTTTTTTGAGTTATAAATCACTTGAATGCTGTTTTAGGTGCCGAAGTGGTATGTTGTTGAAATTGGTCGCGTCGTTCTTGCTTCTGAAGCTTGGAAAGGGCGAGCTAACGGGGGTTTTGCCGTCGGGGGATATGCAAGCCGATCCCGAGAACTATCCTTACGCTTTGAGGATAGTGGCTTACAACACAAGTGAGTTAACACTTTATCCTTATTTGGGAAACAGGCTTGGTTACCGTGTCGGTGTGATCAAAACTAAGGCATATCGTTGTCAGTAGTGCTGCTACTACATATGTGGTCGATCCTAGCTTTCACAACATTTGGTGCATTACTGTTTTCATTGAAATCTTGAGTTTACTAGCTGGCGAGTCACATTTCAACAGAGGGAGGTGGAAATTTAAAAAGAAATATTGGACGACATAAATCTTTTCTCTATTGGCTTCGATTCTTGTGCTCTAATGGTCCAGTGATTTGACCGATGAGAGTCCCAATAGCGCTGAAAACGTTGCACTTTCCGCTAAATTCTTTGCATTTTTTAAATCGTTCGCATTGTCATCCTCAATTTTCATTGTATTTCATTCTCTCTTCATAGTCTCTTTCTAAAAATCCGGAAGTTTCCTTACCTTTGCTTGAAACCGAAGCTCGCATGTGATCGGCGTTGCTTTATATTCTCCAACTTTTCGTTGATATCAATTAGTGAAAATGTTCTCTGAGGAAAATTTTTGAAAAATTGAACTTTTTTTACCTCAATCTCCGATTGCAAAGCAGCAGCGAATGATTCGAAAAAAAAAATTAGAAGTTTTGAGACATTTCGCCAATGTTTCATAATTGCATTGTGGCTGATGTATGTTTTGGCTCAATATCAAATGTGCTCGGTTAGAATGGTGAAAGAATTAAATTTTTCGGCTTTTCAATAAATCAACATCATAATGTCTATGAGGGAGGTTGCAAATTTCTGAGGAGAGATGTTCATTACAAATATGAAGCGGTGCATATTAAAGATATGGAGATGTGCTTATTAAAGATGTATCTTCAGGTGATGCATTGTTCCATCATTCGTGTATTGCCGTTCTACTCACTCGGAGTATCCTTTTCACATCGGCACATTGTGTCGAGTAAGTAAAGCAGCTCACATTTGCTTATTTAACTCATCGTGTTTCCCAACGCTATGTCTACCCTTCCGTGTACATGATCATCCGCGCACCTCCTATATAGTGTTTCTTTCTGATATGATGACAGTGTCAGGTTCTCTTCATTCTCTCGATTTTCTTCGTCTTGGTGTTGAAGGAGAGAATGGTGTTCCATTAAATTTTGCTGAATTTCTTGCCTTCCCATAGCGAACGAATTGTGTATTTTTTTTCGTGAAGGGCAGTCGGCTGGCACCATGACACCACTCAAGAAGACTTAATCAGTTATGATGCGTTGATATGTCGGCTGTTTCCCAGGTTTAGGGAGTTTTTTTTTTCATGAAATCAGCAGAATTCACTAAGCCTTCGTATCGGTTTCAGTTTTTTCATTCCTTCCCCGGAAACGCCGATATTCGTCTCCGCCAAATGATGCACGTTTATTTTCTGGAATGTATGGTACGTTTGTTCCGCGCAGTTCCACTGCTCCCCGTGAATTTGCTCATGCATGCGTTGAGTGGTCTGGAATTAGGTGAAAGGTGGAAGTGCAGTTTGATGTTGCGTCGCAATCTGGATGAGTTTTAGACGCGTAAGTATAACGCTGCTCCACATAATTGCGCTCTTATTAGGCATCATTGCAGCATGAAGCCTATAGTGCCATTCTTCAAAGTCTTCTTGAGAACAGAACATGAGTACGCGGCGGAACGTAGAAGATAATCTTTAGATCGAACCATCTAACACTCGACTTTACCAAGGACAAACGCTCGAATTTATCGAGGACAGTCACCTCACCGTTCTATGCTTTTTTTTTTGGAAAGGAGCGTTTGCGTCGATCTCCTAATCAAAAATTAGTGCCCACGGCCCACTGTATTATAAATCCACATTTCTTAGACTACTCATGAACGGAACAGCTTGCAGCGGAACCTCATCCTACTTCGCAGCTCCGTACTTTAGCGTAGTACTATAGAATCCATTTTTAAATTGAATTCTTTCCGTGTCTTGATTACATTCATGGTCGAGAAAATTCCGTTACCTTCCGGGGCAAAGATTTTCTCACTTGGTGAATTGATACGGAGTGCTGTTTTTATTCGGCATGCTCCTTAGGAACTCTTGACTGAAATCGAGCCCTCAAACTGTCGTAATTCAGCGATCGTTTTAAGGTGTGAGAAATTGAATCTGGGCAAAATTTTGTTGGACTTGTTGACTGTAATTCTGTGACTTACAAAATTCAGCAATTTGTCCAGTCAAAAACCCATCGGGGGCCAGTGTATAGAAAGAATCTGTAGAATCGACTCTCATTTCGAATAAACAGTTTTTAAGCTCGCAGACCACAGAGCTAATCCAATGAGGGAATTGTTTTGGCGACATGATTACATGATGGGTTTATGTCAAACAGGTAGCCATGCAACATAGACATGCGCGAACACGGCTGATAAAACGAGAATTTCTGATCTTTCGGAAGTGGTAGTTTGAAGCTTTCATGCCTCAAGTTAAATCCCTAGCGAAGATTTTTGGCTATCTAACAGCTTTGAAAAGTGGGCGTCTTAGAGTGACAAAGAACTTAGTAAGTCCAGCAGAGGAGAAGTTGAGATCGAAGGTTTCGTTCGCTATAGCATTGTTGAACTGCTAAGCTTTAAATCATTTTTCAGTAGTTTTTTTCAGTGGTCCGACAGCTTTAAAGGGTAATCATCGTAATATGCAAAAACGAAGGAATGCATTGTTTTTGATAGTCATTTCATTTTGTCAGTGAAGTTTATTGGTTATTTTAGAGAAAGAATGCGTCACAAAACATGATCAGATTGCAGGTCACAGGAGCTTTCTTATTTCGTGAAATCTTATAAAGTCGATGAACTCGATATGACTCCATTACTTTTGGACACCTTCCATGTTAATGGCAGCGCAATTTTGGTATGTGCAATTGATGAACAACTTTCGTTTCCCAGTTTGCATAACTCCATGTTTTTTGTTTTAAAAATAATATTGCAAGGAGCCAACTAGAATAGGATCGAGGGATCATAACGCTTTGTTCCGACGGGATCATAAGGCATCCATTTAGGGACTGAGTTCAATTTGCCTTCATTTATCGGAATTTGCTGCAAAATGTTTTCAGTCATATGCCATTCTGATAGTCGTATTAGGTTTTTCGGTCAGGTGTTTTTATCATCCTCAGTTTAAATAGCTGCTTATCATGTCATGTACTTTATCAAATAGCAATCACAATCCGATGTTTTACGGACACTTATAGTTCAGAAGAATGATTGGTGGTTTATTGAGTCATTACTCCCAGCAAAATGACCATTTGTTTCTAAAAACTTCATTGATGAGGAGATATGCCATTGGACGTTGACTGGCTGCAGGTAACCTGCATGTAACATATTTCATATGTGAAGGATATAATTTCTCTATTTAAAAACTAATTAAAAACCTGCGTAAAAGTCTCAAGACTAAGAGAAGAGTTAAATCAAATCGAATAGCGCTAATGGCCAACAAATACTGTCGAAACAACCGTATCGCATCGCACGTGTTTCTGAGCCATTTCAGGTCGATGTAAACAATACTAGCGCTTCTTATGACGACTACGCGGCGCTTCTACCTCTCAGATTTCCCGTTCCGCTATGTCAGATCGACAGTGAACGCGAATATTCGGTGGTTAAGCTGCCTGTCGCTGACGTAAATGCAAAAAACTGGATTCCAGTGGCCGACTCTAGCATCTATGACGATTGCATTGTTCTTTGGTACAGCGATCGAGAAGAAGGTTAATCTCACATCCTTTTTATTTCAGTCCTTTGAAGTTGGAAAAAAGCTTGCTGATTTTCGACACTTCCATCTGCCATACTGAAAAGCCCTTTATTGTTGTGTAAGTCTAGGTTCGAGGACAGTGATGCTGCGATAGAAATGTCGGTCGATATATTCAGATCCATTCGGCGAGCGTTCAATTTATAAGGTTTTCCAAAAGCACAACACCTTCATGTTTAACCTCGTAGAGATCAAACGGTTTTGTTTGTTGAAGTAGCACGATCAGTAATGTTGTCAACGTTGAAATAATATGATGAAGTACCATTTGATGTTTAATCCTTACGAAGAAAACATTGCAGATGAGATACTCCACATTTACAAGTGCTTTGCTCCGAAGTGGTACAGTGGACCGTTAACTGCGTCACACACTTCTGTTAGAAACGACGAAAGTTCATACAACGTTAGTTAAATCGCAGTTTTGCTCTATTATGTTAAAAAGTTCAATTTTTTGAAGAGCTCTTCAAGTCCATATTTATTTCGTTATTCATTGTTCAAAACATGAATAAACTCGCTCGCTTTTTCTTTAAGCATAATTGTGCATCGTTCTGTTTATTGGTATTCTGGAAAGGGTCAATTACAAGGCCATTTTCGGCAAAATATAGGCCATCTTTTGAGCATTCTGCTGTTTTGGGCAGCCTCTTCGAGCGGTCTCCTTGTTTTAACAGAAGGGAAGAAACTTCGTGTTCGGTACCTCTAGTTTTTCTCAATTATCGATACGATTGCACTTATGGGTCCAATAAATAATCCATTCTGCTTATTTTCCTAAGTACTAAAGGTTCGTAACTTATAAATACTGACGAAAGATCATTCGTTCTCATAGGGAGGAGTGTTGGTATGTCGCGACGGTAGCGACGAATACTTGGTTGGTATGGCAGTGAAGTCGTCTGTGGATATTGCTGTAGCGACATCAAAATTCACCAACGAGGTAAGTACGCACTAATATTTGCTCATTCAGCTTTCCGCTTATTTCCCACATTGTTCCATTAATTTTCAAGAAAGCTAAGAGTTTGTAGCGTTCACACAATCTACTACTGAGACGTAACTGGTGGAATAATGCTACCATTCGTCTATTTCTGCTATGCCTTGATAGTCTGATCTCGATTTTAGATACAATGTTTCGAGGGACTTGTTCAGTACGGGAAGAAAAAAGGGAAGAAAAAACTATCCCTTTCCATTGATCACCGAGCACTCCCAATTCTCGTTATTTTCAAGTACTGCGGCACTGGTATTATTTTGTTAATACTGAAGCATTCAAATGGGTTGATAGAATATCGTCGGGGAAATCGAGCGTTAAATTGCATCCGTCTCATAGAGATCGTTTTTTATCGCCTCGGGGTACGTATGGAATATAGATTTTCAACTATATATGATGTGTATTGTTAAGCATAATGCGTTGCGATATTCCGCAAACACTCATTTGAATATCCTGTGAAGCTGCAAATATTGTTGTTATTCGCAGTGAAAAAGATGCGAAAATGCGCGTTTCTATTATGCTTTAAAGCGAAAATTTTTGCCTAATTGTCATCATTTCATACTTTAAACATCAGCAGTATTAGAAATGAATTCAACTTTGCATTGATTTCTTAAATACTGACTATAGGAATGTGGAAAATATTATCAATGGGTAATTATCAATGAAAGGTAACCTTTACAATATAGATTGTTGGAGGTTACACATAACCCAAAGCTGCTTCTCTTCGACTGTATTTTCATCCTTTCTTTGATCAGATTTGTGAATGTGGAAAAATTAAAAACGGATTTATTTCGGACTCGTCTCCACAATAAAATGTTCCTTCATGGCCGTAGCCTCGTGGATGAACGGTTGCGCTAAAGTGCCGAAATTGTAACGCATACTCTGTTTGAGAATGATCTGAAATAAATAAATAAAATTTTACTAGAGTCTTTTAAATCATGCTCGTCTTTCATCTATAAGGCGAGTCAAAAATAGAAATTTTGATTCTTATATTTAATGCTCTCATCATTACAGAATGCCGCAACCGGCGATGAAGATAATTTCCGAAGTATACATGAAGCATTACCTCAATTGAAGGATAGAATCACTGAATTGGGAAAACTGCAAGAAATGGTTGTGGACGGTGAGATGTGTGATGCTTTTTACGGATTCAACAAGGAACACCTTCATACCTGACTGATAGGTCAGTGTAGAGACAGGTGTAGTGACACTGCCTTTGCGGATGACTTCATTCTAGGGTCTTCTGACTAAAGGCAGTAGCGAACGTCAAATAAGGATCTTAGATCATCATTCAGTGTTCCGTTTGAAAAGCATTCTACGAGTTTCACTTTTCTACCGGTTCACTTCTGGTCCACTGTTACGTAAACCGTTTAGTTCACAGAGTTCTTGTTTATGATTGTGCCAAGAACAGGAATTCCCATCTGCTTAAGCAGCTTTTACCGTTTTCTACCTCATTGCAGTCTCTACTTCGCCTTTGGCTAGGGCAAATGCAGTTAAATCACATATATGAAATAAATATGTCCTGCTACTTTTATCGACCTTCATTCTCTGTTGTATTCGAGTTCTGCGTCTTGAGAATTATTGTCGCTAACAGAGGTTGTTATCGTGCACTTAGGTACGTTGCTTGTAACCTTTTGTAACCACTATACATAATGCGCTCATCACTGCCTGCATTTTTCATTCCGTCTGCTCCTAACACTTATTCCTATAGTTTCAGGTGTTTATTGCTAAACCTATGCAAATGAGACATCGAGGCATTGTTGGCTTGGTCTACCCCTGTTGTCCGTCTTCGTATACCCTTGTTTGTTGGAGATGTTGAAGGTGTATTGTTGACTACTCGCCGAGTTTATCTCTTACTTATATTATTTAGTACTGCTCATCCTAAATTTGGCTGTTTCACTGACGACATCCAATAAAAGCTATAATTTCGAGATTCTTCCGATGTGCCACGATGAAGCAACGTTATAAGTGCGCATCTGAAGTCTAATCTAATGATATATATGGCGTTCTAAATGAAATTCATCAGCAGATATGGGGCATTTATATTATCCCCTTCATTCAGTTAACACCTCACACTCTTCCAGAAGAGGCTTTTCGTTTCGAAATCGATCAGTATTTGCATTATTAGAGTGCTAAGATGCAAAAGATTTGATCTCGTAGTACAAGGAAAAATTCGTGTAGTTTTATTTCAATTTTTTAATGTCTTTTTGGAAAATTGGACTTGCAAAACGCGTTGAGAATGCTTTTATGTCCACTTATATGGATGTATGCTTGTCTGCCCGGAATTTTCAACTTGAAACCTGTTGCGAAACGGAACTGCTGATATTATGGTGAGCTTAGTATCAAGTTTTTGCAAATCATATCTCAGATGCTAGAAAATTTGCATACTTTTTGCAACGGATCAGCTAACTTTTTACGTTGGTCGATTCTGTAATGGGCTCATACGAGCGGACAGATCCGATAAAATGTAGGTGGTCTACTGTGCATGTTTTTTTCCTTGTTCCTTTTTTTATGAACACAGTTGATGTGGGGAATGGAATGAAATCACTTTTATTAAAATTTTTTGATTAAAAGCATTGCCCATCATTTGTAAATAAATAAGCGCAGGCTTACATATAATCGTTTTTATGTCAACTTGCACGCCTAAATTCATTGAAAGCAGCCTTGTTGAATTTCGCCCACCTTCACAAAGTATTGCCACATGCGAACTTTGAAGATCTTTGAATGGGTGGCAGCTGAAGAAAACTTTGAAGAGTAGTATGCCTTTAAGCGCTGAAGTGTGAACTCCAATTTAAGAAGACGTCCGTTCAAATTAAAGGGTGAGCATCCGACCGTCAAGGCAACAACGTTTACATCATTCCCTTAATGGTGTAAAATTATTCTGTGTTCAGAGATGTTCTGTAAAGTTTCGCTGGTTGTATCGGTTCAGCTGATCGACCAAAAGATTTGCGTTATTGATGCTCTGAATCTGCTGTTGCGTTTTCCGTCTGTTATGAATGGCAGTCGCTGCACTGAAGGGACCAAGTATAGGCAGAGGGCATGAGCTGACAACCATCTGTCGATGGAAATATGCGAGAGGTCAAGCAAGATGGAAGAAGCAATTTATGGAGGAACACCACACACTCCAGGCACAAGTCGAGCAAAAGACATCCAAACGGGTTGGAACGTGACTTATATAGGCTATCGATCTCGCCTGGAGCGGCACAAAACCGCTTATTTCGAGCAACGACATTATATGAAGAATAGTAAACGACAATCAAGTACGTGAATAAATGTAGTCACTGCTGTATTAAATCACAAGCAAATTTGTTAGACTGGCTCTTCAATACCGTCCTTCAAGTGACTTCTGAATTAAAAACGAAGCAAACTTAATGACTTTTAAGCAGTGGGGAGTGGAGAATGGTTTGTGAGAAATCAGTTGTTTGGGCTAATCACTGCTAATCTGATAAGGATTAATGAGACCACATATGGCTATATAATTGATCTAGAATGCAAAACTTCCAGCGAGGAGCTTTGAAGTTCCAACTTATCAGTTGATAAGCTGGTGAAGATCTATGCTTTAATCTTTGCTTATGGAATCTACTATCAATCTTATATGCATTTCTCTGTGAGAGTGATACGGTAAGGCAGCTGAGGCTCTCTAATTTTACACTTCATAAGTTGCGATTTTGATCATCGTGCTTCGCTGGCTTTTTCATTAGCTGCTGAATTCTAATACGTGAAGTTGTGTGGTGCCGTGTCACAATTGCATAGTTTAGTGATCAGTGATAAATGATCAACAAATCATCGTTTCATTACTCGTGGGTCGGGTCAATTGTCCGTGGTGTGGTCATGTCCATTCAGTGACCTTTGCCATCGTGGTGGCGGCAAATTCCTTTGATATCTCACTAATATTGCACATGATGATATATTGGAGTCTACTGGATTCTCGAGCGTTCATTCGGCCTCACTTAGGGTTTCAAACTTTGGTTCTGATCTACTCCTGTTCACTAGCTTGATGCAGCCTAAGCTGGATTTGCATTCATATCAGGCTTATCTCCGGAATGCTCGAGATCGTAGTCTGAGGTCAAAAGCTTGACTCTATATGTGAGGCTGAATGATGAAGTGCAATTCTGGTTGTTGCTAAAAGTACGATGCGGTTTTTCTGTAATTTGCACTTCTCCATGATCTAAGTGTCGTTTTAGATAGGGAAGTGACGTGTTGTTGGTGTTGACTGTATGTTCTATATTTAATCACCGTTTGTGCCTTCTGAAAGATATCAACGTAGACCAATTGAAAATTTTTAGCTGTTTATGTTTTGCGCAAACAAGTTATGTGCTAATATTGATTGAGATGTTATTGCTTTCAACCATAGCTGTTTATTAGAACCGGTTGAGAGCCTTTTATTGTTAGGAGAGAGATAGAAAGCAAAACCACCGGTATAACAGGCCGCCGAGCCCTATTGTTCCGTTGAATGGCAAAAGATCGTTTCATTCGTCGCTGCCCTCTATGTTTCCGCCTCTAGCATTTCACTGATATGTAAAATAGCTAGTAGAAATTAACGCGATGAGCTGAAAACAAGAAGACATTCTTGTTTTATACCTGGTTTATGTAACATTCTTCTAAACACACTGTTCAGCCGAGTGATGGGCACTAGTAAACTGAGCGAAATCGAGTGTATGTTCAATGACTGTTTACAAGAACAGCTGCTTATAGGTGTTTGCAGTCTCTTTGTAAACCGACCGGTATTAGCTGCAATAATTTCTGTCCCACTATCTGATATTTCTGTCGGATCAAACGGCACAGATGCGCTTCTAGGACCTTCCTCACATTTGACAATTCAACGATTCATTGAACGAATGCGTTAATCGACAAAAATTATGCCAGTCGTCAATGAAGCGAGCAATTTTTCTCTTAGTGTCAAGAACGTTGCATTTGATGCATTTTCCGATGGATGACGTCATATACACCGTTTATTGGATTCAACAGGTGTGCTTTCGTGTTTTAATAAATGTTCATTGAAGCATTTTTTATGGTAGTGTACGATAATGGAAGGGATGAAATATCTCGTTGCCGTTTTTCACAATTGTTTTGTTGTTGTTGTTGTTTTTTTTTTTTTTTTGATTAATGTGAAATGACTTTTATTACCTCAATTTTATTTGAAAGATCATTTTAAGCCATTGAAATTTGAAAAATTATCGCGGCAATTTTGATTATTTTATATCACTTTCGATTTGAAATCATTTTTAAAATGTGAGAAATATTAGTGCATTGCATTTCTATTTGATAATAGAAAACTTCGAATTTCTACCGCAATACTTAGACGAATATATGAATATAAATGTCGTATCGCATTTGTTCACATATCGTTGAAAAGAGACACTATTTTCGAGTTAAAATTTATATTATTGTTTTTTCATGCTTTAGGATTAGCTTTTCTCTTTATCGTAATTTAAATGATGATAGCAAATATTATCGCATTGATTATTTCTATTCGATCGTTTTCGTTCACTATTGTTCAGCCTATTCCACTTTCTCATTCTACCATGAAAGGATACAACCAAGGAGCCTAAGATGCAATAGTAAACAATAGATAATTTTGTTTCAATGCGATGATCAAGTTCTGATGTTGCTACTTTAGATGAACCTAACCTGCTAAACTTATTTAACTGCATTTTTTAAAACAGGGATTGCTGAGGAACTGAGCTATTCGTCGACTTGAGGATGAATTTCTTGCCAACAATATTAATTGCTTCAATCGTAGACATAGTCATCTCTTACGAAATGCGAATCAGTATCGGTAACAGTATTGATCCTGAAGATTATCCATATGTGGCGCTTGTGAATTTGAGGAGTAAATGTTAGTCGATCTTTTCATTAAATAAACTCTTTACAATGTCGATTCCGATATAGCCGGGATATTTTTTGAAGGTCTAAAATTTCTTCTTCTGGATGCATTCGGAAGCTATAGGTGATCTGTTTGGAAGACGACTATCACTTGTAACGGATAGAAATGTTGAGATTGAACTATGAAATAATATATGTAGGAGTTGAAAATAAGGAAAAACGCGATTCAAAATCACATTTGCCGCTTATTTCGAATCGAATTCAGATCTTCCATCCATGAAGCATATTTCGTTGAGGATTTCAAATCCACTCGATGCTCGCTTTATTTTTCGCTCTGTTAAACTATGTGAATTTTACTTGAGGCTGAAGGATATGTCGATTATTGCGTTAGATTACTGATTTATGAATTAATTGTGAATATATTCTGATGTGACTGCAAGTTTTTATTAAGCTGATTGCAGGGAAACCATACAAACCGGCTGTATGCACAGGCACTTTGATTTCACGGTCGGTTATTCTAACAGCAGGTCATTGTATCGGGTATGAAGATATTATTGTGTATTTATTTCAGATCTTGTTGGATTTTCATTAAGTAGTTGGTCATTGGTCGATTATCGTTAAAATGCTGGAAAACAACATTATTGATAGTAGCTGAAATATTCGAGAGCAATGCTTTATTTTTGAGGCAGGTGCCGATATAAATGTGATAAGTGAATGCATTCAACTTATTGACGTTGCATTAGAAAATTCGATTATGATAACACTCTTGGCTTTCGTTGCTCTATTAAACGTGTCATAGTAGCTCATGCTTCATTCAATTTAATTTGCAGTGAATATGAAGATTTCATATTCAAATCTGTAGATTTTATGAAGCGAACTAAGGATTCGATACGATTTATCGCAACAGGTGAATTCTTTACAGTTTTGGATTCAGAGGAATATTTCTTAAAGCGTCGTAATCCTTCCATGGTAAGTCAACGCTTTCAATTTCTCATGACGATTTGCTGTTTTTAGTGGACGACATCAATGACTAATACTAGTTTTTCATTGGGTTTCTTTATGTAACAAATAAAGATTACAGCCTGAAGTAACGAAATATTTAAGCGGATTATCTCCTGTTCTATTCTTCTCCACATACTCTTATGATGCATATATCCGTAAACAGTTTGCGCAAATTTTGTTAGTTTCTTTGCAAAAAAAAGTCAATTTTCTTTAAGTACGGCTGTGCATATTAATAGTACCATGAATGAAGATATGGTATTCATGTATGGTAGTTAACGAGAATCGTATTTGTTTCACTTATTTCTTCGAAAAGAAGCACATCAAAAGAAAAAAGCGAGACTGACCATTTCATTTGCAAAACTAATAAAATGAAGCGAAATTCTCGCAATCGACAAATTTCTTCTCATGATACTTTCTTTAAACTATTACATCATATTTCCGATGCTATAGTTGAAGTACTTTCTAACGAGTAGTTGCCCATTATCATATTTTTAGAACTATTATAAACTATATTATATAGTATTTGGTCGTATATTTGTCGGCTAAAACTAGGCATGTAGAATCTATTCAAGTGAATCCCATTGAAAGCTTGCTATGATGTAGACCTTAATATAAGATCAAAAACATTTAGTACTAAATCTGCTGCTATCAAATCGAGGGATTTCATTTTTTTTTTTCTTCAAAGGTGAGATTATAGCCGCTTTTTGTGGTGATTTTTTCGCTAGTTATTGATCAGCTTAATAAATATTTTAAAAAAAAGCAAATTTTTGAATTTTCGCGTACAAATACGATCTACTACTTTCTTAACGCGAGATCTATAGGAACCTGCCGATCTTGGTTATGCAGATATTGCACTTTTCACTCTAAGAGATCAGCTACCAATATGCAATCGTAGTGGTGGACAAGACTTCTCAATAATGAAACTACCGATCGTTGATGTCCGTTCTCAAAACTGGACGTTTATTCAAGACAAGATTACCGAGTGTACACTGCTTGGGTATGGAGCGCATAAAGAAGGTATGCTCATCATTCATCTATCTATGCAAAAGTTTATGAGATTTTGTAATCATTTCGAAGAAAGGTTGAAATTCGAAATCGAAAAGAGATATTTTACTGCTAAAAGCATAACTAATTTCAGTTCAAATTTTGAACCATATGTCTGTTGACTAGTGGACTAATGAATCTACTAGCAGAATGCTTTGCCCAACATAATGACTGTCAAGAAATGCCGAGCTCTTATGAGTAGGTATCTCTCTAGCAGAACTGATTACATAAAAAATGCTAATTTCCGTTGTTTTTACTGAATAACTTTGCTTCTATTCGCCTGAAAATACCTCTGAGCAGAATGAACACAAACGTTCAAATACGGGTTTCTCGCACAAATCTTCCATACGAATTGTTTATTAAGGGAAATTCGCAGTGAATGGAGTCATACCTAGAGTGGCATATCTTTCATACATATTATCCGTTGTATCGTAGAAAATGCTGGAGATTTTTTGGCACTGAATTGTTCATTCATGCTTATAGTGGCACCTTTTTTAATATACCCTGAAGAATTTTAGACGAATATGTGTTGTTGAAGGACCAGCGGATGGGCGGCTTCGAGCGATAAATCTAGCGCCGATGGATCACGGAAATGCACTCTATGCACCGTTGTTAACAGATGGAATACAGGCAAGAGCGTGTTGTGTAAGTACCAGACGTATTCCAGATAGACAGAGGGTGTTTTGTTGGCTAATACCAACTTATCGGAAGGTTTCCCTTCTACAAAAAAGCGCAGTTTATCTGTTCAAATGGACACCGTTAGAGAGTTCGACGAGCTTATGGGCCACTCTGAATCACCCCGCCAGAAGCATGTTATGATCTCATTGCTGCGTCGGTATTTTCATACATTTTTCGTCACTCTGCGGGTGGAAATAATAATCATCGAAATAAAGGATCAACGGTAACTATTCCACCATCACAAAATGCAGCCATTTCGTCTCACAGCAACTGACGTTGACGATCGGGACTGGTTGTCGTCGTATTTGTGTCTCAAGCCAGGCACAGCAAATATAGCAATCAAAATTCGCATTTCAATGCTGTTTGTAGGTCTATTTATAGAAAACATTTAAGTCCGCACTCTGCATGGAAAGATGCACGAGGAGTTGGTTCACTAACAACAGAAAAAACTGAAACGACCCATTTATCTACCAGAACAGAGACTGCAACCATCGTATAACCCAACAAAAGTGAATGCGGTGATGGTATAAAGCTAACTTGGATTCGACGGCTGATTATTCTTGCTGGTGCAGTCCGCCAGCCTCAAGCTCGTTGAATTCATATGGCTGTCATCATTAGCTCAAGGAGTACTCTTCACAGAAAGTTTCGAGTAGCAGAGCAATTTGCGTATGCGAATTTATGTCAGTTGCCTGCAAATAAATGCTTAAAAAATCACCTCTATTACAGCGAAAAAATTTCACTATCCAATTTCTTTATTTCAGTGCGCTATAATTTAGGGAGATTCTGGTGGACCAATGATTTGCCGCGTGGGCGATCGAGGATTGCGTGTAATTGGATTGACGTCGTTTTCGTTCAACCCAGTTTTTGGAGCATCACGTCATTGCTTTGGAGAAGTATGCTTAACTGTGATAGTCTTTCTCATTGATTTGTGCCGTAAAGCTTCTTCTTTTAAGTCCTTTCACTGTAAGGAGTGCATCATTATTTCCCAATCTACATGCATAATCTCAGAAATTTGGCTGATATTCTGCTGTTTATTTGTAAAATGAATGGAAAATGAATGGAACAACGCATGAATGTATGCATTGTTTTTAGTTAGCGATTGTTTGTTTGTTCCGCATCGAATGACACTCTACCAATCCCACTTATCGAGAGAGTGCATAAGCCTGCAGCCAGTGAAAAGCGACAGAAGCATTTCTGTAGTGATTTTCTAGAAGCCTTGATGATTGGTTGCAGTACTGAAGCTTAGAGGATCCCTGATCCGTTATAGGCAGATAAGTCTTGTTGAATGATTCGTATAGTAAACAAACGAACTCTTGTTAAGACAGGCGATAATCTTATCTTGTTTGAAAATCTGCTGTTTTAAGAAGCCATAAGCAGCACAACGTCAATAAATATATGCGAGGTTTTTGAAGGGAATAAGGAATATACGAGTGCTATAAAGGATAGCTCAAGAGTTAGTAACAAATATAATTGTATAGCGCCATCGATATATAGATTAACAACGCGAACTGCAAATTCTATGCCTCTATTATTTTATCGTACGCTTAAAAGGCAGAATTTCTTAGATCTTTTTATCTGTTTATTGCCATCCTCCCTTAATCAGTGTTGCCGAAATGGAACACTTGGGCTACTTTGAAGTCGACAGTACACGAAAATAATGCTTTCTAAAGCATTCGAGGTTTACAACAAGCCTTGTTGGGTGCCACTTTCGGCAGTACGTTTCCATTCATTTGTCGTCAACGATGGGTGCAATAAGGAGTGTCGACGTGACGAGGATAGTAGCAAACGATAGGTGAAGTAGAACTGCCTTTGTTGCGAAAATGCAGTAAATAAGTTCGAAGATAAAATATTTCGCAACGTTATATCACCTAGGATGTATTACGCTCAACATCAGGATTGTGTTCTATATAAATAAAAGGATTTAAGATTTGCTTCTTTTTATTTGCTGTAAAGTGAAGAAATATTTCAGAAAGAAACAATGTTATACGATGTATTCGTTGATATTCGCAAGGTGCTGCCATTAATTCAGAAAGGTCTTAAGAAGTTGGGCAAGTTGGACGAATTCATTGAAGACAACGAGAGGTGCGCAATGATGGCAGATGGTAATTGAGAGGAATCGATTCATCTTTGCTGCAAATTGCAATACGAGAAATATCCATGAATGGGATATATTTGCATCGGCGCTCTTTCCTCTTTCTTCTATTAATTAAGTGGTGTAATGAAGCAAGAAATATCTTCTATTTCGCTTCTTTGATTTAAGTTTATATTATTTCTTCTGTACGTTATTGTTACAGTAATTCAGAGAAATAATTATGGAGCGATACTGCGCACCGAAAAATCTCATATTGTGAGAAGAGAAAATAAATCTTCAAAGAGAAAACGAAAACAAAGATATAAATCAATGCAGAGTGAATATCATATAGTTTGAAATAAAACGTCTGAATTTGTAATTTTTTGAACGTAAACATACGAGCGATTTTACGGACCATGTGATAAAGTGAGGGGAAATTCTTGGACAGAGATTTTTTTTAGTATGCGATTCTTTTTTCGCAAATTTCGAAAGGTGAATGTATTTACTGAATAAGAGGTTTTATTCAAGACCGTACGGTAGCCGTGCAAAGAAAGACGAAGAGTGCCTACAATTATTCAAAACGTTCGATTAGGTGACACTTTTTTCATCTTCGCTTGGAAGTGTTCCTGTTTTGGAATGCTTCGAATTTGTGATTGTTAGTACGATCTTGCTTTGGCTTAAATCCATCCGCAGGTCGAGACCTCATTCAAGACCTCAAGATCGGAATGGACACTCGGTCTATCCCAAGATTATGTCCAGATGGATTCCAGATAGATCCCGGTTAGACTATAATCGATCACCCGGCCATAAATGAATTAGGTGCGGTTGCGATCGCATTTGAAATTCAGCCTGATTGAGTGAGGCCTTGTTACTTCTCTCTCTCTCCCTCTCCCTCTCTCTCTCCGTTAATTCTTTAGTGAGGCCTTGTTAATTCTCCCACTGGTTGCATGGATAAATTGATCGTTTAGCTTTGGAGTATTATATGCAAAGTGCTAAAGGAGAATACCTCAACGCTTTCTGCTATACTGACCGCGGTATCATATCGGCGGAAGAAGAATACGTGAAACTGCTAACGGACCAACCAGTTCACCGTACAATAAACTAAACCGTCTAGCTTCTTCTTTTCAGCGAAACTGTTCAAACAAAATATGAGAACTTTGGCCACGTTCGAGGATATTATTTTGATGACTACAAGAATCTTCGCAAAGAAATTCTCTATATTGCACCGTTGAGCAAATAGTGAAACGCTTCTCGCAGGGCACGACCAGTCAACCTGACTTATGACACAGCGGACAACGAAGCAACATACTGACATAAATCTGGTTTCAGGCTATCAATATGCCGGCATATCCCAATCACATTTCTTTGCCGCAGTTATCGGTCACGAGCATCAAGGGACCACGTTGCTTCTAAACTTTGTAGTTGCTGTTCACTACAGTCCATTTGACTGAATACGATCCATTCTAACACGAAAAGTCTGAACACAATCCATTTTTACACGACAAGTCTGCTTGCGTATCTGTCGTTTGGTGACTTCAACTCTTAAAAGGGAAAACTACGACGAGAAAATTCCTCAGGTGTGATGTAACCATAGAATGCTCTGCCTAATTTAGTTTCTTTTTAAATTATCATTTTGTGAATGAGTTACAAACATTTGGATACGACGCTTTAGTTCAAATATTGCTAGTCACTCGTGAATGAACACATAAAAAGTCTCCACCAATTGATACATATTTGCTGCACAATGCAATTTTTGCTTTTGAGCTTAGCCTTTCTCTCTATTTCAAGTGCCTCATTCGAAAAGAGAGCATTCTTGAGATAAGGAATACTCCCTAACATTAATTCTCTAAGATGTATGTCGTAATAATCCGTTTCGTTTGAAGTGAGTGACTGGATACGACAGCTAAATATGAGAAGTTGTGTTCATCAATTGAAGAAGAGCGAAAGTCAGGAATCGAGCGAAATAAGGTACACTTTCTTTAATCGATAAACGTTGGAGTCTGAATACAATTTTATTTAATAGGAGTATTTAATGAATAGAATTTGTGAACCCTACAGCAATAGGCGACACCGATATAGACTTAGCTTTTTGAACAATACTCTACAAATGGCACATGACATATCGTTCTATGACTGTTTTATATTAGATATGGCTGACCTTTAATTTATTTTCATCCTTTGCGGTTTTCTTCGCGATGAGCGTTAAAAACTCTGCTTTTTGAGCATAGCAATAAAAGTGGCATTTAGAGCAACTCTAAAAGAAGCATGACTCAGTTGCGTTTTGTATTTTTCAAACATTTGTCGTGGAAAAGGACAGTCTTTGAGCAAAGCTTATTTGCTCTCTATCGACAACACCCTTAATGTCTTGCTGTGTTTCATTAGCGATGCAATGCTAGAAATATAATACGTCAATACCCAATTCCTATTTATAAGGGAAGAATAGCACAATTTTATCGCCTCAAGATTTATTAACCATAATCGGGCCGTATACTGCTGTACTAATGAGCCAGATTTTCAGTGAAATTTCGCCATATCGTATTTCATCATTGCTTCAATCACCTATCACTTCCGGTGGTATTATTTATCACCGTTTTCTCGTTCATGCGGACGTAAAATGTGTTACATTTCGTCGCCATTATTGAATTGAAGTTCTGAACGGAGCGAAATGTTCCTGCGGTCGTTATAAAGCTGTTTCGAATTTCGTAAATATTATGTGAATGTTTCAGGAAATATTTCCTCTTGGTTCTTACTGCTTATTAAAAATAATGAATATTCAAGTCGTAATGATGTTGTTTTCTATTGCCAAGATGCTCATCTCGTACGAATATAGAGTCGCCTATGGGAGTGCCATTGATCCTGAGAAGTATCCTTATGTTGTCAACATCATTAGCCGTTTATTTTGTAAGTATAATTACTCGTAATTCGAATATATACAGAACATCACTAATTTTTTTCGACATGTCACGCGACAACTTGATTTAAAATTCAAATTTTTTTCTTTTCTTTTTTTTATTCTCTTCTTTCGGCGAAAATACATCTATAAAATATAGAAAATTGTAATTTTTATGATGTTTTTACGCTTGATGTGCTATGATAACGGCTGAAAGAGCCGAAACGTCAGCATTAATTATTACTCCATCTCTAGTCGAGACATTACATGGTCATAACTAAAGCCTGTTATAATATAATTATCGTGTACTTTATTGTCCCATTGACGGTGCTTATAAAGCACTTTTCGTGTCATAACTACGAGATATAAGAGCATCTCATGGTTTGAACGTACCATGAGAATCTGAGCATATCATTTTTTTTGGCACGATGATTTGCAGTAGCGCTTCTTTTTATGTTCCTCAAATGCTGTAGAAGAAAGCAGTGTTATTACTGGAGAATAACTGGTCATTGAAGAAAAAATGGCAGTGCGTTGTTGAGAATATGACCATAAAACTGGTCGTCTTCACTTGCCTTTGATAATGTTCCTTGACCGATTAAACTGATTGGGTTAACTGATAATGTATTCCACTAAAGATAATGTTCCCTAAAGATAATGTTCCTTGATTCCACTAATGATAATGTTCCTTGACCGATTAAACTGATGAACGATTGGGCAATTTTCATATGGAGTTAACTGATATTGCAGGGGAAGTCTTGCGCATGTTTTAGATGGCTTTTGGACAGTCTGCCATCGTGGGCGCGAATAAACACCTCCACGAAAACATTTTGCTTAGGATTCTTTTCTTACAATGATGTTTTTGCATAATTTTACACCAATATGCAAATGCGGTCAGTTGTTCTGATCTTAAGCAAAAAGCATTGCTGTTCAACATAATCACTATGGGTTTACGATAGAATGGTGCAAGTAATGTGTATGCAAATTTCAACGAAAACTGTTTGACTTCGCATGTAGTGTATGGCATATAGTTTATTGTAATTATAGTTTATAGTATGTAGATTAAGAATGAAGAAATTTATTCTTATGGTAATGCGTGCTCCGCAGCTTGCCCTTTCATGATAAAGTGCTTTCATCTTGCTTGAGTGTGACCGAATTTTCATGGAATAGCACGTCACACAGTGATAGTGATGATTGTATCGCAATTTCTCTACCTACCTTCTACACCTGTACGGGTGAGCACCTAGTACCTGTGAACTGATCACTGCTCAAGTTTTCCATATCGTCTATGCATCCCTCATTTGTTAATTGTTTCGTTTCCTTAGAGTTGTGCCATCTTAATCATATCAGTGATTATGAAGGCAAGTGGCGGATTATCAAATGTGTTACTGTGAACGGTAACGACGTTTGTGTAGAGGGCCTTGAAAGTCCAGGTGGTCAGCGTCGAAATCACAGTCCTCATGATATGCATCACGAGGATGTCTTCTTTCTATAAGAAGAACCTACCGAGTGAGGTTTCATTAAGCGTGCTTGATTTCAGCTCATCCGTTAATAACGGGCAAATGTACAGGATGTCTTATTTCTCGCTCAGTCGTTTTGACTGCTGCTCACTGTGCCAGGTATTCAATAAGCTAGTTTCGTGTGTTTTAACAATTTCGTTCAGATATATAATGAATTGTCAAATTTAGTAGGATTGCAGGAGTTCGGAATAAGAGTTTGTCAATTGTTATTCAAGCCTTTCAACAAAATTCCGATGGCAAAGCTGGACACTGAAGGTTGTGGCGGCCTACTTGGCCTAGCACACAAAGGAGGATGGAATTTATGAGAGTAGTAGGTGAAAGGGATAATTTGACGTGAAGACTGAGTAAAATTGCTTAGAGATGCCCATAACGACTGTGACATATTCAGGAAAAAGGGATTGCCGTGTTTCGTCCAGTTTAGGAAATTGAGAGGAGCAACCACTATCCTTCACAAAGAAGTCGGCGTATCTAAGGAAGTATTTCTGAGCAAGGCGAGAACGGAAAAGGTCGATAATGTGGTATCAGTTTGTCTACTTTCCTTTGTTTGTACTTCTATTATTAAGAAGCTGTTTGCCTTTTTTCGCATATTGTTTATACAACTATTGGCGAGTGTGAAACAAAAGTTATAAAAGAGCGATATTGGATGGAAAAATTATGGGGGAGAGATATTTTAGAAGGATAGGTTCAACGTGTTTTTAAGGTGGCAAGGACAGCATCGAAAGCGATGCATCTTTTCAATGCTTTCAAACTGAAGACACTAAAAATTAACTCGAAACTCATTAGGGCAGTCCCCTGCGATATTCACCTCGATTGATCGCAGTGTATATCATGACATGTCGTTGATCAGATTCTCCAATTTTTCATGATATCGTCTTTGGACCTCTGAAGGCTTAATATGTATCCAGACGATGTTTCGTAAAGATCTGAGGCCTCCCAAAGGTGAGCACAACGACGTCGTCTAGGTAGTGAATAAAGGTTTATGGCCTTTAAATCTAATATCTCATAAGGAAGTTAAATTTGGAGTTGAAAGAAGGTTGTATTCAGAGTGGAACAAGTGTAAAATTCACAACCATCAAAGTGAGTAACCCTTAGAAAATCTTTCCTATATGGATTTTTTTCTCGCGACTTCTTCCATTCTCATATTCATGATACCAACCAATTTCGTTGCGATCCTTCATATTTTTGCTGGAGCAGCATTGCTTCATTACTACCACTAAATGGAAAACGGAATCATCTCTCGCAGCAACCTTAAAATGATCGCTCTTTTTCAATACAAATGCTTTTTTGTCACTCTTGCACAATGAATAAAAGAATTTCCCGATTGCGTGGACGAACACTTTCATTTATATCTTCTTTTGTTATAAATTTCGAAGTCACCTCATATGTTCCTCGTGTGAAAAATTTCCTGTTATGGAAGGGTTCTGCGAAAAGTAGTCGTTCAGACATTTTGTTTCTCTTCATTTCTTTCTCTATAAAACATCTGCTATAATGAGCAATTGCTTGTGTTTAATGTTTTTAAATCACATAACATGTGAATATTCATTTCGATATATCAAAGTGCTATTCAGTTTGTTGAGGTGTTTAGGATACGGATTTGGCATTGATGAGCTTAAATGAAGCACTACCGATCTGTGAGGACAACAGTACTCGAACCTATTCGGTGGTGCAATTGCCGATTGTCGATATATACGCTAAGCAGTGGGCACCCGAAGTATATGAACTAAACGACTGTATGGTACTCGGATATGGCGAATTTGAGAAAGGTCTGCATATTTTTTTTTCGTTCATTTATAGTGGGGGGAGATGGGCGATCACTGAAACGAAGGTGAGCTGAATTCTTCGCACACATTTTTTTCGGCACAAGCGATATCGACAACATCAGCGATCGAATTCAGTTGGCAACCTTTGCATAGTACCATTACGTAATATACCGTTTATTCCGAGTTCATCTCCGTGCATGCATGCAATTTTTGATTTTTTACAGCATGGGAGACGGGATTACTTGTAACGATAAATTTAGAGTTGATAGAACAACGTAAATTATGCTAATAAGAGGTCGTCCTATGGTACTTAATGTGCCCGGTTAAAATTTTCGGCTGTATATCCACTTCGACGGCTCTTGAGCTGAAATCAACAAGCAGATGGGCAGACAAACGCATACATGTGAGCAGACATGATGTCGCTACAAGGCCTTATTCAAAAATAAGTTTGCAGGTTGAAGGGAACCGTAATTTGAGACTTTGATTGCGTTGTGCACTCTAAGTGTGATGTCGATTGCGTTGCTCACAGCGATTCTCTAAGTGGATTAGCAGCCAGATGATGCATTCGATTAGCTGCAACAGAGATAGAAGAGTGTAGTATGGCTGGAACTTGTATTTCTCTAGTGTTTTTTGAGGGTACCTTTGCCTATCGAAAAATATCACTCTTAAGAGAGAAAATACTGGCTGGCAATATTTTGAATCGTAAAACTTCGGGAAGCGTATACTCGATTGATGGGACTTGCAACATATCAAGGACGATGCAATGGCAGTTATTAATGTATCATCTCTCAGCTAACACTTTCTTTTTACTACGAAACAAGTCAACAAAAATAGTTTGATGTTCGTCGATGCTTCAGGTGGGATTGACGGACAACTTCGGGAGTTGAGGAATATCAATATACAAGACGATGGCAGTACACTTTACGCACCCTTTGTGGTAAAAGGACGAGTATGCTCCGTTAGTTTCTTGCTTTCAAACGAGTCTTTCTTTGAAATAATCCCCATCCGAAGAATGTTTGAATGGAGGCCTCGAAGCTGTTCGGCCGAACGACGTCCAACTAACGTTCATCAAGGAATGTTGATTCTTTTTCCATAGCAAGCTCCTGTTGGAATAGAATACTGCAGCAGGGAGCACTGATGGTGAAGCCAAGTGGAACGAAATGCAGTCAAGAAGGATTTAGCTGCTTTCGTAGGCTGCAATGGGACGTTAGATAAACTCCAGAAGGCGCTGCTCATAATTTGTTGTGAAGAGGAGAATAAGGTCATTTAATTTAGGGCGATTCTGGAGGACCTGTCATCTGTGCCTCAGGACGAAATCAGTCCCACGCGATCGGTATCGTCTCTTACTCTGAGAATGAACGAAATATACTACCACAGTGCTATGGCGATGTAAGTGAACGTAAACTGTTTTGCTCTGCTGTATGCAATGGGAAGAAAATGGAGACGCTGAAATGGATTTTTTTATAGCTGTCTGAAAGAAAACGATAAAGAAAGAAGAGAGAAGTCCTTATGGGTACAGTACGCAATTTCTATTGAAATCGCAAGTAAGGTTTTTGCACCGTCACTGTTCAGCAATGGTTTTGATGAATTTCACACAAATATGATGATGTTGAGGTATACAGGAAATTTGTGTTGCATTCGTTGTGCAACTGAGTTATATTCGATAAATATTCCATAAGTCCCATTTGTTTATCCTCCTGTCCTATCAAAACGAATTTTATAGGAAACCAATAATTGAACTAGAAGAGTTTTGCCGAAGAATAATTTCTTTGAAGTGAGAAAAGCTCGTTCAATATGTAAATCCTCAAACTGGCTTAACGCATGCAGAAAACGCTGATAATCTACGGCATTATCAGTGTAATCTCTATCGTTGCACGGGTAGCTACTGCATTGATAATGATACTGATTATATGGAAACTTGCCGCTAAAATATTCGCTATGAGTGTAATCGCTGCAATCATTATCAAAGCTTTTTGTGATTATTGATATTCACACAACTAGATGGAATAATTTCAGTGTTGAGCAATATGACGTCGCGGGGAATAGGGAGGGATGGGAGGAGAGGACAACCTTAAGGTTATAGCGATCTCGTTTGTTCGAAAGAAAAGAATTTCGGTGTTACGACAAATTTTTCGAATTTTTGATTTTTGCTGAACAAGCGTTTGAAAAAAAATTTATGCGTTGGTTTTCTTTTTTCGTTTTCGCCGTTTCTATGAATGTTCCAAGCGCAAAATTGCCGTTAATGTTTTTCGAGGTAAATAGTGAAACTTTTCAGCTGGAATAGGCCTTTTCAACCGATCGCTTTTAAGAAGCTGAAATATTGAACATACTTTCTAGTGGGGCATTATATTGGAAGCGGCCGGAACAGAAATCTGACTACAACATTCGCCGTTCGAAATCGTTAATTTCGATGCAGTAGCAATTTTTCTTTCAGGATGTGACATTTGAACGCGATGTCTTTATAGATATCCGAAGAATGTTGCCGCTAATAAAAAAAGGTCTTATTCGACTTAGTAAACTCGATGAATTTCTTCAGGATAATGTGAAATGCTCATTAATGCACAATTGAAGACATGAAGCGATGTTTTGGAGACATTTTCTCAGAGTGAACTGATCTTGTGGCGAAAAAAATGATGAAAATTTTTTTCTGGATTGTGTACGAAATTGAACTCACTTATTGAATGCTTTAATCATAAAGATTAACAATGTTTTCTTATGTTCTGTATGTTTGCCTTCAATAGCGAAAAAAATCTAAAATTATGAAACACTTTTTATAGAAGAGTGAAAATGTAATGAAATCATGAGTAATGAATTTTTATGGAATTGAAATTATAGAAAAGCTTCAGAAGTAATAGAACCATTTTAGATGTGTCTTAAGAAAATTGCTTCTTCGATTGTTACAGAAAGAGGGTTGTTTAAGAAGTCGGCAATAATTTTTCCTATAGTGGTTTAAGAAATGAGGAGATGATAGTAGAGGATTTTAGAGAGGAAAGGTTTCTTCGATCTAGTATGGTATAAGTGTATTAATGATGTTATACTATGACCATGAAGAAAAGAAATCAGCGTAAACGCCTAATATATGTCGTCTGTGAAAACAACCGTTTAAGCACTGAGGCATCAACAAACTTATTCAACGATATATTAGAGCATGGTAAAAAAAAATGGTGTAATATCTTAAAGCTAATAATGCGTTTAGAGGGGAAAAAAGAAAATTCTGTAAAGGTCGAGAGAACACGTTAGAATAAAGACAAGATTTTGGAAGCGATAATCAAACAATCACGATCGCATTATATGAGAATAGGCGTGAGTTGTTTTCTAAAAAGTCATCCTCACATTTATCTGGATATTGGTGCTTAATGGCTTTTGTAAAAATATAATACACCGTCTACGTCAAATAAATGCCGAAATTATGTGATAGAAGTATTTTGAGTTTTTACATCGAAGTGGATTCTCTCAATTGCGATTGCAAGTTAGTATATTTATCCGTCCGCAAACGCACACAATTTGAATTTCTCACGTGGAGATTTTGACATATTAGCAGCGATAGAATCACTTAGGGAAGATGGTGCCTTTAAGTGGTTGTATAAAGTGGCAGGCATTTTCAATTGGTTGTTGACTGTTGTGCTGAGGTATACCATCTTAGAAGAGTTTTAAAGAACGATCATTTCTGGTAATGTGAGCGCTAGGTAAACAGGAATTTAGTGTTGAGTTATAGATGGTGTCTGAAAAGCGATATAATTGAGACCGACTGTAGTGGTTGTTTATTTGAACTATGTGATCACAGGTGGGAACCTATCTAGATCGAGAGCCAAATGAATGGGCGACATTGGCAAATATTTTCGCTAGCTGAACGATAAAATTAACTCTTGCTTAATGAAATTTCATTAAATAAGTAAGTTCGTTTCGGAAGACCCTTGAGAACAACCTGAACAACTGACTAGTGATTTAATGAATTGGTTACATTCAAGCTAAAACAGTTGCAGAATTAGGCGCATTCGAATATTCTTTAACTATGTTGCACGTATGCAAATTTCTGGACGGCAATTGTAAGCTATTGTGTGCATGTTACCTTTTATTGTAATTTGCTTCCTGTGTTGCTTGCTTTACCTTCATCGTCATTCTTCTAGGAAAACGCCATTTGTAAGCTTCTCGGCCGATGCTGATCGGTCGAGTCGAGGAAAGTGTTCAGATAGGTATCCTGATTTCTGATACGATCGCTGACGATTTACTGCCGTTTTTTTTGCAAAGCAGGATATTGATCGTGATGAGTTCTTCTTGCACTTTTTCCAGCATGCAAATAATATTCTAGGATGTAACGCTGCAGTCGGTATTTTGTTTCACTAGGGGACTTTTCATTTAAAAGGAGTAAGGCGCGTCCATTTCTATCGTCGATGTCCCTGATTTAGAAATCTTAATCGGCGGATAGCGTTTTCTGAAAATCTTTAGGCGAGGCGATTTGGGATATACTCAGCCGCAGCTCCACTTATCACTTAGCACAAACAGTGGATTTAATTCGTTTAAGGGTTTCATCAGAGTTATTTCGAGGAGAGCTGTTTAGAAAGTGAAGTGATCATTGCTAAGCGAAATTTGGCTACGAAGTTGCAACTAATTTAGAGGATATATTCTGTTTCGAAAGCGGTTTCTTTGCAAATACACAATCCTCGAAAAAAATGCTCTTAGGAGCACTAAAAACGGTGCTTACTCATTCTGTAGATCTAAGACATTTTCATAGACTGATCTGCGCTCACTTATTGATAACCTCGTTACATAAATAATATACAGAGCAAGAAATGAACATCAATAATGGCATATATACTGATGGATAGCCTCTCAACTGTTAACGACGAGCGAGTCCATTTGTTCGACTTGCTGCCTTCGAGGGGTGCTTTCAGTACTGTGTTATTACACTACAGTTCTTGATGGAAATTTGATCACCTTACATCGGGTTGTTTGAGTGGAGGAGTATCGACGCTGGTTTATCGAATGCTGTATAGTGCCAGTTCCTGGTACATCATTTGGTAGTGAAATGCATAGCGCGTTACATAGCTGAGATAATATTTTTAAGGCAACGAAAGCATGTGCAAGTGTTGTCACACAACAAAATCACAGAAGTTTGCTGACAGCACTGCATTGACCTGCTAATTGCACATAGATGAATCTGTGCTTTGAGCGCTTGTAAAATGTAGGCTATAAAAGCTTCAGAGAAAACTTGATTTGATCCTTGTAAATGGGCCAATTGTTGAATAGTTATTAAACTCACGACTTTTGCCGTACGAGCGATTGTTGAAATATGTTACTGTGGTGAAGCCAGATGGAAGATTGCAAAGAAAATAAGCGTCACCGGAAACAGAGCAAAAGTAAGGACGAGAAGAAAGCAAAGAGAGAGGTCAAGTAGACTGCGAACATGAAGGGAACGGAGTGACGAGATCTCTGTGTAAGGGAGCGATGGACATTAGATCACTCTTTAAAAAGCAGTGAATGTGGGAAGAAACGGAATGTCAGTCGAGTGACTACACAGCAAAGACGTACAGTTGATATAATTTCATCACTCACTTGAGCCTTGCGTACTAGGAGAAAACTGGTGTTATCTAAGTTCTTGCGATAGGATAGATGATACTACACACCAGTGCTAATGCATTGGTGTGTAGTAACTACGAAGTGTAGGTAATAATCGTGCTTCCGATCCCACCGCGTATGACGTGAAGTCATTCGTTTAATTTAGATGTTTTTGTCATATAGTGCAGCAACGATATTGATGTTGTTAATGAACTAGCAAACTGTAGCTGATATTTGTCCACACCGCATTTTCCAGCACATCGGATCGTTTCATTGAAGAAAATCGAAGTGATGCCGATAGAACAGAACAATTTAAGTAGTTCGTAAGTTTGTTTGTTTTTGCGTTTTTTACTTTCACTTTTCCTGCAGTGCTGCGATGAATCTCAGCTTTGTTGGGCACTCTATGAATTTGTATTGTTCAGTTGGATAGAATTAGAAATTTAGGTTTTTTTTTTAAATCCATTGATCGGTGAAAAACAATCCACCAATGGAACTCCTGACAAGGTAGGTGGAAGCCACATTGACCATAGCAGCTCTATTGGATGCAGCCGCACAGAATGCCATCCAATGGACATTCATTTTCGGATATTTTTGAATATTTGATTGATGAACGTTTGTGACGAGAAATTTGAATCGACTTTGTTCAATGTTTCATAGTCAAATCATTTTTTATGGTGGTGTGAAATTGCTCATTCGTATCCTAGAGGACCAGAATTCGGTCAACAACAATTGGATAGATCGGTGACTCTCGGTGACCTCAGAGTGATTAAAACTGGTAAATTTGTTGGAAATAAGGTAAATCAATAGAATACGAATTAAACATTTGGTTCAGTAGAATGAAAAAAAATCTTATAAATCTCGAATAATTTTAAAAAATGGGCTTCATATTCCTTGTTTAGTTAACTATCAAAAATTGTGCATGCATGGCATAGTAAGGTTATTTTTTGCAGAAGGTAGTAAATGGAACTGAAAAAAAAAAGATCCAGACTTAATGTTGCGTTTAAGAGGCAAACAAAAAGGACTGAATGAAAGAGGAGGCAACGAAATTCAGCGTTCTTTGTGTGGAACCAGTGAAGGAGAGCGAGAACGGGACAAGCATGGCTCGGCAAAGGATTGTCACAGGAAAGGTGTGGAGGAAGGAGCAACGGAAAAGTGAGTTCGTCATTTTTGATTTTATAAGTGTTAAGCGCTCTTTTATGTCTCGCCTACAGCAGCACTCTAAGTGATAGCGAAAACATTTAAGAGTCACGGCTCTAGCGAATTTTCGTTTACTATTCGCTGCCTGCATGCCAGCAGGTAACTGCAAATAGTCTACAGGTATTCGTAGGGACCTAGTGGGATCTTGACCGCTTCACGGTTAATTATCCACTTCACTCTTTTCATTTTTCAGAACACAGAAAGGAAAGAAGACAGTTGGTGTGAATAAAAGGACGTTTGTGAATCCGAGTTTTGGACCTTTCATTGAGGTGCGACTTGGTCTTTTTATGCATCTGCCTGTGCGGATCTGCGGTATGAGCACACTGCTATTTGTGATGCGTAATTGCTTTTGCTGAGTGTGCGTGATGGGAAGAGGAGAGAGAACTGCTAAGAAACTATTTCGACGTAAAGGTTTTGCGAATCGAGTTCGATATAAACGTGAAAAAATAAGCGCTACCGAAAGAAGTAGTGCTCGGTTGATTTAAGCGATAGTTTTCTACTGGTTCACTTAATGATTCATTGCTTGAGCCACTGTAGAGGATTTCCTCCGGCTGAGCACAATTTTTTAAATTTTATTTTTCAGCACCTGGAAAGGCCAATGCAAGGCCAAATGATCGGGGATTTCTTGGCTTTCTCGGTGAATCAGATGTTAGAGGGAGCGCCGAAACCTGAGCTCGAGAGGGCGATGGCTTGTGGGCCGTCAAAAGGTGCGATTAGTTATCGACATAATTTCACCACTGTTCACTCGTTTGTACTTCCGAGAAGTGCATCGCTTCCTCTGCAGGTTCGTATTTTCGTATAATTATGTGGCCCGATCGATATTACTGTGAAAAGGTGGTGAAGATCACTTCATGCCATCTTTGGCTTCGTTGTTGACTAACTGCTCAATAATGTGACCGGTACTAATATTTCAGTGGTGTAAGAAATATTCCACACTGAATTGGGAAAAAGAAATAATTCTGATCTTCTAACCTTCCCACTGCTACCAGAATGACTGAGACCGGTTCGTGGATTTTGCCAACTCAAGTCACAGTAGATACTAGCCTAGCGAAAAGAGCTTATTTCGAAGCTGTCCTATAGGACACTCTGTGGTTCAGGTAGCAATGTGCGTGCCACTATCGCCACAAATGCCGTCGTTGGACAGGAAAATCCAGAGCCTTCTTCAGTCCCTCATAAAGCATCATTATTCAGAGGTTGGTAATTTCCTTTTTGAAAGAGACTGAACTACTCCGAAATGATTTTGCTGAGCAGAGTGAGGATGTAAGTGTTGGATTTTTCCATGCGACATTTTTAAGTGACTCTAAACATCATGTTCACCATTTTACATCGCTTGTTCTTGCCGTTTTAAAATGGCTTCGCTTGGTGTTGGATTTTATGTTCTGGCATTGTGAACCACTCTAAATTTTTACTCAACTTGAAAGCTATAGATGGAATAGGTCAATCTCATTAGACTGCTTGCATTTATGCGCCCTCTTGGTGCTATGAGGGCACTTAAAATGCATTCGTAAATCATAGGGCGGAAAATGTTGTTGCTGGTTGGACAAAGCGACTCGTGAAAAAATGATTACTGTGTGAAGATTATTGCTGAGTGTTATGATGATTTCGTACGAGGAGTGTACACTGGATTGTCTAATAACAGCAACCGAAATCAGTGCATTTCATGTGGGTGACGAATGCTTTGCTTTAAAATTAGAAGGAATGCTAATAATTGTGACACAGTCATTTTACTTGAAGGGGATTTTGTGGATACCATGGCTGTGTCCTTGATGCCTGATGTGTCTTTCTGCAATAGTATCAGCTTGTCCGTGATGCGTTGGTAGTATGCGATAATAAAGATGACCCTCAGGAATCAGAAGAAGCTGATTTACAACGACTGAGTGCCCTTTTGGATGCGACGTATGTTGAGGCGAGGTCTATTGTAACGCCGCTTGTGATGAGAAAAGAAAACATATCAGTCACAGATCTACGAAGGTTAACGCACGCTATCTCAGAGCAGATCAGGATCGATGAGGTAAGACCTCCTCTCCTTGTCAGACATAGATTAAATCCACCGGAGGCAAGGCTTTTGCTTCTGCGCCTTCATGCCAGTCGGCCATTCTGACGACCAAGAGTTTCTCATTTTCGGATTTTTAATTCTCCTGAGGTTCCGATCTTTTATCGAAACTATGGCTACAGATACATCTCTCGTGTTGAAACTGAATAATTTGGCAGTGCATAACACACGACAATGAGTCATATACGGTTATGGAGGTGATGAAAAACTTATGGCTAATTCCAGAAAATAAAGACATGAGCGAAATGCGTAAGGAACGGTAGCAATTGCTAGTATTCCTATGCAGTATATATAAAACAAACAGAAGAAACACCAGACGCCAAAGTGCATTGAATGATTTTTTTACATGTGGGAGATTAACACGCTTGGTGCAGAGGGGAGGAAGTAGAAAGGAGGTTCTTTGAAGTTCGAAGATTTTGTTTTTTGCAAAACGTTTTCCCGATAAGCTATTCAGGGTCTTTTTTTTTCGTGTATTTCTGCTCTAAAATCAATCACTCGAATGTATGTATCGCAACGATAAGTATTCAAGCTGTCATTAAGGCGTTCGTGATTTTACGCTCGGAGGAAATATTTACCACCTCTAGTTTACTAAAAATATGAGAACGTTTCATAATGTATGCGAAAGTCAACATGTCAGAGTGATATATATGATGATCGTATGTGAGGGAAATTTGTTCAATCCAAGAAGCCATCTATTCCAGAAGCAAATAATGGATTCGCTAAATCGTCTGCGTAGCCTCGATGTTATTTCGATGTCAGCCGTTAGCAAGCTTCGAAACGCTCTTCTCGATAGACTTGCCTTGCGACGAAGTGCGACGCTTAGTGTCTATGATCTTCAGAAGGCTGTCGATGAAGCTCGGAAGCAATGAAAGGACGAGTGTTTTTCATGGATACAATCGCTACGTGGATTTCTTTTTCATGACGTTAACCCTGACGCTTGGTTTCCTCTTAAAATATAGGGTGCCCTGTCATAAAAGTACATTAATTTCTTCATTGACAAAGCACCTACGCGTTTGCGTTTCATGTACGCATTTACTATTTATTTTCGGAGTATATTGTTGCAGTTGGTGCGCAACATTATATTTGTTGTGCTTTGAACTGAGGAGCAATTAGGCGAATACTCTGCTCATTGCAGAAATGCTTAGAGAATTTTGAAATTGCGAGATAGTGCTGTCTAGATTTCTTGAACTTGCGGTGGTGAAGTTTGTCAGCTTAACCGAGCGAAGGATTAAATGTTTGAGTGATTCGAGTGCAAAAGTTCTGGTAGCTCTTCTCTGAGACGATTATCGACTCTTAGCAAACATAGTTAAGCCACTATGAATGTGCTGTTTTAGAAGACGTATTGCTTTGAAGGGATCAAGATCATATGAAGAAGAATCGAATAAGAATAGCGTGGACTGTTCTCAGCATTTATTTTATTTTTGTGAAGAGATTAACATCACTACCGATTGCCCTTCATCCTTTACTTCTTTCGTTTTTCAATGTTATTTTCATAAGCGAGTAGTATAAATGATTCGAACTCTTTGGATCCACACTATGACAAGCATCAATGAGTTCAACCAACGGTTAGGGCTTGCAAATGAAGAAGATATACAATACATATGTGCTCTATGCGATTCCTCCATGGTTGAATCAGCGCTCTATTTCAATTATTTTAATTAACTAAAAAGAAATAGTAGTAGTAATATTAATTATGGTACTAACAGTAGTAGCCTGTACTGCATATATATTCTAGCAGTCAGAAAATAAATTGTTATGCTTGTTAAGTGCGATAGAAATATTTCAAATGCTAACTAGGATTTATTGCGCCCGCCATGGCAATGCGCGGCAAGATCGAAACGTTCAAGCGGCGGCCATTTATCACTTTTGCTGTACAACACACCTCCTGTACGGATACCGGATATGTGGGAAAGAACTCTTGGTTGATGTGTGTTGTGGTGTGATGTGGCACAACTTAGTGCTGTTTGTGGCACTCAATATAGAATCTTCTGTATATTCGTGGCTAACCGAACAACGTTGAATTGATTGCACTATTTTATGATGCAATGGGGTTAACGCAAATATGGTTGGCCACTTTTAATAACGAACATTTGTGTTTTGATCTGCACTGAATATCAGATGACGGTCTTTATGCGACGGCAAATTACGGAAAAGTACAAATTGGTCGGCAAAAGAGGAATACGGGCAAGCCGATAACTTGTCAAATATCCGTATGGCTTCAGCATAGTTGAGTGATTTTTTTCTGGAACATTTCGTGATAAAAATGAACGTTATATTGAGCGTGGAAAAATGGTGAAAAGAAAGCAATGAATTCTTAAGTCGACTAACATCTTGGGTGGCAGCGACGATGAAAGCAGAGTTAAAAATATTCACTATCTATGTTGCACTATCATTTTTGTCTTCTATCTGATGCTTCAGCAATTTTGCATGGAAAACATTTTCACCTGAATTGAAGTAACATACAAATGTTACTAGCAAGCATTAAACGGTTTTTAGTTGCAATGTGTAGTGAAAAAAAAATGAAGTAAAAAATACACTTCTTTTATACCTGCTGGCAAACGATGATGAAAAAAGTTTCTGCGGACGGTGGAAGTGAAACAGAGGCACCCTCCAAATGACCCCATGTTTGTATGATTTTGTTAGCATTTCTGTAATCAATAATCTTCAAAGATAAACGACTATTTGCATATCGTTAGATTAAGAAGAATGCTGCAGTATCAGGTTGTTTAATTGCAAATACTTGCAATTAATGACGCATTTCAAAAGCAATGTTTGCTTGAAACTCAAAAATGTTAGACGATGCTC
Organism: Ascaris suum; assembly: GCA_013433145.1. Taxonomy (NCBI): domain Eukaryota; kingdom Metazoa; phylum Nematoda; class Chromadorea; order Rhabditida; family Ascarididae; genus Ascaris; species Ascaris suum. The sequence goes on from CM024181.1 coordinate 1,396,043, forward strand.
ATTGATGCGTTCCAAAAGGATTAATAGCCACATTTCATGTAGGTGAAGTTTTTATTGCAAATGAAGGTCGTCAGGTTGTCGGATCGGGGTGGGATCACTTAGACGAGTTCTTCTCGACATTGCAATCGGTGACGGGAAATCGTCGAACGCGCTCGATTTCTGCCATACACCTCCATATTCCCTTATTGGGTGCACAATATTTTTTCCACAAGCGGTAGTAGTATTCGTTTCGCGTCTTCCTGAGCATTATCGTTTAACAATACTGGTACAAAGGAACTTTACACGGTTGTCAATTACAGCATGTATTACAAGTAAAGGAAGCGTTACTTCCTCTACCTACTGTAATTGACAAGACAGCCGTATAAAACTCCCTAATATCAATACTATTTACAACAGCAAAACATCCTACACTTTCACTATGTGTTAATCATCGAAAGCAAATAACAGTTACTGCTTACACAAAGCGCGAAAAATATCCAGAGTAAAAATTAACGATGGAATTTGCATGTATGCAAAAATGAGGTGATGAAGAAGGAACAGCACGGAAAATAGTTGTAGAAATTCTTTTTCCATGAAAGTTCTTTTTTTGAACTTACCCATATCGGGCAGTCTAATCGAAAAATTAGTTGAATTTTACTCCATTCAGCGGAAAAGCAGCAATCCTGAGAAAAAACTACGTCATATTTGTATAGCAGCAGCATCATCTATATGCGTACGAATGTGTTTGCATCTGTCTGTCTGTGGCTATCTCCCGTGGTTTCAAGTTAGAAGCATTTGAAACTGTAGATAGCAAAATTAACTGATAATCTTTTGTATTAAGTAGTAGACAAAATACATCCCTTTTAAGTGGATCTATCGAATTTGAGAGGGGAAGAGGCAATGAAAATACCAAAAACTTAGTGTAAATCTTACCGTTGGATCGTAGAACAAATGAAGAAACATATGAAATCAACAAATACGATATGCATTTTTGCATCTTTCCACTCATTTGACGAGCCCTTTTTCGTAAATACTCAACATATAGTAGATCGGTGGAAAAAGTGAATAAAATTATGTTTGAAATAATCGAACTTCTCGGAAAAAAACTATAAAACTTACGTTTTTCTTTACGACCGAATTCAACATAAAACGAGAACTAACAGATACAGATAGATATGTTTCACTTTGAAACGTCTATCACTTCTATCAAATTGATGAACCAAATGAAGATATAGCATAGGAGATTATTCTTTAGTGTAAATTATATCGACTAGATTTCATAACTGTAGCTTCCGTTTTTCTTATCGGAGAGACTAATGAATACGTAATGCGCAGGTATGCGATCATGACGCTACTGAAATATGCTTTTGCTATGAAAATTTACAAACGACTCTTTTGCAAAAGGTTTATGCGAATATTCGGCCTCATTTAAGATATGTCCGCCTAATTTATCATATTTTATTAGTTGTTGGTATTTTATGACGGTTATTAGACGAATAAGCAATGTGCCAAAAAAAAAATGCTTATCGTTACGAGTTGCTTTGGTTATATATTTGGCTTTCCAAGGTGGACAAAAATTGAGCGATGAGAAATAACGTTTATCATTTTTCTCACCTATTTAATGTCGATTCTCATGATTGGAAAAAAATCTTCCCAGAAAAAAAAAGAGTAATTACATTTGGAAATTTTCGCATCGATTATAATGTTCTTTCATTGTTGGGAATATTCGAAATAATGAACGAAATACTTCGTAATATTCTCATTAAATCATTTGTGTGTGTGTGGAACGTTTTTATTGCCAGCAAAGTGAAATTTTTGCGAAGAATTCTCATAGACAGGTATGTCTATCAAGAGTGTAATTGCTACAAAAAAAAACATAGATCTTTTTCCTTCTTTCTCGTTTAATTATTTTTTTCATTCAATTTACCCTACTGTACATCGTAGATTTCAATAAAATTTACCGTACTTTTGATATGCTAACGGTTAGAGAGCGGAAATAACTATTATCTTTTTAGAAATCATGTATAGTAAAAGTGAGTACTGAACTATTGCTTTTTTGATGAACTATTGCTCATCTGAGTACCGTCTAAGTACTACAATTTAGGTCTAGTATTGATCGTTGTTTTATTTTCTATACTGACGTATGTGACACATGAAAGTTCACTACGAATATGCGTTAAATATGCTTCCTAAACGAGCGAATTTTTTAAAATTTTTCTAGCGTAAAGAAACGTTTTTTTAAAGGAAGAAATTTGGTTTTCCATCCTTTCAATAGGTAAATTGCATCCGCAAGACCGATTGCCGCGGCAAGATATGCAAAGTTCTCGTATATGCAAATAAATATCAGCGTATCAGAATGGAAGCATCCGCTTCTAATATGATAACAAATGTTATTATCCGGACTATGTACTACTTTCTTCGTAAGGAAATTATTTCGGCTCGTCGCTATTGAAGAAACTGCGCTCTAATCATTGTTATGAAAGTTCACATACATGGTAATAGCTATGATCAGAGCCATTATTTTTATTTCATATTGATCGTTGTGGCTGATGAATGTCAAACATTTCACTAGGAGAACATATGTCGATACAGTATATCCAACATGAAAGAAATAGATTCACCTGAAGTGATTTCAATTGAATGTGTTTGCTAACATCGACATGAGTATCGAATTGCAAATAAAATTTTCTTTTTCAACTTTTTCAACCTCTTTGAACTTTTTCAACTTAACTTTCCAACTTTCAATCAACGGCAAAATCAAATTCTAACGGCAAATTTTTCAAAAATTTCCAATAAAATGCAGCCCAATTTATTTTCAAGAGCATCGCTTCGAAGATTCCCTTAACGTATGAGTGAGTTTTTTTTTTAGACTCTGCAACACGGAGCTGATTTTATTGAAGGGAAGGGGACTACTCCTTCATTTATGAGGAGAATATTCAATAAAAATGCATTCAATGCAATTAATTCGTCTATTTGTTTGTGTCGATATTCTCGAATTTCAAAATATTCCTTTAGAGGTGTTGAAATTTGAACGTTATATGTGATAGGAAGTGCAATATTATCACAAATAATTGGCATAATGATATTGTGACGTCTATGGTCGAAAGATTCGGTGGAACGTATTCTCGCTGCTCGAATAATTAGCTATTTTTTAAGCATTATTTAAAGTAATGATACCGTTCAACGATCAATCTAAAGACTACAACGATGTTCTATGCTCGACTTCTTGCTCAACAATCAAAAGAGTATTTTCTGCAACAATGTTCAGATAACCGTTTACAGAATTCATTTTCAACTCTAGGTGATTGCATGAGGTGGAAATTCTCTACTGAAAATGAAATGCCGTACACGAAATGCTCCTGATCATATCTAACCATAGAGAAAGCAGCGTGGTCAAGTCAGATATTGCAAATATTTCGTCACTGTAGGCTTTGCAATGAATACGGGACGGCGGGTACGAGGGGAGGGAACGAAGATGGGGGACGAGACGAAGGAAAGATAAATATTTGCTCTTTGCAACAAATTTCTAAAGCAATTATGAGCATGAAAGACGATATAAGCGTCTACAGGTTGGAATCGTGGGCGGTTCCACTAAGTAGCAACGGGGAGGGCGTGGTATAGCTGGAACGAACGCATCGTCGATGTGCTCTAGTGGACAGCTGATCGAGTGTTATTTGCGACATTTCTAACTGTTTCGTTTCGCTTTACTCGGTTCGTTCGTGCTCTGAGAAGAAATTTAATGTGCCAGAATTGTATTCGACATTTTGAAGTTCCAGTATCCCCCACTCTGTCTCCTCATTCGTACCACTTCCATCACCCTCCTCTGCATCCCGTTAACAGATTTTACTAACTCACTGCATTCACTTTGTATGATAGCCCGTTGAGTTAAAAAAATTATCGAAATGCTCAAGTTGTATTTAAATTATTCTCACTGTGGGTGTTTTAGGAGAAGTACTACGTCAAAGACGATAATGTTTTTGATAGATGAGGCAGATTTGAAAGAGGATGAGCAAAGACACTATTGCGAGAAAATTTATGTCTTTTTCATTTAAATACTTTAACATGCTTTAATAGTTAAGTTTGTATTTTACGCCTTAATAGTTAATTTCTGGAATATTGATAGAGGCGTTCGAAGAAATTATCAGAGATTACAATGAATGAAAAGTATGTTGAATACTTTGAGCAATTTACAAAGAAACGAATGCGACAAATCAGGGTTATCATCGACTGTCAGCTATTTTAGGGTAAAGCGTAGGAAAGAAATAAACAGTCAAATTGACCTTTCTTGATAAAACTTAAGGAATTCAATAATATGATGTTGTTCTTAATACCTCAGAAATTTTGTTTTTTATGATCCTCGATTTTAAATCGCACATAAAGGTAGAGGATTAGTTATTAGCGGATGTTGAATTCATTTTTTTGTGGGCAGTGAATTCAAAAAAATCGATTGACCAGAACTTGCTGTATATTTGCCATTATACAGAAGGAGTGGCGAGAACTTGTTTTATATTTACCGTGTTGCCCGACAAGTGACTACAACTTGCTATAAATTTGCTTTATTCCTCAACGAGTGACGACTTCTTAGACATTCACCAGGATACTCAATGAGCGAGCATTACTTTTTATACATTTTTCCTGTTTTACTCACATCGATGCAAAGAAGAGGACAACATAGATTTCTAGAACATTTTAACCGCGAGATTATCTCTTTCGATGTGTCATTGACGGACGTGCATTAGCAACGTGATCGCAGTTTTTCAATTTTACGTTGCCTTGAGCGGGTTGTACTAATTTCCGAGTTTAACACTGATTATTGCCCGACAAAGAGGTGATGCGTTCGTTCCCGCTCGTGTCATCTTTACGTAACCGTTTGACGCGATTTATACCCCATGGGGTTATTTTGTGAACAATTGTTTGCAAATGTGTGTTTTGTTTAACGACAATGAAGAAAGCATTCAATGTAAGTTATTGCTTAAAATAATCGTTCTTGAGTACAGTGGATATTCACTATAATATTAACGTCGATTGCTAGTTGCATCAGGAATACGCTAAAATTCAGACTTCAATTGAGAAATGCCTGGAAATTGATTGCCGTTTTGAATTCAATACGAGGATTTTGAGTACTTTTTTTTTCGTGGATGAGGTTTTGGAGAGCATTAATTGCAATTTTTGCACATTTTTTTTCGAAATAGTCACAACACGTATAATGATTCCAAAACACTTGAATTATATAAACTGTGGTGATTGATGCATATAACCTAACCTTAGAATGACCATTAAAATCACTTCAATTTCGACTAGCATTTTCTAGGGCTTCACGGAATTATCATTATCTCTAGAGATTTGCGGTGTTGAATATGTCTTGAATTTATGAATGCAAATATATCTAACAAGCAAGCGGGTGCAATTCAGAGACGAAATCGCGATTGTGGGTTTCGCCTGACACTCGAATTGCAGAAAGTGCTTATCATTCCAGCCCTTTTCAGTACGAGGCTGAGAATGGCTAAAGTGGCTAATGATTTTTCTGGATTTCTTTCTAGTTTTTTCGGAGTGGAAAGAACTTTGCGAACTGCACATGGGTGACATGATTTCGCGTGTGCCATGCTACTAGGTGCACTTAATGCGCATAGGTCGCTACGCAGATTTTTGGTCATTGTGAGAAACATTGAAAGGAAATCGTCGTTCATATTATTTTCTTTGCTTCATTCTTTCCTTCTCATGTTCATATTGTTTTCTTTTTTTAGCTCATAGAAAGCAGTTACTCCTACATTCCATTGTGACCATTGTTATCTTGGTGGGATTCCTGCATTTCGAATAACGCTTCACATACAGCGGTTGAGATAATAATTTAGAGTGTTGATTTAAATGCGGCCATTATTCATTAAATTTCCTCGAGTTACTTGAAATTGTCGGAAGATTCATTTAGTGGGAATACTTGATACATTTCTTTCCTGTAGAAGTAGTCCTCCCAATCTCCCCCCTGAACTCCACTGTTTGACTCCTCTTTCGCCTAAATTACTGCTAAATTGTGTATATGCAGAGATTAATTAACTTAAGTTAATACTTCGATCTTCAATAGTGGCGATTATAAACCAATAGACTCAATTATTAATCAATTAATTTCCTTCCATAATTTTAGGAGAAAATTAGATAACAATGAACGATTGCTAGTTGAAAGGCTAATTTAATGAAGAAATGAATAACGTTTAGTTCGTTGAGATTGGCGTTTTTTTTTGTTTGCCAATTTTCTCAGCAGATAAGATAGAAGAGAGTGTCATAAACGAACACGAGAGGATCCAATTGTCAGACAATTTTGTATGTTTCGTAGCTGCCAATTTTGCACAGCGCATACGCTCGCCCACTATTTTTCTATCATTGCGAATTTTCAATTTGCTTCCCCATTTCCCACCCAACCCCCCTCCCCTCCCCTCCCCCACCTCATTACTAACAAAGACTTCTTCCTCGATAAAATCAATTAAAAGTTTATTAACCTGGGCTGTAATTACTACGCCAGTTCAACTTATACTTTCAGTCAAATACGTCGAAGTGGCTTTTTTTTCCAAACTATCATTCGTGGATGTTGGACAGTTCCCTATCTCGTCCCATACTACACCTTATTTTGTGCTTGAACTTTCAAACTGGATATTGCCGCGATAGCAGAATATCTTAAGAATAATACATACGACTGGAAGAAGATGAAAAGAAGGATTGATTGTTCATTTATTTAGGCAATTTTTTATTTAATGAAACGATTATTCCTATGACAAGATACAAATGTTAGACATACTCTCTGAATGAATAACGCTTTATTTTATTGTCGAAATATGGTATTTGTGATGGATTGTCCTGTTTGTATGAATTTATGACTACTCGACAAACACCTGTTAAAGATCGGATAATACCTAGTCATAAAGTGAGAACAATTGCAACAAACCTTTCTCGATGGTGGTTATCAGGCTGCGATGCAAAACGTTTCGTAGCTGTTGACCTTGTCGTTATGCCCCCCCTCAAAGCGTATAGATTGTAAATCTTCTCTCAGTGACAACTACTTTCGTTAATATGCGCCATAATGTTGCTGCTTTCTATGTATTTACATTCCATGATTTTATCTATCCTATGATACAATTCTTACAGGCAAACGACTAATAATAATTTCCCATAAATGAGGTGTTCGATGTAGGCTTCCAACATAGGTCATTTTTATCTCTATACAACTAGGAGCTTAAAACTGAAGAGAATTCTTTCGGAATCAATACGTTCGGCAGAAAACCTCTTTCGCTAGCCGTAATTACCAATTAAAAACATCTGTGACCAGTTAATTTTTGTTTCTTCCTTTACTAAAATAATGTGAAAGTACGAATAAAATTTTAAATGAAACCAATATGTTGCAATGAAATCCCATAGTGAACAATCATGTCTTATATTGCGTTTCAAAGATCTCTATTATAAAGCACTTTTATGTTAATTTCTCATAGCTCTCGAATAGCGCCAATTCTTTTTTTTTCGCGCTGAAAAGCAATACGTTGTTAAGCCATACATTGTTGAGTAGTTAAATTTCAGGATAATTTCAGGATGGCATATCGATAAGTTAACATATGGCTTGGATGCATTCGATGAGCTCACATCATGCTCATAGTGATTTTGTTTGCGATCGTTGTTTGTGACGCAAAGAAAATGCCCGATATCTATTGGAATAGCACGAATCAAATGTTAGTTATTTTCATTCAGACAGCGAACGACATTCATTCAGTTAATGCGCGACATTATTCTGTGTTATTGCGTCGTTGTAGTTATGTACATCTAATAGCTCATATTATTATATATTATACCATCGCATTGAATTCAATGCACAGGTGATAAAATTCGAATGAATAGTTATCGCGATGATTAATTCGTTTATGATATCGAAATCACCTCAGAGCTTATCAGTTATAGGAAGCGTTTAAATCACCTAACAAATTTTATCTTCTAATTGTTTTTTGTTTTCATACACGGCTTTTAAGCTATGCGAAGTGAAGTATATGTTAAATTCAAAACCATTATGAGGGTCATTTAACGAAATATCCCTTCCTCTTGTTAGACAGATAAAGGTGTTGAACAACATTCCTGAATTCATCAATAATCTTTCCTCGTCAAATTTCATTTCCTCTTATGCAAAGTTTTTGATACGTTTAGCAAAGATTGAACGAGATATGCGCCGATTTAAGCCATAATCTATTCCTATTCTCGATGAATTGCCTAAAGCTCTGCTCATTATCTGCCTTTATGTAGTGCAATATTCGCTGCCTTCCTTAAGAGCGTTTTTTTGAAAGGAAAAAGCCTTTTAATGCAAAAAAAGGGAATAATATCATAATTTCTCAAATATTGCATCCGTAGCCAGTCGATAACGTTGTTATTTTACAACATCTGCAGTAATATATTTCGCTGTATTGCAATAATGTGTTCCGTTGCATCGAGTGTATTGCAAACGAAATGCAAGCAGCTCGTTGTGACAACGTTAGAAGATCGGAAATTAATTTCTCACAACCAACGTTAAACTTTCGCGTCGATTTTTGCTCCATACTCATTAATTGTGTTCTTTGCAGTAGTGACGAAACGGCCTCATCACTTGTGATATTTGTACGTCTTTGTTACATGAAATGTTTGCGTCTTCAATTTGCAAATCCCTCATTGCATTATAGTTTAGAAATCAGCTGACAAATTAAAATATTTGCAAATCAAGTTTATCTAAAACTATATATATATATATATATATATATATATATATATATATATATATATATATATATATATATATATATATATATATATATATATATATATATATATATATATATATATATATATATATATATATATATATATATATATATATATATATATATGTGAAACGTGTATGAAGTATTTGACGAAGCTTCGGATCAGTTTAGTTCTATACGAACGATAAAATATGCAACGATATGGACCTTTGGTTGTCCTTTACTAAAGCACCACAAATCACAAGAAACAATAGGCTATTTTCATGGCGTATATAAGAAATGGATGAACTCTTAATTTGATCGTATCGTTTGTGTTTTATTCATCCTTGGGGATAGGAGGAATGCAATTTTGTGTGAATCAACAAAGAATCGCACAAGTAGATATTTGAAAGCTTAGCGGATGAATGGAGTGCAATGCTTTATTTTCTACTCCACAACAGTTTTAAGTGGTAATTCCACGATTTTCTGCATTAGCTGTGTAACATTGTTTTTTAATTAATAACTCTTGTGATGATACGCTTATAGTTGATGAGAATTTCATTTCGACTTATATGAGACTATGTTTAATTTGAGGAGCGTGGAAGATGGTTTAAGGGTAACGTATCAAAGTGTATCAAAATACCCAGAAATTAACTTAAAGAAATCAACCTCCTGACAAGATGGATAGCCCAATGGAATAGTTGCGTCTGCATCAAAAACGAAATCTTTGCTGTTTCGTTATCCATGATGGCCTAATTTTTATGTATCTCACTTCTTCACTTCTTCTTCTGTCAATTTCCTCTCGTTCCCTTTTGCATTGTTTCCAATAGTTTTCAGCTTTTTTTCGTCAAACTATCTGAGCAATGCTTCATTGAAGAAAAAAAAAGCCATTCAGGAGGTAATTGTTGTACAGTTTGCGTTCAGCATTTAGTCGTATATAAAAGAGTATAGAATGAGCATATCTTTGGAGAGCATAAATCAAGTCAGGGCTACTTACTGGTCAACAATTCAATTTGCCTCTATCTGATAAAAAATCGGCTACTAGCAATAATCACGAATTGGCCTCTCTTCAACATAACGAAGTGTCCACTTTCCAATGGTTATCTAGAGCGATTAGCGTACAAGATTTACGCTTAGCGCTATCGAGTCGTTATTCGTTTTAGCTAGTGGTCTACTATAAGATAAAGTGGATTATTTGTGCGTTAGTGACGAAGAATAGACGCCAAATGTGATTACAAGTTGTCATTGTGTTGGGATCGTCGTTGAATTGAGCTTAATTTAAGGGTTGCCCGTTGGTATAGCACTTTTCGCACCCGAAACATTCTTCTAACGAATCTAAGTAAAGAGTGCCAATAGGAAAAGAAAAAACTCGAGCTAAGCAGCCATATTCTTGTAATTTGACGTTATTGGATTGACGCGAAAATTATAGTTGATCGTGAATACGAAAGGAATATTTCCCATTGCTCAGTACTTGCTGGAATAATACTTGCTAGAAGCGATCCAAAAAAAAACCCTTAACATCTGTCGTTCGATGTGGGACTCCTTTGCATTTGCAAACAATAAAAAAGAGAACAAGCATGAACTAAGCAGCCATAAACTCAGATCTAACAACCACGACACTAGCTCGAGTAACCATCACCTCTCTCACGAAACACCAGTGAAGGGTGTCAGTTTGAAGCGGCACTTAGTTTGCGGCGCAACCCTCATCGGTCGACATGTGCGTGACGCTTATTCGGCCATTTAGCACGCAACGTGTTAGTCGTCACCGTTCACACTTGATTGCAATTGTTTACACCTCATTTTATGCACTATGAGGCGAGGGCACAAGAAAACGCTGCTAGTACGAGTTCATTTCGGATCATTGTTGAGTGCGGATGTTATATGTACAATATATGTTATGCAGGTAAATTTTACCTTATGAGCGTTAATCGAGAGATGAACTTCAAGATCAAAATGTTTGCTATTACATTATCATCGAAAGCAGCCTCTTCTCGGAATTTAATCCTATCCTTACAGTACTTCAGTTTAAGCTTCGAAAATTATCACCCTTGCTTTTTTTTTGGTTGGAGCCGATAACGTCGCCGCCAGGAAAAAAAAATGCATTGCCTATTCTCTTTGAAAAATCCATTTTCCGCTTTTCTTGCATTTCGCATTCGAATCCTCCAAAAAAACATTCTCTAAGCACCACTCGAATAGATGGCATAGCCTTGCAAATCTAGCCGTGAAATTTGCATTCTCCAGCGTGAGGAGGCAGTATGAGATGAAGGGTTTTCTGCTATTCCTTTCGCATTCCTTCTACGGTATTATCAGAAATTGCGCACAAAGATTTTTAAACTGTACTGCTGTGTAAAAACATGTAGTTTGCAGTTGGCAAAGATCCTGAATTAAAGCTGGTTTGTTCCTGTTCGCATGTTGAAAGCAATGTCAGGTTTGTCCTCATCACTTTATCGAAACGGCTCAAATCCAGTCCTAGCCTCGGTTTGGTCGTCTTTTTCCATCCATGACCACTGCTAGCTTAACCGACCTCCATGTGGTTATGGATTAAATTTGGTCGCATTCTTCATTTCACGGGCATCGGGATCAGATTTAATGCGAATCCGGTAACAAGGGGAAGCACATGGAAGGAGGCGGAATTTTTCGGCGTGTGGCTGTAGCTGATCTTTTCAACAGCCACTGGGAACGTTGAACGAGAAAGAAACTTAGGAGTTGCACGATGCCAATCTTTTCTAACGCTGATCTTAGTGAAAATAATTTACTGCAATCCTTTAGCAAATTATAATAGCTTGTGATGTGTTCATAAATAAAGAAAGAAATGTTTACCACTTTATCCTATACTTGTTGGCAATGTTGGCACTGCCTGTAGACAAAGCTCACTGCTCGTAAGGGCACATATTGTGCCTTGTGAGATGAAATAGCCGGCGCTCTACTTATGCTATCCTACAGTACTGTGCATTTTCCTTCTCTCTGTTCATCGTTGTCTAAGAATTTTTTTGACCGCACATAGAATGAATTCTTATGATCGCATAGAATTCGGTTCGTTGCATTGACTTTCAAATATTCTCCTCTCCCGTTGTTTCCTTTTTCCTTATCCTCACCTCCTTTTCCCCTATTTTTCTCATTTCATGTGGTGCACACATTGGACAGTGGAATTGTAGATTGCAGCGTAATATATGTATAGCAGATGATGGATTCGATTCCCATTGCTATGGGCAACAGAATAATTGAAAGTGTTGAAATGATTGTGTGTGTGTGTGTGTGTCTGTGTGTGTGAGGAGGGTACGGAAATGCGCTTCGTTAGTTTTGTTGTTAAAATGCATCGATGTTTCGCCATTAGAGCGTTTGCAGCGTACCCATTGTGGCAACGCTGGCAACCGAACCAAGGTGCACATCCTCAACATTCGAGCACATCGATTACTTCACAGCCGAACTGGTGCTAAGCGCACAAATTAGATCCCTTTAAACATCGCTTGATATTGCTTATGCTATTCATTCTTTTTAGTGTGTTATTCCGTTTCCGGAAAAATCCTCAATTTTGGCAAATTTCATGAGAATAAATAAAAACTTCACGGAAGATTTTGAAAGAAGTGTTGCTCTCATACGAATCGAAATTTTTGAATTTTAGAAATTTTCTCTCAAATTCAGTATAGGGCATATATGTTGCATATGTAAGTGTCAAAGTTTCATTTCGTTAGAATCTATCATGTTAGAAACCCTCTTAGAATCTGTGGAAATCTCATATGGATAAGAGGAGAGGAGAAAAACGTTTTCTCCTGATAGGTGATGAAAAAATTAGTGCTGATTTTTTTCTTTTCTTTCTTTGTACACATTTCAAAATATTTTTCTTTTTCATGCACATCCGTCGATCAATAATGAAGTATATCATTTCAAAGCTATTATTGCTAAAAATTGACAAGCTTTAAAGGAAGTGTTTGAAAACTTGAAAGGAAACTAAGATGTGGTGTATCTTAAACCGTCCTTTGAAACAGAATGACCGACAAGGTGTTTCAGCGGGCATACGTAAGAGATGTTTAATGTGCGAAAACATTGGTGATGTTTTGTTTTTGATGATCGAATCACATAGTCATAGCGGTATGGGCAATGTTGAGTCAATGAAGCGTAATGAGCATTCGAGTGGTATCGCACGAGCACTCATTCGTCTAATATAATTATGAGATGGCAAAATAGGCGATGATCGATGTTGGCAGCAAGTGGTGAATTCACTTTTATTGACTCTTATCAGATCTTATCAGATACGATCGTCGAGAAACGATCCACTCACCTCAACTCATCCACGTCATGACGTGTCGTTCTTACTCTCATCGTGCATCCATAACGCATAACATTCCGTTTCATCAATTCAAATTTATCTTATATTCTCTAATTAATCGTTTATATCGCTCTTAATAATGAAAAAAAAATTGAATAAGAAATATCGCTATAAAAGTTCATTGTGATGAGTCGTATAAATAAATGTTGCGCACAAATTTATTCTTTCAAACATTTTTTAAAACTTTCTTTTGTTTCTAAAGGAATTTTCAGTATTCTATTCATTTAATGATCATTTTATTCGAAAATATTTGAGCCACCTCAAAGTTGCTTTTAATTCTGATTTTCGCATTGAAACGCAAGTGAAAAAAACAACTACGAAACAAATCGTCAATGGCATTTTTTTAAACGAATATAGTGAAGTAAGTTGGAGCCGACTTAATAATACGTCAAAATTGTTAACTCGGTTATGAAGCAATTCCTCTTCGTTTCATTTAACGTTATGTCTCAAAAGATGCCCAATGAAGTGTGCAAAAAATATAGCAACTGCTTGACTGATTATTTCTATGCCATATATCATGTTTAATTCGTTTTGAAATTCTCTTGTGAGTATTTGCCTCAGTTAATAGCCCTAATACAAGGCTGTAGTTGTGCATATCAACAAAACCACACTCAAAATTCTGCTGTTGACGAGTTGAGTCGACCGACGGATGTTCGCATGTATTTGCAGTCAACATCACATGCCATCCACAAAGGGGGATGACATAGCGTACTCAATGAATATTGCGCTCATGACCACAAACTCATCCGTGTACAGTAATCTCATAGGTAAATTTACTTCATAATTACACGCGCAATTGTGCACCTTGTTGACAAACATTTGCCAAACGCACCTAATAGCGGCTTGTTGCCGTCAACCATAATTCATTATTCAAACATTGAAATGTCCTTGTCAAACATTTCCTCCTCATACCTGCGTCGAAACCTAGTAGGCAATATTTTAAAATAGCTTTGAGACAGTGGCAAGGATCGCTAATCATACAAACCCGTTGGTGTGTTCTGATATATATCGCTTATATATCGTAAAAGAAGAGGCTACTCCACGTGAAAGAACTGTAAAAAATTATAAGAATATCAATGAATATATTGCGTAGTCTAAATGAAAGCGCCAAATTGGTGCGGCTGTTTTATTTCTTAGAAAGCAAATTGAAATAATAGCTCAGTGTAGTTCGAAGAATTTCTGAGCGGTAACTGATCACATAGGAATTATTCGATGTGTTAAAGTGTTTTGTTGGTTGGGTAGAACATTGTAATGGCCGGACTTGTAAATCATATAGAAGTGAATGTCACCGAGGTCATTATTCTCGGAGATACCGATTTAGTGCTAGTGACGAAAAAGAATGCCGCCAAGCGAGGAGTCGCTATCAGTCAATTCAATATCTAATTATGCTCTCGGGGATGTTTTTTTGAAGCGGCCAGTCGATGGCTGCATTCCACAAGAAAAATATAAACGCTGCAATTGAGAGGCGGCTGTCTTGGGTGCGACTGCAAATACACTCCATATTCTGCCCTCAATAATTGCGGTCCACTTTTTTTTGAAAAGAGCTCTCAACAACTGTTTATGCGAACGGCCTGTCTATTATTGCACTTAATTACGCCTATGTCGCGACGCGTTCGTTCCAGCCGGGAAATGAAAGGCGCTGAGAGTACCAGTTTCAGGGGAATATGACTTTCATCACTTTTGCTCATTGCATCATTCAGGCTTATTTAAATGAAGAAGGGGGACTGAAAATGTGTATGTTTTACTGAGAACGCAAACATCAGCTTTTGCAATCAACGAGAATGCAGTCATAACCTGGAATAAAGGTGTATTTTTTAAGTCATTTAGCGCTATGGTGCATGGAATTTTGGCCAAGTTTTGTGGCCTTGGCTAAAAATAAACATCTAAGCAGCATGGGAAGAAAACAGTCTGCGAATTTACGAAATTTATTTCTTTATTATGACACTTAGTTGAAGTTATTTGCAAACAACGAGGGAATAGGGACGAATCCGAGGATCTGAAGGAAATCGCGAAACAAAAGAACATGTCAATAATCATGAGGCAATTAGTATTTCATGTTTGCCTTAAGGGATCTCATCAAAAGAAAAGAAGCTCTCTCATGAATAAAAAGGCCGGAGATATTCCCAGGACCGTTTATCATCGTCTCCAATAAGAGCACGTTCGCTGCAATATTACCACTAATTTACAACTATAGGTAATGATTATGTGTAGTTGATATTGCATAGTTTGAAGAGAACGCGCTATGGGAAAAAATCAGTGTCTATTAGCGATGAAGAGTGCTTTAAAATGATTTTCAAGCTATGCTGAATATGTCCAAAATATATCACTATCTCAGATAAAAATAGCGTTGTGTAACGTGATAAAATACAATGAAATCTACCTATAGCGGATGATAAAGGTATATTTATTTACTAATGGAAGCATTTCTTTATTATGTGCAGCAGTTATACGTTCGAGATCAAGCACTGACTCAACTATATGAACGGCTACGATTCGTTAGCTTGAAGGTGTTTGTTGCGTGCAATGACTATAGAGCCCATTGACGTTTGCTGGATGGTATCGATTCACTAGAAGGCTATATATTCAGAAAATTCCATCAATATACTTCATTAAATGTGGATGGTGGTGGTGTAAAAACTGAAGCCCTTTCAAGGAGCGAGCAAATAGCAATGAATTTCATCCACTATACTTATTTCCATTTCATCGCATCGGGGATATTTTTGTTTGCTTAGTGAAGCGATTTTTAAATGGCAATTGTTTAGCGAATTTTTCTTAAACTAACTCAGGTAAGCTAAACAACTTATTAGTTTTGCTATAATGAAGTGAATCGCCTTTAAATGAGCATAGAAAAGCTCACGGTAAATGAACCTTGAAGCATTATCGTTCATTCATTGCTTCCTTTAACGTATCTGTTCATTCAGAATGCAAAATTATACGATAATGATGATATGTGACTGACTGTTTGTTGTGTTTGGAGGTGAATTACTAATAGCTTTTTTTGGTATGGCCCTCCGATGATTAATGCAAGCATTTCTGTGATCATGAAATTGAAATCGCTCTATTTCCCTTATTTCACTCGTCGCATATATAGATAGGAGGATGGCGACGAAAATGTCGAGAAATGCATCGAATGACGACGAAACCAATATTCGTGCAAGACGGCTGTCAGGTTGTTCTATGCAGCTTGCGGTTGTCATCCGAGATACATGTGTGGGATGGCGCAAAGTAAACATTTCCGTTAATGGTCTCTGAAGTGAGGGCACTCCACTTGACCAGATGAAACATCCATTTTGCAGCACCATTCATCAATTCATTTCATTTTTATATATTCCTCAAGTAGTCTTGACGTTGTTTACACAACAACTATTATGACTTTTGCTCTCTTTTGCTCGCAACATGGTAAACAAACTTCACTGATGCAGTTGAAGTCATATGAAGCTGTTTGGCCACAAATAAATTAAATGTAAGTGGACAACGTACGATGGGAGGGAATAATTGTTGAAATTTGCGAGTGCCATAGATGAAGTGGAGTTGAAGGAAGTTGAAGTAGCAATTGAAGAGATAAGATACAAGACCTGTTGCATATTTCCGGTTATATTTCCGGTTCAAATTGCTTGGTTGAGTTCGCAGTGATGTAGTACAATCACTATTAAAGCATTTTCGATAGCTTTACCGTATCAATACGAAATTAATCATCGAAATATTGGCACTGCTTTTCGATCATTTTATGATAGTCCAAGAATTCAGCCATCTTTAATAGTATTTAAAACGTTTTTCCTTCAGATTATTGTGCTGCCTCATTTCTAAATCGGGAGGACTTTTCGGCTATATCCAGTGCTGTCTCTAAGAATCCTGAAATTACTGCTGCTTTAAGCGGAAATTGAATGGTGTCGGCTACACTTACCATATAAAATGCACTCAAGAGAACATCTTTGAAAACAGTAATTTCCGTTGTACCTTTTCGATGAATTATTATCGACGTTTTTGTTCAATTTTGGCGAATATTCTATGAGAAATAGTGAAGTGAAGGCATTCGGGGGAAAAAAAAATCATCGTTTCACTTTTACAGCCGAATTATGAAACCGGTCGATGTTGATGGGTGTGTTTCGACTTGTTCCGTTATTGGTGAGGTTTTTCTATAGTTAATGGGAGGTGTTTTTATTATGTTCACTTTCAATTAAAAAAGAGTTTCCAACTCTATGATGAAATTAGTCATTGTGCACAATATATATGGAAGTATGAGTAAAATTGCTTTTTAAATAATCGACTTTCATGGCACATATGCGAACATTGTGAAATATAATGCACTTAAAAACCTCTTTTTTCACTATGTGTCATTTGTTTCTTTCGTCGTGATGTTTATCGATGAAATGTTATTAGAAGTAGAATAGATGTATCTAAAACAACCACAATAATTAGTGAATTGTGATCGAGAGTAAATTGAAAGCAATCGCTTTAATCTTCAATTTACTCAAATTTTTCGCTGAATGTGAGCTGAAAATCTTCACAATAAGGGTCGCTATGAAAGCTGCATAACAAGGATCACTATATGTGTATGCGTGCATATCGTTTACTTCTCTATCCTAAAAATCCAATGAGTAATCACTTGAATTATAATATTAGAATCTGAAATTGTCGTTTCGGGTTCACGATATGAAAACGAATAAGACTTTGCTGTTTTATCATTTAATGCGTTTATCTCGAATTATGCTTAACCGATGAGGAGTTTGACGTACGTATCGTATCGACTGTGTGTGAAAAGAAATTGGCTGCATTTTAACGTTTTTGTAGGTACACATTAAACATGAAGAGATATGGATTAACGACCTTTAAATTGAAGCGTTTGCCAACACTATACAGTGGTTCCTTAGCGGAAAATTCATAGCAATCTTAAATGGTGACCATCATAATAGTATCTAGCTTTCGATTATTTTTTATTCGAATTTATTTGTTAACTCTTTTATTTCGTCGTTTTCTTTCTCCTTCTCTAAGATGAATGATTTTTTGTGCTAATTTTATTGCTTCAGAAATATCATCGAACGGAAGAAAAATGAGCGTGATAAAGATCCCTTGGTCATACAACGTTATTGCGACAGTATTTTTAGAATTATACATAAGTGCATTATCGACATTTTGATGAATGAACCGTCTCAGATGTTCCTCGCATGTTATCGTCCCATAAAATTGTTTGTCCATCTTTGAATCTTTACACTCTTCAAGGATATTATTAAATTCTCATGCTTTCTGAAATTGTTACGATTGATTTTTTTTAGGGTTTTGCTTAAAGGATCGTTAGAGAGGCATATGTCCAGGCGTAATGGTATGAAACCTCACGAGGGTTCTTGTATCTTAGCTGCTTCAGCCTTGTGCAACCTTGCATAAGGATATATTTTTTATATCACACGTATACTACATCTTACGTGTATAACAACCAAAATATCGTCTATTGTTTGTTTTATATTTCTGACGCTAATCATATTTCAGCTTCGATATCAGTAATACGGATCATGTAATGTCGGTGAAATTGCTCGATCGTGTCAATATTATTTGTCCACAACCGAGAACAACACCAAAGATGCCATACGAATACACTAAGCTATATGCTGTACGTCTTTTTATTGTCTCTATTTTTTCTATGCGTTGTAGGTGTTGTTTAATTTATTTTCTCTGCAAGTGTATAACGAAACTACGAGTGGCAATGTGATTATATATGCAGCTATAAGTGGGGAATTGTAAGAGGGTATTTTGTGTATGAGCTTATCTAATGCGTAAACGCTCGCATAAACATGCGATCGAAGCATAAAACATGAACATTGTTGAAAAAAAAAAGGATGGAAGCTTTTGAATGAATCGTCATAACGATGAAAATCGTTTTTTTTTTTATGAGATGCGAATCAACAACAAAGAATAGAAATTTTATTGCCGAAATCATAACAAATTGTTAAACAAATTTTTTGCTCAACAATGACAAAAGCGTCTAAGCGGTGTAATACACGCACACTATTCGATCGGCTTTATGTATCGTTGTGCTGATTTATTGAAAATATTCCAATGCACTATTCTTTCATCGTAAAGCATTCGATAAGCGCATCTGTGAAAACATTTGAAAATCAGCAGTATATTCTCCTTTTCTTTTTTTTTTGAAGCACTTCCAGGTGGAATTGATGATAGTATCAGTGAAATATGATCTTGAAATGATTGTTTTCATCTGATTTAACACCCATTTTTCATCGAAGCATATTTGCGCGCTAATTCCTTATAAACTGGGGTTGTAATCTGAAAACACATACGATCAAAGTAATGGTCTTTGTGCGATAGTGAAAGTACGCATAAGCACCTCCAATACATTGAAATACAATCGTCCTAATATCGTTACGGTTTTTGTCAGCACTTTATTTTGGCGTGAAATTACAAGATGGAAGCGAAAAAATATTGATGAAGAAGCACATATTCCAATTTATTATTGTTTCTATCATCAATTTTTTTCAAATGAAGTCGAAATGCGTTGCTTCTTTCTAAACTCTATTAAATGCCGACTGCATTTTGCTCATTCTTACTTTTCTACTTTTCGGCGAAACGAAATCATGCAAACACCAGCGTGAACGAAGTAAAGAGTTCGTTGTATTCACTAGTAGAGGAACTGAACATAAACCTTGCGATCTATCTATATTGTAATTTTTAATATCGAATGGGAGGGATAGAACTTGAAGAGAACTCTTAACAAAAATAGGGCTTACAATTTTCTAAACAATTTCTATAAATGCATATAGAGAGGTAAGGCACTCATCAAGTGCATTCCACAAACAGTATGATGTAATTTCAGCTTTTCTTGTATAGTAAATTATAAGGCGTTTATATGTCGCTTAATCTTTTAATCGTTCATGTGCTTGCCAAAACGTTTTCATATGCTGCTAACAGTTTATTCTTATTGATCAGATTTCACCTTTATTAGATGATCACCTGAACAGACTAATAATTTCCCCGATTTCTGTTGATCAAAGTATAACTGAAGGGTCGTTTTTGCTTCAGATTGTGGCTTTCTATATGAAATAGGTAAGGAATGAGAGAGGAAGGAATTTTAATCGGTAATTTGCAGTATATTGTATCTGTGCAAAAAAAAGTTTTTCTTCTCTGGTTTCTGATATCAATACAAAAAAATTCATCGCACAAATAACAAATCTTATCAGTGATCATTCGTCATATATGGAATAGGCAGAAAACTCCTATTGCTTTGAGCTACTCGTCTTCTATCACCGCTGAAACGGATGCTGGATCGTCATAAAGCTGCGCGTTTAATCGCTCCCAAAAGAAAACAATCATTACATTTGGATGTGGTGCATAAATGGAAAACAAGCACCGGAACTGTGCCCTCTATGTTCATTATTGTGTACATCTACATTTTTTTTTCAGAACAATACCGCATGTTCATGAGCGCATTCTCAGTGATTTAACTTTCAGAGTGCCATTGCTTTTAAGCATTTATTCCCCCTAATTCATTTTTACTTCCTATTGATATTTTATTTCATTGTTGACCGATTTGTTGGTTTGATTCCATATCAGTCATCTTTTTGGTTAGGAACCTTTGCCATCCTCTCTGACCCATTAGCGTAGACGCTTCATAGCAACTTGGTTACGACACATCCTAAAGAAATGGACTTATTTGCTAGATGCCGATTGATGTGATTCGAGTAATAAGATTCAATAGCACCTCGATTATCCATCGTAGCCAAATGAGCAGCTACTATCAAAAGGAACACCTAAAATCGCACCCATGGGATGATGTTATATGTTGCATATTGGTTTCTTTCACCCCACCAAACTCATAATTAAATGTGACGATTACAATCAAAGATATATTCGAATCTTCCACGAATTCCTATGAGCGTTCAAAGATACTGTTGTCATCCGAATCCTATTAGCGACATTGTTTTTTATACATACGATTGATATCATTGAATTCTGCTAAAATATGTCGTGCTCTTGATTCACTACACTGAGTATGTCCGCGTTAATTGTTTTATTCCTTCTGGCGTTTCCGATCTATTTTTTGTGAGTTTCTAAAGGATTAAAGTGTGATTGGGAACGTGTATTTTCACGTCTCGTTGTTGATAAAAAATGAGGTCACTGCTGAAATGAACGCGCGACATGACCCATCCAATTCACCCCTCAAACATCGTTTTGTACTAGCCGATTTGATGTAATATCTGTGCATTCATGCGTTCACATTTTAATCGTGTGATTTTTGACGACTGCGTTTCCTCTTTCTAAACTAATGAAGGGGGCATTCATCTTATCAAATCAAGGCATGACAACCGTTTGGAGTGAATAGATCACCTCCTGGCTACTGTTTGATATGTTGGCATTCATTAATCCGCATCTTAAATGGATGAACAAAGAATTTTAAGAAACTGAGAATATACATTTTTGCCTCCTATGACGCTCGCATATGCTTAAAGGAGATTATACAATTCTAGCTTATTATGGATTATAAAGTAGAAAGAATGTAGATCACCTTCTCAGGTCATTTCTGATCGACGAATTCTTCGTGATCTTTAAAAATGCAGTTAGTTTTTTTTTTCTTTCATCTACTTAACTGAATAGAGACTTAGGCATCGAGTAGAAACATAAGAAACTATGGAGTGTTAGAGGAATAAGTTGGATAGTTGGATAGTTGGGTACAAGAGCAGTGAAAGCCAGGCAAAAGCATGATTGCTGAAATAAAAGTACATAATTATGCAGCAAAGGTGAGTAATGGAACTTGTCAGGTATGATTTATAGCCTTGTCCTTCAACAATTTCGGATGTGATGATAAAAGTTGATTGATCTCAGTTTGACATGTAAAGTTTTCAGGTGTCTCGTGATGGTTACGACAATTGTGAACTACGTAATGAGAGGCTCATCGGCGTCTGTCAGAATGCTGAAGCGCAATCGTCTATAAGCATCGTTTTTCGAGATTTTTCGCCATTGCCTGGAGCACTCGAATTCAAGCCTGGACACAGTTATTATATCATAAGTTCGTTGGAAATTTTCTCTCACTTCCCTTCTTCTATACTTCATTTGCTTTTTTGGGCAATTCGGTATGAGATTTTACCGTTGTCTTCTCATAGCATTAAGGTAGTGATGCCGTCAGTAGTGATGCCGTCAATGTGTTGAGAATACGTCAGCATATCGATGAAATCACGGTCCCATATATTACCGATTCAGTGCTTATTTTCCAATCGGTGGTGAGGGTAACGCGAACATCAACACCAATTAGGTGATCCTCTCGACAAGTCGAATGCAGCGCGATATCCAGCTTAGGGAATTTTCCTATGAAAAAGATGCTTTCGTGGATTGTTGAAAATATTCTTTCCTCGAAAAAGTTAATGCTTTAAAATAGAGCTGTTTTAAAGCGGTTCGGACAGTCATTGAATACAGATTGTTGTCCTCTGTGCACTTAAGTGATTAGCAACGTAGGTTCAAGCTATCGTCTTCTGAAGTTTACTTGATGAAACTTGAAATGTTGATAATTATGTTGTCGATTTGTTATGTTAATTTCTTACAAAAGATGTTCTCGCTTTATGAACACACCTCTTTGTTCAAGTGGAAATTAAAGTGCAAAACACATCGCATAATGATCATTTCAATTTCGGGTACAAATCGCTAGCTAATCTTTTTCTTTTAATAGTATTATATACTTGCTTGGCGGAGGTATATTTTATATTATTTTATTTCCTCCATTAATATGATAATGGCTCGTGAATGTTGCTCAAAAATTTCGTTTCTTCATGCAGATGATGGGTGCCACTGATTGTTGAATTTACCTACATAGAAAGATATTCTTTTGCTTCCTTCTCATCTGGTGCCATCGCCACAAAAACGAACATATGAAACGTTTTGTGATTGCGGTGGTGACATTATTATGGAAAATTGAACGTTTACCATCTATTATATAAGATGAAGCAAGCGGTGCTAATGAATAATAGCATGAGTGCTGATGAGTGAATACTAGAGTGCGGATGTGAAAGGGCACTGGTAAAGGTGAACGCGCAAAAACGATAGCATTCCCGATGGCGGCTGCCACCACATGGCGTCCATATGTAAATGTGGCCTTTCAAGAGAGCAATATTACCCTTTTTTTGAATTCCACCTTCATTTATTTAGCCCTACTTTATCGCATCTT
Organism: Ascaris suum; assembly: GCA_013433145.1. Classification (NCBI taxonomy): domain Eukaryota; kingdom Metazoa; phylum Nematoda; class Chromadorea; order Rhabditida; family Ascarididae; genus Ascaris; species Ascaris suum. The sequence goes on from CM024181.1 coordinate 1,419,249, forward strand.
TTCTCCTTTCCTTTCCCTCTTCTCGTATTCCCTAGTGGGCAAGAAATATGGTGAGAACTTAATGGTGGTGTATCTACTGCGGACTCTTTGCATATTTTTTGGGGGTAAGGAGAAGGCGTAGATGCGCTTGTTGCATATTTCTGCCAAGAAATAGCTGAAATGACCGAAAATTTTCTCAACTTTGGAAGCTGCGCACAGAAGATGATCAGCCGCTCTAATTCGTCAATATTTGAAAAGCACAGCATTCTATGGAACACATTGTTTAGCGGTGCCATAGTTATATTTGCAACCAGCGTAGTCTATTTTTTCTTTACAAACGCGCTGAAATAGCCGACGAGCATGTAGGTGAGTGGAGAATATATTTTACGTATCGTTCGTATTAAATTGTTTCTAAAAACATCCATATTGAAACGTGTTTTTTAACGTTCGGTTTTAGCGAGTGATTTATCCGTCACTGGACGTTATTACATAGCTGAATGAAATATAAAAGATCAGTATGGTGACCATTTGATTGGTGGAACATCAAGAATGCCGCACTCAACGATATGGAATTTAATGGATCCCATTTGGCAGTATAATGACGTTTTTGTGAGCTATACGGTTGCATAACGTTTTTGTATGAGTCACAAAGGAAAACGAAATGATGAGGGATGAGGGTTTGTGGTTTTGGCCTGTATGCGATGATGGGTTCACATCTGCCAGTCAAACGTTAACCATCCGCAAAGGTCAATTCGTTAAGGTTGCCAACATCGGACGTTGGAGCTTTTTATCGTTTCCTAAACAAGAGGAGACAAATTTGTGGTGGAGGAAGGGAGAGGCACATATTGTAGAAATTTCTAACCACGTAGTTAGAGTTTTCCACTCTGGATATACTGTTACTGATTTGAATGGAATTAACGTGGTGCATGTTTGGAACGTGCTGAGGATCATTTTGAGCTGCAGCTTCGAAAGTCCACTATTGCAATTGAGATCTTTACACCGTTTAGACTTGCACAATTAAGCGTTTGTTTAGGAATCTATGCACGATAGAATTTTTGAGTTCAGGAGACCTAGTCACGACGAAGACATTTTTCTGGGATATTTGCGCTAGATAAAATTGCCTTCGACAAATTTTTGCAATGGCACTTTGTTTTGTGAAGCAAGTGGAATATTTCTGCTGTCGACAAAGGCACCATAGGGTGGTTCTATTGCAAAAGTACATTGTGGGTTTTGTTGCAGAAGTATTTGTTAGGTGTGTTTTATATGTATTCAAAATAAGTGGTATCTTGTCCAAGATTTTCACTACGATGCAAGGCACACACTTTCATAGTTTCCAGCCATTTTCTGCCTATTATGACTTAATGACCAGTTGTTTACGTTCTTTTCGATGACTGCCGATTTGTTTATGTTCTCCACTCTTTCAAGAGATAGAAGAGGGATCACAGGTTCGAAAGCTTCTGCGCCTTCGATGCATCTCTATGTTTGCGCATTCGTGTGCACGTACCTGACGACTGATATACGCTTATTTTCTGGACCGTAAAGAAAAAAAATCATGGGGTTCTGATTTATCCGTAATCATGGCACTACTTTTATAATAAGCTTTTATGGATGAATTCGGAATTGCCAGCTGTCGTGATAGAACTTAAACTTCTTCCCTTACTGCAGGAAAGGGGACATCCTGCTAATTCTCACTCTGTTCAAGGTGGAGGAAGGGTTTTTTTCTGTAACATTTAACTGAATATTTTACTCGTTACTTGGCTCATTTTTTCTATATGCCAAATGCTCGGGCCTTAAAAAGAAAGCTTTGCATTTGTTGATCTATTGGAGATTTACTAGATTCCTTCCAGTTTTAATGATGCAAGAGCAAATTCGACACGGAATTTTAAAATGTTGACTTACTGCGCCAATTTGAAACAATACACTTTTATATCTCACATATAACATAAAACCTTAATGAATTGCAATGACCATCATAACTGTGGTCTATACTCGTGATTTACTGCTGAAACATGAAAAGCTGCTGAAACAACTATATATCTCTCGAACTGTCGGAGACAGAGAGTTAGTCATTTAGAAACGCTTACTCGTTACCTCAAGATGACGGCAGTCTGGATAAGGTACCGTGTAAGAATGTTATACTGCTCGCTTCCTATCTGAACTCAATAAACCTTTATCTCTCTAACCTCTTCAAGGTAAACAGCAAGTTTTTTTAAAGAGTTTTCTTCGTTATTTATTACTAAATTACATTATTATGGTCGCTCAATAAAGATAGCATTTATTGACGAACATAAATTGCGGCTATCTATAGTGAATGGCAAAGTGAGGAAATGAATTACGATTGATATTTTCATTCACCGTTTAGCGATTATCACGACAATCATTAAATTCATTCATTTGTTGCAATTCATTTATTGCAAATTCATATGTTGCAATCTGCTGATTTCGTAACAAAATTTGCTCATTGACTTCATTGCAATCATCAATAATTGATGCATATTTTGCAATATGCATCGCATATTGCAAAATTTAAGAGTAGCGATAATTGGATCATGTAGCAACTCGGTGATAGTGATTAGATATGGTTTTGCCTATACTATTTCAACGAAAATTGTATGCTCGATCAATCTTTATCACAACGACAGATATACATTTTTTTCCGGAATAAAAATTTCTTAAAGGGATGTCTGTGAAGTTTTCATCAAGTACGGATACTTTTTTTGCAATTGTATCTTTCCGAAACGCCAGAGCTCTAATTCGACATGAAGAATAGCTAACTGCATTCGAGATAGTGTCCCCGTATTTATTTCTTCATGCAATTTATTTAAGCGTTAGGATGTCTGTAATACTTATATGCAATTTATTTTAGCAACATCGGATGGCACCGAAGCGGGTATTGACAAAAGGTCTGGTGGACTATGCGTCACGAGGCATATGAAGATGAAGTTTGAGGTGCACTCAGGTAAGTTGGCGGTTGCCGTTCTCTTCATGTTTTGGCTAAGGTATACCATATGGCAATACTCCATTGTGGACTACCAGTTAGCTGATCAAGTGTGTTCACCAGGTTTCCAAGCCGGATTGTCCACTGCCGGGTTTCCAAGTGCACCATGCTAGCGTGTACAGCCGGTGTTCATTTTGATTTCAATTCATTTGGTTATTCTTGGCCACTTATTTCAGTCGTTTTCTATCCGTTCTTATCGTTCGTTTACACAGAAATATTTTTTTATCAGAGTAGAAATTGATAGTGCAAAAACGAGTGATATTTGAACCTTATGAAAGGGAATGTTTGCTTTACTGCTCGCAGATGCGAGTACAGGTGGACATACAGGTGCATTTTTGTGGGAATGCCGAAATAGTAGGAGTTAACGTGAATATGCTCCAAAAAAAAAACCGATATTACTTAAAATTAAAGGCGACAAGTTAAGGTGTTATGAGAAGAGAAGTTTTAGTTAGTTTAGCATAAATTAAGGGAAAAATGCTTTAAGCAGTTCTGAGCAAAAAAGTAAAATTTAAAGGTGTTGTGAAACTATAAATGAGAGGATTCTATGTGTAAATGTCCATATAAAAACAAGAGGAAACGTGTTGCACTGCAATATTGTTGTACCGTGGAGAAATGAATTTCAAGTGGGCGAATGTAGGATCAAGATCAAACAATTCCAGCTATTTTAAGTTTTGCAGAGAGTTTTGCAATTTTCGTCGAAATAAGCGCATCTCCAGATTTCTATGATTATGTCATTTGATTCTGTTTTATTTCTTTTCCTTCATTTTTTGAAGCCAACGCCCCTCTCTGACAAACCATTTAGTTACTTCGTATGTGCTAGCTCTTCCGCCCGAGCCTGTCAATTTCAGCAAAGTATTTGAAGCGCACCTCAGCTCTAATCTCCAGCGGCAGCAACGATGAAGCAATTATAAATGAACTTGAGTCAGCTAGCTAGTAATTATTTGCGTGGCGTGATACTTGCATAAATTAGGCCAGAAATGGGCTAATAGGGGCATGGATAAGGCCATTTTGGGTCAAGAGAGTCTTAATTGTTTTGCTCTCGACGGCAGCGCCTCCCTTATTCGGTTGTGAAGTACATGCTTCAACGGATAATCCTAAGCTATATCCTCATATTCGCATTGCATATCCGCATTTCCTATCCACCGAAAATGAACTTATTGAACATGCAAGCGCGGGATCTACCTTTCCAGTTGTTTTTTTTTCTTTTCATGTTTCAGATAGAGGAGAATCCTCAGACGACTATGTCGATCCTGCCAGTGCTCATCAAAGGCATCGCGCACAGTACGTCTTTATCGACGATGAAAAAATCCTACTTAAAAACCAACTATTAGAGCACTGAAGCATACAATGTTCAGTCTGCGATGTTTTTTGTTTACACGATAGGAAAGCAATAAATATGAGTGTTCGGACATTTGCATAGGTGATTATCAAAAGCACAGCGTTCATTGTTTTTGCTTTTAGATCTTATCAAAGATCTGAGTAAATTTATCTTTTATACCTCTTATATGCATTTATATGTTTAAGACCTTATTAAAACACCAAAAAATTTCCTAACTTAATAGCTATTTGATGCTGAAGTTGATTAAAAACTGAACTGTTGATTGCGAAAAGCGCAGCTGCAAACTATTTTAGTCACATATGTTCGTTCACTTCAAAAGCCCATTCAAAGAGGCTAATCTCAGGAAATAAGTTGCGGGGATCAAGAAAATTGAAAAAAAATCATATATTTTAAGAGAACAGCCAAAACTTGAGATGTGCTGTATCTGCGGCACTATTTCGTTTGAAATTTCTTGAAGGCAAAACCTTTGATTAGAAATAATGATTTACTAATTTTGCCCAAAGCTATTGTAAAGCAGTTTTCGGGGAACTAGAAGAAGACACGTTATTCGTGGGTTGAGTATTCAAATCAACATTATGTGCTAGCACATTTCATGCTTTCTGTTTAAGCTAAGAATATAGTTAAACCAAATTTTAGGGATCATCCCGAAGTGTCGACTCCACTCATGTACATAATTCATACGAGTGAATCTTCATCCGAGCACTTTTCTGCCACTGATGGTTTGTTTTGAATGTAGTTTGTGATAAGCTATGTCGAAAAACATGTCATGTTAGTTTAAATAATACATCCGGGCTTCTTTTCTCACAGTGCTTTTGGAGGGCCTGAAATCTGAAAAGAGTCTTAAAAATTCTTTTAATTTAAAAAATGAAAAAATTCAAGTGACAATTTATTTTATTATTGTTTTGGCAGATTTTTGAATGCTACAAATGTGCAAAAAAGAAATAAGACTGGTTTACAGTTCTGTAAAAGTTTTCTGCTTCTGGAGCAAACGCTGGAATGGATTTCTTGTACTAAATACATTCTCGATAAGAGGTTCTATGAGTGACGTTGAAGAAGGCATTATATTTGATAGCAAGCTTCTCCTGAAGAGTGGGAATTTTTTTTATTTCACGATTTTATGGATGGAAATCTCTCTTCAAGACTTGCAATTTTTGCACAAGAAATGCCTAATATTATTGCAGTGCTGTTTTATGTGAGATTTTTGTTAAGTTATATCATAGAATATCTTGATAGTGGCGCCAACATTAAGAACAGTGAAATGTTACTTCAATATTTACCATCGCATTCAATTCTAAAATTTATTTACAGATGATGGAGGAGCGGCTAGCTGTGTTCTCAGCATACTCGCATTGATGCTATCGTTGTTACTCTGCATTGTAGACGGGCTTGGATGAGCATTAACGCATTGAATTCTTCTCTTGCAATGCGGGCTCAATTATGGTCATTGTTGTGATCGTGCCGTGATATTTCTTTCTTCTTCATCTTATTCTCTTTGCGTTTTGTGCTCACTTCAATATTGCAAAATTATAAGCGATATGCGCTTTTAGAATGATAAAATTTCACTAAAAACTGCATTAAAAAAATTCAACTTCATTGCAAATTGTCATGAAATAAAAAGAATTTCTGCAAAAAAAAATTTTAATTTACTTACTTTTTTATAGTTTATCATATCAATAATATTTTGATGAATTTCTGAACGTTACTTGCATCCTTATATGAATGAGAGGATGAATATATCAACCTTCTCAATATAAACACTCCCGGTGCACCAGCACACAACGTATAACTAAATGTGCAAAATATCGCATAATCCATCTGCCTCATGTGCATTCTTTCACTTCTTAATAAACACCGTTAATTCAATGCTGTACGCATGCTATAGAAATGTTGTTAAATTGTCTTTAACGCCTGCCATTTTTAATTGCCTTTGAAAAAGTGAAGAACCACATCATGACATGCGCTTTTTGCATTTCCAGTCATCAGGCAAGCCTTTACCATCAGTTGTGAACTAAGAATAAAATGTGCGCAATAATATATTCACATTTCAATTAGTCCGGGCACTGGTATAAATTGTAAAAAAAAAAGTATAATTTCTCATTATCGAAACGATGATCAGGCGGGAATACAATCGGTTCCAACTACATGCGCATTCTGAGGTGCGGTTAAATCACCTCTAGAAGTTGATGAATTAATTCCGGTGCAGATATAGGAAATCATTCTCTTTGTTATGCCACCGTGCCCATCATTCTCACTGATTAATCTTCAGTCGCTTCCAGCGCACATGCATATGCAGATATCATAATATTGTGATGACATTTGCAAGACACATAAAAACAGTTTAGACTGGCAAAGGCAAAACGATTATAACAGCAATATTTATTTCGTGTCCAATAGGTTGAACAAGTCGATGCAACCATTACTAATGTCTGTGTTGAAAGTTAGCATCAAAGATCGAAAACTGCTTTAAAGTGGAAACAGTTGCTCTACAATCGGCTGCCGTTAGCCGTTGTTGGAATAAGGCGTGCTTCAAGGTATTTGAAGCGTGAGGACCACTGTAAGCAGTAAAGTTCAAATTCCATCTCTAGTCCGTCTCATCGCAAAGTATACGAAAGAAGTTGAGATGATTCCGTGCAATTAGGATTAGTTAGGTGGAAGTGCATAGCGATGTTACTATGTTCGTTGCAACAGATGGAGTAGTGTGGACCGAAATAATATAATTGGAGTCTGCTTACACGATTGTACAATTTAAATATCCGATATGATTTCTTCTTGCCCTGCTATTTTCTCCTTGTGTACACAGTCATTGACGTTTCTTCGTAGAGGATTTTAACAATTGTTGCAAACTTCGATGAATAAGCTCTGAGCCTTGATTTCCGTCACGGATTTTTACCTATCACGTAGATAGAGTAGTGTTTCGGCTTTAAACAATTTCCCCTTCAAAAAAGTCTAGAATTAAATAACTTACTGCATAATACAGAGTGAGCTAAAAGTTTTGATACATCACGCTTCGGCTTTTTAGTTCCTACAGTCATGGCGTTGGCCCTATGTGATCGATGCGTATATGTGCATCTTTGGCCTACGCCGGTTCCCTTCCTCTTGAGCTACAATCATTTTAACCGGTGCAAACTTTATCTTCCTTCAGGTCACCGTCATAAATGAATGCAACATTTCGCTCGTCATCTAGAAATAAAAACATCCATTAAACGAATAGCAAATGGGAGAGCATAGCTGTAACACGACCAGCAATCTATCTGAAATTTCTCTACAGGTCATTTCCAGGTGAAGCACCTACCGATAGCTCATGTGTTACGTGATAGTCGTCTAATATTACATCAGTGACATGATAGTCATGGATTATTTAATTTTCACTCTAATGTGGGCTCACTTAGAGACTCAACTATATTAGAACCATTACGAGTGTTGGCACTTTTCCTTGCAAGTGCATGACAAACAGTTAAACAAAAGAAGGAGTGAAAAGAAGGGGAAAGAAAACGACCGCCATGTCGACCCGCCTATGCCGTGTTCTCATTGAAGGCATTATTTTTCAAGTATGCCTCCGTCTTCCGGAGGGAACTCTATAGCAGTTTTGCTGTCGTTGTAGCTGGTTGCAGATAGCCGAGGAGCGCTTATTCGCTTGACACAGTTTAGCACTACAGCAGGCCTCTTTTCTTTTTTTTTCTGCTCGCCTTTTTATTTCTCTGTTCTTTTCGTCTTTTTTCCCTTCCTTCTTTTTCTTTCCTTCTCCTGCTTTCTTGTCTTTCTTTTTCTTTTATCTTCCTCACTCTACTTTTCACTTTCTCTTTTCTTTCTTGTCCCCATTTTCTTCCCTTGTTGCTTGCTTCGTATTTCCTCTTCCTTGTTTTCCTCGTCTCCTGCTCTCTTGCCTCTTTCATGCATCCTCTTTCTCTCTCGTCTCCCTTATTTTTTGTCCTTATTTCCTTTTCTTTCTTTCCTTTCCTTTCTCCTTACTTCTCCTCTTCCATCTTCTCTTTTTCCTTTTTTCCTCTCTTCCTTTGCACTTTTCATCTTTTTTTTTACCTCTCCGCATCCTCCCTTTTCTTCCATTTCCTTCCCCATCCTTATTCTCTTCCGCTCTCTTCTCACTTCTCTTTATATTTTCTCTCCTTCCACTTCTTTTACTTCTTTCTTTTCTATGTCTTCCTCCTTCCTTTTATATTCTTTTGTTTCTTCCTTCTTGCTTCTTGTCGTTTGTTCACTGTTCCCTGTTCCTCGTTCTTTATCCCTTATCTACTTTTCCTTGTTCTCCTTTCATGCTCTCCATTCTCTGTTCCTTTCCGTGCGTACTGTGCCTCTGTTGTTTCTTCGTTGTTCCGTTTTCTCCATTCTTCTTTTTCTTCCTCCTGACGTCCGTGTACTACTGAGAAACCTCAGTTCAGGTTCAGATGCTCTCGATTCCTATAAACACACTGACTACAGAAACTGTAGACTTTGCCAGGAATCCAAAGGTGTGATGTAGATGCGCATTAAAAAATATCTGCTAATAACGTAAGATCTGCACATGGTCATTAAAAGCCGCTTCAAGCATAGAAAGATATCGTTGAAATTAAACAACGGTGACTTCTAAGTCGGTGGAGGTTGACTACGACCTGTCAAAAAAACCGCTTGGACGGTGGTAAGAAAAGCACCAAGTATTCTTAATTGTTGGCAGCGGAATCTTCGACGCTATCAATCACCTACGCTCGTCTTGCGTCATCGGCGTTCTTTTATTTACGGTCAGAAAGTGTTACGAAAAATCATTCCCAACATCGTTCACACGAGCTCATACGAGTATTTCAGGCGTATTATGATCTCCAGGCGTATTGATCGGAATATTATCAGAAATCACGTGTTGCCTTTCATGTTATTATGGCAAGAGTGTTTCAACGAGCCAAACAAGAGGAATATATTTTGTCAAACTTCCTTCAAATTGAGGACAAAAGAGGGAGATGCATGGGATAAGCTGGACGAAAGCATGTGCTTTCTGTGCCAGTACGGTACTCGTGACTGTTAAATCAGAACATCCCTGTATCACCAATAGTAAAGTATACCAAGCATCTTCTAGTGGTGGAGTATTTCAAAGAAACCAAAAAGAAACCAAGCGCTACCTTCATATACACCGCTTGCGTTATAGTCGCAACCGCGTCTTTCAGTATTTTCGCTATCGCTCTCTTGCAAGCATAACAGGCGAACGAAAAACGATGACTGTGTACTGATCGTCCTAAAAATGACCGAAAAATATCGCCTAAGATTCTTATGACTTTGCAGCTTTGTTGTGAAATCTATCAAACACCGACACAGAATAGAGTAAGTCCACTTGCAAAAAAGGTTAACGTCGAAAAAAACTTGCAAAACATGCAACCACAAACGAAGCGTGCTCGAAAAACATAATAAAAGATCAATAACCTCGAAAGCCTCGACGAACCATTTCAATGACTCAGTGATACACTCATCTATCATCCACCTCCGGGCATGTTATTTATAAATTTATAACACTCCTTCCAAAACCCTGTATCAAAAGTTCAAAAATGAGTTTTATCCTACAATATTTAATGAAATTTTTCGAAATCAGCATGATTGAGGCGATATTGTTGCGAAATTTTTCATCACTCATACCATTTAAGCACACTCACTCACTCACGTTTACTATATATTTTTGTTTGAAATTTTTTTCGCATAAATGAATGAATATTTTGGAAATTTTTTACATAATTGTGTGAGGAGAGATATGCGTGGATTTTCTTAACTCGTTTTTGATGCTTTCTTCAATTGCGTCATATCATTTTTATTGATTATTTTTTCCTCATATATCGAATAGAATATTTGTATAGAATTTGTTCAGATAGAATCAATGTATTCTTATCGATATGTATAGAAAATGAAAAATGCACACTCTTATGTGGTGCATATATTGATAATGGTGAAATATTTTCGCTATTAGTGCTTACGGCCATACCACGTTGAAAGCACGACATCCCGTCCGATCTGTCAAGTTAAGCAACGTTGGGCCTGGTTAGTACTTGGATCGGAGACGGCTTGGGAATCCCAGGTGCTGTAGGCGAAAATTTTCCTACCTACAAATGAGCAATAATCGTTTAATGTTGCTAGAAAAAAATTAGAGTGTTCGTAAAATTTTCAATAGTAAATTAAGTGCGAGAGATAAATAATTGAATTATACTCAATGCTAGTGAAATATTTTCATATGTAATGTTTAGTGCTGAAAAATTTTTCAAGCATTTTCGTTGTTAATGTTTTCTTTTTTCAATTTTTAGTGAATTTTTTCTCGAGTTTATTTAATGCTAGCGACGGGAAATGATTCAATGTGATGTTCGTTTGTGCACTTGCCGATTGTGGCGATGCTTTCGACGGTTTAATTACCCAAGTTTGAGGTAATTCCGTGTTTCAGCTCAGTGCTTCTATCGGCTCTGTGGCTTGAAAATAAATTTTGGAACGCTTTGCCGAATGGCGAAGCACTTTTCAACGTTTAAATATACGAGCGCAATTGATTCGCAATGATGATGAGTTGAAAAATGCGCTAAAATATTTCCTATAGAACGCATATGATATGATATGTAGAGGTGAGCAAAATAAAACAATAGACATTAGCGCGCGAAATCAGTGTGATTGAGGCGATATTGTTGCGAAATTTTTCATCACTCATACCATTTAAGCACACTCACTCACTCACACGTTTACTATATATTTTTGTTTGAAATTTTTTTCGCATAAATGAATGAATATTTTGGAAATTTTTTACATAATTGTGTGAGGAGAGATATGCGTGGATTTTCTTAACTCGTTTTTGATGCTTTCTTCAATTGCGTCATATCATTTTTATTGATTATTTTTTCCTCATATATCGAATAGAATATTTGTATAGAATTTGTTCAGATAGAATCAATGTATTCTTATCGATATGTATAGAAAATAAATGCACACTCTTATGTGGTGCATATATTGATAATGGTGAAATATTTTCGCTATTAGTGCTTACGGCCATACCACGTTGAAAGCACGACATCCCGTCCGATCTGTCAAGTTAAGCAACGTTGGGCCTGGTTAGTACTTGGATCGGAGACGGCTTGGGAATCCCAGGTGCTGTAGGCGAAAATTTTCCTACCTACAAATGAGCAATAATCGTTTAATGTTGCTAGAAAAAAAATTAGAGTGTTCGTAAAAATTTTCAATAGTAAATTAAGTGCGAGAGATAAATAATTGAATTATACTCAATGCTAGTGAAATATTTTCATATGTAATGTTTAGTGCTGAAAAATTTTTCAAGCATTTTCGTTGTTAATGTTTTCTTTTTTCAATTTTTAGTGAATTTTTTCTCGAGTTTATTTATGCTAGCGACGGGAAATGATTCAATGTGATTTTCGTTTGTGCACTTGCCGATTGTGGCGATGATTTCGACGGTTTAATTACCCAAGTTTGAGGTAATTCCGTGTTTCAGCTCAGTGCTTCTATCGGCTCTGTGGCTTGAAAATAAATTTTGGAACGCTTTGCCGAATGGCGAAGCACTTTTCAACGTTTAAATATACGAGCGCAATTGATTCGCAATCGTTGTAAATGATGAGTTGAAAAATGCGCTAAAATATTTCCTATAGAACGCATATGATATGATATGTAGAGGTGAGCAAAATAAAACAATAGACATTAGCGCGCGAAATCAGTGTGATTGAGGCGATATTGTTGCGAAATTTTTCATCACTCATACCATTTAAGCACACTCACTCACTCACACGTTTACTATATTTTTTGTTTGAAATTTTTTTCGCATAAATGAATGAATATTTTGGAAATTTTTTACATAATTGTGTGAGGAGAGATATGCGTGGATTTTCTTAACTCGTTTTTGATGCTTTCTTCAATTGCGTCATATCATTTTTATTGATTATTTTTTCCTCATATATCGAATAGAATATTTGTATAGAATTTGTTCAGATAGAATCAATGTATTCTTATCGATATGTATAGAAAATAAATGCACACTCTTATGTGGTGCATATATTGATAATGGTGAAATATTTTCGCTATTAGTGCTTACGGCCATACCACGTTGAAAGCACGACATCCCGTCCGATCTGTCAAGTTAAGCAACGTTGGGCCTGGTTAGTACTTGGATCGGAGACGGCTTGGGAATCCCAGGTGCTGTAGGCGAAAATTTTCCTACCTACAAATGAGCAATAATCGTTTAATGTTGCTAGAAAAAAAATTAGAGTGTTCGTAAAAATTTCAATAGTAAATTAAGTGCGAGAGATAAATAATTGAATTATACTCAATGCTAGTGAAATATTTTCATATGTAATGTTTAGTGCTGAGAAATTTTTCAAGCATTTTCGTTGTTAATGTTTTCTTTTTTCAATTTTTAGTGAATTTTTTCTCGAGTTTATTTAATGCTAGCGACGGGAAATGATTCAATGTGATTTTCGTTTGTGCACTTGCCGATTGTGGCGATGATTTCGACGGTTTAATTACCCAAGTTTGAGGTAATTCCGTGTTTCAGCTCAGTGCTTCTATCGGCTCTGTGGCTTGAAAATAAATTTTGGAACGCTTTGCCGAATGGCGAAGCACTTTTCAACGTTTAAATATACGAGCGCAATTGATTCGCAATCGTTGTAAATGATGAGTTGAAAAATGCGCTAAAATATTTCCTATAGAACGCATATGATATGATATGTAGAGGTGAGCAAAATAAAACAATAGACATTAGCGCGCGAAATCAGTGTGATTGAGGCGATATTGTTGCGAAATTTTTCATCACTCATACCATTTAAGCACACTCACTCACTCACACGTTTACTATATTTTTTGTTTGAAATTTTTTTCGCATAAATGAATGAATATTTTGGAAATTTTTTACATAATTGTGTGAGGAGAGATATGCGTGGATTTTCTTAACTCGTTTTTGATGCTTTCTTCAATTGCGTCATATCATTTTTATTGATTATTTTTTCCTCATATATCGAATAGAATATTTGTATAGAATTTGTTCAGATAGAATCAATGTATTCTTATCGATATGTATAGAAAATGAATAAATGCACACTCTTATGTGGTGCATATATTGATAATGGTGAAATATTTTCGCTATTAGTGCTTACGGCCATACCACGTTGAAAGCACGACATCCCGTCCGATCTGTCAAGTTAAGCAACGTTGGGCCTGGTTAGTACTTGGATCGGAGACGGCTTGGGAATCCCAGGTGCTGTAGGCGAAAATTTTCCTACCTACAAATGAGCAATAATCGTTTAATGTTGCTAGAAAAAAAATTAGAGTGTTCGTAAAAATTTCAATAGTAAATTAAGTGCGAGAGATAAATAATTGAATTATACTCAATGCTAGTGAAATATTTTCATATGTAATGTTTAGTGCTGAAAAATTTTTCAAGCATTTTCGTTGTTAATGTTTTCTTTTTTCAATTTTTAGTGAATTTTTTCTCGAGTTTATTTAATCGCTAGCGACGGGAAATGATTCAATGTGATTTTCGTTTGTGCACTTGCCGATTGTGGCGATGATTTCGACGGTTTAATTACCCAAGTTTGAGGTAATTCCGTGTTTCAGCTCAGTGCTTCTATCGGCTCTGTGGCTTGAAAATAAATTTTGGAACGCTTTGCCGAATGGCGAAGCACTTTTCAACGTTTAAATATACGAGCGCAATTGATTCGCAATCGAAATGATGAGTTGAAAAATGCGCTAAAATATTTCCTATAGAACGCATATGATATGATATGTAGAGGTGAGCAAAATAAAACAATAGACATTAGCGCGCGAAATCAGTGTGATTGAGGCGATATTGTTGCGAAATTTTTCATCACTCATACCATTTAAGCACACTCACTCACTCACACGTTTACTATATATTTTTGTTTGAAATTTTTTTCGCATAAATGAATGAATATTTTGGAAATTTTTTACATAATTGTGTGAGGAGAGATATGCGTGGATTTTCTTAACTCGTTTTTGATGCTTTCTTCAATTGCGTCATATCATTTTTATTGATTATTTTTTCCTCATATATCGAATAGAATATTTGTATAGAATTTGTTCAGATAGAATCAATGTATTCTTATCGATATGTATAGAAAATAAAAATGCACACTCTTATGTGGTGCATATATTGATAATGGTGAAATATTTTCGCTATTAGTGCTTACGGCCATACCACGTTGAAAGCACGACATCCCGTCCGATCTGTCAAGTTAAGCAACGTTGGGCCTGGTTAGTACTTGGATCGGAGACGGCTTGGGAATCCCAGGTGCTGTAGGCGAAAATTTTCCTACCTACAAATGAGCAATAATCGTTTAATGTTGCTAGAAAAAAAATTAGAGTGTTCGTAAAATTTTCAATAGTAAATTAAGTGCGAGAGATAAATAATTGAATTATACTCAATGCTAGTGAAATATTTTCATATGTAATGTTTAGTGCTGAAAAATTTTTCAAGCATTTTCGTTGTTAATGTTTTCTTTTTTCAATTTTTAGTGAATTTTTTCTCGAGTTTATTTATGCTAGCGACGGGAAATGATTCAATGTGATTTTCGTTTGTGCACTTGCCGATTGTGGCGATGATTTCGACGGTTTAATTACCCAAGTTTGAGGTAATTCCGTGTTTCAGCTCAGTGCTTCTATCGGCTCTGTGGCTTGAAAATAAATTTTGGAACGCTTTGCCGAATGGCGAAGCACTTTTCAACGTTTAAATATACGAGCGCAATTGATTCGCAATCGTTGTAAATGATGAGTTGAAAAATGCGCTAAAATATTTCCTATAGAACGCATATGATATGATATGTAGAGGTGAGCAAAATAAAACAATAGACATTAGCGCGCGAAATCAGTGTGATTGAGGCGATATTGTTGCGAAATTTTTCATCACTCATACCATTTAAGCACACTCACTCACTCACGTTTACTATATATTTTTGTTTGAAATTTTTTTCGCATAAATGAATGAATATTTTGGAAATTTTTTACATAATTGTGTGAGGAGAGATATGCGTGGATTTTCTTAACTCGTTTTTGATGCTTTCTTCAATTGCGTCATATCATTTTTATTGATTATTTTTTCCTCATATATCGAATAGAATATTTGTATAGAATTTGTTCAGATAGAATCAATGTATTCTTATCGATATGTATAGAAAATGAATAAATGCACACTCTTATGTGGTGCATATATTGATAATGGTGAAATATTTTCGCTATTAGTGCTTACGGCCATACCACGTTGAAAGCACGACATCCCGTCCGATCTGTCAAGTTAAGCAACGTTGGGCCTGGTTAGTACTTGGATCGGAGACGGCTTGGGAATCCCAGGTGCTGTAGGCGAAAATTTTCCTACCTACAAATGAGCAATAATCGTTTAATGTTGCTAGAAAAAAATTAGAGTGTTCGTAAAAATTTCAATAGTAAATTAAGTGCGAGAGATAAATAATTGAATTATACTCAATGCTAGTGAAATATTTTCATATGTAATGTTTAGTGCTGAGAAATTTTTCAAGCATTTTCGTTGTTAATGTTTTCTTTTTTCAATTTTTAGTGAATTTTTTCTCGAGTTTATTTATCGCTAGCGACGGGAAATGATTCAATGTGATTTTCGTTTGTGCACTTGCCGATTGTGGCGATGATTTCGACGGTTTAATTACCCAAGTTTGAGGTAATTCCGTGTTTCAGCTCAGTGCTTCTATCGGCTCTGTGGCTTGAAAATAAATTTTGGAACGCTTTGCCGAATGGCGAAGCACTTTTCAACGTTTAAATATACGAGCGCAATTGATTCGCAATCGTTGTAAATGATGAGTTGAAAAATGCGCTAAAATATTTCCTATAGAACGCATATGATATGATATGTAGAGGTGAGCAAAATAAAACAATAGACATTAGCGCGCGAAATCAGTGTGATTGAGGCGATATTGTTGCGAAATTTTTCATCACTCATACCATTTAAGCACACTCACTCACTCACGTTTACTATATATTTTTGTTTGAAATTTTTTTCGCATAAATGAATGAATATTTTGGAAATTTTTTACATAATTGTGTGAGGAGAGATATGCGTGGATTTTCTTAACTCGTTTTTGATGCTTTCTTCAATTGCGTCATATCATTTTTATTGATTATTTTTTCCTCATATATCGAATAGAATATTTGTATAGAATTTGTTCAGATAGAATCAATGTATTCTTATCGATATGTATAGAAAATGAAATGCACACTCTTATGTGGTGCATATATTGATAATGGTGAAATATTTTCGCTATTAGTGCTTACGGCCATACCACGTTGAAAGCACGACATCCCGTCCGATCTGTCAAGTTAAGCAACGTTGGGCCTGGTTAGTACTTGGATCGGAGACGGCTTGGGAATCCCAGGTGCTGTAGGCGAAAATTTTCCTACCTACAAATGAGCAATAATCGTTTAATGTTGCTAGAAAAAAAATTAGAGTGTTCGTAAAATTTTCAATAGTAAATTAAGTGCGAGAGATAAATAATTGAATTATACTCAATGCTAGTGAAATATTTTCATATGTAATGTTTAGTGCTGAGAAATTTTTCAAGCATTTTCGTTGTTAATGTTTTCTTTTTTCAATTTTTAGTGAATTTTTTCTCGAGTTTATTTATCGCTAGCGACGGGAAATGATTCAATGTGATTTTCGTTTGTGCACTTGCCGATTGTGGCGATGATTTCGACGGTTTAATTACCCAAGTTTGAGGTAATTCCGTGTTTCAGCTCAGTGCTTCTATCGGCTCTGTGGCTTGAAAATAAATTTTGGAACGCTTTGCCGAATGGCGAAGCACTTTTCAACGTTTAAATATACGAGCGCAATTGATTCGCAATGTTGTAAATGAGTTGAAAAATGCGCTAAAATATTTCCTATAGAACGCATATGATATGATATGTAGAGGTGAGCAAAATAAAACAATAGACATTAGCGCGCGAAATCAGTGTGATTGAGGCGATATTGTTGCGAAATTTTTCATCACTCATACCATTTAAGCACACTCACTCACTCACGTTTACTATATATTTTTGTTTGAAATTTTTTTCGCATAAATGAATGAATATTTTGGAAATTTTTTACATAATTGTGTGAGGAGAGATATGCGTGGATTTTCTTAACTCGTTTTTGATGCTTTCTTCAATTGCGTCATATCATTTTTATTGATTATTTTTTCCTCATATATCGAATAGAATATTTGTATAGAATTTGTTCAGATAGAATCAATGTATTCTTATCGATATGTATAGAAAATGAAATGCACACTCTTATGTGGTGCATATATTGATAATGGTGAAATATTTTCGCTATTAGTGCTTACGGCCATACCACGTTGAAAGCACGACATCCCGTCCGATCTGTCAAGTTAAGCAACGTTGGGCCTGGTTAGTACTTGGATCGGAGACGGCTTGGGAATCCCAGGTGCTGTAGGCGAAAATTTTCCTACCTACAAATGAGCAATAATCGTTTAATGTTGCTAGAAAAAAAATTAGAGTGTTCGTAAAAATTTCAATAGTAAATTAAGTGCGAGAGATAAATAATTGAATTATACTCAATGCTAGTGAAATATTTTCATATGTAATGTTTAGTGCTGAAAAATTTTTCAAGCATTTTCGTTGTTAATGTTTTCTTTTTTCAATTTTTAGTGAATTTTTTCTCGAGTTTATTTATCGCTAGCGACGGGAAATGATTCAATGTGATTTTCGTTTGTGCACTTGCCGATTGTGGCGATGATTTCGACGGTTTAATTACCCAAGTTTGAGGTAATTCCGTGTTTCAGCTCAGTGCTTCTATCGGCTCTGTGGCTTGAAAATAAATTTTGGAACGCTTTGCCGAATGGCGAAGCACTTTTCAACGTTTAAATATACGAGCGCAATTGATTCGCAATGATGAGAGTTGAAAAATGCGCTAAAATATTTCCTATAGAACGCATATGATATGATATGTATAGGTGAGCAAAATAAAACAATAGACATTAGCGCGCGAAATCAGTGTGATTGAGGCGATATTGTTGCGAAATTTTTCATCACTCATACCATTTAAGCACACTCACTCACTCACACGTTTACTACTATATTTTTGTTTGAAATTTTTTTCGCATAAATGAATGAATATTTTGGAAATTTTTTACATAATTGTGTGAGGAGAGATATGCGTGGATTTTCTTAACTCGTTTTTGATGCTTTCTTCAATTGCGTCATATCATTTTTATTGATTATTTTTTCCTCATATATCGAATAGAATATTTGTATAGAATTTGTTCAGATAGAATCAATGTATTCTTATCGATATGTATAGAAAATAAATGCACACTCTTATGTGGTGCATATATTGATAATGGTGAAATATTTTCGCTATTAGTGCTTACGGCCATACCACGTTGAAAGCACGACATCCCGTCCGATCTGTCAAGTTAAGCAACGTTGGGCCTGGTTAGTACTTGGATCGGAGACGGCTTGGGAATCCCAGGTGCTGTAGGCGAAAATTTTCCTACCTACAAATGAGCAATAATCGTTTAATGTTGCTAGAAAAAAAATTAGAGTGTTCGTAAAATTTTCAATAGTAAATTAAGTGCGAGAGATAAATAATTGAATTATACTCAATGCTAGTGAAATATTTTCATATGTAATGTTTAGTGCTGAAAAATTTTTCAAGCATTTTCGTTGTTAATGTTTTCTTTTTTCAATTTTTAGTGAATTTTTTCTCGAGTTTATTTATCGCTAGCGACGGGAAATGATTCAATGTGATGTTCGTTTGTGCACTTGCCGATTGTGGCGATGATTTCGACGGTTTAATTACCCAAGTTTGAGGTAATTCCGTGTTTCAGCTCAGTGCTTCTATCGGCTCTGTGGCTTGAAAATAAATTTTGGAACGCTTTGCCGAATGGCGAAGCACTTTTCAACGTTTAAATATACGAGCGCAATTGATTCGCAATGATGAGTTGAAAAATGCGCTAAAATATTTCCTATAGAACGCATATGATATGATATGTAGAGGTGAGCAAAATAAAACAATAGACATTAGCGCGCGAAATCAGTGTGATTGAGGCGATATTGTTGCGAAATTTTTCATCACTCATACCATTTAAGCACACTCACTCACTCACACGTTTACTATATATTTTTGTTTGAAATTTTTTTCGCATAAATGAATGAATATTTTGGAAATTTTTTACATAATTGTGTGAGGAGAGATATGCGTGGATTTTCTTAACTCGTTTTTGATGCTTTCTTCAATTGCGTCATATCATTTTTATTGATTATTTTTTCCTCATATATCGAATAGAATATTTGTATAGAATTTGTTCAGATAGAATCAATGTATTCTTATCGATATGTATAGAAAATGAATAAATGCACACTCTTATGTGGTGCATATATTGATAATGGTGAAATATTTTCGCTATTAGTGCTTACGGCCATACCACGTTGAAAGCACGACATCCCGTCCGATCTGTCAAGTTAAGCAACGTTGGGCCTGGTTAGTACTTGGATCGGAGACGGCTTGGGAATCCCAGGTGCTGTAGGCGAAAATTTTCCTACCTACAAATGAGCAATAATCGTTTAATGTTGCTAGAAAAAAAATTAGAGTGTTCGTAAAAATTTCAATAGTAAATTAAGTGCGAGAGATAAATAATTGAATTATACTCAATGCTAGTGAAATATTTTCATATGTAATGTTTAGTGCTGAGAAAATTTTTCAAGCATTTTCGTTGTTAATGTTTTCTTTTTTCAATTTTTAGTGAATTTTTTCTCGAGTTTATTTATCGCTAGCGACGGGAAATGATTCAATGTGATGTTCGTTTGTGCACTTGCCGATTGTGGCGATGATTTCGACGGTTTAATTACCCAAGTTTGAGGTAATTCCGTGTTTCAGCTCAGTGCTTCTATCGGCTCTGTGGCTTGAAAATAAATTTTGGAACGCTTTGCCGAATGGCGAAGCACTTTTCAACGTTTAAATATACGAGCGCAATTGATTCGCAATCGTTGTAATGATGAGTTGAAAAATGCGCTAAAATATTTCCTATAGAACGCATATGATATGATATGTAGAGGTGAGCAAAATAAAACAATAGACATTAGCGCGCGAAATCAGTGTGATTGAGGCGATATTGTTGCGAAATTTTTCATCACTCATACCATTTAAGCACACTCACTCACTCACTCACGTTTACTATATTTTTGTTTGAAATTTTTTTCGCATAAATGAATGAATATTTTGGAAATTTTTTACATAATTGTGTGAGGAGAGATATGCGTGGATTTTCTTAACTCGTTTTTGATGCTTTCTTCAATTGCGTCATATCATTTTTATTGATTATTTTTTCCTCATATATCGAATAGAATATTTGTATAGAATTTGTTCAGATAGAATCAATGTATTCTTATCGATATGTATAGAAAAATAAATGCACACTCTTATGTGGTGCATATATTGATAATGGTGAAATATTTTCGCTATTAGTGCTTACGGCCATACCACGTTGAAAGCACGACATCCCGTCCGATCTGTCAAGTTAAGCAACGTTGGGCCTGGTTAGTACTTGGATCGGAGACGGCTTGGGAATCCCAGGTGCTGTAGGCGAAAATTTTCCTACCTACAAATGAGCAATAATCGTTTAATGTTGCTAGAAAAAAAATTAGAGTGTTCGTAAAAATTTCAATAGTAAATTAAGTGCGAGAGATAAATAATTGAATTATACTCAATGCTAGTGAAATATTTTCATATGTAATGTTTAGTGCTGAAAAATTTTTCAAGCATTTTCGTTGTTAATGTTTTCTTTTTTCAATTTTTAGTGAATTTTTTCTCGAGTTTATTTATGCTAGCGACGGGAAATGATTCAATGTGATTTTCGTTTGTGCACTTGCCGATTGTGGCGATGATTTCGACGGTTTAATTACCCAAGTTTGAGGTAATTCCGTGTTTCAGCTCAGTGCTTCTATCGGCTCTGTGGCTTGAAAATAAATTTTGGAACGCTTTGCCGAATGGCGAAGCACTTTTCAACGTTTAAATATACGAGCGCAATTGATTCGCAATCGTTGTAAATGATGAGTTGAAAAATGCGCTAAAATATTTCCTATAGAACGCATATGATATGATATGTAGAGGTGAGCAAAATAAAACAATAGACATTAGCGCGCGAAATCAGTGTGATTGAGGCGATATTGTTGCGAAATTTTTCATCACTCATACCATTTAAGCACACTCACTCACTCACGTTTACTATATTTTTGTTTGAAATTTTTTTCGCATAAATGAATGAATATTTTGGAAATTTTTTACATAATTGTGTGAGGAGAGATATGCGTGGATTTTCTTAACTCGTTTTTGATGCTTTCTTCAATTGCGTCATATCATTTTTATTGATTATTTTTTCCTCATATATCGAATAGAATATTTGTATAGAATTTGTTCAGATAGAATCAATGTATTCTTATCGATATGTATAGAAAATAAAAATGCACACTCTTATGTGGTGCATATATTGATAATGGTGAAATATTTTCGCTATTAGTGCTTACGGCCATACCACGTTGAAAGCACGACATCCCGTCCGATCTGTCAAGTTAAGCAACGTTGGGCCTGGTTAGTACTTGGATCGGAGACGGCTTGGGAATCCCAGGTGCTGTAGGCGAAAATTTTCCTACCTACAAATGAGCAATAATCGTTTAATGTTGCTAGAAAAAAAAATTAGAGTGTTCGTAAAAATTTCAATAGTAAATTAAGTGCGAGAGATAAATAATTGAATTATACTCAATGCTAGTGAAATATTTTCATATGTAATGTTTAGTGCTGAGAAATTTTTCAAGCATTTTCGTTGTTAATGTTTTCTTTTTTCAATTTTTAGTGAATTTTTTCTCGAGTTTATTTATCGCTAGCGACGGGAAATGATTCAATGTGATTTTCGTTTGTGCACTTGCCGATTGTGGCGATGATTTCGACGGTTTAATTACCCAAGTTTGAGGTAATTCCGTGTTTCAGCTCAGTGCTTCTATCGGCTCTGTGGCTTGAAAATAAATTTTGGAACGCTTTGCCGAATGGCGAAGCACTTTTCAACGTTTAAATATACGAGCGCAATTGATTCGCAATCGTTGTAAATGATGAGTTGAAAAATGCGCTAAAATATTTCCTATAGAACGCATATGATATGATATGTAGAGGTGAGCAAAATAAAACAATAGACATTAGCGCGCGAAATCAGTGTGATTGAGGCGATATTGTTGCGAAATTTTTCATCACTCATACCATTTAAGCACACTCACTCACTCACGTTTACTATATATTTTTGTTTGAAATTTTTTTCGCATAAATGAATGAATATTTTGGAAATTTTTTACATAATTGTGTGAGGAGAGATATGCGTGGATTTTCTTAACTCGTTTTTGATGCTTTCTTCAATTGCGTCATATCATTTTTATTGATTATTTTTTCCTCATATATCGAATAGAATATTTGTATAGAATTTGTTCAGATAGAATCAATGTATTCTTATCGATATGTATAGAAAATGAATAAATGCACACTCTTATGTGGTGCATATATTGATAATGGTGAAATATTTTCGCTATTAGTGCTTACGGCCATACCACGTTGAAAGCACGACATCCCGTCCGATCTGTCAAGTTAAGCAACGTTGGGCCTGGTTAGTACTTGGATCGGAGACGGCTTGGGAATCCCAGGTGCTGTAGGCGAAAATTTTCCTACCTACAAATGAGCAATAATCGTTTAATGTTGCTAGAAAAAAAAATTAGAGTGTTCGTAAAAATTTCAATAGTAAATTAAGTGCGAGAGATAAATAATTGAATTATACTCAATGCTAGTGAAATATTTTCATATGTAATGTTTAGTGCTGAAAAATTTTTCAAGCATTTTCGTTGTTAATGTTTTCTTTTTTCAATTTTTAGTGAATTTTTTCTCGAGTTTATTTATCGCTAGCGACGGGAAATGATTCAATGTGATTTTCGTTTGTGCACTTGCCGATTGTGGCGATGATTTCGACGGTTTAATTACCCAAGTTTGAGGTAATTCCGTGTTTCAGCTCAGTGCTTCTATCGGCTCTGTGGCTTGAAAATAAATTTTGGAACGCTTTGCCGAATGGCGAAGCACTTTTCAACGTTTAAATATACGAGCGCAATTGATTCGCAATCGTTGTAAATGATGAGTTGAAAAATGCGCTAAAATATTTCCTATAGAACGCATATGATATGATATGTAGAGGTGAGCAAAATAAAACAATAGACATTAGCGCGCGAAATCAGTGTGATTGAGGCGATATTGTTGCGAAATTTTTCATCACTCATACCATTTAAGCACACTCACTCACTCACGTTTACTATATATTTTTGTTTGAAATTTTTTTCGCATAAATGAATGAATATTTTGGAAATTTTTTACATAATTGTGTGAGGAGAGATATGCGTGGATTTTCTTAACTCGTTTTTGATGCTTTCTTCAATTGCGTCATATCATTTTTATTGATTATTTTTTCCTCATATATCGAATAGAATATTTGTATAGAATTTGTTCAGATAGAATCAATGTATTCTTATCGATATGTATAGAAAATGAATAAATGCACACTCTTATGTGGTGCATATATTGATAATGGTGAAATATTTTCGCTATTAGTGCTTACGGCCATACCACGTTGAAAGCACGACATCCCGTCCGATCTGTCAAGTTAAGCAACGTTGGGCCTGGTTAGTACTTGGATCGGAGACGGCTTGGGAATCCCAGGTGCTGTAGGCGAAAATTTTCCTACCTACAAATGAGCAATAATCGTTTAATGTTGCTAGAAAAAAAAATTAGAGTGTTCGTAAAATTTTCAATAGTAAATTAAGTGCGAGAGATAAATAATTGAATTATACTCAATGCTAGTGAAATATTTTCATATGTAATGTTTAGTGCTGAAAAATTTTTCAAGCATTTTCGTTGTTAATGTTTTCTTTTTTCAATTTTTAGTGAATTTTTTCTCGAGTTTATTTATCGCTAGCGACGGGAAATGATTCAATGTGATTTTCGTTTGTGCACTTGCCGATTGTGGCGATGATTTCGACGGTTTAATTACCCAAGTTTGAGGTAATTCCGTGTTTCAGCTCAGTGCTTCTATCGGCTCTGTGGCTTGAAAATAAATTTTGGAACGCTTTGCCGAATGGCGAAGCACTTTTCAACGTTTAAATATACGAGCGCAATTGATTCGCAATGTTGTAAATGATGAGTTGAAAAATGCGCTAAAATATTTCCTATAGAACGCATATGATATGATATGTAGAGGTGAGCAAAATAAAACAATAGACATTAGCGCGCGAAATCAGTGTGATTGAGGCGATATTGTTGCGAAATTTTTCATCACTCATACCATTTAAGTACACTCACTCACTCACGTTTACTATATATTTTTGTTTGAAATTTTTTTCGCATAAATGAATGAATATTTTGGAAATTTTTTACATAATTGTGTGAGGAGAGATATGCGTGGATTTTCTTAACTCGTTTTTGATGCTTTCTTCAATTGCGTCATATCATTTTTATTGATTATTTTTTCCTCATATATCGAATAGAATATTTGTATAGAATTTGTTCAGATAGAATCAATGTATTCTTATCGATATGTATAGAAAATGAAAAATGCACACTCTTATGTGGTGCATATATTGATAATGGTGAAATATTTTCGCTATTAGTGCTTACGGCCATACCACGTTGAAAGCACGACATCCCGTCCGATCTGTCAAGTTAAGCAACGTTGGGCCTGGTTAGTACTTGGATCGGAGACGGCTTGGGAATCCCAGGTGCTGTAGGCGAAAATTTTCCTACCTACAAATGAGCAATAATCGTTTAATGTTGCTAGAAAAAAAAATTAGAGTGTTCGTAAAAATTTCAATAGTAAATTAAGTGCGAGAGATAAATAATTGAATTATACTCAATGCTAGTGAAATATTTTCATATGTAATGTTTAGTGCTGAGAAATTTTTCAAGCATTTTCGTTGTTAATGTTTTCTTTTTTCAATTTTTAGTGAATTTTTTCTCGAGTTTATTTATCGCTAGCGACGGGAAATGATTCAATGTGATTTTCGTTTGTGCACTTGCCGATTGTGGCGATGATTTCGACGGTTTAATTACCCAAGTTTGAGGTAATTCCGTGTTTCAGCTCAGTGCTTCTATCGGCTCTGTGGCTTGAAAATAAATTTTGGAACGCTTTGCCGAATGGCGAAGCACTTTTCAACGTTTAAATATACGAGCGCAATTGATTCGCAATGTTGTAAATGATGAGTTGAAAAATGCGCTAAAATATTTCCTATAGAACGCATATGATATGATATGTAGAGGTGAGCAAAATAAAACAATAGACATTAGCGCGCGAAATCAGTGTGATTGAGGCGATATTGTTGCGAAATTTTTCATCACTCATACCATTTAAGCACACTCACTCACTCACGTTTACTATATATTTTTGTTTGAAATTTTTTTCGCATAAATGAATGAATATTTTGGAAATTTTTTACATAATTGTGTGAGGAGAGATATGCGTGGATTTTCTTAACTCGTTTTTGATGCTTTCTTCAATTGCGTCATATCATTTTTATTGATTATTTTTTCCTCATATATCGAATAGAATATTTGTATAGAATTTGTTCAGATAGAATCAATGTATTCTTATCGATATGTATAGAAAATAAATGCACACTCTTATGTGGTGCATATATTGATAATGGTGAAATATTTTCGCTATTAGTGCTTACGGCCATACCACGTTGAAAGCACGACATCCCGTCCGATCTGTCAAGTTAAGCAACGTTGGGCCTGGTTAGTACTTGGATCGGAGACGGCTTGGGAATCCCAGGTGCTGTAGGCGAAAATTTTCCTACCTACAAATGAGCAATAATCGTTTAATGTTGCTAGAAAAAAAAATTAGAGTGTTCGTAAAAATTTCAATAGTAAATTAAGTGCGAGAGATAAATAATTGAATTATACTCAATGCTAGTGAAATATTTTCATATGTAATGTTTAGTGCTGAAAAATTTTTCAAGCATTTTCGTTGTTAATGTTTTCTTTTTTCAATTTTTAGTGAATTTTTTCTCGAGTTTATTTATCGCTAGCGACGGGAAATGATTCAATGTGATTTTCGTTTGTGCACTTGCCGATTGTGGCGATGATTTCGACGGTTTAATTACCCAAGTTTGAGGTAATTCCGTGTTTCAGCTCAGTGCTTCTATCGGCTCTGTGGCTTGAAAATAAATTTTGGAACGCTTTGCCGAATGGCGAAGCACTTTTCAACGTTTAAATATACGAGCGCAATTGATTCGCAATGATGAGTTGAAAAATGCGCTAAAATATTTCCTATAGAACGCATATGATATGATATGTAGAGGTGAGCAAAATAAAACAATAGACATTAGCGCGCGAAATCAGTGTGATTGAGGCGATATTGTTGCGAAATTTTTCATCACTCATACCATTTAAGTACACTCACTCACTCACGTTTACTATATTTTTTGTTTGAAATTTTTTTCGCATAAATGAATGAATATTTTGGAAATTTTTTACATAATTGTGTGAGGAGAGATATGCGTGGATTTTCTTAACTCGTTTTTGATGCTTTCTTCAATTGCGTCATATCATTTTTATTGATTATTTTTTCCTCATATATCGAATAGAATATTTGTATAGAATTTGTTCAGATAGAATCAATGTATTCTTATCGATATGTATAGAAAATAATAAATGCACACTCTTATGTGGTGCATATATTGATAATGGTGAAATATTTTCGCTATTAGTGCTTACGGCCATACCACGTTGAAAGCACGACATCCCGTCCGATCTGTCAAGTTAAGCAACGTTGGGCCTGGTTAGTACTTGGATCGGAGACGGCTTGGGAATCCCAGGTGCTGTAGGCGAAAATTTTCCTACCTACAAATGAGCAATAATCGTTTAATGTTGCTAGAAAAAAAATTAGAGTGTTCGTAAAAATTTCAATAGTAAATTAAGTGCGAGAGATAAATAATTGAATTATACTCAATGCTAGTGAAATATTTTCATATGTAATGTTTAGTGCTGAGAAATTTTTCAAGCATTTTCGTTGTTAATGTTTTCTTTTTTCAATTTTTAGTGAATTTTTTCTCGAGTTTATTTATCGCTAGCGACGGGAAATGATTCAATGTGATTTTCGTTTGTGCACTTGCCGATTGTGGCGATGATTTCGACGGTTTAATTACCCAAGTTTGAGGTAATTCCGTGTTTCAGCTCAGTGCTTCTATCGGCTCTGTGGCTTGAAAATAAATTTTGGAACGCTTTGCCGAATGGCGAAGCACTTTTCAACGTTTAAATATACGAGCGCAATTGATTCGCAATCGTTGTAAATGATGAGTTGAAAAATGCGCTAAAATATTTCCTATAGAACGCATATGATATGATATGTAGAGGTGAGCAAAATAAAACAATAGACATTAGCGCGCGAAATCAGTGTGATTGAGGCGATATTGTTGCGAAATTTTTCATCACTCATACCATTTAAGTAGACTCACTCACTCACGTTTACTATATATTTTGTTTGAAATTTTTTTCGCATAAATGAATGAATATTTTGGAAATTTTTTACATAATTGTGTGAGGAGAGATATGCGTGGATTTTCTTAACTCGTTTTTGATACTTTCTTCAATTGCGTCATATCATTTTTATTGATTATTTTTTCCTCATATATCGAATAGAATATTTGTATAGAATTTGTTCAGATAGAATCAATGTATTCTTATCGATATGTATAGAAAATGAATAAATGCACACTCTTATGTGGTGCATATATTGATAATGGTGAAATATTTTCGCTATTAGTGCTTACGGCCATACCACGTTGAAAGCACGACATCCCGTCCGATCTGTCAAGTTAAGCAACGTTGGGCCTGGTTAGTACTTGGATCGGAGACGGCTTGGGAATCCCAGGTGCTGTAGGCGAAAATTTTCCTACCTACAAATGAGCAATAATCGTTTAATGTTGCTAGAAAAAAAAATTAGAGTGTTCGTAAAATTTTCAATAGTAAATTAAGTGCGAGAGATAAATAATTGAATTATACTCAATGCTAGTGAAATATTTTCATATGTAATGTTTAGTGCTGAGAAATTTTTCAAGCATTTTCGTTGTTAATGTTTTCTTTTTTCAATTTTTAGTGAATTTTTTCTCGAGTTTATTTATCGCTAGCGACGGGAAATGATTCAATGTGATTTTCGTTTGTGCACTTGCCGATTGTGGCGATGATTTCGACGGTTTAATTACCCAAGTTTGAGGTAATTCCGTGTTTCAGCTCAGTGCTTCTATCGGCTCTGTGGCTTGAAAATAAATTTTGGAACGCTTTGCCGAATGGCGAAGCACTTTTCAACGTTTAAATATACGAGCGCAATTGATTCGCAATCGTTGTAAATGATGAGTTGAAAAATGCGCTAAAATATTTCCTATAGAACGCATATGATATGATATGTAGAGGTGAGCAAAATAAAACAATAGACATTAGCGCGCGAAATCAGTGTGATTGAGGCGATATTGTTGCGAAATTTTTCATCACTCATACCATTTAAGCACACTCACTCACTCACGTTTACTATATATTTTGTTTGAAATTTTTTTCGCATAAATGAATGAATATTTTGGAAATTTTTTACATAATTGTGTGAGGAGAGATATGCGTGGATTTTCTTAACTCGTTTTTGATGCTTTCTTCAATTGCGTCATATCATTTTTATTGATTATTTTTTCCTCATATATCGAATAGAATATTTGTATAGAATTTGTTCAGATAGAATCAATGTATTCTTATCGATATGTATAGAAAATGAAAAATGCACACTCTTATGTGGTGCATATATTGATAATGGTGAAATATTTTCGCTATTAGTGCTTACGGCCATACCACGTTGAAAGCACGACATCCCGTCCGATCTGTCAAGTTAAGCAACGTTGGGCCTGGTTAGTACTTGGATCGGAGACGGCTTGGGAATCCCAGGTGCTGTAGGCGAAAATTTTCCTACCTACAAATGAGCAATAATCGTTTAATGTTGCTAGAAAAAAAAATTAGAGTGTTCGTAAAAATTTCAATAGTAAATTAAGTGCGAGAGATAAATAATTGAATTATACTCAATGCTAGTGAAATATTTTCATATGTAATGTTTAGTGCTGAGAAATTTTTCAAGCATTTTCGTTGTTAATGTTTTCTTTTTTCAATTTTTAGTGAATTTTTTCTCGAGTTTATTTATCGCTAGCGACGGGAAATGATTCAATGTGATTTTCGTTTGTGCACTTGCCGATTGTGGCGATGATTTCGACGGTTTAATTACCCAAGTTTGAGGTAATTCCGTGTTTCAGCTCAGTGCTTCTATCGGCTCTGTGGCTTGAAAATAAATTTTGGAACGCTTTGCCGAATGGCGAAGCACTTTTCAACGTTTAAATATACGAGCGCAATTGATTCGCAATCGTTGTATGAGTTGAAAAATGCGCTAAAATATTTCCTATAGAACGCATATGATATGATATGTAGAGGTGAGCAAAATAAAACAATAGACATTAGCGCGCGAAATCAGTGTGATTGAGGCGATATTGTTGCGAAATTTTTCATCACTCATACCATTTAAGCAGACTCACTCACTCACGTTTACTATATTTTTGTTTGAAATTTTTTTCGCATAAATGAATGAATATTTTGGAAATTTTTTACATAATTGTGTGAGGAGAGATATGCGTGGATTTTCTTAACTCGTTTTTGATGCTTTCTTCAATTGCGTCATATCATTTTTATTGATTATTTTTTCCTCATATATCGAATAGAATATTTGTATAGAATTTGTTCAGATAGAATCAATGTATTCTTATCGATATGTATAGAAAATGAAAAATGCACACTCTTATGTGGTGCATATATTGATAATGGTGAAATATTTTCGCTATTAGTGCTTACGGCCATACCACGTTGAAAGCACGACATCCCGTCCGATCTGTCAAGTTAAGCAACGTTGGGCCTGGTTAGTACTTGGATCGGAGACGGCTTGGGAATCCCAGGTGCTGTAGGCGAAAATTTTCCTACCTACAAATGAGCAATAATCGTTTAATGTTGCTAGAAAAAAAATTAGAGTGTTCGTAAAAATTTCAATAGTAAATTAAGTGCGAGAGATAAATAATTGAATTATACTCAATGCTAGTGAAATATTTTCATATGTAATGTTTAGTGCTGAGAAATTTTTCAAGCATTTTCGTTGTTAATGTTTTCTTTTTTCAATTTTTAGTGAATTTTTTCTCGAGTTTATTTATCGCTAGCGACGGGAAATGATTCAATGTGATTTTCGTTTGTGCACTTGCCGATTGTGGCGATGATTTCGACGGTTTAATTACCCAAGTTTGAGGTAATTCCGTGTTTCAGCTCAGTGCTTCTATCGGCTCTGTGGCTTGAAAATAAATTTTGGAACGCTTTGCCGAATGGCGAAGCACTTTTCAACGTTTAAATATACGAGCGCAATTGATTCGCAATCGAAATGATGAGTTGAAAAATGCGCTAAAATATTTCCTATAGAACGCATATGATATGATATGTAGAGGTGAGCAAAATAAAACAATAGACATTAGCGCGCGAAATCAGTGTGATTGAGGCGATATTGTTGCGAAATTTTTCATCACTCATACCATTTAAGCACACTCACTCACTCACGTTTACTATATATTTTTGTTTGAAATTTTTTTCGCATAAATGAATGAATATTTTGGAAATTTTTTACATAATTGTGTGAGGAGAGATATGCGTGGATTTTCTTAACTCGTTTTTGATGCTTTCTTCAATTGCGTCATATCATTTTTATTGATTATTTTTTCCTCATATATCGAATAGAATATTTGTATAGAATTTGTTCAGATAGAATCAATGTATTCTTATCGATATGTATAGAAAATAAATGCACACTCTTATGTGGTGCATATATTGATAATGGTGAAATATTTTCGCTATTAGTGCTTACGGCCATACCACGTTGAAAGCACGACATCCCGTCCGATCTGTCAAGTTAAGCAACGTTGGGCCTGGTTAGTACTTGGATCGGAGACGGCTTGGGAATCCCAGGTGCTGTAGGCGAAAATTTTCCTACCTACAAATGAGCAATAATCGTTTAATGTTGCTAGAAAAAAAATTAGAGTGTTCGTAAAAATTTCAATAGTAAATTAAGTGCGAGAGATAAATAATTGAATTATACTCAATGCTAGTGAAATATTTTCATATGTAATGTTTAGTGCTGAAAAATTTTTCAAGCATTTTCGTTGTTAATGTTTTCTTTTTTCAATTTTTAGTGAATTTTTTCTCGAGTTTATTTATCGCTAGCGACGGGAAATGATTCAATGTGATTTTCGTTTGTGCACTTGCCGATTGTGGCGATGATTTCGACGGTTTAATTACCCAAGTTTGAGGTAATTCCGTGTTTCAGCTCAGTGCTTCTATCGGCTCTGTGGCTTGAAAATAAATTTTGGAACGCTTTGCCGAATGGCGAAGCACTTTTCAACGTTTAAATATACGAGCGCAATTGATTCGCAATGATGAGTTGAAAAATGCGCTAAAATATTTCCTATAGAACGCATATGATATGATATGTAGAGGTGAGCAAAATAAAACAATAGACATTAGCGCGCGAAATCAGTGTGATTGAGGCGATATTGTTGCGAAATTTTTCATCACTCATACCATTTAAGCACACTCACTCACTCACGTTTACTATATTTTTTGTTTGAAATTTTTTTCGCATAAATGAATGAATATTTTGGAAA
The DNA here is from genome assembly GCA_013433145.1 of Ascaris suum. Lineage (NCBI taxonomy): Eukaryota > Metazoa > Nematoda > Chromadorea > Rhabditida > Ascarididae > Ascaris > Ascaris suum. The sequence continues at coordinate 1,451,345 of CM024181.1, forward strand.
TTTTTTACATAATTGTGTGAGGAGAGATATGCGTGGATTTTCTTAACTCGTTTTTGATGCTTTCTTCAATTGCGTCATATCATTTTTATTGATTATTTTTTCCTCATATATCGAATAGAATATTTGTATAGAATTTGTTCAGATAGAATCAATGTATTCTTATCGATATGTATAGAAAATAAATGCACACTCTTATGTGGTGCATATATTGATAATGGTGAAATATTTTCGCTATTAGTGCTTACGGCCATACCACGTTGAAAGCACGACATCCCGTCCGATCTGTCAAGTTAAGCAACGTTGGGCCTGGTTAGTACTTGGATCGGAGACGGCTTGGGAATCCCAGGTGCTGTAGGCGAAAATTTTCCTACCTACAAATGAGCAATAATCGTTTAATGTTGCTAGAAAAAAAATTAGAGTGTTCGTAAAAATTTCAATAGTAAATTAAGTGCGAGAGATAAATAATTGAATTATACTCAATGCTAGTGAAATATTTTCATATGTAATGTTTAGTGCTGAAAAATTTTTCAAGCATTTTCGTTGTTAATGTTTTCTTTTTTCAATTTTTAGTGAATTTTTTCTCGAGTTTATTTATCGCTAGCGACGGGAAATGATTCAATGTGATTTTCGTTTGTGCACTTGCCGATTGTGGCGATGATTTCGACGGTTTAATTACCCAAGTTTGAGGTAATTCCGTGTTTCAGCTCAGTGCTTCTATCGGCTCTGTGGCTTGAAAATAAATTTTGGAACGCTTTGCCGAATGGCGAAGCACTTTTCAACGTTTAAATATACGAGCGCAATTGATTCGCAATCGATGAGAGTTGAAAAATGCGCTAAAATATTTCCTATAGAACGCATATGATATGATATGTAGAGGTGAGCAAAATAAAACAATAGACATTAGCGCGCGAAATCAGTGTGATTGAGGCGATATTGTTGCGAAATTTTTCATCACTCATACCATTTAAGCACACTCACTCACTCACACGTTTACTATATATTTTTGTTTGAAATTTTTTTCGCATAAATGAATGAATATTTTGGAAATTTTTTACATAATTGTGTGAGGAGAGATATGCGTGGATTTTCTTAACTCGTTTTTGATGCTTTCTTCAATTGCGTCATATCATTTTTATTGATTATTTTTTCCTCATATATCGAATAGAATATTTGTATAGAATTTGTTCAGATAGAATCAATGTATTCTTATCGATATGTATAGAAAATAAATGCACACTCTTATGTGGTGCATATATTGATAATGGTGAAATATTTTCGCTATTAGTGCTTACGGCCATACCACGTTGAAAGCACGACATCCCGTCCGATCTGTCAAGTTAAGCAACGTTGGGCCTGGTTAGTACTTGGATCGGAGACGGCTTGGGAATCCCAGGTGCTGTAGGCGAAAATTTTCCTACCTACAAATGAGCAATAATCGTTTAATGTTGCTAGAAAAAAAAATTAGAGTGTTCGTAAAATTTCAATAGTAAATTAAGTGCGAGAGATAAATAATTGAATTATACTCAATGCTAGTGAAATATTTTCATATGTAATGTTTAGTGCTGAAAAATTTTTCAAGCATTTTCGTTGTTAATGTTTTCTTTTTTCAATTTTTAGTGAATTTTTTCTCGAGTTTATTTATCGCTAGCGACGGGAAATGATTCAATGTGATTTTCGTTTGTGCACTTGCCGATTGTGGCGATGATTTCGACGGTTTAATTACCCAAGTTTGAGGTAATTCCGTGTTTCAGCTCAGTGCTTCTATCGGCTCTGTGGCTTGAAAATAAATTTTGGAACGCTTTGCCGAATGGCGAAGCACTTTTCAACGTTTAAATATACGAGCGCAATTGATTCGCAATGATGAGTTGAAAAATGCGCTAAAATATTTCCTATAGAACGCATATGATATGATATGTAGAGGTGAGCAAAATAAAACAATAGACATTAGCGCGCGAAATCAGTGTGATTGAGGCGATATTGTTGCGAAATTTTTCATCACTCATACCATTTAAGCACACTCACTCACTCACGTTTACTATATTTTTGTTTGAAATTTTTTTCGCATAAATGAATGAATATTTTGGAAATTTTTTACATAATTGTGTGAGGAGAGATATGCGTGGATTTTCTTAACTCGTTTTTGATGCTTTCTTCAATTGCGTCATATCATTTTTATTGATTATTTTTTCCTCATATATCGAATAGAATATTTGTATAGAATTTGTTCAGATAGAATCAATGTATTCTTATCGATATGTATAGAAAATGAATAAATGCACACTCTTATGTGGTGCATATATTGATAATGGTGAAATATTTTCGCTATTAGTGCTTACGGCCATACCACGTTGAAAGCACGACATCCCGTCCGATCTGTCAAGTTAAGCAACGTTGGGCCTGGTTAGTACTTGGATCGGAGACGGCTTGGGAATCCCAGGTGCTGTAGGCGAAAATTTTCCTACCTACAAATGAGCAATAATCGTTTAATGTTGCTAGAAAAAAAAATTAGAGTGTTCGTAAAAATTTCAATAGTAAATTAAGTGCGAGAGATAAATAATTGAATTATACTCAATGCTAGTGAAATATTTTCATATGTAATGTTTAGTGCTGAAAAATTTTTCAAGCATTTTCGTTGTTAATGTTTTCTTTTTTCAATTTTTAGTGAATTTTTTCTCGAGTTTATTTATCGCTAGCGACGGGAAATGATTCAATGTGATTTTCGTTTGTGCACTTGCCGATTGTGGCGATGATTTCGACGGTTTAATTACCCAAGTTTGAGGTAATTCCGTGTTTCAGCTCAGTGCTTCTATCGGCTCTGTGGCTTGAAAATAAATTTTGGAACGCTTTGCCGAATGGCGAAGCACTTTTCAACGTTTAAATATACGAGCGCAATTGATTCGCAATGATGAGTTGAAAAATGCGCTAAAATATTTCCTATAGAACGCATATGATATGATATGTAGAGGTGAGCAAAATAAAACAATAGACATTAGCGCGCGAAATCAGTGTGATTGAGGCGATATTGTTGCGAAATTTTTCATCACTCATACCATTTAAGCACACTCACTCACTCACACGTTTACTATATATTTTTGTTTGAAATTTTTTTCGCATAAATGAATGAATATTTTGGAAATTTTTTACATAATTGTGTGAGGAGAGATATGCGTGGATTTTCTTAACTCGTTTTTGATGCTTTCTTCAATTGCGTCATATCATTTTTATTGATTATTTTTTCCTCATATATCGAATAGAATATTTGTATAGAATTTGTTCAGATAGAATCAATGTATTCTTATCGATATGTATAGAAAATAAATGCACACTCTTATGTGGTGCATATATTGATAATGGTGAAATATTTTCGCTATTAGTGCTTACGGCCATACCACGTTGAAAGCACGACATCCCGTCCGATCTGTCAAGTTAAGCAACGTTGGGCCTGGTTAGTACTTGGATCGGAGACGGCTTGGGAATCCCAGGTGCTGTAGGCGAAAATTTTCCTACCTACAAATGAGCAATAATCGTTTAATGTTGCTAGAAAAAAAATTAGAGTGTTCGTAAAATTTTCAATAGTAAATTAAGTGCGAGAGATAAATAATTGAATTATACTCAATGCTAGTGAAATATTTTCATATGTAATGTTTAGTGCTGAAAAATTTTTCAAGCATTTTCGTTGTTAATGTTTTCTTTTTTCAATTTTTAGTGAATTTTTTCTCGAGTTTATTTATCGCTAGCGACGGGAAATGATTCAATGTGATTTTCGTTTGTGCACTTGCCGATTGTGGCGATGATTTCGACGGTTTAATTACCCAAGTTTGAGGTAATTCCGTGTTTCAGCTCAGTGCTTCTATCGGCTCTGTGGCTTGAAAATAAATTTTGGAACGCTTTGCCGAATGGCGAAGCACTTTTCAACGTTTAAATATACGAGCGCAATTGATTCGCAATGTTGTATGAGTTGAAAAATGCGCTAAAATATTTCCTATAGAACGCATATGATATGATATGTAGAGGTGAGCAAAATAAAACAATAGACATTAGCGCGCGAAATCAGTGTGATTGAGGCGATATTGTTGCGAAATTTTTCATCACTCATACCATTTAAGCACACTCACTCACTCACACGTTTACTATATATTTTTGTTTGAAATTTTTTTCGCATAAATGAATGAATATTTTGGAAATTTTTTACATAATTGTGTGAGGAGAGATATGCGTGGATTTTCTTAACTCGTTTTTGATGCTTTCTTCAATTGCGTCATATCATTTTTATTGATTATTTTTTCCTCATATATCGAATAGAATATTTGTATAGAATTTGTTCAGATAGAATCAATGTATTCTTATCGATATGTATAGAAAATAAATGCACACTCTTATGTGGTGCATATATTGATAATGGTGAAATATTTTCGCTATTAGTGCTTACGGCCATACCACGTTGAAAGCACGACATCCCGTCCGATCTGTCAAGTTAAGCAACGTTGGGCCTGGTTAGTACTTGGATCGGAGACGGCTTGGGAATCCCAGGTGCTGTAGGCGAAAATTTTCCTACCTACAAATGAGCAATAATCGTTTAATGTTGCTAGAAAAAAAATTAGAGTGTTCGTAAAATTTTCAATAGTAAATTAAGTGCGAGAGATAAATAATTGAATTATACTCAATGCTAGTGAAATATTTTCATATGTAATGTTTAGTGCTGAAAATTTTTCAAGCATTTTCGTTGTTAATGTTTTCTTTTTTCAATTTTTAGTGAATTTTTTCTCGAGTTTATTTATCGCTAGCGACGGGAAATGATTCAATGTGATTTTCGTTTGTGCACTTGCCGATTGTGGCGATGATTTCGACGGTTTAATTACCCAAGTTTGAGGTAATTCCGTGTTTCAGCTCAGTGCTTCTATCGGCTCTGTGGCTTGAAAATAAATTTTGGAACGCTTTGCCGAATGGCGAAGCACTTTTCAACGTTTAAATATACGAGCGCAATTGATTCGCAATGATGAGTTGAAAAATGCGCTAAAATATTTCCTATAGAACGCATATGATATGATATGTAGAGGTGAGCAAAATAAAACAATAGACATTAGCGCGCGAAATCAGTGTGATTGAGGCGATATTGTTGCGAAATTTTTCATCACTCATACCATTTAAGCACACTCACTCACACACGTTTACTATATTTTTGTTTGAAATTTTTTTCGCATAAATGAATGAATATTTTGGAAATTTTTTACATAATTGTGTGAGAGAGATATGCGTGGATTTTCTTAACTCGTTTTTGATGCTTTCTTCAATTGCGTCATATCATTTTTATTGATTATTTTTTCCTCATATATCGAATAGAAAATTTGTATAGAATTTGTTCAGATAGAATCAATGTGTTCTTATCGATATGTATAGAAAATAAATGCACACTCTTATGTGGTGCATATATTGATAATGGTGAAATATTTTCGCTATTAGTGCTTACGGCCATACCACGTTGAAAGCACGACATCCCGTCCGATCTGTCAAGTTAAGCAACGTTGGGCCTGGTTAGTACTTGGATCGGAGACGGCTTGGGAATCCCAGGTGCTGTAGGCGAAAATTTTCCTACCTACAAATGAGCAATAATCGTTTAATGTTGCTAGAAAAAAAATTAGAGTGTTCGTAAAATTTTCAATAGTAAATTAAGTGCGAGAGATAAATAATTGAATTATACTCAATGCTAGTGAAATATTTTCATATGTAATGTTTAGTGCTGAAAAATTTTTCAAGCATTTTCGTTGTTAATGTTTTCTTTTTTCAATTTTTAGTGAATTTTTTCTCGAGTTTATTTATGCTAGCGACGGGAAATGATTCAATGTGATTTTCGTTTGTGCACTTGCCGATTGTGGCGATGATTTCGACGGTTTAATTACCCAAGTTTGAGGTAATTCCGTGTTTCAGCTCAGTGCTTCTATCGGCTCTGTGGCTTGAAAATAAATTTTGGAACGCTTTGCCGAATGGCGAAGCACTTTTCAACGTTTAAATATACGAGCGCAATTGATTCGCAATGATGAGTTGAAAAATGCGCTAAAATATTTCCTATAGAACGCATATGATATGATATGTAGAGGTGAGCAAAATAAAACAATAGACATTAGCGCGCGAAATCAGTGTGATTGAGGCGATATTGTTGCGAAATTTTTCATCACTCATACCATTTAAGCACACTCACTCACTCACGTTTACTATATATTTTTGTTTGAAATTTTTTTCGCATAAATGAATGAATATTTTGGAAATTTTTTACATAATTGTGTGAGGAGAGATATGCGTGGATTTTCTTAACTCGTTTTTGATGCTTTCTTCAATTGCGTCATATCATTTTTATTGATTATTTTTTCCTCATATATCGAATAGAATATTTGTATAGAATTTGTTCAGATAGAATCAATGTATTCTTATCGATATGTATAGAAAATAAATGCACACTCTTATGTGGTGCATATATTGATAATGGTGAAATATTTTCGCTATTAGTGCTTACGGCCATACCACGTTGAAAGCACGACATCCCGTCCGATCTGTCAAGTTAAGCAACGTTGGGCCTGGTTAGTACTTGGATCGGAGACGGCTTGGGAATCCCAGGTGCTGTAGGCGAAAATTTTCCTACCTACAAATGAGCAATAATCGTTTAATGTTGCTAGAAAAAAATTAGAGTGTTCGTAAAATTTTCAATAGTAAATTAAGTGCGAGAGATAAATAATTGAATTATACTCAATGCTAGTGAAATATTTTCATATGTAATGTTTAGTGCTGAAAATTTTTCAAGCATTTTCGTTGTTAATGTTTTCTTTTTTCAATTTTTAGTGAATTTTTTCTCGAGTTTATTTAATCGCTAGCGACGGGAAATGATTCAATGTGATTTTCGTTTGTGCACTTGCCGATTGTGGCGATGATTTCGACGGTTTAATTACCCAAGTTTGAGGTAATTCCGTGTTTCAGCTCAGTGCTTCTATCGGCTCTGTGGCTTGAAAATAAATTTTGGAACGCTTTGCCGAATGGCGAAGCACTTTTCAACGTTGAAATATACGAGCGCAATTGATTCGCAATGATGAGTTGAAAAATGCGCTAAAATATTTCCTATAGAACGCATATGATATGATATGTATAGGTGAGCAAAATAAAACAATAGACATTAGCGCGCGAAATCAGTGTGATTGAGGCGATATTGTTGCGAAATTTTTCATCACTCATACCATTTAAGCACACTCACTCACTCACGTTTACTATATATTTTTGTTTGAAATTTTTTTCGCATAAATGAATGAATATTTTGGAAATTTTTTACATAATTGTGTGATCTATTCGAGAGAAGAGATATGCGTGGATAATCCACATGCGGGGAGATCGACATGATAATCATCAATGGTTGACAGATCGACTTGCGACAGAATGTGAGTATGGCGGGGAGCATGAGAACTCATCTGATCACCATAGGTGACTTGTGAACACCTGAAATTAAAAATTTCGTTGGAAAGCTCTTTCTGTTGCTTTGGGAGGACTATCGTGTTCTTCTGTACAATGTTATTGAGGAAATTTTTGAGAGATATCCTAAAAATAAGCGACAGGAGGTACCAAGGACGGTGGGAGATCCTCTTACTCACAAAAGAAGATATCCCTTCGTTAGAGACGGTGCTGAAGATTCATTTTCGTTTTGACTTCAAAAAGAGGGATTGTACTGTTATCTTCTGTGAAAAGAATGATGAAATATTCTGCAAGGAATAACTCGCTTTATGAACTGATTGATTATGATAAAGCCTGTGTTACTTTTACGGCATCTAATGTTTCGTTTCGTCTTTATTTTTCGGTCAATATATTTGTAAAAAATGTTTTCGATTGTTCGAATATGTTTTTTTTTTTTTAAATTATTTCGGATGGTTGTCATAAGTTTTGTGGTAGTTAGTGAAACAATTTTCCGGTGTCTCATCGATCGCCTTAGTTGAATGATTATAACAGTCATCGGAATTTCTTTTCCATTAGTCGAAGTATATAAAATGGCATGAACTTCTTTGTGGGGACGATACGTTTCGACATAAATGCAATATGGAACTATATATTGTAAATAGTCATATATTGATCAGTAAATATCGATATTATGCCACAAATTTTATATCCTTGCCACGAATGAGAAAAATATCCTATTAGCAAGGGTATTGCAAATTTCTAGTTGAATAATCATAAATTGTGTCACAAATGAATCTTAACTGATGTAGTTGAGAAGGAGATGTGTGGAATTGTGGTCTGTGATCGGAAATGATAGTCTAACAAAAATAGGAGGAAATATTTTTTTAATGTATTCATAAGAAGGTAGTCGATTATTTTAACATCCTTTTAGTTGAACAAATTGAAAGTTGACGGATAGAAAAATTCCTCATTCAAGTTCATCATAACAATCTATAAAACTTTAAAAAATGTTTAAAAAATGTTTACTTACATATTTGTTTTTCTTCTTTAAAAGTTAAAGAATTGAATCTGGAGGTGCTTATCGTTCTAGTTTCTATGGCGCATTTCTCTAGTTCTTGTGTTCACATGAGCGAAATGAAATGTTTTGAAGTTAAAATAACAAAAAGATTGAATTTAGAAATATTAAAGTGGTGGTTCCTGTGTTTTATATATGCAAGGCTTCGTATTTTAGATTGCTCGTCCTGGAAATCCGATCCATTCAGGATAATTGCTCTTGCAACCAGGATCTATCCGTGGTTGGTGACCTTGCAATCTCAATCGGTGTAGGACAGGCGGATTTTTAATCTCGGCGGTTTGGATTGGTCGAACGTGTTCGATCTCGGCTTTCAGATTTCATGCTCTCGACAAAATGACCTAAATTCTTCCATATTTTTCCATTTTATTCCGCAAGTCTGGAATAAACGAAAAATTTCCGTCAATTCGCTCAGCGTGTCAAATTCAACAATATCAACCGGCTGGGTAATCGTTAAAACAAATTCGCCTTGGGATCGGAAAATTTCCGGCATATTTGTTGCATCGAATTAGACTTGTATTTGTCGCTAACAGTACAGTATACTCCAGTATCTGTGTATTTATCTAACTGCTGTTTTTTGTTTCAAATGTATTTTTGTTTAAATATCTCAGCACATATTGTGATCTATGTATCGCGTTTCGTTTAACCCATATTGTTGTTATTTATTTCATTTATTGGAGATTATATTCTGTCGTATTTATGTATTTATTCATTTAAAAGTTCCAGGGTAGAGAAACACACCAAAATTGAGCATTACCAACAATGAAGAGCCGAACGTTCGTATGCCTCTAAAAACCGTTTGAATCTTTATGAGCACATAAGGGCAATATAAGCTCATTTTATTAGATATGAAATTAAATATGATGATGGTTTAACGGTTGTTTCTAGTTGTGTGCATAAGTATCCGTTATTAAACTGCCTTATATACCAACGACCGTTCAGTTGGCAATGCATTCAATTGTGTTGATCGTATGCAATCAGCTTATCCTTTTATAAATAAAAAAAAAAACGCCGTATTAATTTCATATAAATAGTATTCGCTAAACGATTCATTGTAATTTGAAAATTCTTTCCCACTGACAAATAAAGAGGAGGGGAGGGGAAGGCGGCTAAAGATCATCGATACAATGGCGACATTTTATTCGACAGTTGTCGGGCAATCTGTGTATGTGTGTATGAGCGTCCGCATACTTGAACGGCCGCTGTCTTAGCTAAATGATATCGTTGTTTGTTTGTTCGTCATAGCCATATTGGCTTATATTTGTTTAAGCACAAGAGTCTACGTAACGCCTCCTTCTACGCGAATAGTTTCTTCATCATTCGATAGTATATCTTAATGAAGATCTTTGACATGCCATAAGCTTCATGCCCATTATAGTAGTAATAGTAGCGCTAATAGTAAAGAGTAAGTTATTGTTGAAATGTGTGAAAAAAAAACGCCTCTTGAAATGTTAGTGTTCTTTTTTTTTGCGTTATAGTTGATGTGTTCTAAGCACGCTTCATGTGTTATATGCATGCCTCATATGTTATGAGTACAACTTTATAGTATTCAATTCGTTAAATTTCTTTATTTTTCCATTGTTATCGCTAGATTTTGGAAATGAAATAATTTTCTAACAAATTAATTTTTTTGCCGAGGGAGGGGGGGGGGGGGGGAAAATTATTATTTTCTAATGGGTATTTTTATTTTTCATCTATGAGAAAAAAAAATTAAAAAAAACAAAATGGAAACCATTTTTTAGAAGAAAAAAAAAATCAAAAATCTCCAAAGAGATGTTTTCAATATTACGTCTCATTATTATTGAAAATTACTCGAATATTACTCTTTATTATATTCATATTTGTGTTGCATTTTGATGCAAATATTTTTTTATGAAAATTTTCAAATATTTATACATTTAGATATTCATATTTTGTTATAGAAGAAATTCAATATCTAATAGCAAATAAATGAGGAGATTCTTTGTTGTTTTGCTAGCATCTTAATATTTGAAACGTGAGCATGAGACGATTGAAATCGTACCACAAGCATGGAAAACTCGAACTTGAACCCGGAGTATGAAGAGCTTATACTTAAATCTCATCTATGGGAAATTTGAACATTAATCTCGAGTAGGGGTAAGTTGAACTTAAATCCCGTATGTGGAAAACTTGAACTTGATCCCCAGGTACGGGAAACTCGAATTTGAGTCCGGAGTAAGAAGAACTTGAAATTGAACTCCGGAATTTAAAGACCTGAACTTGGATCTCGAATATGGAAGATTTTAACTTAAACCTCGAGTATCAAAAGCTCGAACCTAAATCCCGAGCATGGAAAAGTTCGGCTGAAGCCCTGAGTATAGGAAACTTGAACTCGAACTCCAAACGTGGGAGGCTCGAGATTGGTTCCGAGCATGAGAAACTTGAACTTGCGCTCGGAATTGGAAAACCTGAACTTGGACTCCAGGTACGGGAAGCTCGAGCTTGAATCCCGCGTATGAGAAGCTTGAAGTTGGACCGCGAAATTAGAAAATCTGAACATGAGTTCCGAGTATAGAAAGCTTGAATTTTACTTTCGAGTATGGAAAGCTTGAACTAAAATCCCGCGTATATGAAACTTGAACTTGGACTCCAGGTATGGAATACTTGAACTTTAATCTCGAGTAGGGAAACTGGAACCTGAATCCGAAGTACAGACAGCATAAACTTGAATCTCAAATACGCGAAACTTGGGCCTGGATCCTGAGTATGCAAAACTTTAACTTGAATCCCGGGTACAGGAAACTTGATCTTGAACCTTAGGAAAACTTGAATTTAGATGCGGGGTACAGAAAATGTGATCTCCGAAATTCGAAAATTTGGACTCGAATCCCGCATGCAAAAAACTTGAATTTTAATTTCAAAAGTACGAGAAACTTGAACTTGAATCTCGAGGTGTTGCAAAAAAAAAGAAAAAAATTCTTGCTAATCGAAAAAAAATTTTTTTCTTTTGAATCCATATTAAGGAATTGTCTATAATTGGGAAATCCGCATATGCACACACACATGCACACACACACATACACACACACACACACACACATACAACACACACACATAAACACACACACACATGTTGATGCTCACGTGCGTTGCAGGAACGTTACGAAAAAATCAATAAAGCGTGCTGTGTGCATATAGACAACAGAGTGAGGAGGCACTCGTATAACGCGCCTCCCACCGCATTCATTCTATTCTTTCGGGTAAGCAGCCGTCGACCGACTCCTTTCGACACACGCTCTCATACACTTACACCTCAAAAACGACGATGAGGATGATCGGTGACAATCTCACCCCCCATGCATCTATCTCCCTCTCTCTCTATTCCTTTCTCTCGTTTATGATGTTCACCGTTATCGATGTTGTGCTTAACCATATTTGCAAGGATGATCTACTTTTTTTTTTCTTAAGTAGCTTTTTTTTAATTGTTTGTGCAGCTATTTTTTTTAATATTTATTTTCTAGAAAGTGCTGCCTCCATGTATCGTCATGTTAGGGTTTGGGTTAATTCCGACCTCGGTCGGATGAATGCTTTTTATTCTCTTTGAATCAAAATGTGGAGTAAGGCGAAATGGAGAGGGTTTAAGTTCGGTTCGTTCACCACCGCCGACAACAACCAGCGATACGTCGTTAGAGATTACCATTTAATGGTTTAGTTATATTATGAAGAGGGATGCGAACTATGCTGGCATTTATGTTTTCGCAGCATGTCGATGGGTAGGTCTTTTACATGCAGATTTTGACTTTTCCTTCAGCATCTTTTAGGCTATTTCAGGTATAGTGTTATAATGCTTAGGTTTTTACATTCCATTTAAACGATTGTTTAGAGCTGGTATTTTGTTAACGGTTGGTGCATTGCCGATCAGGAAAAAGGCATTTGCGGTAGGAGGTGTCATCTTGGTCTGCGGTGTTTTGGTAGGCTGTGTTATCGTTATGCCAGGGTAATATTGTTGAAGGAATTGCTCTATCGTTATATGTCGTCCTCACGGCTCCCCGTTTGCTGGATTGATAGAGATAATAGAGAGGGGAAGCTTCCACCTGGCCACAGATACCTTTTAGCTCGAGCTAAAAATATCCTTCTAGGTCATGAGCAAAAAATTTTTGAGCAGAAGTTCAGATCGTTTGGAAATTCAGAAATTTTATGATTGAACTTGTTTTACTGATTTCTTAACAGTTTCATTCAGTTGTCGAGATTTGCATATTCTTTTCTCTCTTATCTATCTCATCTGAGAGGATACTGGTTTCTTTTTTTTCGTCCCCCCCCCCCAAACTTTTCCGATGGATGGCCTAGTTTGTTTTAAGTTGAAAGAACGACAAAATTAGTTCGATTACTTAAAAAATATTAACTTTGAGGTCTCATTGTTTCTGGTTTTTTTTTAATATCTGGATGGTTCACGGTTTATATTTTTAAACCATTCGATTTGCGGCTTAAAACGATTAGAAGCATCGTTGAGTGACTATTGTTACGTAATATTTGACTAAATCGAACCCTTAAAAGAGCAGTATAGTACATTCTCGAAATATATGCCAGATAATTGATGTGGTTTTAGTAGAACTGGTGGACTTTTCTACATTCTACTTAAAAGAAAATAGATAAAAAAATAACCACCACCCAAATATTGCACTGATATCATATTTTATTACCGATGACATGATTTTAGTACCTATAAGTGGGTGATTTACACCTTTACGAGTAATAAAGTTATATATGAGAAACGACGAATTTTTTTTTTGTTCGATTTCCCGAGTGATCGAATGTTTTCGTTATTGATCGATTGGCTTCACTATATTTTCCCGCCAATTTTGCTTGATGCCCTGTTCGTTAAGTTTTTTTTTTCAATTCAAATTCCAGCATTATTGACGGTTTATTGATGCTTATCGTAGTGTAACAGCAAGAAATGTTTAAATCGTCTAGTGATTGTTTGATTGGTAACTTTATTTGATGATAGAGGGGATGGGGTTTAAAGTTGTGTGATGGTGTACTGTATTCAGTGATCAACTGTTTTCTTGAATAGAATACCAGAATTGTTGTTTTCATTCCAAATCGAGTGAGCTGGATATTAGAGCGGGAAAAGAGGGGGAGGGATGACGGGGAATACCGGCAATGGCATCATTTGGCAAAAGTGCTGATCATCAAATTGACCATAGTTTATATGCAAGATAGACAAGGTAATGTGGAAGATGGCTGCCACTTAAGAAAGCATTGTCAGTAACCGATGATAACGATGCCTAAAATTCCGTTGTAGAAAGATGCCGTGGTGAATTTGCGGATCGGTACTATTGTCGAGATACGGCGGCGAAAGAGATTCAAAATTTGCTTGTGCATATTTTGTGAGTGCAATCATTTTTTTAATATTCGTTTTTTTAGGCTTATGTGATATCAGTGATTTTTCATCTTCGTTTAAATTTACGCCACATCCCTCTCATCTGAGGTGCAGACTAATGTCCGTCGTCGTACAAAAATGGAGGTCGCAACCAGGTGCATGCAGATCCCTTTTTTATAAACCTTGAAGTTCTAGTTTAAGGTTATCGCCATCGTCAGTGCAAGGTATCGAAGAGTGCAGGAAGGGGAGTTGCATGCACGGGTCCATGATTTCCATTCTTTTGTGGGGAAGGGGGGGGGGACCATGTACTTCAGTCTTGCATGACAACGATACGTATTCCCGTTTAGAGTGGACTGGGAACGCATATTTCCGTATCATACTCAGACTACAAGCTTTCACATCCCTTCCTTCTTTTCATCCTTCGCTCGCATCGGGAGCTTTTTCGTTTATCGTGTCATATCGTCAGCTGATCTAGTTTTAATGACTTTAGCCGGTTGAATCGTTCTTGAGGTAGTAGTTGCATTTAAAAATCCGCTTATTCTTTGTTTTGGGGCAATTTTTTACAACAGTATCAGGAAAAAACAGAAAATGTTGTTATCAGAAGCCTCCCTCGCATTCTATTCCATATTTGAGTCTACTGAAAGATCAAATATTCTTTAAATTAGTGTCTCCGTCTAAAATCCGGCCTCCATCCCATGCTCCCTTTTGCCCGGAACTTAGCGATGCAAAAGAATTGCTCGAAAATTCGTGCTATTCGTATTGTGATCTTCTAAAAAATTGTAATACATGAGTGCCTTTTCCCTAGCACACTAAAACACGAATACGAGTCTTTGAAAGAGCAATATGAAGCAGTGGTATCAATAGCATATAAAAGTAAATTTTGAAATTGCATCAAAAAAAAAGGTGGGAAGTGGTTGAATCCGGTTAAATGAGGTCTTGATTACGACATGAGGTTTAATTAATCTATAGCGATATAGAAATGAAGTGAAGTCGATCTCGGTCACATAATTGCTGCTTACCCATTCCAGTTCGCAGATGGGTTCAGCTCACTTTATATAGTCATGGGTTAAGTGTGATCTAGATCGCGATACAGATCCGATCTGAGTTAGGTTCGATAAGGTTTAATGCTATTTCCGATTCCATTCTGTCAATGCTCCAAGCGCTGAACCTGGCCACTCTCAGTCACTCTTTATTGACGTCAGTCAATATGTGGAGGTACTCACTTGTGAGTCTACATTTCCGGTCTTTGAAGAAATAAGCTAGATGATCTTCCGTATGTGTTAGTTGACTGAACTCTATTTCCACAATATTCTATTGCCTTCATCGAAGAATTTTTTTTCATAAGCAATCTTATCATCGATTTTTTGTTTCAATATTGTTTTTTTTTTTTGCACAAAATTAGTTATAATTAGGGATTTATTTATTTAAGTAAAGAGTTTTTTATATGATGGCAAGTTTCAATGATCGAATGTGATCTGACGACAGAGAAATCGCAAAGCTGTAGATTATAGGTGTACATGAAAATTTTTGTCACCTCATTTTTGAGAGATATTATTGCTGTTGGAAGAGTGCTTGAAGCAAGAAAAAAAAAGTGCAAAGAGGATCTTGATCAATCGATACCAACATAGTGATGCCTCTCCTTTATGCTTATATCATAAGCTTCCATCTCTCTCGTTTTCTTTTTTTTTTTCTTTGATTTCCAATTTAAGGCACATTAAATGTATAGCTATAATTCGAAGCCATATTGTCATATATTTGGGAAAACGTATTCAAAATTGCTTTTTTTTTGCTTCTAATTTTGTTTATTGATAGAGTCTGCCATCAGTACACCTTCCTCTGTCATATATGTATATTTTTTCATTTTACTTGTAGATTACTGAGTAGCATTTTATATAATACGTGATTAGGTAATATTGTCATAGTTATTAGGTGACCGTGAAGGTGAGCGATAGCTAATTGAATGACCACTTTAATCGTTTGTGCGCAAATTTATTTGCTACTCGGCGAGTAATTAATTCGGTGATCGGAAGGGCTCTTTTTACTGAAAATGCAAAATCGGATTACAAGGCTGTTGGGGGAAGAAATCGACCATATGAGAAGGTGAACAGCGAATGCGGATGAGAGGGTGGATGAGTCGATATTCGAATAGGCGAACTCCACCTCTCCCCTTCCCCATTTCTTAAAATCATTCAGTTTTGAAGTGTTCTATCGAAGCGCCACTGAATGAAGAAGTTGTTTTGGATGATCGTTTGTCTGTTTGCCGATGTTGCCGTTACGTTTATTTAAGTTTCGAAGAAGCAGAACATATATATATATATATATATATATATATATATATATATATATATATATATATATATATATATATATATATATATATATCACGTCCAGTGTTTCTTTATTGATACAACTTTTTTATATCGCACTGTTTTTTTATGTCTGCTGATTTATTCTCGATATTTTTTTCACTTCTGCATGTATTTAACAAAAAAATTTCTTAAGTAATTTCATGAAATGATCTATGGAAATTGATTATCGTTAATGCAGAACAGACTGATCATTTATTGTTTCGGTTATTTCAATTTGTGATGAGTTTTGTTGTTTCGTTCCAATTTCCACATTTTCCGTTTTCTAGTTACTTCTTAGCGTTCTTTTATGATCGTTTATTTCAATTAGATTTATCCCCATTAACATATTGTTTTGCATTGTAAGTAAAGTTGATTGTGAACTTCGATCTTCATCTCGTTAATTGACGAAGAGATGAGAGCGGCAGTAATTCTAGTCGTGATTTTAAATTGTTGTTTAGCAGTCGACAAAAAAAAAGAAATTTGCTTTCATTCGTGGACATTGAAATTGTTGGTCTCTTCCTCTTTGTTAGACGTTAAAAAGATTAAAGTGGAATTTCTTAAGTGAATTTAAGGCATACTTCGTCATAAAGCATAATTCACTTCATCTTTCCGAAGAAAGTTGGGAGGGACGTGGGGGGAGGAGGGATCTATTAGTGCCCTATCCGTGGAGTGAATATGAAAAAAAAATACTTCGATATTGCTGATTTTTGGATCATGGGGGGTTTGTAGGCTTCCTTCCGGTGGTATTGGGCGGGGGGGGGGGGGGGGGGAGGAGGCAGGTTAGTGTCGATCCTTTAAGATATATTGAATATTTGCTTATCAGAGATAATTAAGCGTGAATTTCGCTTATTTGTGCAATTCGTTTCTTTTCATCGATTGTTTGGATATAGCGAAGTGTGCGTGCTATGCGTAGAGCTTGTTTAATGGAAATTGCTAGAAAAATAGGGCGTTGATGAAATGACGCCGACGCCCAAATTACCGTAGAGCACTCTTTAGCGACGATAAGTTAACTTTACACTATGGTACGGTCAGAGGGGTGGACTGTGTGTTTGGGTGTGGTGGCGAAAGGAAAGAGCTTGAATATGCTAATATGGTACATTTGCGTCCATGTGGACCGGTATGATGGATGCCTACCTTCAATGAACATCATATAACCCCTCTCGCAATTGATAGTGGGTCATACTCGCTGATTATAACGTAACAATTGTGTGATAAATTAATATCTGGGCGTTGTTTTGTGTGAAATTGAGTTTGGGCGTCATTTTACATGCACCAAATGTGTAGCTTTAATGATCGTTCAGGTGTTTCCGAAATTGCGTTGATTTGAAAGGAGGAGGAGGATTAGACTGCTAATTGTATGGAAGCGAGGTGGATGAGGGTAGACGCCGGTGCGTGATGACTACCGAAACGGGCGCCGATTTACTACGACAAATGAACTTCAGCACGCCGAGTTCATTCGATCTCGAGAAGCGTATCTTCAATACGGGACCACGTGCGTCCCGCACTCTGCCCACCGTTTCATCGGTAGATGCTTGCCTTTTTATCGTTTTATAAGTCTTGCTTATCTATCATTCTTTATTCTTCGATGGAGAAGAAATACTGGGATGGGAAGGAACGAGTGATAGGAATAATTTTACTGCAAAGTCATATCCGAGGAGAAGTCAGAAATAAGCTCAATATTCAGGATTGCTGAGACACCAGCTAATTCGATGTGGAAAAAAAAAAGTAAAGAGTCTAGCAGAATATGTGGCTGATATGATTTGGAAGGTTTTTTCTTAGTGCTTTATAGATGGGATGTTATGCAACAACTAAAGGTTACTGGTTATCAGCAAATCACACAATTTATTGATAATTTTTGGGATGTTTAGTGATATGCAATTGCGGTATGTGCTAGAAAAGAATCTATGCCTCATAGGGAAATTTGTTTTTGTTCGGAGTAGAGTTATAGCGCAGCAGCTGTTTGAATGACGTATTTAATAATTGAATATTTTTAAATTTCTTTATATGGCATACTATTTGATTTGTGATGATTAACCAAATTTATAAAATTACCGCTCTTTCTTTAATATAAAGGGGTTGCAAATTCTTTTTTTTTTTTTTTTGAAACTGGGATGTATCATCGTATTCTCAATTTTCTCTTTATGTGAAAGAAAGTAATCGGCGTTAACAATTTGCCGCGTATAAAATCGTCTTATCGTTTAATATGGCCTGTATTGCATGAGCATTTTTCTTTAAGAGTTGATAGTGATAGCTGTGATTTGTCGGTGGATTGGAAAAAAAACTCGAAATCGTTGGGAAATGAGTGAATCACCATATGAGTGAGTACCCATTTTAAAAAGTCTCTAATTTCTTGAAGTAAACATAGGTCTCGTGTTGTCGAAGAAAAAATTCTCTTGATATTATTAATGCTTATTTATTGATAAATGATGAGATTTATTAAGCGAGAAAAAAAAAGAAGAAAGCTTTGGAGATTCTTTTTCGTCGAAACATCATGTCGACGTTTGAATTCTCATGGCTTTGCATCGGTTATACTTTCATCTCTTTTCCTCTCTCTCTTTTTTTTCCCCTCTCTCTTTCTTTTCCTCTAGTTTTCATTGATCATTTA